>JANSJP010000004.1:0-1395300 GCA_024734325.1 Lactarius hatsudake | reverse complement strand
ACCCTCGGTTCGCGATCTCGTGATCAGGCCGAGGCCCCCCCAAACCGTCCTTGGAATCTAGGCTCGTAAGGAAAGTGAATCAGTTCATTGCGACGATGAGATGATCGAATGGTGCGAGAATGGTGCGGATGTGGGTCCATCACGCCGGTGAGCTGTCAGCGACCGGAGACATTGTTGCCAGCCGGAGCCAGAACTTCGCAGTGTAGGCACATTCACGAAGAGAGGTCCTAACGCGAGACGATTACGGAACTGAAGTACGAAACTACAGTATGATTAGGGAAAGCACTGCGCCGGGGGGTGGGAAGTGAGATATTAGTCACTGGTAAAACGTCAATTTGGGGGAGAGCCACGCCGGTTGACTTAGGATGAGAGGAATGATAGAATCGATTCTGAGATATGAATATAGCCTGAGTGGATAGCAGTGGATGATGGTGGTACGGAGACGAATTGGCCAACCAAATGCCACCGACGCGATTCAAAGAGGACAATCTCCCTGGTTCGTGTCACCTCGTTGGGCTCGTCGACGAGTGTCTTCAAGTTGAACATCAGTGTACCGGACTCCGGCCCACGATTGGGCACGTCAACGACCGACGAAACGCTAGACAATTTAAGGGAATGGGCACTTATAATGGAACCAGTTGATCATTGGGTATCAAGACGGCTTGAAGGTGAAAGATTACATAGCGGGAACTAGAATAGCGTATAATACTGTAAGGCTTTGGCTTCGAGAGCTCAGAGGAAAAGTCAACTCGGGTATAATAGCGTTGGTGATAGAGAACCCCGGAGCATCTACAGCACAGCCCAGTGCTGATCAAGATGACATGCAAAACATTGTGTCGAATCCAACTGTGTCGCCAATGTGCCTCATGTCTCAACCATGGAAACGGAAAGCACGCCTCCCAAACTTGGAACGTCTGAGCCGTCTCGGTACGCGCAGCTTCTCTGCGATAGATACTCATGGGGGCATGAGTCTTCTACCGTAGCTTCTGGGAGTAAATCCGAAGCGTCGGAGGAAGAAGTGGTGGGTGAGCTGAGGTCGCTACTTTGCGAAAAAGTTGGAATGAGGGTAGTAGTGACAGGACGAGGAAGGTGGTGACCGGGGGAGCTAAGGGCAGTAGATGAGGGCGAAGCGACGCAAGTCATGATGTTTTCTCCGAGTACCGAAAGGTCTCGTTTATGGATCGTCGTGCTAGATTCGGGCATCCCTAAGGGCACGAAGGTATACTCTTTATCTTCGCCTCTTCGTGCACATTCGAGATAATCGTCAATGAGTTTCAGCCGACTATGGGTCGGCTGCTGGCGTAGTTGCAAGAGCGATCTCTCGTCAAGGATCTGCGAATTAATGTGATTAGGTTATGTGAGTACTGCATGTGGACCATAATGAGGGCAGACCTGTAGTCTCGGGATCCAGTGTGTGAAAAGGCGAGGCTGATTCATGACCGAAGTGGCAACGCAAATATCAGGGTTCCAGTAAGCGGGAAGAAGGCAGTCCGTTGACATTGTCGAGCTGGGTGAGATATAAAGGGAGGTGGCGGACCCAAACCAGGGCTGCTCCCAGTTATATTTGCGTTGGGCATCACACGGCACAAGCCACAGTTGCCGAATGAAAGGGGATGTGGATGTGCTGAGTTGAAGATTCTGAGTCACAAAAGTGGAAGACAAAGAACAGCGCTTTGGCCCTTTTACTGCTGTGACCGATGGTCGTTTACGACTGGTTGGACAGAATCACGGGTACGATGCGATAGCTTATCGCCTAGGGCTGTATTGGTCTGGTGGGATTGCTATTGTGGTGTGTGGTATGGCTGTGAACCGAATGGTGCTGTTAATGTGGATTCGGAGGGGATGACTACTACGAGACGTGACAGTCTCCCGAGAGCTGGTCCGGAGTAATATAGTCATTCTGATGAGCGATTGTCCGGAACTTGAGTGTTCCTCCAGCTGTTTGCCTGTTGCCCGTACTACTGTATGACTCACTCATAGAGCGTATAGGCTGAGGTCGAATATTTTGAACGGCAGTCCAACCCAACTCATGGAAACCGTGCAAGCGGGCCGTACGGGCCCGGAACTCACAAATGTCCTCCACTCAGGCTACGGGAACGACGGACGATAGTCTCAATCTATCGAAGCAGCTTCAAGAATGGACGCAAACCTCGTTTACAGACCTGTACAAACTCGACCAAGACCCACAGACACAAACGCTATTCACGCCCGATGCGCAGATTAACGTCAACGGAGAGGTGTTCTCGATTGAGAAATACGACGAGCATATCAAGGAGCAGCGCGGAGGAGCTACGCGGGTTGACATACTTTGGGAAGGCGTTCTCGCTAATCCAGAGGACGAATCGGTTCGCCATTGATTGTAATCAACCGCAGCCGTCACCCTGACACGCGCCTGGAACAGCGCTCCGTATTATTCAAAGGTTCTTACACTATCACCCGCTCACTAAGGTTCAGATTGCGCGCTGCCCCGATGCAGACATTGACTCACGTCGTCCTGGAAGCGCGGTACGAACGCCTCCCTTTTATTTGCTCTCCCTGTGTGTTGATGCGCGGTTAGGGTCGTCGAGGTTGATTCGAATCCAAAGATCGTATCTCTATTACAGACGGAAACATATGACCGCCCACCGGTGCATCTAGCTCCGGTACCAGCGGGAATTTCCCAGGGAGACACGTCAGAGGTTGATGGTACCCAAGGTTCATGAGGACCGCAGTTTCTCCGCGTGGCGCAGGTCATCAACATTATTCTCTCGTGGTTCTGGGGTGTTTCTATGTTTCCAGTGAGGGGGGAAGCGGGCCCACTTGGTTGGTACGCCGGAACCCCACTGGCGCGGAACCCTCAAAAACCCGAGAGAGTAGTTCACTGTACGGTATTCTTCACGATTCTTGGTAGTTTTCAGCCTTTCGAATGTAATTTGATCACCCGATCGCATCAATACGGGACAAGATAACAACTTTGCGTCGCGCCTGTCACGCGCCTGCCGCACCACCTTGTGATGGTATGTGGGGTGAAGCACACATGTGATCTGAGTCCCGGCTAACTGGGAGAGTCTGGGTCTCCCTCCTGCTGGCACCACGATCGACCTCCGAATTGCACCCAAACCATACCGCGAGACTGCTTTGATTGACGCCCTCTATAAGGTCGTTACTAGTAGGCACTCAAAGCATGTCCTCATCATTTTTGTACCTGTACGCACATGTGCCCTGCACAATGTTAGTTACACCGTAGATGGCACACACCTGTCCAAGGAGCAGGTCGCTGCTTGTCACTGGGTCGCTGCCTCCCCACCAAGATGATGAATTCTGAGATTCACTTTAGTAGACTTATTCAGGGCCATCCCGGGCCTTACATGATAACCGCCTTGTTGAGTACCGAAACCACTTACTATAATGCCTGGACGATACAGTAATTGGCCAAAACAGGATTGTGATGACCAAATCACATCTGCGTCCTAGCGTTTACTGTGCCTGTCATGTGCGACCAACAGTGGAAATACCCAACATTGGTTCGCGTCTCCGTCTCTGGAGATCACACCATGGGTTCTATCACCGGATGCCCCGGAGATGCTCTAACACCCAATCTGACAGATCTTGTGACACCACCTATATCTTTGTGATCTGAGGGTGCGCGGACGTGCAGGTATCGTCATGACTCATGAGTACCTCACGTTTTTTCTTGGTCGTGGCCGTAGTCGCTCGGTGATACGATCTTTATTGTTTTAAATGGTCTATGCGCCCTAGACTTGCTGAAATTTTTAGACAACATAAAATCGACAGTCGACAAGAAAATAAAATGCGACACTAATAAAAAGTATTTGGACACATCCGGAATTGAACCGGACACCTCTCGCATATTTGTTTGCTAAGCGAGCGTGATAAACCATCTACACCATGTGCCCTTATGGGTATGTTTAAGGGAAGGTATGTCGACTTGCGTGACATCCAAGCACGATTGAAAATAATAATCCTTGGATTCATCTTTGGAATAATCTACAGTGGTATAATAAATAATGCATATTTAAGTATTTCTTGTCATACTGTGCATGTGCCATCTGCGTTCCAGTATTCACTGCGGACGCCTGTTGGAACGATGAACAGGTCGCTCGGGTCGTAAATAGCCTTGATGCTCTTGAGGCGGGCGTAGTTCGGGCCGTAATATGTGACCTGGGGATTTGGTTCGAGTACATCGCCCTCGTTTGAGTAACTACCGCTCGAGGGGCCCCCAGCAAGGCCCGCAAGCACAGGCCTCACTATTGAGGTGAAATTCCTGCGCAACGCGAGGACATCAGGTGCAGCTAGGGTATCGTCCCAAAGTTGAGTGGCGATGAGCTAACGAACAACATCAGAATAAGGCCTGGGTCATCAGAGTGGTGATGGGGGGCTTACATGGGTTGGCTACCCGCCATGCGGGGTGGATCGCGGAATCAATGTTTGCGTTGGCAGAGACCTGACCTACATCAATGGTCAGCCCAGGTGTAGGTCTTGATGGGTACGGAGCTACGTACCACCAGCGACGAGATGCCCAAGAACCGATTGGATACCTTGCGAGAGCAGCTGCTTGTACGCGGCACCCACGCTCGACGGCGAATGAACGTAAATAGATTTGGGAATGAGGCGAGAGCTGAGGATGACGTTATACCCAGACTGGTCGTCTGGGAATCCAACAATATCGTTGGGAGCCGCTGTAATTGTGGACTCCCCCTGTACGATGGCTCCTAGTACAGTTGCGTTGGATAGGAAAGCAGACATCTGGGCTTTGCTGGCATTGCCGTCGAGGTCCTTGAAGACCGTGTTGAGGGCAAGTGTGCTATTCGTAGCCGAACCTGTTAGATAGAAGTACTGCCCGGCCCTGACGTTATCCCAGTCATTGATGTGTTTGGCGTGCAAAGTCATCAAATGCCCGTTTGTTCCACCGTCGCTGTAAGGAGATTCACGGAATGCAGGGTTGCGCTGAAAATCGGGAAGGTGCGGAACGTGGCATCAATAATCACTCCCCAACTGCCAGCGCCACCTCCACGTAAGGCCCAGAATACTAGAGGGGGAAAGGTGGGTGTTAGTAGAGGCCGCCACCAAGCGCCAGGCACGGTGAACGTACGATTGGGGAAAGAGACTGAATTGACCACAACGTAAGAGCCGTTGGCCAGAACAACGCTGTACTCTGATTTTATTTTTGAGGCTTATCTTAATGCGAAGGGGACGGAAGCACGTACGAAGAACATTGTCTGCGGCGAGTCCATATATGGGTGAGAAAGCGGAATGCCCAGCACCCTGGGTGTAGCCTCCTGCAGCAGACACGGTTGCAGCAGTGCCGCCCACGAACATTTTATTTTGTGCCTTAGCTGCGGCGTATATATTCTTGAGACCGACGCCCGAACCAGCTGTAACCGCAGAACCTTGATCCGCCCCGCCAACAAGAAAGTGGTCGGTAAATGTGATGTCGCGAAAGTATGCTGTCCATAGAAGTAGCGAATTTTTCGCGGTAGAACGACCTAAATAATCGTGGCCGGAGGATTTGATAACAACGCGTAGGTCATGAGCCCGGGCAAATCGTACTCCCGCCTGTAGAATAAGAAGGTAAGCGACGCAACTAGAAGTCAGGAAGTCCTTTTAACCTGTATGTGCTGAGCAGTTGTCGCGTTAACCGCATAAAGCGGGACATCCCCCTGCGCACAGGTGGTACCGTTCAGCAGGCAGAGTTCAGCAGGAGGAGTGTAGTCCTGTGATCACGGTCGCATTTAGCAATACAAGAAAAATCAAACGAGAAAGGCATTACCTGTTCCCAGTTGTACTAAAAAAGTAATTTAGTGGTGATAAACAGGATCAAGTTGAAACACAGTACTCACGGCGTTCATCGCGCCAGGGATCGTTTGTCGGAAAATGCCGCTCGCCCATTGTGCCTCAGTGCAGCCTAGCTTACGACACGCCTCAACAGATGGTACAACTCTGAGTAGCCTGCCACCAATTGTGTTATTAAGAGTAGACCAATCTGCAGCAGCGGGATAGCCAGGGCCTCCCGGTTGATTGCGACACCGTGCATGAACTACTTGAACAGGTCTGGTCAATGAAATCGCCAACACAAAGGCAGTCACGGAAAGAAAAAGAGAGAGCATTGACGTTGCGACGCAGGGAGAGAAGACAAGTCAGACGGGATGCCACAATTGCATCTTAAGTAGCTCCAGTGCCTTCCGGTGGACACGTGGAGGGGAAACGCCCTGCAGCAACCCGGAAAAGAAGGACGACGGTGAAGAGGCTGTTGGTTCCATATGTAATGCTGACGTAGGAAGGATTGTGCTCGACCGGGAGATCACTGGAATGATTAAGGGAGACCGGAACTCTGAACTCCTGACCGGCAACGGTAACGTGCCTTAACTTGAAGATACGACGTGAGACGTGTCCGAGAGAACGGTGTGGACCAGCGTCCGTGCGCATCTACTAGCAAGAGTTAAAATGACTGGAAAGCGCAGTCGCCGATCTGTGAGTCTACGATGTAATGACTACCAACAAAGAAAACTCATTCCCCCAGGATTTGAGGTAGATAGCAACCTAGTTTTGTGAAGCACAGGAGTACGAGATGGCCGTGGACCGTCACTGTGGTGCAGTGAGCAAAAGTTGCCGGATAGAGACACGTGACCGGTTGTTTCCGTGGGGGGTTTTTTTTGTTAGTGTTGTTTCTGTTTCCGTGGTTTCACGATCATGTGGCCGTGCGATCTAACTCGGAGCACCACTGTTGAGCTGTTCCGAGTCCTGCAGCAAGTACAGTACTTGTGGTCTTTGCTTGTCCTTATTCAGCACGAGCCTCCATCACAATTCTCGCATCAAATATGAATAATTTTCACTAGGCGTGTATTCGACGCGATGCGGGTCGGGCGGCGATCGTATCTGCCTCCGGCGGTGGTTTCCCCGGGTCCACATTACAGTTCTGTGTGATCCGCACTCAATATCATTGAAAGCTTCTCGCCTAGAACCTTTTCTAGTTATAATCACCGGATTGACAGAAGCCTCGTTGAGAACCAACGACCGAGGAACCCCAGTTTTATGATGTCTACACAATGTGAAAGACGAGCAACCGTCTTTCCATGTGCAGTCATGTGCACAGATATCGATGGTCCTCACACGTGTTGTCTTGCGTGTTGTACGACAGTTCCCAACAAACACAGTATGACCAACTCGAATTCGCGTGGGGCGGTTGGGCAAATTGACCGGAAATGCATGTTCTATTTCTCCTCCCACGATCTCTAAAGCGATCTCTACCAGTTAGTGGACTCGTTGCGTGATAGAGTCAACCACTGGGTTAGAAGTGTACTTCAAGTTAGTGTACGTTGAGAAGGAAAATAGACTCAATTTGGCGGGGTGGAAGAAGCATGATTTATTCGGCAGGGTGTCCCTTGGGGTGTCCACTCTACACGACCATCTTTGATGGATTATTGAAGCAGACCCGAAGAGATCGACTACCTTCCAGAATCGTACGAATTTGGGGCGCTTGTTCTCACGGGGAGCCCCGGCGCTTCATTTCCTGCAGGGCCGGGTCCGGGGGTACTGTAATGTAATTCACGTAGTATTGGGTATTCTGTTGGACTTGCAGTGAAGACGTGTACTTAGTGAGAATGGCTAGACAGGGGGCGGAGAAAGCCAACGATTGCAGTGGTGTGTTCAAATGACAACGCAAGTTGACACAAAGCATGGTGAGCCTTGGCTTGAGCTGGGAATGACAGTCAATGGGCCAATGGCCAATTAGTGTAAGAACTGGAAATAACTCATACCACTAGCGCTTGTAAGTATGATAGGCCGTCTAGACCGGGACCGTACGAGACTTGGGAAGTGAAGACTGAATGGGGATACGGCGTTACGAGAACTTACGACGGTAATACGACCCATGACCCCTTCAAGTTGAATGACCCAACAAAGGGAAGGAGGGGGCTGTATTGTGTTGCGCGCAAAGTAGAGTTTGACAGGCAGGTACGCTATGGGTCATGCACCCATGCACTCATCATGACTGTAGCTCCACAGCTCCACTGAGGTGATAAGGCAGCCCGAGGTTCACAACTCGTGCTGTAAGTAGAAGAAGCAGTAGAAGAAGCCAGAGAGGAAGTACGGTTTCTCTTTACTTTTTTTAGAACGACTAGGTCTTACTACTCAGGCTGTTACGAGGTGCAATCGCTCGCAATATTTCACTGTGATACAAGTCAGGTATAGAGAAGCGAGCGTGAGACGACGTGGATCAGGTGGTAAGCATCATAATAAATGGTGGTGTTTTGCAGACGGTCACCGGTCTAGCTCATCAGTTTCGCACTGTTTGTTCATGAAACACTCTACATCGAAGGACTACGTAGAGACACCACACTTCTCCCATGCGGGATTCCCGGGGCCGTGAGATGGTGGGACAGGGTCCACTCATGGATCCATTCGGAGTAAGTTCTCCGCGTTGGAAACCGTGGGGGATAGATACTCTAGCTTCGGTAGTGGAAGGATCAATTTACTGACTCGGACTTGGCGGGTAGTTAGTAGTACAAGGGTATCGCTCACGCGGGTCTACCACAAACAGCACCCTATTCGCACCCGTTCTCGGCATCTGAGGCGCAATGGCGGCTCATAGTCGCGATCGTACTGTCTGCGGTTACGCTCTCCGGGTTGTGCGTCGAGATCGCTCGCGTGCGACATGGGGTGGCTGTACATACGTACATACCCAAATGGTGCACGCCCGTAAGCATAGGAATAGAAGGAGCTAGCAAAGGAGCTCCTCCACGCCCGAGAAGAGCCCTGATACGTAATAAGTGTGGATGAAACACGCCCTGGGCAGCAAATATCGTCAGTTGCTGGAGTTGTGCGATTGGTGCTCGGCCGAGCACGCGTAACGGCCACTGACACGGGGTATCTACAGGAGGCGTCCTGGGTGCCTCGGGTATTCTCGGAGAGTGTCATGGTTCATGAAGGGGACACTCAGTCCCGCACGCAGGCGGAGGAATCAAATAGTGGCTAGATTGACTCATCAGCTGACATCAAACATAGAAGCCGTGATAAGTCGGTGGTGTCAATATCGAGTGCCTGAAGTTGTAACGATTCTTGGAGACAGGGTCGGTGCCTGAAGCTCGCGATACTCTAGACTCAGCACGAGTTGGTACTGAAGAGCTGCGGACAATGGAAGATCAAAGTAACGAAATCGGAAAGAGTAACGAGACGTCTCGGAGGCGGCGAAGGGTGGTGACGGACCTGTCACGACCAATGGAGACCCCGAACATACAAACGTAATGTTCCCAATAACTATGTGGCGAATGGTGGCGTGCGCTCTCCGTATCCCGAAGCGGGTGCTTTTTCTGTCGACTTTTACAGTACTGTAAATTTACTGTATGCGACGAAACGCAAGGCGCTGGGCAATGGGAACTTAGGCAATGCAGACAGGACCCTAGGACTTTTAGGTCAGCAGTACCATTGAGTTGCGGTACGTACTCTTGAGGATGTGGATGACGAGTTCGAGGGGTATCAGGTCTTAAAAACAAGTAGAGGTGGAGCTGGCGACTATCAATGTACTATGGCGTGATGATGGTCCACGAACCGGTGACAATGAAAGACCCCGTGGTACAATTGTAACAGTTGAGGCTAGAACGCATGGGCGTCGTTTCATTCACGTCCAATGCAAAGGATAAGATGTCTGCGAAAAAGAAAAAGAAAACGTTGAGTGACTCACATAAGTAGTATACTAACCTTGGTACTACAGTAATGTGTCATTTACACAATGCTAGAATCAGAAGTCTGACGGGATCTCCCCAGTCAGACTAATCAGATTGTAGGATTTGCAATTGATTCGGAACACTGCTCGAAGTCCGCCCGTGACGACCATGGCGACGACAGCACTTGTACCTTGACCTGTCCAGCATGTCCAGGCTCGCAGCTCGGGTGTTGATCAGTTGTCGATTTTCCTTCAAGCGAAGGACGCTAGTATTGTACGTTCCTGGAATCTAACAATGGATCACCCACTAAATAATCCGGTCCGGTCCGAAAACCTGACGACTTGAGATAGGCTTTCGGAGTGTCCAGCTACTCAGGTTCAGCAAGTTCGCATAGAAGTTCTAGGCGCTTGGTTGGCCATGAACGCATTGTTATCGATGGAACCGACTGGCATACCGCGTACCAATGGATCCTGAGCCACAATCGTATCATAGGACTGTATCGACTGTCAACGGTCTCCATCCAAGATTCCAAGCTGTAGCATCACGCTACGGTACGTTTACTGGACTCAGGCTTACCCATCATGGAAGAGTTTTACAACCAATGGCTAAATTCACTCTGCGTCTGCTACAAGTTCGCAACACGCCACAAGGACACGCACTTGGCCGAATCTCGGAAAATCGTTATGTCAAGGCGTACCTCCCAGGATACGGAAATTACACTGGGCCATGTCCTTGCGTATCGTCCGTTTCGAAGAGTTAAAACGGAAGTTCCATAGAGCTTAAATCTTGAGACCTTCTGCAGCTTTGAGGACCCACTTACTCAAAATGTCCACGTCTTCTGTGACTGCCAGTTCAAGTTCTACCATTCTCAAACCTAGTCATCCAAGCCGCCGCCCGCTGCACGCAACTGGTTTGGCACTGGCCATACTCAGCTTCCAGACACTCGGTATGCCGTTGTTCTACCCAGTTCTCGTACGTGATACCCACAGTAACACCCGCCTCACAGGAATCATATACTCCGACATCGGAACGTCACCTTTGTATGTGCTCAATGGTATCTGGTCGTCGTCCGGCCCCGTGCCTCCCAAGGAGGATGTTATAGGAGGCATCAGTGCCATCATTTGGTCTTTAACCCTTCTACCGCTGTGCAAATACGTCAGTCACCTCCCCATCTTTTTGCACTGATCCGTACTGACCGTAACCTAGGTCCTTATATGCTTGCACTTTGGCACTCATGAAGGTAGTGCACATGTCCTTGTGCGCGCTGCAAGATCTCACATGTTTTCGGTTTTCCAGGCGAGGGCGGGACTTTTGCACTGTATCAGGGGATCTATCCTCCGAAGTTTTTCGAAAGTACCCCTACTCACGACTCGATGATGGCTGGAAAAAAGAGGCGCGATGACATCAGGCCACCCAACTCTCTTCGGTGGCCTATGTTGATATGGGTACTTTTTCTCCCTCCCGGGGTGGTGATAATGCCTAACGTAACAAAGGCCCTCTTTGGCACAGCTTTGACAATGGCGGACGGTGTTCTGACCGCCGCCGTTTCGGTTACGAGCGCAGTCGGAGGCATTGGTGAGCCACTTGCAAGACCAATCTAATGCAGTCCACTCAAACACACACCTTGTTTAGCTGTTGCCAAGCCTAGTGTGTCGGAACACGTCGTTTCCATCTCGATAGTGCGGCTTCGCTCTACTCCTGCTCGTATTTTATGTCTTGTCTGATCTCCTGACAGGGATTCTTGCTTGTGTTGTTCCTCTCACAACCACTAGGCACCGCGCGTCTATCGTTATTCTTTGCACCTAGTATGCACGCAACACTTTTTCGTGTCCTGTTAACTCCCCTCACAAAGTCGGGTAGTCACCTTCACGTGGTTGCTCCTCCTCGCCGGAACAGGAATTTATAACATCACAAAGCATGCTGGTATCTTCCGCGCATTGATCCGTCGCGGGCTGTCATGTGTAAGTGTGTGGGGCTTCTGCACTTGACTCCGCGTCTTATCGAGTAAACGTGAAAGATTTTGTGCGCACCGGGAATTACGACACACTTGCGGGTGTATTACTTGCCGTTACTGGTTGCGAAGCGCTTTTTGCCAAGTAAGTTGCCCCGTCGACTCCAATAGTGTATCTATTAAACGTTGCTTGTAGTCTTGGGCAGTTCAACATGATTTCAATCCAGGTACGTCTGAATCTTTGTCCCCATCAGCGCTTCCGTTGACCCTTTTCGTTCTGGCACAGATTTCTTTTACCTCTCTCGTGTACCCGTCACTCGTGCTGGCCTACCTCGGTCAGGGCGCTCGGCTCATCGTCGACGGAGAAGATGTCATCTCAAACATCTTTTACCGTACCATTCCGGGCAAACACGACGGACCACTATTCTGGGTTCTTTTTACCTATGCAATCCTCGCTACGTTTATCGCCTCTCAAGCTCTGGTCACTGCATCTTTCTCCTTGGTACAGCAGCTCGTCAACATGCGTAGTCTACCTCCGTACGCGCATATTCCCCCTTTCCTGGTGGCGTTTGCTCACGGGTATTGTTTCAGCATACATATGATTCACACGTCAGACAAGACTGAGGGTCAACTTTATATCCCCGTCATCAATTGGATCCGTAAGTATGCAGTTTTTCTCAAAAAGATGATAGAAAAAATCTGGCCACCAGTTATGTTAACAACGATCATCATTGTCGCCGCGTTCAACAACGCCACGCAACTCACGAACGCCTACGGATTTGCCGTCGCGACTGTCATGTTTACGACCACTGTGCTCGTCGCACTGCAGATGCGCTATGTCAAACACCTTCCAATCATTGTTGCGGTTCTATTTTTGGGTTTCTTTGGTTTCTTGGATGGTGAGCGATGATCACCCTGTGTACGCCAACGCTGACGTCCTGTCAGGTCTCTTCTGGGGCGCATCGTTGAAGAAGATTCCTCATGGTGCGTGGGTGCCGCTCATGCTGGGCATTATTCTGTGAGGTTTCGTCAGTCGTCTGTCGGGGCCCAGACAACTAACAGTACATCCCACCCGGCCCAGTCTCTCAATCATGACATTCTGGACCTGGGCCAAGGTGAAAATTCACCCTCACCTATCTCACGACGACGACGTTGAGTGTTTTTTTGTGACTCACAGGGCCTCGAGGACCAGTTCGACCGAAAAAGCCGCAAGCGCCTCGAAGGGATCATTATCCCCGAGGGTGCCGGTGCGATCTTTGGGGATTCGGAGAAGCGCGAAGAAGGCGAGTTCGTCGCGCTGCAGGAGCAGGACGACAGCGACCGCTGCAACAAGACCCTGTACTTCATCACGCCCCCTCTCCCAGACGCGAAAGGTGCGCAGGGCGAGGAACGCCGCGTGATCGCGCGCTTGAACCTACTCGCCATCTTCCACGGGGTCTCGCACGAGCGCGGCGTGCCGCCCTCCTTCACTAGTACGCACGCGCGCCTCTCGCCCTCCTTTCCCCTCTGCTCACTATTCTTCCGTGCGCAGGCTTCCTGCGGCAGTGGCCGTCGCTACCGACGTTCGGCGTGTTCCTGACGACGAGGGTACTGCCCGTGCCGTACGTGGACGACGTGGACCGCTACGTCGTCTCGCGCGTCGAAGTGCTCCCGGGCTTTTACGGCGTCGCGCAGTACCTCGGCTTCCGCGACGAGGCCGCGTTGCGCATGGACGAGATTGTCGCGCGCGTCGCAGAGCTCGAGGAGCGCTACGCGGGAGCGGACCCGGACGGGAACGAGCGCGCTGGCGCGCGTCATCGCGTCGCGCAGCTGCTGGAGCTCGCACGTCACCCAACGCACGTGTACGTCCTCCCCTCCTTTACTCATTGTAAGCTAGTGCCGACGGGCCCGTCGCAGGATCCCGCATTACGCGCCGAAGAGCAAGAGCTTGGCGATGGGTCGTCTTTCGCTGATCGCGAACTACCTCCGCCGGGTGCTCATCGAAGACATCTACGGGCGACTCAGTAAGCCAGCTCGCGCGCGTCGTTCGGCAAATGGTAATCGCTGAATGTCACATCTTTCTTTTTTAGCTATGATGTTGCCCGAAGGCGAGGGCTGGTTGGCCCCCGCAGACGAGTAAGTCATTTTTTACATCTGCACCGACGCACACAAGACCACCGCTCACGCGTCCGCGCGCTTCTCTTTGTTTCTTTCGTCCTATAGGATCATCCACGTCGGCGTGACGGCAACAATATAAACAGACCGCTATTTGTCAGAAGACTAGAAGGCTGGAGTTAGACTTTCTGTTCTTGGATGTATTTGTACCGGATTAGCAAACATAAACTCATGTAATGATGACGATGACCACTAGGATGTTCATACACCTTACTCGAGTGACTGGAAGTGGGGGTAGTTCATTGCAGAATCATCACCGACATTGCGGACTGATGCATCGCGAGCAGGTCGTCCGAACCCCGGTTACAACTTCCCTTCAAGTTAATCCGGACACGCCCTATACACAGGATGGGACTCTTGTTGCGAGATGCGCAATACTGTACTACTGTTCAAACCAAAAAAAGATTTAATGAATTATGGAGGGGTCTATTGGGATGTGGCAGTGTCTCAGACAGAGGAAGTTGAATAACTCTTGTACAATTTGAGGATCAGTTGAATCCATGTACCCCCAAACATGGCAGTAACATAGAATACAAAGACTCATTCTGCATACCGGCCTCGTATTATCTGTTGAAGACGTCTCATGAGGGTTGAAGACACCAAGGCCATGACAGGTTACTGTAACTGATCATCAATCATCAGTGATGCGGCTGTGCCGGAATCTAAAATGGTATAGCGCCCAAAATCGACTATGTACTTATTAGGACTATCATGTCTCTACACGTCGAAAACGAACTACTTGTCCAAAGCTACCCTCGTTTTGGCCGCCAACGTGCCCACGTCATGTGGATGCATCGTGTCCACCCACAGACGGAAGCGTGTGGATGCACCGGGGTAGACTGCATGTGAAAAAAGAACGACAAATAAATATTATAATTAGTGGCGCCGTTTCAGAGAATGAAGGCACCGCCCAAGGCAACGGTCGCGAGGGCGAAGGCGGCATTGAAGAAAGGAACTTGGCCGTGGACAGCGCCATTGGTAGTGGGCGTGGAGGAAGAGGCGGACGAGGTGCTCGTGGAGGTGCCGGGGCTAGTGCTGCTCTTGCTGGAGCTGGTGCTTGAGCCAGCGCCCGAGGACGAACCCGACGCTATAAATGTGTAGTGTAAGAAGAGAAAAAAAACTGAAACGTAGGTGTCGGCCTGGGTGAACGTACAGGATCCGCACTGGGACTGCTGGAGTGCCTGGGCCGACGCCTGGTCCGCGGCCGAACAGCTTTTAGTGAGACATGCAGCGACAGCGCTTTGGAAGGTTGTGTTGGTGCAGAGACAGGTGGTATCAGTGCTAAGGATTGAAGGGAAAGTCAGCAAGGGGTCCAGAGATGGTAGACGTCTGGCGTGTCGGTGTGAAGAATACGTACAGAGAAGAACAGGTATTGGGGACAAGGCGCCTTGCAAGCAAGTGAGGACGCAGGTACTTTGAGCAGACACACCGACTGCGACCAAGAACAGAGTGGCGAAAATGCGGACGGGGTTGACAATCATGTTGGTGTGAGGCTGTGTGGTGGGAGAAACGAAAGAGGTGGCGTTCTGGATTTTTGCACAACTTTTTATATATAAATTGTCAACATCACGGGACGCGGGAAGGATCAAACCAAACTGGGGTCGGAAGTCCGTCCTATCACGGCATGCCACCACATAGTGCAGTGTTTAAGCTTTGCCATGAGCGGCTTGACTACATTGGTAATTTGTACAGTATTGTAGTTCACCGCGTCGACATGAAATACAAAATGAATATGGCTAGAATAAGGCAAATCTGAACCCTTCAAAAAGCTCGGCAAAGGAGGCTCTAGTCTGCTGCGTTCAGCCTGGACAATGTGTTACGCCAAGTATCCCCGGAAGAATCGTCGGTAGCTGGCGAATTGTATTGAATTGATAGCATGACACGGCGCGGGAGATGCCTCTGCGAGTTTGTGGTACTCTGTGCCGTGTTGATTGTCGCGACGTGCCGGTTGGAGAGTGTTTTGGAGTTGACCAAAGTTGCGCTGTGAGACCAAAATTCTGCTTGCCTGCCAGTGTGAAACCTGCCAGGAACTGTGGCTGGTAAGTTACACCGTAGCCGTTCGTCTGAATGGCTTGACACTCTCCAAACAGGGTTCCACTAATAGGGTGACGCCATTCCTTATAAGTTCATAGTAAGGAACGTCTGGTGGAGCGCGTACTCCATACTCCGCTTTTATGTTACGTCGTTCGTTTCGTTACAGCACTGACATCTTCCGAGCACCGACCAGTTAGCGGCGCCGGGACGGCCAGCCCTTCTCGAGAGGATTGGGAGGGGCTACAATATAACCACGCATTCGACACCTTATTGCTGTTCGTATCTCGCATGAATTCATCGAAAGATTTCCAGGACGTGGTTCCTGAGGCCTGAGGCTTGAGTAATTCGCCAGCTGGTTTTGAGGTCCTCAATTTCAGGGTATTGGTATTGAACAAGGCACACGGTAAAAAAAAAAAACCGTCCTTCTCGCACCTAGACCCCATCTCCCGCCGAATCCGTGTGGTTAAAGTGCCTCATGGTTACCTGAGCTGAAGTCAAGCTGAATGCACCGTAGCTATGACAAATGACAGCGCATAGATTATCATCGCCACGAATGAGTATGGGCTGCATGTAAGACATATTACAGATAGATAGGTATGTGCAGGGTCGGTCACAAGATAAGGGCACCGCCGAGAGGAATGGTCGCGAGGGTGATGACACCGTTGAGGAAGGGAACTTGATCGTGGATGGCACCGCTGGAGGAACTGGAGTTGAGGCGGTGGAGGTGGTGGAGGGTGGTAGCGGTGGTGATGTGGAACTTGTGCCAGAGCCAGAGGTCTGAATCGACTGGCAAATGTGCAATGCCAGCAGGTTTCATTCCGGAAATGGCAACACATTCTGGGCCGTCTCTGCCACGGCGGACGAGGCAAAGGGCTGGTGCAACCACCGTACCAAGTCCCTCCGTAGTTTTTTTATCATGTATCTACTTGAGGCCGGTCACTCAGACTGTTGGAGAACCAAAAAAATAAGGATAGCTTGTGTATTGCCTGCAGTACGAGTGTACCGACTATGTTCGACAAGTAACAAGTGTACTGTATTGTGCTGTATTGTGTGTACGCCCCTGGGGACTGTGGGATAGCTGACAAATCTGCCTCACTGGACCGACTCCTCTATTACAGACTACTGTATCCTTTATCCTTTTCCAACTGGGAAACATCGATCACCTCATTTCTCCTGCCTCGGGGCGCTCTCCTCCAGGTCTTGCAATGCCCTCTCCTGTTTATTTATTTTTGATGGGGTTGTTGTCCCCTGTCTCCACCAAACCGAGAGGGATGAAGAGTGTTTCGCAAAACTGGCAGAGACGGTGGGCGAGATCGTGGCCAGGCCAAACGTTGCAAGGAGTTCGAACTCCAGCGCCCCGTGCAAAACCCTAAACATTGTCGCTGCAAGGCGGCGATGGGCTGCATTGACAACGCAAGTGGTGTGAGGCGTACATCGTAAGATGTGCTACACGTGGCCTATGTTGTACCACAGTGAGTCCACTTCCTGCGTTTTAAACCCGTCGTGTATTCCAAAGTGACTGAATAGGATTAATGCACGACCCCTAAACTGCCTCAACAGCCTGAGCAAGTCCTTCAAGTTTCACACAGTGACGCTGCCGTGCTCGCAAGCTGTGCTTGCCAGTTCTCAAACTTTCAAAACCGATAAGTAGAACATATAAATTCATTTACTAATTACTACCAATAGTTTTTGTGGGGGGGCTGGTCACCAAGGTGCCCATTCCAACACCGCCTATACACCTAAAGTGGTCGCAACGTGACATCTGTAATGAGAAGGGGTGTGCAGGCACGCGTCTGGGTACACACCGGATCCACAGTTCTGCTTCTGCAGATCTAGGGCAGCCTGCTGATCCGCAGTCGTGCACTTCGCATTGAGACACGCGGTCGAGGCGCTCTGGAAGGCCTGGTTAGAGCACACGCAACTAAGGTCGGTGCTAGAGAGAGAAGCGAGTCAGGGAAGGTATGCAGAGGAGTGGCGTGTCGAACACGTACTATGAAGTGCATGCTGGGGGACTCGGACTGCTGCACGCAGTCAATGATGCAGGCACTTTGGCAGACACGCCAACGACGGTCGCCGCGACGAGGGCAGCAAAAACACGGAGAGGACTAACGAGCATCAGCGTTGGTGGGAGGAGAAACGACGGAAAAATTGGATCGTTCCAAGGGTTTTCAAGTGTCCATAAAACTCTTCGGGGAAGGGTTCTCCCGCGTCGAACTCTCCAGAGGATCCGCGTTTTTGCCTCGGTCCCTCGCGAAGTCGGATCGCTATGGCTCCCAGTTACCAAAAGACCAATAAAATATTCGGGTAGTCATATTACAAGACCGAATCGTGGACTTTACGAGTTCGCGCTTGTGCACGTTTGAGGCATGTTGATTGAACAAAAGTTGTCCACTGAGCCCACCGCCTCTGCGCCTCCCCCAACATCTAACCACAGCCTCGCCCAAACGTTGGCTTCTGCGGCAACGAGCGCGGACGCAGTTGGGACGCTCGCAACACGGCATCATCACCAGGCGTGCTGCATTGACCACGGTGCCTCGGCCGCGGTGCCCCCAATCGGCTCCAGCAAGCACGGCAACAGATCAGGTCGACATCGCGGGCCTGCTGCGCGACCTGCCGAGCGCGCGGGGCCGAGCGCGGCGATCGTCTGCAATGTTTACGATGGTGAAGGGGACTGCGTCAAACCCAGGCTGCTCGGCGGCATAGCGCGGCATGGCAGCGGTGCGAAAGATGGTGAATATCTCAAAGAGTAAGCTGAGAGTCATGGCTGGAGGAGGAGGGGTATTTTATCCATGTACAGTCGAATTGGGCTCGAAAAAAGTGTGTGACGATGCTCTTCGACTCTCATTGGGGTACATGTATGCACGCTCTTCGTTCCTCGAGACCGATCTTATGACCAAGACGGCCTTGATGGTGAGATCGACGAGGATGGCCGCGACCGCGCAATTTGTCAGCGCGGGCTTTGACCGGATAGGATGTACCAGGGCACGACGATGCAACAGCTCTGCAGCCATGCACACATTAGCGGCCTCCCACTTGTCCTGGTCACAGCGTTCTGCGACGAGTTTGTGGTTGATGCGGGACTTCTGCCCGCAGACATCCACACTGCTATCGAGCTGCTTGGGGGAGAGGACATGCGTGAGCGACGCAGGCCTGCACCATGGGCGCCATGCACCCCTCGCTGTCAGCAAGCAGGCTGACCCACCCACATCACAGGGCGTGTGTATGCACAAAGACGAGGCACCGCAGGCTGAGACAACTTTGTTCCCGACGAGCGTGTACTGGGCAGCTTGTGCATTGATTTGAGAAAAGTGATTGAGCGGCCTCGACAGCCACCCATAAATAGTACGCGCCTCTAGTGATGGCAAACCCGCATAGGTTTGGCCGAAGGATTCTCACGGGTACGACAATGCTCATCAAACCCGTGACCGTAAGGTGGGTTGGCAGGAAAAGAGGGGAAAAATCGGACCTCAGTCTCTCGCGAAATGGGATTGCTAAGGAGGGCCAACCAAACGGGCACCCCCTGGGTTATCTCCGACTCGCTCAACGCCCGGGGCACGACCTTCAAAGTTCAAACTGATCCCATTTTTGGCTACCCTGCACGACGTCTACGAGAAGGCGGTGTTGGAGGTAGGCAGAATGATTGGGCGGTGGAATTCGGGGCCTTCACGGCGATGCTGCACTCACGCATCGTTGTCCGCGCTGACGAGGCTGACCTCTTGGTTATACCCTAAATTTGGGCTCGGCCCATGTCCAGAGGGGCTGCTGTCAAGGGCGACGAGTTGGAGGGACGAGGCGTCCTTTTACTTGCGGGTGGACTGTCTTCGGAACGACTAGGTCTCCTCTTTTTGCGTGTCATTCTCGTTATTTTCTGTCAGCTACACTTGGATTCGCTACCTTAAATGCTTGAATTGGCTTCGACGACGCTCCCCCTTTAGATCGGTGACATCGATTATCATATTACAGTCTGGTCACCGAGCCGAGGGTCATGTGCACCATTTTGGTCAAATCGGTCATCCTTCAAGTTGGTATGATGGATGCCCCTCGCCGCCCTCATAGTCACCTGAGCCAAAGTCGTGCTGTGTGAATGCACCATAGCTACTGACAAATGACAGCACATAGATTATCATTGATCACCCATCCGCCACGAATGAGTATAGGCTGCGTGTGTAAAAAAAAAAAAGAAAGAAAAAAGAATGGCATATATTAAAGATAGATAGGCATGTGCAGGGTCTGTCACAAGACGAAGGCACCGCCAAGAGCAACGGCCGCGAGGGCGATGGCACCGTTGAGGAAGGGGACTTGATCGTAGACAGCACCGTTGGAAGAAGTGGTGGGAGTCGAGGCGGTGGAGCTGCTGGAGCTGCTAGCGGGTGGGGATGTGGAACTTGCGCCAGAGCCAGAGGTCGACCCTGCAAATGTGCAATGTAAGAAATGGGGTGTGCAGGCACGCGTCTGGGTACACACCGGATCCACACTCCGCCAGCTCCAGTTCTAGGGCAGTCTGCTGATCCGCGGTCGTGCAATTCGCATTGAGACACGCGGCCGAGGCGCTCTGGAAGGCCTTGTTGGAGCACACGCAAGTAAGGTTGGTGCTAGAAAGAGAAGCGAATCAGGGAAGTGGTACAGAGGAGTGACTTGTCGAACACGTACTATGAAGTGCATGTGCTGGGGGACTCAGACTGCTGCAAGCAACCAAGGATGCAGGCATCCTGGCAGACCACGCCAACGACGGTCGCCACGACAAGGGCAGCAAAAAACACGGAGAGGACTGACGAGCATCGTGTCAGCGTTGGTGGGAGGAGAAACGACGGGGACCTTGTTTTTACAGTAACACTTACTTATCTGAGCCCAACCATATCATTTCATATCGGGACCAACCCGTGGCGGCAGTTCCCGCCGCTAGCCTCTATTTGCTAACGATCCTCTTACGTAACTGGAGGTGGTCTACTGTCTCGGGCGGTCTGTTACTGTCTCAGCTGGTCTGTTACTGTCTCAGTACTGTTTTGTCTTTGAGTCTGCACATTGTTGGATATTGTGCCGAATTTACAGAAGTTCTGCTTTGATAAATACTGTACAATAAGCGCTGGTCCGCGAGTGGGACCGGTACTGTCGCATCGCTATCACTCTTCGGCGCTTCAGCTCCAAGAATGTTGGATTAACGCTAAGATATGTAATCAGCTCCTGCGTTTGGCCGGAGGCTTTACAGTGGTCGAAGTGATAACGAACACTTGAAGGGCAGAGAACGACCAGACAAGTCCATGTGGAAGAGTCATTCCGGGAGGCGCGGCTCAATGGCCAAGGCAATGAAACTGCCACATTGCATGGACACACAGCCTCACAATACACATACTTCTTCGCTTCTCTTCGACGCCCTTATAAAACGAGCGGGGTGTGCGTGGCTCTATACATCAGTTTTACCCGCACACCAGTGACATCTTCTGAAAATGTCCAACTCACTTACGAGAAGAGCTAGCCTCACAGTCGGTCCTCTCTTCCTCGAAACCCTCGTCAAACCACTATTTCGCCAGGGTCGTCGGCGATGACTCTAAGAACAGCGTCCCCCTCCGAAAAGAGGTGTTGCTATATGATGAAGTGTTCAACATTGCAAAGGTACTTCATGTCGTCCGTTTCGCACGTGAATCTTATTGAGCATTCTCATTCGCCGAAGGATTTCATGGAAATCGCTACGAGGTACATTCCTGATCACTTCACTGGCGGATCCAAATGTTTAGTTTCCGCTTCTAGGCACACGGTCGAAGACCTCCAAGCCTTCGCAAACGTGCGCACCCCGTCTCCGCCATCCGTCCATGTCGTCCGCATCGTAATTCCCATGTCCTGCTGTGACGAAGCCGCGGAGTATCTTATCAAGGCATTCGGAGGCAAGGAGAAGATGAAGAAGGTCGTTGGCGGAATAAAGTGGTGGCAGGTCCGTGGTATTCGAGGGTACGTGGCTCTTTTTACTCTTAATCGGCCGTGCTGTTTGATGCCTGGCCTTCAGGTTGGACGCCGAGTGGGTCAGCACCAAAAAGGATTGGAAGAGCGCGCAGAGACGCGCCAAGGAACGCAGGAGTTCAACTACTGCGCCTCAGGAACATGCAGCGGAGCGTCCTGAACTTCACCATCCTAGTGGCGTACCGGAGCCACTACTGTCGCCCGGGGGCGAAGCCGGCCACCAGGCTTCGAAGAACAATGAAACACCGAGAGACAGTGCAACATACCAACCCGAGATGGACGAGATGCGATGTATTCTATTTTCCCATGGAGGTATGGATCCCCTCATCCCGTAAGGACTGTCAGTTTGATGACGTATGTCCTAGGCGGCTATTACTTTGGCAGTGTGGACCAGGAACGGTGAGCTCTTGGCGCATACGATTGCCCTGCCACCACTTACGCAACTCTTCGTCCAAAGCTACACCATCCAGCGCTTAGCTCGTAAGATACGCGGGCGTGTCCTAGGTCAGTTTCAAGGGAGTCTGACCTGAATCGTTCTCAACCCATTACCCCCCTTACAGCCGTAAACTACCGTCTCGCACCCCAATACCCCTTCCCCTGTGCTCTCCAGGACCTTGTCGCTGCGTGTGAGTGATGTCTTGTATTGTTAAACATAAAGAAGTTGAAAACAAGTCAAGATATTTTCTTGATCAGACCACCAGAAGGCGCAGCGCATCTTCCTGTCAGACCTGAGCATATTGTTATAGCTGGTGACTCCGCTGGCGGAGGGTTATCACTGGCACTCCTCCAGATCATCCGCGACTCGGGTCTCCCTGCACCAGCGGGTGGCGTGCTCATATCGCCCTGGTGTGATCTCAACCATTCGTTTCCAAGCGTACTTTCAAATACCGACACTGTATGTCCCCCGCCTCTGGCCTTCCTTTTTCGTTTGATTCGACGCCCACCACCAGGACGTGATACCAAGCACCGGCCTCTGTCTACACAAGCCCAGTCCCCTTTGGCCTCCGCCCTCGAACGACGTCAGCTCCAGTGTCCATAATGGTCTGCGGAAGAGCATCGTTGGTGTTTATCGTCGTTCGAAGGGCGCAGGTCGAACGCCACAGGCGTCGCGCCCTTCAGACCCGAATGACGTGGTTCCTGAGTCCCCTACCACGAGCGGGCCCATGGATGTCGGATCGACGGAGTCGCCCCCTCCTGAGTTTCTAGATGTAAACCGGGGCATCGTGTTGCGTACAACTGACGGCGAAGTTATCGAGGTGCCGCAGCAGGTCCAGTTGTATGCACCCAACGGTCTGCTGAGGCACCCACTCGTCAGCCCGGCGCTGTCGTATCTTGGTGGCCTGCCCCCTCTGTTCTTCACCGCTGGCGATCGGGAAGTGTTACGGGACGAGATCATCTACACGTGCGTCCTCTGTCCCCCCATATCTTAAGTTAATTGACGGTCTTGTAGGGCCCATCGGGCTGCACACCCGGAGCGATTTCCGGTGCCTAATGATACGAAGGATTTATACCCATCTTTCGAGAATGTTGAGAAACACATGCGGCCCACGTCAGTGCACATTCAAGTTTACGATGGTACGTATACGCACTCTGCGCGAGAATAACCGTCCCTGACCACTTCCATTCTCTAGACGTAGGTCACGTCCTTCCCGTTCTCTTCCCGTTCACAACGCCTGGTAAATACTGCTTCCGCGCTCTGGCCTTGTTTTGTAAGCACGTTACGAGCATGCAACCGGCGCTGCTAAGCTCTCCTGGACTATTATCTCCCACGGACCACCATTTCATTACTTCCCCGGCGTCCCTCACGCCCCAGAACGAGGTGTCGAGACTGCAAGTTCCTTCTCCCAAGGCGCACAGGTCGCTCTCGACACGAATTCAGCGTGCTGCGACTGGCGTCAAACGACGCAGCTCTTTGTGGTCACGACCGTCGGCGCAGGCGACTGGCAGATCAACGACGGATTCTGTCGAGAACCGTGTGTCGTCGGGGCAGGTAACACCAATATCAGACCTATCGGATGTCTCAGTCGACGTTGCGGGTCCAAGAATTGGTGGCAACAATGAACCCCAAGTAGAAGACGTCCCTCGGCCTGGTGAGGCATGGGTATATGCAGACAATTGGGTAAAAAAGACGATTTGAAGTTCCTCGTCGTCGCGCTATTTTCTAACGTACTTTTTCGAAGTCCCAATCTGCTGTCCCCCGAGACATGATCCGCGAGCGCGTGTCGACCCAAGGCATCATCCGCCCCCTCGAGCCCGAGTCCGAGCTTCCCGCCTTGCAAGTGCCACCAGAGCTCATCGGCGCGATATCAGAGCACGCGGTGCGGCGGTACGTGGCGGGCACCGCGCGCTTCGAGAAGAAGTTCGCGCGCGCGATCAGACACATCGCGAAGCAACGCCAGCAGAACATCGACCGCGCGTCTCGGGACGCGAACCGACACCTCGTGGCGCTGCAGGAATACTTCGACCGCAAGCGCATCAGCGCAGAGACGGGCGGCGTCGTGGAGCCGAGCTGGAACCTCGCGTGGGCGCTAGACGCGGACGAGCGCCCGCCGCCGAGCAGCATCGTCGCGCGAAGGGACACGAAGGAGGCGCTCGAGCTCGCGCGCGTGGCGGATAAGGCGATCCTTGCGACGGAGAAGTCGCTTAGCGCTAATAACCTCTGGAACGTCATCGTCGGCTTCGTTACGGTGTCGCCGGACGACCGCCCCTCGGCTAGGAGCGATGGTGGTAGTCCTAGGGCTGGGGAGCACGTGGTTGGCGCGCAGACAAGGAGGGCGGGGCGTCTTAGGTCGTTCTTGAGGAAGAAGCAGCCGGAGGGCAGTCAGAGTGGTAGCGGTCAGAGTTCGTCGGGACAGTAGCTGGTCTCACTGTATTTTGCAACGATTATTGTAATGGGACACCCTATGTAACTTACTCACTTGTTGAATAACTTAGATGTTGTGTAGCTACGAAATAGCCACAGATTGTTACTACGTCTGACGGAAAGCGTGCTGTTTCATACCCTGGCAGGTCCGTGCCGCCAACTGGAGAACCAGCGAATGATCTAGGATGGCTGTGGTACCGGAATCTGGCCGGGAAAGCCCTAAGTCCTAGCGCGGTCTATCTGATCAACTCGGATGTCTACGTAACTGATGGAATGGGTCACCGCCTGCGATCACTAGCACCTCCAGGCAGCAGAACGCCATGAGCTCTGGCTCAAAAAATAAAAAAATGAGGACTATCAGCTCTGCAAGCACAGACTCGCTCGGGTATGAGACATGAGGCAAACATATGACATCAATTATTTTTACCGTAATGGGTGTACTGTAGTGTGCTATACTAGGTTGAGAAGATGAGTAACGGACACTCGGGTCGGAATAACGATAGCTTGGTCATCACCCCGACCCACTTAGTACACAGCGGGTCTCGGGTCTTCCGAACCTGCGAAACTGAAACTGGACGAGTGTCAGTGACAGTGAGTGTCTTGCAGACCTGCCACAAGCCCGTCACGATTCTGTCATCATATGATGACATATCCGCCACAATCCTCACCTCACGCCTCCGTGCCGCGCTCTCCATTGTTTCGACTCGTTGCCCTAATCATCTTGTCTTCATCATAAAGTCCGTGCGACCCGGCAGGTCGATCATGGAAC
The DNA here is from genome assembly GCA_024734325.1 of Lactarius hatsudake. Lineage (NCBI taxonomy): Eukaryota > Fungi > Basidiomycota > Agaricomycetes > Russulales > Russulaceae > Lactarius > Lactarius hatsudake. The sequence goes on along the minus strand of JANSJP010000004.1, from coordinate 1,369,915 downwards.
GTCCCCTCTCATCCTGCAACCTTGCTTCACTGCTCCCATCCCACCCGCATATATGCCTACCCTCACTCAGAGGACCGGACTGAAAATCGCGCCCCTCTTTCTCCAATCCTTCGTGAAACACTATTATGGAAAAGTCGTGAAGGACCCGAGCAGCTCCCGCGTCTCTTTGCGTGACGAAGAATTGTTGTATGATCAGGTTTTCTCTGTCATAAAGGTATGTATCGCGCATGTGTAGACTCTCAGAGAAATAACCCGCACTTCCATAGCAACTCATGCAAGACGCGACGACGTACGTACTCGACCACGAATCTTGCTCTGCTCTACAGGCTGACTTGGACTCTACAGGCATACAGTCGAAGAATTCCAGAGCTTCATTAAAGCGCGAGGAGTCTCACTGCCCTGGGTGAACGTCGTTCGCGCACTCGTCCCCCTATCCCTCTGCGACCTCGCCGCCGCGCATCTCATAAAGGCCTGTGGCGGCGAGGAAGTCATGAAACAAAACACTCGGCGGCACCAAGTGGTGGCAAGTCCGTAGCACTCAGGGGTGCGCTTCCCGTTAATTCCCGCGGCTGTTTTGTTCCCCGGCTCACACGCATACCGGGTTGTAGTGTCGAAGCCGAGTGGGTAACTGCGGAGAAGGCCCGTGAGAGCCCGCGCCGACCCCAACGCCAGCGCCGTGGAAAGGAGGCCAAACAAACCCCTCCCCGATCCCTTTCGTCTGATGATTCGAGTGAAGATGACGAGGGAGCCCGCCCCGATCGTGGACCTGAGATGGATGATACCCCTTGTCTGCTGTATATTCACGGGGGTAGGGCTTTTTTCCGGCTTTCTTCGTGAAACAAGAATGCTTAGGTGACATTTGTGCCAACTAGGTGGATATTACTTCGGGACCGTAGATGGGGGCAGGAGCGCCCTCGAACGTTATGCGGAAAAGATCCAAGGTCGCGTCTTCGGTACGGAAACCCCTACTTTTTCCCACTCACCGCGTTACTAAGCCATCGTTGCAGCCGTCGACTACCGCCTCGCGCCGCAATACCCGTTTCCTTGCGCAATTCAGGACGTACTTGCAGCCTGTAAGTGTAATCCCCTTCACGTCTTAAGTGTACTCTTTGAACACACTCCTGCAGATTTATACCTTATCCAACCACCCGTCGGTGCTCCGCACCGTGCTATAAATCCAAACAAGATAGTCATAGGTGGTGACTCTTCTGGAGGGGGATTAGTCCTAGCTGTCTTGCAGGTCATCCGCGATGCTGGTCTCCCACTGCCAGCAGGGGGCGTTTTGGTCTCGCCATGGTGCGACTTGACACATTCTTTCCATAGCATCACGACGAACACAGAAACGGTGGGTAGAAGAATCAGGGCCGCTTCTTGTCTTACTCACTGATGGGGCTAGGATATTCTCCCGGCAACAGGCCTGTCGTTGCACAAGCCGAGTCCACTATGGCCACCGCCGTCTGAAGAAATGACTTCGCAAGTTCATGCACGCTTGCGCATGTTCGCCAACGATGTGGTGCACAGCCATCATGGCTGTGAGAGAACAGCAAGTACTTTTCGGGAGAAAGTACCTGGGCTCAGTGACGGCGAGGACCGGTCGTCAGCTCCACAGTTCCAATTTTACGCGGAGAACAGGCTCCTCAGACACCCTCTTGTAAGCCCTGCTTTGGCTTACCTCGGTGGACTCCCCCCGCTATTCTTTATCGCGGGAAATGGGGAGGTGCTCAGGGATGAAATTGTTTACACGTGTGTGATGTTCTCCTGGGGGATCCGGATCAGACAATTGACCACCATACATCACGCAGGGCACATCGCGCTGCGCATCCTGATAAGTTCCCATTGAGTGAAGATGTGAAGAGGTTCTACCCAGCATTCGAGGGTATGAAGGACAAAATGCGGGCTACTGCCGTACATTTGCAAATATACGACGGTAGGGCGTTCGCAACGTTTTGGCGCAAAGTATTCACTTACGCCCACGATAGACGCTGCTCATATCTTACCTAATCTATTCCCCTTCGCCACGCCTGCGAAGTTCTGCGTTCGTGCCATTATAACGTTCATAAGACATGTCACACCCACGTCGCCGAAAGACATGTTGTCGATTTCTCCACTTGTCACAACTGATAGTACTTCTTCGGGTTCTTTCCTGGTGCATCCGAGTGTCGACAGCTCAAGTGAATCTGGTTCAGACGACCCGTCCGTCGATGTGCTCCCATCGGGTGTGGGTGCGAAAGCTCAGGAGCGCTATCGAATAGTAGCTTCTCTATCACAAGCAACTACCCGATTAAGAGGTCGAAGCGCGCAAATGTTCCGATTTGGAAACGAGGAGGTGTCACGAAGTAGCTCACGGGACGATGGCCAGTGCAGCAAGGGGCACGCCTCGGAGCCGAAGGAACCCCCAGTTGTATTTGCAGGCGCCGCCGCCGGTTACGAACATTGGGTACGTCACCGTAGTGACACCAATTCCAATTCATTTATTCTGATCACTACTTGCAGCCTGGAGACCGCATGCCCATGATTAGGGAGCGCGTCTCGACACAAGGGATCGTCCGCTCGCTTGAGGACGATGAGGACCTGCCCGCGTTCAGGCTGTCCTCGCAGCTCGTCGGTGTCATCCCGGAGAGCGTCCTGGAGCGGTACACGGCCGCTAAGCAGGCTTCGGACCTGAGATTCGCATCGACGATCAAGGGTATTGAGAAGGCGCGCGCGCGCAATGTCGAGCATGCGAGTCGGGACCTCGCACAACGTGCAGCGGCACTGCGACGCTATTTTCGCTCGGCAGGTGTTGCCAGTGTCAGTAGTGGCGCTGGCGGGGGAGTGTGGAGGCTCGCATGGGCACTGGATGCGGACGAGCGCCCGCCGCCTAGCAGCATCGTTGGACGGCTGGATACCGAGGAGGCACTGCGGTTCGCACGGGCGACAGACAGGAGATGGTTACTAGAGTTTACAGCCGCTGGTGGTCGCGGGGGCAGAGAGGGTCTGGGCCCAGGGTTGAGTTCATGGAAGAGCGCCGGGGCTGCGGCGATGATGGCCATTCTGTTCACTATCAAGCTACAGCGTAGTGTTGTGACGGAGGATGTGGGCGTAACTAGAGGACCCACAAGGAGAAGTGCCGATGTGTTGTATTAGGGGTTTATGGAACATCGAGTCATTGTTGTACGCCTGTCAGTCCTTCTCTTGCAATTGCAATCAGTTAGCATCGTACCTGGCGTCTGCGTGGTAATATAAAGACGCCTGCAATGACCCACGATCTATACCGATACAGATATACCCCCCCTCCGCTACACAACCAGTGAAGGGATGTCCACCTCACTGACGACGAAGACGGCCCTTGGTCTCATGCCGCTCGCCCTTGGCATCGTCCTACGGCACTACTACGACAGGGTCATCAAAGATAAGAGCAAGAGCAAGGAAGGAGCAGCGGCGCCGGTGCCACTGCGCCTCGAAGAGCTGATGTACGACGAGGCATTCACTATCAGTCGCGTGGGTCTCTCCCCTTCTCCCCCCCTGTATCTATCTGATTCGTCGACAGAGCTTCATGGACGCGTCAGCAAAGTACGTTCTGCTTCCGCATCGCGCTTCGCTTAGCTAAGCCGTGATGCGTAGGCATACCGTCGAGGAGATCCAGAAATTCACGGCCCTGCACACACCCGTGGGGCCCTCATCCCACTCCGTGCGCGTCACCGTTCCGCAGACGAGCTGCGCAGAGGCGGCACGTGTCCTCGTGCGTGCCTTCGGCGGCGAGCACGAGGCGCGCCGCGTGGTCGGCGGCGTGCGGTGGTGGCAGGTCCGTCCCGGAGACCGCGGGTGCGTCGCTTGCTTGTTTTTCCTCCACATCGGAGTGCTGATTTCGGGTGCGCAGGGTCGACGCGGAGTGGATCATGGATAAGAGGGACTGGAAGGAGGCGAGACGCCGCGAGAAGGCCGCTGCCGCCGCAGAGGGGACGCAGACGAGCGAGAGCCCTGGCGCTGGCAGCACGTGTTTCTCTCCCCTGTCTCCCCTGTCGTCGCCAGGTGAGCACACGCGGGTTGGTACGGACGATTCGGAGGCAACCGCCGCGTACCGTCCCGAGATGGACGAGATGCGGTGTTTGCTGTGGGCACACGGAGGTCAGGACCCGTTGTGTTCGAGCCCCCCCCAGGTGCTTATTCCTTTTCGCGTAGGGGGCTACTATTTTGGGAGCGTGGACCAGGAAAGGTACCGTGCCATTGCTGCCCGCGCGAGTGGTACCCCTCACCGGGACTGGAAAACGCAGGTATATGATTCAGCGCTATGCGCGCAAGATCCACGGACGCGTGTTTGGTGAGATCATGTTTGGATCTTGTGTGTGTGTTCCGGATTGTTGACAAGAGATTTGCGCTATAGCACCGAACTACCGGCTTGCGCCTCAATACCCCTTCCCTTGCGGTTTGCAAGACCTTCTCGCCTCATGTGCGTGCCGCGGCACGGCTTAGCGCCCTGTCACATGCAGCTAACGTACTTCATCCAGACCTCTTCCTCATCGAGCCGCCACCGGGAGCCGCGCACCGCCCGGTCCAACCCGGCCACATCGTCGTTGGAGGCGACTCGGCTGGCGGCGGGCTCGCTCTCGCCTTCCTGCAGGTCGTCCGTGACGCCGGTCTGCCACCACCCGCCGGCGCCGTGCTCGTCTCCCCCTGGTGCGATATGCACCACTCGTTCCCGAGCATCTTCATCAATACCGACACGGTACGATACCCCCCTTCCTCTTATCTCCCCGCTGTCTAATGAGCGTTTTCGTGGCATAGGACATTGTCCCCGCGACGGGACTCACGACACACAAGCCAAGCCCGCTCTGGCCACCCCCACCCGACGATGTCAATCTCCAGGTCCACGAGCTGCTCCGGCCCGGCGGCACTCGCGGCTCAGCTGCCGTACCGCCGGGAACCGACGACGGCAACCGCGTAGTGGAAACGCATGACACCAGGCCGGACGATCGCGAGACCGTGGTGCGAGTTACCGGAGAGGATGGCGTGCCGGTGGAGATCCGGCAGCAGATACAGCTGTACACGACGAATGACCTGCTAATGCACCCGCTTGTCAGCCCCGCGCTGGCATATCTCGGCGGGCTCCCGCCGCTCTTTGTGATTGCGAGCGATCGGGAGGTGCTCAGGGACGAGATCTTATTCACGTTAGTCGATCTCTTTATCTTCGCAGCGCGTGTAGTTTGATGGGTTGTCTTGCGTTCGTTAGGGCACACCGCGCTGCAAATCCAGAGAAGTACCCCGTGTCGGAAGAGGTGAAGAAGCTGTACCCGGCATACAAAGGGATCGAGAACAGGATGAAGCCAACGATGGTCCACCTCCAAGTCTACGACGGTACGCGCCGGGTCTACCTTCCTTTTCTTTCCTTTCCTCGACCTTGTTTTTTGTTAGACGCGGCCCACGTACTCCCGTTGATGTTCATCGCTACTACCCCAGCGGTATACTGCTACCGCGCCATCGCGACGTTCATCAAGCACATCACGAACATGCCGCCTACCGCCGCATTGCAAAAACGCAAACTACCGCCGCTGTGGATGTCGGACCTCACACTCGGGGAGACAGTTACCTCGCCCGTGGCGCTTTCGTCGCCAGCCGCGGAAGTCGAACAACCGACACCTGCTCAGCCGAGCGCAACTACAAGGCCGAAACGTTTATCGCGCATGACGACGTCCTTCCGACGAAGCTCGTTGTTTTCGAAATCGGAGAGAAGCACTTCTGGTGAAGTTCACGCCGAGGACGTCGACGTCCTGGCCGGAGATCCAGTCGTGTATCACGGAGGATGGGTAAGCGCCTCGCTCCCCTCCTCTTCACCCCCGAAAACCCTAAACGACACGCATCACAGGCGAAGGAGAACGACAGCAACCGCGCCATGATCCGCGAGCGCGTCGCGACGAACGGCACCATCCGCCCGCTCGAGCCCGAGCGCGACCTCCCCGGGCTCCACGTCGACCCCGCGCACCTCGGCGTCGTCTCTGCACGCTGGGCACGCGTCTACATCCCGTTCATGCAGCGCCACGAGAAGAAATACGCCGGGTCCATGCGGCAAGTCGCGCGGCGCCGCGAGCGGGCCATCGCCCTGCTGCGCTCGCAGGGCTCTCGCGAGGAGGTGAAGGTGAAGGAGGCAGAGGTGGAAGGGGAAGGGTGGAGCGTCGCGTGGGCGCTGGACGATCCGGACGAACGCCCGCCGCCGAGCAGCCTCGTCGCGCGGTGCGATACGGTAGAAGCGCTCGCGCTCGCGCGCGCCGCTGCCGCCACGAAGCAGAAACGGAATTCCCGCCTCGTGGTTGCCACATCCTTCAGGGGGAAGAAGAGGCGGGCGTCAGAAGAAGAGAGCGAGAAGGCCGAGAAGACTGTACGCAGGCGGCCTGGAGGCGAATTTTGGAGGCGGCTGAGTCGGGGCCAGGGCGCCGTGCCCAGTACTGCTGTCGCCGCCGCCGCTACGGTTATGCAGCCTCAGGTGATGGTGGCAGCTTAGGATGGGTGTTCGCCAGGGATTGTATTTGTGGATGTATTTTGTCTTACTGTAATTGTCTCGCTATCACTGCTTCTGTATCATACCCATAGTGTACACTCTCCGCCCGTGGATTCTTCAAGTATTAATCCGTATCTCAGCGCACGTGCACTAGCACCTCGGGACAACAGCTAGTGCCATGAAATTTCAAGCTGCCGTGCGCAATACAGTACAGCGAAATCCAAATTTCCTATACTTACGTTAAATTTAGAAGCCCTGTTTTGGATTTCGCTGTAGAGCGCGACGCATGAATTACTACTATTCTTTATGTGATTTGTACATACGTTCTTGCACGCAAATGTTCGTTTTACTCAATCTCTCTACCAAGTACAGTAGTGTCTAGCGCTTATGGCGCTTATGGAGCTTATGGAGCACAGAGGCGTTTGATGACTTTCCGTCCGGGGCTATATAAGTATTGTCATCGACTCATCTTGACCTGTCCTTGTACTCGAGGTTACTTCCTAGTTTATTTACAACGGTGTTCCATCTAACGTCCCCCCCAGAGCCTCGGAGTTTCCCAGCGTAACAATTCAAGTTGTGAGCCCCCCGGGGGTAATGATGGCAGAAGTGACTTCTGCCAGAACTTACTCAGTGAGCCGTGATCTTTTTGGTTGATCCCGTTCTCGACGGTTCATAACAGGACCCGCGGATTGTGCTCCCCTACATTCTGACCCCCTTCGAGCGTATCCGCGTATTTCCGCGCAGGTGCAACTTAAACTCACTCTCAGCCTTGAGGTCTGATGGCTCTCTGAACCTTCTAAGTTGACACCATTCGGTGCCCCCTTAGAACCATGCACTACCATCTGCTCTCTGTATTCTTCGCCGTCGCCACTGTTCCCCTCGGCTGCTTTGCAATACTCCTCACACCACGTTGGGATGACATGAAAGTGAAGCATGCTTGGGAAGCCGTCCCGGAGAACTGGGAGAGCCTGGGCATCCCGTCTGCTGGTACCACCATCAACCTCCACTTAGCGCTCAGACCCCACCGCGAGAAAGCCTTGGTTACGGCGCTCTACGAAGTCAGCTCTCCTGGGCACTCAAAGCACGTCCTCTCCACCAATTCTCTACGCACGCACGTACTCACGCTTGCTGCTACTCCCTTACAGATATGGCTTACATCTGTCAAAGGAGCAGGTCTCAGAGCTCGTCATGTCGCACCCAGATACCCTCGAGCTTGTTAAATCCTGGCTTAAATTCCATGGCGTGCCCCCTTCATCTATCTCGGTGTCACATGGCGGCAACTGGTTGACACTGACGGGCATGTCCGTGTCCAAGGCCAACGATCTCCTTGGGGCGTCGTATCAACTCTACCGGCATGTCGAGACGAAAGAGAACATCATCCGTACGCTCGGCTATTCGCTTCCAGCGGCACTCCACGGGCATGTGCAGACCGTGGCGCCCACGACGTACTTCGCCTCCGCACGCATGTCGTGGCAGACACCGAGAAGGCGCTCCGGCGGGGCAGCGGCGGGGATGGTGAGGGCAACGTCAGGCAATCTCGTGACGGCGCCGTTGGGCCGCGCTGGTCATGAGGATGCCACACTGCCGTTCCTGCGCTGGCTGTACAATTCTGTCACTTACGTGCCCGCAGCGACGGACCGGAACATGCTTGGGATTACGGGATTTAACCAGGAGTACCCGAACCCTGTAGACCTGACAACGTTCATGAACCGTTTTCACAGCCCTGGGACCCGGGCGACCTACACCGTCGTGCAGGTCAACAACGGCGGATACGACGCGAACAACCCCGGCATCGAGGCGAGCGTGGACGTCCAGTACACTTCCGGCATGGCATATCCAACCCCAATTGTCTACTACAGCACTGGCACCGGGCCAGAGGGCGTGGATGATGAGTACCTCTCCTGGTTCGACTACATACTCGACCTCGACGAGACCGACATCCCACAGACGATCAGCATGTCGTACGCCTGGTACGAGGCAGATCTTCCACTGGATTATGCGAGGAACATGTGCGACCTATTCATGCAACTTGGCGCGCGTGGCGTTAGCGTCCTCGTCGCGTCCGGGGATGATGGTGTTGGCAAAGGGGACTGCATGACCGACGGGAAATTCAGATTCAGGCCCATGTTCCCTGCAACTTGTACGTGTGACGCTTGCAGTACACGAGCGCATGTAAGGTCGCTCACCACACCGACACTCTTTCGCAGGTCCCTGGGTCACTAGCGTCGGCGGAACCGAGGGCGGAACGGACTCGGAGGAAAACCCGGAGGGTCGCGGCGGACGTCAGCGGCGGCGGCTTCTCGGAATACTTCAAACGCCCATATTACCAGGAGAACGCCATGGCTATCTTCTTCGAGACGCTTGGCAACCAGTACCGCGGCTTCTACAAGTACGTTCAATGCCGCGGCCCGATTTGATTCTTTTACTTTGGAATTTGCGCAGCGCTACAAGCCGCGGCTACCCCGACGTTGCCGCGCAGGCACTCTTTATCGGAATTATCGTCGGTGGCGAATACGAAGTCATAGAAGGTACTAGCTGCTCAGCGCCCGTCCGTCTTTTCTCTGTGTCTTCCATCCCACAAGCGACTAGATGACCGCCAATGGACAGATCGTGGCTGGGATTATCTCGCTGCTTAATGATTTCCGGATTTCGCAAGGCAAGCGTCCGCTCGGCTTTCTCAACCCTTTGCTATACGGTATCGCCCGTGTGGGCCTGAACGACATCACGTCTGGCTCGAATCCGGGTTGCAATACTAATGGATTCTCCGCCGTCGTTGGATGGGATCCCGTATGTCCTCCCAAACTTGTGTTGGTTCACCTTTCTGTGTTGGCTGATGCTGGGCTCCGTAGGTGACAGGTCTTGGGACGCTGGACTTCGAGCACCTGCGGCACATAGCTAACTTATTACCTTAGGTCTAAGGAGTAGAGCCTACGTAGCTATGAACCCAATGAAGCAACCGATGAGACTCATCAGAGAGAGCGCCGGACATACGCCATTGCGTATATGTACTATGGTCTTTTAATCTGAGAGCTAGCTAGTCTAGGGTAGTTCACAGTAAGACCACTCAATGTCTGTGGTTGGGCCAACAGCCTGTCGACCGGACGCCAAATCATTTTAGCCGCCAGCGCCAGCAGACGATCCTAAGCCTTTGGGTCAGGTTGAGCAGCACTTCCGCAATACGCCTACTACATTACAGTAACGAAGTCCGTCTTGAAGTCCGTCGTTCTGGCACGCGCCGCTGTCGGCCAATCGAGAGGCGCTGAGACACCAATCGCGCTGGAGTGGCCTTCTTTTTTTTTTTTTCTTTTTTTTTTTTTGGATCCACTGGAGTGGCCTTCACTTGGGCGAAGTTGTAGTCGCGAGCGCAATATCACCTCGCGCTGGTTGAGAGGAGAGGGTCTGACTTTCAGTTGGAGCCTTGGTTGACGCATTTTGACCTGTCGGTCTGGTGACGATCTTGGTGACGATATTATCACCGTCCATTATTCTTGGAGCTTACAGCGATCTCAGTGTCTATTCTCGCGTAGTATAATCGTACATGCGAGAAGGGACGACGAATAGGTACGTCTGGCGTGAAGTCGATGACATCATGGCTCAATGATGTTAGTATACAAGTAGGTCTGCCCCGGCGGCGGCCCACGCTGCGACTACGCCGACGCACCCCACCATTGCTTTCACCTTAGCCCACACTCACCACCCCCTTCTTGGCTCCAGTCCAAAGTGCCTCAGGCTTAGGTAGATATGATTCTTGTACGATTCATGTTCACTGTGACTCACTGGCACCTTCGTAGATGACTTCGATTCTATCATTCATCATTCTACACCCGCGTTCGTCAACATGTCTAATATCTGCATTTTTCGGCTGACTCGTATATACAGATTGTATCGCATTTCGCGTCCCGTCCTCACTCAAACTCGTCCCTTTCCCTTGCTCTCTCCTCGTTTTTGCCCGCTCGGACACGCGTGTCACCCCCGTACCTCGCGTCACGCGCGTCACGTCACATTCGTCACTAGTCCTCCCCACATAAATCCCCGTAAATTCCCGTAATAGCTGTTAGCACAGAACCAGCAAGGGATGTCTGCCTCACTAACGACGAGGACGACCCTCGGTCTCATGCCGCTCGCCATTGGCGTCCTCCTGCGGCACTACTACGGCAGGGTCATCAAAGATAAGAGCAAGAGCAGGGAAGGAGCAGCGGCGCCGGTGCCACTGCGCCTCGAGGAGCTGATGTATGACGAGGCATTCACCATCACTCGTGTGAGTCCCCCGCCTGTCTCAATCCTAAATCTATCTGAATTATCCTGGTCGTCGACAGAGCTTCATGGACGCGTCAGCAAAGTATGTTCTGCTTCCGCGCGTCTCTTTTTGCTCAGCTGAGCCGTGATGGTAGTCACACTGTCGAGGAGCTCCAGCAATTCACGAACCTACATGCACCCGTGGGGCCTTCGTCCCAAGTCGTGCGCGTCGCCGTTCCGCAGACATGCTGTGCGGAGGCGGCGCGCGTGCTCGTGCGTGCCTTTGGCGGTGAAGATGAGGCCCGCCGCGTGGTCGGTGGCGTGCGTTGGTGGCAAGTACGGCCCGGAGACCGCGGGTGCGTTGCTTGCATGTTTCCTTCAGTCGCGGTGCTGATTTGGGTACGTGCGCGTCGATGCAGGATCGACGCGGAGTGGATCATGGATAAGAGGGACTGGAAGGAGGCGACCCGCCGCGAGAAGGCGGCGGCGGCGGCGGAGAAGTCGCAGACGCGTGAGAGCGGGAGTCCTAGCGCTGGCGCCAGCACAAGTCTGTCTCCCATGTCGTCGTCGTCATCTTCAGGTGCGCATGTGGGGGTTAGTGCGGACGATACGGACGCAAGTGCCGCGTACCGTCCCGAGATGGACGAGATGCGGTGTCTCCTGTGGGCACATGGAGGTCAGCATCCGTTATGTTCAAGGCCCCAGGTACTTACAGTTGCGTAGGGGGTTACTATTTTGGGAGTATAAACCAGGAAAGGTACGGTGCCGTTGTCATCCATTTAGCACGTGAGTGCCCCGCTTACCAGAACTGGAAAATGCAGGTACATGATTCAGCGTTACGCGCGCAAGATTCACGGACGGGTGTTTGGTGAGACGTTTGATCTAGTGTGTGTGCGCGTTCCGTATGTTGACGAGAGCTTGCGTTATAGCTCCGAATTACCGGCTTGCACCTCAATACCCCTTCCCATGCGGTCTGCAAGACCTTCTGGCCTCGTGTGCGTGCCGCGGCATGCGTTCGCACCCTGTCACATACGGCTAACGTACCACATCCAGACCTGTTCCTTATCGAGCCGCCACCGGGAGCCGCGCACCGCCCCGTCCAACCCAGCCATATCGTCGTCGGAGGCGACTCAGCCGGCGGCGGGCTCGCTCTTGCCTTCCTGCAGGTCGTCCGCGACGCCGGTCTGCCGCCACCCGCAGGCGCCGTGCTTGTCTCCCCCTGGTGTGATTTGCACCACTCGTTCCCGAGCATCTCCCTCAATACCGACACGGTACGACACCCCGCTCCTCTCATCTCCCACTGTCGACCGAGCGTTCGTGGCATAGGACATCGTCCCCGCGACGGGACTCACGACACATAAACCGAGCCTGCTCTGGCCTCCCCCGCCCGACGACGTCAATCTCCAGGTCCGCGAGTTGCTCCGAGGCCCCACGCAGAACCGGCCCAGCGGCACTCCTGGCGCAGCCGTCGTACCGTCGGGCAACCATGGCGGCAGTCGCGTCGTGGAGACGCAAGACACCAGGCCGGACGTTCGTGAGACCGTGGTGCGGGCGACTGGAGAGGATGGCGTACCGGTGGAGATCCGGCAGCAGATCCAGCTATACACGACGAATGACTTGCTGATACACCCACTGGTCAGCCCCGTACTGGCATATCTCGGCGGGCTCCCGCCGCTCTTTGTGATTGCGAGCGATCGGGAAGTGCTCAGGGACGAGATCTTATTCACGTTAGTCGATCTCTTTATCTTCGCAGTGCGTGTAGATTGATGGGATGTCTTGCGTTCGTTAGGGCACACCGCGCTGCGAATCCGGAGAAGTACCCAGTGTCGGAAGAGGTGAAGAAGCTGTATCCAGCGTATGAAGGGATCGAGAACAAGATGAAGCCAACGATGGTCCACCTCCAAGTCTACGACGGTACGCACCGGGTCCACCTTCCTTTTTTTTTTTTTTTGCTCAACCTTGGTTTCGTTAGACGCGGCCCACGTTCTCCCGTTGATGTTCATCGCTACTACCCCAGCGGTATACTGCTACCGTGCGATCGCGACGTTCTTCAAGCACATCACGAACATGCCGCCCACCGCCGCATTGCAGAAGCGCAAACCACCGCTGCTGCAGACGTCGGACCTCACACCCGAGATAGTCACTCCGCCCGTGGCGCTTTCGTCGCCAGTCGCAGAAGTCAAACAACCGACAGTAGCCCAGCCGAGCGCACCAACAAGGCCAACACGTTTCTCGCGCATGACGACATCCTTCCGACGGGGCTCACTGTTTCCGAGACCGGAGAGGAGGACTTCTGGCGCCGAGGACGCCGACGCCCTGGCCGGAGACCCAGTCGTGTATCACGGAGGATGGGTAAGCGCATTGCTCCCCTCTTCTTCGCTCCGAAACCCCAAATGACACACAACACAACAGGCGAAGGAGAACGACAGCAACCGCACCATGATCCGCGAGCGCGTCGCGACGAACGGCACCATCCGCCCGCTCGAGCCTGAGCGCGACCTTCCCGCGCTCCACCACGCCGACCCCGCGCACCTCGGCATCGTCTCAGCCCGCTGGGCACGCGTCTACCTTGCGACCGCGCAGCGCCACGAGAAGAAGTACGCCGGGTCCATGCTGCAAATCGCGCGGCGCCGCGATCGCGCGATCGCCCTGCTGCGCTCGCAGCAGGGCTCTCGCGACGCAGAGAGGGAGAATGGCGCGAAGGCAGACGAAGGGAGCGTCGCGTGGGCGCTGGACGACCCGGACGAACGCCCGCCGCCGAGCAGCCTCGTCGCGCGGTGTGATACGGCCGAGGCGCTCGCGCTCGCGCGCGCGGCCGCTGCCACGAAGCGGAGGCAGACTGCCGCATCTCTGAGCGGGAAGAAGGCGCGGGCGTCCGACGAGGCCGAGAAGGCCATGCGCAAGCTGCCTGCAGGCGAATTTTGGAGACGGTTGAGTCGGGGCCAGGGTGCCGCGCCCGCTGCTGCTGCTGCCGCCGCCACGGTTATGCAGCCTCAGGTCATTGTGGCGGCTTAAATGGGTGCTCGCCAGTCGGATTGTGTTTGTAGATGTCTTTTGTCTTAGTTGTCTTGCTCTCACCGCTTCTGTATCATACCCAACGTGTACTCTGTCCGCCTGTGTAGACCGCGAGGATTCGTCAGGCTCAGTAACTAGTATTAACCAGTATCGCAGATTCCGGAATCGATTTCACGATTTAGTCCAGGTTCTTGTTGATGTATTGCCCGTGACAGCCAAGGATTAAACTGCGGCGCACACTGACAGCACCCCAGGCCAACAGCTAGGTGATTTCGTAATAGCAAAGTCCGTCATCGGCGTTCGAGCCCCCAGCATCGAGAGGGCACTGAGACACCGCACTGGAGTAGCCTTACGATGAAATCAGGGAAGAGGGGGCGAGCATGTTGACCTGTCAGTTCTGAGGACGAGCCTGAGACTCTGCTCGCTCTTCAGCGTCTCGGGTAAACCTTTTTAGGCCACGTGTTGCCCTCGAAAGCTCACAGCGATCTCAGTGTCTAGTCTCGCATGTAATCTATTAAGAGAGGGTAGTATAATCGTACGTGCGAGAAGGGACGCTGCGCAGGATACCAGTTCTCGCACGTCCGCTGTCTAAGGTACAGTCCCCGCACCGGCGTTCTCACTCCGAGGTGATTCCTCCTCCCCTTTAAACAGCACCTCGTCTGCCAACCGGGGCTGCGCGCGAGCGGCACCAGGCACCGGGACGTGTTCCTCTGTTTCGCCCGTGGCATTTAGCTGCGCGGCCATTAGCGAGCGGAAGCGCGAATTCTCGCGTTGGACCTGTATAATCGCGAGTGAGTGGAACGAAAGAGTCTAAAAACGGGTCACGTACGAGCTCGCGATACGGCCCAGTCTCCGTGATATGCCCGTCTAGAGGAGGGTCAGTGGGGGTTCGAAGGAGACAGCCGCACAGAGAAAAAGTACCTTCTAGCACTACTATCCTCTCGGCCCTTGCGATCGTCGAGAGGCGATGTGCGACGAATAGGCACGTCGTGTGGCGCGAACGAAGGATCTTGTCGATGGCGTCATTTACCTGTGCCAACGCACCACTCAATGTTAGCGTGCCCCAGTCGGGCCGAATAATGGGGAATGTGTGCCCACGCGGCGTTCTGCGGATGCGTCCAAGGAGCTTGTCGCCTCGTCAAGAGCCAAGATTGCGGGTTTTCTTCAGGAGCGCCCGGGCAATGGCGAGGCGCTGGCGCTGGCCACCACTTAGACTCAGTCTTCCGACTGAAAATATCGTGATGCGTCAACGCCTGTAAGAGGCTTCCCAATACAAATGTCCTCACTCTGCGTGTCGAAACCGTCCGGTAATCCCCAAACAAATTCGCAGTTTGCCTCACGGGCGGCAGCCTCGATCTGCTCCCTTGTAGCGCTCTCGTTACCGTAGGCGATGTTCGATGCGATTGTTCCTGTGAATAGTACGGGGTCCTATAAATGGAAGAGGCCCATCAGCTGAGCAGACACGCCAAGGAAGTGGTTTGCCTGTACCTGGGGAACAACACCGATGATGTCGCGCCACGACTCTGGTGTAAACTCACGGATATCTAAGCCAACGCACTCGAATGGGGAATTTTTTCAAGGAAAAGAAACAATCTCATACCGCGACCGTTGAACGTAATTTTGCCTCGAACAGGATCGTAGTACCTCAACAACAAGGAATGGATGGATGACTTGCCACCTCCACTCCTCCCACTGTAGCAGCGAGAACGGTTCATCTAAGTGACCTGGGTTTCGAAAATTCAGAGAAGACGTACACGACTGCCACGTTTTCGCCAACTTTGACCTCGAGGTTGAAATCTTCGAGCACGTTCACCCCGCTTCGCGTAGGGTAGCTAAACGTGATGTTTTCGAATCGTAGCGGACCGGTATGTTTCGGGTCGAGTTGCACACCCACACCAGGTTGAATGGCAGGGCTCCTATCAAGGAGCTCGAAGATGCGTGATCCGGCACCGATGCCACGCATAATGGATGCCTAGGGAAGCGCCGTCCATACTCGTGCTATAGAGCGAAACGTAGGCTTACGAAAAACGATCTGATATATGTGTGCAGGAAAGTGAGTAAGGGGAGTCACGCTTAGAGCTGCAAACGAGCCGTACGTTAGCATCTGCAGGCCGTTCCCGACATAGACCGTATACATTAACAGGCTAGTGAGTTCCCCCACAGAGATCTGTCCGTGGGTGACAAGTGACCCCCCTGTACACACAACGCGGTGATTCTTTCGGGGGGGTAGACAGTCGAGAAATCCACGTACCATAGCCGAGCAAAGCCAATAACGTAACATTCCCGCTCCACCCAGTGGTACCGAAGAATATGCCGCTGGCGACCGCTTCACGGCGAGCAAGGGTCAACACGCGATCGATACGCTCAGAGAACTTCTTCTCTTCGTATGGAGCGGCATTGAAGACTTGCACCGTACGGAGGGCAGCTAGTGCTTCCTGGGCGACCTGCAAACACCTATTTTAGCACCTTCACTGTGGGTCGAGAATATACTGACTTTGGTCATGTCGCCAAGAGCTTCTTGCGTCTTATTTGACAGCTTCTTCAGGTACCGGCCATAGAATACCTGGTTATGATCGCGGTAAGCGCATATATAAGAACCTAGATTTGTACTGACAGCACCAAGAGATACGGGAGGGACGATCGTGAGCATGAGAAAGGTGAGATGGGAAGATATGTAGAGCATTGCGCCGACTATTCCCACATACTCGTCAGCATATACCCCAAGAAACGTGGATGAGATACGCGTACGGCCAGCAAAGGACATCACCACAGCACGGAGTCCATCTGAAAGGTTCTGGGTAACACTTTTATCACGTTCGTGAGCCAACGAAAAAGACCACCGATACCAGATAGCGCATTCATTACCTTTCTCCTACGACGCTGCTGTCGACGCTGAGTCGACTTAAGGCGTCGCCCTCCCCGCGCTCCACAAATTCAACTTCTTGTCGAAGGGTCGCTGCATAAGTCCGCTCGCGCAGGCGAGCGACGATTCGCTGACCTGGGAGGTGGATGAGAACTGCGTTTTTGGGAAATGGATGGGAAACACGACGCACCAGACATGCGCATGAGGAAGGCGCGTCCCGCGTTACAAGCACCGCCAATCGTGAAGACGAGGAGAATGCCAGCAGTGGCCTGGGTCAGTGAGATGCCATACGGAATCGTCTGTAGATAGGGAGGAACGGTGAGATGCAGTTCAATAGCAGGACGTTCGCGGACGGGGGCTATGGTGATTGACCTACCGGATTCGGGGACGTGAAGTAGTCGATGAGCTTCCCGACCGTAAACGGGATGCTCAACGACACGGTCGAGGAGACGAGCAGAAGCCCAATAGCCGTTAAGAGGGGTCGACGTTCAGGCCGGGCGAGAGCGACGATCTTGCGGAAGGAGGTCGACGTAGGGATCGACCCGTCGGTATTCGGCAAAAGGGAGGACGGGAGGGAAAACGAGAAAGGATGGAACGACGTGTCGGCGTAGAATGGGAAGATGTTGGTGTTGAAGACGTAGAGGCACGGGTGGAAGGAGTTGTCACGAAGCAGCGGCTGCCTCGCGCTAGGACGTATGCCGGCCATGGGTGGTGTCGTCTGCTCGTCAGAGGAAGCGGGAAAGTGAGTTGTGCAGAAAGTGCTCGGCGAGTACCGGAAGAGTACGTCGACGGGATCACAACGCGGCGCAGATGCAAGCTGAGCATCGTACTCCGCTCTGAATCCGAATCCGAGAAAAAGAAAAAGAAAAAGTTGCGAGGAAATAACGAAGCATCGGAGGCGAACGCGGCTTCAATCGAAGTGTGTGATGTAAGCGACGTCACGCGACCCAATGAATTTTTGCATGACGCCGAGACAGAATCATGTTGTCAGTGATCGTTGCCGTGTGGATGCGCTCGTTTAACGCCTGGCCTGTGGGCTAGGCGAGGCTTTTCGTTTGTCTTTCTGCCTTCCCAATCCAAACCGTCCAATTCACTGTCAGGCAACCCGCAGTTTCTCATTCCACGCACTGGACCATGGAATCTGAACGTAAGCCCGAATCTACAGGTTTGAATCGTCCTGGTAATTTATACCGTGCCCTCCTTCCTTACAGCGTCGATCGCCGATATTGACAACCATATCGCGATTATTCAGAATTTACTTCCACGATCCGGTGTTTCAAGTCATGCTCTTGCGATGGTACGAATAGCGCGCTATAAGCTGTTACAACAGAAGGAAGACCTTGACAAGTGCATTCTACACTACGCTGAGGCGATCCTCCTTCCGCCAGCTTCCTGGGATGGGCCTTCCCTCACTATTGTCGATCTCCTTTTTTACCTCGCGTCCTTTCTTCTACTTCGCTCCGAGAACTTCGAACAGCCAGAAGACGTCAAATATTCTATCGAGTACCTCCGTTACCTTCGAGGGATACCAATTCCCCTTGATTCCTTCGTTCGAGGGCTACCAATTCCCCTTGATCCCCTTGACCCCCCCAGAAACCTCGTTACGAAAGCACTTATCAAGGCATTGGCTCTTCAAGTTAAGTTGGAAGAAAGGGATGGGACACGGAATATCAAGGAGATGGTGGTCCTCTGCCGCGAGCTTCTCGCCACAAAATCTTTGACAGACGACCTCGCTGCTACCTTTTCATTTTTGGATGAGGCTACCCATACCCAATTTAGTCGAGGGTGGACCCTCCCGTCAATAGACGAAATCATTGAATGCCTACGGGTCGCGGTGAAGACGTGCTCGCCAGATTCGTACCAAGTCTTGTTCGTGCTGGCCAGGATCCATTATGCTCGCTTTATGCAAACTCATTTGATTGACGATTATGATGAAGCAAAGGCGCTATTGGAAAGGATCCTCGACACTAATCAGTCCTCCAGGTGTCCTGATTCAATTCGGGGTCAAGCTTCATCACTTGTCGTTTATCTCGAGCTCACCAGATTGTCCATCTTCAAGAACCCACTCCATTCTGAAGCGACGATTCCTCGTCTCCGTACCTTACTCAGCTCTTCCATTGACGAAGGACTTCGTCTAGAAATCACTGCCGCCCTGGCAGGACAGGCCCGACAGCGCTTTATACAATACAGTCTCGCTGAAAGCCTCGAAGAAGCGAACTTCTATACTTCACAACTTGTCCACATTTCGTCTTCTCAAAGCCTGGAAATATTTGAGGAAAGGTTTCCCGCATTCGACGACATTCGTAATTCATATTCAGTGACGACGATGGCGGAGGAAATTCAGCGTCTTGAAGAACTCCGCTCGAATACTCCTCCAGGGACCTCACGTCACAGAGAGTGCCTCAGAGACCTTGCAAGTTGGTATTCATCAAAGTTCTCCCGTACGAACGATGTGTCGGATATTGAAGAGTCCATCAAGTGTAGCCGCCTGTTACTAGACGCAACCCATTCCGGTGACTGGCGGGTCAGTCCCCTTTATATCCTGCACGACAACCTCGTTCGCGCGTTCAAACGTACCGACGAGATCAACTACCTCGACGAGTCAATTAACGTTGCCTATGACATCCTCGAGTCAAAGAGTGCACGGCCCGTCCACTTTTACGCGACTCGGAAGCTTGCGTCGTCTCTACTTTCCCGCGAGCACTTGCTTGGGGGAATTGCAAGGGGAACTGAGCACACTGTCGAAGTCATACGATTAATCTCGATGGTCATCGATGATCAATACGCGCAGGAACCTGACCGATTCCATCTTTCATGTCAGTGGGTCATCCTTGCTCGAAATATCGGTCACCCCACCACCTTGACCGCCTACAAGAGCGCAATGTTATTGTTGCAGAAGTCGTTGTCCTTCACCCCGACGGTATCCGTTCAGCATGCCCGTCTCGTCGCAATGGGCGAGTTTTGTCAGACCATGCCGCTTGACTACGCATCCTTTCAGATCGAATCAGGTCGTCTTGATGAGGCCGTTGAGATACTGGAGCAAGGAAGAGCATTACTTTGGTCCGAGATGCGTGGCCTTCGTACCCCAATGGCTCGACTCATCGAAGCAGACCCGCCATTGGCAAAGAGATTTGCTGAGATCAATCGACAACTCGAGGCGCTAATCATATCCGTCACGCCGAGTGGGAGGCCAGAAATGGAAGACGGCGTCGCTCAAGGTGGAGATGGGACGGACCCATTCGGTCGGCTTGTCGTAAAGCGGCAGAAACTGATCGAGGAGCGGGATGCGCTGATTTCACAGATCCGCGGCCAACCAGGGTTGGAAGGATTCTTGGAGACGCCATCATTTACCACTCTTCGCTTCGGCGTCGTCTCCTGTGGCCCCGTCATCGTTATCAACCACTGCCCATGGCGCTCTGATATCTTGATTATCTTTCGCGATTTTCTTCCTTGCACCATTCCTACCGCCAACAATTTCTACGCTCGCGCAAATAAACTACGGGACGAGCTAGTCGAGGCACGGAAGCACGGTCTCGACTCAAGCGATTATCAGGATGCCCTATGTTCTGTACTGAAGGGCCTGTACGAGCTCGTCGGAGAACCGGTCATCAAGAAGCTTCGGTTGTTGGGCGTTCCAGAGCAATCTCGAATCTGGTGGTGCCCAACGTCTGTCTTCTGTTCTCTTCCCCTTCACGCAATGGGTCCAGTCCCATCTAGCGGTACTTCCGAGGAGCGCTATTTCTCAGATCTGTACATTCCTTCATATACACCATCTCTCTCCGCACTCATCGAGTCTCGCAAGGCGAGCCGGCAAATGTCGGAAAAGCCCTCATTACTGCTTGTCGCCCAACCAAATGATTCCCTTCCAGGTGTGAAGGGAGAGATCAAGGCCATACGATCGCTCGAACCGCGGGTCACGGTGGCGAATCTTGTCTCGAGTGAGGCCACGCCCTCTTCCGTGGTCGAGGGCCTCAGGGGCAATCGGTTTGCGCACTTCGCATGCCATGGAGTGCTGGAGACAGGAAAACCATTCGAGACTTCATTCAAACTTCACGGAGGTTCGCGTCTTACCCTGCTGGACATCGCACGGTCTCGACTTCCGGATGCGGAATTCGCGTTCCTTTCTTGCTGTCACGCTGCGGAAATCACGCAAGACAGCGTCGCCGACGAGGCGCTTCACCTGACTGCTGCGATGCAGTATTGTGGATTCAGAAGCGTAGTTGGGACCATGTGGGAAATGGCGGATACGGACGGGCGAGACCTGGCCAGGAGCTTCTACAGGTCACTATTCTCTAGCCAAGAGACAAGCGTGCCGTACTATCAGCGATCTGCGGGAGCCTTGCGGGATGCGACACGGATGCTGAGGGGAAAGAGAGGAATCACGCTGGAGCGATGGGTGAACTTTGTGCATTATGGGGCTTGATGGTGCGTCTTCGGTGAGTGGTCGAATTTTCAGCGCACACGCGACTCTGGAGCTTACCAGTTCTCTCAGAAAGATTCGAATACTGGTACGTTGTGTCACCAGGGTCAGACCAATACTTGGCGTCGGTTGTTTAGGTTGCATATGCGTAGTTGTTCGTTTTATTGTTGTTCAGGCACTGTATCACCTGTGTAGCGGCCTACAGTAGTGGGAAAGAAAATGCCTAGGGATGACACGTCAGATGAACACGATCCTATTATCATCGTCGTACTCGAGGCCTCTCAATAACTGAGCTGTAAAATCGACAACAGCTGCCTCCTGACCGATTTTCGGGTCCATCGCCACGTCTAGCCTGAGGTGATGCAGTATTTGCTTCGTCCTTTTCCCGTCGCGTTCTGTCTAGTTTCGGCAACCATGAAACCCCCCAGTGATGGTTCAGCCTGAATCGGATCGGGGAAGTCGATGGTCCCTCCTTAGTCTGAGGCAGTGTTGTCACGACCTTGGTCAGACCTGGTCGGTCGGAAAAAGGGTCTCACAGCGACCACTTTTACGGCACGGTCGGACCAAGGTCGGACCTCAGGGTTCACGTCGCTTAATCTAGAGGCCCCCACTGCCCCATTGCACGCAAACCCTCGCATTTCTATAGTACTCTGGATATTAAAATGATAATATATAGTAGGGGATGGGTTCTATATAGCTGTAGTAAAATTAAAAGTGACTTATACCGAAATTACGATGCCAGCGCCGGTCATCAATCACGACTCTGAGTCAGAGTTTGAGTCCCTGGGACGACATTCATGCCGCAACGCTCTCTCCAGCTGAGACTTCGTAGGCAGCCAGTTCCTCATCTAGTGCTCGGATACCTCCTCTCCAGTAGAAGTTCAAGCCCTCTGTTCCGAGATGAAAAGGGTCTGCAGGGTAAATAAAAAGGCGGCAAAGGGGAACTTGAATACGCAGGGTGTGACTGGAAGCCCGAGTTGCAGGTGGGCCACCTCTGCGACTTGGAGGGGGTGGGTGTGAGGACTCGGATGACATGGCTGGCCGGGCTTGATTGGCTAGACCGGCCACAGCTGGTGCGCACGTTGGCCACATTTGTTGGAGAGGGGGAATGCTGTCGTCATCGCTCTCATCGGCATCGGCATTGCGGTCATCTTGTAATGCGCTCGCAATCAACCTGTCTGCCATGGCCCGGAAATCTGTTGGGTCAAAGCTGTTGTCATCACCATGCGTGGCGCCGTGACTAGGATCTGTAGTGGATCGGTAGTCATAAGGAGACTCCTCAGCCTCCGAGTCCTCCCCAGTCTCTGTTTCTGGGTGTTTCCGTTTGCGACTCCGAATCTGAGACGGCCCATCTTCTTTCTGGCTTCGACGGAGGTCCATTTTGACTGTAATAGTTTTGTGACACGTATCAAGGGCCATCCGATTTCGTAGCTTTGAATGTGTAATTCCCATTTGGCTGAAAGTGCGTTCACAACCAGCGGAATTGGGGACGATGGAGAGGATGTGCTTGGCGAACTTAACAAGGAGGTTGCGACCTCCCATCTTCCCATTATCGAGTGTGCTCCATAATCGCACAAGGTTGACATCTCGGTTCTATCAAAAGTATCAAGCGACGAGCATTAGCCAATACTCAAGGAAACAAAGTCTCAGATTCGCACCTCTTGGTCATACAGTACCTTCAAATCATCCAAACTCATTCTCTCCCTCGAAAACTCTCTTTCCTCATTCAAATAGTCAAAAAATGCGCCATAGAAGTCGACGCCCGCATCTTGAGAGAAGACACGCTGACAGAGGTGTTTGGCCATTGCAAACAGGCCAGCTGGAGTGAGGGAGGGGTCATCGCGGTTGAAGTATTTGTCCCGAAGGTACGGATTTAGAATGACGGCACAGATGAAAACATCTTGATCTGCTTTTGCCCAGCGTTTTTCAAGGTCAGAGCAAACACCATCTCGAACTTGTTGGTCGATGCCAGCGGTGTTGTCAAATATATGATAGAGCTGCCCAAGGGTGAGAGTCACGGAGTCACATGTGGTGCCGTTTCGTTGAAGGATTTTGGCGGCGACACAGAATGGCTGAAGGTGTGTCTTAACACTACGGGTGTACGCAAGGTGGCAAGGGTTTGGTAAGCCCGGAATCTGAAGAGCAGTAATAGTACTCACGCTGCAATGTTCCTCCAAAATTCCTCTGAGCCAACTGTCTGAATGATATCCATTGCCTTCTTCTGCTTGGCACCCCTCCCAGATCCTTCAATGAGCTTTTCTTCATCCTCTATACAGCAGCTTCGCATTGGCCGTGAGACCTCCAGAAGTCGCCGGAGACTGAAATAGTGGCATGTCCATCGAGTGAGGTTGGGAAGGATGAGTGCGTAAAAGGTGCCTTGAAAACTCATTATTTGACGAGTCCGTAACAGGCCAAGTGGGACGCTGTGGTTATTGAACCACTTGATGACCTCCAACGCCTGTGGGACGCATTCCATGAAAGGTGTTTTGAGCTTCAGATAACCGCCAACCATGAGGTTTATCTGGTGAGCCCAACATAATATCACAACCAAATCCGGTCTGGTTCCAAGCAGAAGCCGGCGCATCTTCCTTCCGTCACCACCGTCATCTGTAACCCATGCAATTATCACCACTCTGTACTTGCTGTTAACGTAGAGGATGTCATCGAGTACAAGTTTCAAGAGGTTGTCACCTGTCTTCCTGTCGGCCAAAATGTCATGTGTTCAGATGAGGAAAGGCTATCATAGGGTGGCATTAGACCTCACTGTCGAAGACCTGAACAACTATCCGACTTACTTCATAGTCGACAGTAACCATGGACGCTAAACTGTCCTTGCTCTCCCCCCCCCCTAACATGTCACATGACATCACGTAATCACCAATCCAACAACTCGGAACCAGAAATAAATTTTGGCTCAAATATTATGTCACTTATCACAAACATAATATGACATAATTGTCCTCTGTTTTTTTTTTCTTTTATTTGTGTGGTGTAAATATAGTACAAACAAAAGCAAATTAAACGTTTGTTTTGCTTTGTTTAATGAAAAGAAAAACATGTTTATTAGTTAATAAAGATTACATAACATATGTACTTTTTTTGTCTAAGTCGAGAGGGGGGCACGCGCCCTATTCCGCGTGCCCCCGCTCGTTATCCTCACCCTCCCATTCATGAACCGGGGAGGCGGTGCTCTTCCGCTTTGCGCACCGGGGCAGCATGCCTGCCCCGGTGCGCAAAGCGGAGGGTGGGGCGCCACCAGGTTACAGCGCGCCTCCCATTCGCGTGCCGCCCGGTCACGCACTACCCAACCCGCGCGCCGCCCGGAGCGCATACACGGAAGAGGGGGCGCTTCCGCCACGCGATTGCGTTTCGCCCTTGCGCGCGAACCCGCGGGAGAGGGGGGGGGGGGCTTCCGCGTGGTCGCCCACTCGCGTTTTGCCCTGCCGCGCGAACCCGCGGGAGAGGGAGGGGGGTTCCACGTGCGCCCGCGTTTTGCCGTGGCGCGCGAACCGGAGAAGTGGGGGGGGGGGGGGGGGGGGGCGCTTCCGTGCGTCCGCCCGTTCGCGTTTGGCTCTAGCACGCCCCCCCCCCCCGGTTCGCTCGCCCCTGTGTCGTGGAGGGGGCGCCGCTTCTGTGCGTTCCGGTTCGCACGCTGCCCGTGCGCGCGGACGCGGGGGCGCGCAAACTGGGGGGGGGGGGGCGCCGCGCCGCCTCTGGCGTTGCTGGCGCGCGGGGTCCCCGGCAAGAGGGGGAAGGGGGGGGGGGGTGCGCGTACCTTGTCCCACGCCGTCCCGCGTCCTGCATCCTGTTCGCGTGTAAACGAGGGGGCGGGAGGGCAGAGACGGGGGACGTACCTGTCCCCTGCGCCTCGTTCCTGTGCCCCATGTCACGATGCACTCGAAGTGGACTCTTACTTACGGATATGGCCTCGTTAGTAAGTAGTAATGTGTCATGGACAGGAGGATCAGTCAGCGAAGTAGCACAATCACATGCCGATGTGGCATGACTCATATCTAGGATAGCGGTAGTAGGGTTCGAGCTACTTTAGCTATTCGTCGCACGGATTGGAGAGGAGCTTTAAAGCCGCCTCGTAGATGTATAAATAGTGGCCCGATAAGACCAAGATACGCCATCTTGGTCTTCTTCAATCACCACTCCTTTCTCGTCTCTTTCACGCGTGTTTCGCTTGCCTCCTCGTGCAAGTCGACTTCATCGATTATCGGATTACCTAGTGGCGCGTCTTGCCCTAGTGTACGAAAAGGAGATCACGTGCCCACATCAAAGCGCCGTGTGTCTCGCAACTACAGGTCACGTGACCTTGAAGGAATATTTCGCTAAGTCGTGAACGCCCTTTCGCAGTCCAAGTCGGACTAACGCCAGTGGTGGCGTTACATTAAGACCAAGATCCCTTCATCGTGGCGTTCACCACTCAAGACCAGTGGAGAAATTTTCAAACTTACTCCCTCGAACGTAGGGGAGACCGCAACGTACCAGAACAATTCCTAGGGGCCGCCAGGTGGAGAGAATACCGAGGAGAGACCGGATACTTCGTAGACTTCGCATCGGGGCCAACCCGATACCGCCCCGTTGAGTTCAACTTTGATAACCTGTGCTGGGTTGAGATTACGTGGAACCCCATAGACAACCGATACGACGCGATACGACCCGCAGGAAGAAATTACAACTGTGACATCGACGCCAGGAATCTACCTACCAGAGAACAGTGGGGACGCATCGACGGACAACCAGAAGAGGAACCCAGCACCTCAGAACCTAGAACCCCCGCACTATCGGAAACCAGCGGAGAAGACGAAGAAACCAACGCAGACAACGAATCCGAGGTCGGAGAAATCATACAAACAGCTGAGTCCCTCCGCATAAACGAACCAGAAGACATCGAGGTTCACGCGCCCGCAGATATGGCCACCGCAACCATCACCAGAGAAGAACTCGCAATTGAAGAAGCACGAAGGGTCGCAGAAGAGGCCGAAGCCCATTTACGACCAATCAACCCGACCACAGGACACCGTATGACCGCCGACGACGCGGCAATTTTCAGAGCAGTAGGACCAGACATGCCGGATCCACCACCAGGTGCAGCAGGCCCCCCGCCGCCGAGGCGGCCGGGAGGAAGCTTCGGACAAGGTCCACCAGGAGGCGGAGGCGGAGGAAGACCACCCCAATTCGGAGGTGGAGGCGGTGGACACCCATTCGGAGGAGGACCGCCACCACCGCCAGCAGCAGGACCACCGCCTGGAGCTCCACACGGGACGGACAAACTAATAGGAGAACCCCCCAGCATATTTGACGGAAATAGAGATGAGTACGAATCATTCCTCACCCAGTGGCACATCTACTGGGGACAAAACGCAGAAGCGCCAATCATGACCAACGTCTATCGACGCTGCCTACTGTTCCTAGGCTTCATCAAAGGACCTCGAGTATCTAACTGGACGCTCGGCTTTCTTCAGTGGCTTAACAATGAACTACACCACGGACGAAACCGATATGATCCCTTCTTATGGGACACCCTAACCGCCGGATTCTCAGACCGGTTCTCCAACGTACTGGAGCAAGAACAGGCACAAGCCACGCTGGCCAAAGGATTTAAGATGGTGGGGGACGATATTGATTCGTACGTCACCAACTTCGAACAGCTCGCGCGGAAAGCTGATTATCGACTCAATGACCGCCAAACACTGGATCGGTTCACGGCGGGGCTTCCGAGGGCCCTGTTTACAAAAATCTACGAACTCGACGACCCTCAAACCTTCAACGAATGGAAGGACGCCGCCCTACGCCGGCAAAAACAGTACATTCACCTACGCGCAAGGTTGGGCCTCAACGCAAATACCCCAAGGGGCACACCACAAACTCGACCAAATCAGACGCGCGGATATGCACCACAGTGGGCACCACCGCGATTCCCTCCACCGCGCTACGACCCAAACGCAATGGACACCTCGGCGGATCGCACCCGCGCTCGAGTCGCAGAAGTCGGAGACCCCAACCGAGGAAGCTATCAACGACCACCGTTCCCACCCAGAGGGGGCCCAGGACAGGCAAGAGGAGGCGGGGCAACGCCGCGACATGAGGGAAGTCATCTGTTACAACTGTAACAACCCCGGCCACTTCTCACGAGACTGTGCGCGCCCCAGGAAGTTAAGGCAACCGTATCAACCGCGTGCCAGCACTAGTCGAAGCGTAGACACCGACTACTACAGTCAAGAACCGACCACCGCACGCCGCGCCGAAGCAACCCCCGAAGAACAAGCAAAAGGTTGGATGGACACCATCAGAGGGGCTAGTGACGAGGTGAAAGACCTCATATTCAAGGACCTATGGACCCAAGAGGGTTTTCAGGACGCCTAAACCCATCGGCCTGGGTGAGGGCAGTTAATTGTAACTCTGTAATCATGACTCGCTACCGTTCGCTCCGAATTCCAGTCTCGATTCGTACCAGTTACTCCATGGCCGACATAAAAGGGCTTGTTGATTCAGGCGCCACCGACAACTTTATAAGACCCGCATTTGCGAAACGCATGGGCCTCGGGCTGCAAGCCCTCGAGCGACCCAAAAAGATATGGAACATAGACAACACCGAAAATAAAGCTGGGTCTATTACCCATTTCGTCGACCTCGACGTCCAAACCAAAGGAATTAACAAAGTCATGAGATTCCTAGTCACAGATATCGGGAACGAAGACCTAGTTCTCGGTTACCCATGGCTCGCTACCTACGAACCCACTATTAGCTGGGCTCACGCTACCATCCACGAAGGCGCACTGCCGGTAGTGCTCCACTCAATCAACCCAACAGAACCACAGACCACCATAGCCAGCGCCATCACCCAAGGCGAAGCAG
Source organism: Lactarius hatsudake (assembly GCA_024734325.1). Taxonomy (NCBI): domain Eukaryota; kingdom Fungi; phylum Basidiomycota; class Agaricomycetes; order Russulales; family Russulaceae; genus Lactarius; species Lactarius hatsudake. The sequence continues at coordinate 1,342,045 of JANSJP010000004.1, read as the reverse complement.
AAGACATCGTCCAAGAACTGGAAGAGGAATGTCAGATACGCACCACAGCCACCGAATTGGCCATTGCCGCCAACCAGAACACCACCGCGGCTATTCTCCCCAAATCATACCAACGCTTCGCGAAAATCTTCAACGAGGAAGCTTCACATCGATTCCCACCATCGCGACCCTGGGATCACGCTATTGATTTCAAACCGGGTACTCCAGCAAGTATCGACTGCAAAGTTTACCCCATGTGTCACGGTACGCGCGAAGTGGACGCTTACTATATGGTGATGACCTCGTTAGTAAGTCGTAATGTGTCATGGACAAGTAGATCAGTCAGCGAGTAGTACTATCACATGCCGATGTGGCATGAGTCATAACTAGGATAGCTGTAGTAGGGTTCGAGCTACTTACGCTATTCGTCGTACGGTTTCGGGAGGAGCTTTAAAGCGTCCTCATACATGTATAAATAGTGGCTCGATAAGACCAAGATACGCCATCTTGGTCTTCTTCAATCACCACTCTCTTATCGTCTCTTCCACGCGTGCTTCGCTTGCCCCTTTGTGCAAGTCGACTTCATCGATCATCGGATTACCTAGTGGCGCGACTCGCCCTAGTGTGTAGAAGTGGGATCACGTGCCTACAACCGCGCCGTGTATCTCGTGATTTTAGGTCACGTGACCTCGAAGGAATATTTCGCTAAGTCGTGAACGCCCTTTCGCAGTCCAAGTCGGACTAACGCCAGTGGTGGCGTTACATTAAGACCAAGATCCCTTCATCGTGGCGTTCACCACTCGAGACCAGTGGAGAAACTTTCAAACCTACTCCCTCGAACGCAGGGGAGACCGCAACGTACCAGAACAATTCCTAGGAGCTGCCAGGTGGAGAGAATACCGAGGAGAAACCGGCTACTTTGTAGACTTTGCATTGGGGCCAACCCGATATCGCCCCGTTGAGTTCAATTTTGACAACTTGTGCTGGGTTGAAATTACGTGGAACCCCGTAGACAACCGATACGACGCAGTACGGCCCGCAGGAAGAAATTACAACTGTGACATCGACGCCAGGAACCTACCTACCCGAGAACAGTGGGGACGCATCGACGGACAACCAGAAGAGGAACCCAGCACCTCGGAACCCAGAACTCCCGCACCCTCTGAAACCAGCGGAGAAGACGAAGATACCAACGCAGACGACGAATCTGAAGTAGGAGAAATCATACAAACAGCTGAGTCCCTCCGTATAAACGAACCCGAAGACATCGAAGTTCACGCACCCGCAGCAATGGCTACAGCGACGGTCACCAGGGAAGACCTTGCAATCGAAGAAGCACGAAGAATCGCAGAAGAAGCCGAAGCCCACCTACGACCCATCAACCCAGCCACCGGACACCGAATGACCACTGACGACGCAGCGATCTTCAGAGCAGTCGGGCCAGACATGCCAGACCCACCACCAGGCGCGGGAGGACCTCCACCACCCAGACGACCGGGAGGAAACTTCGGACAGGGCCCACCCGGGGGCGGAGGAGGAGGAAGACCACCCCAATTCGGAGGTGGAGGCGGCGGACATCCCTTCGGAGGAGGACCCCCACCACCACCAGCAGTGGGACCACCAGGAGCCCCTCACGGAACAGACAAGCTGATAGGAGAACCCCCCAACATATTCGATGGAAACAGAGATGAGTACGAATCATTCCTCACCCAATGGCATATCTACTGGGGACAAAACGCAGAAGCACCAATCATGACCAACGTCTATCGACGCTGCTTGCTGTTCCTCGGCTTCATCAAAGGACCCCGAGTATCCAACTGGACACTCGGATTCCTCCAATGGCTCAACAACGAATTACACCACGGACGCAATCGATACGACCCATTCCTATGGGACACGTTAACGGCCGGATTCTCAGATCGATTCTCAAACGTACTCGAGCAGGAACAGGCACAAGCCACGCTGGCCAAAGGATTCAAAATGGTTGGAGACGACATTGATTCGTACGTCACCAACTTCGAACAACTCGCGCGGAAGGCTGACTATCGCCTCAACGACCGCCAAACGCTGGATCGGTTCACGGCGGGCCTACCAAAGGCCCTATTTACAAAAATCTACGAGCTTGACGACCCCCAAACCTTCAACGAATGGAAGGACGCCGCCCTACGCCGCCAGAAACAATACATCCACCTGTGCGCAAGACTAGGCCTCAACAACGCCGCCCCGAGAAACGCACCGCAAACTCGTCCAAACCAACCGCGCGGATACGCCCCGCAGTGGGCCCCACCGCGATTCCCACCACCACGCTACGACCCTAACGCGATGGATACGTCCGCAGACCGCACGCGGGCACGTCTAGCGGAAGTAGGAGACCCAAATCGAGGAAACTACCAACGACCACCATTCCCACCGCGAGGAGGCCCAGGGCAAAACAGAGGAGGCGGACAACGTCGTGACATGAGGGAAGTCATCTGTTACAACTGTAACAACCCCGGCCACTTCTCACGAGATTGCACGCGCCCCAGGAAGCCGAGACAGCCGTATCAACCGCGTACTAGCACTAGTCGAAGCGCAGACACCGACTACTACAGTCAAGAGCCGACCACCGCACGCCGCGCCGAAGCAACCCCCGAAGAACAAGCAAAAGGTTGGATGGATACCATCAGAGGGGCTAGTGACGAGGTGAAAGACCTCATATTCAAAGACCTATGGACCCAAGAGGGTTTTCAGGACGCCTAAACCCATCGGCCTGGGTGAGGGCAGTTAATTGTAACTCTGTAATTGTAGCGGTGCGACTGCCGCGCTACGTTAAGCAAGGCGAAGGTAAAGGTGAACTGAACCAGTGACACACCCAACTTACCGCGGAGACAAGTCACGCGCTAGATGTGCAGTCGACGTGGAGTACGTGGAACGTATAAGGCCTTATACAGGACTTCAACCACAGGGATCACACGGCGGCACACTGAGTGGAGAACCAAGAGGACAAGTTAGATTGATGGAGTATGAGAAGTACAAAGGGGATACGCACCTGAGTGGAGAACCAAGAGGACAAGTTGGTTCCACTCAGGACGCTACATGATAGTTTATATACCCTACTGCGGCTGAGCTTGAACTGAGTCTAAACACTATTACTAAGTGTATAGTAAGACTCCTTGACTCAGGAGCTGACGCGTCGTGTCTATTAATAGCGCATCCTATTGTGCTGACTGATGCACTTGTCATCGCGCTTACGAGCGGCTCCACTTGCTGAGTAAAACCTAATACAGCGAGTAAGCGTAAACTACTAATCATGATGTAAATACGTTCTAGATCCTTCTAGAGTCTTCCATCTCCTTCCATCCAATCAGAACTTAACTAACCGTGTAAGGGACCCTTGTCCCACGATCACGTGCACATGGGTGGCAGTCCGTGTGACTAACTCGTTATCAGTACTTTGGCCCTTTATATCTCTATCAAATAAATGCGTATAAATACGCAGAAATAAGATAAAAATAATACGCGTCCATGACATCACCCCCCTTCTTAAGGGTCGACGTCCGCGTTGGCCTCTGTGTACTGATGAGAAGCTTGCCAAGGCAAGGACGCGTATATGAGAGCAGCTATTTTTCTAGGTGCGCCCGGGTTTAGGGAGTGGAATTCCTGTACTTTTCCCGGGGCGTGCGCTAGATTTTTGGCTGGCTCCCAAGTGTCCTCGCCTTCACCGTAACCCTTCCAGCGAACGAGGTACTTAAGAGTGCGACCAAAGAGTTTACTGTCTCTTATGTGGTCGACTTCGTACTCTTCCTCGCCTTCAACTGTGACGGGGTCTGGTGGAGGTGGCAAAAGCCCATTAACTTCGTTTCCCTTGTAAGGGGAGAGGCGGTCTACATGAAATACATCATGGATCCGTAATGCAGGGGGGAGTGCAAGCTTGTAGTCGACGTCACTTAAGACTTTAGTGACTTCAAATGGGCCTAGTTGCTTAGGTCCCAATTTGGACGACTGCTGGTGAATCTTTATTTGCTTAGCTTGCAACCAGACTTTATCCCCGACGTTGAAGACGTATGGCTTGTGTCTTTGTTCAACGTCCGTCTGCATTCGCCGTTTACTTAGGCGTAGAGCGGCCTCTGCATCCTTTCTTGTGGAAACTAAGTTTTGGAGACGCTTATCGAGCGTTGGGATACCGGTAGGTCTACCAGCAGGAATTGTGAAGTCAGGCGTGTAGCCGTATAGTAGCTCAAAGGGTGTGTGACCCGTTGCAGAGTTGAGCCTACTATTGATCACAAATTCCGCTGTAGGGAGCAGGTCGGCCCAATCATCCTGCCTCTTACTAATGAACAAGCGCAAGTAGACTTCTACTTCTTGGTTTTTGCGCTCTACCTGTCCATTAGCTTGAGGGTGATAGGCGGTGGTGAGACCTGCGTCTATCCCCAGTCGCTTGTATAGTGCCCGCATGCTCCTTGCAGCAAACTGGGGTCCTCGATCACTAATGATCTTTCGAGGGATCCCATGCAAGGGGAAGACTTGCTCGAAGTAGATAGATGCCACCCCATCAGCCGTAATCTGAGAAGTCACTGGAAATAGATGGATCTGTTTCGTGTAATGATCCACTATGTTAAGGATCATATCCTTTCCACGTGACATTGGCAGTGGGCCGATTAGATCGACGCCGACTAGCTGCCATGGACCCTCAGGTACTTCTTGCGGTTGAATGATAGCTTTTGGGTGCAGATCTTTGCGATAGCGTTGGCATCGATCGCATCCTTCTACGTATGAGCTTATAAAGCCTGCCATGCGTGGCCACCAGTAGTAGCGACTAACTAGCTCGATAGTTCCGTTTTTACCCGGGTGTCCTGTGGTGATTGAGTCGTGGCATGATTTTACCACGTCTCTTTGCAGGGCACGGTCGTTGGGTACATAGAGCTTTCCTCTATGATAAACGAAACCGTCTTCTTCTTCCCACAGCGCAACTCCGTCTGTAAGAGCCTTTGGAGCGGTCTTTTGTAAACTTTTAAGACCCTCTATGACTTCGGCTTCTCTTATAGACGCGAGTTTAATGCGACTGCCTAGGGAATCCACTTCTGGGCGGAAGTGGGCTTGGGCGGCATTAAGGAAATGCTTAGGTTGTAATACCTGAACCTGGCGGTTATCCTCACTATCTTTGACGTGGTCTTTTGAGAATCTACTTAATGCATCGGCTTGCATGGAGTCTCCCTTTTTGTAAGTGATTTTGAAGGCGAAGCGACTTAGATATAACGCCCAGCGAGCTTGCCGGCGGTTTAAGTCTTTCATGCTTGCCCACCATTCCATGTTCTTATGGTCGGTGATCACTTCAAAGGAGATGCCTTCGAGGAAATGTCTCCAGTCCTCGAGGGCGCGGATTAAGCCGAGCATTTCTCTATCGTAGATCTCGTAGTTGCGTTCTTCTTTGCTCATCGACTCTGAGCGATACGCAACTGGGTGCCAAAGACCGTCTGGGTACTTTTGAGTGAGTATCCCGCCAGTAGCAAATCCAGAGGCATCGGTTTCGACACGCGTGGGGAGGTTTGGATCGTACACTTTTAAGATAGGTTCTTGTACGAAACGCTCCTTAAGCTTGTCGAATGCAGCCTGCTGCTCCGAATGCCAGTGCCATGGAGTGTCCTTCTTCGTGAGGTCATGTAAGGGTCGGGCGATGGCCGCGAAGTCCTTAATGAACCTACGATAGAAGTTGGCGAACCCAACAAACGCTCTGACCTCTTTAAGCGTTGTGGGTGTTGGCCACTCCCTTACTGCAGAGACCTTGCCAGGGTCCATCTGCACTTCTCCGGGACGGATAATCATCCCTAAGTACTCCATCTCTTGCTTCTCAAATTCGCACTTCTCAGGTTTAAGGTAGAGGTCGTAGTCTCTTAGACGTTTGAGCACTTCGCGTACTATTTGGCGATGATGCTCTAAGTCTTGACTATAGATGAGGATATCATCCATGTAGACTGCGACTTCTCCTGAGGCGATGAGATCGGCAAATACGGCGTTCATGAGGGCTTGAAAGGTGGCTGGGCTGTTGGTCATGCCAAAGTACATTACTTTTGGCTCAAACAGGCCGCGGTTTGTGACTATTGCACCTTTCCATTCGTCACCAGGCTTGATGCGAATGTTGTGGTAGCCCCATCTTACGTCGAATTTGGTGAAGTACTTGGCTCCCTTCAACCGATTTACAATGTCGGCCGCAAGTGGAAGTGGATAGCGGTTCTTGATGGTAATCTTGTTGAGCCGCCTGTAGTCCTGCACTAGACGTAACTTTCCGTCTTTCTTCTTTATAAAGAATACTGGTGAGGCCATCGGTGACTTAGATGGGACCAGGTATCCCTTTGAAATGTGCTCTTGCAGGAATTTATCCAATTCCTCTTGCTCGTTGACCGACATGGGGTACGACTTGACCTTCCAGTGCTTGACTGCATCTGGTTCCAGGTCTATGGCGTGGTCCCATGGTTGGTGTTCTGGGAGCCTCTGGGATTCCTCCTCAGAGAATACTTTTGCGAAGTCTCTATAGTGCTCTGGCACCATTTCTTCGAAGGTTTTCTTAGGTTTAGCGGCGGTGGCTTTCTCAGCGATTTGTTGAGAGTATGTGAAGCCTGCTAAACAGAACACTTCGTCTTGGGCCGTGTCGAGCACTTTCTCCGCAAGGAGACGGCGACGTTCCATACGGTTCGCCATGATGCGCGTCACCTCTACCTCCAACTCTGGTTGCGCTATTTCAGCGGTTGAGTTGAGGCGCATGGTGCCTTCCTGCCAATCTATGTTGGGGTTCCTCAGTCTTAGCCATGGTAGTCCCAGAATGACGTCCTCTGGGCCCAGTGAAGTGACTAGGAAGTCATGACTATCTTCAGTGGGTCCAACTTGGAGGGTGAGTCGAACTTTGTGGGTGATACTGCCTGCTTCATTGAGCGTTCCATCGATGTTATATAATGTGATGGGGTGCTCTAGAGGAACCTGCAACATCTTGTGGCGGTCAGCGTACTTCTTGTCCAGGAACAACGAAGTTGCCCCAGAGTCTACCATTGCTGCTACCTTTACAGTACGATGACGTCCTTTTAAATACACAGAAATATGGAAATGTGATTTTTTATCTTTTGTTTCGGGAATAATAGTTGAAAACAGTGCTGCATCAGAAATCATCACGTGCGGCGCTGCTTCGGGAGAAGGTGGAGCAACAGAAACACTACTAGTATTGTTCATCTCCGAGGCAGATGTAAATGTGGAGGGACCGGGAAGACAAGAAACGGAACCGACACTACTATCTAACTTACAGGCAGAAATTGTGTGAGTACGAATTACAGGAAATGAGTCCGAAACACGAGAACATATGGTACAGGTACATAAGTCCGTCTCATCTACTGTTGAGGGGCCGGTCGCAGCTACACGCGACCCCTTAATCAAAAAGCCGCCTTGAGAGCCTCCAACTGCTCTTGCTGGCGGGTTACCATCTCCATCAGTTTGGCTACGTCTGCCTGTGACGTCTTTGCCGGAGTGGTGCTTGGTGAAGCGGCAGCTACCGCAGTATTTGATGAGGATGGTGGGCTCGGGGATTCCGTGGTAGTGGCCGCTACTTTGGCCTTCCCTGGTTTCCCCATTTTCTTGAGCTGACAGACGGTGGACCGGTGTCCAACCTTTTGACAGTGGTTGCACACGTCCCGCTCATGGTTGCCATCCTTTTTGACATGGTCGGGTGACCCACACCCGTAGCACTTCCCCTTCATCCAGCTCTGGTATTCGGCCTTGGTTTTGAATGTGTCCCCTTTCTTCTGGGTGCCTTGCTGACGCGTGGCGTCTACTTGCATGGCGTTAGGGTCGGGGGACGAGGTTTGATTTGATGAAGTCGGTTTCCCGGACTTCTCAGCCCTTCGCTGGCGCATACGCTGATCGATGGTTTGCGCCGATTGCTTGAGCTCTTCATAGGTTTTGTAAGGCTTCTCTGACCAGGCTAGGACGTCCTTGATGTCCTCGTTGAGTCCATCGTAGAATCGGGTGCGTAGGTCCTCCTTGGACCACCCTGTCTGTCCTGAGTACTGTTCGAATACCGACATGTATTCCGAGACTGGCTTCTTTCCTTGTTTTGTCTTTTTCAGTTCTTCTCGTGCTATTTCTTGCACGTCCAGGGGGCTAAACCTGCGGTTAAACTCATTTACGAAACCTTGAAAGGTTCCAGTAAAAGGAGTTCCGCCTGAGTTGGCTTGCTCCAAATATGGGAGGGCCCAGGTTTTCGCATCCCCTTCCATCAAATTGAGAACAGCCGCTATCCAGCGGTGCTCGTCTGCATACCACGTACTTGTGGTGGCGTCCCACGTATTCATTGCGTCCCCAGTTGACCCTGCCCAGTTGCGGAAGGCGGCAAGGAAGTGACGGGCATCCGTAGAGTTGCCTTTCCCATCCCAGGCTTTGGGACGGGCCACTACTTCCTTTTGTTTTCCGGACGAGGGGCGACTCGAACTGATGGTAACTTGCGTTGTCAGGTCTGCGACCTGTTGTGCAAGCTGACCCATCGCGAGGCCCAGTTGGTTTATGAGCGCTAGACAGTCGTCTAGCGTAGGTGGTGGGGCGGGGGCAGCGGGGGTTGTCGAACTTCCGGCGGGTTGACTCATTCTGTCTAATTCCTTCTGTCTTTCTTCTCTCTCGGCTTTGTCCTGCGCCCTTTGGAACTCTTGTAGGAGTTCTAGTTGTTCGTCAGGGGAGATCTCGTCCCAGTCTTGGATCCGAGATATGTATTCCCTTTCGGCCTTAGTGGGCGGCGGGAGGTGAAACTTCGAGCGAGCTCCCTGTGGATACTGAGCTTGAGCTAGACGAGCTGTCTGCTTCCCTTTCCGGGGAGGAGCCACGTTCGGAGGGAGGGGGAGAGAGGTGTGGGATTAAGGCTGCAGCGGCTGCTACGAGCTGGGGGACAGTGAAGTCAGTACCGTCTACTTGGTACTGGAAGCCGTAAAGTTCAAGGAGTCCGTTGACAAATCCGGGCTCGTGATAGATTGCCTGAACGTATTGTTCGGCGAGGTTACGTGGGAGGTTTTCTAACTGGAACGTTTGAACTCGGATGTTGACACCGTCTTCGTCTACGAAGCTTTCGCCTGACTGGGCGAGTGTCTCGTTGGAGGAGGAGTGGGCGGAGTGGAACGACTCGGCCGATAGTGTACGGGAGCGGGATGTAAAGATAGGTGAAGGAATCCGGTCTTGTTCAGACTGGGAGTCCTGATGTACGTGAAGCGATGCCGAGGCAGAGGCTTGGGTCTGTGGTGGTGTGATAGAAGCTTGTCTCCTCCTAAAGAGACGGCGTAGGCGGGTGCGAACGTTCTCGAATAAACGAGGCAGTTTTGAAAAATGTGGGGATAGGTGGGTTATGGGACGACGTGATACGACGAGCGCGAAACGCTAACTCGAAGATGTATGGAGAGTCCGATCAAGCAAGACCAATACACAGTGATTGTTTCACACTGCGCGAGGCTGCGGCGATAACGGAACACTCAAGAATGGGGTGGGGGTATGTGTAGAGCTACAAGGCTGTCTGCCGCAGTCTTCTCGACCTGTTGGCTGCCTCTCACGCCGAAGCGCTCTCAAACTTTTCTGGTTGGTACACGTACAGCTGTCGCAGGCTAGGCCTGGCTGGCTTCTCGTCCAACTGCAGCTTATCTGGCGTGGTGACCAGTTCTGCAGAGGGTACCCAAGCGTTCCACTGAACTCAGATGGAAGCCTATAGGCAAGCACAATCTATGCCGACTTTACGGACACTAGAGTTGTACCACAATAGCGCAGATTCTGCTTACGGACTTCCCCAGGCAAAGGATGAGGTAGATAGCACAAGGGACTTGTGGTCGTCAACCACCCAAAGGGAGTAATGGGACTGGTGAGCGTAACGGGGCTCAGGAGTGTGAAAAGGAACTTGTCCTAATGTAGCGGTGCGACTGCCGCGCTACGTTAAGCAAGGCGAAGGTAAAGGTGAACTGAACCAGTGACACACCCAACTTACCGCGGAGACAAGTCACGCGCTAGATGTGCAGTCGACGTGGAGTACGTGGAACGTATAAGGCCTTATACAGGACTTCAACCACAGGGATCACACGGCGGCACACTGAGTGGAGAACCAAGAGGACAAGTTAGATTGATGGAGTATGAGAAGTACAAAGGGGATACGCACCTGAGTGGAGAACCAAGAGGACAAGTTGGTTCCACTCAGGACGCTACATGATAGTTTATATACCCTACTGCGGCTGAGCTTGAACTGAGTCTAAACACTATTACTAAGTGTATAGTAAGACTCCTTGACTCAGGAGCTGACGCGTCGTGTCTATTAATAGCGCATCCTATTGTGCTGACTGATGCACTTGTCATCGCGCTTACGAGCGGCTCCACTTGCTGAGTAAAACCTAATACAGCGAGTAAGCGTAAACTACTAATCATGATGTAAATACGTTCTAGATCCTTCTAGAGTCTTCCATCTCCTTCCATCCAATCAGAACTTAACTAACCGTGTAAGGGACCCTTGTCCCACGATCACGTGCACATGGGTGGCAGTCCGTGTGACTAACTCGTTATCAGTACTTTGGCCCTTTATATCTCTATCAAATAAATGCGTATAAATACGCAGAAATAAGATAAAAATAATACGCGTCCATGACAGTAATCATGACTCGCTACCGTTCGCTTCGAATTCCAGTCTCGATTCGTACCAGTTACTCCATGGCCGACATAAAAGGGCTTGTTGATTCAGGCGCCACCGACAACTTCATAAGACCCGCATTTGCGAAACGCATGGGCCTCGGGCTGCAAGCCCTCGAGCGACCCAAGAAAATATGGAACATAGACAACACCGAAAATAAAGCTGGGTCCATTACTCATTTCGTCGACCTCGACGTCCAAACCAAAGGAATTAACAAAGTTATGAGATTCCTGGTCACAGACATCGGAAACGAAGACCTAGTTCTCGGTTACCCATGGCTCGCCACCTACGAGCCTACTATTAGCTGGACCCACGCTACCATCCACGAAGGCGCACTACCGGTGGTGCTCCGCTCGATTAACCCAACGGAACCACAAACCACCATAGCCAGCGCCATCACCCAAAGTGAAGCGGAAGACATCGTCCAGGAGCTGAGGAGGAATGTCAGATACGCACCACAGCCACCGAATTGGCTATCGCCGCCAACCAGAACACCGTCGCGGCTATTCTCCCCGAACCATATCAACGCTTTGCGAAAATTTTCAATGAAGAAGCTTCCCATCGATTCCCACCATCGCGACCCTGGGATCACGCCATTGACTTCAAACCGGGCACTCCAGCGAGTATCGACTGCAAAGTCTACCCCATGTCGCAAGACGAAGACGATCAACTGCGTAAATGGCTAGACGAACAACTCAACATGGGTTACATACGACCTTCAAAATCGCCCTACGCTTCATCCTTCTTTTTCATCAAAAAGAAGGACGGCAAACTACGCCCGGTTCAAGATTACCGAAAGATCAACGCTTGCACAGTACGTAACCAATACCCATTACCACTCATGTCGGAGCTCATCAACGACCTGGGAAATGGGCGTATCTATACCAACTCGACGTGCGATGGGGGTATAACAACATACGAGTCAGAGCAGGCGACGAGCCCAAAGCCGCTTTCAAGACAAAATACGGACTCTTCGAACCTCTCGTCATGTACTTCGGACTCACCAACTCCCCAGCCACCTTCCAGAACATGATGAACGACATCTTTGGCGACATCATCCCCTACTACGAAGCACGCGGAACGATCATACGGGTCTACATGGATGACATCGGCATCGCTACAAGCGAAGAAGCTGGCCTACAGGCCCATATCGATGCCGTCAGCGCGGTCCTACAAATCGCACTCGACCACGACCTCTACTTTAAGCTCGAAAAAATGCCAATTCCACCAACCGCGAATGGATTACCTGGGGGTAATTGTTACGTTTTCGCCTTCACCTGACCCTCGGACACCCCTCGCGAAGACCCCGGACACCGTTGGACGACACATGCAAGTACGATTTGGCAAAGACGGGAAAACTACCACCAAGATTATGCACTGCATTCCCACTGCTAAGTCACATGACTCTGGTCACGTGATCATCCAAGCTAACAAAACCTACGAAGTGCGCACGTGATCTTAGCGCCCGCCCGTCACGTGACCCTGGCACGTGACCTGGCTAGACCTGCACCAGAAGGGCCCAGATGAGCTTGTGCCTGGACCGGCCTCGACTGCCTCATGTTCTGATGACTCGTACGTTCCTGATCGATAGTGCCTTGATTCTGATGGATTGCGATATGACTCCCTTATCTCTGACTCATACCTTTGCGCCTTACTGCCATTGGTCGACTCTTATCTCTGACTCGTTGTGACTCATTCCTAGGATCCCCTTACTAGAGTTTCGGAGTTCCAAGCTGGGGTTCAAACCTCCTTGGACTTGTATAAGTAGACGGGCTTATGGTCGCTGAAGACCTAAGCTTGACTTCTTGGACTATACCACCCATTGTACTTGCCTCCTACTTGGCTGCCTGCCAATAGAGTGCTGTTGTGCCTTTGGTGCCTATTACCCTTGACTGTCCTTAGCTGGTTTGCGCTGTTTGCCAAGCGTCCCTTCCTTTCTCCTCTCACCTCTCCTGTCGACGTGTGCTGTTAGCCACTTAGACTTGTACCACTCTCCTTGCGCCGAGCTGTCTGCCGACGCCCTCCTTCAATACACCGCCTTTCTCCTTGCTCATATCCTCTGGGCAATCTTGTTACGCATTACCTGCGAGCTGATCGCCGCCCGTGTGAGTAACTTCGACATCTCTCGTGATCGTTAGGTCGTCTCCCGTCCCTAGTAGCCTCCCTACAAGACGCCGCTAGAAGAACGTCCGGTGGAACGTTACAGTAATCCTTGAAAAGGGGGTAACTCGCATGGACCCCGTCAAAATTGCAGGTATACGCGACTGGCCCACCCCCACAAAGGTACGCGACGTACGCTCCTTCCTGGGCTTCTGCAATTTTTACCGCCTCTTCATTCGCGGTTTCGCCACACACGCCCGAGCACTCAACAAACTCACGCGAAAAGACACCGACTGGACCTGGGGCAAGGACGAGGAAAAAGCCTTCCAAACCCTCAAACAACTCGTCACTAGCGAACCCGTACTCGCACACCCCACCTTAACAGACCAGTTCGAACTCGAAGTAGACGCGTCAGGATACGCGGTGGGCGCAGTACTCCTACAAAAGAAGAAAGATGGAAAGCGACACCCCATCGGCTACTTCTCCGCCACCCTGAACGAAGCAGAACGCAACTACGACATTTACGATCTAGAACTCCTAGCCATCGTCAAAGCACTGCGACACTGGAGACCGTTCCTAGCCGGCTCGCCACACAAAATCAAAATCTTCTCCGACCACCTCAACCTCACGCACTGGAAGTCACCCCAAAAGATAAGTCGCCGCGTCGCTCGAGAAGTCCTCGAGCTCATGGAATACGACTTCGAGATTCACCACATCAAGGGCACTAACAACGGACGAGCGGACGCACTGTCGCGAAGACCTGACTACGACCGAGGCGACAAAGATAACGAAGGAGTCGTAGTACTACCTGAAGCCGTGTTCATACGAAGTCTCACCACGCAGACACCAGAAGCTCACGACCAAGACGAAAACACCCTACGCCCTTGGGTAGACCCACACAAACTCAAAAGGGTCGATGGAACTTGGTACCGCGGTAAGGCGAGGGTGATCACAGGAGGACAAGACGCCATCCGCACTATCATCGCCAACCATCACAACCCTCCGGTATACGGACATCCGGGGATCAAACGAACAGCCAGCATCATCGAACGCAACTACTGGTGGCCCCAAATGCTGAAACACGTGACCGAGTACGTCCAGGGATGCGCAGAATGCCAACGTCACAAAGTGAACAATCGACTGACGAGAGCACCGCTGAACCCCATCACGCCAATGGCAGACGCTAAGCCGTTCGAAGTCATAGCACTCGACTTCATCACTAAACTACCCGTCTCCCAGGGGTATGATTCCATTCTTACCGTAACCGATCATGACTGCACCAAGGCCTCCGTATTCATCCCATGCAACGAGGAAATCTCCGCCGAGGAAAACCGCTGCCCTGTACGTCACCCACATCTTCAGAAGGTTCGGACTACCGGCGAAAATCATCAGTGATCGAGACCCACGCTTCGCATCTAAGTTCACACCGCGAACTATGCCGAATCCTAGGTATCTATCAGAATATTTCCACGGCATATCACCCCCGAACGGACGGACAATCGGAACGAACCAATCAATGGCTGGAGCAATATCTAAGGTTCTGGGCTAACGAACGCCAAGATAACTGGGCACGATTCCTACCTATGGTGGAATTCGCTCACAACAACTGGCCACACGAGGCGACAAGGAAATCCCCATTTTCACTTATGATGGGATACGACCCTCGCGCTGATTGGATCGATAAGCCATCACCCATCCCTCAGGTACTCACGCGACTCCAACAATTCCGAGAAGCACAGAAGGAAGCCCAGACACTCATCAAAAAGGCCCAGGCACTATGGGTCAAACACCGAGATACGCCCAAGTACCAAATAGGGGATCAAGTATGGCTAGAAGGACGCCACCTCCGAACCAATCAACCAACTGCCAAGCTCGCGGCACGACGGCACGGACCCTTCAAGATCACACGAGTGCTATCACCGGTCAATTACCAACTCGAACTTCCCACGCAGTGGAGTATTCACCCCGTGTTTCACATCGATTTACTCACGCCTTATCGCGAGACCCCCCTTCACGGGGAAAACTTCCAGCGCCCACCACCAGATCTAGTTAACGGCGAGGAGGAATACGAAATCGAGCAAATTCTAGACTCACGGCGCTTCGGCAGAAGTCGGAAACTCCAGTATCTCGTGAAATGGAAGGGCTACCCAGACTCGGAGAATCAGTGGGTCAACAAAGATGACGTCTTCGCTGACGAAATCATAGCGGAGTACGAGCGGGGTTCCACAACGGCCAGAACACATATAAACGAGCACGACGACGCTAAGTCCTCCCCATTCTACCACACTGGATTCCTCTCTCAACCAACAATGTCTCTTCCCACTCCCGCCTCTTCCCCCGCTATCGCTGCCAACCTCCGAGGGTCATTCACCCATCAAGAACTTAGCGCGGCCATCGACAACCTCGCGCGATCGAAGACCTCGACAACCCCAACACCCCCACTACATACTGGCTGCTCGGCGACGACGGCCAGCGCCTCAACACCACGCCCTATACGCAGGCCGAAGTTGATCGGCTTCGCGCAGCTCTCCGAGACTGTGCGGCTCCCTCACCGGGACCTCTCCCGGTTCGAGTGGAGTACTGGGTCGACAATGGCCAAGAACCCGAACACGTGGCGATGGAGGAGTGGCGGGAGGTAGCGGCGAGGTGGAGGCGCGAGCAGCTAGCGCAAGCAGCGACAAGGAGAAACGAGGATCCTCGAAAGGAGGAAGTTGTTCGACGCGACGATGCGCGCCAAATCCAAGAGCAACCCGAGCGGGAGTTGAAGGAATGGTACCCAGCTGAGCACCCATTCATCATCTCCACCACCGATTCTGATCACCCCGACGAAACGCCCTACACCCTCGACACGGTGGGCCGCCCCCTCTACCGAGGCTCCCTAAGGGTAGACCTCCCTTCCACGACACACCACACCGCCGTGCTTAACCGCCGGCTCTCCGATGCCCGATTTGCCCCTACGGTTACGTACACAACCGAGGGGACAAATTCGTCCACTTCCCGATCACCGACTCTGAGGGGGTCACCACGCAGAGCCGCCTACGTCCAGGTCATCATGACGCCGGACCCGCTAGTCCTCGCACTCGCCGCGGACAGCGACAAGACCTTCTCGAAACCCCTGTACGCCGAGCCGCAAGTTCGAGAGCGAGGCAAGCCGCACTACACGGAGCTCGAGGTCCAAGCCCTCGCTGCCGGCCACGCCAATCAACACCACTCGACACGGCGGTGAACGAGTTGAAGGATGTAGGGCTTAAAGCTGAGTTGCACAGGTTCCGCTCACTGAAGAAAGAGGCTGAGCGCATCGAGCACCGGCTCCTGGCTCTCTCCCAGGCGTTAGGCGGGATTCAGGGGGATGTCACAAAGTCGAAGTTCAGGTTGGAAATGGCGGACATTCATAACCGGGTGGAGTCGGTTCAGGAGGGGTGGCTGGGAGGCATCGCGGCCCCTCGGCGCCGTGGTCGTCGCGGCTGAAAAGGGGGTGATGTCACGGTATGCGCGAAGTGGACGCTTACTATATGGTGATGACCTCGTTAGTAAGTCGTAATGTGTCATGGACAAGTAGATCAGTCAGCGAGTAGTACTATCACATGCCGATGTGGCATGAGTCATAACTAGGATAGCTGTAGTAGGGTTCGAGCTACTTACGCTATTCGTCGTACGGTTTTCGGGAGGAGCTTTAAAGCGTCCTCATACATGTATAAATAGTGGCTCGATAAGACCAAGATACGCCATCTTGGTCTTCTTCAATCACCACTCTCTTATCGTCTCTTCCACGCGTGCTTCGCTTGCCCCTTTGTGCAAGTCGACTTCATCGATCATCGGATTACCTAGTGGCGCGACTCGCCCTAGTGTGTAGAAGTGGGATCACGTGCCTACAACCGCGCCGTGTATCTCGTGATTTAGGTCACGTGACCTCGAAGGAATATTTCGCTAAGTCGTGAACGCCCTTTCGCAGTCCAAGTCGGACTAACGCCAGTGGTGGCGTTACACCATGTCGCAAGACGAAGACAACCAATTGCGTAAATGGCTGGACGAACAACTCAACATGGGCTACATACGACCTTCAAAATCGCCCTACGCCTCATCCTTCTTCTTCATCAAGAAGAAGGACGGCAAACTACGCCCGGTTCAAGACTACCGAAAGATCAACGCCTGCACAGTACGTAATCAATACCCACTACCACTCATGTCAGAGCTCATCAACGACCTGGGAAATGGGCGTATCTATACCAAACTTGACGTGCGATGGGGGTATAACAACATACGAGTCAAAGAAGGTGACGAGCCCAAAGCCGCCTTCAAAACAAAATACGGACTCTTCGAACCTCTCGTCATGTACTTCGGACTCACCAACTCCCCAGCCACCTTCCAGAACATGATGAACGACATCTTTGGCGACATCATCCCCTACTACGAAGCACGCGGAACAATCATACGGGTCTACATGGACGACATCGGCATCGCCACGAGCGAAGAAGCTGGCCTACAAGCCCACATCGAGGCCATCAGCGCAGTCCTACAAATCGCACTCGACCACGACCTCTACTTCAAGCTCGAGAAATGCCAATTCCACCAACCGCGAATGGATTACCTGGGGGTAATCCTTGAAAAGGGGGTAACTCGCATGGATCCCGTCAAAATTGCAGGCATACGCGACTGGCCCACCCCCACGAAGGTACGCGACGTACGCTCCTTCTTGGGTTTCTGCAATTTTTACCGCCTCTTCATTCGCGGTTCGCCACACACGCCCGAGCGCTCAACAAACTCACACGAAAAGACACCGACTGGACCTGGGGCAAGGACGAAGAAAACGCCTTTCAAACCCTCAAGCAACTCGTCACCAGCGAACCCGTACTTGCACACCCCACCTTAACAGACCAGTTCGAACTCGAAGTAGACGCGTCAGGATACGCGGTGGGCGCAGTACTCCTACAAAAGAAGAAAGACGGAAAGCGACACCCCATCGGCTATTTCTCTGCCACCCTGAATGAAGCGGAACGCAACTACGACATCTACGATCTGGAACTCCTAGCCATCGTCAAAGCACTGCGACACTGGAGACCGTTCCTAGCCGGCTCGCCACACAAAATCAAAATTTTCTCCGACCACCTCAACCTCACGCACTGGAAGTCACCCCAAAAGATAAGTCGCCGCGTCGCTCGAGAAGTTCTCGAGCTCATGGAATATGATTTCGAGATTCACCACATCAAAGGCACGAACAACGGACGAGCGGACGCACTGTCGCGAAGACCTGACTATGACCGAGGCGACAGAGACAACGAAGGAGTCGTAGTACTACCTGAAGCCGTGTTCATACGAAGCCTCATCACGCAGACGCCAGAAGCTCATGACCAAGACGAAAACACCCTACGCCCTTGGGGTAGACCCACACAAACTCAAAAAAGGTCGATGGAACTTGGTACCGGCGGTGAAGTGAGGGTGATCACAGGAGGACAAGACGCCATACGCACTATCATCGCCAACCATCACAACCCTCCGGTATACGGACATCCGGGGATCAAACGAACATTCAGGATCATCGAACGCAACTACTGGTAGCCCCAAATGCTGAAACACGTGACCGAGTACGTCCAGGGATGCGCAGAATGCCAACGCCACAAAGTGAACAATCGACCGACGAAAGCACCGCTGAACCCCATCACGCCAATGGCAGACGCTAAGCCGTTCGAAGTTATAGCACTCGATTTCATCACTAAGCTACCCGTCTCCCAGGGATACGATTCCATCCTCACCGTAACCGATCATGATTGCACCAAGGCCTCCGTATTCATCCCATGCAACGAGGAAATCTCCGCTGAAGAGACGTGCCGCCCTGTACGTCACCCACATCTTCAAAAGGTTCGGACTACCGGCGAAAATCATCAGTGATCGAGACCCGCGCTTCGCATCCAAGTTCACCCGCGAACTATGCCGATCTTAGGTATCTATCAGAACATTTCCACGGCCTATCACCCCCGACGGACGGACAATCGGAACGAACCAATCAATGGCTAGAGCAATATCTAAGGTTCTGGACCAACGAGCGCCAAGATAACTGGGCGCGGTTCCTACCTATGGCGGAATTCGCTCATAACAACTGGCCACACGAGGCGACAAGGAAATCCCCATTTTCACTCATGATGGGATACGACCCGCGCGCTGATTGGATCGATAAGCCCTCACCCATCCCTCAGGTACTCACGCGACTCCAACAATTCCGAGAAGCACGGAAGGAGCCCAGACGCTCATCAAGAAGGCCCAGGCGCTGTGGGTCAAACCCGAGATACGCCCAAGTACCAGATAGGGGATCAAGTGTGGCTGGAAGGGCGTCACCTCCGAACCAATCAACCGACTGCCAAACTTGCGGCACGACGGCACGGACCCTTCAAAATCACACGGATACTATCACCGGTCAACTACCAACTCGAACTTCCCACGCAGTGGAGTATTCACCCTGTGTTTCACATTGATTTACTCACCCCTTATCGTGAAACGCCCCTACATGGAGAAAAACTTCCAGCGCCCGCCACCGGATCTAATTGAAGGCGAGGAGGAATACGAAATCGAACGAATTCTAGATTCGAGGCACTTCGGCAGAAGTCGGAAACTCCAATACCTCGTGAAATGGAAGGGTTATCCGGACTCGAGAATCAGTGGGTCAACAAGGATGACGTATTCGCTGATGAAGCAATAGCGGAGTATCAGCGGAGTGCGAATCTCGCCAGAGCACATATAAACGAGCCGAACGACGCTAAGTCCCTTCCATCACCTCACACTGGCTACTCCACTCAACCAGCAATGTCTCTTCCACTCCCGCTTCCCTCCCCGCTATCGCTGCCAACCTCCGGGGGTCTTTCACCCACCAAGAACTTAGCGCGGGCCGTCGACAACCTCGCCGCGATCGAAGACACGCGACAACCCCAACACCCCCACCACATACTGTGCTGCTCGGTGACGACGGCCAACGCCTCAACGCCACCCCCTACCCGCAGGCCGAAGTTATCGGCTTCGTGCAGCTCTCCGAGACTGTGCGCCTTCCTCACCGGACCTCTCCCGGTTCGAGTCGAATACTGGGTCGAGTCTCGTCAAGAACTCGAGCACCCGACGATGGGAGGAGTGGAGGGCAACGCGGAGAGGTGGAGGCAAGAGCAACTGGCGATGGCAGCGACAAGGAGAATCGCGCCTCCTGGAGAGGAGGAAGTTGTTCGACGCGACCGATGCGCGCCAACTTCAAGAACAACCCGAACGTGAGCTGAGGGAGTGGTACCCAGCTGAGCACCCTTTTATCCTCACAACAACCGACTCTGACCACCCCCGTGAAACACCATACACCTCGACACGACGGGGCGCCCTCTCTACCGGGGCTCACGTAGGGTGGACCTTCCCACGACATCTCACCACACCGCCGTGCTTAACCGCCGGCTTTCCGACTCTCGCTTCGCCCCTTACGGTTACGTTCATAACCGGGGGGACAAGTTCGTACACTTCCCATCACCGACGCCCAAGGAGTCACCACCCAGGCCCCGTATGTCCAAGTCATCATGACTTCGGACCCCATCGTCCTCGCGCCTCAGCGTCGGACAGCGACAAGACGTTCTCCAAGCCGCTGTACGCCGAGCCCCAAGTTCGCGAGCAAGGCAAGCCCCACTACGGGAACTCGAACTCCACGCCCTCGCCGCAGGACACCCAAACCAACATCGCCCTCGACACTGCGGTCAACGAGTTGAAGGGACGGGGGGCTAAAAGCTGAGTTACATCGCTTCCGTGCCCTCAAACGCGAGGCTGAAAGAATCGAACATCGCCTCCACGCGCTCGCTCAGGCCCTCGGCGGCATTCAAGGGGACGTCGCGCGGTGCAAGTTCCGTCTGGAGATGGCGGACGTCCACAACCGGGTAGACTCAGTGCAGGAAGGGTGGTTAGGAGGAATTGGTACTCCCAGGCGCCGGGGTCGTCGCGGCTGAAAAGGGGGTGATGTCACGATGCACTCGAAGTGGACTCTTACTTACGGATATGGCCTCGTTAGTAAGTAGTAATGTGTCATGGACAGGAGGATCAGTCAGCGAAGTAGCACAATCACATGCCGATGTGGCATGACTCATATCTAGGATAGCGGTAGTAGGGTTCGAGCTACTTTAGCTATTCGTCGCATGGATTGGAGAGGAGCTTTAAAGCCGCCTCGTAGATGTATAAATAGTGGCCCGATAAGACCAAGATACGCCATCTTGGTCTTCTTCAATCACCACTCCTTTCTCGTCTCTTTCACGCGTGTTTCGCTTGCCTCCTCGTGCAAGTCGACTTCATCGATTATCGGATTACCTAGTGGCGCGTCTTGCCCTAGTGTACGAAAAGGAGATCACGTGCCCACATCAAAGCGCCGTGTGTCTCGCAACTACAGGTCACGTGACCTTGAAGGAATATTTCGCTAAGTCGTGAACGCCCTTTCGCAGTCCAAGTCGGACTAACGCCAGTGGTGGCGTTACACCCCACCCCCCCTTGCGCGCAGACGGCAGCGGCGGCTGCAGTGGCGGGGGCTTGTCCCACGTGCGCGTGCCCTGTTCGCGCGTGAACGAAGGGAGCGGGGGTGCTTGTCGCGTCCCGTTGTGCGCAAACGGGGTGGCGTGTCACTTCCTGCGCAGCCCCCCGTTCGCGAGTCAACGGGGGCGGGGGCGATGTTCGGGTCTCCTGTTCGACGTGGACGGGAACAGGGACGAAGGGGGGGGCGTACCTGTCCCGCGCCTCCTTTGCGCGCATATGGGGGGCGCGCCCCTTCGTGGGTGAACAGGGGCAGGGGCGGGGGCTTGTCCCACGCGGTCCCGCGCTTGCGTGTCCTGCGCACGTGTGGGGTAAAGGGGGGCCAAAGGAGGAGGAGGGGGCCGCACGCCCAAAGGGTGGGGGGTACACTTCATGCAACGCGTGGCATTGCTTACCTTATTTGCTCTTGTTTGTACTATATTTACACCACACAAATAATAGAAAAAAAAAAAGAGGACGAATTATGTCGTATTTATGTTTGTGATAAGTTACATAATTTTTGATCCAAAATTTATTTTTGGTTCCGAGTTTTTGGATTGGTGATTACGTGATGTCATGTGACATGTTAGGGGGGGGGGAGAGCTGGGACAGTTTGGACGCTACAATTGATGCCTTGGCAATATTCTTCCAACCGTCACATTGCCCTGTTGCGATCTTTCCATCTAGCTTTGACCTCAAGTGATCTTCAACGCGTTCAACCTCTTTATTGAGAAACCTTCCACTCAATGCCCTTCTGCCTGGTATGTGTGCTCCGGGAATATATTTTGTAATAAATTTTGCCATCTCTGGGTCGCTGGCTGCATTGAAAGGAATACCTGCAGAAATCCATGCCCGAAGCATATTGTTGGGAGCCAGCCGGCACCATCTGGTGGCTGAATCATTAATAAGCGTAACTACCTGATACAGAAGTGTATACGGTCCGGTCGGAAAGTGAAAATAGGAGTAACACTTCGTGCTCCTGAACTTCATCCCCTCTCTACGATACGCTGCACGTCCTTTGCATAAGGACAATAATATATCTTATTCACTTTAGGTTATGGGCCCTGGCCCCATAGCTTAATAACTAGGCCAGGAAAATACACTCCTACTACCACAAAAACTTCCATATCAAAACTCCCCTATATGGCTGAAATCGACG
This sequence comes from Lactarius hatsudake, assembly GCA_024734325.1. NCBI lineage: Eukaryota > Fungi > Basidiomycota > Agaricomycetes > Russulales > Russulaceae > Lactarius > Lactarius hatsudake. The sequence continues at coordinate 1,319,636 of JANSJP010000004.1, read as the reverse complement.
AACTTATTGACCCCGACCAAATGCAAGGCATCGAACAGCAAGGCACCGTGCAAGGCAGCGGACAAGGCAGCGGACAAGATACCACGCAAGCTACCAGAGAGAGTCTCGCAGACAACCCCTCCAATACAAAAATTTGTGAGCGTGACACCTCTTCGATCCCAAAAGTAGGTGAGCTGCTCGACGATACAAATTGGAGCGTGTGGCGAGAGCGCACTAGACGCATACTGCGTCTCCACAGAGTACTGGGATATGTCGATGGGACCATCCCGCGTCCAATTAACCCAGACGAGATTGAGAGCTGGGAGGACAACAACAATTATGCCCAAGTAATTATTGTCATGAATATCAATTCTACTGAGATGATCCACACTACCAAGTGCGAGACAGCCAGAGATATGTGGGTCAGTCTCGAAGCGATACATGAGTCTACTGGACTCGAACACGCCGTCACCGCGGCACAAAAACTCTTTCGCAGCAAAGCTGACGAAGATACGAATATTCCAGAGTTCCTAAATACACTCAAAGTACATTGGGATCGCATGAATATGGCAGCCGAGGAGAAATGTCGACTCCCCGACCTTTGGTTTAAGGTCGTTATCTGCCAAGCGCTTCCTTTGTCTTGGGATATATTTGCTCGACAATACGTCAGCGGCCAAATTACGTTCGCCGAGGATGACCCAAAGAAACGTATGACTTCGCAACAATATATTGGGATCCTCAATGACGAGTATGCCAGACGTCAAGAGCGTATCCCCGTCGGGGGCAATGTCAATCAGGCGGTTTCACAAGGACACAACCTGACTAAGTGTGCAGGCACACCCCAAAATCAGGATGCCAAACCTCGTTGCGCACAGTGCAATAGACGCAACCACAAAACAGAAGAGTGTTATTATTTACAGAAAAACAGGTGTACAATATGCGGCAAATATGGACACTTACCTAAAAAGTGCTGGGATCGCAATAAGTTGAAGAGGAAGAGAGAAGACGACAGCGATCAACCAACCAGCAAGAAGGCAAGGACCGCAACTAACGTCGTGGTCGGCGAAACTGATGTTGCCGAAGTAAGTGACATCGTAAAAGGGGCAGATGTTGCCAAAATAAGTAACATTGGAAAAGTGACAGGTGTTGCGGAAATAAACAACATCCACAAAGACCTTTCTTTTGGGGCAGAAGTGAATATGGGCGATGTTCGTATTACTGAAAACAAAGATGTCGTTAGCTTGAACGGAATTGAAGAGCATTTGTCTTGGTATGACTGGATAGCAGACAGCGCTACGACATCACACATCGTCAATTGACGAGAAATATTCGCCCAGTATGAACCCCTAAGGGATGTCTCCGTCACCGGCATTGGGGGAACAAAAGTTCCAGTCTTGGGACATGGAACTGTCGAACTGGTATCCAAATGTGGTGGCCATACTAATATCTTACGGCTACAAAACGCATTACACATACTGTCGAATCGCAATAACTTATTATCCCTCGGAAAATGGGATAACGCCGGTGGATTTTGTAAAAGCGGCAACGGCACGTTGAGTATGATTGATAAAGACGGAGAAACCGTCGCACAAGGAGATAGAATTCGAAACGATTTGTATAAATTAAGAGTACATGCCCATATGAAAATCGGGAGTAACAACAATGACCAATCGTTTGCGTCCAACGAGTTATCCCCTAGTTGGGAAACCTGGCATAAACGATTTGGACATGTTAGTTACAGCGGACTACAGAAATTAAAAGATAAAAACCTAGTCGATGGTTTCGACGTCGACGCGAGTACACCAAAGCCAGACTGCGTCACATGTACAGAAGCCAAACAATATGAAGAACCATTCAATAAGCACGTCACACGACAGACTAAACCTGGACAACTAACTCACATAGATGTGTGGGGCAAATATGACGTCGCGTCTATTAACGGACATCAATACTTTATCCTATTTGTCGACGACGCTTCCAGGTATATCACAGTAACCTTCCTAAAACATAAAGATGAAGCCACCCAAGCAGTAAAGAATTATATAACTTACCTCATGACCCATGACAAAACCCCATGTGCCATGCGCACGGATCAGGGGAAGGAATTTGTAAATGATGCTTTGAAGTCTTGGTGTCGAGAAAAGGGAATAGAAACACAAATTACTGCGCCGTATTCGCCAGCTCAGAATGGTGTTGCGGAACGAGCGAATCGAACATTAGTAGAGCTGGCGCGCGCAATGAAAGGTGGACACAAATTACCCGAATTTCTCTGGGAATACGCAATAGCCCACGCGGCCTACATACGAAATCGTAGCTATACAAGAACTATACAAGAAGCGACGCCATATGAGTTATGGTATAAACGAAAACCTAACGTCGCTCACCTAAGAGAATTTGGGGCGCCTGTGTGGGTACTCCTACAGGGACAATCGCAACAGCGGAAAATGTTACCTAAATCAAAAATGAGAGCCTTCGTCAGGTTCGAAGACGGTCCCCAAGCCGTTAAATATTACAATGAAGAAACCAGAAAAGTTCTCACCTCCCGAAATTACCGCTTTCTAACTCCCCCTCCCGCCAAGGACCCCTCATTCGATGAGATCGTGGTCGCACCCAATGTACTGTGCGAAGGGGAGCTGGGTAGAGGCGCACTGCCAACAACGGGTGATGTCCCAAAAGTGGATGGACAGCCCAATGATCATAAAGAGAACCCCCGAGAGGGCAGTGACAGTCTGAAAAGAAAGCGAGTATCGGGGCAGGAAGAAGAAGAGACGGGTGATCAGAGTATACCTCGAAAAACCCGAGGTAAGAGAGTTGATTACCGTCATTTAAATGACCCATTCTCCGACATGGAGGATGAGGTAAACACCGCGAACACCGAGGCCATGCTCGGAGAAGATGATCCGAAATGTCTCAACGAGGCCAGGAGATCTCCCAAGTGGCCCGAGTGGGAACGCGCTATACAGGTGGAACTCGATCAGCTTGACAGGACAGGAACATGGTTGAAAGTAAATAAACCTACCGACGCGGTCCCAATAGCTAACAAGTGGGTATTTGCTAAGAAATATGGCAAACACGGTGAAATCCTGAAATATAAAGCAAGATTAGTGGCTAAAGGTTGTGCGCAGAGACCGGGGCATGACTACCTCGAAACTTTTGCGCTGGTGGTGAGAATGGAGACAATACGCGCCCTTCTTGCTATAACGGCAATAAAGGAATTAATTACACAACAAATGACAAATGGACGTAAAAGGGGCTTACCTCAATGGCATCCTAAAAGAAGAGGTCTACATGTGTCAACCTGAAGGCTATGATGATGGATCCGATCAAGTATGTCTACTCAAAAAGACGTTGTACGGGCTGAAACAGTCCGGACGTGAGTGGAATAAGGAACTAGATCAGAAATTGCGTAAGCATGGGTTCAATCGTTTGAGAGCAGACCCGTGTGCGTACCTCAGAAAAGACAGGGAAGAACTCGAAATTATTACAGTTTGGGTCGATGATCTGATGTTATTCGCGACATCAGAAGTACTCATGGCAAGAATAAAAGGAAACTTACACTCTGAATGGGAGGTTACTGATTTGGGAGAGCCGGCAAAAATAGTCGGTATCGAGATTACGTGTAATGACAATGCGATTATGATCACCCAAACAAGATACATAGAAGCCATCCTAGAGCGAGAGGGGTTGCACAGAGCAAACTCCGTAGCAATGCCAATGGACCCAAACGTGAAAATCGAGCCTAATCCAGACGGTAACGAAGGCGATCGAAGCAATTCGTTTGCCAAGTTGCTCGGAGAATTACAATTCCTTGCAAACGCAACTCGGCCAGACATAGCATACGCAGTAAATAGGTTAGCTGCTTATACCGCAAATCCGAGCCTCCAACATACCACAGCATTAAAACACATTTTACGGTATTTGGCCGGAACTAAAACCTATGGAATAACATATTCAGCCCTACCAAATAAAAACAGAGAACTTAATCTCTTTCACGGATACGCGGACGCCGCATTCGCCAGTACGGATGACTGTAAGTCAATATCCGGTTATGTCTTCCTAGTGGGAGGCGGAGCGATTAGTTGGCAGTCTAAGAAGCAAAGTGTGGTCACACTCTCCTCCACAGAGGCAGAATATGTCACCTTATCAGAAGCGGGACGTGAAGCCTGTTGGCTAAGAAGTCTATATGATGAGTTAGGATTTAAACAGACTCACCCAACTCTGATAAAAGGAGACAATAACAGGGCGATCGCGATGGCGCAAAACCCTCAATTCCACAAAAGAGCCAAGCATATTGATACGCGATGGCACTGGATCCACGATTTGGTTGAGGAAAATATTATCAAAATTGGGACTTGTAGAGACCCAGAACAAACCGCGGATATATTAACAAAAGCATTAGCGCGACCAAAGCACAAGAGGCACGTGGAAGAGATGGGGATGGCGCCGACGTGAAGGGGAGTGTTGGGAGCCAGCCGGCACCATCCGGTGGCTGAATCATTAATAAGCATAACTACCTGATACGGAAGTGTATACGGTCCAGTCGGAAAGTGAAAATAGGAGTAACACTTCGTGCTCCTGAACTTCATCCCCTCTCTACGATACGCTGCGCGTCCTTCGCATAAGGACAATAATATATCTTATTCACTTTACCATGCAAAGATGGGAGGGCCCTGTAACACTAGTGAGTAGTGTTGGGGGAGTTTGGTTTGGTTTGGTTTGGGGCCATTTTAGCCAAACTGGAAACCAAACTGAACCCAAACTGAACCAAACCACTCCAAACCATTCCAAACCATTTCAAACTGATTAAAAATAAGTGTTTTAAAATGGTTCTTAATCAGTTTGGTTTGGTTCAAACTCGGTTTAAACCACTTAAGGAACCACTTAAGACCTTGGTTTGAGGCAAAAAACATTTGATTTTGTTCAAATTCATCAATTGAGACTTTGTTTCAAATTGTTTAAGACCAAAAACCATTGATTTTGGTTCAAATATGGTTTAAAGTCAGTTTGAACCAATGAGCACTTATAAAATATTTTTTAATATTTTTCCTTAATTGGTTCAGTTCAGTTTGAACCAGGTTTGGGACCCCCAAACCGGAAACCAAACCATTCAGTTTGAGCCAGGATTCTCCAAACCCAAACCATTTAAAACAGTTTGGGTTTGGTTCAAACCTGCTTTGGGTCAGTCTGAGACCAAACTTCCCCAACACTAGTAGTGAGAAGCAAATGAAACCAAAAAAAAGAACAAATACATATCTTCATGCTCACAAATAGTGATACTGGGTGGGAGCAGTGGGTGTGGGGCTGCAGTTGGGGCCAAGGTAGTTGAGGCAGCATTGGAGCAGTGACAAGGGTGGTGCAGCTAAGCATGCACAGGCATGGCAAAGCGGGAGGTACAATGGGGGGATGAAAGGGTGAGTTTGAAATAGCTGGACAGAGAGGAAAGGGGAGCACATACTGTAAAGCAACATCTATGGAGCGTTCTCACCTGTTGGACCTCATGGTCATGGAAAATGTGCAGAAGATACACAATGACATCGAGCGCTCAAGCAAGAACGATTGGTGGCAGCTCGAGAGTACAGCTTCTTGAGCACCAGAGGTTTGTCGCTTTTTGGAGCTGCTTTCCATCTGACTTCAGGGCTGAGGAGCATTGCAGTCAAGATTCATGTCAGAAGTTGAACAAAGAGAGGCAAAATGTCTGTCAGGTTACTCTGCAGCATGAGGTTGAAACCAAGGAACTGCGCAACACAATCAATAGCCAGGTATGCTTGTCCTTGTTGACTTGAAAAAAATTGTTGTTGATCTGTGGCGTGGGAATGTATGTGCAGCTGCTTGCATGTTCACATTGTGCTGGCACTCATTTACTCTCAACACCCTCCATTTGTGTGCAATGGCCAGGGCTTTTTTTGTTTTGTTTTGTTTTTTCCCTTTGTTTTTACCACTACACCCACCATTGCATGTGGATGGCCTACCCAGTTGGGGCAACCATGACCCCATCTGCAGGCACGAAGATATGGCCATGTGCAAGAGATATGTTGTTTTTTTTTCTTCTTTCGTTCCCTTCTCACTATTGTTGCAGAGCAATTTTCCCCATTTACCTTTGCCACAGCTAATTCCCTAGAACCACATTGCCTCTCCAATATACGCAAGGAACACCCACACACTTCATCATACCTGTTAAGTTTTTTTTTTTTTCTTTTCCACTCTGAACCCATTGCAGGACAACAATGGCACATTGCTGTCCCCCTTGTGCTCCGTTGTCACTCGGACACTACCCCACTGTGCCCATCTACCCTTATAAACTAAGTTCTTCTCTTTCTTTTTTCTTTTTTCTGCTCACCTTGAACTGTCACAGGACAACAGCATAGTTCCTCATGGATGCAAACTACCCCTACTCACCCCTCCACCGACACTGCTGTGATGCAACCACTGCAACCAATATCAGTGCAGCTGCACTGACCTCTTGCCACCCCAACCACTCCACTCCACCATGCTGACATGCCACACACAAGCCCCACCATGGTGTGCAAGACCCTCGTGACAGCCAACCCACCTCCACACCACCCTGTGATTGCACCCTGTCTCCACCACTGCAGCACCACCTGTTGCCAATACAATAGTAGTACCATGCATGTATTTATTTTTAAATATTGCAATAATATATTATTTTATTTATGAATGATGCACATTTGGTGTGACTTGACAGTTATAATGTAGATATAAATATATGATGACTAATATGAACTTGTATGACTTCTGAACTTGTTTAACTTTCTGAACTTGTCCTACTTGTGGTCATCACTCAGTGAGGAACTTGTTGAAAATTTTATATGGCCTGCTGACTGGTCAACTTGCTAACTTTCTGCAGTGGTACCACCCAGGAGCAGCAACCTGTATAAAGACTGATGCAGGGCATTCAGTGCACCTACAGCCATACTGATGACCCATGCACAAGAGACATACACCAGGTATTCTCTGAGGAGGTTGAGCTTGATGTCAATGGACAAAAAAAGACAGGCCACATGTGGAAGATATGCAAGTAAGTAAAATTTATATTGATGTATGGTTCCTTCTCATTGGCATTTACAGATGCTTAGGAGTGTCTGAAAAGGATGCTTTCTTCACTCCAAAGAGTGTGTCAACCCTTTGCACTCATATTGCATGGTATGTTGATATGTGACATCAAGGATTGTTCCATCTCCAGCTGATACTTTCCAGTGCCAATGAGATGATGAACAGTGCACATAGGGACTATACTCACAGTGACTGGGTAGACTGTGGTGAGATACAGAAGGTGACTGGAAGCAGCAACAGAGTGATCTTGCTGCAGGTGAAGCAGATGGGGTGTCTGGCACATAACAGATGAGAACTGGTGTTATTACAGGAGAGGGAACATACCTGGCACACAACAGATGAGAACTGGTGTGGTGCCAGAGCATACATGGTACTCTACTTATACTGCCACAGAGGGTGACGCTGGTAACAGCAAGTCACAGTAAATACAAGGACGCATTGTTCTACACACGGACAAAGGAGTGGATGTAAAGAGAACAAGGTGTAGAGAACAAGAAGAGTCCAGACTATGATATCATAGTGACATCACAATAAAGATAAGAGAACAAAGGAAAGTTCATAGATGTAGTACAAGGGCAATCCAGAGTGGTCCATGATGTCATGTACATAAGTGATGTCATAGATAAAGAAATACAAGAAGTCCAAGATTTTAAAGATCATAATAATCTAATCTATAAGTCCTGTATATCTAATCTAAAGCAGTCTGTTATCTGCGTGTCCATTGAGCCACTAAGTGCGCACAGGTCACTTATCAACATGAGACTCATTGTGAGATCTATTTGAAGAAATGCAAAGATGCCAGTGTCAAGCCTCATCCACACATGATTGGCAGCAATGACAATGACCAAAACACGATGCTCACATAAGTCAACCTTGATGGGTTCATGCAACACATACCAACATGGACCAAGCAAGGGCTTATGGAGCATGTCATTCAGTTCATTGTCAAAGATGACCAGTCATTTTTAGTTGTTGAAAAACCATTGTTCCACAATATGCTCTGATACCTATGCCCCAACATGAAGGACTCCAATATACCTCATTGCACCAAGCTTCAGGACAAGGTCGTGAACAAGGTCAACAACATCACCAAGCATATGCACAAGTACTATAAAGATGTCAACTCTCAATTCTCTGCCATATTTGACCTCTTGCAATCAGGGGCTGGTGACCCTTACCTCTTGCTCACCATTCACTATTTACATGCACCAAAGGAGAAGCCAAATGACTGGGAGCTCAAGACTGACCTCCTTGCCTTTTCTGAGATCAAAGGCAATCACAGTGGCACAAATATTGGTGAAGCTATCCTCGATATTGCTGAATGTTATGGGATACTCAACATGGTAAGTGCTACATGCCTTCTTGATCAGCCAGGCTAACAACTAATTAGATAGGGTGGATGACCAGTGACAATGCATCTTCAAATGACAAAGTGGGGTGCTACATGCAGCACAGACTCCATCAACCTCCTGGTCAATTGTGGGTTGCTCATCAGCATCGCATTCAGTACTAAGTCATAATATAATATGCTATCTTTGGTCTTTGATCAGTGCCCTCTTTAGATGTATGGAGCACACTGTCCATCTTGCTGCTGCACACAACTTTATCCAGGCAATCAACTGATGAACAGCAAGGTAGGATGGAACTCATACTCACAGTGACAAAGGAGACTGTGGTGAGATATGAGGCACAGGGTAAGCAGTGATCTTGCAAGTGAAGCAAAGTAGTGTCTGATACACAGAGTGAAGAACTATTCTGTTATTACAGAGAAGAGGGAACTAACCTGATACACAGAGTGAGGAACTGTGGTATCAGGGCGTACAATGTGCACTACTTATACTACAGAGAACAATGACGCAGTGGGACAATAGGACCACAACAAAGAGTGTCATACAATAAGTAGAATACAATAAGACCCAGAACAATAAGTGGGTCAGAACAAAGGGAATGTACTTAGACAATAAGTACAATAGAAAGTCTAGAAAATGATGATATCATAGTGACATCATAATAAAGATAAGACAAAAGGATAGTCCATATGAGTAGTACAATAACTAGTCCAGAGGAGTCCATAATGATGTCATTTGTACATGATGTCATAGATAAGAAAAGAAGTCTGAGATTGTGATGATCATACATCTAATCTACATGAGTCCTGTATATCTAATCTATAGCAGTCCATTATCTGTGTGTCCATTGAGCTGCTAAGTGTGCACATGTCACTTATCAACATCAACCCCACTTCCAGACATTCAAAAACAAAAGCAAATGCTAGTGAGCCTGATCTAGACAGCAATGAGAATGAAGTGAGTGGTGGTGATGGGGACTGGACTGCTAACTGGGAGGAACTCAAAAACATGCCAGACAACAAAGAGGTTGACAGTGCTGTTACCTTTCAGCCTGGTGACTTGCTTGGGAAAGCCATAGCACAAATTACACAGATCCGGCATTTACCCCAAGCCAAATCATATTTTGAGACAGTTTGTGCTGAGGAAGGTGTCAAGCCATTAGAATTGAAGAAATGGGTGCGCACTCACTGGGTGTCTATGTATGACCTCCTTGAGCAACTGCTATTGAGAAAATTGGTGAGCCCAGTGTTTGTCTTCATGTTAATATTGCTGATCCACTGTTTAGGCCATAAATAAATTTGTCCTCATCACTGATGACTCTGATAGGGTCCCAAAGTTGAAGAACAAGTCATACTTCAACTACAGGATCACCCTGGATGAATGGAAGCTCCTTGAGCTCATGCAGGAGGTCCTTCAGGAACCCTGAGAAGCGCAAGTGTCATTCTCATCGGAGAAGACACCTATGGTTTGGCACACAATCCCCACCCTCAAATGCCTGCAAGAGCACTGGAAAATTATGGCCAGAAATCCCAAGTTCGCACAAGTTAAGCATGTGATTGAGAAAGGGTTAGAAAAGGTCAAAAAATGGTATAGTTCTATCAGCAAGATGGATGCTTATTTCATATGTCTTGGTGGGTTTTGTTTATTATACAACATGCTGCTCATTGTTCAGACTCTTCAGACACTAACCCCAGCCCTCAATCCAACCATCAAACTGGAATACTGCAAGGTTAACTGGGACGAGGAGCACATTACTGCTGGTGCTGAGGCTTTGGAACACATTGTAAGTACTACCATGCACATATTTATCGGCTATGTAGTAACTTGGAAAAGTTTGACAGTTACTATCAGCCCCCACAACTGTCAGCCCCCACAGAGCCTGGGCCCTTTCCACCAAATGGTGTGTATCATCACGGTCATACAATAACGATGACTTTATGACTGACTTGTGTGCCGGCCTTGTCGGTTCACCTCAGGCTCCTCAGAAGTCAGGCTATGCTGCCTCATGGATGAGAGCAGCTGCTCAGTCCCATCTGCGCACTGAAGCTGTCTCACACAATCCCATAAGGAGCTTAAGGATTACCTGGAGAGCGCACTTGAGGCCAATGTGACTGATCCAGTCCATTGGTGAAGCTATCACCAAACCCAATACCCCACCCTTGCTTGTATTGCTTGTGATTACCTTGCAATCCAAGGATCATCTGTCCCTTCTGAGCATGCTTTCTCAAGCGGTGCTTGATGAACAGTGCACATGGAGGACTATACTCACAGTGACAAAGGAGACTGTGGTGAGATACAGAAGGTGACTGGAAGCAGCAACAGAGTAAGATCTTGCAGTGGAAGCAGATGGAGTGTCTGGCACACAACAGATGAGAACTGATGTGGACCAGGAGCGTACAAGCTGCACTACTTATACAAAATACAGGGTGACGCTGGTAACACAGAGTCACAGTAAGTACAAGGGTTATTGTTCTACAGACGGATAAAGGAGTGGACGTTCTGAGAACAAAGGGTCAAGAGTACAAGGAGAATCTAGACTAGTGATATCATACTGACATCATAATAAGGATAGAACAAAGGGAAAGTATAAGGGTGTTGAATACAACGCAAAGTCCGGATCCTATGATGTCATAGTATACAGTGATGTCATAGATAAGTAAATACAATAAGTCCGAGATTGCGTGATCATAATAATCTAATCTACATGAGTCCTGTATATCTTATCTACAGCAGTCCATATCTGATTGTCCTTTGAGCCGCTAAGTGCACAAGGGTCACTTATCAACAGTGCTTTGACTGGCACTCTTCGTTGCAACTGCCTCCTCCCAGAGTCCTTTGAGGCACTTCAAATTTTGAAGAGCACTTACAAAAATGGAGTAATCAATGCTAGCAGTGAAGCCAAGGCACATGAGCCTTGTGAATGGGAGTGGAACATGTAGGGAGGGGTGAGGGTGTGGGTCAACAGTAAATGTCTTGTGAGTCTTGCAGGTATGGTTACAGGGTCAAGGTGTTGTGGATGGCAGCAGATGTCAGTTTGATCATTACACAACTTGCAGAGGAGAAAGTGTTTATTTTGGGGGAACTATAATACAATACTTGAGAGTCTTGTGTAGCTGCAACAAAAAAGTACCAGCGTCCTTGAACGCCAAGTCGTGTTGGTTGAGCATGAGATCTGCATGTGTGTGAGAAGTGACCTTTCCCATGTTGATAAGTGACCTGTGTGCACTTAGCAGCTCAATGGACACGCAGATAACAGACTGCTTTAAATTAGATATACAGGACTTGTAGATTAGATTATTTTTATCTTTACAATCTTGGACTTCTTGTATTCTCTTATCTATGACATCACACATGTACATGACATCATGGACCACTCTGGATTGCCCTTGTACTTCATCATTGTACTTTCCCTTTGTTTCCTATCTTTATTGTGATGTCACTATGATATCATAGTCTGGACTCTTCTTGTTCTCTACACCTTGTTCTCTTTGTATCTACTCCTTTGTCCATGTACAGAACAATGCATCCTTGTATTTACTGTGACTTGCTGTTACTAGTGTCACCCTCTGTATGAGTATAAGTAGTGTACCCTGTATGCTCTGGCACCACACCAGTTCTCATCTGTTGTGTGCCAGGTATGTCTTCTACTCTGTAATAACACCAGTTCTCATCTGTTGTGTGCCAGACTCTACATCTGCTCACTTGCAAGACTTACTCTGTTGCTGCTTCCAGCCTACCCTCATATCTCACCACAGTCTACTTTGTCACTGTGAGTATGTCCTCCATGTATGCTGTTCATCATCCCACACCACCCACTGTGCAGTATTGTCATCTTCTTCTTGCAAGGTTTTATCAATGGACTCCTCATCTGTCCTTTCTTTTCCTTTACAACATGTTCTTTGTCAGAAGAAGGCTCACATCGCCACACCATGCTCAATTGCTTCAATCTGTTCACACAGGCTTTTGGCAGCATGTTGCAAGACCTCCAACAGCTTAAGTTGCTTGTGCATGCCTGCCTCATCTCCCAGCCCAGCTCTGACTCTTTATCTTTCATCTCAGCCACTCAAGTTCTTCAGAAATAAAGCCCACGTCATCAATTTCATGTTCTGCACTGCCATTACCCTTTCCAACATCACCCTTGTGGCACCCCCCTCCAAGAGTGCCTCTGATCACTACCATCCCCCAACTGAAGTGCATCTGAGACCCCCACGGCCTCACCACCCAGACAGATCTCAAGAAGTGCCAACATATCTTCTCTCTCTCACAAATGGCAAGATTGTTTGTGCCCATATAGGAGTCTTCTCAGTAAGTAAGTCTGTCTGCTGTGCATCCATGGTATCCTGCTACTGTCTCAATGTTCATCCATTTTCTCATGCCAGTCCTGTAGATGCAAGGCACTGAGCAGCCCTCATACACACTCTTCGCCCTCAACAGCCTTGACATGGGGTTTTTTTTTTTTTTTGAATCCATTTTTGTGCACCTGAGGGTAGAATACCCTATGTAGCACTGCACTTTTAGTAGACTACGTGTCCAATGCTCTCCACTTCCCAGTAACCTCACTTTATATCATAATTCCCCCCTGTCTCCCAGTTGGGTGGCAGCATATCTTCCTGTCAAGCATTGAGATTGGTGGGGCATGCGTGGCGCCAGGGTGTGAGGTGTGAACTCGGTGGACTTGAGTTGTATGAGTTTGGTTGCTTCCTACATCATCCACCTTTCTCTTCGTGTCTTGAGTGAACCTGTTTGGTAGGTTTGGCAGGTTGTGGAGATGTGTGGTCAATTGAGCTGATGGGTGTGCTATGCCGGTCAGGTGTGCTGATGTGCGTTGTTGCAAATGTTTCCTTGTAGTGCTCCCCTTTCTTCTCTCACATTCCCCCTCCTGTTCCCCTTGTTTGCGAACCTTCCTGTCTCATGAATGAACATAATTACTTGTGTGATAGTTTTGGATACGATATTAACTTCACGAAGTCTTTGTCTGAAGTCCTGCTCTTTTTGATGAGGGCCCATCTCTCATGCACATACACCAGGCAGTCCTTTAGGAAATGCTGCATGTTTTGGTGTGGTACCCACATGCTGGGCATCTCATGCTGTCCGCTCTTGTAAACCTGTGTGGGTACACATTCAGTGGGAAATGTCCCACTCTCAGCTGGAAAAGCCAGCTGGCTCCCTTCCTAGATATTTTGGATTGCTAGTCAGCATCAAGAACTTCGTAGACGGTATAGACAAGTTGGAATGCTTAAGTATACCCATGTGTGGGGATTCTTGCCAATCCTTTTTCCACACATTTTTGAGAGCATTTTTGCAGTTTTGCTTCACAGCTGATTTGTTGTAGCAGAGAGGTTTCTTTGGTGTTCTTGGGAGGTCCTTGGCTGTTGATGTCTTCCCCTCTGCTGCTGCCTTTGCTTCTTTGTCTGCTTGCTCATTGCCTTCTATGCCAATATGTCCTGCAATCCAAGGTACTTTGAGTTTGTAGTTTGCTGTGCCTTTGCTTTTGCAGATGGATGACACCATGGTCATGCAGATGTCCACTAAATAGTGCCTGGACCTGTTGCTTGGCATTGCAAATGCCTTGATTGCGGCTAGGTTGTCAGCTCCTAGTGTGTAGCTTGTTCTGCCCACTCTCTCCATCTTGATCAGCTGTAGTCCTAACATTAGCCCAACTAGTTCAGCTTCAAAAATTGTGTGGTGCTTAGTCGATCCCAGGTGGTAGTGCAGCATTCGGGTTTCTCTGCCTGGTCTGACTAGTATTGCCGCCACTCTGACCTTTCTGTCTTGCACTGACCTGTCCAAATAAACTTTGATTTCTTCTTCACCTTCTTTGTCTGCCTTCTTGGATGCTTCTTTGTTGCCTGCAATTTCTATGCTGAAGGGTCTTCTGTGCAATGTGGCTGGGTTCCTTCCTATGGGTGGGATGGTTTCAAAGTCGTTCAGTTTCATGTTGAATGACTGCATTAAGTCATGCAATGGAGATTTGTGCCTTCTGGTTCTCTTGTTAGTGGCCTTTCTTGCAGGCTTGTGGAGGGGGTGTTGTGCTGGAAGTGTCATGATGTGCGCTGCTGCTCTGTAGAGGTGCTTCTCTATTTTCAGTTGCATTGGGAGTGTGTGTATGTGCGTGTTGAGTGAGTCAGTGGGTGAAGTGTGCAGGCCTCCTGTGATAGCCAGTGTTCTCGCTCTTTGGACAGAGCCTAGTTTGTTCTTGCTCCTTGCCATTCTCCCTCAGGATTGCGATGCTTCTGTATAGCTGTCGGGTGTGTTTTGGTGTGATACCCCAACTTGGGGCGGCAGCGCATCTTATTTGGGATGCCCATTTTGTTCCTTTTTCTAGGGTGAAGTTGCACTGCATGCCCCAGTCTAAGTGTTAGTCAAAGTATACTCCCAGATATTTTGCACTTTTGACTGGTTCCAGGGTGGTGTTGAGGAGTTCCAGCCTTGACATGGGTGTATGCCTATGACTGCAACACCGATGTTGGCAACCCCTCTATGTCCACTTCAAGTATGATGCCAACCTACCCACATGCACTCAGGCAAACCCAGTGTCACCCATTTCCACAGCATCATGTGCCTTGCCATGTGCCCCAGGTACAGCATCCACAGTGGCTGCACTGGCTTCTGCAACAAGGTGTGGCTTCCTAGAACGGACTGACAGAACACTGACTTGGAGCAGTTTCACCTGGCACAGTTGGCAAGCTCACCTCAGCAGTACATGATCTTACTCCCTTTCCTACTCATACTGACAGGGTGTTGTTCCTAGGGTGCACAACCACTGTGGGTCTTGCATTCACCTCTGCAGGCCATCAGCTACTTGTAATGTCTACCACAGACATTTGCCTGACTTAGGCCTCGTTGGGTGTGGCAATCCTGAGCGACTGGTAGTAGTTGTGGTTGACGATGGTTTGAGGGTACTCAGCTGGGTGTGGGACTAGGTGTCCGTCTAAAGCCAGATATCTGTGAAGGTCTTCGAGGAGGGGTATGGTGGTTGGTCGGTAGTTGAGGATGTGAAGGTCGTCCCACTGAGGATGATTGATAATGTAGAGATGGCCGTATAGATGGGCTACACGTTCATTGAGGTATAGGAATATGTGATGACAAACACAGTCGATAGGGAATACGTCCACTGCCCACAAAGGGGACTCAGGATAAGCTCACAGGGATCCCTGGTCTAAGGGGATATACCGGAGGACTCACTTAACAGGGGGAGGACCCTATAGAGCAGAAGACAAGTAGTGGTATTGGAAGAAGACCAAGATGCTGTTCTTGGTCTTTGCAGTACTCTACTTATACAGTTACATGCAGGCTTTCAAGCGCCGCTTCAAGAAACACTAGCCAATAGCGTAAGTAGAGCAAACCCTAATACAGCTATCCTAGTATGAGTCACATTGAGTCATGATCCAATCCATTATTGTACACAATCACATGCTCCAGAGCTTACCCAGATGACTGATCCAGCAAGTCCATGATGATATACTGCTGACATGGTGTCATACCCTTGATGTCAGTGTCCACTTCCAGGCTGAACGTAATATCACCCCCTTTTCAGGATCGGACCCCAGGCTGACCGTGCACAATCTCCTCCTGAAGTCGCACAATACGCCGCCCCTCCTCTATGCCTGGGCAGTACGAGTTGCGCTTGTCCTCGATGCGCTTGATGGTGTTGGTGCGTTGGAGGCGTAAGACACACTCCCAACACATGTGCCCAAGCTTGTCCAGCTTGTCCAGCTTCTTCCTCAACTCTTCCTCCTTTGCCACATAACCCGCTTGGAGACAGCGGTAGCAGTGGACCTCAGTCGTGACAGTCAAGTCGTTCATGGCCATGCAGGCCAGATCGACCGACTTGCGGTAGCTGCTGTCCTGGTCCAGGAAGACCAAGTCGTCATTGGTGTAGGTGGACAAGGGTCGGTCGTAGTTGGGTTCAGCTAGCACCAACTTGCCGTACTGTTGGTCACTGCCTCATCTGTAGGCAAGGACAAAGGGGTCCACCATAAAGACGAGCTGCGTATACCGAGCTGGGTGCAGCTGCCCTTGAGCATTGCGGATCTGGAAGGGGATGAAGTGTACTCCCCTGTTGTGGTGGAACCCGTGCAGTGGTGGAGTTTCCACCCTCTGTCTGGAAACTGGACTGTGTTCCTCCGCATGGTAGAGGCACCGTTTCTCGGATTGCTCCGATGGCAGAAGAGTGATAGGTTCCCCATCAGTGGTGCATAGCGGCGGGGTTTCATCGTGAGTAGAGGTGAGGTGAGTCCCGTACGTGAGGTGATCGTTGAGGGGGCAATGCTCCTGCGACAGGTACCTGTCGTAACTTTGATCTTCTTGAACTTGAGCTTTGTCCTGACTGGACAAAGGTCACAAGGGAACATGGCCTTCTGAAGACAGGCTTCATGAGTGGACTGCTGTAGGTGTTGGCGAAGGAAGAAGGGATGGAATGGGGGTAGTTGGACGACTGGGGCTGGGTTGAACAGACTGGGCAGGCAACATGGGTGGTGATGGAGGGGCGTTCTGAATGATGACAGTGGGCTGGATGGAGATGGGGAGTAGGTCGTTGAGGACATAGTGAACTTGAACTGGGGAGTGGGGCATGAGTATGTGAGAGTGTAGGAGTGGGAGATGGGGACGTCTCTTGGGAAAGCCCTGTGCTTATATGCGTTTCTCAAGTGGGGTTTGAACGTTTGAACTCCCTTATCGCTTCATCAGCGAAGACGTCATCCTTCAAGACCCACTGATTATCTGAGTCCGGGTATCCATGCCACTTGACCAAATACTGCAGCTTCTTTGTCCTGCTGAACTGCCAGGAGTCTAGAATCTTCTTGACCTTGTATTCTTCTTCACCGTCAACCAAATCCAGTGGTGGGCACTGAGAGTTCAAGTACTTCCTGGGCTATGTGTCGGCTGATCTTTTGAGGAGATCTCCAGTACTGCAGGTTCATGTGGTCAGAGAATACTTTGATTTTGTGTGGGGATCTGGCAAGGTATTGTCTCCAGTTGCGCAGTGCTTTGACTATTGCTAGCAGTTCCAGATTGTAGATGTCGTAGTTCCTTTCTGCTGCATTAAGGGTGTTGGAATAGTATGCGATAGGGTGTCGTTTGTTGTCGATTCCTCATTGGAGTAGCACTGCTCTGACAGTGTATCCTGACATGTCAACCTCTAATTCGAAGGGTTTGTCTAGTTCTGGGTGTTTGAGTACTGGTTCTGCCATTACTAATGCCTTGAGTTTGTCAAATGCTGCCTGTTGGTCTGTTCCCATGTCCATTCGGTGTCTTTGCGTGTGAGTTTGTTGAGGGGTCGTGCATATGTGGCAAAATTTCAGATGAAAGTGTGGTAGAAGTTGCAAAACCCTAGGAACAATTGCACCTGTTTGACATTTTTGGGGACCGGCCATTCCTTGATGCCCAAAATTTTGATGGGGTCCATGCAAATCACCCCCTTTTCAATGATTACCCCCAGGTAATCGAGGGACAAAGAGTGGAATGTGCATTTCTCCAGCTTCAGGTAGAGGTCGTGTTCTTCTAGGAGGTCCAGGATGGCATGTACTGCTTCTGTGTGGTCTTGTTCCGTTGTCAAGGTTGCAATGCCGATGTCATCCATGTAGACTTGTATGATGGTCCCTTTCTTCTCGAAGTACTCGATGAGTGGTGTACAAATGTGGGTCATCATGGTTTGGAATGTCGAGGGCAAGTTTGTCATCCCGAAGTACATGACCATTGGTTTGAAGAATCCATGCTTGGTTTGAATGCTGCTTTATGCTGGTCTCTGTCCTTGATGAGTATGTTGTTGTACCCCCATTGGACGTCGAATTTGGAAAATATCCAGCCTCCGCTAAGATCTGTGATGAGCTCCGGGATCAGGGGTAGCAGGTATTGATTGCATATGGTCCATTTGTTGAGCGTCATGTAGTCCTGCACCAGGCGTAGCTTTCCGTCCTTCTTTTTGACAAAGAAAAAGGGTGATGCATATGGAGATTTAGAGGGTCATATATACCCTTTTGCCAGTTGTTCTTCCAAGAATTCCTTAAGTGCCTTGTCTTCAGCTTGGTTTAATGGGTAGACCTTGCAGTCAATGGAGTCTGGTGTGTCAGGTTTGAGTTCAATGGCGTGGTCCCAGGGTCGTGAAGGTGGGAAACATTGTGACTCTTCCTTGCTGAATACTTTAGCGTGCCTTCTGTATTCTTTGGGGATTTCCTTCTTTTCCATGTACTGTTGTGCCGAGATCGCCAATTCTGTTGCTGTAGTCCTTAGGTGTACCGGGAGAGATTCTTCCTCTAGTTCGTTGTAAGGGTGTCGCAGCCCTTGAGCGCGAATCCACCCATTATCGACCATTTCGGTCTCGTCAGCTCGGCACGTGACTCGACTGCCTATCGCGGATGATCACCAAACCGCCACCAACTCGTGTTCAACGCGCCTTCCCTCCTCGCCTCGTTTCCCCCACTCTTCCGTCTCCCCACCATCTCATCTCACTCCTTGTCACTCTTTTACTATGGCCTAATATGATTACATTTCCGTCACCGGTCGGCACCCACGAACATCCGCTTTTCCTCAAAAACGACTTCCCACACAACGTCGTCAAGGGGCCTGCCTCGGAAAACCTCTCCACCATTCTTCACTCCACCCATCCATCACCTTTGCTGCCCTCATCACCCCGGGATCTTGGTGCATGTCTACACCCACGACCATTGAACAGTCCAGAACGGCGCTCTTTACCTCAGGCAAAGGCGCGCCCTGACTTTCATTTTATTCTTCTGCCTTTTTCTCACCCTCGTTCTGATGAACAGTGCACATAGAGGACATACTCACAGTGACAAAGGAGACTGTGGTGAGATATGTGGGTGGACTGGAAAGCAGCAACAGAGTAATTTTGCAGTGGAAGCAGATGGGATGTCTGGCACACAACAGATGAGAACTGATCTTATATAGAAGAGAGGAGACATACCTGGCATACAACAGATGAGAACTGATGTGGACCAGGAGCATACAAGCTGCACTACTTATACAAAATACAGGGTGACGCTAGTAACACAGAGTCACAGTAAGTACAAGAGTTATTGTTCTTCAAACAGACAAACGAGTGGACGTTCTGAGAACAAGGGTCAAAAGTACAAGGAGAATCTAGACTAATGATATCATACTGACATCATAATAAGGATAGAACAAAGGGAAAGTATAAGAGCGTTGAATACAACGCAAAGTCCGGATCCTATGATGTCATGGTGTACAGTGATGTCATAGATAAGTAAATACAATAAGTCCGAGATTGTCTGATCATATAATCTAATCTACATGAGTCCTGTATATCTTATCTACAGCAGTCCATATCTGATTGTCCTCTGAGCCGCTAAGTGCGCAAGGGTCACTTATCAACACGTTCCTCAACATAGTGCGCCTCGTCGACACCACCCACGTCGCCTCTTCGACCTCCCTCCTTCAACCAGTTAGACTCCTTGTCGCCATTCTCCTTCCTTGTCACCATTCTCATTCTTTGCCTTACTCCCCCGTTTCATCTCGACGCTTGCCCGAGTACAGTACACGCCGTCAACGCCACTAGCGCCAGGGACCGTAAAACTTCACCTTAGCCTTACGACCGTATGTCTGTCCGTCTTTCGTAGTCTCTCGCTATCCCTTGGACTCCTTTACTTTACTTTTCCCCACTTCGACCTACTCTCCCTCACAACTTTCGACTTAGCGTTTGCGACGACGAGTTCCCTTACTTACAGGTACACGAGGTATATAAGGACTCAGAATCGCGCTCAGTAATAACATCTTTTTCCCCGCGTCTTATTCGATCCTCTTCTCTTTTCTCTCGCGTGAACCAGTAACAGTTTGACGGGGCCAGTCTGAATCGAAGACACCCGCTCGACCGTATCGACTCACCGCCTCCTTTTCCCCCATTCTAGTTATTTTCCGCGTCGTCGCTACGTGTGATTCGAGCTTCGCTCGATGTCTTCAGTCTCTCTCTCAGTCTCGGAAATAGTCTCTCTCTCGGCATCCACGATTTGGGCACTCATTCCAGCAAAGGCTTGGCGACAACTTCCTTCCTTTCCCTTCCTCTGTTTAGTCCCCAACTCGGCCGCACCTTACTCACTCACGCGCTTTCGAGCTCGTACATCGTGGAATATCCGTTCGTTATTTTGTTTGGTGATTTGTGTCATAATTCACTGAAGTTCTGCTTTTGCTGTGGTGAGATCAAAGGGTTTGAGAGGGTTTGTGGTCCTAATGATGATTGGATACTGCTTGGTGTCTAATGTAGCGGTAGCCCAGTGGATTCGAGGTTGGAATGCTGCTAGCCATGGGTATCCCAGGATGAGATCTTCCCCTCCTACATTGGTGACAAGGAAGCGAATGTCCTTGATTTTTCTGTCAGTTTGTACGTTAAGGTCGACACAGTGAGTGATTTTCCCTCCTTTGTTATGTGTCCCACCTATATTCCAGATGTTGCGAGGGCACTCTAGTTCTTTGGTCCCTAGATGCATGCCTTTGATGAAGTCTGGATGTATGAAGTTGTCGGTGGCTCTGGAGTCCACTAGTGCTTTTCTTTCAGCCATGAAGTTACTCGTGCAGATCGAAACTGGAACATGCATAGATCGATAGCGCATTATGAACAACGAGTTACAATTTGAAGCCCTCACCCAGGCCATTCATTGGGTTCAGGCGCTCTGAAAACCCTGCCTCCCCATCATATCTTTGACAAACATTTCCTTCGCTTCTTCTGGTAGTTCAGCAATTCTCCCCATAATATCCTCCACTTGTGCATTAGAGGTGGCCCCGCAGTTAACCACTGCGGGTTCATCTAGGTCGATAAGGGGTGCCCCAGCTACGCTCTGTGGAGCAGTGGGTACTTCCTCGATGTAGGTGCTTCTGCCTTATGGCGGTCCTTGGCGTTGTTGGTGTGGCTGGAAACACTCCCGTGAGAAGTGGACTTTCTTTCCACAGTTATAGCAGGTGACGTCCCTAGCATTGAAGACACCTCATCCTCTTCTGCCCCATTGAATAAAGCCTCCTCATGGTGCATACAGAGGTCTGTTGTCGAAGTGGTTGAGTTTGGGGCGATTTGCGTCGCCTACTTCTGCTACTCTGGCTCTGATCCTTCTGGGTGTGGTGTCCATTGCGTCTGGGTGGTTTCAATATTGTTGCCACCCTTGTTGTGGCAGCCTCTGTGGTGCTTGGAATCGGGCAGGTTGTTACCTTGGTCGTTGCTGTGGCTGGGGTTGTCTTCCAAATCTGTTGTTTCGTGCCTTCATGTGAAGGTAGCGTTTCTGCTGTTCGATAACAGCGTTCTTCCACTGGGTGTAGTTCCTGGGATCATGGAATTGGTAGGTGTTTCGGTATAATTCCATGGGTATCCGTCTGGTGAATTTGTCGAGCACCAGAGGTTCATCTAGGTGGTAGCCAGCGAGACGCACAAGTTTTTTGAATTTAGTGATGTAGCTGTCAATGTTGCCACCCATCATCTTGAATCCTTTGTCTAGCTCTAGGCGAGCAACTTCTAGTTCCATGTTGTCACGGAACTGCTTGTGGAATGCGATTTCAACCCTGTTCCAGAGCCATGGGTTGTTTCAGTCGGTTCTTGAGTCAAGCCATTCTTGGGTTTTTCATGGCCCATTCGTCGACTAGGTCCCCCTGTATGTAGGTAAGGAACATTATAGCTTTGGTGTAGGGGTGTTGTATGCTCCAGTTGAAGGAGTTAACTCCTGCGAAGCAGTTCCATTGGGAGAGGAATGCCATGGCTTTGTCCTGTTCTCTGTGAAAGACAGGGGGTTCCTTTCCTACAAAGCAGTCGGTTGGTTGCCCTACCGGTATGTGGAGGTCTGGGTTGGGGGGTGCATCGTTGCTGTCACCTCCTCCTCCTCTGTTGCCTCCGTTTCCTCCATCGCCGGGATCTCCTCCAGGTGGGGGGTCGTTTGCGTGTACGGGGTACTGGGTTGCGAAGAGCATGGTCCTTATCTGCGTCTCTTCTTGGGTAGCTGTCTGACTCATGGTTGGGATGGACTTAGCAATGTTTTCTAGTGCCGTCTCTTCTTGTTCATCTGTATAGACGCGAATCTCTTCTGGGTTGCTTGCAAGGGATGGGGATGGTGCCAGTGTCTTGGGTGTAGGTGATCGAGCAGGTTCTTCTTCTTGTCCGTCGATAATTCCCCACTGATCTCTGGTAGTTACATTGCTTAGTGGAATATTGAGGTTGAGGCTTGATGCTGCGGGTTGGGTTGCTTGCCACTTGTTGTTGAGGTCGTTCCACTTGATTTCCACCCAACAGGTGTTTTCAAAGTTGAACTCTACAGGAATAATCTGTTGCTCTCCTTTGCGATTGATGTAGTAGGTGACATAGCCTGGCGTTTCAGCGTTGTCCTTCTAGAACACTGTCTCTAGGTATCATTTGGGTACATTGTGGTCTCATCTTCTGTCAATGTTGTAGGGCCTGAACAGGACCCAGTAGTCTCTTGTTACTTTGATAGGATTGGCCACAGTGGATCTTGGTCTTAATGTAACGTCTACCACAGATGTTTGCCTGACTTAGGCCTCATTGGGTGTGGTGATCCTGAGCGACCAGTAGTAGTTGCAGTTGACAATGGTTTGAGGGTACTCAGCTGGGTGTGGGACTAGGCATCCATCTAAAGCCAGATATCTGTGAAGGTCTTCAAGGAGGGGTATGGTGGTTGGTCAGTAGTTGAGGACGCAAAGGTCATCCCACTGAGGATGATCAATAATGTAGAGATGGCTGCATGGATGGGCTACATGTTTGTTGAGGTATAGGAATACGCGATGACAAACACAGTCAATGGGGAATACGTCCACTGCCCACAAAGGGGACTCAGGATAAGCTCACAGGGATCCCTGGTCTAAGGGGATATACCAGAGGACTCACTTAACAGGGGGAGGACCCTATATAGCGGAAGACAAGTAGTGGTATTGGAAGAAGACCAAGATGCCGTTCTTGGTCTTTGCAGTACTCTACTTATACAGTTACACATGGGCTTTCAAGCGCCACTTCAAAAAACACTAGCCAATAGCATAAGTAGAGCAAACCCTAATACAGCTATCCTAGTATGAGTCACGTCGAGTCATGATCTGATCCATTATCGTACACAATCACATGCTCCGGAGCTTACCCAGATGACTGATCCAGCAAGTCCATGATGATATACTGCTGATGCAGTGTCATACCCTTGACATCAGTGTCCACTTCTGGGCCAAACGTAACATACTCCTGTTGATAAGTGACCTGTTGTTACAATGTCTCTTTCTTTTTCCTCTGCCTCAATTCGTTCTCATTATCATGTTCCATCTTGGTTGTACCATTAACCCACAAGCCAGTTCTCCACGCTTCTCAGCTTCTATCTCGTGCCTTGCACCTTATTGTTATGACACCCCATTTTACAATTTCCTGTGTCTGCTGACTATTTCTGAGGCACACGTCGTCCTGCGGGATTCCCTTGTTCCACTTATAGCCTTCCCATTGTTAGCTCTCTAGGACCAGTATCCTAGGATTGCGCCTTGTGTTTGTATCCTACAAACACCCTGTACTAGTATATAAGTCACGTGTTACCTAGCTTGTATGGTAGACTTGACTTCTTGTGTAATACCACATTGTCTTTGCCTCACAAACGATCTTTGACTTGCTGCTGCGCTTGAGTCTCTGTCTTAGCTCGCACTTTCGCTTGAGCCCTAGTCTTCTGCTGTTATCCTCTGGTCCCTGGGAGACCAAGTGATACTTGTTCATCACTGAACTGAGTCCTAACTGACTTGCGCTATTCCGATCCCAATTGACTTAATGTGGTACACATCGTACCTAATGCCCCTGTGGTGTCATTACACCTGTGTGCACTTAGTGGCTCAATGGACACACAGATAATGGACTGCTTTAGATTAGATATACAGGACTTGTAGATTAGATTATTTTGATCTTTACAATCTTGGACTTCTTGTATTTCTTTATCCATAACATCACTTATGTATATGACATCATGGACTCCTCTGGACTGTCCTTGTACTACATCTTTATACTTTCCTTTGTTCTTATGTTTATTGTGATGTCACTATGATATCATAGTCTGCACACTTCTTGTTCTTTATGCCTTGTTCTCCTGTCTAGTCCACTCCTTTGTCCGAGTGTAGGTAGAACAATGTGTCTTGTTGTATTTACTATGACTTGCTGTTACCAGCGTCACCCTCTGTAAAGTATAAGTAGAATACTCTGTACGCTCTGGCACCACACCAGTTCTCATCTGTTGTGTGCCAGACACCCCATCTGCTTCACCTGCAAGATCTCTCTGTTGCTGCTTCCAGTCACCTTCTATATCTCACCACAGTCTACTTAGCCACTGTGAGTATAGTCCTCTATGTGCACTGTTCATCAACTCCCTCCCAGTACAGGGTGGGTACAGTGTGCTCCAAGATGTTGTAGACCACTTCACGTTCCTCACCCATACTCACTATGGCTGAACATGAGTGCAGGTTACTCATGGGTGGCCATGGGTTTACTTGTGGGAATACTCACAAGGGTCACACTCATGAGTTACAAGTACTCATGGTCAAGGGTTTTCCAAGGGTGCAGGTATTGATTTCAACATAAACTATGAGTACTTGCACAAGTGCTTGTGACAGGTCCTACAAGTACTTGTGGAAGTCTGAGGGTTACTGATATATTGGTTGATAATATTATGATTTCTGTTACTTTTCTGCTTCATCCTCACAAGTACTTGCAGGTACTTACTGATGAACAGCGCACATGGAGGGATGATACTCACAGTGGACTGAAGACTGTGGTGAGATATCAAGAGTGGCTGGAAGCAGCAACAGAGTGTAATCAAGCAAGTGAAGCAGATGATATGTCTGGCACACAACAGATGAGAACTGATAATACATTGGAAGAGTGGAGACATACCTGGCACACAACAGATGAGAACTGATGTGGACCAGGAGCGTACAACCTGCACTATTTATACAAAATACAGGGTGATGCCTGTAACACAGAGTCACAGTAAGTACAAGGACCATTGTTCTATAGATGGACAAAGGAATGGATGTTTCTAAGAACAAGGGACAAGAATACAAGAAGAATCTAGACTGATGATATCATACTGACATCATGATAAGGATAGAACAAAGGGAAAGTACAAGAGCGTTGAATACAACGCAAAGTCCGGATCCTATGATGTCATAGTGTACAGTGATGTCATAGATAAGCAAATACAATAAGTCCGAGATTGTGTGATCATAATAATCTAATCTACATGAGTCCTGTATATCTTATCTACAGCAGTCCATATCTGATTGTCCTCTGAGCCGCTAAGTGCACAAGGGTCACTTATCAACATCTCCCCGTGATGAGCAATCTAGGACTAGTACAAGCCCATGTCAGCATTGTGTTGCTGCAGCAGGACACGTGCAAGCGACTTGGTAAAGCCGTCTGCAACCATTTCCGCAGTAGGGGTTCTAATGAGGGTGATGGTCCCCTTTTCGATGTACTCCCTTATGACATGATGCCTAATGGCAATGTGCTTTGATCGCCTCCCAGTGACAGGGTTCAAGGCCAAGTCAATGGCACCCTTGTTGTCACCATGCAGTGGGATGGGGTCGTCGACCTCGTACCCGAGTTCTGCAAGGAAGCTCTGATACCAAGCGGCTTGGTTGGCCGCATCGGTCATGGCCATGTATTCCGCCTCTGTAGTGTTTTGGGCCACTGTCTTTTGCTTTCGCGAAGACCAGCTTATTGCACCATTGGCTAAAAGGAACACATAACCCGAAGTGGAGTGTCTGTCATCAACCTGGCCACCCAGGGAAGAATCAGAGTAGCCATGAAGGCCATCTCCACTGGCGCCATTGTAGACTATCCGCATGTCCACAGTGCCTACTAAGTAAGCCAGAATGTATTGCGCAAGCCGCAGATGTTGGGGTGAAGGATTCGCTGCATACTGCGCCAGACGTGACACAGCGAAGGAAATGTCTGGTCTAGTACCAATCTGAACGTACAGCAGACTACCAATGAGTGACTGGTAGTGCGTAATGTCAGAGGCAGTAGCCTGACCCGTATATTTATGAAGGTGCTTGTCAGCACCAGCGGGCAAGGGTGTGGAGTGTGGAGTGGCATCAGACATGCCAAAGTGTTCAAGGACATCCTTGACATAGCCAGACTGATCTATTTCGATGCGTCTGAGGGAGCGGTCGCGCACAATGCGCATACCAAGATAGGACTCTATCTCCCCGAGATCTGTCATCTCATAGCGTTCAGAGAGATCTGACTTCA
Source organism: Lactarius hatsudake (assembly GCA_024734325.1). NCBI lineage: Eukaryota > Fungi > Basidiomycota > Agaricomycetes > Russulales > Russulaceae > Lactarius > Lactarius hatsudake. The sequence goes on along the minus strand of JANSJP010000004.1, from coordinate 1,293,008 downwards.
AACGCTTAATCCTTTCCAAAGAGGCACCCAATATAGTGATGTCGTCAACATAAACGATAACGAAGAGTGGATCATCCCCCTCTCGTTGAGGCAACACATATACGCCGGCATCGGCAAACATCCGCTTAAAGCCGAGTGCAAGTAACACTCCATGGAATTGCAAGTTCCATGCATGGGAGGCTTGTTTGAGACCATATATCGCCTTGACTAGGCGACACACCTTCGTCTCTGCACCAGTGGTGATGAACCCTTGTGGTTGCTCCATGTATATCTCCTCGTCGAGCACGCCATTGAGGAATGCAGACTTGACATCCATCTGATGGATGTGCCAGTCCTCCAGCGCAGCCAACGCCAGAAGTAATCTCAGCGACTCGAATTGTGTGACAGGAGAGAAGGTTTCATCAAAATCTATGCCAGGGATTTGCGTAAACCCCTTAGCCACCAAGCGAGCTCTGTAGCGGCCATCCACCTTGAGCTTGAAGACCCATTTGGATTTTACTGCCTTACGATTAGGCGGGAGATCTACTAACTCCCAGGTGCCATTATGGGCAAGTGCGTCCATCTCATACTGACACGCCTTAGTCCACTCATCTGCATCCACAGACCGCATGGCCTCTGCGTAAGATGCAGGATCTCTTCCTATGTAAGCTGCAGCTAACAGCTCCACATATCCCAACCGTCTGCCGTGCATGGCCACATTGTCCGCTGAGAAATAGCGGGATTTGGGCACAGGTGCACAGGCAGAGCATCTAGGCGCATTGTCCATCTCGCGCAACAGCTGACTACACTGTGCATGGTCCTCAAAACCTCCCGGCATATCCGGTGAGGGAGGAGGGACATGGCGCATAATGCGCGTTGCGCTTTGACGCGGCGGTGGCGAAGTGGGAGTGGGCTGCTCACGCTTAGGTGTAACAGGAAGAGTGGGTGGTGCAGGTGGTGGTGGCGTGTGTGAATGCTCTTGTTTAGGGTCTAGAATGTCTTCAACATCCTCCTCCTCACTACTGTCTGAGCGTGCAGGGGAGGGTGCTCGCTGTGGTGGTAACGCCGACGTGCTAGGTACGGCAATCACTGGTGGAGGTAGTGGCTGTGAGGCTACTTGAGAAGGTTGTGGGTGTGGCTCAACACCCTGGAGGGATGGGAAGCTACTCTCGTCAAATGTCACATCCCTGGACAAACGGACAGAGCGGGTTTGGCGGTCCCAGAGCTTATAGCCCTTTGATTCGGGCTCAAACCCAATAAGCGTGACCTCAATGGCCTTCGCATCCAATTTGTGACGCTTATCAGTGGGTACGTGCATGTACCCCTTGCATCCAAAGACGCGTAAGTGTGAGACATCTGGTACTTTGCCAGAGTACCAGAGTTCATAAGGTGTGCGCCACTTAAGCGTACGGGTGGGAGAGCGGTTATAAATGTGTACCGCAGTGCTCATAGCATGCTCCCAGAAGCCTTTAGACATGCCTGCTGTGTGGAGCATGGCCATTGCCTTATCCGTAATGGTGCGGTTAAACCGCTCGGCTTTCCCGTTCAATTGTGGTGAACCTGGCATCGTAAGGTGATGCTCTATCCCTCTCTGCTTGAGAATGTCTTGTACTTGGCTCGCCATGTACTCGCCTCCGCAGTCAGAGTGGAGTGCGCGCAGTTTATGGGACGTCTGGGTTTCGCCCCAGGCCAAATACATCTGCAGCGCTTTCACAAACTGATCCTTCGACTTAATAAAGTACACCACTGCATGTTTGGAGTGGTTGTCTATGAAGGTGGTGGTGTACGTGGAGCCTTGTAGGGACTGAGTTTGCATTGGACCGGCGAGGTCACTGTGTACAATCTCAAAGATACGGGTTGTCCTCTTGGTGGAGGACGCAGAGAAGGGTTGGCGAGTGGACTTGCCTAACTCGCACCCACGACACACAGTAGTGTGCGTGGTAGAGCTGTCAATGTCCATGCCAGTGGTGGCAGAGGGACCGTACGACTTAAGAGCAGCAGGGGAGATGTGTCCCATGCGCTGATGCCAGATATCAAGAGTAGTGGCAGCACTTTTGATGTGAGCATTGAGGCCAATGCTTGAAGCGTCCAACCAGTAAAGGTTGTCCTCCAAGTAGCCAACAGCTACACATTGTTTACTGACAGATATTTTAAATGAGCCACTGTCAAAGGCCACTTCCGCACCCTTTTGTGCTAGAGCACACGTCGACAAGAAGCGTGTTTTCACCTGTGGAAGGTGTAGCACATTACTGAGGGTGATTGGAATGCCTTGGCTCGTAGTGAAGACAACGGAGCCTACACCAATTTGGTCGATGGTGGACTTATCTCCAAGGCACACAGCGCCCTTGCAAGGAGTGTAGTCCTTGAAATCAGACTGATGTGGTGTGATGTGGTGCGTGGCACCACTGTCCATCATCCAACACACACGCGAGGCAGCATACAAGGCAACACCAACTGCATTGTCCGCCCAGTTAATGGCAGGCTCGTCATCGACCTCCTTAATGGAGGCGGTGGTTGGTACTAATACATGACTATTGGCAGCCTTGTTGCTAGTGTCCTTCAACTTCCCCGCAGCTTCATCCTTCTTCCTCTGCCTGCAGTCAGGCTTGATATGCCCCTTCCTGTTACAGTAGTGGCAAGTAAGTTGAGAGTGATCCTTCTTTTTACGTGGGCCACTGCTAGGTTTAATAGGGGCAGCCTTGTTGAGCGAGGAACCAGAGGGGCCAGAGCGGCGCGCTTCCTCCGAGATGATGCACGCAATTATTTCAGCGTGCTTGAGTTTGGAGGGGGCGCCACTGGCGAGGATGGTGGAGGCCAGAACCTCATAGGAGGCTGGCAGAGCGTGGAGGAGAATGAGACAGAATTGGGTGTCAGTGACACCCATCTGCGCGTTGGAAAGGCCGACCCGCAGCTCATTGAGCTTGGCCAACTGAGAGGCCATGGGCGCGGAGTCGTCGAGGCGGGCTTGAGTTAATTGGATCCACAGGTTGAAGATGGTGGTGCTGCCACTAGCACCAGCATAAACATCCTTCAGCTTGTCCCATTTCGACTTGAAGGTGGGGTAGACAAGAGGGTCGGCAACGAGGGAGTAGACATCGGGTTTGAGATAAAGGCGAAGATACACCTTTGCCCAACGCTGGACAGAGTCCCACTCATCAGAGGTGACTCCTGAGGGGGGAACTTGGAGGAAGAACACATCCTCAGCTTCATGCAGCGTGAGGATAGCCTCCAGAGTCCCAGCCCACTCGTTCCAATTTGACCCATCAAATCTGGAAGATGAATGCCCGAAGGCATGCCAAAGGAGTTGCCATACGCGTTTGAGATATGCGAGGAGGGTGTGGACCCAGTAGCAGGTGGGAGTGAGCCGCCTGCTGTGGCACCTGCAGCCGCACCGGTGGCACCAGTGGGCGAGGCAGCGCGGGAGGAGTTGTTGGAAGATGCCATAGGGATGATTTATCTATCGCCGAGGAGCAGTCAGCGATAGTGCTTCAAAAACAGTTGCAAGATGTGATGGGGTAACCACTCCTGTCTGTGAATCTGTAAGGCCAGAACGCTAACGCGTCCTGCCTCCTGATGGTATGCCAGTGATACAAGGGCTAGGCCCAGGATGGGAGAATCCCTTTGCCATACTGGAAGCTAGCTGCCAGCCAGGATGTGTCTAAGACACAGCTTCACCAGTTTGCGTCAGGGGGAAATGAAGGGTGTGCTTTCAGAGCCCAAGGCTGTCTACCTCAGCCTCCTCGGCCTATTGGTTGCCTCATTGCCACAAGTGGCTTTACTGAATCCTTTCCCATTGCTGCTACAAGGCAGGTATCTGGTTGCAGAACACCATAAGGTGAACACCCCCCAGAGTCTGAACCAGGTTTTACACTCCCATGGTGAGGAGATCCTGCGCCCAGTGTGGAGCACCAGAGACAGCTGGCGCTAAGCTCCACAATACACAGCCCAGTGGGCCATGCACACCTGGATATGGATTAAGGGGCTACCAGATCCAATCTCCTTGCGCATAGCGCAGGGGCTAGGAATACAGTAGGGATGAAAGTAGGACTACTGGGCAGTACATAGAACAGGAGGTTCCTCAGCAGTGACAACTGGCACCCCAGTGTCAACTGCCTTGGGCAAGGCTGGTGAGGCCCCAGACAGACCTTGACCTGGTGTGTGATCCTGATAATACATTGGAAGAGTGGAGACATACCTGGCACACAACAGATGAGAACTGATGTGGACCAGGAGCGTACAACCTGCACTATTTATACAAAATACAGGGTGACGCCTGTAACACAGAGTCACAGTAAGTACAAGGACCATTGTTCTATAGACGGACAAAGGAATGGACGTTTCTAAGAACAAGGGACAAGAATACAAGAAGAATCTAGACTGATGATATCATACTGACATCATGATAAGGATAGAACAAAGGGAAAGTACAAGAGCGTTGAATACAACGCAAAGTCTGGATCCTATGATGTCATAGTGTACAGTGATGTCATAGATAAGCAAATACAATAAGTCCAAGATTGTGTGATCATAATAATCTAATCTACATGAGTCCTGTATATCTTATCTACAGCAGTCCATATCTGATTGTCCTCTGAGCCGCTAAGTGCACAAGGGTCACTTATCAACACTTACAAGTACTTATGGGTCTGTGAGTACTCATGAGTATACTCATGGGTATTTGGTACTCATGAGTCAATACTCATAAGGATCCAGGTATCACTTCACTGATGCAAAATACTCATGAGCAAGGGTGCAGGTTACTCAAGGGTGCACTTGTGTTCAGCCCTAATACTCACACGCTGGGTACTGTGCTCCATGATGGGACACTCCTAGCTGTCACAGGCTCCAGTGCAGGTAGGGTGTCCAAATTTCTCACCGTTCACACATGGTCTCACGTGGTGCTATCCTTCTATGTACCCTGGGACATCTTCATGAGTATTCCTTAGCACAAACAGAGAAATGTGGCTAAACTCAATCGATCACAGACCGTGAAGCCAGCTTCAATCTGCTCATGCAGGCTTTTGGCAGCATGTTGCAAAACCTCTGACTTTTGCTCTTGAAAGAGCACTTTCTTGTACATCTGTCCACCAACAATCGTGCAGATCTCAATGGGGACAATTGTTTTCTGTTGGATGCTGACAGTGATGCTGTCTTTCTGGCTCTTTTGGCAAGTACTTCACTCCTTTGCTCCCCTCAGCTCACCCCCACATGTAAAGGCTCCCAACTGATGCTCCATTGATGGTGTTTGTTAGTTCTCAGTGCCCATTGAGCGCCTACCCAAGTATGACCCTCTGAGCTCAGGCGTGAGATGCTACTGTCTTCATTTCCAGCAAGTTCCATTTCACTATGACCTACTCCATTGGAACTCCAATAAGCTGACTACTGATTTAATCCCCCCAAGACAAAGCCGTCCATGCACTGCAAGTCCTCACTGTTCCCACTGTCTTTGATGTCCCAGGTCACTTTGGGGCTATCCATTCCTGTGGCCTGGATTTTGGTAGGTACACATGTGAGCTCCCAACCATTACAAGCTACTCACCAAACACAATGATGATAGCAGCTCACAACACCTTGGATGCCATGCTCAACCATTTCAATCTGCTCATGTGGGATTTTGCAAGACCTCCAACATTTGCTCCAGAAAGAGCACTTTCTTGTACATCTGCCCACTAACAATTGTGCAGATCTCAACAGTGATAGTCATTTTCTATTGGACATTGGTGAATTTGAAGTGTGTCACTTGAGCTTGGGCATCATTCCAGTCAAGCATGACTCAATGACTCTAAATGTTCATCACAAGCAAGCTGGTTCAGTACTCTAATTTGTGCATTCTGACACCTCTCATCTTGCTGTATCATATTGCTGATTACTCTCTCAATGGTGATGATGCCAAACAGTCTTGGGAACCCAGTTATACCCTGTGCAGCTGCAACTGCAGCCTCAGTGTTAGCAATAGAATCAGCAAAGGGGCGACATTGCCTGCACCCCAGTCCACCACTGAATGGCTCGACCCATGCATGCCCAAGGCCTTTGCTGCTGTGGGCTTTCCTTAAGCACCACTACCCAAGCAACATCTTGGAAGTGTGGCGAGCATTGGAAACCATGATCAGCATGCTCTCATCCCCAGCAGGCTTGTGGCAAGCTTGTGGCACAGTGGGAGTGTATTTCAGGTGATGACACAGTCCAACATGAGGGGGGTGCCACACACCATGCGCTCTGCTGAGTCTGCTGCCTGATGTTGATCTCATGTTGCACCCATAGTCACAGACACCATCACTGCAGCACAAATCCTTTCTGCCCAAACCATGATGATGAACTTCAGATGAAGGTGGTGATGACACAACAATGACCCCACCTGCAACTATGGCGATGAGGACGATGACAGGGCCATGGCTAGCTAGATTTACATAGTAGTTTATTTGGCATGTAGTAGCTAGTAGACGCTATGAAGAAAAAAAAATTCCAGTCTAGTCAGCATTTGAATGTGAACTAAATGCACTCAAACACATTCAGGTTCAGAAATTTGGACAAAGTTCAGGTTCAGGTTCAGCACTAGGGGGGCCTGAACTGCACTGAACCAAACTTTGGCAACACTAACCTTTTCATGTCATGTCACTGTGATCCACCTCTGCCCCCACCCTTCTCACCCTCATCAGCCCCCACTCACTTCATATCAGTGCCCTGTCTTTAGCCCAAAATGCTGCCATGTATACCAACAAGTGTGATGATGGGCAGTGCTGACTACACAAGTCATGTGATGATGGGCAGTACTGACCAGGTCATACGCCACAAAATGTGCTTTGCAAGGTGTGCTACATGCAGCCTATCTTGTATCATGGGTCGCTGCTCACTACATGCCAGTGCCTCCCCAGCCCCAAATGCCATCACAAGCACTAACAAGTGTGATGATGGGTGGTGCTGACCACATTGATTGCAAGGTGCTAGTACCGTGCTACCCATGGCCTATCTTGTATTGCAGTGGGTCCACTTCCTCTGCTCTCAAGCCAACATGTGTCCAAAGTTGACTGAATTCCCTGTCCCATCTCAAAATTCCCTGGGAGATTACAATGCCATCATTCAAAGATATAATCACTAAGATCTGATGTAATGTACATTTTTCAAATATTTTTCGATCTCAAGGTGCATCACAATGCACAATAGCATTATGACACTGAAGTGTATGCACAGTATCTTAGTTATAATTGCATTACAACTTATTCATGTGAGGATTGTAGTGAGATTATAAGTCACTCAGGAAGGATTATAATGTGCCCAAGATAGGGTCATAATAGGGTCATGATCCACCTGCTTGTATGGTTATTATTGAGATTTTGATTTGTAGTACTTGTCAGATGACATAATTTCACCATTTATTTTCACCTTTAATTATTGTTACCTATCTTATCTATCTTTAATTTATTGATTTATTATTATTAATTATTGCATCTGAAAGAAAGGTACACTATAAACTGCCTTGCATGGGATTTGAACCCATGACCACATCATGTGACTTGTTGACTTATTTTCTGGGATTGAACATTGACCACTACACCAATATGTCTTGTATACTCAACCAACTATGTTTTATTTATATAGCAAGGCAGAAATACAATATGAAGATGGCAATGATTTGCAATATGACAACAACCAGTGTATGAGCCACAACTATATTACAACAAAATCCTATTGTGTGCATAATCAATGTATTTCCATTGTGATTATGTTACAACAAATATGATCTGACATTTCTGTAATAAAAACCAGAAAGCAATGTACTGATGATACAGAGCTATTGTAGATATTGTGATGAAGAACTAGTGATCATATGGTCAACAAGATTGTAACAATACCTGTGATCTGTCACTTTGCAATATGACTTTCAGGGGAATCTTGAGATGCCAGAATATATGCACTACCCCTCAGGGCCTCAACAGCAAGTCCTTCAAGTTTTACACTGCACACAAGTTGTACTTGCCAATTTCAACATTCTTCTTATTGGCAGCGTGTAATGTCTACCACGGACGTCTGCCTGACTTAGGCGCTTTGATGTGCTGACCCTCCTCAATGATCATAGTTTCATATGAGTTGCCTTGTGGGATCACTGGGGTTGTATTCAGTGTTGTGATCTTTGTCATGGACATGTATTATTTTCTCTATTTTTCTGTATTTATACAGCATTATATGAAGAAGGTATAAAGGGCCGAAGTACAGAAACCTCAAGTTAGTCACATGGATTGCCACCCTTGTGCACGTGATCATGGGACTTATGTCCCTTATACATATGTACGGTTGTGATTGGTTAGAAGGAGATGGAAGACTTGGGAAGGTTCTAGAAGGTTCTAGAACACGCTTACTACTATACACTTACTCGCTGTATTAGGTTTTACTCAGCAAAGTGGAGCCACTTGTAAGTGCTATGACAGGTGCATCAGTTGGCACAATAGATAGCACTATTTATAGATATGATGCATCAGCTCCTGAGTCAAGGAGTCTTACTGTACACTTAGTAATAGTGTTTAGACTCAGTTCAAGCTCAGCTGCAGTAGTGTATATAAACCCTCCTGTAGCATTGTAACGTCTACCACAGACGTTTGCCTGACTTAGGCTTTGTTTGATGTGGCGATCCTAAACAGTCGATAGAATAGTCAGTTGGTGATGGTGTCTGTGTACTCAGCTGGATGAGGGGCTAGGTCCCCGTTCAATGCGATGAAGGCATGAAAGTCCTCCGCTTGGGGAATGCCAAGGGGAACTTCATTGAGAGCAGTAACGGCGGTCCAAGTAGGGTGATCGATAATGAAGATGTAACCGTAGGGTCGTCCTATGCACTTGTTGTGATAGAGGAAGGTGCGATGATATACCAATCCTGGTGGATACATGTCCACTGCCCACGAAGGGGAACTCAGGATAAGCTCACGGGGATCCCTGGTCTAAGGGGATATGCTGGAGGCGACTCACTTCAAGGGGGAGGGCCCTAAAGATGAGAGAATCGAGAAGATGGTGGTATTGAAGAAGACCAAGATGGCGATCCTGGTCTTCAGTGTCTACTTATACAGATACACACGGGCTTTCAAGCGCTGCTCCAAACTGTACTAGCCAATAGCATAAGTAGAGCAAAGCCTAATACAGCTATCCTAGTATGAGTCACTATGAGTCATGATCCAATCTGTTATTGTACACAATCACATGTGCCGGAGCTTACCCGGCTGACTGATCCTACAAGTCCATGACAATATACTGCTGACGTGGTGTCATCCCCAAGCGTCAGTGTCCACTTCCAGGCTGAAACATAACATCACCCCCTTTTCAGGATCGGGCACCAGACCGACCGTGGCAGATCTCCTCGCAGAGGCATGCGATCCGTTGCCCCTCCTTGGCTCCAGGACAATAGGAGTCTCATTCGTCCTTGATATGCTTGATGGTGTCAGCACGCTGGAGGCGGAGTACGCACTCCCGGCGCATGCGCCTGAGCTTGTCCAATTCATCGAGTTTCTTCTTCAGCTCCTCCTCTTTGGCTGCATAGCCCACCTGGAGACAACGGTAGCAGTGTACCTCTGCCATGACTGTCAGGTCGTTCATGGCCATGCAGGCCAAGTCGACCGACTTGTGGTAGCTGCTGTTCTGATCTAGAAAGACCAGGTCGTTGTTGGTGTAGGTGGGCGAGGGTTGGTCGTAGTTGGGTTCGGCATGCACCGACTTGCCATATTGCTGGTCGCTGCCTCGTTGGTAGGTGAGGACGAAGGGGTCCGCCATAAAGACGAGCTGTGTATAGTGAGCTGGGTGCAGCTGGCCCCAAGCGTCACGAATCTGGAATGGGATGAAGTGGACTCCCCTGTTGTGGTGGAATCCATGCGGTGGCGGAGTTTCCACCCAACATCTGGAAACTGGACTGTGTTCCTCTGCACGGTAGTGCTGTATCTCAGGTCGCTGCGCTGGCGGAAGAGTGATAGGTTCCCCATTGGTGGTGCATAGTGGTGGGGTTTTGTTGTGAGTAGTGGTGAGGTGAGTCCCATACATGAGATGGTCGTTGAGCGGGCAATGCTCTTGCGACAGGTACTGGTCGTAATTTTGATCTTCTTGAACTTGAGCCTCGTCTTGATGGGACGGAGGTCTTGGGGAAACGTGGCCTTGCGAAGACGGGCTTCATGAGCCTGCTGCTGTAGGTGTTGGCAAAGGAAGGAGGGATGGTACGGGGGTAACTGGACGACTGGGGCTGGGTTGAATGGACTGGGCAGGCGACACGGGTGGTGATGTTGGGGCGTTCTGAATGATAATGGTAGGTTGGACTGAGATAGGGAGTAGGTTGTCGAGGACATAGTGGACTTGGACTGGGGAGTGGGACATAAGTAGATGGGAGTGATAGAGAGAGGGATGGGGACATCTCTTGGAAAAGTGTAACACCACCACAGGGGCGTTAGGTACGACGTGTACCGTGCTAAGTCAACGGGATCGAAAGAGTGCGAGCCGGTTAAGGCTCAGTTCGGTGATGCACAAGTATCGCTCGGTTTCCCTGGAACTGAGGATAATAGTAGAAAGGCAGGGCTCAAGCGCAATGGCGAGCGAAAGCGTAGACTCAAGCGCAACCGGCGAGTCAAAGGTAGTTCGTGAGGCAAAGACGATGTGGTATTACACAAGAAGTCAAGTCTACCGTACAAGCTAGGTAGGGCGTGACTTATATACTAATGCAGGTGTTTGTACAGGACACACACATGGCGCGAGTCTGATGTGATTGTACGAGAAGGGGAACAAAGGGAATAACCTTATACAGTACAAGGGAGTCCCGCGGGACGACACGTACCTTGGAAATGGTCAGCAGGCGAAACAAAGCGTAAAACTGGCCATCCTATCTCCGAGGCGCAAGGTGCGGAATGGAAGCCGAGAAGCGCGAGTCACGAGAACGTATCGTAAAAGTACAGTAGTCAGAAGACGCTTGATGAGAAATACGGCGAGTCGTAACATTACCCCCCCATCAGAACTGAAGTCGCCACAACTTCAGCTAGTCACTTGTGTATGCATAGTCCTCCTCTGCAGGGATATTAGCCGGGGTGGGAGATGGGGTGCGCGGGCAGGTATGACGTCGTAAGAACATGAAGCGCCCCCTCTCCCCACAATCCCAACACATCTCGTACATAGTGCATTTGATCTCCTCATGCGTGGCGTCGTACCTCAGGCACTTCCCGCACCACCGTGGGCGAGAGTCTGGGTCTACATGCGCGGGAGTCATGGGGGAAAGACGACGGATGAGACAGACATCGAGCCTATGGGCTCGACTCCCACACCACTGGCACGGCTCCTGAGCTCGCCGCTCTGGGCATTGTGCCACGAGGTGTTCCGTCAATTTACACTGGAAACACTTGCGCTTGCGCCCGCCGCCCTCCCCATGGAGGCGGGGCATCTCGCTAGGTCCTGCATCCCGAAGGGAGAGGGGAACAGGCTTGGGCGAGCCTCGGGGGCGCACGGGCTTTGCGTGGAGCTCGGCATATTTGTCGGCGATGAGAGGGATAGCCCGAGCGTACTGAAGACACTTCTGGACCGAGGAAAAAGTCCATGTCGAGATGAAATTGGTCTCGCGTCAACTCGGTCTCCAGTCGACGGATGTCCGACTGATGGACACGAATCGCGTCGCGACGTACGAGGCATTCGCGCAGTCGAGACACTTCTGCGTGAAGGCGGGGGTTACGGAGTTCGACGAGGACTTCATTCAGGACAATGGTACGGGGGTCGTGGGGGTGAAACATATTTAGCTGGTTGTCCGTGATATGCTGCGCCAGCTGCCCAGTATAGACCTCGTTGAGAAACACCTGCGAGGCGTAGCATGGGTGGCCCTTGCCCATGGTTCCAACCACTTCCTGGTAGTTGTGATGGTAATATATATATTGTGCCATCTGTTTAGTAGTGCCCATCTCGCCAACGAGGAGCAGGAAGAAGGTGGGCGAGGTAGGGTTATTAGGAAAGAATGGGATGTCGGGGTCCTTGTTTTCCTTGTCCTCCTCATCGTCAAGGAGGGCGAGGGCGGGGTCGGGCTCGACCACTCGAGCCTGAGGAACTGGTGTAAATGTATGATCCATTCCAGCGGGGAATGGTGGAATTGGGATGTGGGCGGTAGGGACGGCGGGAGGTGACAACGGTGGTGGTGGGGTCAGGGCAACAGTGGTTTCAGGTGGGTACGTAGGTGTGACGGGTACATGGACGGTAACAGGTGTGTCGACGGAGTGGGAGACGATAAGGGGTTGGGGAGGTTCAGGCGATTCGGTGAGTGATGCAAGGGCAGAGGTGGCAAGTGCGAGTACAGGAACGGGGGAGAGTCAGGGATAACGGAGTATGGCGTACGACCCTCTGGTTCGGAGGGGACACCAAGGTCCTGTGAGGGAACGGTTAGATTTTCGAGAATAATCTCGACGGGGCGACGGGTCTGAACGGTGGAGACGATCGGAGTGGTAGTCATAATGGGGCAGAGTGTGGGGACGAGGCGACTTTGGTGTCAATGGGGTGCGTCTTATATCTTTCATCCAGCCCCTTCGGCGGTAGGATTTAGGTGATAGAAGTCGGCGATGAGGTCGGGCGCGTGTCGAACATTCTCGGAAGGCTCCCATGTGCTATCGCTTATCGGGAAGCCCTTCCATTGGACGAGGAATTGAAGTTTGCGCCCTCGTCCATGTGATCAGGACTGCAGGATGCGCTCCACTTCAAACTCTTCTTCTCCATCAATCAGATCTGGAGGTGGGCGTGTGAAGTTTGCGCCATGCAGCTCCGTTTCCTTATATGGCATAAGGAGGTTCGCATGGAAGACCGGGTGTATCTTCCATGTGTTCGGGAGTTCCAATTCATACGAGACGTCTGATAAGACCTTCTTGACACGGAATGGCCCGTGTCGCTTGGGCGCAAGCTTCGCAGTGGGGTAGAAGGTCCGGAGATTCGTACCCTCCAACCAGACCATTGCGCCTTCTTGATAAGGGATGAAGCACGTCTTGCCCCTTTTTGCCATCAGTTCTTGCGCGTGTTTAATGCAGTCTTGCGCGTGTTGTCGTCTGATGACCATCTCTTCCAGGCGTTGTTCGACGGATGGGGATAACGTGGGTTTTTGTGTCCACATGGTACGTGGCTCCCATCCCATGATAAGTGAGAAGGGTGATTCCTTCGTGGTCGCGTTAGGCCAGGCGTTGTGCGCGAATTGGGCAACCGGTAAGGCTTCGGCCCAATTGTCCTGCTGCACATTGCTCCAGTGCCGGAGGTACTGCTCCAGCCATTGGTTTGTTCGCTCTGACTGTCCATCTGTTTGAGGGTGGTAGGCGGACGATATATTTTGGCGGATCCCCAGGACTTTGCAAAGATTGGTCATGAATGCAGATGTGAATCGGGGGTCTCGGTCCGTGATAATCTTTCAGGGGATGCCGTAATGGGGATATACATGATGGAGGTAGAGGCGTGCTACTCCTTCCGCCGTGATCGACTCGTTGCACGGGATGAAGATTGAAGCTTTTGAGCAGTCGTGGTCCGTGATGGTAAGTATGGAGTCGTATCCATCTGACGGAGGGAGTTTAGTGATGAAGTCCATGGCGACGACCTCAAATGGTTTGGCGTTCGGGTCTGTGGTGATGGGGAATAAGTGTGGTTTTTGACGGTGAGGGTTGATCTTGTTTGCCTGGCATGTCGCGCATCCTTTGACATAGTCTTCCACGTCTTTGCGCATGTTGGGCCACCAATAGTCGTGTCATAGTAACTCATATGTGTTTGCGATTCCCGGGTGTCCCATTGCAGGCGTGTCGTGGAAAAAGGTGATTACCCCCCGTTTAAGGTTGTTGTCGCCCACAACAACTAACGCGTCGTTCTTCCACCACAGCCCCCCTATCTTTTTCAGGTTGTGGGGCTCAACCCACCGCAATACATCCTTTTCATCAAGGTTTTGCGATATCTGGGTCCAAATGTCCATGTCATGCATAGACATTTCCGTTGCTCGAAGAAAGTGTTCCACTGGGAGGACAATAATGTCATTGTTGTCCTCTTCGTGTGCTGCATAGTCCGCTCTTCGCGACAAGGCATCCGCACGACTGTTTCTGACTCCGGAGACGTGTTTTAGGAGGAAATCATACTCCGAGAGTTCCAGGAACTCGCGCGCGACTCGTCTGCTGATCTTTCTCGGTTCCTTCCAGTATTGGAGATTGGCATGGTCGGTGTGGATGATGATCTTATGGGGGGAACCAACGAGGTAGGTGCGCCATGTTCATAGGGCTTTGACCACTGCCAACAGTTCTCTGTCGTAGATATCGTAGTTGCGTTCCGCTTGACTGAAGGACTCGGAATGGAACGCGACGGGGTGTAATTTTCGGTCTGGACCGAGCTGATTAAGCACAGCTCCGATGGCGACATTGGATGCATCGACCTCTAATTCGAATGGCTTTGTGAGGTCAGGGAATAATAACGTGGGTTCGCGCTGGATGCTGCATTTGACATTGTCGAATGCATCTTGCTCCCGTTGTCCCCAGTGCCATGGGGTGTCTTTACGGGTTAAGTCATGTAACGGTCGTGCGAGTGTGGAAAAACCTCGGATGAACCGCCAGTAAAAGTTGCAGAACCCGAGGAATGCGCGTACTTCACGAAGGTTCCTTGGGGCTGGCCACTCTCGGATTCCCCGTACTTTCACGGGGTCCATCCGCAGATTTCCGTGTCCTATGATCAACCCGAGGTACTCGACTTCAAGTACTTCAAATTCGCACTTCTCTGGTTTGATGTAGAGGTCGTGTTCTTCGCACAAGTGGAGAACTTCGTGTACTATGGCACGGTGATGGGGGTAATCGAGGGGTGTGGCGATTAGAATGTCGTCCATGTAGACGATCACTTCGTTCGTAAGAGTGAGAGGTCAGAATGTGTCGTCCATCATTGCTTGGAATGTGGAGGAGGAATTGGTGAGTCCGAAATACATGACGAGGGGTTCGTATAACCCCTGATTGGTTTTGAAGGCGGCCTTCCACTCATCTCCTAGCTTCACCCGTACGTTGTTATACCCCCATTTAACGTCGAGTTTCGTGTACAGACGCGCATCGCGTATTCGATCGACGAGTTCTGGGATCAGGGGGAGTGGATAGTGGTTACAGACTGTAAGTTCGTTCAGCCGTCTATAATCTTGGACGGGGCGTAGTTTGCTGTCCTTCTTCTTGATAAAGAAGAAAGGGGATGCGTACGGTGACTTTGATGGACGAATATACCCCTTTGCGAGTTGTTCGTTAAGGAAGGTGGTTAGCGCTTCCTGTTCGTTCTGTGCAAGCGGGTAGACTTTGCAATCCAGCGAAGCGGGAGCGTTAGGGAGGAGGTCTATAGCATGATCCCACAGGCGAGAAGGAGGGAATCGGTGAGACGCCTCTTCGTCGAAGATTTTACGGTGGCGTCTGTACTCTTCGGGTATCATTTCCTCGAACGTGCGTTCCTTCTTCTTCGCCGCCTCCTGTTGTGCTAGTTCGGAGGCGGTGGTGGTCTTTCGCAAAAACGCGATTTGGGGCTCCCGCTCATCATCCATAAGCTGCTCCCACGCTTCCTTGTCAAGTTCATACGTCTCCAACGCCCGAATGGAAGCCTCCATGGGCGTGGCTTCGTCTGACAAGTGAAGACTCGAGACTACGACCGGCTGAAACTCCTCGTTCAGCGTCGCATCTCCCCACTTGATTGCAGGCTCGAAGGCCGTGAACCAAGGGTATCCCAGGATCACCTCGTCCCTTCCCAGGTTTGTGACCAAGAAGCGAAGTGTCCTTTCTTCCTTCCCCGTTCGTACGGTAAGGTCCGTGTAGTGCGTGATGGCGCCATCCTGATTGTGGGTGCCGTCTACATTCCAAATGCGGATGGGGTGAGTCACCTTGTCACGATCACGTGCCACGCCAGCAACTTGGTTCTCGGATTCAGCTTCCCAGACTCAATTCCAGGCTCATTATCTGATCTGATGTGTTTCGGATGTGATCTATATCAAAAAGCATCAGCTTATCTGATGTTCTGCTGTTCTGTGTTTCAGACGTGGTTTATATCCGGACATTGGCTTATCTGATGTTCCATCAGCTTCTCCGAGATTCCTGACTGATGTCGTGCTTTGTTCACGTATGTCGCGATTTGCTTATGTAGGGCTTCTGTCTGCAAGGTATAAAAGATGTAGAGAGTAGTTGTAGATACCTTGTTTCAGTCTTGTTCTCGAATATAGCCCACTTCTCCCTTTCCTCTCCTTGAAGCTCGACGCTCCCATGCTTAGTCAGCGCCCGGCCCGGAATCCCAGACCCTTGCCCACCCGCAAGGAAGAGTCCCTTGGACTGTAAACATCGTAGAGTCGTACAGACTCTAGCTCAGCCTTGTCGAACGATCCGGGTGATCGTAAAATAAGACTGAAACCATCTTTCTTCCCGTGGGTGTATAGTCCCGCCGCCGAGGGTGTCAGTCCCTCCTCTTGTTGTCCAGACCTCGTTGTGAGTCCTGCGTGTAGCAGGTAGATTGATCCCACCACCGAGGGTGCCAGCCCCTCTTCTTGTTGTCTCGTTGCCGTGGGTACCAGCCCCACTTCTTGTTGTCCAGACCCCGGAATTACTTAGCGTGACGTCGTGAGCCCTGCGTGTAGCAGGTACACCGACCCAGCAGACCCAGACCACCTCGCGTAGGACCGTGAGGCAGACCGAAGCAGACGGATCTCGCTAGACATGAGCCCTGACCCCGCCGACCCCCAGATTTCACAACACAACCCGGTGCGCCGGTCCTCTGGATTGCAATCCAAGGAGAGTCCCAGGGACTCGTTAAACAAAGAATCCAGACCCACCTCGACGTTGTGAGCCCTGCGCGTAGCAGGTAGATCGACTCAGCACAGACCATTGAGGCCGCACAGGCACTCAAGCGCCAGACGACACAGGGAGCCCTGCGTGTAGCAGGTACCTCAGACGACACAGACGACTTCGCGCAGCGACGCAAGTACCTTGACCGCCGACACTGCCTCAGACGACAGAACCTTTGACCTCCCACGCACGTAGTCTCTGCACTCACCCCGATTATTATCCCGCCCGTCGCCACAGTTATGGCCGCCCCCGTCACTAGCGCCTTCAGAGGCGCCGTACCAATGACCTTTACCGGTAACAGAGCAGAAAGCGAGCAATTCCTTCGGGAGTTCCGACAGTTTAGACGCAATAACCGCACCCATGATAGCTTAGTAAACCCGTACTCACGAGTTGGTCTCGCGTGCAGTTACATCCGTGGGCCGATTGTAAATTATTGGGTCGATCTCATGGAGCGCACCCTGGATGACGCAGTACAACGCACCGCGAACCCTGTCCCAGAAACAAGCGAAGCCCTTTGGACTGATTTCGAAACTGCGTTCAAAGCAGCTTGGACGGATACCCTTAGCAAACAGCACGCGTATCAACAGCTCATCACGCTCACAATGAATGGCGACGACATCAATGCTTACGTAGCAACGTTCGAACGCCTCGCCCTCGTCGCAGGGTGGCACAGGGACGCTAGTGGTACGGTCGAGTTCTTCCGCAAAGGACTCACCCGCGATATCCTTCGCGCCTGTCTGCTGCGCACTACCATGCCCGAAACGATGGACGAATGGCAGACGGCAGCACGCGCAGAAACGCAGAGGGCACGTACCTTAGCCAGTTGCCTACCCCCGCGAGGCCAGCGAAAAGCCCAGAACACCTTTTACTCCCACACCGCGCCAGAGTCGACACTAACACAGCCTATCCCAGACGGCGTCGTCCCGATGGACGTCGACGCCATATCTACGCAACCACTCCATCGTCCCCAGCGATATCAAGCACCGCTGACAGATGCGGAACGCGAACAGTGCCGCCGAGAAGGCCGCTGCTTCCGTTGCCGACAGCAGGGCCACCCAGCCAATCGCTGCCTGCTGAACACCCGTACATGGGCCCCTCCGATGCAAGCCAACACAATCTCGGTCTTGCCTCCGCAGGCAACCGTCTCCCCCGCCCAACCCGTCAACGCGTCTACGGTGATGGGTCATCTCCTCAACCTCAACGACCAGGAGCGTGATACTGTGATTAATAACCTCCTCATGATGGGAGGCTCCGTTGCCACCCCGCAAATCAATGCGATCGGACTTACCCTTCCACCTACCACGTCGTTGCGAGATGTCGCGTCTCAGCCCGCTGTTGCCCCAGACCCCGTAACCCCTCTGCCCGTCCCCTCCCCCTTCATCGCCGATATCGCCTCCCTTTCCCAGTTCGCCTCCCCCCCTCCTCGTCCGCCGCGCAGCCCACGCCGTCCCTATAGCCCTCGACTCGTACCCCCTCCGTTGCCTGTTGTCGAGGACGACAATGTGCCTACCGGGGGGGTGAAAACCTCGCCTTCCACACATGCGGCCTCAGTTTTGGACAGAATAACGCCGCTAGATGAACCCCCACATGCTCTGAAGCCCATGAAATCACAGCCACAAACGATCCCCCCCCACTCTCCACCGCCACGACCTCCCCCACGCAGTCCACTACGTGATTATCGACCCATCTTTCTCGCAAACGCATTCAAATGTCCTCGTGACCTGGACGAAGTGAGGCCTCAGATACCATCCCCGACACCTCAGACACAAAACCGCGCGAATGTAACAGGAGTCGCATCCGTGCCGTCGTCACAGCCCCCACACACGGAAGTTATACGCATCGATACGGCCAGCACACGAGGACAGACCAGTGACTCGAGACGATCGTGTAGAAATCACAGTACCCAGGCCGCGACAAACCCCACCGATGCACGGCGGTTACGTCGAACCCTATACGCCACTAATGACGATATTCACAGGTGGCTTCAGCAAACCATTCATAATCCGCTGCCGCCTCCTCGATACCGACCACCCCTGCCGCTCGGCAATATTATTGAAGAGCGCACAACCACTGACCTGGAGTTGCGTGAATACAGATACGACCGTATCTATGACCACGTGGGCGAAGGGCATAACGATTAAAATTGTTTGGGACGAACAAGTCAAGAAAGGGGCGTGTGTCACGATCACGTGCCATGCCAGCAACTTGGTTCTCGGATTCAGCTTCCCAGACTCAATTCCAGGCTCATTATCTGATCTGATGTGTTTCGGATGTGATCTATATCAAAAAGCATCAGCTTATCTGATGTTCTGCTGTTCTGTGTTTCAGACGTGGTTTATATCCAGACATCAGCTTATCTGATGTTCCATCAGCTTCTCCGAGATTCCTGACTGATGTCGTGCTTTGTTCACGATATGTCGCGATTTGCTTATGTAGGGCTTCTGTCTGCAAGGTATAAAAGATGTAGAGAGTAGTTGTAGATACCTTGTTTCAGTCTTGTTCTCGAATATAGCCCACTTCTCCCTTTCCTCTCCTTGAAGCTCGACGCTCCCGCGCTTAGTCAGCACCCGGCCCGGAATCCCAGACCCTTGCCTGCCCGCAAGGAAGAGTCCCTTGGACTGTAAACATCGTAGAGTCGTACAGACTCTAGCTCAGCCTTGTCGAACGATCCGGGTGATCGTAAAACACCTCCCGTGTTCCGATCTGGAGTCGCTTCAGAAGTGAGGAGCATATGAAATTGTCGGTGGCTCCTGAGTCCACAAGAACTTGTCGTTCGGCCGTTGCATGTACAGATTTGAATAAAACTGGGATTTGCATGGATTGAAACCTGCTAGTGTACACGTTCAAATTTAATGCTCTAGCCCAGGCCGCCGGGTTCAAGCGTCGAGAAAATCCTCCTGTCCGAATAACTTTTCTACCATGAGGTCTCGTACCTCCTGGGTTTGCGCCTTCATCGCTGCAATCTGTAGATCCGCCTGCTCTTCATTCGATAGTACGCGACTAGATTGTATGGTGAAAGAAGAGACGGCGGGAGTTGGTAAACCTGAACTCGAGGGAGTCGGTGCTGATGATCGCGAGGACACAGAGGTTGGCGCCATGGCAGATGTAGTGGCAGCCACTCGCATGCCCTTTTGAGGACAGTTACGCGAGATGTGTCCTTGCACTTGGCATTTAAAACATCGTCCCTCCTTCTGAAGTCGGGCTTTGTCGGTGTCGGTAAGTGCCACGGAGGCTCTGGCACGTCCAACGTCCATGGTGTTGGGATCGCGGGTTCCTTTGAGGGCTTGGACCCACTGCTCTCAGCTTTGGCCACCTTTCTTTCGTTGGGGCTTTCCTTTGCTGAGGCGGTCCTTGAGAATAAGGTATTCAGCTTGTTGTAATCTGGCGGCCGCCTTCCACTGCTCCCAGTTGACAGGGTGCTGGAAGCGGACAGCGTTGACTACTAACTGGTTCAGTAATCCATCCTGGAATAGTTCCAGCGTTGTGGCTTCGTCGGGGTTGTACCCCGCTTTTGTGACAAGGTTCTGGAAGGTTGCGATGTACGTGTCGATGTCTCCTCCCTTCATAGTAAGGTTCTGGAGCGCCTTGCGCGCGTTGGCTTGTTCCGAAGTATCGGTGTAGGCCTGTACAAATCGATCTCTGACTGTGGCCCATAATACTTCATTGTTTTGGTTGACTCCCGCCGCGATTTGGTCCTCCAACCACTGCGCCTGTTCGTCGACCCAATCGTTCACTAGTGGGCCTTGGATGTACGACAGGAAGGTCATGGCTCGCGAGGCCGGGATTGATAGCTGATCGACGGTGGGGTTCATTTTCTTGTAGAGTCGAAACGCTCGCAAGAAGGCCTTGCTTTCGTCTCTAACCCCAGTGAACTCGGGAGGGGGGTTTCCTCCCAGTTGTCCATTTCCTCCAGGGGCTGGCGCTGCTGGCGCGGCTCCTCCTGGCACGGCGCCACCACCACCAGATGGTACTGGTGCGCTACCACTGGGCAGGTTGGGTGCTCCTCCTCCTCCAGCGCCACCGCTGGTGAGGGTTGTACTAGCCGAGGCTTGCTGGGTTTGGGACATAGCGTGAGTTTGGAAGTGTGTCGTCGGGTTGGGCAGGTTCGTTGTGGGTACGGAGACACTAGGTGATGGGGAATCGTCGTCGACGGCAATACCAGGAGTAGTGTGAGTCGTGAGGGGTCCAACTCCAAGTGCCTGAGGTACTATACTAATAGTGTACCACTGGCCTTTCTTTGCGGAGTAGTCAATGTATGCCCACTGTCGTAGTTCTTCAAGATAGTGAACCTGTCGGTACTTCTGAGTGTTAGGGTGGAAGAGGAAATATCCTTCCACTCCTTCGTGTTCCTTCCAGACGACGGCTCCTTTGACTTTATCAGAAAGCTCGTCGTCACTATATCTGTCGATGTATTCTGCCTGAAACTGAGATCTGGCGCGACTATGAAGGTTTGCCACTGTGAGAGACTTGACTTAATGTAACGCCACCACAGGGGCGTTAGGTACGACGTGTACCGTGCTAAGTCAACGGGATCGAAAGAGCGCAAGCCAGTTAAGGCTCAGTTCGGTGATGCACAAGTATCGCTCGGTTTCCCTGGAACTGAGGATAATAGTAGAAAGGCAGGGCTCAAGCACAATGGCGAGCGAAAGCGTAGACTCAAGCGCAACCAGCGAGTCAAAGGTCGTTCGTGAGGCAAAGACGATGTGGTATTACACAAGAAGTCAAGTCTACCGTACAAGCTAGGTAGGGCGTGACTTATATACTAATGCAGGTGTTTGTACAGGACACACACATGGCGCGAGTCTGATGTGATTGTACGAGAAGGGGAACAAAGGGAATAACCTTATACAGTACAAGGGAGTCCCGCGGGACGACGCGTACCTTGGAAATGGTCAGCGGGCGAAACAAGGCATAAAACTGGCCATCCTATCTCTGAGGCGCAAGGTGCGGAATGGAAGCTGAGAAGCGCGAGTCACGAGAACGTATCGTAAAAGTACAGTAGTCAGAAGACGCTTGATGAGAAATACAGCGAGTCGTAACAAAAAGCCCTGCGCTTATATGTGTTTCTCTGGCGGGGTTTAAACATTTGAACTCCCTTATCGCTTCATCAGCGAATACGTCATCCTTCGAGACCCATTGATTATCGGAGTCCAGGTATCCGTGCCATTTGACCAAATACTGCAGTTTCTTTGTTCTGCCAAAATGCCAGGAGTCTAGAATCTTCTCGACTTTGTATTCTTCTTCGCCATCAATCAAATCTGGCGGTGGGTGCTGATAATTGGGGCCATGTGTGGGAGTCTCGCGATAAGGAGTCAGGAGATCTGTGTGGAATACAGGGTGGATGCTCCACTGCGTGGGAAGTTCCAATCGATAGTTGACTGCGGACATCACCTGAGCGACCTTAAAAGGACCGTGTCTTCTGGGCGCAAGCTTGGTGGTTGGTTGGTTGGTACGCAGGTGGCGTCCCTCAAGCCAGACCAAGTCCCCAATTTGGTATTTGGGCGTAGTGTTTGATCCACCCCTGTTGTGCTTTTCTCATCAGTTCCTGGGTGCATGTTCTAGCCTCTTTGAACTGTTTGACACGAAGTGCCACCTGGGGAATAGGGGAAGGTCAATCGATCCAGTCGGCATGCGGGTTATACCCCATAAGGATGTTGAACGGGGATTCCCATGTGGATTCGTTGGGCCAGTTGTTATGAGTGAATTCTGCCATTGGGAGGTAGTGAGTCCAGTTGTCCTGTCGTTCGTTGACCCAGAAGTGTAGGTATTGTTCTAGCCATTGGTTTGTCCGTTCTGATTGTCCGTCCATCCTGGGGTGGTAGGCTGTGGAAATATTCTGCTCGATCCCTAGTATTTTGCATAGTTTGCGTGTGAACTTGGACGCGAATCGTGGGTCTCTGTTGCTGATGATGTGCGCCGGTAGTCTGAATCGGGAGAAGACGTGTTTTATGTACAGGGCTGCGGTTCCTTCTGCACTTATTTCTTCTAGGCACGGGATGAATATAGCCGCTTTTGAGCAGTCGTGGTCTGTTACTGTCAGTATAGTGTTGCAGCCATCCACTTGGGGTAACTTTGTGATGAAGTCCAGTGCTATGGTTTCGAATGGCATAGCTTCTGGTTTTGGGAATATGGGTTGTAGTGGTGCGCACATAGGGCAGTTGTTGACTTTGATCCTTTGGCAGTCTGCGCATCCCTTGACATAGTCTTGTACTTCTTGTTGTAACCCTGGCCACCAGTAGTATCATTCGACCATTTTGATTGTTCGACTGATTCCCAGGTGTCCGTGTATCGGTGGGCTTGGATGATGTGCCTCTGTTCGTACTGGTCTCCGGTGACTGCGCAGCGTCCATCTTTGTACCACGTGCCTTCGATTTTCTTCAGTTTGTGTGGGTTGACCCATTGTCGGATAGTTTCTTCGTCTTGTGCGTACACTGGGTTTGAGGGTTGCATTTTGGCGATGGTTACTTGGTTCCCTAGTCATGTTGGGTCGTCAGTTGTGTCGATTTCGGCGGCTCTGACAAATATGTGGTCAGGTAGTACCGTGACTTGTTCGTTGTCGTGATCCCATTGGTCGTAGTCGGGTCGGCTTGACAGCGCGTCCGCTCATCCGTTGGCGGTGCCTTTGATGTGGTGAATCTCGATGTCATATTCTGAAAGTTCAAGTACTTCCCTTGCGACGTGTCGGCTTATCTTTTGAGGAGATCTCCAGTATTGTAGGTTCATGTGGTCTGAGAATACCTTGATTTTGTGTGGCTGTCATGGACGCGTATTATTTTCCCCTTATTTTTGTGTATTTTTATGCACTTATTTGGCGAAGATATAAAGGGCTGAAGTACTGATACAAGTTAGTCACACGGGCCACCACCCATGTGCACATGATCGTGGGATAAGAGTCCCTTATACATTTAGTTAGTTCTGATTGGATGGAAGGAGAAGGAAGACTCTAGATGGATCTAGAGCATACATACGTCATGATTAGTAGTATACGCTTACTCGCTGTATTAGGTTTTACTCAGCAAGTGGAGCCACTCGTAAGCGTGATGACATGTGCATCAGTCAGCACAATAAGATGCGCTATTAATAAACACGACACGTCAGCTCCTGAGTCAAGGAGTCTTACTGTACACTTAGTAATAGTGTTCAGACTCAGTTCAAGCTCAGCTGTAGTAGTGTATATAAACCCTCCTGTAGCATCCTGAGTGGAACCAACTTGTCCTCTTGGTTCTCCACTCAGTGTGCTGCCGTGTGATACTTGTGATTGAAGGCTTGTATAAAGCCTTGTACGTTTCACACTCTCCACATCGACTGCACATCTAGTGTGTGACTTGTCTCCGCATTAAGTTGGGTGTGTCACCGGTTCAGTTCAACTCTACCTTCACCTTGGCTTGACGTAGCATGACAGTTGCACCGCTACATTAGGACAAGTTCCTCTTCACACTCCTGAGCCCCGTTATGCTCACCAGTCCCTTTACCCCCTCTAGGTGGTTGACAACCATCAGCCCCTTGTGTTATCTACCTCACTCTTTGCCTGTGGACCTCCACAAGCAGAATCTGTGCTATTGTGGTACAACTGTAGTGTCCGTAAAGTCGGCATACATTGTGCTTGCCTATAAGTGTTCTATCTGAGTTCAGTAGAACACTTGGGTACTTGCTGCAGAACTGGTCACCATGCCAGATAAGCTGCAGTAGGACGAGAAGCCAGCCAGGCCTAGCCTGCGACAGCTGTACGCGTAGTAAACAGAAAAGTTTGAGAGCGCTTCGGCGTGAGAGGCAGCCAACAGGTCGAGAAGACTGAGGCAGACAGCCTTGTAGCTCTACACATATCCTTACCCCATTCTTGAGTGCTCTGTTATTGCCGCAGCCTTGCGCAGTGTGAAACAATCACTGTGTATTGGTCTCGCTTGATCGGACGCTCCACCCATCTTCGAGTTAGCGTTTTGCGCTCATCGTATCACATCGTCTTTTAACCCACCTATCCCCACACATGTTCAACACTGCCTCGTCTATTCGAAAACGTCCGCACCCGTCTACGCTGTCTCTTTAGGAGGAGACAAGCTTCTATCACACCACCCCAAACACAAGCCTCTGCCTCGGCATCGCTTCACATATACCAGGACTCCCAGTCTGAACAAGACCGGATTCCCTCACCTATTTTCACTTCCCGTTCACGCACACTATCAGCAGAATCCTTCCACTCTGCCTACTCCTCCTCCAACGAGACACTCGCCCAGTCAGGCGAAAGCTTCATAGACGAAGACGGTGTCAACATCCGAGTTCAGACGTTCCAGTTAGAAGATCCCCCATGCAACCTTGCTGAACAGTACGTTCAAGCAATCTACCACGAACCGGGTTTCATCAACGGTCTACTTGAGCTGTACGGCTTTCAGTACCAAGTAGATGGAACAAACTTCACTGTCCCAGAGCTTGTAGCAGCAGCCGCAGCTCTAATCCCACATCTCCCTCCGCCCCCTCCCTCCGAACGTGGCTCCTCGCAAGGGGAAACAGACAGCTCGTCTAGCACAAGCTCAGTATCCTCAAGGAGCTCGCTCGAAATACGCCCTCCCTCCTCCCACTAAAAGAGAGAAACAGTTCATCTCTCAAATAGAAGATTGGGACGAGATCTTGCCAGACAAACAGCTACTGTGATGACTCACTGTCACTCGACAGGGAATCACGACGGGGTTCAGAAGACCGGGGGTGGTGGAGAACGCGGGGCGGGACACAGGGACGACTGTGATGGAACACTTTGGCTCAACCATCAGAACTGGCACGATGGCTCAGGGAAGTGGCGCTAAGTGCAAGCTACTCGACTTGCAGCTGAAGGGGCACAGGCTCGAGGCTGGGAGAGGCAAAGGGAGGATGTCACAAGTGGACAGTCTGAGGGACTGTCCGTTCTATTGCGCTAGCTTATATACCTACAGGGATGGTCTGTGTGTAGGTTTAGGGCAGGCTTAGGGCCGCCCATGGGTGCTGCGGAATACTGCAGAATGGAACATTCCAGAGACATCTAAATATAACGTCCAATGGGAAATCAGTATTGCATCGTACGACTGTCCCACAGTCGATTGCGCCATATGGTGTGACTGCTCCGCAGTCCAATGAAAATAATTGTAGAAGTGGTATGACTGCACTCTGCAGTCCAATCAGATAAATTCAAGGAGTGGTACGACTTGGAGTCGTCAGGTGACTTGATAAATGATGAGAGATCATGTGACCAATCACGTGATCGTCGGAGTACGAAATTCAAACTCCGATTTCGGATTTCCCCTTTAGGAAGGAGATTACATAAGACCGGGCCAGTGCGGACCGGTCTTAGATGCCTGAGTCACGACCCAAACTCTTAGGTTTGTGACAGCTACTCTTATTAGAGAACTTTCGAAAGGCGCAAGACAAGGTGGATAGAGAAGACAGACAGAGACAGTTGGAAGAAATGAGTCAACCCGGAAGTTTGACTACCCCCGCACCTCCCGCCCCACCACCTACTATCGATGACTGCTTGGCACTCATCAACTAATTGGGCCTTGCTATGGGCCAGCTTGCACAACAGGTCGCAGACCTAACAACGCAAGTGACCATTAGTTCGAGTCGCCCCTCGTCGGGAAAGCAAAAGGAAGTAGTGGCCCATCCCAAAGCATGGGATGGGAAAGGCAACTCTACAGATGCCCGTCACTTCCTTGCCGCCTTCCGCAACTGGGCAGGATCAACCGGGGATGCTATGAATACATGGGACACCACAACCAGTACGTGGTATGCAGACGAACACCGCTGGATAGCGGCTGTTCTCAACTTGATGGAAGGGGACGCGAAGACCTGGGCCCTCCCATACCTGGAGCAGGCCAATACAGGTGGAACTCCCTTTGGTGGAACCTTCACAGGATTCGTCACAGAGTTTAACCGCAGGTTCAGCCCCCTCAACATGCAAGAGATAGCACGCGAAGAACTGAAAAAGACAAAGCAAGGGAAGAAGCCAGTCTCGGAATACATGTCGGTATTCGAGCAGTACTCAGGACAGACAGGGTGGTCCAAGGAGGACCTTTGCACCCAATTCTATGATGGACTCAACGAGGACATCAAAGACGTCCTAGCCTGGTCAGAGAAGCCTTATAAGACCTATGAAGAGCTCAAGCAATCAGCGCAGACCATTGATCAGCGTATGCGCCAGCGAAGAGCTGAGAAGTCAGGGAAACTGACTTCGCCAAATCAAACCTCATCCCCCGACCCTAATGCCATGCAAGTAGATGCCACGCGTCAGCAAGGCACACAGAAGAAAGGGGACATCTTTAAAACCAAGGCTGAATACCAGAACTGGATGAAGGGGAAGTGTTACGGGTGTGGATCACCCGACCATGTCAAAAAGGATGGAAATCACGAGCAGGACGTATGCAACCATTGCCAAAAAGTTGGACACCGGTCCACTGTCTGTCAGCTCAGGAAAATGGGGAAACCAGGGAAGGCCAAAGTGGCGGCCACCACCACGGAATCCCCAAGCCCACCATCCTTGTCAAGTACTGCGGTTGCTGCCACTTCACCAAGCACCAGTCCGGCCAAGACATCACAGGCAGACGTAGCCAAATTGATGGAGATGGTAACCTGCCAACAAGAGCAATTGGAAGCTCTCAAGGCAGCTTTTTGATTAGGGGGTCGCGTGTAGCTGCGACCGGCCCCTCAACAGTAGATGATTCGGACTTATGTACCTGTACATATGTTCTCGTGTTTCGGACTCATCTTCTGTAATTCGTACTCACATAGTTTCTGACTGTAAGTTAGATAGTAGTGTTGGTCCCGTTTCTTGTCTTCCCAGTCCCTCCACATTTACATCTGCCTTGGAGATGAACAATACCAGTAGTGTTTTTATTGCTCCACCTATTCCCGAAGCAATGCTGCACGTGATGACTTCTGATGCAGCATTGTCTTCTACTATAATTCCCGAAACAAAAGATAAAAAATCACATTTTCATATTTCTGTGTATTTAAAAGGAAGTCATTGTACTGTAAAAGTAGCAGCAATGGTAGACTCTGGGGCAACTTCGCTGTTCCTAGACAAAAAGTACGCTGACCGCCACAAGATGTTGCAGGTTCCTCTAGAGCACCCCATCACCCTGTATAACATCAATGGAACGCTCAATGAAGCAGGCAGTATCACCCATAAAGTTCGACTCACTCTAAAAGTCGGCCCCACTGAAGATAGTCATGACTTCTTAGTCACTTCACTGGGTCCAGAGAACATCATATTGGGACTGCCATGGCTAAGACTGAGGAACCCCAACATAGATTGGCAGGAAGGCACAATGCGCCTCAACTCAACCACTGAAATAGTGCCACCAGAGTTGGAGGTAGAGGTGACGCGCATTATGGTGAACCAGATGGAATGCCGCTGTCTCCTTGTGGAGAAAGTGCTCGATACGGCCCAAGACGAAGTGTTTTGCTTAGCAGGCTTCACATACTCTCAACAGATCGCTGAGAAAGCTACAGCTGCCAAACCTAAGAAAACCTTCAAAGAAATGGTACCAGAGCACTATAGAGACTTTGCAAAGGTATTCTCTGAGGAGGAATCCCAGAGGCTCCCTGAGCACCAACCATGGGATCATGCCATAGACCTAGAACCAGATGCAGTCAAGCACTGGAAGGTCAGGTCGTACCCTATGTTGGTCAACAAGCAAGAAGAATTGGATAAGTTCCTGCAGGAGCACACTTCTAAAGGATATCTGGTCCCATCTAAGTCACTGATGGCCTCACCAGTATTCTTTATAAAGAAGAAAGATGGAAAGTTACGTCTAGTGCAGGATTATAGGCGGCTTAATAAAATTACCATCAAAAACCGCTATCCACTTCCACTTGCAGCCGACATTGTGAATCGGTTGAAGGGAGCTAAGTACTTCACCAAGTTCGACGTAAGATGGGGTTATCACAACATTCGTATCAAGCCCGGAGACGAATGGAAAGGTGCCATAGTAACCAACCAAGGCCTGTTCGAGCCGAAAGTAATGTACTTTGGCATGACCAACAGCCTGGCCACCTTTCAAGCCCTCATGAACGCCATATTTTCCGATCTCATCACACAAGGAGAAGTCACAGTCTATATGGATGACATTCTCATCTACAGTCAAGACTTAGAGCATCACCGTCAGATAGTACGAGAAGTGCTCAGACGTCTTAGAGACTACGACCTCTATCTCAAACCCGAGAAGTGCGAATTTGAGAAGCAAGAAATGGAGTACTTGGGAATGATTATCCGTCCCGGAGAAGTGCAGATGGACCCTGGCAAGGTCTCTGCAGTAAGGGAGTGGCCAACACCTACAACGCTCAAAGAGGTTAGAGCATTTGTTGGGTTCACCAACTTCTATCGTCGGTTCATTAAGGATTTCACGGCCATTGCCCAACCCTTACATGACCTTACAAAGAAGGACACTCCATGGCACTGGCATTCGGAGCAGCAAGCTGCATTCGACAAGCTTAAGGAGCGCTTCGTACAGGAACAGATTCTAAAGGTGTACGACCCAAACCTCCCCACATGCGTCGAAACTGATGCCTCTGGATTTGCTACTGGCGGGATACTCACCCAGAAGTACCCAGATGGTCTTTGGCACCCAGTCGCGTATCGCTCAGAGTCAATGAGCAAAGAAGAATGCAACTATGAGATCTACAACAGAGAAATGCTCAGCTTAATCCGTGCCTTAGAGGACTGGAGATACTTCCTCGAAGGCATCTCCTTTGAAGTGATCACCGACCATAAGAACATGGAATGGTGGGCAAGCATGAAAGACTTAAATCGCCGGCAAGCTCGCTGGGCGTTATATTTAAGTCGTTTTGCCTTCAAAATCACTTACAAGAAAGGAGACTCCATGCAGGCTGATGCATTAAGTAGATTCTCAAAAGACCATGTCAAGATAGTGAGGACAACCACCAGGTTCAGGTGTTACAACCTAAGCATTTCCTTAATGCCGCCCAAGCCCACTTCTGCCCAGAAGTGGATTCCCTAGGCAGTCGCATTAAACTCGCGTCTATAAGAGAAGCAGAAGTCATAGAGGGTCTTAAAGTCTACAAAGGACCGCTCCTAAGGCTCTTACAGATGGAGTTGCGCTGTGGGAAGAAGAAGACGGTTTTGTTTATCATAGAGGGAAGCTCTATGTACCCAATGACTGTGCCCTGCGCAGAGACGTAGTAAAGACATGCCATGACTCAGTGACCACAGGACACCTGGGTAAGAACAGAACTATCGAGCTAGTTAGTCGCTATTATTGGTGGCCACGCATGGCAGGCTTTATTAGCTCATACGTAGAAGGATGTGATTGTTGTCAACGTTATCACAAAGACCTACACCCCAAAGCCATTATTCAACCGCAAGAAGTACCTGAGGGTCCATGGCAGCTAGTTGGCGTCGATTTAATCAGCCCACTGCCAATGTCACGAGGGAAGGATATGATCCTTAACATAGTGGATCACTACACAAAACAGATCCATCTATTCCCTGTGACTTCTCAGATTACAGCTGATGGGGTAGCATCCATCTACTTTGAGCAAGTCTTCCCCTTGCACGGGATCCCTTGAAAGATCATCAGTGATTGAGGACCCCAGTTTGCTGCAAGAAGCATGTGGGCACTTTATAAGCAACTAGGGATAGACGCAGGTCTTACCACTGCCTATCACCCTCAAGCTAATGGACAAGTAGAGCACAAAAACCAAGAAGTAGAAGTCTACTTGTGTCACGTTCTGCC
Organism: Lactarius hatsudake; assembly: GCA_024734325.1. NCBI lineage: Eukaryota > Fungi > Basidiomycota > Agaricomycetes > Russulales > Russulaceae > Lactarius > Lactarius hatsudake. The sequence continues at coordinate 1,262,521 of JANSJP010000004.1, read as the reverse complement.
CTTTAGCGCCCCTGCACGTGACCGTGGGAGAAGACGTCCTCGGGAAGAAGCAATAACTTGGCACAAGTTATTAGCGCCAATCCTCGGCAACCACCGAGCGCCCAGGATATCGATAGCCGTCACGTGACCTGGCACGTGACCTGCTCTAGAAGGTTCCAGAAGAGTCCGGATGAGCACGTGCCTGGATTAGCTTGTGATTATGGGACCGGTATGATCAGTAGCCGGTGGACTCTTATCTATGATGTCATGGTCTGGACCCTTGCCTTGTGCCCTCTTATCTCTGACTCACACCAAGAGCGCCTTATGCCATTGGTCGCTATTGTTAGCTGTACTAGGGTTCATGACTCGACTCAAGGTTCGGGCTGAGCTTGAAAGCTCCCTGGACGCGTATAAGTAGAGACGATGTGGATCCCTATGATCCCCATCTTAGAAACATCTTGGATTCCCTCTTCCCCTTCCTTACTCCTACCTCTTCATGTAGCTGCTGGCCATTGCCCTCCGTTGCATTGGTTACTAGTTTACACTACCTCTGAATGTGGAGTCAATGTTATCCCCCTCTATGATCCTCAGTGCGCCCTCGGAGTCTGTCCCGCCACTGCGACCTTTCCCTTTCCACTATGGGTTGTGCTGCCATGCCAACTCCTGTCTGTCATTACGACCTCTCGTAACGCCTTCCCAGCGTACGACTTCAGCATTCTCAGTGTTCGACAACCAAGACCCAAGTTGGGTACCACAACGGGCCGGAAGAACCGTTACAACTTGCGCTTGTTCATTAGCAAGAGGCAGGATGACTGGGCCGACCTGCTCCCTACAGCAGAATTCGTAGTCAACAGCAGGCTCAACTCTGCAACGGGTCACACACCCTTTGAGCTGCTATACGGCTACACACCGGATTTCACAATTCCCGCTGGAAGGCCTACGGGTATTCCAATGCTCAATAAGCATCTCCAGAACTTAGTTTCCACAAGAAAGGATGCAGAGGCCGCTCTATGCCTAAGTAAACGGCAAATGCAGACAGACGTTGAACAAAGACATAAGCCATATGTCTTCAGCGTTGGGGATAAAGTCTGGTTGCAAGCTAAGCAAATAAAGATTCACCAGCAGTCGTCCAAACTGGGACCCAAGCAACTAGGCCCATTTGAAGTCACTAAAGTCTTAAGTGACGTCGACTACAAGCTTGCACTACCCCCTGCATTACGGATCCATGATGTATTTCATGTAGATCGCCTCTCCCCTTACAAGGGAAATGAAGTCAATGGGCTTTTGCCACCTCCACCAGACCCTGTCACAGTTGAAGGTGAGGAAGAGTACGAAGTTGACCATATAAGAGACAGCAAACTCTTCAGTCGTACTCTTAAATACCTCATTTGCTGGAAGGGCTATGGTGAAGGCAAGGACACTTGGGAGCCAGCAAAGAATCTAACTCACGCCCCGGACAAAGTACAGGAGTTCCACTCCTTAAACCTGGGTGCACCTAGAAAGATCGCTGCTCTCATATATGCGTCCTTGCCTTGGCAAGCTTCTCATCAGTACACAGAGGCCAATGCGGACGTCGACCCTTAAGAAGGGGGGCGATGTCATGGACGCGTATTATTTTCCCCTTATTTTGCGTATTTTTATGCACTTATTTGGCGAAGATATAAAGGGCTGAAGTACTGATACAAGTTAGTCACATGGGCCGCCACCCATGTGCACATGATCGTGGGATAAGAGTCCCTTATACGTTTAGTTAGTTCTGATTGGATGGAAGGAGAAGGAAGACTCTAGATGGATCTAGAGCATACATACGTCATGATTAGTAGTATACGCTTACTCGCTGTATTAGGTTTTACTCAGCAAGTGGAGCCACTCGTAAGCACGATGACATGTGCATCAGTCAGCACAATAAGATGCGCTATTAATAAACACGACATGTCAGCTCCTGAGTCAAGGAGTCTTACTGTACACTTAGTAATAGTGTTCAGACTCAGTTCAAGCTCAGCTGTAGTAGTGTATATAAACCCTCCTGTAGCATCCTGTGTGGAACCAACTTGTCCTCTTGGTTCTCCACTCAGGTGCGTATTCCTCTGTACTTTCCATACTCCATCAATCTAAACTTGTCCTCTTGGTTCTCCACTCAGTGTGCCGCCGTGTGATACTTGTGATTGAAGGCTTGTATAAAAGCCTTGTACGTTTCACACTCTCCACATCGACTGCACATCTAGTGCGTGACTTGTCTCCACGTTAAGTTGGGTGTGTCACCAGTTCAGTTCAACTCTACCTTCACCTTGGCTTGATGTAGCGTGACAGTTGCACCGCTACAGTGGCGATCCCGCAAGGTATTGTCTCCAATTGCGTAGCGCTTTGACTATGGCCAGTAATTCCAAGTTGTAGATGTCGTAGTTTCGTTCTGTGGCATTGAGGGTGTTCGAGTAGTATGCAATAGGGTGTTGTTTGTTGTCTTCACCTCGTTGGAGTAGTACTGCTCCAATTGCATATCCTGATGCGTCTACTTCCAGCTCAAAGGGTTTGTCCAGTTCCAGGTGTTTGAGTACTGGTTCTTGTGTTACTAACTCCTTGAGTTTGTCGAATGCATGTTGCTGGTCTGTTCCCCATGTCCATTCTGTGTCTTTGCGTGTAAGTTTGTTGAGGGGGTGTGTGTGTGTGGCAAAATTTTGGATGAAAGCGTGGTAAAAGTTGCAGAAGCGTAGGAAGGATCGCACCTGTTTAATGGTTTTTGGGGTGGGCCATTCGTGTATGCCCAAAATTTTGATGGGGTCCATGCAGATCACCCCCTTTTCAATGATTACCCCCAGGTAATTGAGGGACAAAGAGTGGAAGGTGCATTTCTCCGGTTTCAGGTACAGGTCATGTGTAACGTTCCACCGGATGTTCTTCTAGCAGCGCGGGCTCTAGGAACAGGAGGCGACCTAACAATCACGGGAGATGTCGAAGTCATGTACACGATTGCCTATTAGCTCACAAGTGAGACGTAATAGGGTTGCCCAAGGATATGAACGGAGAGGTAGGCAATGTAGTAGAGGACCTCTGGCGAATACAGCACAGAGATATGAGAGAGGAGATGACAGCAATGCCGCACGTCAATTACAAAGGAATAGAGAGGGGATGCCAGGGATCACTTGCACTGGCCAGCTAAGGACAAACACAGATGTATAGGCACCAAAGGCACTAAACAGCACACTACAGGCAGGCAGCACAGTAGAGGCAAGTACAATGGGTGGTATAATCCAAGAAGTCAAGCTTAGGTCTTCAGCGACCATAAGCCCATCTACTTATACAAGTCCAAGGAGGTTTGAACCCCAGCTTGGAACTCCAAAACTCTAGTAAGGGGATCCTAGGAATGAGTCACAACGAGTCAGAGATAAGCAATCGACCAATGGCAGTAAGGCGCAAAGGTATGAGTCAGAGATAAGGGAGTCAGCGAATCAGAGAAGGGGAGCATATCGCAATCCATCAGAATCAAGGCACTATCGATAGGAACGTACGAGTCATCAAACATGAGGCAGTCTAGGCCGGTCCAGGCACAAGCTCATCTGGACCCTTCTGGTGCGAGTCTAGCCAGGTCACGTGCCAGGGTCACATGATGGGCAGGCGCTAAAGTCACGTGCGCATATCACATGGTTGGTGAGCGCTTATTGGTCACGTGATCGGATTTGGGTGACTTAGCAGTCAGGTGGTTTTCCATAACTTCGGTTCGTATTCCTCCAATCTTGTCAAAGTGAACCTTCAGTTGTCGTCCTACGGTGTTCGGGGTCTTGGCCAGGGGTGTCCGAGGGGTTGGTGAAGGTGAAAACATAACATCGTGTTCTTCTAAGAGGTCCAGGATTGCGTGTACGGCTTCTGTGTGGTCTTGTTCCGTAGTTGAGGTTGCTATTCCAATGTTGTCCATGTATGCTCGTATGATGGTTCCTTTTGTTCGAAGTATTTGATGATTGGTTTAAGGATGTAGTTCATCATGGCTTGGAAGGTAGCCAGCGAGTTTGTTTGTCTGAAGTACATTACCAGTGGTTCGTATAGTCCATTTGTTGATTACCCGGTAGTCCTGTACTGGTCGTAGCTTGCCATCCTTCTTTTTGATGAAAAAGAAAGGGGATGCGTACGGGGATTTGGAGGGTCTGATGTATCCTTTGGCCAGTTCAGCTTCGAGCCATTCTTTGAGTGCCTTGCCCTCTGCTTGATTTACTGGGTAGACCTTGCAATCGATGGAATCGGGGGCTCCTGGCTTGAATTCTATTGCGTGATCCCATGGTCTTGAAGGTGGGAGACGGTGCGATTCTTCTTCGCTGAAGACCTTTGCATGTCGTTTGTACTCATCTGGGATTTCCTTCTTCTCCGTGTATTGCTGTGCCGTGATCACGAGTTCTGTTGCCGTGGTTCGTAGGTGGATGGGTAGCAAGTCCTCTTCTAATTCTGTGAGGATGTGTTCCTTTTGCTGGTCCATGCATTGTTCGAGTGTTTGCCGTAGTTGTTCCATTGCTGTTTTTACCGTGAAGGGTCTGGTGGGGTTAGTTGTGCGTATGACAATGGAGTATTGCTTCGTGTCCATGGTGGCGGTGGCCCAGTGGATTCTGGGTTGGAAAGTGGCTAGCCAGGGGTATCTGAGAATGATTTCCTCTCCTCCTACGTCAGTGATGAAGAAGGGGATTGTCTTGACCTTTCCGTCGGTTTGTACGTTCAGGTCCGTGTAGTGGGTGATCTTGCCCCCTTTGTTGTGTGTCCTGTCAATACTCCAGATGTTGTGGGGTCATTCTAGTTCTTTGATCCCGATGCCCATTTGCTTGGCGAATGTAACGGTTCTTCCGGCCCGTTGTGGTACCCGACTTGGGTCTCGGTTGTCGAACACTGAGAATGCCGAAGTCGTACGCTGGGAAGGCGTTACGAACAGTCGTAATGACAGACAGGAGTTGGCTTCGCAGCACAACCCATAGTGGAGAGGGAAAGGTCACAGTGGCAGGACAGACTCCGAGGGCGCACTGAGGATCATAGAGGGGGATAACATCATCTCCATTATCAGAGGTAGTATAAACTAGGAACCAATGCAACGAAGGGCAAAGGCCAGCAGCTACATGATGAGAAGGAGGAGGAAAGGTGGGAAGAGGTAATCCAAGATGTTTCTAAGATGGGGATCATAGGGATCCACATCGTCTCTACTTATACACATCCAGGGAGCTTTCAAGCTCAGCCCAAACCTTGAGTCGAGTCATGAACCCTAGTACAGCTAACAATAGCAACCAATGGCGTAAGGCGCTCTTGGTGTGAGTCAGAGATAAGGATGCACGAGGCAAGGGTCCAGACCATGACGTCATAGATAAGAGTCCACCAGCAATATAACGTACCGGTCCCATAATCACAAGCCAACCTGGGCACATGCTCATCCAGGCTCTTCTGGAACATTCTAGAGCAGGTCACATGCCAGGTCACGTGACGGCCATTGATATCCCGGGCACTCGGCGGTTGCCGAGGATTGGCGCTGACAACTTGTGCCAAGTTGTCGCTTCTTCCCAAGGACGTCTTCTCCCATGGTCACGTGCAAGGGCGCTAAAGGGCAGAACATGACACTCGCCCTATCGTATATCTGAGGTCCCAAAGTAGACGACTGGGGGGATAAAGTCAGCAAAGAGCTGGATGATAGCGTAGCGATGCACGCCCCGAAAGTAGACGAAAAGGACGAAGCACTGTGGACGGCTTTCGAGAAAGCCTTCAAAGATGCCTGGACTGATACCCTGAGCGAACAAAACGCGCTACAAAAACTTACGACACTCACCATGATCGGCGATGATATTGATTCGTATATCGCTATGTTCGATCAACTCTCGATCGCTGCGGGATGGGACATTGATGCCAATGGGACCATTGAGTTCTTCAAACGTGGATTGAAAAAGGGGTTATTGGTCGCGTGTCTTCGCCAACCCTCCATGCCCAGGAAAATGTCCGAATGGCGAGACGCGGCGCGAGAAGAAGCGCAGAGATATCAAGCCATTTCAAACGCGATAGCCAACCTTAGCCGCGGAAAGACAGACGTGCAGAAATTAGGACCCACTAAATCGACCCAAGTCCAACACCCTCGAAACGACCAGACCGTGCCAATGGACGTCGATAACATCCAAACAACTCAGAAACCCGCGTGCTAGACCAAACAAACCCCCAAAGAGAAAATCAAGTGCCAGAAGGAAGGACGCTGCTTCCGGTGTATGGCGCAAGGACATATGTCCAACGCCTGTCCGAAGAAACGTCAGGGCCAACCCCAACGTATTGCAAATGTAACGCAGGCAGAAGAAACGCCTCAGGCATCTTCCTCCTCGCCGAGTCCAGTGTCAATGGAGGCCACCAAGCTCACGGTGCTGAACATGTCGTCAACAGAGCGTCAAGAGTTCATTTCAGCCCTTCTGTTAGACACCGGAGACGACGACATACTCTCGATTAATGAAATGAAGAGCGTAACCACCTCTTCGATCACAGTCTCCGCGCAGGTCCAGGGAACAAATCAAAACCTGTTGGTTCTGCTAGACACAGGAGCCAGTGGAAACTTCACCGATAGAGGCGCTGCTCGTCTGTTAGGATTCGTAAGAGAAGAAATCAGAGAAGTCGACGTCCAAAATGCAGACAGAACCGTCAATACTAATGGAGCAATAACAGAACACTGTCGACTCACTCTTATCGACAGGAATCACCACGACATTCTCGACTTCCTCGTTACTGATCTTGGCTCCTGCAGAGCGATCCTCGGACTCCCTTGGTTCAGACTACGATCGCCCACGATCGACTGGGAGAGAGGGATCTATGAGGGGGGACCGATGAGCTTCTCACAAGGAGGGGAAAAGATCAATGAAACGGTGGCCCAGAAAATGGCCATGGCGGCAGGCGCAAAGAAGACAACGGAATTACCCAAACAATATAAAGCCTACGCCACCATCTTCTCGGAAGAAGCTGCAAAGAGATTCCCGCCTCCCAGGATTGACGATCACGCTATCAAATTAAAAGGAGCCCCCGAACGACTTAGTAGTAAAGTGTATCCCATGAACGTCTCCGAAATGAAGTATTTGTGCGATTGGTTGGCGGAGCAACTGAGAAAGGGATACATCCGGGAGTCAAAATCACCCTACGCGTCCCCACTGTTCTTCATCAAAAAGAAAGACAGATCGCTCCGGCCCGTACAAGATTACAAAGAATTGAACAAGTGGACGGTACGGGACGAGTACCCCTTACCGCTGATAGAGTCGATTATCACGTCTCTAGCAGACAAAAGTCTTTTCACGAAGTTCGATATCAAGGAAGGGTATAACAATATCCTGATCCAGGACGGGGATCAATGGAAGGCCGCTTTCAAAATGCCCGTAGGGCTATTCGAACCACTGGTGATGTATTTCGGGTTAACAAACTCGCTGTCAACCTTCGTATGGGCTATGTACCGGATGCTCAGACCTCTTCTCGACCGCTATCCCGGGGAACTCTTCGTCTACATGGATGATATATTGATAGCCACCACGCATGACCTCAGCAGACACCAAGAGATCGTATCTGCGGTCTTGGACGCTCTGCGGCGAGAAAGCTACTTTCTGAAATTAGCCAAGTGTGCCTTCGAAGTCAATGAGATCGATTTCTTAGGCATGACCATCTCGCGCAGGATCATCCGGATGGGTGCTGATAAAGTCAGTGGCCTCAGGGACTGGCCACGCGAGCTATCCACAGTACGACAAGTAAGGAGCACCTTGGGGGTCCTGAATTATCAGCGACCGTTTATTCCTGGATTCGCCACTATCACCAAGCTGCTTAACACGCTTCTCAAGAAAGACGCCCCCTTCCTATGGACAGAAGCCTGTACGCGAGCTCTCAGGAAGCTGTTAGACATCACCACTAGCCGCCCAGCACTCCGACAACCTAATCCCACTGAACCGTACAAACTACAGACTGATGCCTCGGCAGATGCCTTGGGCGCAATACTCACGCAGAAGGACGCACGGGGGAAACCTCAAGCAGTGGGATACTTCTCTCGGTCTTTCAACGATGCAGAACGAAATTATGATGTTTACGACCGAGAGTTCCTCGCCCTCGTCCGCGGCCTCGAACACTGGCGCCATCTGCTCGTCGGAGCCTCTCATCCAGTCACCGTCTATACAGATCATGCGAACTTGTTGCACTATCGCCACCCTCAATGCATCAGCCGTCGCGTTGCCCGACTTGTCAACATCTTGGCAGATTATAATCTGCGCCTCATCCATCGTCCTGGCGCCTTGTTACAGGCCGACGCTCTTTCCAGACACCTGGGCCTCGTGTCATCATCATCTTCGGATTCTGACAACGAAAACATGCTGGTTCTCCCACCTTCTCTCTTCATCGCGGCCCTGCAGACCTCATCACTGGATGACCGTCTTCGTGCCGCCCAGGGGTCTCACCATGCAGCCTTGCTGGCTTTAGTCTCTCAGGGCGTGACCTCTGACGATGCCGGTCTCTTCTACAAAGGCGCGCGGCTCGTCGTTGTGGATGCCATGGACCTTAAGAGGGGGGTAATTACCTTGTTCCACTTGGCAATGACAGCAGGCCAACCTGGTATCACAAAGACACTAGACGCTATCCAATGACACTATTGGTGGCCTCGAATGAAAAACGACGTCACAGACTTCGTGAACGGATGTGGACTTTGCCAGGCAAACAAGAACGTGCCAGGAAAGGCGAAAATACTGATATTCCCGATAACGCACGATCAAGAACAACTGCCGTTCCAGACGATAGCATTGGACTTCATCACAAAGTTACCGTTATCCAAAGGGTACGACACCATTCTTACCATCACCGACCAAGGCTGTACGAAGACGAGCCTCTTTCTGCCTTGCAAAGAATCGATAACGGCCATGGGTGTGGCTGAAATGTACCTGAAGCACATACTGCCACACTATGGACTGCCGCAGTGTGTCATATCAGATCGAGACCCAAGATTCACCGCAACGGTATTCCAAGAACTCATGGCTAAATTACAGATTTCGCAAAACATTAGTACTGCCTATCACCCGCAAACGGACGGGCAATCGGAGTGAACAAATCAAAGACTAGAGCAATATTTACGAATTTTCGGAAACCACCGAGACAATTGGGTGACATGGCTGCCTATCGTGCAATACACTCTCAATGCTTGGAAATCAGAGACCACGAAGTGTGCCCTGTTCGATCTTTTGTTCGGGTTCAGACCTTCGGTACACCAACCCCCGAACGACCGTACTCGGTCGGAAGAATCCACAGGAAGGCTGAGCCAGCTTCGAGAAGCTAGGGTAGCGGCGGCAAGGTCAATGAAAGCGACACAAGAAACGTGGATAAAAGAATTGAAGTACGAACAATATGCGGTTGGACAGAAGGTCTGGTTGGAAGCCACGAACTTAAGAACGACACACCCTACCGCCAAATTAGCCCCAAAGAGATACAGTCCCTTCATGATTGCACAGGTCGTATCGAAAACGTCTTATCGATTAGTTCTACCACCTTGCTGGAAGATCCACAATGTCTTCCACGCCGCTTTACTAATGCCATACAAAGAGATGGGAATCCATGGCCAAAACTTCGAAGAACCACCTCCTGATATAGTCGACAGAGAAGAAGAATGGGAAGTGGAAGAAATATGGGGTGAGCGGAGAACTGGGCGCAAGAAGCGGATACAGTATCTCATACACTGGAAGGGATACGCGGACACTTATGACAGCTGGGAAGATGCGACAGATGTGCACGATGACGAGCTCATCCAAAAGTATAAAGCTCGTACGACCTCGTCTAAACAGATCAACAACATCGCCATGGATCACGACGATTGCGCTCTTGTCTTGAGACCCTCTCGCTCTCCTACTGCACCCCTTGTCCCCACTCCTCGTCACCCCCCGCAGTTTTACCTCATACCTGATAATGAGCTACCCCGAGAAGATTGCAACGATATCTTCCAACGCGTCAAGGATTGGGCAAAACTACCCCTCAACCACGACCCCCGGGCCGATACTCCCACGACGCAAGATGACTCGTTCGGTACTTTCACTTACAGAGACTCAGACACCAGTCGTCGTCGTCATTCTAGGGCTAGAACCAATCGCAGGGAGCGTCTCAGACGAGAAAGACAGGAAGAACTCACGCAGGAAGACATACGGCTGCTGGGCAGGTACCCAGACGACGTCCCACCACCCATCGAAGAAGTGTGCGAAGACATCCCGCAGGATGGGGAGGTCCGCAAAGAATTGGTAATCGAATGGATCGGGCGTGTCGGGGACCACCCCGAAGACCCCATCGAACTCTCAGACAGCCCAGAACCGATAGGGGACCCATTCAACGGTGCCTTCCGCTTGCCCCCATCCGTACTCCCCGTAGAACCATCTGCCCCGGAACACCCAGGTCCAGGCTGGAAAGTGACTAGACCCACAGAACCGTATGCGTTCGATATCCTTTTTGAAGACGGTATGCAGGGACCTGCCCCTTTCATTCGATTCGCTATCAACCAACGGGACCAGCCCGTCGCACTCGGGACTGAGGGCAAGGACAAGCCCCAGTATTACAAAGTTCTCTACGCGATCCCACACCCGCCTTGTGTCCAGCTGGGCATAGTACCCAGGCATTCATTCGTGTTATTTTCAGAAACTCACCCTGCTTGGATCGAGGTCGACCATGTGATAGCCTATGTCGCGGATCCGGGAGTGTGTGCGGAGGTGCACCGATTTAGGTGGTCGATGCGGCGGAAACACGAGCTGTTTACGCGCATGAGGGAGCTCGACAACGCCTGGAATGATTGGTTGTCCGAAGCAGAGGGTATCGATAAGCATCTGAGGGAGTCTAATATCGCGTCTCGCATGCACCCCTTCCTCCCCCAACCACTCCCCGTCAGCCTGGATGTCTACCACATGTCCGACCCTGTCGCAAACAACCATAGATATCGAGCGCATCTTGACTCTCTCGAAGGCGTAGCCCCACATCCAGTCCCTCCTCGCCCCCTGCTTCCATCCACGTCGGCCTCCCCGTCCACCTCTCCCCTTCCCGACGTTGCACGACGAAGCACCTAGAGACGCACGTTGTGTGTTTTGCGATGGAGCTCACATCGCTCGAGACTGTTCGCGACCCCATGCCTTCTGTCAGCGCGGAACATGCTGTTACATCCCGGTACGTCACCCTCGATTTTACGACACTCAGTGCACGACACAGGCCATCGTGCCGCGATACGAACCCTACGACTGTGCGGCCCCAGGTTGCAGATATACGATAGGAGGCGAGGCGCCTCTGGCTAGTGAGGGGGCTGTGTCACGATCACGTGACACGTGATGTGGCACGGAGGAATTTCGGTATTGCGCAAGGGTTTTGTATTGTTTTGTCAGTGCCAGCAGACTGCTTACGTGGCCTCGGGGACTGTACTTGCGTCCTCAGATAAACACAGAAAATAGTCTACGAAAATCACAGTCTGTACGAGTATAAGTACGAGGTCATTATGTTCATAGTAGCCTTGTCTAAGCTTTCCCAATCCCAGCCATAGTTTGCACGTCTTGTGTGACTTGCGCGATCCCACTCGTCTCTTAAGCATCTTCCCACAGAGTTACCCTCTGCCCGCCGTCATCCCGATCCCAAACCTTGCCCTTGGCACAAACGATCCGGCTGGATCGTGAAAGTGGCACACAACAAGAAAGAGTTGAAACCTATAAAGGAAAGAAAAACAAAACTGTCTAGTTAGTTACAATAATGGATAAAAGGATAAACAAGAAGAACTTAGCTTCTTGAGCCAAAACAACAACGCAGTTGATGATGCCGCATTGACGGTTGTTGGTCATTGACATGCAACACCCAAGTCCGGTGACCTGCATACCCGACCCTTGGGTCATAGCTGGGCGGGTTCAGAAACCCTGAGACACTGGTAGTATGACTGGATAAAAATAAGGTTACAGTAAGAAATAGATAAGATGGATTCTGGGGGTGAGGCATTGCAAACAGTCACGCAGGCCTCTATGGGGTGTGAGATGTTGGATGTGATGAACAGCGCACATGAAGGGATGATACTCACAGTGAACTGAAGACTGTGGTGAGATATCAAGAGTGGCTGGAAGCAGCAACAGAGTGTAATCAAGCAAGTGAAGCAGATGAGATGTCTGGCACACAACAGATGAGAACTGGTGTGGTGCCAGAGTGTACAGAGTACTCTACTTATACTTTACAGAGGGTGATGCTGGTAACAGCTAGTCACAGTAAATACAACAGGACGCATTGTTCTATAGTCGGACAAAGGAGTGGACTAGATGAGAGAACAAGGCGTAGAGAACAATAAAAGTCCAGACTATGATATCATAGTGACATCACAATAAAGATAGAACAAAGGAAAGTATAAAGACGTAGTACAAGGACAGTCCAGAGGAGTCCATGATGTCATATACACAAGTGATGTCATAGATAAGGAAATACAAGAAGTCCGAGATTGTAAAGACCAAATATAATATAATCTACAAGTCCTGTATATCTAATCTAAAGCAGTCTGTTATCTGCGTGTCCATTGAGCCGCTAAGTGCACACAGGTCACTTGTCAACAGGATGTCAGTCTGTGGTGGTCGTGGAAAGGTCATTGTCAAAGGGCTAAAGCTGCATGAAAATGCAGCAAGGTCAGGAATGGAAACTGTGGGCTACACAGAACCCTGCTGGGTTTGGTGGTTGCAGGTTGTTGGAAACAATCGTGCACATTTCTGTGCTTCGCAAAACTTTGCACAGGTGGCCACCTTGTTCATTAATGTGTCACACATGAGTTGCTAAGGCCATGTGCAAATGCGGTGTGCTGGGGAATGTGAGGGATGAACTAACTCTGTGAGGGAAGTTTGTATTCTAACCCCTGGTGTAAACATTGTAAATACATGGGTTACTATATAATAAACCTAAGTAAGGAATGTTAGCTGAGGCTACTACTGCGTACGGAATTCGTGACCCCTCACTCAACCCATACTCGTGTCACGGGTTCACGGGTTTTGCCAGGCCAAGGCTGCACTGCTGACTGGTGCTGCAACATGTCAACACAACTGCCAACTGGTTGCTTCAAGCTAGGCATTCCTTTAGCTAGCTGGTATTAATAACTAACCACTTTTTTTCCTTATAGGTTTTCAGACTTGCTGGGCGCCACAACTCCACGACTCCAACACAGTGCGGTGCCCCTCACTGGCATGGTGCCTGGCCCTCACGACACCTATGGAGCACTGCACCCCACAACACTGACACAGCCCCACTACTCCATGATACCAATGCGGCGCAGTGCCCCCACGTCAGTGACGTGGTGTCAGGCCCCCACGACACAACACGGTGTAAGGATAGCTTGGGTGCTGGCCCCGAAATCATCTATTTTCAGTCTTTTCGGTCTCAGTCCAGCGTCACGTGGCCTACTGCCATTTCAGATTCGTGTTCTCATGGCATTGCGCTACGCTATCAATTCCCTGCTATCAATTCCCTCCTCTCTCTTCCCTCGCCTCGTGTGTGTACACACACACACGCACTCTCTCTCTCTCTCTCCTCCTGCTCGTTACCTCCATCACCCATGGTCCGCCGTCGCCCGTACTTGCCCTGCAAGAGGATTCCCAACCCCTCATATGTTGATAAGTGACCCTTGTGCACTTAGCGGCTCAGAGGACAATCAGATATGGACTGCTGTAGATAAGATATACAGGACTCATGTAGATTAGATTATTATGATCACACAATCTCGGACTTATTGTATTTGCTTATCTATGACATCACTGTACACTATGACATCATAGGATCTGGACTGTAACGGTTCTTCCGGCCCGTTGGGTTGACCCGTAGGTCGCGGTCGTCAAACACTGATCGCGCTGAGGGTTGTAGGCGTTGGAAGGCGTACAACAAGTCGTAATGACAGACAGGAGTTGGCTTCACAGCACAACCCATAGTGGAAAGGGAAAGGTCGCAGTGGCGGGACAGACTCCGAGGGCGCACTGAGGATCATAGAGGGGAATAACATCATCTCCATTATCAGAGGTAGTATAGACTAGGAACCAATGCAACGAAGGGCAAAGGCCAGCAGCTACATGATGAGAAGGAGGAGGAAAGGTGGGAAGAGGGAATCCAAGATGTTTCTAAGATGGGGGTCATAGGGACCATCCATCGCTCTACTTATACGCGTCCAGGGAGCTTTCAAGCTCAGCCCGAACCTTGAGTCGAGTCATGAACCCTAGTACAGCTAACAATAGCAACCAATGGCATAAGGCGCTCTTGGTGTGAGTCAGAGATAAGAGTGCACGAGGCAAGGGTCCAGACCATGACGTCATAGATAAGAGTCCACCGGCAATACAACGTACCGGTTCCATAATCACAAGCTAATCCGGGATCACGTGCTCATCCGGACTCTTCTGGAATCTTCTAGAGCAGGTCACGTGCCAGGTCACGTGACGGCCAAACTTGATATCCCGGGCGCTCGGCGGTTGCCGAGGATTGGCGCTGACAACTTTGGTTGTAAGTTGTCACTTCTTCCCGAGGACGTCTTCTCCCACGGTCACGTGCAAGGGCGCTAAAGGGCAGAACGTGACATGGACTTTGCGTTGTATTCAACGCTCTTGTACTTTCCCTTTGTTCTATCCTTATCATGATGTCAGTATGATATCATCAGTCTAGATTCTTCTTGTATTCTTGTCCCTTGTTCTTAGAAACATCCATTCCTTTGTCCGTCTATAGAACAATGGTCCTTGTACTTACTGTGACTCTGTATTACAGGCGTCACCCTGTATTTTGTATAAATAGTGCAGGTTGTACGCTCCTGGTCCACATCAGTTCTCATCTGTTGTGTGCCAGGTATGTCTCCACTCTTCCAATGTATTATCAGTTCTCATCTGTTGTGTGCCAGACATATCATCTGCTTCACTTGCTTGATTACACTCTGTTGCTGCTTCCAGCCACTCTTGATATCTCACCACAGTCTTCAGTCCACTGTGAGTATCATCCCTCCATGTGCGCTGTTCATCATCATAGCCAGGCAGCGCACCCTCACACCTTGTGCTCCTTTGTCCATCGCCTTCCCATCTCCATTGCACCGCCCACCTTGCAACTCCTTTCAAGATGTCAAGATCAGATTGCAGCTCAACCACACTGTTAGAGGCTGTGCAAATCATCGCGCCCGTCATTGTCGTCATTGTCATCATCATCAGAGGAGGACT
This sequence comes from Lactarius hatsudake, assembly GCA_024734325.1. NCBI lineage: Eukaryota > Fungi > Basidiomycota > Agaricomycetes > Russulales > Russulaceae > Lactarius > Lactarius hatsudake. The sequence continues at coordinate 1,247,375 of JANSJP010000004.1, read as the reverse complement.
CTATTGTTGTGCATCATATGTCTTGGCCCCTTTGTTCATATACTCACTTCCTTTCACTTAGATGCCCTGTTTCAGTTACTTGTGTTCACGCCCATCTCCCTTTGACTCTGTCATCTCCATGTTTCATTGTTCGCTTCCCCTACACCGCCTTTCCCTTACCCTATTCATCCCTAGCTACTTGTGTTATGTTTCGGCCCGGAAGTGGACACTGACGCTCGGGAATGACACCACATCAGCAGTATATCGTCATGGACTTATGGGATCAGTCAGCTGGGTAAGCTCCAGTACATGTGATTGTGTACGATAACTGTTGATAAGTGACCTGTGCGCACTTAGCGGCTCAATGGACACGCAGATAACGGACTGCTTTAGATAAGATATATTGGACTTATGTAGATTAGATTATTATGATCTTTACAATCTCGGACTTTCTTATCTATGACATCACTGTACAATGACATCATGGACTCCTCTGGACTCCTATTGTATTTCGTCCTTGTACTCACTTCCTTTGTTTTATCTTTATTGTGATGTCACTATGATATCATAGTCTAGCCTTCCCTTGTTCCTTGCGCTCTTGTTCTCCTTCTGCACACTCCTTTGTGTCCCTCTATAGAACAACGCTCCTTGTATTGTGTGACTCTGTGTTACTTCTGTTGTACTAGTGTCACTCCTGTATTTTGTATAAGTAGTACAGCTTGTACGCTCCTGGTCCACATCAGTTCTCATCTGTTGTGTGCCAGACACTACCTCTGCTTCACTTGCAAGATCTTACTCTGTTGCTGCTTCCAGTCACCTTCTATATCTCACCACAGTCTCCTTTGTCACTGTGAGTATAGTCCTCTATGTGCACTGTTCATCAATAACGGATCGGATCATGACTCGTAGTGACTCATACTAGGATAGCAGTATTAGGGTTTGCTCTACTTATGCTTTTGGCTAGTGTAGCTTGAAGCGGCACTTGAAAGCCCGCGAGTATCTGTATAAATAGTCGACACAGAAGACCAGGATCGCCATCTTGGTCTTCTTCAATACCACCACCTTCTCCTTCTAGTTTCCTCTGTAGGGTCCTCCCCCTTGAAGTGAGTCACCTCCAGTATATCCCCTTAGACCAGGGATCCCCATGAGCTTATCCCGAGTCCCCCTCTGTGGGCAGTGGACACGTATCCTTCTGGATCAGTATATCATCGCGCCTTCCTCTATCACAATGAACGTGTAGGACGACCCTATGGCTATATCTTCATCGTCGATCATCCTACTTGGACTTCCATCATCGCACTTGACAAACCTCCCATTGGTATTCCTCAATCAGAGGACATCCATGCCTTCATCGCTTTGAACGGGGATCTAGCTCCTCATCCAGCTGAGTACCCAGACGCAGTCACCAATCGCCTATTCTATTGATCGCTTAGGATTGCCGCATCAACCAAGGCCTAAGTCAGGCAGACGTCTGTGGTAGTGTTGATAAGTGACCCTTGCGCACTTAGCGGCTCAGAGGACAATCAGATATGGACTGCTGTAGATAAGATATACAGGACTCATGTAGATTAGATTATTATGATCACACAATCTCGGACTTATTGTATTTACTTATCTATGACATCACTGTACAACTATGACATCATAGAACCTGGACTTTGCGTTGTATTCTTCGCCCTTATACTTTCCCTTTGTTCTATCCTTATTATGATGTCAGTATGATATCATTAGTCTAGATTCTCCTTGTACTCTTGACCCTTGTTCTCAGAACGTCCACTCCTTTGTCCGTTTGTAGAACAATAACTCTTGTACTTACTGTGACTCTGTGTTACTAGCGTCACCCTGTATTTTGTATAAGTAGTGCAGCTTGTACGCTCCTGGTCCACATCAGTTCTCATCTGTTGTGTGCCAGGTATGTCTCCTCTCCTCTATATAATAATATCAGTTCTCATCTGTTGTGTGCCAGACACCATCATCTGCTTCACTTGCAAGAACTACTCTGTTGCTGCTTCCAGTCACCTTCTATATCTCACCACAGTCTCCTCTTGTCACTGTGAGTATGTTCCCCATGTGCACTGTTCATCAGGTTATGGGCCCTGGTGCCCAAGCCACTCCACTTGGCTGGTCACTGTGTTCTTAGGATCACACACCAGGTCAAGGTCTGTCTGGGGCCTCACCAGCCTTGCCCAAGGCAGTTGACACTGGGGCGCCAGTGGTCACTGCTAAGGAACCTCCTGTATCATGTACTGCCCAGTAGTCCTACTTTCACCCCTACTGTTTTCCTAGCCCCTGCGCTATGCGCAAGGAGATTGGATCTGGCAGCCCCATAATCCATATCCAGGTGTGCATGGCCCACTGGGCTGTGTATTGTGGAGCTTAGTGCCAGCTGTCTCTGGTGCTCCACACTGGACGCAGGATCTCCTCACCATGGGAGTGTAAAACCTGGTTCAGACTCTGGGGGGTGTTCACCACTATGGTGTTCTGCAGTCAGATACCTGCCTTGTAGTGGCAATGGGAAAGGATTCAGTAAAGCCACTTGTGGCGATGAGGCAACCAATAGGCCGAGGAGGCTGAGGTAGACAGCCTTGGGCTCTGAAAGCATACACTTCATTTCCCCCTGACGCAAACTGGTGAAGCTGTGTCTTAGACACATCCTGGCTGGCAGCTAGCTTCCAGTATGGCAAAGGGATTCTCCCATCCTGGGCCTAGCCCTTGTATCACTGGCATACCATCAGGAGGCAGGACGCGTTAGCGTTCTGGCCTTACAGATTCACAGACAGGAGTGGTACCCCCATCACATCTTGCAACTATTTTGAAGCACTATCGCTGACTGCTCCTCGGCAATAGATAAATCATCCCTATGACATCTTCCAACAACTCTTCTCGCGCTGCCTCGCCCACTGGTGCCACCGGTGCGGCTGCAGGCGCCACAGCAGGCGGTTCACTTCCACCTGCTTCTGGGTCCACACCCTCCTCACGCATTGCGAATGCCTATGGCAACTCCTTCGGCATGCCTTCGGGCATTCACCTTACCCGATTCGATGGGTCCAACTGGAACGAGTGGGCTGGGACTCTGGAGGCTATCCTCACGCTGCACGAAGCTGAGGATGTGTTCCTCCTCCAAGTCCCCCCCTCAGGAGTCACCTCTGATGAGTGGGACTCTGTCCAGCGTCGGGCAAAGGCGTACCTCCGCCTCTATCTCAAGCCTGACGTCTATTCCCTCGTTGCCGACCCATTAGTCTACCCCACCTTCAAGTCGAAGTGGGACAAGCTGAAGGACGTCTACGCTGGTGCTAGCGGCAGCACCACCATATTTAATTTGTGGATCCAGTTAACCCAAGCCCGCCTCGACGACTCCGCGCCCATGGCCTCTCAGTTGGCCAAACTCAATGAGCTGCGGGTCGGCCTTTCCAACGCACAGATGGGTGTCACAGACACCCAATTCTGTCTCATACTTCTCCATGCCCTGCCAGCCTCTTATGAGGTCCTGGCCTCTACCATCCTTGCCAGTGGCGCCCCCTCCAAACTCAAGCACGCTGAAATAATTGCGCGCATCGTTTCGGAGGAAGCGCGCCGCACTGGCCCCTCTGGATCTTCCCTCAACAAGGCTGCCCCCATTAAGCCTAGCAGTGGCCCACGTAAGAAGAAGGATCATTCTCAGCTTACTTGCCACTACTGTAATAAAAAGGGGCATATCAAGCCTGACTGCAGGCAGAGGAAGAAGGATGAAGCTGCGGGGAAGCTTAAGGACAACGGCAACAAGGCTGCCAACTCTCATGTATTAGTACCAACCACCGCCTCCATTAAGGAGGTCGATGATGAGCCCGCCATTAACTGGGTGGACAATGCAGTTGGAGTTGCCTTGTATGCTGCCTCGCGTGTGCGTTGGATGATGGACAGTGGTGCAACACACCACATCACACCACATCGGTCTGACTTCAAGGACTACACCCCGTGTAAAGGTGCTGTGCGCCTGGGTGATAAGTCCACTATCGACCAAGTTGGTGTAGGCTCTGTCGTCTTCACTACGGGCCAAGGCATTCCCATCACCCTCAGTAATGTGCTACACCTTCCACAGGTGAAGACACGCTTCTTGTCGACGCGTGCCCTAGCACAAAAGGGTGCGGAAGTGGCCTTTGACAGTGGCTCCTTTAAAATATCTGTCAGTAAAAAATGTGTAGCTGTTGGCTACTTGGAGGACAACCTTTACTGGTTGGACGCTTCAAGCATTGGCCTCAATGCTCACACCAAAAGTGCTGCCACCACTCTTGATATCTGGCATCAGCGCATGGGACACATCTCCCCTGCTGCTCTTAAGTCGTACGGTCCCTCTGCCACTACTGGCATGGACATTGACAGCTCTACTACGCACACTGCTGTGTGTTGTGGGTGCGAGTTAGGCAAATCCACTCGCCAACCCTTCTCTGCGTCCTCCACCAAGAGGACAACCCGTATCTTTGAGATTGTACACAGTGACCTCGCCGGTCCAATGCAAACTCAGTCCCTACAAGGATCCGCGTACACCGCCACCTTCATAGACGACCACTCCAAGCATGCAGTGGTGTACTTCATTAAGTCGAAGGATCAGTTTGTGAAAGCACTGCAGATGTATTTGGCCTGGGGTGAAACCCAGACGTCCCATAAACTGCGCGCACTCCACTCTGACCGAGGAGGCGAGTACATGGCGAGCCAAGTACAGGACATTCTCAAGCAGAGAGGGATAGAGCATCACCTTACGATGCCAGGTTCACCACAGTTGAACGGGAAAGCCGAGTGGTTTAACCGCACCATTACAGACAAGGCAATGGCCATGCTACACACAGCAGGCATGTCTAAAGGCTTCTGGGAGCATGCTATGAGCACTGCGGTACACATCTATAACCGCTCTCCCACCCGTACGCTCAAGTGGTGCACACCTTATGAGCTCTGGTACTCTGGCAAGGTTCCAGATGTCTCTCATTTACGCGTCTTTGGATGCAAGGGGTACATGCACGTACCCGCTGATAAGTGTCGCAAATTGGATGCGAAGGCTATTGAAGTCACGCTTATTGGGTTTGAGCCCGAATCTAAGGGCTATAAGCTCTGGGACCGCCAAACCTGCTCTGTCCATTTGTCCAGGGATGTGACATTCGACGAGAGTAGCTTCCCGTCCCTCCAGGGTGTTGAGCCACACCCACAACCTTCTCAAGTGGCCTCACAGCCACTACCTCCACCAGTGATTGCCATACCTAGCACGTCGGCGTTACCACCACAGCGAGCACCCTCCCCTGCACACTCAGACACAAGTGAGGAGGAGGATGTTGAAGACATTCTAGACCCTAAACAAGAGCGTCCCCACACGCCACCACCACCTGCACCACCCACTCTTCCTGTTACACCTAAGCGTGAGCAGCCCACTCCTACTTCGCCACCACCGCGTCAAAGCGCAACGCGCATTATGCACCATGTCCCTCCTCCCTCCCCAGATATGCCGGGAGGTTTTGAGGACCGTGCACAGCGAAGTCAGCTGTTGCGCGAGATGGACAATGCGCCCAGACGCTCTGCCCGTGCACCTGTGCCCAATCCCCGCTACTTCTCAGCGGACAATGTGGCCATGCGCGGCAGACGGTTGGGATATGCGGAGCTGTTGGCTGCAGCTTACATAGGAAGAGATCCTGCATCTTACGCAGAGGCCATGCGGTCTGTGGATGCAGATGAGTGGACTAAGGCATGTCAGTATGAGATGGACGCTCTTGCCCATAATGGCACCTGGGAGTTAGTAGATCTCCCGCCTAATCGTAAGGCAGTAAAATCCAAATGGGTCTTCAAACTCAAAGCAGATGGCCGCTACAGAGCTCGCTTGGTGGCTAAGGGGTTTACGCAAATCCCTGGCATAGATTTTGATGAAACCTTCTCTCCCGTCGCACGATTCGAGTTGCTGAGATTACTTCTGGTGTTGGCCGCGCTGGAGGACTGGCACATCCATCAGATGGATGTCAAGTCTGCATTCCTCAATGGCGTGCTTGACGAGGAGATATACATGGAGCAACCACAAGGGTTCATCACCACTGGTGCAGAAACGAAGGTGTGTCGCCTAGTCAAGGCGATATATGGTCTCAAACAAGCCTCCCGTGCATGGAACTTGCAATTCCATGGAGTGTTACTTGCACTCGGCTTTAAGCGGACGTTTGCTGATGCCGGCGTATATGTGTTGCCTCAACGAGAGGGGGATGATCCACTCTTTGTTATCGTTTACATTGACGACATCACTATATTGGGTGCTTCGCTGGAAAGAATCAAGCGTTTGAAGTCAGACCTTTCTGAACACTATGAGATGACAGATCTCGGGGAGATAGAGTCCTATCTTGGTATGCGCATTGTGTGCGACCGCTCCCTCAGACGCATTGAAATAGATCAGTCTGGCTATGTCAAGGATGTCCTTGAACGCTTTGGCATGTCTGACGCCACTCCACACTCCACACCCTTGCCTGCTGGTGCTGACGAGCACCTTCATAAATATACGGGTCAGGCTACTGCCTCTGACATTACGCACTACCAGTCACTCATTGGTAGTCTGCTGTATGTTCAGATTGGTACTAGACCGGACATTTCCTTCGCTGTGTCATGTCTGGCGCAGTATGCAGCGAATCCTTCACCTCAACATCTGCGGCTTGCGCAATATGTTCTGGCTTACTTAGTAGGCACTGTGGACATGCGAATAGTCTATGATGGCGCCAGTGGAGACGGCCTTCATGGCTACTCTGATTCTTCCCTGGGTGACCAGGTTGACGACAGACACTCCACTTCGGGTTATGTGTTCCTTTTAGCCAATGGTGCAATAAGCTGGTCTTCGCGAGAGCAAAGACAGTGGCCCAAAACACTACAGAGGCGGAATACATGGCCATGACTGATGCGGCCAACCAAGCCGCTTGGTATCAGAGCTTCCTTACGGAACTCGGGTACGAGGTCGACGACCCCATCCCACTGCATGGTGACAACAAGGGTGCCATTGACTTGGCCTTGAACCCTGTCACTGGGAGGCGATCGAAGCACATTGCCATTAGGCATCATGTCATAAGGGAGTACATCGAAAAGGGGACCATCACCCTCATTAGAACCCCCACTGCGGAAATGGTTGCGGACGGCTTTACCAAGTCGCTTGCGCGTGTCCTGCTGCAGCAACACAATGTTGACATGGGCTTGTGCTAGTCCTAGATTGCTCATCACGGGGAGATGTTGATAAGTGACCCTTGCGCACTTAGCGGCTCAGAGGACAATCAGATATGGACTGCTGTAGATAAGATATACAGGACTCATGTAGATTAGATTATTATGATCACACAATCTCAGACTTATTGTATTTACTTATCTATGACATCACTGTACAACTATGACATCATAGAACCTGGACTTTGCATTGTATTCTTCGCCCTTATACTTTCCCTTTGTTCTATCCTTATTATGATGTCAGTATGATATCATTAGTCTAGATTCTCCTTGTACTCTTGACCCTTGTTCTCAGAACGTCCACTCCTTTGTCCGTTTGTAGAACAATAACTCTTGTACTTACTGTGACTCTGTGTTACTAGCGTCACCCTGTATTTTGTATAAGTAGTGCAGCTTGTACGCTCCTGGTCCACATCAGTTCTCATCTGTTGTGTGCCAGGTATGTCTCCTCTCCTCTATATAATAATATCAGTTCTCATCTGTTGTGTGCCAGACACCATCATCTGCTTCACTTGCAAGAACTACTCTGTTGCTGCTTCCAGTCACCTTCTATATCTCACCACAGTCTCCTCTTGTCACTGTGAGTATAGTCCTCTATGTGCACTGTTCATCAGGTAGACGTTACAACTTGTCTGGGAAGCTATTGTTCTACATGTATATAACCTCGCTCTACTGACTCGGAATATCATCATGTGTTTTCCCCTTATTGTCTCATCTCAGCGTGATCTTGGTTCGAGTCAGGCCTGCTGCTTGGGCACTCCTACTCTGGACATTCATCATCACCTTGTCTCGCCACCTTGGACAGCATTTCCTCTTGTTTCGTTGAGATCTTGCTCCCACTCGCCCTTGCTCCCGTTCTCATCCATCTGCATTTGCACTGGCTCTTGCTGTTGCAAACACTCCAGACTCGGCCCCTCTGTCCTCCTCTGTTACCCCTGTGGGATCCCCTCTGCCTATGGACTCACACAGACTTGGCTCCATACAACAGACGCAGTGCTGTGCCTCCATGACACGGACACAGTGCCACGCCCCCACATCACTGACATGGTACCAGGCCCTCACACCGCACAGTGTGGTGACTCCACAACACCAACAGTGCAGCACCCCCACAATGCTGACATGGCGCCTCAACACCACAACACAACACCAACGTTGTAACGCCACCACAGGGGCGTTAGGTACGACATGTACTGCGTTAAGTCTACGGGATTGGAAAGGCGCGAGTCGGCTAAGACTCAGTTTGGTGATGCACAAGTGTTGCTCGGTTTCCCTGGAACTGAGGACAATAGTAGAAAGATGAGGCTCAACGCAGAGGTGAGCAAAAGTGTTGACTCAAGCGCAAAGGCAAGTTGAGGGTCGTTCATGAGGCAAAGACAATGTGGTATTACACAAGAAGTCAAGTCTACCGTACAAGCTAGGTAGGGCGTGACTTATATACTAGTACAAGGTGTTTGTGATACACAAACACATGGCGCAACCCTGAGTCGATAGTCCTAAAGTGTAAACAAAGGAAAGGGTCAGATATGGTACGAGTGAATCCCACGGGACGATGCGTGCTTCAGAAGTGGTCAGCGGGCGAAACGAAGCATAAAACTGGCCATCCTATCGCCAAGGCGCAAGGTGCAAGATAGAAGTTAGGAAGCGCGAAGCATCGGATCATATCGTAAAAGTACAGTGAACACGCAAGGCAGAATAAGGAAATTGCAAGAGAAGGCATAATGGGTAAAAATTGTAACAAATGTGGTGCCATGACACCACAACACCAACGTGGTGCCCCACCCACAACGCTACTGACTTAGGATACATGTAGTACATTACTGTAACTATATCATACATGCTATAAAAAACTCTTGAATTTTGAGTGCATGGATTGGGTCTGGTTGCTGTGAGGACCAGTTGAAGACCAGTTGAAACCAGTCTTTGGTCGGTTGCAAAGTATTGATAAAACTGATGAAGTCCCATGGGGTGAGACCGGACCTGCACATGCTCAGGTCCGTCTGCTAAGCAGCACCCCAGACAACGATCGAAAGGGACCCCAGATAGGGGAAAAATACATGGCCAGGTTGGGGATCGAACCCAAGACCCCGGATTAGATCTCCATGCTCTTCCAACTGAGCTACCCGGCCTTAGGTATTACGAGTCGGGTTATTGTAGACATCACGCCGAAATGACGTCATAAACCCTAACCATGTCGAAGGGATTAACGGTGTATCCCCACTTCAACATCTCCCCATGGCCATGACTTTCCCCAATAGGGTCCCCCGCGGTTTTGCTACCATGATGAAGTCCCATGGGGCGAGACCGGACCTGCACATGCTCAGGTCCGTCTGCTAAGCAGCACCCCAGACAACGATCGAAAGGGACCCCAGATAGGGGAAAAGTACATGGCCAGGTTGGGGATCGAACCCAAGACCCTGGATTAGATCTCCATGCTCTTCCAACTGAGCTACCTGGCCTTAGGTATTATGAGTCGGGTTATTGTAGACATCACGCCGAAATGACGTCATAAACCCTAACCATGTCGAAGGGATTAACGGCGTATCCCCACTTCAACAAAAACAGGGCAACCGCAACCAGGCTGAGTCCAGGACAGGTGCAACCACAACCAATGGTCCAGTTGAAAATTGGTCCAGTCCAGTCCAGTCCCCAGTCTTTTTCTGGTCCTATGGACTGGACTTTAAAACACTAACTCAGAAGTACTGACAAATCCATTATCTTGAAGACCTATGTCAGTGGGCATACATTGATTACTCAGCAAAAAATGGACAGTGGTACACCTCAGTCTTGTACCCCAAGCACTTGGTGTTGGACCTAGTGCTGTGGCAGCTTGGAGCTGGTGTTTTTCTATCTCTGGAAATAAAATTCAGAAAAATATGAAAATATTTATTGAGGTAGATCTTCTTAAAAGCTGTGTTGATAAGTGACCTGTGCGCACTTAGTGGCTCAATGGACATGCAGATAATGGACTGCATTAGATAAGATATATTGGACTTATGTAGATTAGATTATACTGTATATGATCTTTACAATCTCAGACTTTCTTATCTATGACATCACTGTACAATGACATCATGGACTCCTCTGGACTTCTATTGTATTTCATCTTTGTACTACATCTTTTGTTCTTATCTTTATTATGATGTCACTATGACATCATTAATCTGGACTTTTCTTGTTCTATATGCCTTGTTCTCCAGAACAGTACATTCCTTTGTCCACATGTAGAACAATGTGTCTTGTATTTACTGTGACCTGCTGTTACTAGTGTCACCCTCTGTAGCAGTATAAGTAGAGTACTCTGTATGCTCTGGCACCACACCAGTTCTCATCTGTTGTGTGCCAAGTATGTCTCCTCTCTTGTATAAACACCAGTTCTCATCTGTCGTGTGCCAGACCCTACATCTGCTTTACTTGCTTGATCACTCTATTGCTGCTTTCCAGCCTACTCTCATATCTCACCACAGTCTCTCTTGTCACTGTGAGTATGTCCTTCATGTATGCTGTTCATCAGGTTATGGGCCCTGGTGCCCAAGCCACTCCACTTGGCTGGTCACTGTGTTCCTAGGATCACACACCAGGCTAAGGTCTGTCTGGGGCCTCACCAGCCTTGCCCAGGGCAGTAGACACTGGGGTGCCAGTGGTCTCTGCTGAGGAACCTCCTGTTTATGTACTGCCCAGTAGTCCTACTTTCACCCCTACTGATTTCCTAGCCCCTGCGCTATGTGCAAGGAGATTGGATCTGGTAGCCCCTTAATCCATATCCAGGTGTGCATGGCTCACTGGGCTGTGTATTGTGGAGCTTAGTGCCAGCTGTCTCTGGTGCTCCACACTGGGTGCAAAATCTCCTCACCATGGGAGTGTAAAACCTGGTTCAGACTCTGGGGGGTGTTCACCTTATGGTGTTCTGCAACCAGATACCTGCCTTGTAGTGGCAATGGGAAAGGATTCAGTAAAGCCCTTTGTGGAAATGAGGCAACCAATAGGCCAAGGAGGCTGAGGTAGACAGCCTTGGGCTCTGAAAGCAATCCTTCCATCTCCCCTTGACACAAACTAGTGAAGCTGTGTCTTAGACACATCCTGGCTGGCAGCTAGCTTCTAGTATGGCAAAGGGTTCTCCATCCTGGGCCTAGCCCTTGTATCACTGGCATACCTCAGGAGGCAGGACAAGCTAGTGTTCTGGCCTTACAGATTCACAGACAGGAGTGGTACCCCCCATTACATCTTGCAACTATTTTTGAAGCACTGTCGCTGACTGCTCCTTGGCAATAGATAAACCATCCCTATGTCATCTACACACTCTTCTCACACTGCCTCTCCCACCAGTGCTGCCAACACTGGTGCGGCTGCAGGTGCCACAGCCAGTGGCTCACTCCTGCCTGCTACTGGGTTCACACCCTCCATGCATCTTTCTGCAGTGTATGGCACCACCTTTGGCATGCCCTTGGGCATTCCTCTTAACCAATTTGATGGGTCCAACTGGAATGAGTGGTCTGGGACTCTGGAGGCTATCCTCATGCTGCATGGAGCTGAGGATGTGTTCACCCTCCAAGTTCCACCTTCTGGAGTCACCTCTGATGAGTGGGACTCTGTCCAGCATCAGGCAAAGGCATACCTCCGCCTCTACCTTAAACCTGACATTTACTCCCTCATTGCCAACCCATATGCCTATCCCACCTTCAAGTTGAAGTGGGACAAGCTGAAGGACATGTATGCTGGTGCCTTGGGCAGCACCACCATATTTAATTTGTGGATTCAGTTAACACAAGCCCACCTCAACAACTCCTCACCCATGGCCTCTCAGTTGGCCAAGCTCAATGAGCTGAGGGTTGGCCTTTCCAATGCACAGATGGGTGTTACTGACACCCAGTTCTGTCTCATTCTCCTCCATGCTCTGCCAGCCTCTTACGAGGTCCTGGCCTCCACCATCCTTGCCAGTGGCGCTGTAACACCACCACAGGGGCATTAGGTACGACATGTACTGTTACGTTCCTTCGGGACGTAGTAATCCGACTTGGATTTGGAACCGGTTTGCCGAGTCTAGGCAAGGGTCCGAGCGAAAACGAAGTCGATTATGATAACGAGAAGTCGAACGACTTATAGCAGGGAGCAGTGAACGACAAGAGGGCACGCGCAGTAGAGGGAGCCAAGATAGAACAAGGGAAGGAGTTCTTCAAGATATCAAAGCTGCCGTCTAAGGACGGGCAGCGTCCACTACTTATACTACAGGGGATGGAGCTTTGAAGCCCAGCAACCCTAATACACAGCCGCGAATCCTAATACGCCAAGTAGTCACAAACCAATCAGAGTCCGTACGAGTCAGCAGTCACATCAGTCACAAACACGAGGCCGATCCGGGCTCAAGCTCATCCGGATCCTTCTGGACTCTTCTAGCAGGTTCTAGGGCAGGTCACATGCCAGGGTCACGTGACGGCCATCTTCGATCTTCAGTTCTGCGCGTCAGGGAGGAAGCTTGCCTCGATATGTCTCCACGCGCGCCAATGCTCCTCGGTTCCGGCACCGAACGCGCGGACTTCGTCTCCGTCGCAGAATTCTTCGGGCATCTCGCGTCCGTACGCAACATGTACCATGTAAGTCAATGGGATCGGAATAGTGCGAGTCAGTTAAGACTCAGTTCGGTGATGAACAAGTATCACTCGGCCTCCCAGGGACCAGAGGATAATAGCAGAAGTCAGGGCTCAAGTGAAGGTGCGAGCAAAGGCGAGGACTCAAGCGCAGTGGCAAGTTGAAGATCGTTTGTGAGGCAAAGATGATGTGGTATTACACAAGAAGTCAAGTCTACTGTACAAGCTAGGTATGGTGTGACTTATATACTAGTACAGGGTGTTTGTGATATGCAAACACATGGCGCAATCCTATGTCAACAGTCCTAAAGCGTAGACAAAGGAAAGAGTCAAATATAGTACAAGGGAATCCTGTGGGACGATGCATGTCTTAGAAATGGTCAGCAGATGAAAAGAAGTGCAAAACTGGCCATTGTATTGCCAAGGCGCAAGGTGTGAGATAGAAGCCTAGAAGCACGCTGGACTGGATTGTATCATAAAAGTACAGGGAATACATGAAGGAAGATGTGATAGGGCACAAGAGGAAGAAGAGGAGGGAAAATCATAACATTACCCCCCATCAGATTCAAAGTCACCACGACTTCAACTAGTCACTGGTGTAACCCCAGTCCTCCTCGATGGGTACATTGGGTGGCTCGGGAGATGGGGAACAAGGGCATGTATGACGCCGAAGGAACATGAATCGCCCGCTCTCTCCACAATCCCAGCACTGCTCGTACAGAGGGCATTTGATCTCTTCATGGGTGGTGTCATACCTCAAACACTTGCCGCACCATCGAGGGTGACTGTCTGGGTCCACATACGCGGGCGTCATAGGGGAAAGTTGGCGGATGAGACAGACATCGAGCCTATGAGCTCAACTCCCACACCACTGGCATGGCTCCCTGGCTCGTCGTTCTGGGCACTGAGCCACCAAGTGTTCCGTCGACTTACACTGGAAGCACTTGCACTTATGCCCACTGCCTTCCCCATGGAGGTGGGGCATCTCGCTAGGTCCAGCGTCACAAGGTGCAAGGGGGATGGGCTCCAGTGAGCCTCACAGACATACCAGCTTCGCATGAAGCTCAGCATACTTGTCGGCAATGAGGGGGATGGCCCAGGCGTACTGAAGACACCTCCAGATGGACAAGAAGTCCATGTTGAGGTGAAACTGGTCCCGTGTCAGCTCGGTCTCCAGCCACTGAATGTCCGACTGGCGGGTGTGAATTGCATCCTGACACATGAGACATTCACAAAGCTGAGAGATGTCTGTGTGCAGATGGGGATTGTGAAGCTCAACTAGGACTTTGTTCAAGATGATGGCGCAGGGGTCATGGGGGTGGAACATATTTAGCTGGTTGTCGGTGATGTGTTGTGCCAGCTTGCCGGTGTAGACTTCGTTCAAGAACACCTGGGAGACATAGCAGGGGTGGCCTTTCCCCATTGTCCTGACAACCTCCTGATAGTCACGGTGGTAGTAAATATACCACGCCATCTGTTTGGGGTAGCCCACTTCTCCGATTGCGAGGGGGAAGAAAGTGGGGGAGTCTGGGTCGTTAAGAAAGAAGGGGATACTGGGGACATTGTTTTCTTTGTCATCCTCCTCGTCATCCAGGAGGGCAAGGGTAGGGTCAGGCTTGACAACTCAAGTCTGAGGGATGGGCATGAATGTGTAGTCCATTCTGGCAGGGAATGGTGGGATTGGGATGTGAGCAGTAGGGATGGTGGGTGCATGGACGGTAATGGGCGTAATGACCGAGAAGGGGACGATGATGGGTAGGGGTCGCAATGGTACTGGGGATTGGGGTGACTTAGCGGGGGTGTCTTCATTCAGCGTAGCAAGGGCAGCAGTAGCAAGGGCAAGGACAGGAAGAGGGGGCGAGTCTGGAATCACAGAGTATGGCGTACAACCCTCAGGCTCGGAGGGGACACCAAGTTCTTGCGAAGGGGTGGTTAGGTTCTTGAGAATGATCTTAACAGGACGGCAGGTCTGGATTGTGGAGATGATGGGAGTAGTAGTCATGGTAGGATGGGAGAGAGGAAACGTCATGGTTGGGGTGTGTGTGAGGGGTACTTTATATCTTTTGTCCAGCCCCATCGGCGGTAGGGTTTAGGCGGTAGAAGTCAGTGATGAGGTTGGGCGTGTGTTGGACATTTTCCAGGGGTTCCCACGTGCTATCGCTTATTGAGAAGCCCTTCCACTGAACTAGGAACTGAAGTTTGCACCCTCGGCCATGAAGCCGAGATTGGAGGATGTGTTCCACTTCAAATTCCTCTTCTCCATCAATTAGGTCAGGTGGAGGTCACGTAAAGTTTGCGCCATGTAGTTCCATTTCCTTATATGGTGTTAGAAGGTTTGCATGGAATACAGGGTGTATCTTCCACGTGTCCGGGAGTTCTAACTTGTATGAGACGTCTGATAGGACCTTCTTAATACAGAATGGCCCATGTCGTTTGGGTGCTAGTTTTTCAGTGGGGTAGAAGGTGCAGAGATTCATCCCTTCAAGCCAGACCTGGGCTCCTTCTTGGTAGGGGATGAATCATGTCTTGCCCCTTTTTGCCATCAATTCTTGTGCATGTCTGATGCAATCTTGTGCGTGCTGTTGTCTGATGACCATGTCATCTAGGCGTTGCTCCACTGATGGGGATGCCATTGGCTTTGGTGTCCACATGGTGCGTGGTTCCCATCCCATAATAAGCGAGAAGGGGGTTTCTTTTGTTGTTGCATTGGGCCAGGCGTTATGAGCAAATTGCGCCACCGGCAATGCTTCAGCCTAATTGTCCTGCTGCACATTGCTCCAGTGTCGTAGGTATTGTTCCAACCATTGGTTCGTGCGTTCGGACTGTCCATCGGTCTGTGGATGGTACGCAGAAGATATATTCTGACAGATCCCAAGGACCTTGCAGAGGTTGGTCATGAAAGCAGATGTGAATCGGGATCTCGGTCGGTGATAATCTTTCAGGGGATGCTGTAATGAGGATATATGTGGTGGAGGTAAAGGCGTGCCACTCCTTCTGCTGTGATCGATTCATTGCACGGGATAAAGATCACAGCTTTAGAACAGTCGTGGTCTGTGATAGTAAGAATGGAATTGTATCCATTCAATAGAGGGAGTTTAGTGATGAAGTCCATGCTGACGACTTCAAATGGTTCGGCGTGTGGATCAGTGGTGATGGGGAATAGGTGTGGTTTTTGTTGGTGGGGGTTTATTTTATTGGCCTTGACGTAGTCCTCCACGTCCTTTCGCATGTTGGGCCACCAGTAGTCATGGCGTAACAACTCATATGTGTTGGTGATTCCAGGGTGTCCCATAGCAGATGTATCATGGAAAAAGGTGATTACCCCCCATTTAAGATTGTTGTCGCCCACGACAACCAGTGCATTGTTTTTTCCACCACAGCCCACCCACCTTCTTCAGGTTATGGGGTTTGACCCATCATAGAATGTCCTTTTCATTGAGGTTCTGCAATATCTGGGTCCAGATGTCCATATCGTGCATCAACATCTCTGTGGCTCGGATGAAACGCTTGGCGGGGAGGACAATAATGTCATTGTTGTCCTCCTCGCTAACTGTGTGGTCTGCCCTTCTTGATAGGGCATCTGCACGTCTGTTCTTAACTCCTGAGATGTGCTTCAGTAGGAAGTTGTACTCCGAGAGTTCCAAGAATTCTCATGCAACTCTGCGGCTGATCTTTCGCAGTTCCTTCCAGTATTGTAGGTTGGCGTGGTCCGTGTGGATGATGACCTTATGGGGCAAGCCAATGAGGTACATGCGCCATGCGTGGAGAGATTTGACGACGGCCAATAGCTCTCAGTCGTAAATATCGTAGTTATGCTCCGCTTGGCTGAGGGACTCAGAGTGGAATGCAACAGGATGTAACTTTTGATCTGGGCTGAGTTGGTTGATGTAACGTCTACCACGGACATATGCCTGACTTAGGCCTCGGTTGATGCGGCGATCCTAAACGATCTGTAGAATAGGCGGTTGGTGATAGCATCTGGGTACTCAGCTGGATGAGGGGCTAGATCCCCGTTCAATGTGATGAATGCGTAAAGGTCCTCCTCTTGAGGCACGTTGACAGGAGGTTCGTCGAGGGGAACAATAGATCTCCAAGAGGGATGGTTGACGATGTAGATATAACCGTACGGTTTGGCGACTCGCTCGTTGTGATAAAGGAACACGCGATGATATACGGATCCAAGAGGATATGCGTCCACTGCCCACAAAGGGGAACTTGGGATGAGCTCACGGGGATCCCTGGTCTAAGGGGATATGCCGGAGGGGACTCACTTCAAAGGGAGGAGAGCCCTGGAGATGATAGAACAGCAAAGATGGTGGTATTGAAGAAGACCAAGATGGGGATCCTGGTCTTCAATTGTCGACTACTTATACAGATACACGCAGGCTTTGAAGCGCCGCTTGAACTACTACTAGCCAATAGTGTAAGTAGAGCAAACCCTAGTACGACTATCCTAGTGTGAGTCACATCGATAAGAGATCCGAACCGTTATCGTACATAATCACGTGCACCGGAGCTTACCTGGCTGACTGATCCAATAAGTCCATGACAATATACTGCTGACGTGGTGTCATCCCCGGGCGTCAGTGTCCACTTCCATGCTGAAACGTAACAGTTGAGCACTGCTCTGATGGTGACATTAGACGCGTCGACCTCTAGTTTGAATGGCTTTGTGAAGTCGGGGAATAGTAATGTGGGTTTGCGTCTGATGCAGTGTTTGATGCTATTAAAGGCATCTTGTTCATCCTGTCCCCAATGCCATGGTGTGTCTTTGTGGGTGAGGTTGTGCAAGGGGTGTGTGAGTGTGGAAAATCCTCAGATGAATCATCGATAGAAATTACAAAATCCAAGGAAGGCGCATACTTCGCGGAGGTTCTTTGGAGCTGGCCATTCCTGAATGCCCTGCACTTTAATGGGGTCCATGCGTAGATTTCCGTGGCCAATTATCAACCTGAGGTATTCCACTTCGAGTACTTCAAACTTGCATTTCTCCGGTTTGATATAAAGATTGTGTTCTTCACATAGACGAAGGACTTCGTGTAGAATGGCGCAGTGGTGCAAGTAGTTGAGGGGGGTAGCGATCAGGTAGTCATCCATGTACACAATCACTTCATTGGTGAGGACAAGGGGTTGGAAGATTGCATCCATCATGGCTTGGAATGTGGAAGGGAAATTTGTGAGCCCAAAATACATGACAAGGGGTTTGTATAGCCCTTGGTTGGTTTTAAACATGGCTTTCCATTCATCTCCCGCTTGGACTCTTACATTGTTGTATCCCCATTTAATATCAAGCTTTGAATATAAGCGCGCATTGCATATTCGATCAACAAGCTTGGGGATCAATGGGAGTGGATAATGATTGCAGACAGTCAGTTCGTTTAGCCGTCAGTAGTCCTGGACGGGGCGGAGTTTGCCATCTTTCTTCTTGATAAAGAAGAAGGGGGATGCATATGGTGACTTTGATGGGTGTATATACCCTTTCTTGAGTTGCTCGGTGAGAAAGGTGGTCAGGGCTTCCTGTTTGTGTTGTGTGAGTGGGTAGACTTTGCAGTCCAGCAAAGCGGGGGCCACGGGGAGGAGGTCTATTGCATGGTCCCAGGTGTGAGAGGGGGGGAATTGATGGGATGCCTCTTTGCTGAAGATTTTGCAATGGCGTCTGTACTCTTCTGGGATCATCTCCTCAAAGGTGTGCTCCTTCTTCGCTGCTTCTTGTTGTGCTAGTTCAGAAGCGGTCGTGGTTTTGTGCAAAAATGAGATTTGGGGTTCCCGCTCGTCGTCCATGAGCTGCTCCCATGCTTCCCTCGTCAAGTTCATACATCTCCAATGCCCAAATGGAAGCTTCCATGGGCATGGCTTTGTCTGACAAGTGAAGACTCGAGACTACAACTGGTTGAAACTCCTCATTCAATGTCGCATCTCCCCACTTGATCACTGGCTCAAAGGCCATAAACCAAGGGTATCCTAGGATCACTTCATCCTGTCCCAGGTTCATAACCAGGAAGCGAAGTGTCCTCTCCTCTTTTCCTGTTCGTATGGTGAGGTCTGTATACTGCATAATAGCACCATCTTGGTTATGGGTTCCATCTACATTCCAAATGCAGATAGGGTGGGTGACATCTCTGGTCCCAATTTGGAGTTGCTTTAAGAGGGAGGAGCATGTAAAGTTATTGGTGGCTCTGGAGTCGATAAGGACTTGTCATTTGGCCGTTGTGTGCACAGATTTGAATAGGACTGGAATTCGCATAGATCAGTATCTGCTAGTGTACACGTTCAAATTTAATGCTCTAGCCCAGGCCGCCGGGTTCAAGCGTCGAGAAAATCCTCTTGACCAAATAACTTTTCCACCATGAGGTCTTGCACTTCTTGGGTCTGCGCCTTCATCGCTGTGATCTGTAGATCCACCTGCTCTTCATTCGATAGTACGCGACTAGATTGTATGGTGAAAGAAGTGACAGCGGGAGCTGGTAGGGCTGAACTCGAGGGAGTCATGGTTGGTGGTCTTGAGGGCAGGGGGGTTGGTGCCATGGCAGATGTAGTTGCAGCCACCCACACGCCCTTTTGAGGGCAGTTACACGAGATGTGCCCTTGCGCACGACATCTAAAACATCGTCCCTCCTTCTGAAGCTGTGCTTTATCAGTATTGGTGAGGGCCATGGAGGCTCAAGCACATCCAACATCCATGGCGTTGGGGTCGCATGTTCGGTTGAGGGCTGGGACCCACTGCTTTCAGCTATGGCCACCCTTCTTTTGCTGCAGCTTGCCTTTGCCCAAGCGGTCCCTTTAGAACAAGATATTCAGCTTGTTGCAACCAGGCAGCCGCTTTCCACTGTTCCCAATTGATGGGATGTTGGAAACGGATAGCATTGATGACTAATTGATTATGCAACCCATCCTGAAACATCTCAAGGGTTGTGGCTTCGTTGGGGTTGTATCCTGCTTTCATAACGAGGTTCTGGAATGTCACGATGTGGGTGTCAATATCTTCCCCTTTCATAGTGAGGGTTTGAAGGGCTTTGCGGGCGTTGGTCTGTTCAGCGGTGTCGGTATAGGCTTGTATGAACCGATCTCTGATAGTGGTCCACAAGACCTCATTGTTATGGTTGACGCCAGCTGTAATCTGGTCGTCCAGCCACTGTGCTTGTTCAGCTACCCAGTCATTTACGAGTGGGCCTCGGATGTATGATAAAAAGGTCATGGCTTGTGAGGCTGGGACGGTCAATTGGTCAACCATGGGATTCATTCCTTTGTACAGCTGGAATGCGAGCAAGAAGGCCTTGCTTTCGCCCCTTGCTCCCGTGAATTCAGGGGGAGGGTTTTGTTGTGACATGGCGATCTTTGCGGCGTTAGACGGCATCTAGGAAGCTAGTAAACACGACCATGCGTCGTGTACTCAGTCAGAAGAAAAGAGACTGTATTCATGGTGGTAATCTACCTAGTAAACACGACCACGTGTCGTGTACTATGAGTCCGTTAGTGTCACAGTAATAAGTCGGAAACAACAAATACCCACCTCAGTCAGAAGAAAAGAGACTGAGGCGCATACACACTAATCTACGGTCTTAAGAGCAAAAAGTGGTACTGTACAGTTAATTAAGCCCCTCGGGGCGTACATCGGGCAACTGTCTGTCCAAAAACGGAATTACCGTAGCTGATCACGGTCCGCGCTACCGGCGGTTGACTCGTCCAACACTCCCCCTCAAACGCTAGGGAGTCGCGAAAGTCCAAGCATGCGTGAGAACGCCTCTACCTTCGGTCGCGCTAACGGCTTCGTGAACACATCGGCCACGTTTGCGTCTGTCTGGATGTAACTGAGTCGGAGCTCGCTGTTGGCCACTGCTTCACGGACGTAATGGTAGTGGATGTCGATATGCTTCGTATGTGAGTGGAAGGCGTTGTCCTTCGTAAGCGCGATGGCTGACATATTGTCGACGGATAGTGGGAAGGGGCATGGAATGCTTAGTCCTATCTCGGCGCACAGCATGGTGAGCCACTTCGCTTCCTTTGCCGCGTGCGTTGCTGATATATACTCAGCCTCCATGCTTGACAGGGCGATGACCGCCTGCGTCTTGGCTGACCACGAGATTGCTCCCCCGTGAGCGAAGAACGCATAGCCAGAGACTGAGTGCCTATGCTCCTGCAAGGCGAAGTCAGCGTCCACGAAGCCGATCGGGTCTCCTTCTGGCATTCCCACCCCATCCTCAACCCCGTACATTAAGGCGTAATCAGCTGTCCCCTTCAGGTAGCGCAGCACCCTCTGCCCTGCCTGCCAGTGTGCGCGGCCTGGGTTTTCAAGATATTGTGACAGCGTCGTGACAGCGAACGCTACGTCGGGTCGAGTCGCCACCGCAGCGTACATCAGCGAGCCGACAAGCTCTCTGTACGGCGTCTTGGCCATCTCGTCGACGTCCTTTGGCGTTCCCGGGGATTGAGCTTTCGACAGACATTGGCCCGGATCAAGAGGCGTGGTGAGTGGGTTCGCGTCTTCCAGGTTGAACCGCGCGATGATGGAGGAGATATAGGCGCTTTGGGACAATGCCAGCATCCTCTTGGCGTGGTTCTGACGGATCTCAATGCCGAGGAGCCAATGGGCCTCCCCGAGGTCAGTCATCTCGAAATGTCCTCCCAAGCCGCGTTTAACCTTCGTTAGCAGCGGTATTGAGTCGCTGATCATCAGCAGGTCGTCGGTGGATGCGCCGACGATCACGCTTCCCTCGCCACTCCGGTAGATGAAGACGGCGTGGTCGACCGCACACACCTTAAACCCGAGGCTCTCGAAGGCGTGTACCAATGTCTGGTACCACACACGTCCGGATTGCCGCAGCCCATAAAGGCCGCGTGCGAGTCGGCATACATGACTCGGGCAGTTTGCGTCGACGAAGCCGGGGGGTTGTCGCATGTAGATGGTCTCGGTGAGTTTGCCGTTCAGATAGGCGTTCTTCACATCCATCTGATGCACTTCCCAGTCGGAGCGAGCAGCGAAGGAGAGCAGAGTGCGCAGCATTGAAAACTTCGCCACCGGTGCGAAGGTGTCGATGTAGTCCACCCTGGGAACTTGGGTGAACCCCTGCGCGACTAGCCTTGCTTTGTACCAGGTAATGTTTCCATTTGCATCCCGCTTCAACTTATACACCCACTTGCAGCCTACCACGTTGACCGCCACTGGCTTTTCGACCAGTTCCCACGTGCCGAGCTCGTTGATGCGCTTCATCTCTTCTGCCATTGCCGCTTGCCATTGCGGCCACTGGGGTAAGTTTTTTGCGTCTGCTATGTTGCGCGGCTCTCGGATTAGCTCCCCGGCTAGGGCCCAGAAGGCCCCACTGCAGTCAAGAACGCCGCAGCCGAGCTCCCATGGGGCCGCTGAATTGAATGCGATGGCCGCGTTGGCTGCTCAACGGGTCTGGAGGCCTGTCAGTAAGATGGGGTCACGGGGCGACAGTGAGTCGGGGAGCGGATCTGGCTGATTGCCTGATGCGGGCATACTCTTCCCCTCAAGCAGCGCAGTGCCGCGTTCGTCCCATCTCACGTTTCACTCAACGCTGACTGACCTCTTTGTGGGGACGTAGATCCGGAAGCCCTTCAACTGGCCGTCGTAGCCGACGAAGAAGGCAGCGTCCGCTTGCGCGTCAAGCTTGCCTCTTCCCTCCACCATCACGAAGACTCGGGTGCCCCAGGCGTGGGCATCCCTCAAGTCTGGCTTCGAGCCCGTCACCATCTCGTGCGGCGTCTTATTGGTGAGTGTGCGGGTGGGGGTACGATTCTTCGTCCACGCGGTGTACTGGAGCACTTCCGCCCAGAGGAACTTGGGGAGGTTCGTCGCAAGCATGCAGGCTCGAGCGCGCGATAGGAGGGTGTGGTTGAGGTGCTCGGCGACGCCGTTCTGCGAGGGCAAGTCATGCACGGTGAGCTCGTGCTTCGTTCCCCGTTCTGACAGGTGCGCTTCGAACTCGTTCGACAGATACTCGCCGCCGTGATCCGTCCTCAAGCACTTGATCCGCGCGCTTCGGTGTTCCGCCGCCCAAGCTTCGAACCGCTTGTAGGCTTTGAACGCGTCGCTCTTTTTGGCTAGGAAGTGGAGGGAGATTTTGCGGGAATGTTCGTCTGTCAGGGTAAGCATGTACTCTCTTTTTCCAATGCTTTGGACTGGTGCTGGCCCCCAGACGTCCAAATGGACTCGACCGCCGTATTCCGTTGCGCGTGGTGTCGCGCTTTCTTTCGGAAACGACTTCTCGGAGGCTTTCGCCCGCTCGCATGGCTTGCATAGCCCCGCGGGTGCCGTTGCGTTAACCAGCTGGACTCCCTCAACCATTCCGCTTCGTACAGCGTCCCTGCATGCCTCAACGCCGACATGCCCGAGCCATCGATGCAACTCGTCGATGTGCACGACAAGTTCTCCTCCCGACGAGGCAGCGGCGACGTGGGCAGGCATGGGCAGGCAGTATAAACCGTTGTCGAGGGGTATGTCCGCTATTCTCTCCCCTTTTGGCGCGTTAACAAACATATGGCCGGACTTGGTCATGAAGGTGTAGCCGGCGCGGTCCATGACGGACATCGATACGAGTGTGAAGGCGATTCCGGGGCAGTGGAGCACGTTCTGTAGGATCAGACAGATTGTACTCCCCCCGTTCGGCAATGATATCTCCATGTTTCCGCGCCCAACAGCTTGGAAGTTCGTTTTTGTAGCGGTGCGACTGCCGCGCTACGTTAAGCAAGGCGAAGGTGAAGGTGAACTGAACCGGTAACACACCCAACTTAACGCGGAGACAAGTCACGCGCTAGGTGTACAGTCGACGTGGAGAGCGTGAAACGTGTAAGGCTTTATACAAGCCTTCAATCACAGAGATCACACGGCAGCACACTGAGTGGAGAACCAAGAGGACAAGTTTAGATTGATGGAGTATGGAAGTACAAGGGAATACGCACCTGAGTGGAGAACCAAGAGGACAAGTTGGTTCCACTCAGGACGCTACAGGAGGGTTTATATACGCTACTGCGGCTGAGCTTAAACACTACTACTAAGTGTACAGTAAGACTTCTTGACTCAGGAGCTGACGCGTCGCATCTATTAATAGCGCATCTTATTGTGCTGACTGATGCACATGTCATCGCGCTTACGAGCGGCTCCACTTGCTGAGTAAAACCTAATACAGCGAGTAAGCGTATACTACTAATTATGACGTATGTACTTCTAGATCCTTCTAGAGTCTTCCATCTCCTTCCATCCAATCAGAACTGAGTAGGCGTATAAGGGACTCTTGTCCCACGATCACGTGCACATGGGTGGCAGTCCGTGTGACTAACTTGTATCGGTACTTTGGCCCTTTATATCTTCACCAAATAAATGCGTATAAATACGCAAAAATAAGATAAAAATAATACGCGTCCATGACAGTTTTGTTGGCCGCTGTGATAGGGATGGGGTCGATTGGGGTGTAATTGGTGAATAGCTCGTGGTAGGGGGATATATGTGTGGTGCACCCGCTGTCGAAGACAGCGCACCGCATCTCCTCGGTGTAGCCGCTGAACGTGACTGCTGTGTACGCGTCCTTCAGGGCTGGGGAGGGGTCGTTCACCTCAGCGATGCTGGCCGAGTTCTGCTGCGACTTGCCCGAGCTGGTACTGGTGCCTTGACTGGCGCTCCCACTTCCAGACTCTTTGGCCTTGTCGCCGTTGCGTTTTTTCGGCTCTCTACAATCGCGCTTCAGGTGGCCCTCCTTTCCACAGTTGAAGCAACTGCGTTTTTCTTCTCTTTTGCTGCCGCGTTTGCCTCGCTGTCCGGACCTGCCAGAGTCCGTCGCAAAGGTGTACAGCGCGCTATTCCCAGTCAATGTCCCTCCACACTCGCGTCTCGGTGCGTACTCGATCTGCCGACGGTCGTACTCGCTGGTCGCATGACTCATCATGGCGCTGGGTGTGAGCGTGTTACCGCTCGCCTGTACCGCTGCCATGATTGCGGCAAAATAGTGGCCATACGACTTCGGCATTGACCTTATGAGGATGGAGGCATACTCCGTGTCGGGGATGATGACGCCCATACTCGAGAGCTCTTGGAGCATGTAGCTCATGCGGTCAACGTGCTCGCGCATGTTATCATTGTCACCGCATTTAGCCAGCGCGAGCCGGTTCCTCAGGTCATTCTGGATGACTTGCGTACGGCCCTCGAAGTCCCTCTTCAGTACAGTCCACATCTCCGCAGCCAATTTGAGGTTTTGGATCCGGATAAGGATTGAGTCAGAGATCGTGCTGAAGATCTGTTGCTGGGCCAAATATTCGCATGCTTCCCAGTCATCTAAGAGGGCGTCGTATTCTTCAACGGCCTTCTTGTGAGCTTTCGCTTCAGTCGCAGTGTGAGACGACGGAAGCAGGACGGGTGGCTTCGGCTTCGGCGCTGCCCTTCCTTCTAGGTTCCGGAGCAGCCCTTTGGATCCGAGGGCGACGATGACACGGGACTTGTACGATATCCAGTTTGCGCCATTCGGCAGCAGCTTGGGAACATAAGATCGATTCGGGGAATCTTCTGTGGGCGCGGGGCCCATAACCTGTTGTGACATGGCAATCTTTGCGGTGTACGAGCTCGAAAGCGCGTGAGTGAGTAAGGTGCGGCCGAGTTGGGGACTAAACAGAGGAAGGGAAAGGAAGGAAGTTGTCGCCGAGCCTTTGCTGGAATGAGTGCCCAAATCGTGGACGCCGAGAGAGAGACTATCTCCGAGACTGAGAGAGAGACTGAAGACGTCGAGCGAAGCTTGAATCACACGTAGCGACGATGCGGAAAATAACTAGAATGGGGGAAAAGGAAGCGGTGAGTCGATACGGTCGAGCGGGTGTCTTCGATTCAGACCGGCCCCGTCGAACTGTTACTGGTTCACGCGAGAGAAAAGAGAAGAGGATCGAATAAGACGCGGGGAAAAAGATGTTATTACTGAGCGCGATTCTGAGTCCTTATATACCTCGTGTACCTGTAAGTAAGGGAACTCGTCGTCGCAAACGCTAAGTCGAAAGTTGTGAGGGAGAGTAGGTCGAGGTGGGGAAAAGTAAAGTAAAGGAGTCCAAGGGATAGCGAGAGACTATGAAAGACGGACAGACATACGGTCGTAAGGCTAAGGTGAAGTTTTACGGTCCCTGGCGCTAGTGGCGTCGACGGCGTGTACTGTACTCGGGCAAGCGTCAAGATGAAACGGGGCAGTAAAGCAAAGGAGGAGAATGGTGACAAGGAAGAAGGAGAATGGCGACAAGGAGTCTAACTGGTTGAAGGAGGGAGGTCGAAGAGGCGACGCGGGTGGCGTCGACGAGGCGCACTATGTTGAGGAATGAGGGTGAGAAAAAGGCAGAAGAATAAAATGAAAGTCGGGGCGCGCCTTTGCCCGAGGTAAAGAGCGCCGTTCTGGACTGTTCAACGGTCGTGGGTGTAGACATGCACCAAGATCCCGGGGTGATGAGGGCAGCAAAGGTGACGGATGGGTGGAGTGAAGAATGGTGGAGAGGTTTTCCGAGGCAGGCCCCTTGACGACATCGCGCGGGAAGTCGTTTTTGAGGAAAAGCGGATGTTCGTGGGTGCCGACCGGTGACGGAAATGTAATCATATTAGGCCGTAGTAAAAGAGCGACGAGGAGTGAGACGAGATGGTGGGGAGACGGAAGAGTGGGGGAAACGAGGCGAGGAGGGAAGGCACGTTAAACACGAGTTGGTGGCGGATTGGTGATCATCCGAGATAGGCAGTCGAGTCACGTGCTGAGCCGACGAGACCGAAATGGTCGATAATGGGTGGGTTCGCGCTCAAGGGCTGCGACGCCCTTACATCTCCCAGGGGGTTAAAAAGATCTTGAGTGTCCTCACTCACATACCCATTACTGTCGAAAAAATTTCCGGCTTCTTCTGGCTCCTCCTTGGCGAGTGTGGCGATGTCTTGGGGGTCGAGTAAGTCGGTGAGAGGGATGACGGAACCAGTGCGCGAGAAGTAAGGAATGACTCGGAAGGCTGCGAAACGAAGCTTAGAGATAGTGCCGTCGAGTTCCGCTAGCAAGTAAGCACCGTGGCGATTCCACCTGACGACGACCATGGGTCCAAAATACCGAGGTTTGATTTTACGAACATGAGTATTCTCGGCTACGGAGTTTCGGACCAAAACCAGATCTCCTGGACCAAAGGAGTCGGTCTTGATATTATGGGCGAATTTTCGCCCGAAACCCATAGCAGCCGAGAGACGACTCTTAACGATGTTGTCTCGGATTTTCGCAAGGTCGTCGTCACGCGTCTGGAGCTGACGCGCGCAAATAGCGATGAGGTCGACGGTGGAGAGAGGAGTGGTAAGGTCAGGAATGAGGAATGTGGCAGTGGTGATGTTGAAAGGGAGCTGGGGCTCGACGCCGTGAGCCATGTAGAAGGGGGAATGTCCGGTGGAGCGGCGGGTGGTAGCGCGGTCGGCCCAGAAGATGTGCACCGCGACGGCGGGCCATTTTGAGACGTTGCCTTCGCAGGTCTTGAAGAGGGACTCGCGAATGGTCCGGTGCTGACGCTCGACAATGCCGTTTGCCCGAGAGTTGTAAGGCGAGATGCGAATGTGTCGGATGTTGTATTTGCTGGCCAGCCAGTCCAGAGCTGCGATGTAAGCCGAGCCGTTGTCAGTGACGATCTCCTCGACTGCGCCCCAGCGGCACAGTATTTCCTCGAAGAGAAAACGGCCGAGAGTCTGTCCAGTCTCAGAACGAAGGGCGCGCCACTTGGGCCAGGCGGTAAGAGAGCAGCGGGCTTGAACGATGTACGAGAAGCCGCCGGCGAGGGGCATGTGCATGGTGTCGACGTAGGCTTTGTGGAAGAGCGGGGCAGGCATAGGGACGAGCGCGGGAATGTGGATTTTGGTGGTCTGCTGAAGTTGACAAGCGTGACAAGTCTTGATGTACCAGCGAACGTTGTACTCGAGGGAGGGCCACCAGAAGCGATCGAGAAGGGTGCATCGTGTGGAGTAGACGCCTCTATGACTGAGCCCGTCGTGCGCTTCGTGGAGGATGGTGGGTCGTTGAGTGGGAGGAATGAAGAGTTGGTGTTGCCCGAGCCTGTTGCGTCGCCAGAGTTGTTTGCCGACTAAGACGAAACATTTCGCCCTCCTGAGTAGCCTGGCCCAGTCGTTGTCGCCGAGGTCGCTAGGCTTCTTGAGAGTCTTCAGGTACTGGCGTATTTGCGTGATCTCTCTTTCCGCGTCGAGGGTTTTGCTGCTAGTGGGGAAGCTGACGAGTGGGCTGGCAAGATCTTCGGTGGTCGTGGTGAGAACAGAGAGGGCGCATAAGTCGAAAGTTCGCGTCATAGAATGGGCCCAGATTCCTAGTCCGAGAGCCTTGTCGATCCATTCCTCTGGATCGTCTTCTTTGGCATCTTCGCCTTCCACGGGTTCGCGTCTTGAGAGGCCGTCCGGTCCGTGGTGCTTCTCGGCGGGAATGTGGACGAGTTTGAAGTCGAAGAGGAGAATGGCGGCGATCCAGCGGTTGATAGTGGCATTGGGTTGAATGTCGGGGTTGTTGAGCATGCCGCGGACGAAGACGGCGTCCATTTCGACTACGAGGTTGCTGACGCCAATGATATGTAGCTGGAGAGCGCGGAGAGCGCGAAAGAGGCCGTAGAGCTCTACCTTAGGTTGTGAATAGCGGCTCTCGCGCTTGCTCCAAGAGATCGAGCCGAAACGCGAAGGGCGTCGCTTGCCGTCTGCGCATTCCTGAGACAGAATGTAGCCTACGCCGCGCCAAGAAGAGTCGACAGCTAAGAAAACGGGACGGTCGGTGGAATAGTCGATGGAAATAAGAGCGGGAGAGTCGACGATAGTGTTCTTGAGTTGTTGCATGGCGTCCGCATGCTGATCGTCCCAGACGAAGGTTTCGCCTTTGCGAGTGAGGTTGACGAGTGGGTGAGCCATAGCTGAGTAGTTCTTGATCCAGATACGCATGAAGCCGGCGAGACCCAAGAAGGCGCGAACGTCGGTGACGTTCTTGCAAGTCGGCCAGTCCCGGATTTTGGCGATCTTCGAGTCGTCGGGCACACGTCCTTCGTAGTTGCACTTGTGGCCGAGGATGATGACTTTGGGTACGGCGACGAATAGCTTTGTGGCTGAGACGGTTGCGCCCGAGCTGCCGAGACGATGGAGGATGCGGTGGACGTCGTTGAGGTGTTGCCAGATGAACTTGCGGATGCTGGGGTTTTCAGGGATGGCTTCGAAGCTTCCGTCTTCTGTTTCATAACGCGAGGCCGGACCTTTGATGCTGCAGTCGTCCACGAAAGGCCAGGCGACATGGGGAATCTCGGCTTCTAAGATGAAGGTGACGTCTTCGTGGAAAATAGCTACCGCGTTAGTCCAACCTTGAGGCAGGCGGGTGAGACGGAGGGCGCCGATGGGGGACTGGATGGTGGTGAGATCGCGCGAGGTGACGTCGAGGGAGCGGTGGTCGTATCCAACGAACAAGTCGAGCATACTGTAACAGGCGCGTCCAGCCATCGCCTCGATCAACTGGTCGGCTAGGGGAGGGACTCCAGAGTTGCGGACGGTGACGGCGTTGAGGGGTTGTAAGTCGTGAACAAGGCATAGCGAGCCGTTCTTCTTCTTCACACAGAACCATCGGGAGCGATACGAGGCGTCGGAGTGCTCGTAGACACCGGCGGCGGTCTTGTCTCGGAAGATTTGGATGACTTGCTCCAAGATACCGGTGGGGATGGGAATGTTCTTCTGGATCCACGGGGTGTGTTCGATGACGGGGATTTTGACGGGCGAGAGATAGTCGTCGCGGAACCGACCTTTCTCGGCTTCGGTCCACGCTAGGGCGTGCTCATTGACCTTGAGGATGTGTTGAAGTAGTTTGAGTTCCTCGGGCTGGAGGAAGTCGTACCGATTGAGATTGAGTTCGTTTAGACGTTCTTGAGTGAGTCGGGTGGTGTGAGCGGTAGGTGTGAAGTCGGGCGGATGAGTCGGTAATGTGGGAAGGGTTTTGATGGGGTCGTCCGGGATGCGGCGGATGATGCGGTAGTCTTCGGGGAGCAACGCGGGTACCGGCCGTACTTTGCGTGCTACCTTCTTGTAGGCTAAAACGGGTTGCGACGGTGTTTGGAAGAGTTGGAGAGCTGGATCTTGAAAGCGAGGGATCCCGTCCATGATTGGAGGTGCGGGACGGGCTGAAAGTGTGAGCGTCCGTACGCATCCGACTTGCGTTCGGCGAGCGCGGGAAGGGATGGAGACAGAACGGGCGGGATCTGTGGGGTCACGTACGGAAACTTCTATGCGTCCATTGGGGTGGTCTTCAAGTCGGCAGAGGAGGAGGTGGTGGAATGGTTGCCCTAACAGGAGGCGAAAGGGGGCTCGGTCGACGACGTGAGCGTGGATGGCAAAGGTGACGTCCCCGACTCGCATAGTCAGGTTTTCGGCGCATCCGATCGTCTTGCTGACCAGTCCGTTAGCTCCTTCCATGTCCAACCGGTGTTCATGGTTGACGGACACGCCGGCCTCCTGCGCCAAGTCCCAGCGGATGACGACGATCTGGGACCCTTGATCTAAAACTCCGGCTTTGGTGACGGCGTCATTGATCAGAACGTCAATCTCGCGCAGAGGGAGGGAGTACTTGGCGGAGCGCGGGGCTGCGAGCTCGAGGATGGATGCTGGCGGGGTGGTATCGGAGGCTTCTTCGAAGCAGGCGGTGTCGACTCTGCGCGTGCGAAGTCGCTCGACGAGCTCCTTGTGGATGCCCGGGCTTGCGGCGAGGATGTGCGCGGGGGTAACTTGAGCGAGTTTGCCGTCGAGCAGCCACTTGTAGAGCTCTGCGGAAAGCTGTTGGTCCTCGGCGTTGGACTGGTACTTGTACTGGGGTGTAGTGCGCGGCGCAGGGGCGGGTGTGTTGGTGGTGTCTTTGGAAGAGGTGGGCGATGGTGTGGACTTCTTTGCTTGTGCGAGTTCAGGGAGCTTCGACGCTTTCGCGTCCCGCTTCTTCTTCTCGGCCGCGTAGACTCCAAAGAAGTCGAGGCTGTCGTCTGGTGTGCTCTCGACCTCGGCTGCGTCTTCGTCCTCGGCGCCGGTGACTTCAATGATGTAGGCATGCGGAACGGGTTGCTCGAGGGAGGTCGGCATGGCGGTCTCAAAGCTGAGTGAGGTGTGGGGAGGAGGATCGCGCGCGAAGGTCGCGGCGCTGGTGGTGTTGGGGGTGGCGTTGGAGAGCCAGGCGTCGATCCGAGCCTGCAGGCTGCTGCCGGTGTTGTCGCCTGGGATGGGCTGGCCGTTAGGGAGGTGGACACGATCGTTGACGATCATTGCTCGTCCTGTGCGGCAGTATTCTTGCGCGATGGGACACTCTCGGATGCGATGGTTGGTCTGAGAGCAGAATGAGCAGCCCATGGGGCGTGGGCGAGATCGGAAGAAGGTGGCGTTGGAAGAGACTGCAGGAGGAGCGGGGGCGGACCGATCTTGTGCTGCTGGCCAGGGCTGGCGGTGGCTTGTCGATGGGGCGGTTGGGGGCTGGTAAGAGAAGGTCTGAACTATTTCCGGCCTAGGGAGGGTGGAAGCGACGTCAGGGTAGCGATGCGCGCAGCGAGCGTAGAGGACTGCGTAGGTTCGCTCGTGGACGGAAAGTCCGTGCATCTTGTCCATGAGCTCGTCTAGCTCGCGGTCTTCCTCTTCCCGAGTGGGTTCAGCAAAACGGACGGTTTTAGGTTCGGAAGGAATGGGGTGACGAGGAGGAGAAGGAGCGCGGGGCGGAGGGTTAGTGGGGCGAGGAAGGTCCCGATCGGGGCGAGCGAAAGCATCTCTAGGGTTATAGTCGAGGAAATGGTCTCGTTCCCTCCTGCGTCCTTCGTAGTCGGGTAGTCGGGGATCAAGATTGTTCCATCTTTCGACTGGTCTCTCGGATCTAGCTTGGCGTGGCGCGAAGTGTTCCCAGTGCTCCTGTAGCTGGATGGGGAAGTACGGGGAGGTAGTGAAGACGGCTCGGGCGATTTAAAGACTTCTTCAAAGTCGTAAGGCTGCTCGGCCAACCGGTCTGGGTATTTGCCGAATAGCCTAGGCAGCATCTTTTCTCGATCGTTGGGGTGAAATCCATACCAGAACGCGGAATCGCGTTCTTCGTCAGTAATGCGGTGTGCATCCTGGAGGGGTTTGCAGAAGACTAGGAACTCCCGGTAATAGTGCATGACGTCGTCTTCGCCACACATGCGCTGTTGACTAGTATAGTGCACGTAGTCGTATAGCTTTTGTTTGGTGTACCTGGACTGCGTAGTAGCTCCTCCGTATATACCCTCAAGGGATTGTCGGAATACCGCCCAGTCGTGTGTTGTGTAGCCGTCGAGAAGTTTCCATAAGTCCTGGAGGTTTGTGGGGATGTAGCGTGTGATGGTCTCTACTTTCTCTCGAGGTGTGAGGTTACGGCTAGTGGCGATCTCCTCGTATTCCCGGAGGAAGTCGTCGAGTGGGTCTCCTACGCGTCCGGAGAAGAATGGTGCGTTATGTGAACGGGCAGCTGGCATGGCCGCGGGGCCGGTAGCGGGATTAGCGGCCATATGTCTCGGTGCTGCGATAACTACGGGAGGGTGTGCTGGTGTGGCTGGTGCGGTAGTCGGAGCGGGGGCAATGGAGGGTGTTGTATAATTCGGGGCAGAAGAGGAAGTGGTTGTGGTAGGGTTTGGAGTGGAAGATGGGGACGACGCTGCGGTGGAGGGTACGACGGAGGATACTGTAGAAGGTGTGTTGAGACTCAAGGAGGAGGAGGCGGCGGAAGCGAGATTAAGACCGGGAGTAGAAGAGACTGTAACAGACGAGGTAGGGGGAGGTGGCAGTGGCTTTTGTGGATTAGAAAGTGATCTAGCTTTAGTAGGGACTACGAGAGAGGTTGACCGAGAAGATGAAGGTAGATTTGGCGGGGTAGCGGGAGTGCGAGGTGACGATGCCGAGATGGTAGATTTTGGGATGGGGATCAGGGAAGGAGAGACGAGGCGTTTGTAACTTTGTGCTACGAGGGTCGAGAATGGGATCAAGGACTGTGAGGATGGGTCGGTTTGGGGCGAGAAGGAGCCCGGGATAGACTGAGCGCGATTAGGTCGGGGAGTGGTTTCGTAGTCGGGGGCGAAGGCTTCTGTGATGTCGAGTGTCGAGCTGCTGGTAGACGGTTCTGATTGGCGCGGCGGTGTATCGGGCGATGTGTCGGTAGATGCGGTTTCTGGCTTTTTGGTGAACTTTCCGAAGGGGTCTCTAGGTGGTAGACTCGACTGTCTGGGCATATGGTTGGTCACCAGAGGCGACCGAGAAGAGAAGAAGGATACAGGGGAGAGGGGGGTTAATCCACCAAACTCAGCCTCACTGGGGCAGCCAGATGTACGAGCTCGAAAGCGCGTGAGTGAGTAAGGTGCGGCCAAGTTGGGGACTAAACAGAGGAAGGGAAAGGAAGGAAGTTGTCGCCGAGCCTTTGCTGGAATGAGTGCCCAAATCGTGGACGCCGAGAGAGAGACTATCTCCGAGACTGAGAGAGAGACTGAAGACGTCGAGCGAAGCTTGAATCACACGTAGCGACGATGCGGAAAATAACTAGAATGGGGGAAAAGGAAGCGGTGAGTCGATACGGTCGAGCGGGTGTCTTCGATTCAGACCGGCCCCGTCGAACTGTTACTGGTTCACGCGAGAGAAAAGAGAAGAGGATCGAATAAGACGCGGGGAAAAAGATGTTATTACTGAGCGCGATTCTGAGTCCTTATATACCTCGTGTACCTGTAAGTAAGGGAACTCGTCGTCGCAAACGCTAAGTCGAAAGTTGTGAGGGAGAGTAGGTCGAGGTGGGGAAAAGTAAAGTAAAGGAGTCCAAGGGATAGCGAGAGACTACGAAAGACGGACAGACATACGGTCGTAAGGCTAAGGTGAAGTTTTACGGTCCCTGGCGCTAGTGGCGTCGACGGCGTGTACTGTACTCGGGCAAGCGTCGAGATGAAACGGGGCAGTAAAGCAAAGGAGGAGAATGGTGACAAGGAAGAAGGAGAATGGCGACAAGGAGTCTAACTGGTTGAAGGAGGGAGGTCGAAGAGGCAACGCGGGTGGCGTCGACGAGGCGCACTATGTTGAGGAATGAGGGTGAGAAAAAGGCAGAAGAATAAAATGAAAGTCGGGGCGTGCCTTTGCCTGAGGTAAAGAGCGCCGTTCTGGACCGTTCAACGGTCGTGGGTGTAGACATGCACCAAGATCCCGGGGTGATGAGGGCAGCAAAGGTGACGGATGGGTGGAGTGAAGAATGGTGGAGAGGTTTTCCGAGGCAGGCCCCTTGACGACGTCGCGCGGGAAGTCGTTTTTGAGGAAAAGTGGATGTTCGTGGGTGCCGACCGGTGACGGAAATGTAATCATATTAGGCCGTAGTAAAAGAGCGACGAGGAGTGAGACGAGATGGTGGGGAGACGGAAGAGTGGGGGAAACGAGGCGAGGAGGGAAGGCGCATTGAACACGAGTTGGTGGCGGATTGGTGATCATCCGAGATAGGCAGTCGAGTCACGTGCTGAGCCGACGAGACCGAAATGGTCGATAATGAGTGGGTTCGCGCTCAAGGGCTGCGACGCCCTTACAGCGGCGTTAGACGGCGTCTAGGAAGCTAGTAAACACGACCACGCGTCGTGTACTCAGTCAGAAGAAAAGAGACTGTATTCGCGGTGGTAATCTACCTAGTAAACACGACCACGCGTCGTGTACTACGAGTCCGTCAGTGTCACAGTAATAAGTCGGAAACAACAAATACCCACCTCAGTCAGAAGAAAAGAGACTGAGGCGCATACACACTAATCTACGGTCTTAAGAGCAAAAAGTGGTACTGTACAGTTAATTAAGCCCCTCGGGGCATACATCGGGCAACTGTCTGTCCAAAAACGGAATTACCGTAGCTGATCATGGTCCGCGCTACCGGCGGTTGACTCGTCCAACAGGTTTCCCCCTAGCTGTTCGTTGCCTCTGGGTGGTGCAGCTGCCCCTAGTGCGGCTCCTCCTGGTGCAGCACCACCACCACTGCCACCACCACCACCACCACCACCGCCACCGCCACAGGATGGGGCTGGGATGCTGCC
The DNA here is from genome assembly GCA_024734325.1 of Lactarius hatsudake. Lineage (NCBI taxonomy): Eukaryota > Fungi > Basidiomycota > Agaricomycetes > Russulales > Russulaceae > Lactarius > Lactarius hatsudake. Next base: position 1,212,564 of record JANSJP010000004.1, on the reverse strand, counting down.
ACTTGGTGGGTTTGGCGCTCCCAAGGGTCCTCCTCCCCCACCAGTTCCTCCACTGGTGAGCGTCGTGCTGGCTGAGGCCTGCTGAGTTTGGTGATGAACAGTACACATAGAGATCATACTCACAGTGGACAAAGGAGACTGTGGTGAGAATATGAAGGGTGACTGGAAGCAGCAACAGAGTAAGTCTTGCAGGTGAAGCAGATGTGGGTCTGGCACACAACAGATGAGGAACTGGTGTTTTATACAAGAGGGGAAAACATACCTGGCACACAACAGATGAGGAACTGGTGTGGTGCCAGAGCATACAGGGTACTCTACTTATACTATACAGAGGAGTGACACTAGTACAACAGAAGTAACACAGAGTCACATAATACAAGGAGCGTTGTTCTACAGAGGGACACAAGGGAGTGTACAGAAGGAGAACAAGAGTGCAAAGAACAAGAGAAGGCTAGACTATGATATCATAGTGACATCACAATAAAGATAGAACAAAGGGAATGAGTACAAGGACGAAATACAATAGGAGTCCAGAGGAGTCCATGATGTCATTGTACAGTGATGTCATAGATAAGAAAGTCCGAGATTGTAAGGATCATAATAATCTAATCTACATAAGTCCAATATATCTTATCTAAAGCAGTCCGTTATCTGCGTGTCCATTGAGCCGCTAAGTGCGCACAGGTCACTTATCAACATTTGGGACATAACGTGGGTCTGAAAATGTGTCGTTGGGTCACTGAGGGGTAAGTTTATCGTGGGGACAGGGACACTTGGGGAGTCTGGGTTGTCGTTATCAATGTCAATGCCCAAAGGGGTGAAGGTCTTCAAAGGTCCAACACCAGGAGCCTGGGGTACGATACTGATAGTGTACCACTGGCCCTTTTTTGCTGAGTAATCAATATATGCCCACTGTCACAGGTCTTTGAGGTAGTGGACCTGTCAATATTTCTGAGTATTTGGGTGGAAGAGAAAGTAGCCTTCCACTCCTTCATGTTCTTTCCAGATGACCGCTCCCTTGACTTTATCAGAGAGCTCGTTGTCACTGTATCGTTCAATACACTCTGCTTGGAACTGGGATCAGCTGTGGCTAGTAGTCGCCACTGTGAGAGACTTGACTTAATGTAATGCCACCACAGGGGCGTTAGGTACAACATGTACCATGTAAGTCAACGGGATCGGAATAGCACGAGTCGGTTAAGACTCAGTTCAGTGATGAACAAGTATCACTTGGCCTCCCAGGGACCAGAGGATAATAGCAGAAGTCAGGGCTCAAGCAAAGGTGCGAGCGAAGGCGAGGACTCAAGCACAGCAGCGAGTCAAAGATTGTTCGTGAGGCAAAGACGATGTGGTATTACACAAGAAGTCAAGTCTACTGTACAAGCTAGGTATGGCGTGACTTATTGATGAACAGTGCACATAGGGACTATACTCACAGTGGACAAGGGAGACTGTGGTGAGATACAGAAGGTGACTGGAAGCAGCAACAGAGGTAGTTCTTGCAAGTGAAGCAGATAGTGTCTGGCACACAACAGATGAGAACTGATGTTACATTAGAGAGGTGGAGACATACCTGGCACACAACAGATGAGAACTGATGTGGACCAGGAGCGTACAAGCTGTACTACTTATACAAAATACGGGAGTGACACTACTACAACAGAAGTAACACAGAGTCACATAATACAAGGAGCGTTGTTCTACAGAGGGACACAAAGGAGTGTGCAGAAGGAGAACAAGAGCGCAAAGAACAAGGGAAGGCTAGACTATGATATCATAGTGACATCACAATAAAGATAAAACAAAAGAAGTGAGTACAAGGACGAAATACAATAGGAGTCCAGAGGAGTCCATGATGTCATTGTACAGTGATGTCATAGATAAGAAAGTCCGAGATTGTAAAGATCATCTAATCTACATAAGTCCAATATATCTTATCTAAAGCAGTCCGTTATCTGCGTGTCCATTTGAGCCGCTAAGTGCGCACAGGTCACTTATCAACACTTATATACTAGTACAGGGTGTTTGTGATATGCAAACACATGGCGCAATCCTACACCAACAGTCCTAAAGCGTAGACAAAGGAAAGAGTCAAATATAGTACAAGGGAATCCTGTGGGACAATGCATGTCTTAGAAATGGTCAGCGGATGAAAAGAAGTGCAAAACTGGCCATTGTATCGCCAAGGTGCAAGGTGTGAGATAGAAACCGAGAAGCACGCTGGACTGGATCGTATCGTAAAAGTACAGGGAATACATGAAGGAAGATGTGATAGGGCGCAAGAGGAAGAAGAGGAGGGAAATCATAACAGGTGCCCCCTCCAAGCTCAAGCATGCTGAAATAATTGTGCGCATTGTTTCAGAGGAAGCGCATCGCTCTGGCCCCTCTGGTTCTTCCCTCAACAAAGCTGCCCCTATTAAGCCTAGCAGTGGCCCATGTAAGAGGAAGGATCACTCTCAACTTACTTGCCACTACTGTAACAAGAAGGGGCACATCAAGCCTGACTGCAGGCAGAGGAAGAAGGATGAAGCAGCAGGGAAGCTTAAGGACACTAGCAACAAGGCTGCCAATAGTCATGTATTAGTACCAACTACCGCCTCCATTAAGGTGGTCGATGACGAGCCCGCCATTAACTGGGCAGACAATGCAGTTGGTGTTGCCTTGTATGCTGCCTTGCATGTGCGTTGGATGATGGACAGTGGTGCCACACACCACATCACACCACATTGGTCTGACTTCAAGGACTACACCCCATATAAAGGTGCTGTGCGCCTGGGTGATAAGTCCACAATCGACCAAGTTGGTGTAGGCTCCGTCATCTTCACTATGAGCCAGGGCATTCCAATCACCCTCAGCAATGTGCTACACCTTCCACAGTGAAGACACACTTCTTATCAACGTGTGCTCTAGCACAAAAGGGTGTGGAAGTAGCCTTTGACAGTGGCTCATTTAAAATATCTGTCAGTAAAAAATGTGTAGCTGTTGGCTACTTGGAGGACAACCTATACTGGTTGGATGCTTCAAGCATTGGCCTTAATGCTCACATCAAAAGTGCTGCCACCACTCTTGATATCTGGCATCAACGCATGGGACACATCTCCCCTGCTGCTCTTAAGTTGTATGGTCCTTCTGCCACCACTGGCATGGACATTGACACCTCTACCACACACACTGCTGTGTGTTGTGGGTGTGAGTTAGGCAAATCCACTCGCCAACCCTTCTCTGTGTCCTCCACTAAAAGGACAACCTGTATCTTTGAGATTGTACACAGTGACCTCGCCGGTCCAATGCAAACTCAGTCCTTACAAGGCTCTGCGTACACTGCCACCTTCATAGACGACCACTCCAAACATGCAGTGGTGTACTTTATTAAGTCAAAGGATCAGTTTGTGAAGGCGCTGCAGATGTATTTGGCCTGGGGTGAAACCCAGATGTCCCATAAACTGCATGCACTTCACTCTGACCATGGAGGCGAGTACATGGCAAGCCAAGTACAGGACATCCTTAAGCAGAGGGGGATAGAGCATCACCTTACGATGCCAGGTTCACCACAGTTGAATGGGAAAGCCAAGCGGTTTAACCGCACCATTATGGATAAGGCAATGGCCATGCTGCATACAGCAGGCATGTCTAAAGGCTTCTGGGAGCATGCTATGAGCACTGCGGTACACATCTATAACCGCTCTCCCACCTGTATGCTCAAGTGGCACACACCTTATGAGCTCTGGTACTCTGGCAAGGTACCAGATGTCTCTCACTTACGAGTCTTTGGATGCAAGGGGTACATGCATGTACCCGCTGATAAGCGTCGTAAATTGAATGTGAAGGCTATTGAAGTCACACTTATTGGGTTTGAGCCCGAATCAAAGGGCTATAAGCTCTGGGACCGCCAAACCCGCTCTGTCTGTTTGTCCAGGGATGTGACATTTGATGAGAGCAGCTTCCCATCCCTTCAGGGTGTTGAGCCACACCCACAACCTTCTCAAGTGGTCTCACAGCCACTACCTCCACCAGTGATTGCCGTACCTAGCACATCGGCGTTACCACCAAAGCGAGCACCCTCCCCTGCACACTCTGACAGTAGTGAGGAGGAGGATATACTAGACCCCAAACAAGAGCGCCCCCACACGCCACCACCACATACACCACCCACTCTTCCTGTTACACCCAAGCATGAACAGCCCACTCCCACTTCGCCACTGCCACGTCAAAGCGCAATGCGCATCATGCGCCATGTCCCTCCTCCCTCACTGGATATGCCAGGAGGTTTTGAGGACTGTGCACAGCGTAGTCAGCTGTTGCACAAGATGGACAATGCACCTAGACGCTCTGCCCATGCACCTGTGCCCAATCCCCACTATTTCTCAGCGGATAATGTGGCCATGCATGGCAGATGGTTGGGATATGCAGAGCTGTTGGCTGCAGCTTATATAGGAAGAGATCCTGCATCTTATGCAGAGGCCATGTGGTCTGTGGATACAGATGAGTGGACTAAGGCGTGTCAGTATGAGATGGATGCACTTGCCCATAATGGCACCTGGGAGTTAGTAGATCTCCCACCTAATAGAAAGGCAGTAAAATCCAAATGGGTCTTCAAGCTCAAGGTGGATGGCCGCTACAGAGCTTGCTTGGTGGCTAAGGGGTTTACACAAATCCCTGGCATTGATTTTGATGAAACTGTCATGGACACGTATTATTTTCCCTTATCTTTGTGTATTTTTACGCATTTATTTGGTGAAGATACAATGGGCTGAAGTACTGACGCAAGTTAGCCACATGGATTGCCACCCATGTGCACGTGATCGTGGGACAAGAGTCCCTTATACGCTTAACCAGTTCTGATTGGGTAGAAGGAGATGGAAGACTCTAGAAGGATCTAGACCATGCTTAGTAGTTTACACTTACTCACTGTATTAGGTTTTACTCAGCAAGGTGGAGTGACACGTAAGCGTGATGACATGTGCATCAGTCAGCACAATAAGATGCGCTATTAATAGACACAATGTGTCAGCTCATGAGTCAAGGGGTATTAGTATACACTTAGTAATAGTGTTCATACTCAGTTTAAGCTCAGCCACAGTAGCGCATATAAACCCTCATGTAGCGTCCTGAGTGGAACCAACTTGTCCTCTTGGTTCTCCACTCAGAGTGCTGCCGTGTGATCACCACGATTATAGTCTTGTATAAAGACTTACACGTTTCACATCCTCCACATCGACTGCACTCTTGGTGCGTGACTTGTCTCCGCGTCAGGTTGAGTGTGCTCCCAGTTCAGTTCACTTTTACCTTTCACTTGACTTGACATAGCGCTGCAGTCGCACCGCTACATTAGGACAAGTTCCTTTTCACACTCCTGAGCACCGTTATGCTCACCAGTCCCTTCATTCCCTCTAGGTGGTTGATGACCACAAGTCCCTTGTGTTACCCACCTCACTCTTTGCCTGGGGAAGTCCATAAGCAGAATCTGCACTATTGTGGTACAACTGTAGTGTCCGTAAAGTTGGCATACATTGTGCTTGCCTATAGGCATTCCATCTGAGTTCAGTGGAACGTTTGGGTACCTTCTGCAGAACTGGTCACCACACCAGATAAGCTGCAGCGGGACGAGAAGCCAGCCAGGCCTAGCCTGTGACAGCTGTATGCATACCAACCAGAAAAGTCTGAGAGCACTTTGGCGTGAGAGGCAGCCAACAAGTCGAGAAGACTGAGGCAGACAGCCTTGTGGCTCTACACATATCCCTATCCCCACTCCTGAGTGCTCCGTTATCGCTGCAGCCTCATGCAGTGTGAAACAATCACTGTGTATTGGTCTTGCTTGATCAGACTCTCCATGCATCCTTGAGTTAGTGTTTCGCACTCATTGTATCACATCATCTTTAACCCCACCAATCCTCATTCACATTTCAAACCTGCCTTGTCTTTTCGCAAATGTTCGCACCCGTCTACGCCATCTCTTTAGGAGGAGACAAGCTTCTATCACACCCCCACAAACTCAAGCCTCTGCCTCGGCATCGCTTCACATCCACCAGGATTCACAGTCTGAAGAAGACCGAATCCCATCTCCACTCTACGCATCACCATCCCCTATGTTACGATCCCAGCGGGTCGTTCGGCACAAGGTGCTTCGATCGATAGGGTTCGGGCGCAAGCTCGAAGACTCCGAGGGCAACTCTGATAAGGGTTGCAGCGAAGGGTTCGAGAAGGCGAGAATCGGGGGCTTTGCTCACACAGAACAAAGGAGAGGAAAGGGAATCGCTGCTAGGAATTTATCAAAGACTAGCTAAGGATTACAAGCCAGTCCGCTACTCCTTATATATCGTACAGACTGTGGGTTTTCGGGACTATTTACTATGAGACATACATCAATCGATTGCCAGCGAGGTAAGCTCGCTGGCATACATTTGCTGGCAGCCACGTTGCTTATGAGTCATGAGTCACTAGTCCGATTCTGGAGTCGCTTACGTGGCGTGTCACGTGATCGTGACATACGCCCCCTTCTTGAGTCGTTCGTCCTCGAACGATCTAGTTAACGTCAGTATTCATGTAACGGGCCCAATCGACTGTCTCGTCAGGCGTGGCTTGAACGGGTGGTGTCGGACCAGTAATGCGTTCGGCGCGTGTCGACGAGGGTCGCGTGGGGAGTGGGTGTGGGTTGCGATAGGGTTGATGACGTGTCCGCTGGCGAAGGGCTTGTCGTTCTTCTGCTTGGTCGCGCCACGCGCAGAATGTCCGGCGATGGGCGTGCGATATCGGGACGATGCAACGTCGCGACTCGTCGCAGCGACGATGTGGTGTTCTGCATTCGAAGGAGAGGTGTCGTTCGTCCATACAGTAGACGCACGCGGGGAGTGCGTGGTGCGCGAGGATGGGTGGACGTAACAGGACCGTAGGAGGTGGGATTAGTGTGGGTGATGGTTCGCGGTCGATCATTCCCCGACGCTGCTCGAGGGTAGCGGCGACAATGGGGCGTCCCGGAGAAGTGGGGTTGTAAGGAATGGAGTGAGTCGAGAGGGGACGTTGGCGTGTCGGAGTCGGGCGTCGATATTCCTGTTCATGGCGGCCCAGTCCGCCCAACGCTTCTCGAGTTCGCGCATCTTCCCGAGGAGCTCGTACTTGCGCTGTAGGGCTTGCCGATGTCTAAGGACGTCAGCGCACACCCCGGGATCCGCCAGGAGGACAAGTGCTTTGTCGATTTCGTGGCGTGAGGCATGGTCGGGATCGTAGAGCTGTACGTCGTCGTCTCCTTCCTGGTGTAGTGCGGGGGGCTGGTCATGGGCGTACAACCCTTGACTATATGCTGGGAATCCGTAGCCTTCTGACCCGAGCATAATAGGCTTCTCGTTGGGGTCGAGGGCGAATCGCAGGAATCGCGCTGGCCCCCTGCCTCCCGTGCTCAGTGGGATATCCATCGGGTATTGTTCTTCCGCGTACGCGGCACGCCAGGAATCTCCGGGTGACTGGGTTCCCGGGGCATCAGTGGGGATCGGGGTTAACCCGGTCAGCGTCTCGCTCCCTCCATCAAGCATACGCTGGGCTTCGTCCGCTAGTACTCGTGCCTGTTCTACGGCTTCTCGCTGGAGACGGCGTCTTCTCCGCATCCGTGCGGTCGCCGGGCGCATGTGCACGTTGTTGAGAACTAGGGTGGGTTCTCCATCCATGTCAGCACGTGAGTCCGGCGAGTCGTTGACTGCGTTGTAAGTGGCCCCCATGTTGGCCCAGATCCAGACCTCGTCTTCGATCTCGCCGTGTTTGTCGGGGGTCAGTTCCCCTTCGTCGATGTACGGGTAGTATTGGAGAGACATGGGGAGGAGTTCGATGGCGTTGATCTCGAGGGGGTTGAGTTCGATGTTGTTTTGTTTTTGCGCTCGTCGATACTCTTTTATAAGGTCGGGGGCGTGTACGTCTGACGCCTTCTCCCAACTATCGTGGGCCTGTGAAAACCCTTTCCAGCGTATCAGATACTGATGGGCCTTGCCTCGTCCGTGACGACGTTCTCCGAGTATTGCTTCGACTTCCCATTCTTCTTCGCCGTCCACGAGGTCAGGGGCTGGTTCGTCGAAGTTTGGGCCGTGTATTTGTGTTTCGCGATAAGGCGTCAACAGCCCGGCGTGGAAGACGTTGTGGATCTTCCATGTCTTTGGAAGAACGAGTTGATACGAAACGTCGGAGAGTTTCCGCGCTATCGTGAAGGGGCCGTATCGTTTCGGGGCGAGTTTCGCAGTGGGCTGGGTCGTACGGAGGTTGGTGGCGTCGAGCCAGACCTTATCGCCCATCCGATACGGGGTGAACCTCGTCGTCTGTATCCAACCCTCTTGTGCTCGCTTCATGGCTTCGTGCGCCGCGAGGTGTGCTTCCTGAAGGCGTTTGAGTCGCGCCGTGGTGGTTGGGGCGTTTGAGTCGGTAGTTTGCGGCTGGTGAACCGTCGGTACGAAACCCATGAGGAGGTCGAAGGGGCTTTCCTTCGTCGTCTCGGATTTCCATGCGTTCAGAGCATACTGTGTGATAGGGAGCCAATCGGCCCAATCGTCCTGCTGGTAATTGACATAAATTCGCAGATACTGTTCTAACCTCTGATTCGTTCGCTCTGATTGGCCATCCGTTTGCGGGTGATAGGCCGAACTGATGTTCTGTTCGACTCGTAGTTTCTTACACAGCTCTTTCATGGCGGCGGCCGTAAACCGTGGGTCGCGGTCTGAGATGACCTTCTGTGGGAGTCCGTAATGGGGGAGTACGAACTGCAGATACTTCCGCGCAACTAGATCCGCTGTGATGGATTCGTTGCACGGTACGAATATACTGGCCTTTGAACACGCTTGGTCGGTGATTGTGAGGATCGTGTCGTACCCCCTAGACTTCGGTAACTTCGTGATGAAATTGAGGGCGATTACCGAGAACGGGAGCCTGCGATCGTTATACATGATGGGTGCGAGAGGCGGTCTTGGGCGTCCGGGGAGTACTTTTGTGTGTTGACAGATTGCACATCCCTTCACATAGTTCGTAACTGATTCTTTCATGCGCGGCCACCAGTAATGGTGTTGTACTTGGTCTAACGTTTTGGTGATTCCCGGGTGTCCGGCCGTTGGTGAGTCGTGAAACAGGGAAATTACCCCCCTCTTAAGGTCGAGATCGTCCACGATCACGAGGCGGGAGTCACGCCAGAAGAGACCATCGGCGAGGGAGAGCGCGGCACATTGAGACAGGGACTCAAGGGCGGACCAATGGGAGAGCTGGGCGGCGCGACAGCGATCGTCCAAGGAAGAGGACGAGGTAGCGGCGATAAACAAGGACGGAGGGAGCACAAGGACGTCGGTGTTATCGGTGTCATCGGCAACGAGGAGAGGGTGACGGGAAAGCGCGTCGGCCTGTAAGAGGGCGCCCGGGCGGTGTACGAGGCGAAGATTATAATCGGCGAGAAGATTGACGAGGCGGGCCACGCGACGATTGATACGTTGGGGTTGACGGTAGTGAAGCAGATTCGCGTGGTCCGTAAAGACGGTGATAGGGTGACGGGCACCGATGAGCAGATGACGCCAGTGCTCGAGTCCTCTGACCAAGCCGAGGAATTCTCGATCGTACACGTCGTAATTGCGCTCGGCGTCCGAGAGAGACTGAGAGAAATAACCGACTGCTTGTGGCTTCCCTCGTTGGTCGGTTTGCGTGAGTATGGCGCCGATGGCAAAGGCTGAGGCGTCAGTTTGCAGTTCATACGGGACAGTAGGGTCCGGCTGTTTCAAAGCCGGCCGAGAGCATGCGATCGTGATGAGTTTGTCTAAAGCCTGAGTGCATTCGACTGTCCATGAGAATGGTGTATCTTTCTTCAACAGAGCATTGAGGGGTCGTGCCAGATGTGCGTAGCCCGGGATGAATGGTCGTTGGTAGTTCAGGACTCCGAGAACACTACGTACTTGTCGTACCGTGGTTAGTTCGCGTGGCCAGTCCCGGAGTCCGATAACCTTGTCCTCGCCCATTCGTATACATCCCTTGCGGATGGTCATTCCAAGATAGTCGACTTCCGAGCGTTCGAATTCACACTTAGATAGTTTCAAGAAATAGCTTTTTGCCGCGAGCGTTGCCAGAACTAGGTTCACGATAAGTCGATGACGGTCGATGTTGGCCGTGGTAGCGATAAGAATGTCGTCCATGTAGATATACAGTTCCGTGGGGAATCGGTCTAACAGCGGTCGGAAGTCACGATACATTGCCCGGATGAATGTGGCGGGCGAGTTTGTCATGCCGAAGTACATTACCAACGGTTCAAACAGTCCGCGAGGCGTTTTGAATGCGGCTTTCCAGCGATCTTCCTCTTTGACTTGGATATTATTATAGCCCCAGCGGATGTCGAACTTGGTGAAGACTTCTTTGTCGGCGAGAGAGTCCAGTATGTTGGATATGAGGGGTACGGGATATTCATCTCTTACGGTTATCGCGTGAGTGCTTTGTAATCCTGGACGGGCCGTAACTTCCCGTCTTTCTTCTTCAGAAAGAAAAATGGAGAGGCATATGGTGACTTGGATTCGCGAATATATCCTTTTGCCAGATGTTCCTGTAGGAATTCGTCGAGAGCTGTGAGCTCGGTGGGATTCAGTGGATATATTTTGCATGGTAGTGTGGTGGAGCGTCGGGTTTGAGGACGATTGCGTGGTCATCGGGTCTGGCCGGTGGGAATCGTTTCGCGGCTTCTTCCGAGAAGACGATGGCGTGCTCTTTGTAGACATCCGGTAGGGTGACTTCGTCTCTTTTGCGTTAGCTGTCTCTGCCCATTGTTGTGCGATCGTGGCGATCTCGATCGGTCGTTGGGCCAACCGTATTGCCGACCCTTCGAGGTATCCTCGTTCCCAATCGATATGTGGTTTGTTCTTCTGGAACCAGGGATAGCCGAAGATCAACCGGGGACGTCCTAGGTTCGTCACGTAGAGGGAAATCGATGTATTCTGTTCGTCGTCGTGGTACATTAGGGTACACTTTCGGGTAAGTCCTCCTGCCCTATTGACGGTACCATCTACGTTCCTGATTTCACGTCCTTCTACTTTCTGCATGTCCAGTTTAAGTCGTCCGACGACGCGGTAATCGATGAAGTTTTCGCTTGCTCCGGAGTCGAGGAGGGCCGTGATATCTTCGGTGCGATCCAGTCCTTGTACGGGTACATTGATAGTGAGCGCTGATGGGGTGATGCTTTCGAGGGCATTGACTTCTTCTCCCTCTGCGTACTCTTCGACTTCACCCTCCATCATCCAGGTTGCGATTAAGTCTTGTCGTTGCTGTTTCGTTAACCCGAGGAAGGACTTTTGCGCTGTCTCTAGGGCGTTGACGGTTACCGGTGGCGCTCCCACGGTGGGCGTCGTCTTCTTGTCTTTTACGGACGTCAGCGTGGCCTCGGCCTCGTTGACTCGTGCAGGCGCGTTTCCGTGCTTCTGGGGGCAGTTTCGGGACAAATGACCTTGCTTTTGACAGCGGAAGCATCGCCCTTCGCGTTGGCATTTCTCCTTCTCTTCGGGAGTCAGTCGATCTGGGTATCGTGGCTTGCTCGCCGCATTAGTGGTGGTGGCGTCGACGTCCATTGGGACAACGTCGTTATTTCGATGCTGGTGGATTTTTGTTGATTGAGTTGGTCCCGTCTTCGGAGGTCGTGGGGCATTCCCGGCGCAGCTCGCTATGGTGCGGTAACGCTGGGTCTCTTCCCTGGCAGCGGTTTGCCATTCCGTCATAGTGGAGGGCATAACGGTACGCCGTAGGCAGGCCACGAGGAGTCCGCGCTTCAGTCCTCGGCGAAAGAACTCGATGGTTCCCGGGGCGTTTACGTCCCATCCGGCGTGGGTAGCGAGTCGTTCGAATGTGGCAATGTAGTTGTCCACATCGTCGTTGTTCATGGTAAGTGAGATCAGCTGTTGGTAGGCGTTTTGTTTGCTCATGGTGTCCGTCCACGCGTTTTTGAATGCGGTTTCGAACTCGACCCATAAGTCTTCGTCCCCTTCTGTGAGGCGATTAGTTACGCGGGTTAGAGTGCCATCGAGCGCATTTTCACGACTGTCGACCCAATCGTCGACCTTGTTTCCCCCGTATCAGCGAAAGTGCGAGTCCGACGCGAGCGTAGGGACTCAGCATCATTTCGTGCGTTCTGTTGTTTCTTTTATACTGACGAAATTCCCTCAGGAATTGGTTGCTTTCCCTCGATCTCCCGTGAAGACGGTGGGTGCGGCTCCTTTGAGACTGCCAGTCAAGGGTGGTGGTGCGGCCATAATCGGTACGGCAGGGATGGCGGCGTAGGTATTGAAGATATGTGCGGTTATCGGGTGTGGGGGTTCAGGGACTGGTAACTCGGCGTCGACGAGGTCGATATCGGCGTGGATAGGCGTGAGCTGTCGGAACGCGTTAGTGAGCTGTTCGACAGGGTCGTCTGTGATGGGTGCGTTGTCGTTGTCCGGGGTAGTGGCAGATGGTAATGGTCTCTCGGGATTTTCGTCGTCGTCTACTAACCACCAGCCTAGGCCAAGATTATTTTCGCGATCGATGCGAAGAGATTGCTTGGTTACAAAGTCGTCCCCTCGTTTTTCTAGGATGAACCACGAATGGTTTATGAATTCAACGTAATGCGGGATTCCCTGGATGTGTACGCGATATCCTGCTCGGGCGTCAAGGCGTTGCCCGTCTCGTACGGCGTGTCTCCAAGAGGCTGTTCCGAGGACGTGTTCGGGGAGGTCGTCGTTCCACCGTCGAAATACTTCGACGTAGTCGTCAGTGTCGGGGAGTGTTAGCTGTAGGCTAGCCACAATGTCGGTCTGCTACGCGGGAATGCAATTCCTCTGTCCGTGCAAGTCTCGTGGTGTCTGTCGTGTCCGTCGAGAGTCCTTGGTTCGTTGTCGGTGTCCGCGTACGATGCGTATCACACGGGGTCGGTTTTTGGGAGCTAGTCTTGTGTTACGATCCCAGCGGGTCGTTCGGCACAAGGTGCTTCGATCGATAGGGTTCGGGCGCAAGCTCGAAGACTCCGAGGGCAACTCTGATAAGGGTTGCAGCGAAGGGTTCGAGAAGGCGAGAATCGGGGGCTTTGCTCACACAGAACAAAGGAGAGGAAAGGGAATCGCTGCTAGGAATTTATCAAAGACTAGCTAAGGATTACAAGCCAGTCCGCTACTCCTTATATATCGTACAGACTGTGGGTTTTCGGGACTATTTACTATGAGACATACATCAATCGATTGCCAGCGAGGTAAGCTCGCTGGCATACATTTGCTGGCAGCCACGTTGCTTATGAGTCATGAGTCACTAGTCCGATTCTGGAGTCGCTTACGTGGCGTGTCACGTGATCGTGACACCCTACTGTTTCTGCGGAATCCTTCCACTCTGCTCACTCCTCCTCCAACGAGACACTCACCCAGTCAGGTGAAAGCTTCGTAGACAAAGATGGTGTCAATGTCTGAATTCAGACGTTCCAGCTAGAACTACCCCCCATGAAATCTTGCCGAACAGTACATTCAGGCAATTTACCACGAACCTGGATTTGTATATGGTCTACTTGAGCTATATGGCTATCAACGCCAAGTAGACAGAACAAACTTCACTGTCCCAGAGCTTACAGCAGCAGCTGCAAATTTAGTCCCACACCTCTCCCCTCCCCCGTCCAAACGTGGCGCCTCCCCAGAAAGGGAAACAGACAGCTTGTCTAGTGCAAGCTCAGTATCCTCAAGGAGCTCGTTCAAAGTTTGCCCTCCCTCCTCCCACTAAAGCAGAAAAACAGTACATATCTTGTATCCAAGACTGGGATGAGATCTCGCCAGACGAACAGTTAGACCTTCTACAAGAATTTCGTCGGGCACAGGAGAATGCTGAAAGAGAGGAAAGACAGAGAGAATTGGACAGAATGAGTCAACCTGGAAGCTCCACACTCCCCCCCACTATCCCACCTGCACCAGCAGTGCCCCCACCTACTGTCGATGACTGCCTAGCACTCATCAATCAACTGGGCCTCGCCATGGGACAATTGGCACAACAGGTTGCCAACCTGACCAACCAAGTAACCATCAGCGCGAGTCGCCCCTCGTCCAGAAAACAGAAGGAAGTAGTGGCCCATCCCAAAGCATGGGATGGGAAAGGCAACTCTACAGACACCCGTCACTTCCTTGCCGCCTTCCGAAACTGGGCCGGTGCAGCGGGAGATTCAATGAACACATGGAGTGCTGTAGATAGCAAGTGGTACATTGAGGACCACTGATGGATAGTGGTGGTCCTCAATTTGATGGAAGGGGATGCAAAAACCTGGGCCCTCCCATATTTGGAGCAGGCCAACTCAGGTGGAACTCCATTCAGTGGAACCTTTGATGGGTTCACCGTCGAGTTTAACCGCAGGTTTAGCCCCCTGGATGTAAAAGAAACAGCTCGTGAGGAGCTTAAGAAAGTCAAGCAAGGAAAGAAGCCAGTCTCTGACTACACCTCGGTGTTCGAACAGTACTTGGGACAAACAGGGTGGTCCAAGGAGGACCTACACACCCATTTCTACAATGGACTCAACGAGGACATCAAGGATGTCCTTTCCTGGTCAAATCTTCCTCAGAAGACATATGAGGAACTGAAGAAATTGGCACAAACAATCGACCAGCGCATTCATCAGCGCAAAGCAGAGAAGGGCGGGAAACCCCCTTCATCATCTCACACAGTGTCAACCCCTGATCCTAATGCCATGCAAGTCGATGCCACGTGTCAGCAAGGCAATCAGAAGAAAGGGGACTTCTTCAAAACAAAAGCAAGAGTACCAGAATTGGATGAAAGGGAAGTGCTACGGGTGTGGATCACCCGACCATGTCAAGAAGGATGGAAATCATGAGCGAGATGTGTGCAAACCACTGTCAAAAGGTTGGACATCGGTCCACCATCTGCCAGCTCAAGAAAATGGGGAAACCAGGCAAAGCCAAAGTGGCAGCCACTATGGAATCCCCTAGTCCACCACCCTCTACGAGTACTGCAGTTGCTGCCGCTTCATCAAGTACTGCTCCAGCCAAGACATCACAGGCAGATGTAGCCAAGTTAATGGAGTTGGTAGCCCACCAACAGGAGCAACTGGAGGCTCTCAAGGTGGCTTTTTGATTAAGGGGTCGCATGTAGCTGTGACTGGCCCCTCTTTAGCAGTAGATGATTTGGTTCCATGTAGTTGTACCATATGCTCTCATCATGTTTCGGACTCATCTCCTGTAATTCGTACTCACACAGTTTTCTGCCTGTAAGTTAGAAGTAGTGTCGGTTCCGTTTCTTGTCTTTCTGGTCCCTCCACATCTACATCTGCCTCGGAGATGAACAATACTAGTAGTGTTTCTGTTGCTCCACCTTTCCTTGAAGCAGTGCCACACGTGATGATTTCTGATGCAGCACTGTCTTCTACTATTATTCCCGAAACAAAGGACAAAAAGTCTCATTTTCATATCTCTGTGTATTTAAAAGGACGTCATTGTACTGTAAAAGTAGCAGCAATGGTAGACTCTGGGGCAACTTCATTGTTCCTAGATAAGAAGTATGCTGACCACCACAAGATGTTACAGTTTCCTCTAGAGCATCCCATCACCCTATATAACATTGATGGAACGCTCAACAAAGCTGGTAGTATCACCCATAAAGTTCGACTCACTCTGAAAGTCAGCCCCACTGAAGATAGTCATGACTTCCTAGTCACTTCACTGGGCCCAGAGAACATCATACTGGGACTACCTTGGCTAAGACTACGGAACCTGAACATAAATTGGCAAGAAGGCACTATGCACCTCAACTCAACCACTGAAATAGTGCAACCAGAGTTGGAGGTAGAGGTGATGCACATTATGGCAAACTGAATGGAACACCACTGTCTCCTTGCAGAGAGAGTGCTAGATACAGCCCAAGACGAAGTGTTTTGCTTGGCAGGCTTCACATATTCCCAGCAAATTGCTGAGAAAGCTACCGCTGCCAAACCCAAGAAAACCTTTGAAGAAATGGTGCCTGAGCACTATAGAGACTTCACAAAAGTATTCTCTGAGGAAGAATCCCAGAGGCTCCCCAATCATCAACTGTGGGATCACGCTATAGACCTCGAACCAGATGCCGTTAAACACTGGAAGGTCAAATCATACCCCACATCACCAAACGAGCAAGAGGAACTGGATAAATTCCTGCAAGAACACATTTCAAAAGGATACCTGGTCCCATCTAAGTCACCAATGGCCTCACCAGTATTCTTTATAAAGAAGAAAGATGGAAAGCTACGTCTAGTGCAGGATTATAGGCGGCTTAATAAAATAACCATCAAAAACCACTATCCACTTCCGCTTGCTGCTGACATTATCAACCAGTTGAAGGGAGCAGAGTACTTCACGAAATTCAACGTTCGATGGGGCTACCACAATATTCGTATCCGAGCTGGAGACAAATGGAAGGGTGCTATCATCACAAATCGCGGACTATTTGAGCCAAAAGTAATGTACTTTGGCATGACCAATAGCCCCGCTACCTTCCAAGCCCTCATGAACGCTGTCTTCATGGATCTAATCGCACAAGGAGAAGTCGCAGTCTACATGGATGATATCTTCATCTATAGCCGAGACTTAGAGCACCATTGCCAAATAGTACACAAGGTGCTTAAACGTCTTCAAGACTACGACCTCTATCTCAAGCCTGAGAAGTGTGACTTCGAGAAGCGTGAAATGGAGTACTTAGGGATGATTATCCGCCCCAGAGAAGTGCAGATGGACCCTGGCAAGGTCTCTGCAGTAAGGGAGTGGCCAACACCCACAACGCTTAAAGAGGTTAGAGTGTTCGTCGGGTTTGCCAACTTCTATCATAGGTTCATCAAGGACTTCGTGGCCATTGCCTGACCCCTACATGACCTAACGAAGAAGGACACTCCATGGCACTGGCATCCGGAGCAGCAGACTGCTTTCGACAAGCTCAAGGAGCGCTTCGTACAGGAACCTATTCTAAAGGTGTATGACCCAAACCTCCCTACGCGAGTCGAAACCAATGCTTCAGGATTTGCTAATGGCGGGATACTCACTCAGAAGTATCCAGATGGTCTTTGGCATCCAGTTGCGTATCGCTCAGAGTCAATGAGCAAGGAAGAATGCAACTATGAGATCTACAACAGAGAAATGCTCGGCTTAATCCGTGCCTTAGAGGATTGGAGACACTTCCTCGAAGGCATCTCCTTTGAAGTGATCACTGACTATAAGAATATGGAATGGTGGGCAAGCATGAAAGACTTAAATCGCTGGCAGGCACGCTGGGCACTATATTAAGTTGCTTTGCCTTTAAAATCACTTATAAGAAAGGAGACTCCATGCAGGCCGACACATTAAGTAGATTCTCAAAAGACCATGTCAAGGACGGTGAGGATAACCGCCAGGTTCAGGTTTTACAACCTAAGCATTTCCTCAATGCCGCCCAAGCCCACTTCCACCCAGAAGTGGATTCCCTTGGCAGTCGCATAAAGCTCGCGTCTATAAAAGAAGCCAAAGTTATAGAGGGTCTCAAAAGCTTACAAAAGACCGCTCCAAAGGCTCTTACAGACGGAGCAGTGCTGTGGGAAGAAGACAGTTTCGTTTATCATAGAGGAAAGCTCTATGTACCCAACGACCATGCCCTAAGAAAAGATGTAGTAAAGTCATGTCACGACTCAGTTACTACAGGGCACCCAGGTAAAAACAGAACTATCAAGCTAGTCAGTCGCTACTACTGGTGGCCACACATGGCAGGCTTCATAAGCTCATATGTAGAAGGATGCGATCGATGCCAACGCTATCACAAAGATCTGCACCCCAAAGCAATCATTCAGCCGCAAGAGGTACCTGAGGGTCCATGGCAGCTAGTTGGTGCCGATCTAATTGGCCCACTGCCAATGTCATGAGGGAAGGACATGATCCTTAACATAGTGGATCACTACATGAAACAGATCCATCTATTCCCTGTGACCCCCCAAATTACGGCTGATGAGGTAGCATCCATCTACTTTGAACAAGTCTTCCCCTTGTATGGGATCCCTCGAAAGATCATTAGTGATTGAGGACCCCAGTTTGCTGCAAGGAGCATGTGGGCACTATACAAGCGACTAGGGATAGATGCAGGGCTTACAACCGCCTATCACCCTCAAGCTAATGGACAGGTAGAGCGCAAAAACCAAGAAGTAGAAGTCTACTTGTGCCTGTTCATTAACAAGAGGCAGGATGATTGGGCTGACCTGCTCCCTACAGCGGAATTCATGATCAATAGTAGGCTCAACTCTGCAACGGGTCATACACCCTTTGAGCTACTATATGGCTATACGCCTGACTTCACAATTCCTGCTGGTAGGCCTACAGGTATTCCAATGCTCAATAAGTGTCTCCAAAACCTCGTTTCCACAAGAAAGGATGCAGAGGCTGCTCTACGCCTAAGTAAAAGGCAAATGCAGACAGACATCGAACAAAGACACAAACCATATGTCTTCAACGTCGGGGATAAAGTCTGGTTGCAAGCTAAGCAAATTAAGATACACCAACAGTCATCCAAACTGGGTCCTAAGCAACTAGGCCCATTTGAAGTCACTAAAGTCTTAAGTAACGTCGACTACAAGCTTGCACTCCCCCCTGCATTATGGATCCATGATGTATTTCATGTAGACCGCCTCTCCCCTTACAAGGGAAACGAAGTTAATGGGCTTTTGCCACCTCCGCCTGACCCTGTCACAGTCGAAGGCGAGGAAGAGTATGAAGTCGACCACATAAGAGACAGCAAACTCTTCGGTCGTACTCTTAAATACCTCGTTCGCTGGAAAGGCTATGGCAAAGGCAAGGACACTTGGGAGCCAGCAAAGAATCTAGCTCATGCCCCAGAAAAAGTACAGAAATTCCACTCCCTGAATCCGGGTGCACCTAGAAAGATAGCGGCTCTCATATACGCATCCTTGCCTTGGCAAGCTTCTCATCAGTACACAGAGGCCAACACGGATGTCAACCCTTAAGGAGGGGGGTGATGTCATGGACACATATTATTTTCCCTTATTTTGTGTATTTTTACGCATTTATTCGGTGAAGATACAAAGGGCTGAAGTACTGACGCAAGTTAGCCACATGGATTGCCACCTGTAATGCCACCACTGGCGTTAGTCCGACTTGGACTGCGAAAGGGTGTTCATGACTTAGCGAAATATGTTTCTTGAAGTCACGTGACTTGTAATCACGAGATACACGGCGCTTATGCAGGGCACGTGATTGCTTTTCGTACACTAGGGCAAGTCGTGCCACTAGGTAATCCGATGATCGATGAAGTCGACTTGCGCGAAGGGGCAGCGAAACACGTGTGAAAGAGACGAGAAGAGAGTGGTGATTGAAGAAGACCAAGATGGCGTATCTTGGTCTTATCGAGCCACTATTTATACATGTACGAGGACACTTTAAAGCTCCTCCCGAATCCGTAAGACGAATGGCGTAAGTAGCTCGAACCCTACTATCGCTATCCTAGTTATGACTCATGCCACATCAGCATGTGATTGTACTACTCGCTGACTGATACGACTTGTCCATGACACATTACGACTTACTAAGGGGTCATCACCGTAAAGTAAGCGTCCACTTCGATGAACCGTGACACCACCCATGTGCACGTGATCGTGGGACAAGAGTCCCTTATACACTTAACCGGTTCTGATTGGGTAGAAGGAGATGGAAGACTCTAGAAGGATCTAGACCATGCTTAGTAGTTTACGCTTACTCACTGTATTAGGTTTTACTCAGCAAGGTGGAGTGATGCATAAGCATGATGACATGTGCATCAGTCAGCACAATAAGATGCGCTATTAATAGACATGACGTGTCATGTAACGTCTACCATGGACGTTTGCCTGACTTAGGCCTTGTTTGGTGTGGTGATCCTAAGCGGTCGATAGAAGAGACGATTGGTAATGGTGTCGGTGTACTCAGCTGGATGAGGGGCTAGATCCCCGTTCAATGCAATGAATGCGTATAGGTGAGGTACATTGACAGGGGGTTCATCGAGGGGAACGATAGTCCTCCAAGATTGTTACGGTTTTGCCTTCACCTAACCCTCGAACACCCCTCGCCAAGACCCCGAACACTGTTGGACGACATATGCAAGTACGATTTGGCAAAGACGGTGGAGCAACCACCCATATTATGCAATACCCTCCCACTGCTAAGTCACTCAACTCCGATCACGTGACCAATAAGTGCTCACCAACCATGTGATATGCGCACGTGACTTTAGCGCCCGCCCGTCATGTGACCCTGGCACGTGACCTGGCTAGACTCGCACCAGAAGGGCCCAGATGAGCTTGTGCCTGGACCGGCCTCGACTGCCTCGTGTTTGATGACTCGTATGTTCCTATCGATAGTGCCTTGATTCTGATGGATTGCGATACATTCCCCTTCTCTGATTCGCTGATTCTCTTATCTCCGACTCATACCTTTGCGCCCTACTGCCATTGGTCGATTGTTATCTCTGACTCGTTGTGACTCATTCCTAGGATCCCCTTACTAGAGTTTTGGACTTCCAAGCTGGGGTTCAAACCTCCTTGGACTTGTATAAGTAGATGGGCTTATGGTCGCTGAAGACCTAAGCTTGACTTCTTGGATTATACCACCCATTGTACTTGCCTCTACTGCGCTGTCTGCCTGTAGTGTGCTGTCTAGTGCCTTTGGTGCCTATACATCTCTGTTTGTCCTTAGCTGGCCAGTGCAAGTAATCCCTGGCATCCCCCCTCCATTCCGCTTTCCTTGACGTGCTGTATTGCTGTCGCCTCCTCTCTTATATCTCTGTGCTGTGTTCGCCAGAGGTACTCTACTACTTTGCCTTCCTCACCGCTCATATCCTTTGGGCAACCCTGTTACGACTCGTTTGCGAGCTGATCGCTGCCCGTGTACATAACTTCGACATCTCCCGTGATCGTTAGGTCGCCGCCTTTCCCTAGGACCCAACAAGGACCGCGTCGCTAGAAGAACGTCCGGTGGAACGTTACAAAGATGGGTGGTCGACGATGTAAATGTAACTGTAGGGCTTGCCAACTCATTCGTTGTGATAAAGAAACACACGATGATATATTGATCCAGGGGGATACGCGTCCACTGCCCACGACGGGGAACTCGGGATAAGCTCACGGGGATCCCTGGTCTAAGGGGATATGCCAGAGGCGACTCACTTCAAAGGGAGGAGAGCCCTAAAGACATCGAGACAGAGAAGATGGTGGTATTGAAGAAGACCAAGATGGCGATCCTGGTCTTCCATGTCGACTACTTATACAGATACACACGGGCTTTCAAGCGCCACTTCAAACTATACTAACCAATAGTGTAAGTAGAGCAAACCCTAATACAGCTATCCTAGTATGAGTCACATCGATAAGAGATCCAAGCTGTTATCATACACAATCACATGCGCCAGAGCTTACCCGGCTGACTGATCCAACAAGTCCATGACTATATGCTGCTGATGTGGTGTCATTCCCAAGCGTCAGTGTCCACTTCCGGGCCGAAACGTAACATGTCAGCTCATGAGTCAAGGAGTATTAGTATACACTTAGTAATAGTGTTCATACTCAGTTTAAGCTCAGCTGCAGTAGCATATATAAACCTCAGTAAAAAAGGAAGTCAGACAAAAGTCATGTAAAAGTCAATGACTTTTCACTGACTTTTTACTGACTAAAAAAAACCGTTTTTTTTGACTTCAAAAGTCAACATTTAGTCAAGGAAAAGTCAGTGAAAAGTTATTGACTAAACCATGACTTTATTTGACTATAAAAGTCATGTTTCAGTCAGTCGAAGTCAGGAAAAAGTCAATGACCTTTCAATGACTTTCCATTGACTTGTCATTGACCTTTGCTTGACTTTTCAATGACTTTTTAATGACTTTTGCTTGACTTGTCATTGACTTTTCAATGACTTTTGCTTGACTTGTCATTGACTTTCCATTGACTTTTCAATGACTTTTGCTTGACTTTTCAATGACTTTCCATTGACTTTTCAATGACTTTCCATTGACTTTTCAATGACTTTCCATTGACTTGTCATTGACTTTTCAATGACTTTTGCTTGACTTGTCATTGACTTTCCATTGACTTTTCAATGACTTTCCATTGACTTGTCATAGACTTTTGCTTGACTTGTCATTGACTTTTCAATGATTTTCATTGACTTTCCATTGACTTTTCAATGACTTTCCATTGACTTTCCATTGACTTATCATTGACTTTTCAATGACTTGTCATTGACTAAAATGCCACTTTTCTTTCACCTCTTCAGATCACATGACCACTTATTTTCAGTCAAAAACATATATTTTTTCTTAAACAAAAAACAGCGCGCAGCGGCATGACACCTCGGAAACAACAAGCGTGGCGCAGGAGAATGATATAGTATGAATGAGGACTACACCTATGTGGTCCTCGCATTGCATTTGGCTTGGCGCTGCAAAGCAAATCAGTGGTGTACCTAATGAAATACAATAAAGACTTACCGACTCGATAATCTCCTCAACATCCTCCTTTGATGGATGTTCCGACTTCGCGGCTGCCATGATCACCTTGATAATCTCTGAAAGGTGTGGTTAGCTCTGAAGGGAGGAGAATGTGCAGCAGAAATAAATACCTTTTTTTGTCGCCTGCTTGCCCTGTGGCTTGATGTCATGGGCAGCGATCCAGGCAATGAGGTCGTCACGCTTGAGAGTGGCGAGTAAGCCATCGCTGTTGCTGTCGCCATCATCGCCATCGCCACTGCCACTCTCACGATCACCGTGTTTGTCGCCTTCGTCATCTCCGTTGCCGTTGTCTTGGTCTAAATCCTAAACAAATGGTATTGGTTTCAGTTATTTATTAGGTGATTAAATATGGACTCATGTCGTAGTTGGGTTCAACCTGTGATTCCTCGTAGGACACAGGCGTGCATGGTGTTGTTGGAGCCAAGGACACACGCTTAGGTGTTGTCAGGCATGATGGGGGCAGAGGCGAGGACTCCCACTGCCGGGCAGCCACGTTGTTGATGCTGGCCTCTTCCCCATCTGTCGCACGATCGCCAGCCTGCATTGCCGACTTGGCGTGTGTGGTGCGTGAGGTTTGCCGATCCTGGGTTGAGGGGAGCTGTGGATGAGCGTGATGGTTGAATAGGAGGCGGGGGCAGTGGGAGTGGGAGTCAGAAAGCCACCGAGAAGCAAGAAATGAAAGTAGATCTCACCGGCTTGAGAGGCATGGTGCCGGACTTGACAATTGAGAGGAAAGCAGGTCGGGGCAAAGCAGGCCAACTTCGTCCAACGTCTATGTCGACGTATTTAGTTGGCTGGAATCAGAATGAATGAGTGACGTACCCAGGACCATGTTGTCATCATGCTTTTGCCTCTTCTCACTTTGCGGTGGTGGGCTTGGATCGTGCCTGCGCTTGCCTTTGGTCCCGGCCTTCTTTGCTGGTGGTGCATGTGAAGCCGATGGTTGTGGGGCCTTCGACGAATCGCAATGGGCGGAGGGTTCAGAATGGGAAGCCGCAGCACGAGAGGAGTTGGAAGGGGTGGGACAGGGAGAGGGTGAAGTGGCAGGTCGAGAAGCAATGGGCCGAGCACAAGGGGGATTGGTACGTGAGGGAACTGATGAACGGACATGAGGAGCGGGGGGTGGCATAGACGACTGGGAACAAGGAGCGGGGGGTGGCCTGGAGGACTGAGAACGAGCAGGGGGGGGGCATGGAAGACTGAGAATGAGGAGCCTGAGAGGCATTGGAAGGAGTCGCGGCACGAGAGGGTGTCCCCACATGGGAAGTAGCGGGAGTGGGAGATCGACGCGAATGTCGGGCAAAACCAACCTGAGGGTCATGTCGGCCTTCCAATACCCAGCACAAAGCGACATGAGAGGGACAGCAGTCTCAAGCTCTTGGAGAGCCGCAAACCATTCCTTGAAGAAAAAATGTTTATAAAATGTCTTCTTCACCTTGGCCTGCTGGGCGGTACCCTCCCCGGGCTTCTTCCTGGACTTCTTGGCGCCCTTGGCATTGCCCTTCTCGACTTGCTCAGTGAGGTACTTGTAATAAGGTGTGACATCGAGTGGCTGAATACGGGTGCGAGCAACGAGGACGGCTGACTGGCGCATGGCCTTCCAGTCGTCATTGCTGACAAGGGTGCCGTCTTCGCAGCGGATTGCACGATGCATGGGGGGTCGGGACTTGTTGCCAGCGGAGGAATTGACTTCGGCGTCGACCTTGCAATCTGCGAGGGTCCAGAGGACCTTCTCTGGATAATGGGCAGGGCGGATCGTTGGTCGAGGGTGTAGGAGGGGGAGGTCACCAGAGTTGACCCTAACCTGTCAAGTGGAGCAGTCTGGACGCAGGGGACTGACGACTGAGGCTAAAACACATGAGCTTATCAGTTGGTTTAGAATTAGGATGAGAAGACTTACCATTCGGCGTGGTCTTTGAACGGAACTCGAGGAGTTCTTGCAGTGCGGCGACCAAACGGACTTGCTTCGCAAACTCAGCATTGTGAAGAAGTTCGTCATGCATGAGCCTGGCGACTGTCTCAACGCTGACACCTGAAGGCAGAAGGGAGGAGGGGGAGGGGTCGATAGGGTATGTCCCGATATCGTCTGAGCCAGCCAGTTCGTCGTAATCAATCCCAGGTTCGTCGAATGTAGATGCCGACAACATGTGTACCTAGACAAAAAAAGGAAGAGGAGGAGATAGAGATAGAGAGGGAAGAAGAGATGTGAGAAAGAGAGAGAGAGAGAGAACAAAAAACGGGTGAACAAAGAGGTAAGGAAGTTGACAGAGTGAAGAGGGAGCAAACAAAAAACTCAACCTAAGTCCACTCGTGCCACTTGCGCTGACAAACTGATTCACTCGCGGCGGCAGGCCTGGGCCACCACAGCGTTATCTTCTTTGCGTTATCCTTTGTGTTATCTACTAGTATCAGTGCACACTTTCTACTGTCTGAACCTCAAACCACATATCCTCTTCCAACAACAATGGCCCCAGTCACCAAGTACCTTTGCCCATGCTTCAAGTGCAGCTCAAAAAAGGAGCTTACTGAGAGGACTATCAAGATTCACCTTAAGGAGAATATGGCCCATCTCAACCATCTTAGAGCATCTGGGGCACATCAAAGCAGTGTAGACTTTGTGCAAAACTGTTACAATCAGGTCTCCCAATTGTTCAATAGCCTGGCTGAGAGGTCTAGATCATCTAGGTGGTCAGGATATCCTAATCCAGATAGTGAGTGCCCCAGATTTTATGCTTCAATCACTTACTGATTTGCCTAGATCTAGCTGATGCCTCTGTTGCCCCACCTTCATTTCTGGAGGGAGGATCAAGAGATAATGATGCTATGATGGTGGATGATGATGGTAAGTTATATATTAGGGACTTATATATTTATTCTGACACTAGATGCCTCTTTTCCCTCAGGCTTGCAGGAGAGAGATCCTATGGATGTGGAAGATCAAGATGACGTGAACTACATACATGTTTGATGAAGATGATGACAGCTCAGTCATCTTTGGCATCCCAGAGGAGCCCTATGAAGGCCCTGACTCTGGCCCTGAGTCTGAGTCTGAGTCTGGTGCTAGCCAAATGGGTGGTGATGATCATGATGGCTCTTTAGAGCCTGATGACTCAGCCTTATATGAGGGCAATGACACTTTGCCTGGTGTTGTCATTCAGCTCCAAAACCAGCTGTTAAATGGATACACACTCCCTCCTTGCCCCACTGCAGCACCATCACAGCGCATCTTATCTAGGGCAGAGACATTGTCTCTGCAGCACTACCTTGCATGGTCAGAGTCTCATGGAACTGTTAAAGCATACAATGCCCATGCATGTGTGCTTTCAGAGGCCACAAAGGAGGAAATTCTCAGCCTTTATAAAATAAGGAAGCTGGCCTCAGATCTTACAGGGATGGCCCCATCCTTCATTGATATGTGCCCTAAAAGCTGCATGGCATATACTGGAGACTCTCATTCCCAGTCCACCTGCTCATACAAAGACTGCCATGAACCACACTATAAACCACAACAAAATTCTAGAGCCAAAACCAAGCCAAGAGCAACCATGCTCTACATGCCTATCACTCCCATTATTCAGGCATACTATGCCAATGCAGAGACATCCCATGAGATGCGCCATAGGGATCAATGCTTGAAGCAAACACTAGATGCACTTGCAATGGGTGCTGGTGTGAAGAGGTCAGAATTTGCCAACTCTGACAACCATATTCGCCACTATGAGGAATTGGGGCTATTTGATGACAAAAGAGATACTGCCTTATCAATCTCTACAGATGGTGCTCAGCTCACCATGAAAAAGCAGTCCAATATGTGGCTTTTAATTGTTGTGCTGCTCAATCTCCCACCAGAGATGTGCTATAGGGCAAAAAATGTCATCATTCCACTTGCAATCCCAGGCCCAACAGCACCTGGGAATATTGAGTCCTTCATATATCCCCTCTTTGAAGAGATGGCAATGGCAAGTGTAGGGATGTGGACATGGGATGCTGTTGACTCATCCTACTTTGTTCTGAGAGCATATCTCTGTGGTGTAAAAGGAGACATGCTTGGATCTGCCAAGTTGAGTGGGATGGCAGGACATTCAGCCCTTTATGGAGACCGCTTTAGTTTGGTACAAGGTGCTCGCCCAGCCAAGGAAAGGGGTGCTAGAGCCCAGTACTATCCAATCTCCCCACCTCAAAAGGAGAAATATAATCCAGATTGCCATATTGTCAGTCTAGATGACTTGCCAATGAGGGGACAAAGGCATTATTGGCAGACTATTGAGAGGCTTGAAGCTGCAACAACCAAAAAGGACCTCCAAAGGATTGTGAAAGAGACAGGAATCTCATGCCTCACACTGTGTGCAGCCAGCCCTGCATTTTTTCACCCATCATTCTTTCCATTGGACCCTTTCCATTTATTCTATGAAAACTGCATGGTGCATATCTGGGATTTGTGGGTGACACATAGTTCCATTGAAGAGAAGATACATACAGATAAAGACATGGCTTCAAAACTTGGTGCAGAGATTGAAAGAGCAATGAAGACCCTTCCTTCATCTTTCTGTGGACCAATTAGAGACCCATATAAAAAGCGCCATAGCCAGTACAAAGTCTATGAATGGATGGCCCTCCTTCATTGGTATATTATACCAATGGCATGGGAACTAGGCTTTGATATGGATGTGCTCAAGAACTTTAGCCAGTTTGCAGACATTGTTGAAACTGCAATGTCTCACTCATCAAAGTCTGATAAGAACTTGGCATCCTTACACACCCTAATCAAGTCCTTCCTCCAAGGATTTGAAAGGCTTTATGTTGGAGATGACCCAGTCAAAGTTCAAGATGCAGACTGTGTATCTGGCAATTGATCCATATCCCATTTCATATCTCCTGGAATGGTTCAATCAGATTTGGCTCTCAAGCTACAGTGGAGAGGGCCATTGGAGAAATTGGGCATAAAGTCAGATCCAAGAAGGCACCCTTTGCCAATATAGCCACACTTCTCTATGAAAGGGCAAACACCAAGGTGTTGACCTTGCAGTACCCATTCCTCAGCATTTCTCCTAAAGAGAAGAGGAAGACAGAACACCTATTTCAGTCACTGCCAATCAAGAAAGCAGAGCTAGAAAGTCCCTCAGACTATTATAATCACCTTGCTGCAATCTGTGATTATCTTGAAGTTAATTTGGATATGGACCTCCCAATGCAAAGATGGGGGAAGTGCAATATTCCAGGAGGTGTCACTCTGAGAAGCAGAGTCTCTGAGGAGGGAGGCCAAGCCTCAAGATCATCTAGATATTTTGAGGCTCAGGGAGAGGAAGGGCCTATCTTTGGAGAGGCATTGGCATTTTACTCTCTGCCAGACCATGATTGCAGTTTAGTAGTCTGTCATTGGCTAGTGGAGATAGTTGATGTATTGGGAAGATGGTCTGGAGAGTGGTCAAGTGACTGTATGGTGTTGGAAACATCCAGTCTTACTAACTAATCTGGTTGGAGTTTGGGCATGGGGGGCAAATATTCATATCTTGAGAAAGCATCCAGGATTAGATATGCTTAGTACTGAAGAGCATAATATTGGAGAGCAAGAAGAGGAGTAAAGTAGTTTGTCTTATACTTGTGCTTCATTCATGTATAAAGAAAAATGTCTACAACAACAGGCTTCTGCTATGAATGTGTGGGATGACAATCTTTTCACCATAATTTCCTTAGACAAGGGTCTTTGCGGTGGCATCCACTCTTCTGTTTTGAAGGCCACACATTGCTCCATTAATACTGGAGAAAATGGTGGGTGAAATGATTCACCCATTGTTATTGTTGGTGACAAGGCCAAGGCCCAACTCTTGCACACTCTTACTTCTAATTTCTCTGTTATGACAGGGAGAAATAGGTCTTCTCATGTTCTTCACCTTGCTTGTGCCACATACATGTTCCTGTGTGGGCAATAGCATGAGGTTGTATTGTTATGAAAAGTGGTCAGGGAAGGAAGATAAAGCTGGGGACTCTCTGGCACATGGTGCAGTGCAGAACCCCCATCTCCCCCATATCCATGCACAGATTCCCCTTCCCCATCTCCCTCACACCCATGCACAGATTCCCCATCCCCATCTCCCCCACACCCATGCACAGATTCCCCTTCCCCATCTCCCCTTCACCCATGTGCACATTTCCCTTCCCCCCCACACACGCACAGATTCCCCTTCCCCATCCCCCCCACACCCACACCCATACACAGATTCCCCTTCCCCATCTCCCCCACACCCATGCGCACATTCCCATTCCCCATCTCCCCCACATGCACACCCATGCACAGATTCCCCTTCCCCATCTCCCCCACACCCACACACAGATTCCCCTTCTCCATCCCCCCCACACCCACACCCATGCACAGATTCCCCTTCCCCATCTCCCCCACACCCATGTGCACATTCCCATTCCCCATCTCCCCCACATGCACACCCATGCACAGATTCCCCTTCCCCATCTCCCCAACACCCATGTGCACATTTCCCTTCCCCCCCACACCCACGCACAGATTCCCCTTCCCCTTCCCCCCCACACCCACACACAGATTCCCCTTCCCCATCCCCCCCACACTCATGCACACATTCCCATTCCCCATCTCCCCCACATGCACACCCATGCACAGATTCCCCTTCCCCATCTCCCCCACATGCATGCACAGATTCCCCTTCTCCATCCCCTCCACACCCACACCCATGCACAGATTCCCCTTCCCCATCTCCCCCACACCCACGCACACATTCCCCTTCCCCATCTCCTGGTAAAGTTTTTTTTTTTTGTCTCTAAGTTCTCTTGACTCCCACTGACTAGCAATTGACGTTGTCTGACTTTGTGATGTCCTCATACAATGTCCCAGTCAATGGTGATTTTTTTGCCCAAGTTTCACTGACTAATAGTTGACTTTCATTGACTTCATCAAAGTTACTTGACTTCAATTGACTTCAATTGACTCAAATTTACTGTTTTTTTCGACTTTAGCTGACTTTCAGCTGACTTCCTTTTTTACTGAGTATAAACCCTCATGTAGTGTCCTGAGTGGAACCAACTTGTCCTCTTGGTTCTCCACTCAGAGTGCTGCCGTGTGATCACCGTGATTATAGTCTTGTATAAAGACTTACACGTTTTGCATCCTCCACGTCGACTGCACTCTTGGCATGTGACTTGTCTCCACATCAGGTTGAGTGTGCTCCCAGTTCAGTTCACTTTTACCTTTCACTTGACTTGACATAGCACAGCAGTCGCACCGCTACAGAAACCTTCTCTCCTGTCGCACGATTCGAGTCACTGAGATTACTTCTGGTGTTGGCTGCACTGGAGGACTGGCACATCCATCAGATGGATGTCAAGTCTGCATTCCTCAATGGCGTGCTTGATGAGGAAATTTACATGGAGCAACCACAAGGGTTCATCACCACTGGTTCAGAGATGAAGGTGTGTCGCCTAGTCAAGGTGATATATGGTCTCAAACAAGCCTCCCATGCATGGAACTTGCAATTCCATGGAGTGCTACTTGCACTCAGCTTTAAGCAGACGTTTGCCAATGCTGGCATATATGTGTTGCCTCAACAAGAGGGGGATGGACCACTCTTTGTTATTGTTTACATTGATGACATCACTATATTGGGTGCTTCTTTGGAAAGGATCAAGTGTTTGAAGTCAGATCTCTCTGAACGCTATGAGATGACAGATCTCGGGGAGATAGAGTCATATCTTGGTATGCACATTGTGCGCGACTGCTCCCTCAGATGCATCAAAATAGATCAGTCTGGCTATGTCAAGGATGTCCTTGAACGCTTTGGCATGTCTAATGCCACTCCACACTCCACACCCTTGCCCACTGGTGCTGATGAGCACCTTCATAAATATACAGGTCAGGCTACTGCCTCTGACATTACACACTATCAGTCACTTATTGGTAGTCTGCTGTACATTCAGATTGGTACTAGACCAGACATTTCCTTCGCTGTGTCATGTCTGGCGCAGTATGCAGCGAATCCCTCACCCCAACATCTGCGGCTTGTGCAATATGTTCTGGCTTACTTAGTAGGCACTGTGGACATGCAAATAGTCTACGATGGTGCCAGTGGAGACGGCCTTCACAGCTACTCTGATTCTTCCCTGGGTGACCAGGTTGACGACAGACACTCCACCTTGGGTTATGTGTTCCTTTTAGCCAATGGTGCAATAAGCTGGTCTTCGTGAAAGCAAAAGACAGTGGCCCAAAACACTACAGAGGTGGAATACATGGCCATGACCGATGTGGCCAACCAAGCTGCTTGGTATCAGAGCTTCCTTGCGGAACTTGGGTACGAGGTCGACGACCCCATCCCACTGCATGGTGACAACAAGGGTGCCATTGACTTGGCCTTGAACCCTGTCACTGGGAGGCAATCGAAGCACATTGCCATTAGGCATCATGTCATAAGGGAGTCAATCGAAAAGGGGACCATCACCCTTATTAGAACCCCTACTGCGGAAATGGTTGCAGACGGCTTTACCAAGTCACTTGCGCATGTCCTGCTGCAGCAACACAATGTTGACATGGGCTTGTGCTAGTCCCAGATTGCTGATCATGGGGAGATGTTGATACGTGACCTGTGCGCACTTAGCAGCTCAATGGACACGCAGATAACAGACTGCTTTATATTAGATATACAGACTTGTAGATTAGATTATTATGATCTTTACAATCTCGGACTTCTTGTATTTCTTTATCTATGACATCACTTATGTACATGACATCATGGACCACTCTGGATTGCCCTTGTACTACATCTATGTACTTTCCCTTGTTCTCTTATCTTTATTGTGATGTCACTATGATATCATAGTCTGGACACTTCTTGTTCTATATGCCTTGTTCTCCTGTCTAGTCCACTCCTTTGTCCAAGTATAGAACAATGCATCTTGTTGTATTTACTGTGGCTCGCTGTTACCAGCGTCACCCTCTGTAAAGTATAAGTAGAGTACTTTGTATGCTCTGGCACCACACCAGTTCTCATCTGTTGTGTGCCAGGTATGTTCCCTTTGATGAACAGTACACATATGGGACATACTCACAGTGGCAAAGTAGACTGTGGTGAGATATGAGGGTGGTACTTGAAGCAGCAACAGAGATGATCTAGCAAGTGAAGCAGATGGTGGTCTGGCACACAACAGATGAGAACTGGTGTGGTGCCAGAGCGTACAGGGTACACTACTTATACTGCTACAGAGGGTGACACTAGTAACAGTAGGTCACAGTAAATACAAGGGCGCATTGTTCTGTACACGGACAAAGGAGTGGATACAAGAAGAACAAGGCGTAGAGAACAAGAAGAGTCCAGACTATGATATCATAGTGACATCACAATAAAGATAAGAGAACAAAGGAAGGTACATAGATGTAGTACAAGGGCAATCAATCCAGAGTGGTCCATGATGTCATGTACATAGGTGATGTCATAGATAAAGAAATACAAGAAGTCCAAGATTGTAAAGATCATAATAATCTAATTTACAAGTCCTGTATATCTAATCTAAAGCAGTCCGTTATCTGCGTGTCCATTGAGCTGCTAAGTGCGCACAGGTCACTTATCAACACCCTCTCCTGTATAAAACACCAGTTCTCATCTGTTGTGTGCCAGACACTATCTGCTTCACTTGCAAGAACTATCTCTGTTGCTGCCTCCAGTACCACCCACATATCTCACCACAGTCACCTTGTTCACTGTGAGTATGTCCTCCATGTGTACTGTTCATCACAAGGCTCAAGCAAAAGTGCAAGCTAAGGCAGGGACTCAAGCGCAATGGCAAGTCGAAGATTGTTCGTGAGGCGAAGACAATGTGGTATTGCACAAGAAGTCAAGTCTACCATACAAGCTAGGTAATGCGTGACTTATATACTAGTATGGGGTGTTTGTAAGGTACAAACACAAGGCGCGATCCTAGGATACTGGTCCTAGAGAGCTAACAATGGGAAAGCTATAAGTGGAACAAGGGAATTCCATGGGATGACAGCGTGCCTCAGAAATGGTCAGTGGACACAGGAAGTCATAAAATGGGGTGTTGTAATGATAAGGCATAGGGCGCGAGATAGAAGCCGAGAAGCGTGGAGAACTGGCTCGTGGGTTAACTGTACAACTGAAACCGAAACCGAACACAATGATGAGAACAAATCAAGGGAAAAGAGAAGTTGTAACATGCACAGTCCATGACTAAGTACTGCTGACCTTCATAGTCATCACCGATGAGTCAGAGTCCACAACCCAGATGAAATGTAACACAGCAGCTTCCATACCTTGCTCCACACTGTGATATGTATATTCAATATGAAATGTTTTTCTGTCCCATCCCCATTGGAATCAACACTAGACCAGTTAGTCCCCACTAAACTGAATGTAATTTCTTTTCACAAATGGTTTCCAAAACCAATAAGTAGGATATATAAATTTATTTATTAAGTACTGTGATTATTTTTTGTGGAAAAGAAATTTGGCAAATTGGAATGATCACTGAGATGCCCATTTCAACCCCACCTGTGTGTGTAATATTGCAAAATCAGTGTATGTTATGGAAGCGGCTGTAAAACATTGTTTTTGGCTTGGCCCATGTCTCATGCAAGAAAGTGTTTACTGAACAGGCCCTTAGTGTTTTTTGATGACAGCTTAGATCTGAGACGCTGCTTAGTCATATGGTTACCCTTCATCAGCAGCGATCATCCTGTGGCCTTCTGTAGCCTTCTGTAGTCGACAATGACGCACGCACGCACCACAGACCAGCATCCTTTACAATCGGGTTCGAATGTTCCAGCGGTTGCTCTTGGGTCCTCAAGCTTTTGCACCGTCGCAGAGACTCCGGTAATGGTGGTTGTGCGATAACCCCTTCCCTGCCCTGATGTTACCCTGATGTCAATACTCCAGGGTGGAGTTTCGGACGATTGTGCAGACGTAGTGGAGAAATGGCTTGCACTTTCTTTCACATGGTCTGGCAAATCTTTCCCTTTAGATATTGCAGACTCGGACAGGTTAGGTGCTTTGCGAAAGAATACGAGCCAATGGCTCACGTTGTTGAAGGATATTTGATTTGAAGGTGGTTTTATTCAGCATGACTGATGTACCACCAGAGCGGCAAAAAATACTTGGGCTCGTGAAGGGGAAACTGCCTCCAGATGACGAGCGGATGTAAGCCCAGTCGGCATTCACAAAAGCTACTCCTATATTAATATTGCGTAGAGGCAACCTTGGGCTGGTTAGCGGGAAAAAGTTTACGCTCGTGGGCACACCGCAAGGACGCGAGTTGAAGGATCCGAACCGTCTGTTGCACTTGTCATGTCGCTTGCCTTGATTGACGTCGCTTTTCAGAGATGGAGCTTTTATCTGATGTAGTGAACGATCTCGATGTCGACTTCACTGCAAATCCTGCTGCTGCCGAAACGCATAAGAACGATCAGCGTAACATTCGCAAGATCCGCGAAGCAACTGAAAAGCTCAAAATTAACTTGATTCACCCCCTTCGCGAGGGAAAGCGCTTACTTGTTTTGGACATTGATTATAGTTGGTTGCTTTAAGTTGCGATGCTTATTCGAAGCTTGACCTGGATGCACCCCAGCGATTTTGGATACGAAGCCCTTGACCTCCGGCGCGTTACCCCCCGCTGAATGTGCACGTCCTCGACTGCACGAATTTTTGACTGCCATTTACCCGTTTTACGATATATGCATCTGGTATGGTTGACAGCCCATCTACTCAAAGCTTCTTACAAGGGACCTAGGTCACAGACAAGCTGGATTTGGATCGAGACTAAACTTATAGAGCTCGGGATGATAGGCGGGAGTCAGAGTTACCAGGTCCGGCTTCTCGTGAGATTAGAAAATCGGCGCTAATTTTTCTAGATATCTTTCGGTGAGCGGAAAGGGTCTTGATGACATCTGGGTCGATGACTACGAAAATCAACCTTGATCATTATTCGCAGTTCTGGACAAGACCCCTATGTTCACTGTCTTTTCCCAGCGGGATGGCAAGGCTTATAGTCATCATGTTAAGCCCCTACGGATTATCTGGAACCACTTCCCTCAGTTGTGGGTCCATCCCTTTCTATAAGCCCGCAGCTGTCTGACGCGTCTCACAAACAGCAGCGGAAAGAATACCATCCACGTAGACGACCTTGTGAGTCTCACATACTATAATACACAAACTGCATAACACCCTGCCAGGGACGAAATTTTGCCCTCAACCCCAAACAAGGGTTAAAAATATCGGCGTTCAAGGATGCCCATACACCACGTGCAATCGCCGACCGCGAGTTAGACGATTTGGCGAGGTATCTGTTACATGTCGCGACCATTGACGACATGCAGACATTGAATCACAAGGTAGGTTAAACTTCCTATCGAAGTTACACTGATACAGATTCGTCAGGACTGGAAACGGATTGTCCGTGCACTGCCCCCACATTAATTGTTCTTTCACGGGTGACACCGTTCAGAGTGTATTGAGTGAATTTGATTATGTCGCCATAGGTCGATTGGTTGGCTTCGAGCTAGCACTCACTTGATAAATAGTTCCTTTCACTGTTTACTTTCCTGGTGCTACAAATAGTCTAAGCAACAACCCCGTGCGAATGATAGAAACTCTAGGCTCTAGGTCTCCAGCCGCGCAACGTTGTCTGTCACACCCTCAAACATTAAAAGGGTAGATGAGGCTGTGAGCAATTTTTATAAACAGTGGCATCTAGTGAAAGGGCTGGATTGGATACCTGGAGACGGCTCGGTCCTTCTTTCAATTCGAACGGGCGTAAAGATCTGGGAAGGTGCATCGAAATGCCAGCCTTCTGATGACGTAACTTCAAGGCGAAGGTATTATGGGTGGTGCAATCTAGCTTAGTCTGTGCCACGTACCGCGGAGGAGATGGTCGCTCTGTAGGCCGAAATATACTTGTGCAAGGGACAGTGGGATGGTTGTGTATGCTTTTGACACAAGCACGAATGTGCGCTGGCGGAAGGATTCTTCGAGGCAAGTAGTAGTGGGAGGCGAGGTACCAGTACATTACGCAGGCAACACCTACCGATAAATGTTCCCACTAAACCTGCGATTAATTGTGCCAAATCTTCCTGCAAGTGATCTGCCCTCCGCGCAAGGTTGGAAAGAGCTTCTCCACGAGAAAAAATATTTTCATAGCGTCGTTCCCACACCGAAGCGAATAATTTCAATGTCGCTTGTGCAAGCGGAACAGAAGCCACGGCATCGGGTATGCGCAGGAGCGCAAACTTTGCTGAAGGTCTATGCGCGATCAGCAGCCCCCGGAGTGAGATCTAAACGAAACTTACAAGTCATTGACTATCAAGTAAGAGAGCACAAGAGGCACAGCGATGAGTAATCGCGTGAGATGATCGTCGTGGGCCACCTTCGAGTTGGTTAGCAAATTTGGTGACTGTACTAAGATAAAGAGCTATGAACATACGAGATCGGCGCGTTCTGCGGCTTGGATAAGTCCATAATAGTCACCCTTGGCTTGGAGGGCGGCGATCTGAGCATATTGTGAGAAACGAGGCAATGGCCTACGAGTGCGGGTCTTACGATCCCACACACCGCAGGCAGTTCGGACACTACTTGGGGGGATTCCCCAGCAAGCACTTTTTGCTGAGGTGAGGAATTGTTGTCCATGTCGTCAAAGATCGAACAAAAGATACAAGTCGTACGCTGTATCGATTTTATAAAAGCTTTAACGTAAGCGTATCCTAATCGGGATAGGGGGGCAACACGAGTCACATGTCACATATCGGAACCCAACCCAAGCACACCCACTGGCAAGCACTGGCACTGGCACTGGCAATCCCGAACATACTAGCCTCGAACTTGAATTGGCTTCCTTCCAGCTAAAACGTTATGGAGGATTTTGTGGCTGACGAAATCGAGTCTATTCTTTACATAGCACGAGAAATATCCGGTACATCTGAGCTATCCCTCTGAACCGTTGACACAGCACCGATAAATCAACAGTGTACAGGATCCCGCCACTGAAGGCTAACGAGGGTCATCGAGCTCAAGAATGGGGCGATCTTTCCCAGCCTTTGTGGAAGGGTCGCATGCGTGTCGTGGAGAAGTCTACTTCCGTATTTCTATTATTCGAGGACGCGCAAACTGGTACGACCCGTCCACCTCCTCGGGCTTCCTGATCAGCTCACGTGTAGTCCAGGTGAATGTACGCATGGGCCGTTGTGATGAAGGGAGTTTACCGCTGAGACTTCTGTCACCAGTATTTGCAAAGGCGCTTTATGACCCCTCTGCACCATCTGTGGAAGCTGTTCTTGATTCTTCCCGATATTTTGTCATCCGGGTCGAAGACAATGGACGAAAGGCCTATATTGGAATGGGCTTTGCAGAGCGTTCTGACAGTTTCGACTTCAGTAAGTCCATCCGGGCTATATGTACTCGTAGGTGCCTAAACCCTGTAGACGTGGCGTTGCAGGACTACACGAAGTACTCAGTCCTTGTGCATACGTTAGCAAGGCTATTATTGAAATCATATTTCTAGGAGGTGGAAGGCTCGCATGAACCCGCCGTCGTCGGCCGTAGACGAAGACACTCCATCGCCACATATCCCTCCCGGGCCAAAGAAGGACTATTCGTTGAAAGAAGGCCAGACATTCAGTATCTCCATTCCTGGCCGTGGTGGCAAATTCGACGACGGTTTGAATGTGCTGGGTTCAACCGGTACATCCCACGCTATCGATCCTGCGAGCGGCGGCGGTGCCGTTCCGCTACTTCCACCCCCTCCTAGTGTCTCAAAGAGGCGCTGATGTGCCAGACTCGTCCGGCAGTCGGCATACATCATGCAAGACATCACTGCCTTTCTGCTCGTTCACCTTTATCACCTGTTTCTGCTTATCCCTTCTTCCCCATTTATCCGGTCCGAATAGGCAACTGAACACGACTTCTGTGGGCTTAGACGGGGCACCGGAGTACCCATTAGTGGGAATACGCTGATCTAGTTGATCTAGAGGTGACATCTATTATAATTACGAGAACGTTTGTAGTAAACATATACCGTGTAGCGATCAGCAGCTGCTATGTGTATGACTGTTCTTTTTTTTTTCTTTTTTCTTTTTTTCTGGACAGACCTTAGCTTTGAGTGGAAACCGCAAACACTGGATGACATTTTGCTGAGACTTGCGAATATGCAATACAACCGTGACCAATGAAATAACATTATAAGTAGTGGTAGTGATAGCCTTGAAGTGACGATATCCTAGAACGCGGGCGTTGCCCAAGTTCGTCTAAATTCCAAACACCTGATAATCATAAGGTATGGAAATGGTTCCCCAGAATTGTGTGTTGCATGCGCCAATGGCCGTCGTTCCACGGGTTCCCAAGTTTTGCGCCGAAAAATTTCCGGTCGTCGCGGGGGACCATTGGGGGAAACTGGTCCCGGAAGAAATTGGGGAAGGATTCGGATTACCTGTGAGGAGGAACGACTTGTACCGAGCCTGGACTTCACGGATTAAAGAGGACTGTGCGGGGCTAGGACTGTTGGCTGTGCCGAACTGCATTTCGTCATTGAAAATACGAAGTAGCTAAACGAATGAATTAGGCAACGTACGACAATCTGAATGTCATCCTCGTGGCAGACAACGCCGGCTTGGGTGCAGTAGGGAATGCGCTGGTTGTCTGGGTAGGTTGCACCGACAGTGTATTGCGCGACGTATGCCTTCCCACCATTCCGAGTCCAGCTGCGCGCAAATGACCATGTTGAACACCGCCAAACCTGATCGGAACCCATCTTCTCTAGCTGGACACGAGCATCAGCGGCACCCCCATCGCGAAGGACCGGCACTTCATAATGAGGGGATGCAAGAAGGTTGCTGGCTCTGGGCTCCTCGAACGACGCATGAACCATTTCCTCGTAGACGGATGTGCTCATCGGGTCGGTGAATTGGCCGTAAATGGCGGGGCCGGCTTCGTCTAGTACTGTACTCAGGATTACGGCCTTGGAAACTTTGGGGAAATGTGTCGTGGAATCCAGCGTACTCGTAATGAGAGTGCCATCATGAACGGGCCGCATGGGCTCAGCTCGGGTTGCAGATGGGTCTATGTTTACTGCATTATCGAACAACATGTCTGATGCAGAAAGGACGGCACCAAGAGGAAGTGAAAGTGCACATGACGTGTCCGTCGCGGAACAGTTTACTTGCTCATTAAAGTAATCCTGGAGTTTAGACTGGACGCTGGTGGACAGGAATCCATAATCCTGTTGCGACTCGGTTACAACCAATGGCGACAATATAGCTCACTTACCATTGGATCAGAGTGGAGGATGGCCGACTGGAAAAGCGGAGCGACCGACGGGGCAGCGAGTAGTGCTCGTATCAAATTCGCGCCACTGCTCTGACCTGCGATGGTGATTTTTGATGCGTCGCCCCCAAAGCTAGTAGCCACCTTGTGTAAGAATTGCAGGGAAGCGACAATGTCCCGCACCGCAAAATTCGTGCGCCCGTCTGGGGAGTTGAAGGCGAGCTGACAATAAACGTCGTAAGGAAACACAGAGAGACGCGTGAAACCGACTTACGGCGCCGAGGCGATATTGCACAACAATAACGATAGCACTTGTCGCTTTGGCAAGGTTAGTGCCATCCAACCCGGGCGCTGTTGCCGAACCATAAATGAATGAGCCCCCATGAATCCTTTGGGCGATTCGATTAGAGCTCCGTGGCATTGAAAATGTCGAATACAAACCAGAGGAAAACGGGAAGCCTGCTTGACACTGTCACGGCAGTTGGTACGTATAGCAACATGGATAAGCAGTCTTCGGAAAATTCAGAAGGGTCCAGAGTAGATTGAGGGCACGCCAACGGGAGTGCTGTTGGATCCGACGAATTGTTTCTACATAAAAACTTGGTAAAGACCATAGGCTCGCCTGGTGCAGGTGATACACACGGTATTTCCCAAGTGCTAGCCACTACGGGGTCTCTCCACCGCTGGGCAGACGCATATCTAACTGCAAACCGCGAAGCTCCATTGACCGGTACCGTGCCTTGCGCAACACCGAGCGGTGTTGTGACGCGGGTGCCTAATAACTCTCGGCTAGTAGTACAGGGGGGCTGAGGCTGCACTGGAGAGGCACCGGCCAGAGTGAGGAGGAGGAAAGTAACAAAACAACGGGCGGGAACGACCATGGTGCTTTACCAGAAATTGTGAGGGAAAAACAGTATGTCTGGCTTATTCGCCAGGGATACAGGAGTACCGAGAGGGAACGTCGATCAACGGGCTTTTAACGAGGGACTGAATTAATGGTGCCTGCCATTAGCCGTGAAGGAAGCACATCTATACCAAGCTGGGTACCTTGCTAGGTACGAACATTGAGAATCTCATAAAAATAGCATGTATAGCAGAGAACAAAGGCCAACGTGGGGACGTCCCTTGGCAATCGTAGTCGGGATTACGCATCGCTTTGCGAAAAAGGTCAGCGTGATAGTGTGCAGGAAATTCTTGTTCCTGTTTAGGAAGGCAACGGAATTAGAGCCACCTTTGTTCCGTTTGCGTGAGGCAGGGTGAGCCCGGTGAGGCTCCGACACTCGACCCAATTTGCCCAAGCATGTGCCTCTCAATGAACTCCTTATATCTGTATAAGCCGTAAGAATAATGACCCGGTTGGGAAACCCTTACTCTAAGCATGGAAAGCCCACACAAATATTCACAAGAATGACCTAAAATGGCATTGCTAACAGTCTAGCACTAACTTTAACACTAACTTTGTGCGATGGGGGATAATATTGTAAACTGCGCAGTGAGTCCACCCAAGGGTGCACCGCAGGCATCATGCTATCTCGTCTACAGTAAAGGACGTAGTGGTAAATTGGAGTCCCATTATCCAAGCAATTAGAACAGCGCCCAGCGAGAGTGCCTAGATTCGTACTTACAGTGGTCTCGCCTCGGCATCTGCCGATCCTCTTTCTTCTCGAGCTTACCAATTGGAGGTCAACCGACATGACCATGGCCTCAACACCCACATCTCTC
This sequence comes from Lactarius hatsudake, assembly GCA_024734325.1. Classification (NCBI taxonomy): domain Eukaryota; kingdom Fungi; phylum Basidiomycota; class Agaricomycetes; order Russulales; family Russulaceae; genus Lactarius; species Lactarius hatsudake. Next base: position 1,172,086 of record JANSJP010000004.1, on the reverse strand, counting down.
AGGATGTAAGAAGGATATAGCCGTATGAACACTTTCTTCGTATTATTAATTGTCATTAGACTCGTTGTGGGCTCTGCAATGGGCTCAATCCCCACATTGTTTGACAAGATATCAGCTATACACGAGAAGCACGGTCCATTCAACCTCGCACTTTGCGTTGGCGACTTCTTTGGTCCATCACCAGATGTCAACGACGGAAGTTACACCGAAAAGCTTTTGAATGGGCAATTGCGGGGTGCGCCTCGGTTGTGTCGTAAAGTCGGAGACTTGATACACCGAATGTTTTCAAGCTCCACTACCTTGTTACATTATGCAAGGTGAACACCCAATGTCCGAAATAGTGATCGAACAATTCTCGAAAACGAATGGGGAGCTCTGCGATAATGTATTCCTTCTCAGTGGGCCAAATGTTATCCCGTTCACTCCTTGCACAGGTACTAATATATAGTACTCAGCTAAGTCACAGATCATGACAACAGCCGAGGGCCTGCGTATTGCCTGTCTCGGTGGGACGTACAAACCCGAGATTTACCATGGATCAGAAATCCCTCATGTGCGTGTCATATACTCATTTTAATTCCCTTTGACCACATTATCATGCCTTAGGGCTTCTCATCCCCTTATTACACATCGCGGACTGTCTCGAAACTGCTTTCCAGCGCTGTCTCCTCTCCTGCATCTAAACCACCCCTTCGCTCGTCCACGGTGTCTGCGCTTAGCGCTTCTCCGTTGGTTGATGTGTTCATTTCGCATGACTGGCCCTCCGCTGTCACCGAGCTCTCGTCTGTACCGCTCCCTTCGCCCGAGTTGCCAGATGTCGGCTCTCCGCCAATCGATGAAATAATTGAAAAAATCAAACCAAGATATATCTTTTGTAGTGGTGGGGGGGTGTCTCCTTGTTTTTGGGAGAGGGAGCCATTCACGTGGGCGGGAGAAACAGACAGGGTGTGTAGATTTGTAGGTCTTGGTGCGTTTGGCGGAGAGCCGGTCGGCGGAAGAAAGCAGCGGGTGAGCGCGCCTTGTTGATGCCCTCTCTGCACACTGAATTTCTGGACAGTGGTTTTATGCGTTCGCAATTGCACCCCAGGTGCAGACGACAGAGGCTTCTTCACGACCTGCGAATGCAACGTCCAATCCGTTTACAAATAGACCCCGTGCATATAAGCGCCCATTCGAAGCTGCAGAAGACCAAACATCCAGGTGGGAAAATGTGCAGCGATCGAAGCGTACTCACACAGGTGTGGTTCCTTGATTCGCGTCCTCCCCTGAGGCTAAGGAACTCACCACCAGGAGTTGAACGGGACAAGCCACCACCAGGTTATCGTTGTAAACGGTGCGATAGCACGGATGTACGTCCCGTGAATTGCCCATCTCCAGAAAACTCAAGCACAGCCAGCACTTCATCAACACCTGTCCCGAGCGTGCAAAGCCACCTGAAAACTATATCTGCAGGACTTGCCATAACGTTAGACGGACTGCTTCTGATCCTAGTTGTCACTGACATCACGTTTGACAGCCAGGGCATTTTGTTCGCGACTGCCCAACTCGGCATGCTGTTGGTGACACCGGTGGTCGCAAACCACACGAGGGTTACGTCTGCCGTGCTTGTGGCAGCGAGTTGCACTACATTAAGGACTGTCCCATAGTACAAGAGCGACGAACTCCTGACAACCGGATGAGTTCCAGACGCGGTCCCACTCGTGAAGTTGGACCAGACGAGTGTTGGTTCTGCTTGTCCAATCCCGCCCTAACAAAGCATCTAATTGTCACAATCGGCGAAGAATGTTATCTCACCTTTCCCAAGGGTAAATTGGTGCCAACGCGGAACCCTGGGCATTACCGGGATGCGGAGATACCCAACGTGCCCGGAGGGGGCCACGTGCTCATTGTGCCCATCGCACATTGTATGACGCTCGATACTGTTTCGAGCGAGTTGCGCACCTCCGTTCTCGGCGAGTGTGACAGGTATGACTCTTTAACAGTTACGGCGAAACATGCCTGATGCCTCGTGCTATAGATATCAGGCTGCGCTGCGCGCACTGTATGCCAAATACAATGCGACAGCCGTTTTCTTCGAGACAGGTCGTATTTCAGCCAAGGGTGGGCATGCACACATCCAAGCAGTACCTGTGCCACTCTCCCTCCAAGACAGGGTCGAAACTGCATTCCGGGATGCCGGCAAGCTGCATGGTGTTGAATTCAATGCGGAAGAATCTGACCATGGGGAAAGAGAGAGCTACTTTCGGGTAGAGCTGCCAAGTGGAATGAGATTGGTATATCGAAACCAAGGCGGCTTGCCATTCAGTGTGCAGTTCGGCAGGTGCGCCCGTGCAGGAACCATTTTTACAGTCATGTCTCAAGTCTGATGATTTCAGGAACGTGTTGGCCTCGCTATTGAAAATGGACGAAAGAGCGGACTGGAAGACTTGTTTGCAGTCCGAAGAGGATGATAAGGCCGATGTGTTAGCATTTAAGACTGCGTTCTCCCCGTTCGATCCCTCAAGATAAGGCCGTTGTGACCATATAAACGCATCCCAATGGAAATGCCTGTCTGTACTTTCCACGCGCAGTTTAGTTTGTTCTCTTCCTACATTTATACGGGGAGTGCGAATCCCACCATCGGACGCCATGTCTATAGATATAATTCATACATTCGTTTCCTCGCAACGTTGACTATCTCTCGATCAACATCCCTTCAGACATGAGAAGTAAGACTGGCAGGGCCATCGATGCTCTTCCTGTAATTGTGCCCGAATGAGCGCATACCCTCTTTCTTAGCCTTACGCAACACGCGCGCGATGGCATCAATACCTGTTCCAATATTAGCCGTGTGGTGCGGACTCTGGAATTGAGTGTTTGGCTTACCTTTGTCGAGATCCTCAAGCGGGGGGCCAAAAGACAGCCTAACAAAGTGGTGGCACGGTGAGTTGAAAAGATTCCTCCGGTGTGCAGGATTGATGTCGAAGAAGATGCCAGGGATGACAATCGTCTTCTCTTTCAGAAGTTCCTCGAAGAATGTGAGGCCATTGTTAATGGGATTAGGGAGGTTCTCCAAGTTAAGCCAAATGTAAAACGTGGCTACTGGAGGAAGTGTGACCTCGACCCCAATGGCCTTCAACCGCTTCAGTACGTGATCACGCTTCATCTTGAAATGTTTCTGGAGGGCGATCCTCTCGTTGTGAACATGCTGTGGGTCCAAAAGTGGGACGGCCGCTAATTGCAAACTGGGGAAACCAACTGGCTGAGCATGAGTCCTCAGCTAAAGGAAAGGCGGATAGTTACGGATGATTAGCCCCGCCATCTAAGAAGGAGCCTACCAAGTGACTAGTCCGTCTGCCGTCAACGTTCCAGAGTCGTTATCGACATACCAGACTGAGACAGGGCAGTTATAAGATTCTTGGGACCAATAACCCAACAGATCCGCCAACCAGGCAGTCGCCAGTTCTAAGAAAGAGTCAGCTGAGGAGGTTTCGAGCACCAAAAAGTCAGTGCCTTTGTGAGCCCATCGACGATGACCACAGAGTCTTGGTTGACGTCCTCAACATATTCTGCAGACGAGATTGACTTCCCGACGTCTTTGTCATCGTCATGGTAGATGTACCATGAATAAAACTACGTTGGAACAATGAGTAATGTTTGTGGTTAAAAAGAAAGACTGAACCTCGTCAAGGATGACAGTGGTTGTGCTCTCCCGGCTGATGTCAACAAGCTCTTTCAGGTCCTTTCCCCTAGGGTAGTCGAGTTGCCGGGATGCAAGCGCAAAATGTCTCGGACGCACTTAATGACCTGACCTGTAGGGTTTCTAGGATTGGACGCAATGATCACTGCGAGGCCTTGAGTATGGATGTCTTTCTGTGGGAATAACAAAGGGCGAATGAGGAATAGCCAAAAGGGTCTTAATTGGGGCGTGCCTTGACTTGCTTTATATCCAAGTTATAATGGTCCTGAACGGTGCTGTCAGGGGGTGCCACCGCACGCATGAGGGTAGTAAAGCTCACCTCCGGATCCAAACTGCCAAGTCAGGTGTCAGCGTATAGGCTGTTACTTACTATCATTTGTCAAATCAGTGCGCACGCGGTAGGGACTGGTACAAGACGCCTAAACGCGGATAACATTTGATCGTATGCGGTGTAGTCAGGAACCTGGTACGACTGCACAATGATTCGTTAGTATATGTTTGATTATATACCAGACATGGAACAACGAACGCAGTAAACGTCGCCAATGACAGCAGCAACGCGGGAGAGACCAGCTCGCCCGCCAGGAACTATGCAAACGTTCTCGTACGTATATTGAGAGGCTTTCCCCTGTCGATAAGTTGTGTTATAAAGGTTGGCAACAGCCTCCCGAAGCGCTGTTGACGATTTAAAAAAAATCATGTCTGCGTAGCTGCCACTGAGCCGCACGAACCTTTCACGCCGGTTGTGGGGGCGTATTCAAGGGCGTCATTGTCGTACTCGACCTTGAGAGGACGGTCCGGCGCTCCAGGTATCGGTCCGACCTCTGGGGCACCCTGACCCAGGTTGGACCATTCGTGCGAAGAAGCATAATTGAATCCATTGGCTTGCGCACGGTCAGAACAGTAGATGACGCCAGTGGAACCTGGATGTTGGATGCCAGGGACAGTCTCTTCGTCCTAGGATCGCATGAGTGATGTCGCAGAAAAACAAGCAACACAGGAAGACCAACAGGATTGACGGTCTGCGGAAGGATGGTACCCTTCACCTTATGGCCAGCTGATTGACGGTATAACTACAGTAAATAAGCATTCATTTCGGGTGTTGTGCGGGAGGGAGCACGGGAGAGATACCTGGTGTGCTTCAGACTCATCTTCGTGCTTGTACGATTTCGAGACATCGAGATCCTAGGAGAAATATGGGCGAAACGCACAGTTGTTACAACAATGCGTCGCAATAATCAATATCTGGGTTTACAGGGTGATCGTGGCGCCGTATCCACTGGATCGGATGACGTACGACATCTCTGAAGTGAAGGGGGGTATTCGCACGAGAAACTTGCGCACTGGTTGGCCGAGGCGAAGACATGCTGTTTAGAACAGGGAAGGTAACGACAAGGTTAGATCCTGCCCTTGACGAGGCTTTTATGGTGCCCTGGTATCTCCTTCATGATTCCGACCCACTCCACTGATTGATTGTGATTGTGTACCTTCCACTTACTAAATTTATACAAATGCTCATTGGTTCCGTGCCATCACACCCCCCTGCGCCGCAAAAGCACTCATACAGTGGGCGGTTCCTACAATACTCGGCTGACACGGTTCATTCAAAGTAGCGTCTCTCCTGCACAAACATGTCGGATAAGCGATCAAAATCGATGATTGCTGAAATGATTTGGACGCACCAAGCGCAGCGCGGACTAGAGAGCATCCCACAGCAACAGTTTGTTGAGCGTCCGCTTCTTCCTTCAAGGACGGGTTCACCTCCTGTTACGAAAGGAGTGACTAATTGATGCCAGCAGTGGCAATATTCACACACCATTAGGTCGACTGCAACCAGGAGTCCCGTTTCATACAGCCTTTCGCAGATGTAATGGCCCTCTCTGAATGTCAAGCCACCTCTTACCGGCGTACCCGTACTTGGAGCTACACTTGGGTCTAGGGCGTCGACGTCGAAACTGAGGTGGATTGGCTTCGATCTGTCCGGGTTTACCCGGTCCAACGCCATTTCTACTACCTTCCCAATACCATATCGATCTACTTCGTGCATGGAGAACGCGGCGATATTATGTTCCCGGATGATCGCCTTCTCCCCCCGATCAACATCCCGAAGGCCGATATACGCCAGATTCGACGGAGGTAGGTGGACGGAATCGAGCCAAGAAAATGGAATTGGCTGACTGCTCGCAAAACCACCAAGAGAAGTGGATCCAGAAACCGAAGTGAGAAAGGCTAAGGGCATGCCGTGAATATTTCCTACACCACAGCCGTCCGTCAGAAGAATGACAGCCCCAGATTCAGTAACACAACTTGCCTGAATCGGTAGTCTCCGGTGTGTTGATGTCAGCGTGGGCATCGATCCAGATAACGCAAGCATCGGGGTATTTACTAGTTCCACAATTAGAAGACACCACGAGAAGAGAAAGTAAGATCTTACGATAACGTCCCGGCAATGGTTCCCATGGCCAGGGAGTGGTCTCCGCCAAGCGTAAGCGGCAGAGAGCCTTTGCTTGCGTGGCCAGCAACAACCCGTCCAACAGCTTCAGTAACATTGGAAACGAGTCTCGGGTTCCTAAGTTTTCCCGTAGGAGGATCCTACCGCAGCTGATATGTCTTCAAATTGATGGTGCCCGTCAAATTCTACGACCCAACCTAGGTCCTTGAGTTGTTCCACGAGACCGGCGTTGACCAGGTGGATTGGGCCTTTGTCGACGCCGATTCTATGCTGCAGTGGTTTAAGAAACAGCGGGGAGATCTGGTAAGCGCCAGGAGTGACACACCTGTCCACCGCTACACGTCATAATAATTTAGCGACAGGCACGCCGTATTCAGAGAATTATAACTGACCTGAACGGACATCCAACGATCTGTGGACAGTGGACATACATCAAAAATGATCAGATACCAGAGAATTCGCACTTACCGAGACCGTCTTGGGCTCTGCAATGAACTTCAACTTTTCACCCATTCCTAACAGCGACACCGTAGACTAGCGAGGAAGAACGAAAAGCTCCAGCTGGCAACTTGAAGCCAGCTGGCGACGCTTAAGTTGATGATGTAATCTCCCGAATTAGGTGACGACCGGGACACTCCTCAGGCTACACAGTCTTATCACAGTATCTAAGTTACTGTAGTTCGCTTTCGTTCCAGCTTCGTTCGAACACTTCGGAATTCTCACTCAATCTCAATAATGGACCAAATACTACAAAATGAGATACGACATCTACCTTATAATATTATAAGAAAATGTTACACAATCAAATATAACCGTAATCGAACCGTAAACGCGTAAACCCCTATACAGTACTGTGATGGTCCATTTATAATGGCAACCCAAAAGTTATAATGGATTATAATGTCCACGCTTGCTGATATGAATTATAAACCCGTTCCCGAATGTTCCGACAACATGTTCGTTTTATAAAATTTGCTCTGGCGCAAGGAGGGGAAGGGAATGGCTGTCTGTCGCATTTCATGTCAAGCTTCGAGCTTCAAGCTTCGACCCATGGCGCCGGTCCGATTTAGTCGATTTAGTCATCAGCCGACCACTTTTAAAACTGAAATAAAACTGAAACCGGACTACTTCTATTGCGAGCCCGAGCTCATCGAGCGCTCATCCACCGTGCCTACTGAAAGAAAGAAAGTATTGTACTGTACGTGGATGACCAAATTCATGTGACCTATTCAAGAAAGAGCAGAAAAATCTTTCTGTCATTCGTGTCGTGTCGGGAGAGCAAGGTCAAGAACGACTCCCTCAAACAAAATGCTTCAAGAAGTGCCTGACGTCCATCGAATTATAACCTCGGGGTAGACTTTGGTGTCGATAGAACCAATTCCCGCTGTCGTTACACCGAGGGTACATTGCATGGCTCATGCAGCATAGGCTGTATTGTTTAAAGGTTTTCGCTCTCAAGGGGCAGCTCTGCGTGGAATCGGTTTGTGGATCAACGTAAGTGGAAATAAGCCGACGTAAAGTATGATCCGATGTCATGCCAGCAACTCCTGGTTGAACTCCCGTCCGATCAACATGCGCCTGATCTCCTGTGTACCTGCCCCGACAGTGTAGAGTCGCGAGTCGCGTAGGATCCTACCTACGGGGAAATCTTGGGCATTCAAGTCAGCCATCGAACACCCCAATGACGATACGATTTTCACCATTTATATATCCATTCCCTCCGAGACACTGCATTGCTTCTGATGCGACTTCGACGGCTTTCTCAGTAGAGTACAGGATGGCTCCCGCACAATCCTTACATGGTTAACAAAATAAGATGTTATGGGGAGTCAAAGCATCACGCACTCACTTTACGGCTGATCTGACCCTGGTCACACGCCCTGGCGACGGCGTAGACGTAGGATCTACTTGCGTTCAACTTTGTATACATGTCTGCAATCTTGCCTGCCGTGTGTCAGATCCAGTCATTGCGTTCGTAGGATCGTTCCAACATACCTTGCATCAATTGGAAAGTCCCGACTGGCTGGCCAAACTGTTTACGATCGTGGACATACTCTACTGCATGGTCAAAAGCTGCTTGCATGAGCCTGGCACCAGTCGTCAGCGGGTTGCGGGTGCTCAAGATATAGGTAAAGCTACCCGAGTGGTCCGCCGCTCAGAACCAGTCTCTCCAGGTCCAGGCCAGACATAAGAACGGATGCACCCTTGTTGACGCCTCCGAGGACATTCTCTGTACGAGACGCGTTTGGGCACTCGCTACACATGAAAGGGGGCACGGGACCGACCATCGGGGACTTCACAATCCTCGAAAACTAGCTCACACGTGTCGCTTCCACGCATACCAACCTTATCAAGTTTTTGGTGCGTCGAGAAACCTTTGAAACCTTTCTCAACGATGAATGTCGTTATTCCTTTTGGTCCCATTTCTGGGGCCGTCTTCGCGTACACGACAAGCGTTGACGCAATTGGGCCATTAGTTATCCTGAAGGTGTAAGATGTCGGAAACAAGCACCGACTACATGTATTGAATTTGACGCACCAAAACTTATTGCCATTTAATCTCCAACCTCTATCGGTCTTGTCTGCTTTCAATCGCATGCTGATTACGTCGCTCCCGGATCCAGATTCACTCATCGCCAAACTCCCAATCTTTTTCCCAGAAACCAAGTCGGGCAAGTACTTTGCCTTCTGCTCTTCCGTACCGTGTCGATGGATCTGATTTACACACAAGTTGGAGTGTGCACCGTAGGAAAGCGCTACTGACCCCGAGGCACAGGACAACTCTTCCATAGCGAGAAGATGCTCAAAATACCCCAGTCCCTAACCCTCCGTATTTGGGAGTTACCGTGACCCCGAGCAAGCCCATATCGCCGAGCTTCTCCCAGATATGCTGCACGTTATGGTTGAGCACGGTGCGAAAGTGGTTGACCATTACTAGACCGACCATGGGTGAACTATTGGTTCTGTCAATTTCTGCAGCCAGCGGCGCAACTTCACGCTGAGAAAATTCACTGACAGCATTTCTGAACTAATTGTATTGTTAACCATGTCTTGTGTCTTCTCGCAATGGACAAGCCTGGCACACCTCAACCTGTTCTTCCGTAAGACCCGCGATATTTGCGTTGTAGAACGACGCCATCCGGCGAGTGATGAGTCCGATTGCTGAATATCTGCCAGCAATCTGTGGGGTAATGAACTTGGAGGCACGAATATTGCGTATGAATGGCATGGTAAGGACGATGGGAGAATGAATGTAAATGATCCGGTTCGGTTACAGTAAGTTAACATTTACATATTCGTTGAATTTGATATTTCTGCAGGGTGCATTTTCCCACATGCGACCTCGCTTCAGGTCCCAGGACTAACCTCGGTGCACGTTTTCCTGATCCCTGTGTCGATCTTTGCATATTCCCTGACAATCTTTTTATCCAACTTCAGCCAGCCAGGTATTCTATCCACAGCCTTGATATCAAGGTCTATAACCTTGATGCCGTCCATTTCAGTGACATCTGTCTCAGAGCGTATTGGGATGATTAATGAGCAGTCTTTGAAACTCGCAGAGAGCAAGTAAGCGAGCGTGTGATAACGCAGGTTGGAAGGACTGTAGCTTGGATGCTTCTGGCGTTCTTGAGACAGGAAAATGTCCACGAAGGACGTCCAGTCGTCCATGGTAGGTTGCGTCAGATCAGCGACGGGGAGGGCAGCATTTAAACTGTCACTTGAGCCAGCAGACTGAATACGTTTCGATTCAACCAGCTTTGCAAATCCCTCACAATCCAAAGGGTCTAACGAACGTTGAAGAGCCGAAATGCGTTGCAGGAGTGAATTATGGAGAAATAGAGGGAGCAAAGCGCTGATAAACTTTGATTTGATAGAGGTGGTCGGGGCATTGGGAGGCAACGAGAGGGTCTCTTGTGACCATATTTGCAGACCGAGTTCCTGTTGTCCAATCCGCGTCAGTAGCGGCAATTGGGAAAATTGACGACCTACATCGGTTGGAAGTACCATCTTCCCATAATGAAAAATGCGCAGGTTATTGATAGCACCATTTGATTGCGTCCAAGAGTTCCAAAGCCCTTCGAGGGCGATTTCAAGCCGTTCTCTGGATCCTGAAAAGAGATCTAGTGGGCAATAATGGACCGCTACGTTGATCCCTTCTTTCTGCTTCAGATGGGTATGCATGCAAGTTCTGCAGGTTCGAGTCTTTATGGGCTTGCTCTCTGGCGAAAGATAGGTGGGATTAGGAAGGAAACCCCATTTCGGCTTTGGAAAAGTTGTCATTCGAGCCACCAGTAAGTGTTGTAGCTGTTCACCTTAACTTCTACTGCACATGGTATTCCACCTACGAGATCCGATGCTAGGACGGCGGTGCGTTTAGAATTGTCGATTGTGCTGGTGCTCCTCCTTTCCGGTGGGCGCGATAATTCGTGGTGAAGGGAGAACGTCTCCACCCAATGCGCTTCCAAAGGAACGATCTGTAGGTCCACCAGATAGGTAGGGTCCACAAGACGTGATATTATATTTTGTTGAAATGTCACTGCTGGCTCTGGGATGTCGTCGATGTCGATGGGTGTTCCACCGGCTTGGCTCGAGGCTTTTCTGAGGCGCAACACCTTCCCAGTCAGAATGGGATGAGGATGACCCCTGTAAGAGAAAACGGCCGTTGCGCCGCCTTCAGATAAGTATTTCCAGTCAGTTGGCGAGGTTTGAGAGAGCATAAACATCAGTCCAATTACGGACAGTGCCGTGAGCCGTCGTGGCGACGGGCCGTAAGCGAAAACACTTTAACCCGCTCTCAACATCACCGCAACAATTTCCCCCGCGGCAACGACTCCTCACCTTCTCCCAACCTGCCTCGCTTGGATCCACAATGGCGCCTTCACCGTCGCCGGGTTCTTCTACAACCTCCGTACAAGTCGGTGAGTGATATTTTTTAGATGCTCTTACTCGGCTTCAACTATCCCCAGCGCTCCGCATCAGACCGGTGACGCCGCAGGACGCTGTTAACATCCCCGCTCGTTTTCAACGCACCGTCATCCATGCCACCACCACCACCTCTGTCTCTGTTGATGTGACAACGTCAGCCCCCGCGGCTCCTGGCGCAAGCACCGCGACAGCCCCGCCGTCTCCTTCTCCAGTCGCCAACGCCAAGAAGCAACACTTCACGTTCGACCAAGTCCATGGGCAAGATACAACCCAACACGCTCTCTTCACAGCTACTGCACAACCTCTTATAGCTCGGTTTTTGGAGGGGTTTAACTGCACAATCCTTGCATATGGTCAAACCAGCTCGGGCAAAACCTTTACCATGACCGGCGTCGATCTCGATGCCGACCCCTTAGACCCTACTAATAGTATTGGCATCATCCCTCGCGCAGTGTCCGCCATCTTTCAGCGTGCACGAGCCATCAAAGAGGAACGTGGGAGCGCATGGAACTGTAGCATTAAGGGTTCCTTCATCGAAATATACAACGAAGACCTCATCGACTTGCTTGTTGATGACGGTTCCGGAGCCAGACGTGAGGTCCAGATTCGCGAGGGAAAGGACGGTTCAATTATCTGGGGTGGTCTTCGCGAGGTTCAAGTCAAGAACGCGGCAGAGGTCATGAAGTGAGTGGCATGATATACACGTCCTACGGTTCTGTATATTTAACGAATTTAGTCTGATTCGTCAAGGAACTTCTATTCGACGGACGAATGAAACGGACATGAACGCTCAATCTTCGCGCTCGCATGCCATTTTTTCCCTCACACTTGTTCAAAGACGATATTCAGGCACCGGCGTACCGCCACGCTCTTCCTCACCCCTGCCACTCAATGGCCGATCCCCGTCTCGCCTAGCTCGTCCGGGTTCAATGCTCGCTGGTCCATCTGGGAACCGTGTCTCCTCACCCACGTTTGGCCGCCCGGGGACGCCGGGCATACCATCAGCTATGGGACGCACAAGCATGTTTCGGCCAGCGAGTTCGCTTGGGCATCACGACGCTAGAGGAAGCATTGATGACGATAGCGGTGACTGGGTGACTGTTGTTTCGAAGTTCCATTTCGTAGACCTTGCGGGTTCTGAGCGCGTGAGTTGTGACCCTACTTTCGTGTTTCTCATGCTGACTGTTGGTAGCTCAAACGAACCGCCGCCGCAGGCGATCGTATCAAGGAAGGCATATCCATCAACAGTGGGCTCCTTGCCTTGGGCAATGTCATCTCTGCCCTCGGTGACCCATCACGCGCAAAGTCTCATACCGCCTCCCACGTCCCATATCGCGACTCTAAGCTCACCCGCCTTTTACAAGACTCGCTTGGCGGAAACGCCCACACCCTTATGATCGCTTGCGTCAGTCCTGCCGAGTGGAATGCTGCCGAAACAGTAAATACACTCAAGTATGCAAATCGCGCACGGAATATTAAGAACCGCGCAACGATAAACGAAAAGGAGGAGGGATGGGACGACGTCGAATGGCTCCAGGGTATGGTTACACGGCTGCGCAAGGAGGTCAAGGCCATCAAAGAAGGTGGAACCCTCAACGGATTTCCCTCTGAGGCAGAAACCGGCCAGGTTATTCCAGTAGAGAGCGCAGCGTCGAAGGGAATGCTTGCCAACTACAACGAAATGAAAAACAACTACGAGGAATTACGCGAAAAGTATGTCGCTCGAAATGAGGAGCTCACGAGGTTGCGCAAGGAGCATGGCGAGTGGCACCGTGCATCATCATCCTCTGGCACAGTCACGGGCATGAGCAAATACGAGGAGATTGTTGGACCAGTCATCGAGGAATACGAGAAGACGATCAGCGCTATGGAGGCTGAATTGAGTTTGAATCGCGCGGCGCTTCGACATACAAACGATCTTGTGGAGGAGAAAGACGAAGAACTGACTCAAACGACGGAGCGGAAAGTTGCAGCAGAACTCTATATCGAGGAATTGCGTGCGAGGCTAGTCAAACTAACAGAGCGGGAATCTTCGACTGAGGTGAGTGGTCTCCGTTCGTTACTGTTTGGCGTTTAAACGAATGATCTCAGGCCTACGTTCACGACCTTGAGGAGAAGATGAGACAATATGACGAATCGAATATCAGTTCAAGCGAATCTATGAGCGATCTCAAACGCGAGCTCTCACGCTTCAAAGAAGCAGAGTCGCATTCTGCGAAGTACATAACTGATCTAGAAGTACGTTTGGCCAAGTCAGACGAGTCTCTTCTTGCCCTTCGAGAGCACGTCGAGAAACTAGAACTGGAATGCGAACGGCGACAGGCCGAGGCCCGAGTCCTACAGGAGCGACTTGAAGGGCTCAAGAAGGACGGCCAGAGCTGGCGTACCGACCTCGAAGAGCGCGAACGAAGAGTACTCGAGCTCGAGGCAAAGATGGAAGAATGGCAAGCGAAGAAAAAGGAGGCAGGCGAAGCGTGGGAGCGCCTCGACAATGTGGCCAACGAAGTGCAACGGGAGCGGAATAGGCTCGACGTCGACCTAGCTAAGGCCGTGACTTCGGGCAGCAACTCTGCTTCTGGGACGTCGACACCGAAGGAACCGGAACTTGTCCTCGAGAACCAGCTCGTGTCACTGCAGCAAGCACATGCCGCCACACTCGCCGACCTGTCGTCTGTCACTGCAAAGTACCGCGACGCTCTTTGCGAGATCTCTGATCTTGCTGCTCAAATTCAGGAAGCCAAGCTTAGCAATGCCTCTTTGACTGACTCGTCCGAGCGGTCCGTCGATTCTGGCACCCACAGACGGAGGATGACGGGCGGGCGAATGAAAGAGAGCAACGAAAATTCCATCAACAGCACAGGGAGGCGCCATTTTTTCCACCACGCGGCCTCGACGGAGTCCCTTCATTCGAGGTGGGTTTACCCTGACCGAAACGCTTTGCTCTGTACCCTTAACGATTTGTCAGGTCGCTCTCCCAGTCGGTTTCGCTATCGCAGGAATTATCCTCAGCGCGTTCACGCAAAGCCTCCTTCTCAAGCCATGGGACGAGTAGCCCTACGCAGTCTCCGCACCCGACCGAACCTCTCTATCTCACTTCCCGCTCTCAGCGTCTCTCCCAATGAGCGGTCGGCGGCTAGCCTCGAGAAGGAGATTATGCGTCTACAGGACGTGCTTAAAGAGCGCGAGCAGGAGATCGCTCACCTTGAGATCTCTCTGAAGGAGAAGGAAGCTCTTACTCTTTCGATATCAAATTCACAAGCAGATTCACAAGCAGCGACTAGTCTACACACTGCTGACGACGTAGACAGCCCTTCTGCTTTCTTGTCGCCAAGAACGATTAATCAATTCGACGATATCAAGACAGTTTTGCAGAATGGATCGGACGGAGCGGATGTAACGGCCAACTCCGAATCTGATGAGTCTCTGGATCGTCTGAACGAACTAATGCGGTTTGTTATTACACGTCCACCTACCTGACGATTTCTTATGCTATTCACAGGGCGATGGCTCAAAAGGAATCGCAGCACCGTGAGACCATTGAGACGCTCAATGAGGAGCTGGGGCAACTCCGACGTCAACATGACGAACTGACCGTCTTGTCGAATAACCAGGTGCGTAACTGAACTGATAAGTGGAACGACGATATTTACTGTGGTCTTTAGACCATTAATATGTCCAACGAACTCGGAAGTCTTCAAAGCAAGCACGAAGATTGCCTTGCGCGACTCGAGGAGGTCGAGCAACGCAAAACCGAACTCGAGAAATCTGTCGAACAAGCCAAGGTTGACCACGCTCTAGCCGTAGAGCAGCTTCGCCTAGACCACGAGCAACTACTACGGGCCAAGGTGCAGGAAGTCAACGAGCTCGTGGCGCGCCTCAAGGAAGAGCACAGCGTCCTCTGTGACTTCTCTCCACGAACAGTTGCGCGAGGCATCCTCAGCTCTGGAGAAGTCACACAAGGACCATGCCGAAGCATTCGGTCGTCTGCAGGCCGAACATGAGGACGAACTACGCCGTCGCCTTGGGGAAGCCACTGCTGCGCTTTCTACGGCCCGTGAAGCGCATGAGGCTACTCTCCGTGAGACCCAAGTCAGACACGAGGAAATCTTGAAGCAGAAGGACGATGAAATGGCAAAGACGGAAGAAGAGTATTACAATGGGCTTGTCAAACTCAGGACCCAGCACGATACGGCATTGGAGCACCAAGCTGCACAGGCAAAAATAATGTTAGAGAGACTTCACGAGGACCACACCGCCGAACTCCGTATCGCTGAGCTAGCCCGAGACGGTTTACTTTCAGAGTCCCAATCTGCACAAGTTGGCGCCATCAATGACATTCGAAACGAGCACGCTGCAACCCTCGCCAAAAAGGAAGCCACCTTTGCTGACGACTTGCAGAAGCTTAAATCGACTCATGCAGTCGCTCTGTCCGAAGCCCGGGAGGATCACAAGAAAGATTTGGAGCGGGCCCAGCAGGCATTGGTCAAGGCTCAAGCAGAGTACAAGGAATCAAGCTCACGGTCACGCGAACAGTTCGAGGCTTCTTTGCTCGCTTTAAAGGAGCAACAAACCGCTATTCTACAAGAGGTCGAGTTGGGACACCAACGAGAAATCGCGACTTTGAAGTCTTCGCACGAAGTCGCCATTGACACCCTGACTTCCCAGGCAGAGCAGGACTGCGCCAACTTGCGACAGCTTCACGATAGGGAGCGGGCAGAAATTCTCGATGCCCGGGAGAAGGCGTTGACCGAACTCACAACGAAGCTCGAAACCCAGCACGACAGGACACTGGTAGACGCCCTTGCCAAGGCCGAGCAAGAGCACACCTTGTTGATCAAGGCCCACCAGGAAAAGTTCATGTCTTCTCAAGTGGAGCACGCAGAAGCTATCTCATCTGAGATTCAGGATCTCCGGGAAAAACTCGAGAACGATCTCCAAGAGGCTTTGGCCAATGCCCGGGATGAACGCGCCGCCCTCATCCAGGACCACAGTAAACAATTGGCTGCTATCCGTATGGAACATGACAGAAGTTTGGCCGACCTCAATGCTGCTCTCAAGACGGAGGAAGAGAATCACCGAAAGGCTTCGGAATCGGCGAGGCTGCAAACCGACAAGCTTCGCGCCGATGCAAAGGAGGACCTGGAGAAAACGACCAAAGAACTTGAGATGAAGCATCACCAGGAACTCGAAATCGCTCACAAGAACTGCGAGTTACTCACAGAAGAGTTAGCTTCTCACAAAGTGGCGACGGAAGAGTACCTAATCGCTCGCGAACAAACTCGCACTGCGCACGAAGACGCCCTGAACAAGCAATCCGAAATCATCGTGAGTCTGCACCAGGATCTGTCTGAGGCGCACAACGAGCGGGAGGAGCTGGCGAAGGAAGTTGAATCGCTCAAGGCGCAGTTGGGCACCACCCGCGGTGAGCAGGTCGACTTAATTAAGGAGGCGTCCAATCGAGACTCGTTGGTGGGCGAACTGGAGAAGCATCGATCAGTCCTGGCAGAATTGCAACACACCCTGCAGCGTGTCAAAGACGAGAAGGATGCGATCCAAGAGGAGAAGGCCAAGCAGGAAGGTATAATGAGGGACTTGCAGGCTCAACTTTCCCGGATCCCAACGACTCGTAACGCACCACCCTCACCCATCTCTCCTGGTCGCGCGCCTCAGGAACGTGCGCTTTCGTCGTATAGCCGTGTCAACGGCGTTGCCACCAAATTGCCGCCACCTACACCTCCACCCTCCGTTCCCCCACCTCCTGCCCCGAAAGTAACGTCAACACTAGCACATCAGCCGTCAACATCCTCTGCCACGTCCTCTGCCGTATTATCACCGTCCTCCTCGCGAGATTCGGACATCGACTCGCCTGCGACCTCGGTTACGCCATCTGCCACCAATGGTCACGCATCAACGGTGGTTGCAGACACGGAGTTCGCCCAGCAACTACAAGAACGAAGTAAACAAATGGAAGAGCAAGAGGCCATTATTAAGACGCTGAACAAGCAATTGACGCACTGTGAAGCCGATCTACAAGCTCATATGGAATTGGTCAGCAATTTGGAAACCTCCCTCGGAGACTCCGAGAAAAATCGTAAGACTTAGTCGCATGCAGCTCGACTCGACTAGTCCTTAACTTTTTGTTTACAGTTCGCAAAGCCCGCATGCAGGCTACAGAACTCGCTCGAGAGCGCGACAGCCTCAACGGCCAGATAGAGAGCCTGCGAAGCGAGCTTGCAGAAGCCAAGCGTGAGGTCGCGTTGGTCCGGCGATCAGTTGTAGAAGAGAAACAGTCCCTCGAACAACGTCTCGACGAAGAGCGTAGAGCCAAGGAACGGGTCCGTCATCAGCTGGACGCCCGCATGGACGAACTCTCAAAACGGAAGTCCAAGTTTGTGTGCATATAGTTTCTTTCACGTTTTCTCTACCGTCGCATTGTTTGCCGTACTCTCATCTGTCTCGTCCTTGTTCTTTCATTTCAGGATATAAGTTATCCGCTACTATCATGACGCTAAGTGGGATACTTGCCGCAGTCACCCCCTTCGTCTTGGTCTATCGGTCTTCGGTACATTATATGTCAAATACTATACCCGCGCAAGCGCGTTCTCCATTTATATTCCGTTCTATATATCTCTTGCATCACTATGTCACTTCATATGTTCCATGTCTATTGCGACTCGCAGTGCGAACTAGTTAGTGTAGATCAGGTCAGGCGCCATCAGAGTCATGCCCAATAGTACTAGCGTTTAAGACTGCCCCGGGGATCGGTTTTTTGACTAAATAGGTGTACACATCTGGTGGTCGAACGAACTCTATAACTTAGTCAGGCACAACTGATTATCGAATGGCCTAGCAACAGCACCTGGCAGGCCTTCAAGTTTTCTCGTTCTTTCCAGCATGACACCCAAGATACTCCCAAGTTTTTCGCTACAAAACAAGGTCGGTTGCGTCGCTTTCTCAGCAATGCGTAGGTAGACTACTATGGGCGATCGATGAACAGGTTTGTCTTGTGACTGGAGCGGCTCGAGGGCTTGGAAACGAGTTCTGTCGCGCTTTTCTACGCTCGTGTGTTCTCTATTGGGACTTCGGAGGTAATCAAAGCGCTGAAGCTCAGTAAAGCGGGTGTACTTCCATTGTCGTCCTCGATCTAAAGCAATCCGACGCAGAGAGCGCCGCAGAAGAGCTCGTCCATTTTGCTGGTGCGTGCTCATGGGTGCATCCTTCTTGTTACGGAGCGTTGTTTCTCAAGTCTCCGAAGCTAGCGAACAGCTAGTGGATGATACTCTAAAGGTAATCGGACTCGAGTGTGATGTATCCTCAGAGGCATCCACGGAGAAGGCCTTTACCAGAACGATTGAAACATTCGGACGTGTGGACGTCGTCGTTGCATCTGCTGGTGAATTGCCTTGTTTATCCAAGCTGTGCTAAGTCGTCATATCAAAGGTACTCAGGAATTGTTGAGAATTACCCTGCACTCGAGTGAGCCACTGTCTTGTGTGCTTTATATGTTGTATTCGTGTTGAGCTCACATCCAGCTATCCATCTGATCGCATCAAGCGTTTGTACGACATCAACGTCCACGGTGTTTTCTTCACCGCGCGTGAAGCCGCGAAGTATATGATTCCACAAGGTGGAGGAAGTATCATCCTAATCGCTAGCATGAGTGCCGACGTGCGTTTATTCTTCTGGCACACGCACACACCCTCTTAATTGTACTTCCAGATTGTCAACATACCTCAGGTATCAGGCCCGCCGTTCCCGTTTGCTGAGTTTGGTTGATTTGATATATGTGTCCGCAAAGCTACAAACGCCGTATAATGCGTCGAAAGCAGGTGCTCTGCGTTTTTCCCGTCCAATTCGCCAAGATACTCACCGATTGCAGCCGTCAAACACATGGCGTCAAGCCTTGCTGTGGAGTGGGCAAAGAACGGAGTGCGCGTAAACGCATTAAGGCAAAGGATTTCTTTTTACCGTTTCCGATGAGGTGCTAAATCATCACCCCGCATTAGCCCCGGTTATATGCTGACCAAACTGACGCGAACGATACTATCGAATAACCCAGAACTCAAGGTGATACTTCTTCTCCACCGTCCGCATCTAAAGATCTCACGGTGCTTGTCAGAAAACGTGGGAGGATTTGACGCCGGTAGGAAGGGTGAGGAAATTGTTGTTCTGCAATAGGAGCCGATCTGACTAAGATTTGTTTTTTGACAGATGGGGGAACTGGAAGATCTCGACGTGCGTGGTTCTCTGAGATAGGTTTTCTTTTTCTCTTAAAGTTTTTCGGGTTTTCAAATACAGGGCGCCATCGTGTTTCTCGCGAGTGACGCGTCTCGGTTCATGACAGGGTCAGAGATACGAATCGATGGGGGATATTGTTGTATTTAGTCCACAACATTTGTGTCCCGCGAAAATCGCCTTTTTCCTTTTAGAGAAATGCCGACGGCTTCTTCTCGGGAAACAGCCGTTCCTGGCTCCACAAATTCACGCCGCGCCGCGAGCCGCGTTGCCGTACTTCATGCTTCAAACAACACTTAAATACACCTGCCCTCCCCGTCCGTCACCCCCCCGTCCGTTCCCCCTATGAATGCCGTAGCGAGTCCCTCGTCTCGTGCTGTACAATTACAGTCAAGCCCGCACCCTACCCCTCCATGGGAGTTCACGCGACGTAAACGTTGGGCAGACCTCATAGTCACCGAGTTGAGCGAGGCCATCGTACTCGTCCTCTCACCTGGACGCAAGGTCCTTTACTGCAACCCGTCCGTGCGCGAGATGTTGGGCTGGCTGGACGATGATTTGGTAGACATGGATTTCACTGAACTCGTTAATGGTCTGTACTCCCCTCAATATTCCGAAGACATCCAACTTATCAGCCGTCTTGCGTGTCCAGTGAATGACCGACTTAGTTTCTGTACGGCGTTCGCTCGCTCTGTCGAGAGTTTCAATGAGCTGCACGTCTACGTGCGGTTACGTTGCAATTCCGATTCCTCATTTGCTCATTTGGCGATGGCCCCCCCGCCTCCTGCTAAAGAGGTCCTCCTTGAAGTCATGGGATACCCTTACTTTACACCCGGGGACAATGCGTGCCAGTGCATTTTTGCGGTTGCTAAATCATATCCCAGCAGAAACTCGGCGATGTGAGTGCTTTATGTTCAGTGTCGGGTTATATAAATACCAACGGTTCGTCGCAGGATGAACGCGTTGATAGAACTGAAGGTCGAGAATGAGCGTTTACAACAACATGTAAGGGCGCTCCGTACCCAGGAGCTGTCTGCGACACCGTCCGCGCAACATATGGGACCATACCCCAGCGACGATATGTCGGCGCAGCTCGCTACCAACCTAGGATTCCCGCCACGACCGACCCTTGGTGGGGATCCGTCGCGATCATACTACGCTTCCATTCCGCATGGCTACGAGGCGGGCACCTTTCCTCCTATTACATTACTCGAAGACGACGGGGACGCTGAGCCCCGAAGGAAAAAGGTAAAGCTGTCTCTCTACCCCGGTCGTTGCGCCATGTCCTCATATTTCCTTTGTAGCTCAAGAAGTCATTCGGTGGGGGGGACCCGTACATCTGTAATACATGTGGGCGCACTGACTCCCCCGAGTGGAGAAAGGTAGGCTAGGTTCAGTTTTCCTGCCTCAGCGACTCCTCGTTGATTGGTCTTACAGGGACCCCGTGGTCCCAAAACCCTGTGTAATGCCTGCGGTCTCCGATGGGCGAAGAAGGTGCGCAAATTTGAGGAGGCAGCCGAAGCAGGCGATACGAGTCAGGTTCCCCTTGACGACACTGTACCCCCTTAGGCTTGTTGTTCTCAAGGTTGTCTTAATGGTGCTAGTTGCTGTCTTTTAATCGCCGAATGCATACCACGACCTAGGGCATGGAAAATGTTACTTGAAGATCGCACGCATATATATAATAGTGAGAACACGGATATTGAACAGCACGCGCAGAGGTAAAGAAGACACGGGGTGAAGGTAAGATGAAGATGTAGAGTAGAACTATCATTAAACATCTCCCCGATGTTTCCAAGCGCTGGTAGAATAAAACAAAATGTCCAATTTCTCACAGATCAGCAGCAGCTACCGGACTGAGCTTGTTGCACGTTCTGGCCGGGGGTGATCGTTGTTGACTTACCCGTGCCAGGCGCAGACGGGGTAGAACCCATTCTTGGTGTGGATGTTAACGCCTGTACATGCAAAAAGGAGAATGTTGCTGGCTAAGCTCACCGGTCTTTAATCTGCTTCGCCATGGTCAGGAAGGCTTGCTCTACATTTGTGGCATTCTTCGCAGATGTTTCGAGGAAGGGGATGGAAAGTTGGTCAGCGAATTCCTGGATAATCGACGTTATAAACTAGACCAGATTAGGGAAAAAAAAAAAAAGGATGAACCTTTGCCACACCGTACTCCACGACCTTCTTGCTAGTGAGGTCTGACTTATTGCCAACGAGCAGCTTGTTCACACCCTCAGAAGCGTAGCGGTCGATCTCCTGCAACCACTGCTTGACATTGGTGAATGTATCTATAGAAAATAAGGGAGTGTTGGAGCAGACGACCACGAGACAAAGGAACTGACCGTTGTCAGTGACATCGTAGACGACAATGATGCCGTGCGCTCCGCGGTAGTAAGACGAGGTGATAGTGCGGAAACGCTCCTGTCCTGGAAACAAGGGCATTGAAAGGCGGACTCAGTGGCACAGCAACGAGTGTCATATACCTGCAGTATCCCACTGTAAGATAGGACAGAAGTTAGCGGACGCTCGCCACAGAAGTAGATGACGGGTGACGGCGACGAAAATTGTGAAAGTGACGACGCCGAGCGTCGGGTGCCAGGCAGCGCGGAGGCGTGCGTACTCACAATCTGGAGTTTGACCGTCTTTCCCTCGAGCTCAATAGTGCGAATCTTGAAATCGACGCCAATTGTAGAGATGTAACTTTCTGTGTAGGTATCGTCCGCGAAACGGAGGAGAAGGCAAGACTAGAGCCGAAGGACGGTGAGTTAATAATAGGGTTTGAGGTCAATGAAAAGGCGCACCTTTCCGACGCCCGAGTCACCAATAAGAAGGAGCTTGAAAAGGTAGTCGTACTCGCTCGTATGCATGGTGAAGATGAGTGATTGGGGTGGTGCAAAGGAGAACTGTTGGTGAGCGGTCGTCGAGTCGGGGTCGAGTCGTGAGTTGCGTGGATTCGTCTGCGTGACGCGTGACACATATGCATTGCTCCCGTCGAGACAAATACGTCACGTGTCGTTTCACTGTTTGATGCCTTGAAGCGAATATCTGGTTTTTATCAGGTTTCTCCTCTTCACCTAGCTCTAGACACAGCATTGGAGGTCAATAGTTGGGTCATTTTTGACACTGGCTCTTCTGACTAGATCACGCAGCTTTCATCATATTTTCGCCATGATTTTCGCCCTAACTCACTCTTTTTCTTTTTTTCCAGTGGATCACGGGATTAAACTGCAGAATGTAATCGCATCACGAAATATGACGCCACTCCAACGCTTTCAATGTCGAATTACAGCTTCAACTTGGGTTTCTTGTCGGGATCTGTTAACGGAACTGTCGCCTATAAGACGGTTGCGCTTGGATCTTACGAAATATCCCACCAGGCTATCAGCGAGTTTCATATCATTCATCGAAGCCCCGTTTACGGATACCCCAACTCCTGCCAACGGGACCCGGG
This sequence comes from Lactarius hatsudake, assembly GCA_024734325.1. Taxonomy (NCBI): domain Eukaryota; kingdom Fungi; phylum Basidiomycota; class Agaricomycetes; order Russulales; family Russulaceae; genus Lactarius; species Lactarius hatsudake. Next base: position 1,149,343 of record JANSJP010000004.1, on the reverse strand, counting down.
TCCTAGTCTGTCTAGAGCAGGTAATAGTGGTCTTAGGGTCATCCTTCCCGTCGACCGCGGTGATCCCTCGGACTGCCGGTACAACTCTTTTAGAGAATATTCTCTCATACTTTGATGACGATGACCACAGCTTCTTTGATTTTCGTCTCGATCGTGACCTTTGGGATTCATCTCTTGCTTTCGGTCAGCTTGATCTCCCAATCGCCAACAACTCTGGAGGCTTTGCCTACTCGCATGTTTATCAAGGGTCTCGGTCTGCTCCTGGTTACTGGAAGCTCCCTCTTCGTACCATCTCGATGGCAGCATCTTCTTCTCTGACTTCACACAGTCGCGGGACCCTGGTTCTCCCATACCCATCGCTGTTCTTTGTTCTGATACAACGTATATCCTGGGTCCATTAGTGGACGTTGCAGCCTTCTGGGGAATAGTCGGTGGTGGCGCTAGGAAAGGCAATGAACTATGGCAAATAAAACGTAACTGCGGGTACGTGCTAGCTTTGTTCTTGGCGATGCTGGTGGGACTGGAGAGTGCATAGTCGATCTAGCGGATGTTAGCTGGAGGGCAGACGATAAGGGAGACAGGTGGTGTGCTGAGGGCATACAAGAGAGCAATAATGTATGCTTCAAACTTTGAACGGGCAACGAAGATCGAGCTGATGCATCATTTCAGTGAATTATGGCGATTAGGATCTTGGCGACCACCTTCCTTTGCATATGTCTTTGGCACATTTAGGTCATTTCTACGTGTCTCACTGACAGGCGGGAATGTTTTACGTTACCCACCACGGCTCAACTGCTTGCTGCCTCACCCGCAGCCATTGGCCTACTCAACCTTATAAACACCTCGAAGGCTCTAGAGCATTTCCAGTGTGAGTGTGGACAAGATCCGCATCGCACCTAAATACGGGCACGCCAAAAATTTCACCTCGCAGCGCATATGGGCGCTTCGGTCCATCTGTGCAACCGCGCTACTCGTCTCGTTCTGGTATCGCGGATCCGCAGCGTGGCTGGCCTCGGCCGCCTGCACCGATGTCGGACCGGGAAGGCATGAATGGTGTGGTTCTATTTGATACGGTAGTTATTCTACATGTCCAGTCCACACGAAGTGTCGTCGTACAGAAGCACACACGCCGCATCATGTCGAAACATAAGTGATACATGGCATAGTCAAATTAAAGGAACACCAAGAGAGTGGGAGAATGAGAAATGGAAGCAAGACCGGGACACAGAGAGTTTTCAATAGCCGTGTGGACTGCCGTAAGAGGGTTGATACCCTTGGTGGGGACTTTGGTACGCATATTGATATCCTGGCTGGTAAGAACCCCACCCTACATTGCCCGCTGGCAGGGCCGGCTCCCATCTGAGCAAATCATCATGTCCTTATCAGAGAAGAGAGCAGACAGATGTGACACAAAGACGCACCCGTCTCGAATGGGGACGTGCCAGTTACAGGTTGAGCATATCCAGATCTGGTTCTTTTTGAATGGGACGAGGGGTACCAGGAAGAGGGAGAACCACATGCGGGATGTAGCGCGCACGACGGTCACTGTGGGATCCGGTTATCCGAGCTGCCAAAGAGAGGAATGAGGGCCACCCCACCGTTATGACATTTCGGACAGATGCGAGCAGTGCCGTCAATGATCTTGAGTTTGTCTGAAAAACCGACTGGGGGAGAGGGTGAATTAAAACGGGTAGATTCGAAGCGGACACATACAAAGTATGGGGAGAAAGACTAGTGGGACAGGTCAAAGACAGCACAACGCGTAGATAAGGTTGGAGAGGCTCACGGAACATGGTCGTTCTGGATAGAGTGGACTTTTCCTTTTGTTGACACACAACTCAATTCTTTGGAAAACAACAATCTTCTATATTTTTTCTTCCACTAATGATGCCAAGAGACTTGGATGTCACAACAAAGGTCAACAATGCACTACAGACAAATAAAAATATCTATGTATGAAAGACAGAATGATCAAGATGAGGATGCAGGAAACGACAGATCGGACCGAACCATAGCCAGAGAGGCTATAGCGCTATTGTATAGCAAGCGAGCTGAAAAATAAACCACTAACGTGTATGTGACATAAATAATAATGTCCGACCAAGTGTCCGGAAAAGTGATGTGAATCTTTATATATAAATATATATATATGGGCTCGCGCTAGAAGAACGAGGAGGAGAGGGAAAATGTATGATCAAGAGTGGAGCCACTATGGAGCGCGGACGGAGATGTTCCCCCGATCGGGTAGACGACGGAGCTTGTGTCAAAGAACGAGGTTGGGCTGGGGTGGTTGTATGCCGCGTCTACATCGTCTTGAATAGTGTTGTGCGACGTCGGGCTAGGGGACAAAATGGACGAGCGAACTTGTCCCACGCTTGAGCTGGACGGCTGGGTGTTCGTCAAGGCAGATAGACCGCCAGCTGAAGGCGGAGGTGTAGTGAATGTGTAGTGACCAGTGTCGGTGCAAGGGTAGAACATGAGTGGGGGGGAATGTCGTTGTGAATCACTTTTGATCCCTGATGACATTTGTGAGAAAGGTGTAGGTCCTTGTGCAAGCGCGAAGAACGGCGGGGACCCGTTCGAGGAAACGAGTGTGGACGAGGGTGAACCCGAGCAAGAAATCAGTGGATTCTCGATAGGGGAATGAGGACTGGATGACGTTGCAGACAGTGGTGACGCCCAGCTACCGTCCTCTGTACATGCCGTCGTCGGGGCCGACGTGTCCAACATAGAAAGCCCAGTTGTGGAGGATAAAGAAGGGATAGATAGGGGGGGAGGAAGAGGGCGCAACGAGTGATTGCGGAGGAAATGTGTTCCAGCGGGCTGGAGCTCGAAGACAGGTGTACTCAGTGAGGACGGCCTTGCGCTCGATCCTTTGCGAGATTCCCAAACCATCCGAACGGTTTTCTCCCTTTCCTCGCTCTTAGAGAACGCCCATCTCATCTGGCGCAAAGCCTGTAAGCAGATTTGGACGTCTTCGTCGGAGCCTCCTTCGCCGGCAAGTAAGAACCCAGCGAAAAAACACCCGTCTCGAACGAGGGACGCATCGTATTCGAAAAAGGGCGTGCCCAGATGTTGGCGAATGATAACGATCACCCGTCGCACAACCTCGTGACATCGGGCGTCAGCGATTTTCAGCAAGCGAGTCGCCGCATCGAGCGGCGGGCTCCTCGGACTTGAGTTGGAGTGTGCATTGCTAAGACTTCTGTCACGGTTTGGGTGGACTACCGTCCGTTGTTTAAGTGCTTCACGAATCACATTCACTATCAGTCCAAATGTCAGTTGTCGAGGCATAGACAGAATTGATGGAATGCGCTGCTTACGGCATTCAAAAATGAAGATCTACGAAAGGAAAGATTAAAATCAAAAAGGTCCCCAGAATTGACAGGGTGCTGACATACCTGCCACCCATGAATGTAACGATCGACGTCCTCCTCGTGGACATTCCCCGAAGTGCCTAACATGCGCAAGTTGTCGAAATCTTTCCACAGCTTCTCAAGTGCGTCCCAGACATCATGAAGGCTCTTCTCATCTATCTCGTTTTGTTGTCGAGCTTTGGGTCCAGTCAATGCTGCGTGAACTTTCCGACACGCTGAAGCCAACTCGAGCGGGACCATCGCATAGCGATAAGTGAACTCGTAAGCGACGGTGGAAGCCCGCGTCATCGCATCGCTATCGAGCGGGGGTAAGGTCTTCTGGAATGAAGTTAGATCGTCATCGGAACTGTTAAACCAAGTCAGCATTCGGAATCAACTTGCTCGAATTCCGAGCTTACATTAGTAGACGACCACCACGAAGTCCGCTGGTGACACCTTCTACGATATGGGAATACCAGAACAGTCGCGCGCGGACAAGAGTATCAACGGCCTGCCCTTGACCGCTCCCGACAGATGACACGGATGCCAGACTACAAAGGGTGAAGACCTGGCTAACCATGGCTTCGTACATGACGAGCCGTTCCATTGGAGACTGGATCTCTGAGTAGACACATCAATAAGATGGAGTAAGAGAACGATAAGAGATCACTGACCTTGCGTTAACGGCAGGAGAAGATGCAGAGCACGCACACCGTCCCAGGTGGGTTTCCTCAGGATACCATGGACATCAATCAATTGGAGCATTTCTCGAACCATTTCGTTGGTGGCTTCACGCCGGTTGCGGATAACAGCTTCTCCATGATGAAGCTCTTCGATGCCATACTCGTTTACGCCGAAGCTTGCCGCCCAAACGGCAAGCAGCGTCGCGATGAGCTGGCCTGGGACGCCGAGGGCATTGTAGTTGCCCTTACTGAATTCGAAGAAACGTGCACAGAACTCAGAAGGATCGATGATAGGATCTACACAAATGCCAGAGATTTAGCTGAAGATCAGGTATGCACAAGGCTGAAATGCTAACGTTGTATGTGGAAACGACGGAAGAAGGGGGAAGAAAAGAATTCCGGTTGGAGCTTCGGAATGAGACCGGGGGACAGGGTCGGGGCGGAAAAAAGGCCACCGTCCTCGTCAATAGATTTACCATAGACGGCCCTGGACACAGACACGTGAACAAAAAAGGTGCCGGAAATAAGAGCAATGGGAACGTACTCGACCTGCTGGAGACGGCGACCGCGCCTAAGTAATTTGACTGCCTTCACTTCGGCAAACTCATCACTGTGTGGAATGTCAAGAGAGGGAGGGAGCGGCAAAGGGAAAGAATACAAACACGCATTTGAGACCGCGCTCCTTGCAGTTGGAACATTGTGGCTGTGTACCTGTGCTCGAAAAAGGCAGGTCTTTCAGATCGCAGCGAACTCTATTCGCGGTTGAGCACGTCGCAGCCACTGAGGTACAGGAAGAGCCCCCCACCTTCGCATGCGACATGCGCCACATGCAGAGAACTGTTGACGAGAAGACTTTGGCTGAGAGGATGTACGACGAGCGGTAGAAGAGGGATAGGGAGAGCCAGGAGAGCTCGGACTCCTAGGCACAGAGGCGGTCTTGAGAGGCATGGGAAAGGAGCAGGGGAGGGGGTGTGATGGAAAGGGCGGAGAAGGGAGGGATATTTGAATGTTTTGGATGAATGAAGAAGGAAGTGTACGCACGGTCAGAAGAGGATATTCAGAGGGTAAGAATGCTCGGCGGTGACGTTGAACGTTGAACGTTTACCGTCGACGGATTCTTGGAACTGTACGTCTACGTCGTTATCTCCTTCCCCCGTCAAACGGTGGACTGGACCGCATGAGGGTGGGTCCACTCCATGTCGTAATTGTAATTCTGCCTGTCACTTACCTATTCCTCGGCTCGCAGTGACTGGACTCCCGGGAAGATCCTACCTACTTTGTCCTCACACCTATTTTCCCCTTCAAGTTCGAGTTGATGGAGACGCTACTCATGTAACCCTTTGAATGTTCCCGGCATGCGACGTACCCCGGAGTAAAGACCCTTCCATCCATGCCCCCTCAATTTGCTTTGTTCTCGGACTTCTTTCATCATTTAGATAGTTAAATGAGCCAGTCAAGTTGACGGGCGACAGAAAAATTAGTCTATTCTTACTTGCTGCCATCCTGGCCCCGCTGTTAACGGAATTGGCATGGGAATCACCCCCCACTCGTCCTTCGTATGGCCCTTCGTATCTCTCCTTCTGTCCGCTGGTCGGGGTTCAGCTTGCGATCACGTGCCATGGCTTCTACGTCGCTACCATGTCTTGATATCAGCTTCTGCAAGAATGTCACTTCGCCCTTGGAGGAGAACCTCGAAACGACGGGCACAGAATGCACGTCAGGTAGTGCTTCCAAAAAACAATTTGGATCGAGATAGAGAGCGGCGAAAATGATGATTCCGTAACAAGTCAAGGTCAAAACGGTTATCTCCAGAAGCCACTGGGCGTCCCGTGCTCACCTCGAATTATGGGGCTCTCAGTGCCAGGCATATGGCCTAACGAAATCCAACTCTGGCAATTTGAGGGGAGAATCGCCGCCGCCGCCGCCGCTTCCTCGACGAGATTCCGCTCACGGGTAGGTAAGGGAGAGCCAATGTCGTCGCCGGTTTCAATGGCGACGACCTGTCCGGTTTCGTCTCTTGTGATGCGCCCCAGGCCACTTGGAACGCCGTTGCTGCCGCCGCCGCTCATCAGCGGCGCTGGCTCCAAGCCATTGATGATAGCATCCTCATTCGTTGCTGTTCGTGCTTGAGTGACAGGTGCGGCGCGTTCCGCGCCCCCAGATGCCCTCGGATTCAGTGAAGCAGCCAGACCTAGCGCTGCGTAACTGGAAGCAAGGACGGCCCATGCGGTCCATCATCGATTATCAAACATTCCGTGTGACAGGGAGTCTATGAGTACCCACTTTTGTCGGACGGTCTTATGCTTGTCCCATGCGTCCCGTAATACCTTTGGACCCCGAATGGCTAGGTGTCAAAACACCAGCATCAGTAGTGCGGTGATCTCCACAAAAAGTCTAACGCACGAGGCTGCTTCTTGAGGAGCTTCTTCGCTTGCCTCGAATGACGCACCGGTTTTTGGGAAGAACGAGCTTTACGACGCTGCCGAGGATTCGCCATGGGCCTGGTCGACCAAAAAAAGTCTAACGATGCGACGGACGTAAGAGCAGGAAACGAAGGAATGCAGGTACCGAGGACGAAGCCTATCGCAGGCTCCTGCGACCGAGCCAAGTCGGGTAACCGGTTCCCAGCCGGCTGATCCGGGCCCGCCGACTGCGACTCAACTGAACCAACAAACTCCGTATCCACAACCATGTCCCGTCTCGCCTACTACCCAACCCCCGCCAACCGCAGATTGGGAAATTTCACCCTCGATGTACGTCTTTTCTTTGTCGTCGTGTGCATCGCTGACCCTTTCACAGACCGCAAAACGATGGTCAGGTAGTCTCGGTGTATGGGGCGTAGGAGCTGGCACCGCTCTTCTTTTCGTACGGGGCCCCTCACACAGTGTTGCACCCTCTGACTTTTCTTTTGGTCTCTAGCTCCTCTCCGTCACTCCTAAGGTGAAAAACACCTTTCTTCTCAAGGTACCCGTGGTGGGTTGCGCACAGTTCTCCCGTGTCATAATTCCGTCAACTCCCGACTCCATTTTCTAGCTCAGCAACTACTTTGAGGACAAGACCCCCGCCTCAGACAAACCTTTCTAAGACGATGCTTCCTTTAGAACACATAGGAACATTTTATTAGATGCGTTAATTAACATTCCTTTCCCATGCGTGTCTCCGCGGTGTGGCGGAGGACGCCTTGCGAATTCATAGTTTTGACGGCATCCCCGCTTCGGTTTCCAAGCCATCGATCAGATTGATTCCCAATTTATCACCCAATGTTTTGAGGGCGTATACCGTGCCACCTATCGGCACGTCTATCAAGGCATGTTATGATGTATCAGACGTTGGATTATTCAGTGGAAAAAATGGCAAGGTTCTGACGTATGGTTTCCATTCCAAGCTCTTTGGCGGTTTTGAGATTTCTGTGGGATGTCATACTCCGTCAACCGCGGGCACAAACGTTCCTGTTATGTTGACACAGGAATTACTCACAAACCCAAATCGTCTAGAAAGACAGCTTCCTGCGGCTGGATATCATTCCTTGCGCAGGCCAAGAGGTAGAACCGATGCTCTGGCTTCCTAAAGGCACGGATCGGTGATCAGCGTGTGCCTTTTCTCGGTCCCATCACGCCTATCTGTCAATTAGTGAGTCGCCCTACCTCATGCCGACTTCGCTCGAGTCTACGAAATCGTCGAATAATTCATGGATGTGCGATGGGACCGCGCCGCCTTCCCACCCCAGGAACTCGAGTTCAGATTGGAGGGTAACGCCGGGGTATCGTTCCAGATGTCGGGCGTCGAGACCGAGGAATGTTGCGTCAATTTTTGAGTAGTTATTCGTGAGGGCAATGACACGCCAACGTTTTGCCGCTAAGAAAAGGCCGATGAATTGAAAAAAAGAAGTGTGTCGCGGGAGGCCCTCGAACCTTTGATTCGCAAGATAGCCTCATAGACATATTCGTTCACCTTTTGGGCTGTTCTCATCATGCGACCGAAAAGCTGCCAGATTGTTAAGCATCTGAGCATCAAATGTTGGAGAGGACTCACTTCCCGGCCGTCGATGTGTAACCCCCGTGGAAGCTCTGGACATGCTGTTATCCGAATAGATCGATCCAGCGTTAATAGACAATTGTTTCCATGGCTGACCTATATTCTTCCTCTCGCAGTACTCAACATACCATTTATTGCCGTTATGGATATCAGACAGCTCTTGACTAAACTGCTCGTAAAATGGGAATAGGGGGAGTTGCCCCCTCTCGAATTTCTGCCACGCTCCCTGTGAACCACGGGCAGTACTGAGGACCAGGATGAGAGGTCAAGTTGCTGGAATACTGTAAGACTAGTCACGTACATCATGCAGTTGACATAATTATGAGGTATGCCACGCTCGATCTCGTACTCGCGGACAGCTAATAGAGGGCTTTGCACGACGACACCCCCAATCTGTTGAAAAAAGAGCGTTTGTTTTCCAAAGCACGAAAGAGAGAGGGGACGCACGTCGAACAAGACCGCCTTGAAGACGGTCTGGGTCATCGTTGTCGAATCGATTAGGGTTGGGGTTTCTCGCCCTTATCTTCATTCCTCTATGTACTCCAATACAAACTACGGCGCTGGTAATCTCCATCACTCTCAGAGTGTCTCGTCTCGTCGAGGTTATACACCTTCATATTCTAACCAACCTGGTTATTCCTATTCACCCGGCCCTCCTTCTGGTGCCGACCCGCAACTTTGGCAATGGTTTTCGGCGGTCGACACGGATAGGTCTGGCTCGATCAGCGTCAACGAGCTGCAGGCCGCGTTAGTCAACGGTCAGCCCTCTTTTTCCCCCTTTCGGTCGTGCAACTCACCTTATCACAGGAAACTGGTCGAGTGAGTGTCCCGAACCAATTGACGTGAGAGCGGTGTGCATACTATTGACCCCTTCACTCTCACTACCCATCCCCAAAATGCGTTTCTCCATACTCACATTTCCCCTTTCCTCAGGCTTCGACCTGGACACTGTGAAGATGCTGATGAATATGTTTGTGAGTTGTGATCGCACCCATCTGATCGAGGGGTATCGGCTAAGGCGGGCATTCGTTAGGACACGGATCGAAGCGGAACCATAGGTTTCGCTGGTGCGTCCTTCTCGATATCGGGTGGGGTTTTCTCCACCCAACAGATTAACAGAGTTCTCTGGACTTTGGAAGTACATCAGTGATTGGCAAGGGGTTTTTCGCCACTTTGACAGGGACCGATCGGGTTCCATTGATGGTCACGAACTATCTGAAGCTCTGCGGACTTTCGGATACAACCTTGCGCCATCCCTCCTAGTACTGATCGAGCAGAAATATGGTATGTAACCAGATTTGACAATCCCTTTATTTATCTATTCACCCCCATCTGCGTCGTTAAAAGCCTCTGCACCAACATCGGAATATGGACCTCCCCCAGGGATAACTTTTGATCGGTTTGTTAGGGCGTGCGTAACAGTGAAGACCCTGACAGAAGCTTTCCAACGGTATGTGTACCCAGTACGGTTCGTTGTTGAAAGTGTTTTCTGATTGAGACGAAGGGTTGACTCGGACCGCGACGGATGGGTCACGATAAGTTATGAAGATTTCATGAAGGTAATTATCGATAATTGCAGTCTTTGATTCGAAATCTAATCGTGGATAGATTATACTAAATGCACCTTAGCACCGTCTGTACGATTCAAGCGTGTTGGAGACAGGGTACTGTAGTACAGTAGCGGGAAGTAACATGTAACGACGATAACACGCTTATGTTACTCTTAAACGCACACGCACGTGATAATCACCAACATAGCCGGCAACTCGAATCAATCAAACTGCCGAGGAGAAAGATTTAAGACGCTTCCGTCTCCTCCTTCCTCCTGCCCGTCCAACTACACCTATGGCAGTGCACAAGGTTGTCCCCGTACCAGAAAACGCTGACTTGAAGAGGCAGTCTCTCGAGGTGCCAGGCACAAAGCGACCCGGCCAGACAGGTACGCGTGTTGTTAGGTCCAGGGCGTAGCCAAATTGAGTTTTTTTGTTGTCTGCCAGCTCATTACAGAAATGGTGCGTGGCGTTGTCCACGTTGGCACCTCACTCGTCATATTCACCGTGACTTCTAGCGATTTTTGGCTACGTCGATTTGAACACACCCGGTGCTCTCACCACTCTCCCCGAGATATTCGATGCTGGTTACGCGCTTTCCAAAGATCTCACGTTCCTGGGACACCGCCCTGTTGTTTCGAAGAGTCCTCTGAAATATGCGGACCACTATGTCTGGCAAACGTATGCCCAAGTAGACGACAGGAGACGCAATCTCGGTAGTGCCATCCACACCCTCTTCGAGAATGGGACCGTAGGTGGTGGCGAACTTCCCACTGTTGGACTTTGGAGCCCGAACAGACCCGGTAAATCACTCACTCACTGCGCATTCGCCCACTCACTCATCGTTGCCTCTTACTCAGAGTGGGTGGTGGTTGAGCTAGCATTAAACGCGTATGGGAAGGTGGGCGTTAGCTTGTACGACACTCTCGGGGATGAGGCCGTCGGTACGTCCCCACAGCTAGGTCAATCCAATCTTGGAGCTAATCTGACGCTTCCTAGAATACATGTAAGATTCCTGAGCTCTCTCATGTCGCAGGCGACCTGATCATCATCCAGTATCGACCACGCCCACATTACAATGATCTTCACTACCTCCTATCACCTGGCACGGCTGCTCAAGGCTGCTCCACGTCACTCTCATTTAAAGCTAATCGTGGTTATTGACGAACTTGAGCCCGAAGCCAGACGGTTGGCTGAGGTGTGGTCTCAGACCCAAGGTATCAAAGTAGATGAACTAAGCGAATGTAGGTCTTGGGTTATTTTTGTCTTCCCTTTTTCCTACACGGCACAATCCAGTAGAGAATTTTGGGAAGAAGCACCGTCAAGATATCATTCACCCCGCACCAACTGATCTTGCCACCATCTGCTACACTTCCGTCAGTTCCGTCCAACTCTACCATCACGTTCTGTTGAGCTGACGTAAATCGAATGGGCAGGGAACTACCAGTGTGCCAAAAGGTGAGAACACGTCTACTCAGCCCTCTTTGCTGTACTTATTAGGCACATGGTAGGCGTTATGCTGACGCACGGCAACTTGGCGACGGCTGCCCAGTCAAATCTCTATGGTTATGCGATCGGCGCTGAAGACCGCGCCATTCTGCTGTCCTACCTTCCATTGGCACACATCTATGAGGTGTGTTGCTGGGGTATTTTTGTGCCTGAACACTCTCACAGTGCGTGGTACAGCGAATTAATCAGTTGGCTATGATCGCCCTCGGCGCCTCTATCGGCTTCTTCACTGGAGATCCCCTTCGACTGCTCGAGGATGCCCAAGTCCTCAAACCAAATTATTTCCCGTCTGTACCTCGAGTTTTGAATCGGATATACCAGGCCGCAATGGTTGCAGGCGATGTTCCTGGCGTCAAGGGTGCCATATTCCGACACGCTGTGCGGACAAAGCTCGATAATTTGTATTCCACGGGGGCAGTTACACATCCCTTATGGGATAGATTAGTATTCAGGAAGGTAGGATGACGTTCAATCTCTGTGGGCCATGTATTAATACCAAAAGCTAGGTTCGGGCCGCCCTAGGAGGCAACCTGAAGTTGGTGGTCTCGGGCTCTGCTCCTATCAGCGGAGAAGTACTTGACTTCCTCAAGATCGCCCTTGCTTGCGAAATAACTGAAGGTGAGCCTTCCATTTACCGAATCGAGCGAACCCTACCCAAGCCTTTTCATTCATAAGGGTGAGTAAGGCAGTGATGTGGAACTGAGAGATGTGTGTCTCACGCTTCTGTAGCTACGGCATGACCGAGACCGGCGCCGTCTGCACGCGGTGCCTCCCGGGCGATCCGACTTCTGGGGGAACTGTTGGGCCTCCCCAGCCTGCCATAGAACTGAAATTGGTTGACGTTCCTGGGATGAACTACACCGCAGAGGATAAGCCATTCCCCCGAGGAGAGATATGTTGTCGCGGCCCGACGGTTTTCACCTTATACTACAAAGGTCGGTCCGTCACTAGATAACACAGTTTGTCTAGTGCCGCTGACAGGAGGGGGTAGACGAAAGGAATACTAAAGAGACCGTGGAGGCCGACGGCTGGGTGCGCACAGGGGACATCGGCGAGATTGATGATTTTGGGCGCTTCAGAGTCATAGATCGCGTGAAGGTGTGGCCTCTGTTCAGCCTGTTGCTCATATGAGCATCTCTCAACCTTGCGACAGAACATCATGAAACTTTCACAGGGCGAGTACGTTGCATTGGAGAAGATCGAGAATGTGTATTCTCGCATCCCCGTCGCCATGCAGGTTTTCGTCTACGGGAGCAGTCTCAAGTCGTACCTCATTGGAGTCGTGGTTCCGGACCCAGTGCAGTTCGCCACGTTCGCTTCGCGCGTCCTTGAGCGCAGGATCGACCCAGAGGATGTAAAAGTTCTGATGGAACTTTGTGCAGATTCGCGAATAGCGGACGTGATGCTTGCGGAGCTGAATAAGGTAGCCGCGAAGAGTCTGAAAGGGTGAGCGATCCCCCCGTTGTTGGTTTCGACCGAGGTCTTATGGCTCATTCGATATACACAAGATTTGAGCAACTGAAACGCGTACACTTGAGTCTTGATCCCTTCACTGTAGACGACAACACGTTGACTCCGACCCTGAAAATCCGGAGGTGCGCCCTATCACACACACTCATGGGATACTCACAACCAACGCGGAGGCTTGCTCCTTTCTTGACAGACGTGACGCGTATAATAAGTACAAAGTGGTGCTCGACTCACTTTACGAGCTTCCAGACCCGTCTCCTCCTGAGTTGGTGTCTGTGAAGCTGTAATGTTCCATGGTGCCAACCCGTTATAGTACATTCGACTCGCACTGCAGATCTTGTTTAACAGGCGTGTACATAAACACCTCGGGTTTTTTATTTGTTTTAAAAAACTTAATCAAAGAGTTCAAGAGACAACACAAGTTGCGTTTTGCTGCTTGACAAGTGGGGATATACGGCCTTCATTGGAATCCTGCCAAATAAGGTTCCTATTCTGTAGTATACTGGATGACCTCCTCTCGGGGCTCCGAATCCTTTCCGACCTGTCGATTCGATGCCATTACGGCGACTAAATGAGACACCTGTCTGTGTAGTCTCGTGCGAGAGTTCAAATACTGTACTGTGTGTCCCTTTCATAAAGCACGAATCTCGATATATTTAGTGGCTGAACAAAATATCACGTAAACATTCACACGTATGTCGTTACAACTTGTTCATTTTCTGGAAAATGCGGATTTTGGGTGTCTTACCTGCTCAATGTTTTTAGAAAGAAAACAATGACAGAAAAAGTCTTTGCATTTCTTTTTTCGAATACCTTAGAGTGGAGAACCCTATGTAGCACATCTTCTTAACAAACTCCCTATTTGCCCCTTGATTTGCCCGCATTTTTCTATTGCTATATACAAGTACAAGCTGAGTAGAACTGTTGTGTTGTTGGGGCTACAGAAACCGAAGAGCTCATGTTTCACATGTTGGGACCGTTAGTATTTTATGCATATGTTCGAAACTGACAGGAATGGAGAAGCCATACAATTATAAAGATAGAGACAGAGGCGTGGGCCAGTAATACATCCACACGAGACGTGGACCTCGAGTGTTGTTATTGCACATACAATTGAAACTTGAATGGAGAGAAACGCTGAAGCAGAATGAATCAAGTTCCAGATCTCATCGATGACTCGCAAAAAAAAAAGCACCGGGGTTCATTTTCGCTGTCGGGCAACCTTCATAGCTTAAGAGATATTATGACGGGAACGCGCTAGGCATGCGTGCGCTTGACGAGGGCGGCGAGGACCGGGTGGCAATGTTGTTCCATAGATGGGATTCGGGCCCCACAAGCAGGAAATTGATCTTGTTTAAAGAAAAGAGTACCAAACCCCGTTAGCAAAAAAGAGAGACGAAGAGCAATTCCTTGCAGAAGACTGCGTCGTCTTTTTGACACATGCCATACCCTGATCTGGTTGAGACATGTCCAAACAGGGCTGTGACGGTATTAAGAGTGCAGAACGATGGAGCAGCGATGACGTCAAATTGCTATCCTGGAGTCCGTGGACTAGCCAATATGTCCGAAAGTCAGTCGCAGATTTACATAACGGCTGTTCGCTACAGAAGCGTGAAGGGCCCAGTCGAGTAAGGCATTGATAGCAGTAGACTGGAAGCGGGCGGGCGGTGCGCGCAAGATCTTGGATGTGTACCGAGCATGGGAATACCAAATTCAAATAGTAACGTGTAAATGTGAACTTAGTTGTTGTTCGCCACGAGTCTTTGACTTTTCGCACAGATCTCACGGTCCGGGCCGCTCTGACCGTTTCGCTGTCAATCAGTTTCAAACTCCGATTTCTTTTGTGTAAATAAAACCAAATAACACCTCGCCACCCGTGGCCGTCCCGGAGTCACGGAAGTGTGTAATCAGGAAAATAGAGTCCCACCATCACATTTACTGCGCCGCTCCCTGAGGGTGAATACATCTATCATTACAACAAGGAGTACGCAGTGACGAAAGGTATCGCGAGGGGGTAGGATCCGTAGAAACTACTTTCAAAGTCTCATGTGGGCGGCCACGCCATCAGCTGGCCGTTGACACTCGCACCCCAGGATTCCCAAATGCAACGCTGCACCTGTGCAATGAGATCTACAATGCTACGCTTGAATTGGTAGGCCGGACCATCTACGCCCAAACGTTCGAGCAGAGATGGTTCCATCAAGGCCCGACGGAGAAATGAAAATAGATTGGTGTCGTATATAAACTCGGGTTTGGTGGGATGCAAGTGGAGGTTAGCGTAGAACGGGTCGAAGTATGTGGTGAGGAACTGGTGTACCGCTTACACTTTTGACATGCTAATGACAAAAAGATCTAATTTTGTCATAAGAACCAATCGAGCTGACTCACCGGTACATAACCAAGAAGACGATAAATTGAAGCGAAAAGATGCTCCAGAATATACAATGGTTCCAAGATATCACTCTTGACTCTGGGAGGAAGTTGGGGTACGTCGACGTGCGTCAATACGACGGCCGCGAAGATTTAAAGCGCATCTCTTACCAAGAATCGACTCTTCTGCGTGCTGTCTTTCAAGGACCCATATTTGTGCCGGATCTGTGTGGTTTGTGCTTGTTGCAGTGACGAGACGAGCTTGCTTCGCATGTCCCGCGCTGCCTTCGACAAGTCATAGCGTTCGCACAACTGCGGGTCATCCAAAGACCCGTTACCCGAGCTATGGTGAGTCGGAACGCGGTCGGTCGTACAAATCATTCGAGCAACAGAATGAAAGGGCTCACGTGTCCACGCTGTTGAGGCCCTTCCCGCAGGTCTGCGACGGCCTTCTTCATTCGCTCTAGGGCCTCTTGGCGCGTGTGCCGGGCTTCGGTCACAGTATCCTCACGTCGTTCTGTTCAGATGGATCCTCGAGCTCGTGCCCCATCGCATCGAGTATTCGCACGCTGGCGTTGCGCGGGGTTTTGAGCGGGCCGCCTCCAGGCATACGCATGGATGCCGAGTGCTCCCTGACGTTTTTCCGCGATGGTGTGCTCGGGAAGTCCTCCTTCGCGCGCTCGTACTCGTCTACCAACCGTACGCTAGGAGCTCGTCGCAGCATGCGGCGCGACGGGGAGCCCACAGCCGTACCATCGACGGGGCCTACGGGGGGGTCCACAACCGGATCGTCGCCACTCGCGGACGTGGATAGCGCTAGCACGGGAGACGACGACTTGACGTTGTTGAAGGACGGTTCTGACATGGACTCTGAAGTGCCATGGGTCGGTCCTATGGGCGGGGTTACATCCCAGTTCGCCTCGGGTAAAGAAGCTTTGACCACCTTGTCGTCCTTTGCGGTCGCGTCTCCGTCTGATACTGCGCTACCTGGAGGTTTAGTCTCGAACCGCACATTCATGAGACTCCTCCGTCGAAACGAGCCAGGTGTCGAAAATCAGCTCCCAGGTGGCGCGGGTGTTCGAGCGGGGAGCGTGCCCGCGTGGGTAAGAGCAGTGGTGAGTGTCGCAATCGATGATCGAATCTCCGTGAAAGAGGGCTGCGGAAGCGAGTCCGATCCGTGTGCGCGAATGATCGACGACAATGTGGGCTGGGGAGTCTGCGAAAGCGCAGGCGCGGGGGCGGGCGTTGCGGCCCATGCACCGGGGGGAACGGGGGGTCCTTGCAGTAGTTAGGTCGAGGTTGGTCGCAAACGAATTGTCTCCTGTGTCGTCCTCTGAGGGTGGTCCCGGAAGTTCGGGAAGGGGAAGGTCCTCCGGTGGAGACGGCGAGTTGAGCTTCTCCGGAGGTGGGAGCTCGATCGGCCGCGCAATGGGTCAATGCTGAAAAGACCTAATATTAGCCTTCTACGACTATACCGAAGACTTAGATGGCATACCAGGTACCTTCGGAGGTATCGCACTACTGGCCTCTGCGAACTCCGTCGTCGCGCGTTTATGACCCTTCGTAATTTCTTCACGCCTCCATTTGGCTTCTATGTCGATCTTCAGTATTCGGCCTGGTAAACGCACAGGAATGTGAGAAGCAGGACGTCGGCGTTGCTGTTGATGAACCCGTGTCAAATGAGGGGAAGCCGGGTTACGTTCGCGCTCGGAATTCCCTTCTACTTCTTCGGCTGTGCGGCCTGCGGTCCGATTCGCTCGGTGAGGATGGTCGGGAATGTTCACGCGAGCGAACTACTCGATCTGGCGTAAACCTTGGGCTGGTCTAAGTCAGAACGGGCCGGGTGACCAGTGGTACCCGTGTTTCGAGGTGGTCCGAGAGCGTGCTGAAAGAGGCATGTTCCACGCTCGCTCATGCTCGTGTTGGCGCTCCTTCTCGGTATCTTTTATTCGATCCCAGACTTCACAAACGGTCAGGTCGTGTAGCCTGCAGTACTGTACTACTTACAATCGGTCAAGGAGGAGGTCGATCCAGTCTGGGAGGACGACCTGCTACCCCCACTCTGTGCAGGCGAGTTCCTCTGACGCGGAAATTCTTGAGGCAGTGGGGATCCCGCTAAGGAATTAGAGGCACGATGGTGATGATAGGTATCAAGATGCTCCCGAGGAGGGGTGCTAGGAACGCTTGGCACTGCGGGTGACGTAGCTTAGCGCATAGACAAGTGTCTCGGGATAACACTCACCAGTTCCACTCCAGTTCCCACGACGGAACCTGCATTGGAGGCCGCGACAGGAGGTTCAACTACCCCGTTCGCGAATTTTGATGGCCGCTCCACAGGAGTGCTACCAAAACTATCTGCTACACCCATAGCACGTTGCATCTCAGAATCTTGGTCAAGGAGGTCTGATAGCGCAGATATTAGAAGATAACACACTGGCACGAATGGCCTACTTGACTGGCTCTGGAATTGGGTAGAAAGGTGCATGGAGGTTTGTAGAGACGTGCCCGATATTCTCGACGTTGAAGCAGTGTGACCGTGCATCTCACGAATCAATGCAGCATTGTCGGTGCTGGAGTCGGAATTGACGTTGTCGAATTTAGTCTTACGTTCCATTCTGATGAATGATACGAGTGCTCACCGTCTGGTGGGGATGCATGAATACCCAAGATGTGACTTCTGAGGGCTTCCATGTTAGCAGCATGCGACGCTGGAATGGGCGTGTTCCTTTCTGGTGAACGGGAGCGTTTGAGGTCGGCATGAGTGAGGACGACAATGACAAAACAAACTTGACGATGTTTCCATTCCTCACTGAAGCTCGTCCTCTTGCCCTTATACCTAGAGCGCTCCTAGATAACCCGGTCGATCCTCGGGCTGTCCTCGACCTCACTTGAATCGATGTTATTCCTACGTGCATCTTTGCGTGGGGCATCTCCGGGGTCGCAGAGGGTGTGGGTGAACAAGGTCTTGACGTTTTCACAAGCAGAGCTTGTCGTCGACGATGAGTTGGCCCATTTCGGAGGTAGATCAAAGTCGGAATCACAATCTGAAGGGAGTCGAGGTGGAAGCTCATGGAGGAGCTGTGTACGCGAGGCGGATGAAGTGTTTGGCGGTAGTGCACGCAGTCGAGCGGCAGGGGTATCCTCCACGGCGGCATAGATGGAGTGTTCCCTCTGTATTATACATAATAAAGTTCTTATTCTGTTCCGGACATGCCTAAATAAAATATACGGTACAAGAGCGGAGCTAAAGAGATCGATCATACGCAAAATAAGTAGTGGTGAGGGACAGATAGAGTCACACAAGGCAGATAAGATCCAAAATAGAAGTAGTCGAGTTGTACAGTAAAAGCGTCTCGGGGCGCATCGTCAAAAAGCATCGCGGAATGCGATACAAGTGGTAAAGAACAACCAAAAAGGGCTGTATGTATGTGCGGGATGGGAAAACGGGGATATTGCGGGGACTTGCATTGATAGATTAACTTAGATTGACTCGAGCTCGCTTGGTGTAGGAGAAGGCAGGGCGATTGCGGCGGGGGAGAGGGTCCGATCCTGGAGAGGGAGGTACGCACCGGAAGCGAATGGCGGTTCATAGGAAGCATGGCGCTGAAATGGATTACGAGTGTGCATGCGTGAGATGGGGGAAGCTAAGGTGATCACGCAGGATAGATGTGGGGTCAGCAAAAATGTTACGGGCGCCAATAATGAAAGAAAGACCTAATGGACCAGGGCTAAAAACCCTCGGAGGAGTGACTGGTCTCGTGTCGTTCTCTTCGTTTTCGTGCTGGGGAAGAGTCCGAGAAGCGAAGTTCGTGTGTTTAGTTGGGTTGCGAGAGTCTTCCCGCGGGAGGACAGGAAGGTTGTCGATTCCGCCGAGGGGCTTTGGTGGAAGAGAGAAGGTACGATCGTGGAATGCAGAGATAGGGTATCGAAGGGGGCGGAGGGTGGGGGAGCGGGGGGGAAAAAGAGAAGGTCTAAGGATGGAAAGAAATTCCTCGAGTGCTTCTGAGGGTAAGGTGGATCTGATAAGAGCGAGAGGGTTAGCGAGTAGAAAGG
The DNA here is from genome assembly GCA_024734325.1 of Lactarius hatsudake. Lineage (NCBI taxonomy): Eukaryota > Fungi > Basidiomycota > Agaricomycetes > Russulales > Russulaceae > Lactarius > Lactarius hatsudake. Next base: position 1,130,317 of record JANSJP010000004.1, on the reverse strand, counting down.
TGTCGGAACCGGGAAGGAGGCGCAGACCTGGGGGATGCACGGGGAGAGGTCTTTGGAGATAAGGAATCAGGATCTAAGTAGTCATCATCCAAGGAATCGACCGTATCCGCGGGAGTCGAGATAATCCGGAGGGAGTGATGACGGTGAGGGGAGGGGAGATGGATAGAGAAGTTGGCCAGTCTGACGGGACGAGGGGCGACGAGGGTGATGTTGTCTGTGTTTGATGGCATGTGAGTGAGAGGACGAGGGCGGGACGGACGGAGCAAGGGAGGTTGATCACAGAGGTGTCACACGACCACGTGATAGCGGGGACTCGATTAAGATTTAAAGATTGTAAGTTGTATAGCAGTCTGATAGTCCAGTCTTTGCGCACCGCGAGTCAGCCACGATGCTCGCCTAACCTCTCACCAAGACCACTCTCTATGGCTCAGTTGAGTGACGAATCCTGTCCCCTTCTCGCTCCCTCGCCCTCGACTCCCCTTCCAAAGGCTCAGTTGTTCGCTCTCTGCCTCATCCGTCTGGTCGAACCCATTGCTTTCGCCCAGGTCTTTCCCTACATCAACGAGATGATCGCTGACCTCCATCTTCCTGGCGGTCCCTCTCGCATTGCCTTCTACAGTGGCTTGGCTGAGAGCGTTTTTGCCATCTCTTCTCTCTTCTCCATATACCATTGGGCTCGCCTCTCCGGTTGGTCCCTTTCCTTTCTTCATTGTCTCCCACTTCATCCTTTTTGTTCAAGATGTCATTGGTCGTCGTCCTGTAATTTTCATTGGCATGCTTGGAATGAACTTAGCCACTCTTCTTTTTGGTCTACAACGGACACTCGTCGGACTTTTGCTCGTCCGATGCCTCGGTCAGTCAGTTTGCTATATTTTCTTCACACCCATCACATACCGTACCCCTGTTACTGAACCATCCCAGGTGGTTTTTTCTCAGGCAACGTGGCCGTTATTTATTCAGTTCTCGGAGAACTCACGGATTCCACGAACCAAGCTATCGCCTTCCCTCTTTTCAGTCTTGCTTGGCCAGTTGGCTCCATTATAGGGTGAGTCAACGAACAACCCGCCAGTCATCTCCCTCAACTCGAATATCTCCCTCAATAGGCCCCTCATAGGTGGAACTTTCTCAAACCCGGCAAGTACTTTCCCCAATTCTAATCTATTTCATCACGATCTTTTCCGCACCTATCCTTATTTCCTTCCTGGTTGCATCACGTCCGCCGTTTCCCTCATTGGCGTTATCCTTGGCTACGTCTTACTCGAGGAGGTTGGCCCTTCCTGTCATGTCCCTCATCTACGCCCTCGCTCACACGATTGTAGACTCTACCTAGCAAACGCCGTGGGTTGTCTTCCCACGGGTCCATCCAGGAGGTATACCAGCCACCGAGATCAGCCCCATTCACTCTGAAGATGCTCGTTTCCGTTCCTATCATTCGCGCCATCAGCTTGTCAGGCGCAGGCCTTAGTTTCACGTACACCGCCTTTGACGTACTATTCGTCCTTTTCTGTTACTCCCCCATCGAGTCAGGTGGTCTCGCACTTTCTGTATGCTCTCTATATGCACTGTTATATCTTCGTCGTTGATTGTCTGGTGACAGCCTACAGACATCGGTTTCTGCCTTGCCATTTCGGGCTTCGTCGCCTGCTTCATTCAGTTATTCGTCACACCCGTCCTTATTGCTCGTTGCGACCACATCCGCGCGTACAACAGATGCATGAGCCTTTGGCCGTTTTGCTTCCTTACGCTACCGCTACTCAATATTGTGGCACGCACTGGCCTTTCGGCTATCAATGGGGATGTAGCGACGGACACATTGCGTCTGTCGGACGCAGATGGGCACGTGCAAGCGATGGTGTGGTGCGGTATCGTTGCACTGTTGGCCCTGTCAAGGTTTGGCAGCGTGGCGTTTGGGTGTGTTGACGCATTTTGGAATTCTGGGTCAATCTTACGAAAGCTAACTTAGAACGAACGTAGGCTCAGCATGATATTGGTTAAGGAGACAGCACCAACCCCGGAATCCCTTGGAGCCACGAACGGACTCGTCCAGTTCGCAATGAGCCTCACGCGATCGATTTGTCCCGCCTTCGCCAGGTACGTGGATGGTTATTTCATCGGGCTTCAGTTGCAGAAGTGCGAACCTGAAAATAGTTCGCTCTTTGCGTTGTTGGCTAGTGGCAAATTCCCCTCGGGCTACCTCTGGGTTGTCGTTATGGCAGGTATATCGTATGCCTGGACTTTACTTGGTGGTCAAATCGAACGCAGTCGAGAATCGAACATCATCGATGCATAGTATGTCGCGGATCTGGTGCCCTTACAATCTCCAACCATTCTTCCGAGGATTTCTTACAAACGGTATGTGTGTATTATTGGGTGGCGTAGTGTGGATATCCATCGACATTACGCCGGGCAATGAATCAGACTATTTCCCATGCTAACCACGGTTTTGTCGGCGGCTCTTCGACTCCGCCAACAAGATAGACAGCTTTTCTATCTTCCTACATGGCAGCGACCCCCGATAGATGAAATAGAGGCACGTCATGACCGGGTATTCACCTCTCCCACCGATGGCGATGTCCAGCTCGTTCAGAAATGTGTGCAAATACTTGTATGATGTCATTGGAGTCGCCGCGCAGATAAAGAGACTCGTGAGTTTGAAGGACACATGACCGCCGCAAGTCAAGCAAAGAGCAGACCGCTGACCGAGACGACGGGTGAAAACCTGGGTAACGCTGAATCGCTTTAGGAAATCGCGCGCGACATCTGCGTGTCACTTAAGCCTCCAGCTTCGAGTAATGGTTTCCCGAGTGTGAAATGGTGGGCGTCTAGCAGCGGGACGTGGTCCAATCAGCACGCAAGGCTCTGGTGATGTCCGGAGAGGAAATGATAGAACAACGTCAGACGCACCCTGGACACATTCGTATATCAATACAGAGGGCCCCCGCCATCGACGAGCACCAGATCTCTGGGTCGCGAGGCACGGTCGGTGCCCAAATCCATGTGGAAGCGTCGCGTTTTCTGCGAGGCGCTCAGGTGCGGAGTGGAACAAGTGTGTCATGTTCATGTGGTGGGCGGAAGAGTGGGTGGTTAGCGTCGCCGGATATTGGACCGAGGAAACGGAAGAAAAAAAAAAACGGGCCCCTCCTCACTATCCCGCGGGTGGCCAGTGCACGCCCAAACAGTCGTAAGGCCTCGGACTCGCGAATGCCAATGTAGAGCTTCTCGCGAACAAGCACATCTAAATCCTCACGGCGATCCGTCTCGCGACGCGCGGCACCGTGGGGCTATTTGAGAGATCGGGAAGGTGTGGCGAAGTTTTGCGCAATTTACGCAGTCTCCGTGCCACGCATCGTCGTACTGAATGTCCTTCTTATTTTGTCAAAGATGCGCCTCCCCTTTTCCCCTCACCACGAGACCATAAACACATCCCGCCCCTGCAAAAAATTGAAGAGAGCAAACCGGCACCGTACCTCGTTCTTCGCACGTTTTGAGTTGTCCGGGAGCCCTTTCCTGGCCTCACGCTCGCGAAGCCGCCGCGGCACGAGAGTATCGACGATAAAGATGCGGCGGGACGCTGCGATCTGGTTAATGCAAGACGGTCGTGCCGCCGTCGTCCGGGCACCTTTCTGGCCTTCTAGCTCGAGCCCCCTTTCGCCGCATCAGCCGCGGGGCGCTCCGCCGTGTCGCTTCTCTCGAAGACGGAGGCGACGAACGACCGAGACGCGAGCGTTTCATAGAACTGCGCCTCCGATATTGAGGGAGCAGATGTCGCTCGCTCTCCGGCTCGGCGATGTACGCAGACGCGTCCTGCTCCCTCCCCGCGTTGGGCTGGGACCAAGCTCGTAGTCCAGGTAAAGAAGATGACTTGGCGATGGAGCCGCCGTGTGTGCTCGTAGTTGTGAGTTGAAGCAACCAGGTCTCACGGTACGGCGACCGGGATGAAAAAGGTGGCGGCTTGTTGGACACCGAGGTCTTTGTCGTGCCAAGCGGTTTCGGGAACTCATTGAAACGTGGAGTGTGCGTAAAGGTGGCGCGACATGCCCTTGCGGCAGTGCGAGGAGAGGCAGGTTGGCGCGGATCGCTCAAATTCGGAGATCGCGGAACCCAGTTGATTACAGCCTGTAAGCGTCAGTGATGGTAAGTAAGTAAAAGCGAGGCTGACGATGACCCGGACAACCAACAGAGGCCTGAGACGGGCAACCGATTTTATGTGTCATAATTGTATGAGTGTATTGCGTGTATCGCATATACGACAAAACTTACCTTGATGGTTATTTGATGTGACCCTGAGGTTGGCACCGTGTGCCCCTACAAGACAAGAGCACACGGCCATCGCGAAGTTTCCTACCCAACGCATACAATACAACTAGTACTAGTACTTATCTGGATTGCGGGTAACGACCAGTTGGCAGGCTAATACTGACCCAGGTCCCTTAATCACAAGGACCTCGGCGCATGATCAATCAAGCGCACATGTGAAACCGAGTTTGGTTGTCTCTGTTCTGTTCACAACCAGCAGGCGACGGGTCGGAAATAATACAGTAGATAATAGGAGATTAAGTTGGTCGGCGGCGGCGGCAGTTGGAACCATCTGTCACCAGCCCATCAGTGCTGGATTGAGGGCGCTTCGCGGGTCGCGGAGAAAGCGAGGTAAGGGTGAAAAGCGCTCAATTTGTAAACGGAGCAAGGTGGAACAGGCAGCCAGCAAAATCACCGCGGTCAGAAGTGTCATTTGGGGGGTTCTATTAATAAACACGTTTTCTTTTTTTTCTTTCATGGATGCATGTGTCGAATCAAGTATGTATGTATGTATGCGCGTGCGAGGATGTGCAAAACTGAAACCGGCAAATGTCAGCGTCCGTCACAGTGTGTAAGAACGGAGAGACTTACGATGAATGAAGATGTGGGTATTAAAGCAGGGGCATAAACATAAACATCAAACAGGGCGCGGTCACTTTGAGAACCGACGGTGCGATCCAAGACCGTTTAGCCCTCGGAAGACGGACTCTGTGGCGCGGCGCTTTGAAACCAAAGAAGAGTCGTCCTGTCCGTCCCGTGTACGTGTACGCTTCCTCTTGGAACTCGATCGCGTGTAAGGGGGGCGTGAGAGATCCTCATCTGGGTCAGGAAGCTCAAAACTGTCAAGGAATGCCGGTGGGCGATATGGAAGCGGCTTGGGTGCCAACAATGGCGCGTTGCAAACCACTTGGAGAAACTCCGGCGCAGGTGTCGGCGGAGCGGCAGTTGACATCGGCGATCCCGGGTTAGAAGAGGTGGAGATGGGGGATGCTGACAGGCTGCGTAAATACGGTGTACACTAATAAAAATGTAAAATAAAACTCACGTTCGAGACCTGGTGTGGCCACTGGGATGGGAAGCGCAGAAAGCATCGGGGGCACCTGAGTACGCAGTACCGGTTGTACCCCCGTGCGAGGGGACCTCGGAGACAAACCCGACGTCGGCTCAAGACGAGGATAAGGTGGCCGCCTGCGGGACGAATACGGGTGTGGACGGGAGAGCCGTGAATCCGATTTGGAAAAGACGTAGACATCAGGCCAGGAGGGAGTCCATTGGTCGAGGTGGGAGAAGGAGGCAGCGAGTGGGAGAGGCTGGAAGGAGTGATGTATCATGGTGGGGAGGGAAAGTCGGAAGCGAGGACAATGTGGAGGGGAGATGGGTATAAGAGGGGCGGCATAATCGGCTATATTATAATATATGGATGGGTGAGGGGCGGTGTGAAATCGGGAGATGGATGGAAGGAGATGACAGCGTTGCGGGCGGCAGTGCCAAGTTACCACACTACACCACCACACACATACCAGTTTGTCAGTACTACAAGGAGGGTTATCCCGCGCCTTCATCTCAAACACACGCCACGTCAATTCAAATTTGTGTTGTTCTCTCCTCTCCTCAGATCTTCATTCCGATTCAGATTCGTGCCCTCAGCTTCGCCCACACACCCACGCACGACTGCACCCATCCCTTCTCGTATCATGAAGTTCCCAAAACCCATGCCCTTTCCCTTCATGGGAAGCGCAACATGGCGTCTCCATCCCCGTTTCTTCACATCCAGTACCGTATCAGGACCAGCCCCGCTTTCTCCCCGTCCTCCCTATTTCGTCCCCCGAAATACCCGTGGTTCTCTTCCTGTCTATTCAGACGTTCGTAATGGCGGCACGCGGTACCTCATCTCGGTTCGTAATGTGGAGGGAAACATAAAGGCAAGTGATCCGGTTTCTCACAACCGCTCGCCTCTCATTTTCATCACACAAAAAGGCATTGGCTGATGATCTGATTCGCGACCTGTCCAACCCTGTATCACCAGAGTCGACCCGTCTGAATGCACGCATCACCTAGATCAAATCATCTCGTGCTTAGCGGCCTTTCACGGAAACACGCCGTCCTGGACTGGCTAGTCAGTCACGGTTTCTGACACGAGACGGCCGCCCATTAGTTTATATTATCCCCCTTTGATACAATCGAGTCTTTTCAAACGCTCCATTTTGTTGCGCCGCCCTACATCGCACCGGTCCCATAACGCCCGTTTCCGTTCGGAATTCTTTCTCGCCTTGCTTTTTGCTCATCGCGACGACAGGCAGCCTTGATGCCACATCCTGATCGTAGAATGCCTGTCCCCTTATGGATGTTCCGGGTCCTTTTATTACATAGCCAAATCCAAGAGGACTGGGTCCGGTTCCTATGTCGGTCAATCTGTCCCGTGGTTCAGCCAACAACCAATGTGCTTCCTGTGGAGCAATCCGTCACTTTGGTTGGATAAACCGTTGCTGCGCCTGAGGCGTTGAGTCAAACTTTCCCCTATCTTCCGCCGCCCTGTGCCAAGACTGACAGGAACTTGGAACTATTACGAGAATGTTGGCGTCAGAACGGTATCCTTCCTGATCTGCTCCGACACTGTTTACAACTGGAAACAAGAGAACAGAATACACACTTTGTACTACTCGGACGCTCAGGATCGAAAAAACGAATCATCACCGCTGCGGGCGATCGTACATGAACATGCAACATGTGCTATTGCCTTACCCCTGATACTGCACCAGAAACGGCATGTTCCGATTCCAATTCCAATCTCGCGCGGAGTTGACTTCTCTCATGTCATTTTAAAGTACGCGCACGAGGGGCATGCGCAATCACTACCGAGGCATATAAATGGCACTCACAATACGTGGTCTCTACTTGCACCGCCGGCGTGATTTCTTATCCTCCGTTATGACTATCACCTGTCGACCTTGTGCCAAAGGAAGCGTCTTTTGGAGTGATCATGTGTCAAGAGTTGGGACTTGGTTTTGGCCAGAAGGGGTATCCGACTGACAGATAACGCGCGGGGCAAGTAAAGATAGCACCTTCTTACCTCCAGGAACCGAGTCAGGTCTGTCCGGCCCCACGCCAAGTTGCGAGTGAGGATTGCTGGGGAAAAGGGAGATTCAGGAGGGCACGGCGGCGCTCCAATGGCACACCGGAAGGCTCCCAGAGCATTCTTTCGTGTGCATGCGCCATGCCCACATGGGCCTGTATCCTGGAAATGTTGCCATTACGCCCACCCTTCCGGTTCAGAAGCCCGCTGTATGAATGCAATTTAATTTCTTCGTTCTTAGACTGTCCGTCAATTTCATATACGGTATAAAAAACCCATGTGTGTGAAAGGAACGGACTAATGCTCGCGCAGTGATTACAGTGAAAATAGTCTTACACCGTTTTTGTCGTCCACAGCTCATGCACTTGTGAAGATGACGGTTGTTCCGCGCAGCCGAGTCGCGGAACCAGAGGAACGCCATCGGTTTATTCGGCCCGCTTGCGCAGGCGTGAACGAGTCACGCACCAAAAAAAAAAAAGAACCCGAAATTTTTTGCAAATGGTAAGTTTTCCCCCTCTGTTTATCATAGATAGATAGATAGATCCATTCCTTCGAACTGCCTAGTGATGAGTTCCTCGCCGCAGCCGCAGATTCAGGTTCTCCAAGGAGCAGGAAGCGCCGTTGGATCAACGGCTGGTGCGCCAACACGCGTAAAGGATGCAGGAAACAGCAACATGGGTACATTTGGGGTGTGTTTCCATCCTGGTGTCTTGCCAGAATAACCGAGCGACTGAAACGGACATGCCTATGCCGCTGTAGGTCAAGTCTGGGCTCGCCCAGATGTTGAAGGTGCGCACACGCTGTAGTCGAGTGTTCTTGATCTGAATAGGTTTTTTCCCGCGAGTAGGGTGGCGTCATCATGGATGTCGTCAACGCAGAACAGGTGCGCATGCCGTACATTGCCACACCGCTGCTGTAATGTGTTTATTGATCGCTTTTATTCGCTTGCTACCGTCTCGCAACAGGCGCGGATAGCTGAAGAAGCTGGCGCGTGCGCTGTCATGGCACTGGAACGTGTTCCGGCAGATATTCGTGCCGCGGGTGGTGTTGCGCGTATGGCAAGTGCGAGGTTTCCATCGCAGTCCATCATGGTGCTAGATTCCATACCCCTTTGGCTCAGAGCGATCCCCACATGATCAAGGAGATCGTCGAGGCCGTGTCCATCCCCGTCATGGCAAAAGTGCGGATTGGTCATTTCGTCGAGGCCCAGGTAATGTGCCCTCGGATAATAAGAAGCGCCCCGAATACTCAACTAGGTGATCGTCCCCCCGTCAAAAAAACGTAGATATTACAAAGCATTGGAATCGACTACATCGACGAGTCAGAGGTGCTGACACCCGCGGACGAGGAGCACCACATCAACAAGCATACATTCAAGGTGCCCTTCGTTTGCGGCGCACGCAATCTCGGCGAGGCTCTCCGACGTATATCCGAAGGCGCATCCTTTATTCGTACCAAGGGCGAAGCGGGGACGGGCAACATCGTGGAGGCGGTGCGACACCAGCGCGCAGTCGCCGGCGAGATCCGCAAGGCAAGCGTTCTGACGGAGGAGGAGCTGTATGTATATGCGAAGGACATTCAGGCACCCTTCCATTTACTCAAGGAGGCGGCACGTCTGAAACGGCTTCCGGTAGTCAATTTCGCTGCCGGTGGTATCGCTACGCCTGGTGCGCAGCAGTCTTCTCTTTGGCTCCTGTGCTCTTCGCTAACTGCGGTTTTACTGTTATTGTTTGCAAAAGCCGATGCTGCACTGATGATGCAGTTGGGCTGTGATGGAGGTCGGGAAGACTTTTGTCCCCTTGCATGCCGACGAATTTAATTGTCTTTTCTTGTTTTCAGTGTTTGTTGGGTCTGGCATCTTCAAGGTAGTTTTTCTCTCTCTTTCTATACAAGACCCGCAGCTCACTGATGGCTTGTTTTGTGTCGCAGTCCGGAGATCCCGCCAAGCGTGCCCGCGCGATCGTACAGGCTGTGAGACCCGACCCGATCCTCGTGCATTATCAACACTGAAACACCTTCCAGGTCACGCATTTCAATAATCCGAAAATTCTTGCGGAGGTATGGGCCCGAATTATTTTGCATCCGCTTGTTCAGCGTACGACCCTGAATGATGTGAAACAGATATCAGAGAACCTTGGTGCCGCTATGGTTGGTCTGACAATGTGAGCGGCGACAGAGTTGTGTGGTGTAATCGTCGGCTAAATTACTCGGCTAGCGACGCAAACCTCGAGGGAGGACGGCTGGCACAGCGCGGCTGGTAAAAAGGTGGCTTAATAAGGAAAGAAGGTTTCACGTGAAATGGAAGGGATTTATGATGATGTCATAACCTGTAAGTCAATCTGTGACTGTACTTGGTGAACATGGTGTACCTCAACTGTACTTACTGTCATGACGCCCGTTAAAAGGGTTTTGTAAAGCGGTTCATTTCCGTTTGCGTTCCTTCGTTGTTTCTATTACGCAGTACACCCTCGATTGCGAGCACGATCTGTCACGGGTTGGACAAGGCAAGGACAATAGTGAGCGAGTGATCGCATGCGGCTCCATATGATTGATTGTTCTTTGGTCCTTTGTGGTGGGCCGAGGTCGGGCTACCGGCTGGCACGAACCACACCAGACAGTTATTTACGGCGGTGCAGGTTCGCCGGTATGCTTGTCGAGCCTGCTGCCACCAGCTATCGTAACCGATACGTTACTATTCTGCGCACCACTTATGGGTCTTTGAATCCCGCCCAAATGAGCCATAAGAAACATGCTTCTGTATCACACCCTTTGTTTTCACCACACGCATTCGACGTGCTTCCTCACTTACGTGTACTTTGCATTGTCGTGAAGAAAAGCGACATGACACAAACCCTAGGAATTCGATACTCCGGTCGAGTACTCGTGTCCGCCGATACCTAACGTCCCTGCACGTGCCTCCTCAACTTGTGCGGCCGCTGCTTTACGACGCTCCCCCGCCGCATACAGCTCAAGGAGACTCATTTCGAGCTCATGTCGTGAGCGTTCAGCTGCGCGAATGAGCGGCTCGGTGGCGGCTTTCTGCGACACGTTCAAACTAGCCAATCTGGTTATCTGCGCGACGTGCGTGTAAGGATGGAAGAGGTGTACAAGTAGAGAATAAAGTCCGACCTCTTTGTTAAGGCTCTCTTTTACGATCTCCTTTATCTCGTAAGGTGGGATAGGAGGCATTCGGACACTGGAAGACCGGCCTGCGTTTGAGTTCGACAGGCTGAATTGCAATGTTCGTGACCGCTTTGGGTTTGCTGGTAAACCCGGGTGGGGCACATAAGTCGTGGTAGGGGCTCCTGTTGAGGGCTGCGGGCTAAGTTTCCTTGGCTGGTCGGTGGGTTGTGGATTCAGCTGCGGAGGAGCCACATCCTCCATCTTCACATCCTCATTGGCGTCAGAAGCGGGTTGTGCGGTCGCCTTCGCCTTGCCCTTGTCAAGAAGAAGAGGTATGGAAGATTCCCGTGGAGTACTTGGGCGTGCTTCTATCGGCGGAGGTCGAGGAGATGTGGGTGGTGGTGATGGGTCCCGTTGAGCATGTCGCACATCCACCACATTGTCGCGGTCAAAAGGAGACTTTGGCTCTGGAGGGGCCAATGGTCCGGAAGGCAGCGAAGCATTCGACCTCGCGTCTGCAGTCAAACGGGCACTTGGGGAACGCCGGTGTGGTGAGCTGCGACGCGGTGGTGGAGTAGGGGAGCGAGGGCGACGATCTCGGGAAGCTAGAGGGAAGGATAAGGCATGCAGAACGAATGATCACAGGCATTTTAAAGAGAAAGAGGAAACTTACGTGAACGACGGCGGGGTGACCATGATCGCTCACCTCGCCGACGGCTCCTGGAACGTCGACGCGGTGGACCATTACGCGGATCATATCGGCGGTCGCGGTCACGTTGGTCGCGGGTGCGATCAAAATCCCGTTTTTCATAGTCGCGGTCACGATCATACCCACGTCTGTCGCGGCCATTGTCGTGGTCGCGTGGACGGTCACGGTCATGATCTCTGCGGTAGTCAAAGTCCCTTCTGTCAGGCTCGTAATTCCGTGAGTCATATCGTCTGTCGTCGCGGTGATAATCGCCTCTTGCTCGCGCGTCCGAGTCGAAACGAGACGGACCGCGTGAGTTTCTGGGACGAGGACGATGTTCATTGGGATGGTAAGAGTCACCGTAGGGTGGACGCGACCGAGGCGGTGGGGATTTTCGAGGAGAACGTTGACGCCTGTCTGGAGGAGGGCGACTTGGAAGGGCCTCAAAGTCGGGCTTGGGTGGAAGTGGAAGAGTGGAAGACATCCCGCGTCCTTGTTTGCCCCTTGTTTGTCCCCTCTTGTCTCCCAATGTCGACGGGCACCGTTACGGTCCGTCGGCGACTTCATCCTCTCGCCTCGCTCTCTCAAATTCAATCGACACCCTCAGCTCAGGATGGCGTCCCTCATAGTATCGAAGAGGATCTCAGAGCATACGGCTGCAAGCTCATTCATCAAGCCGGCATACTGCTGAACCAGTTCGTCTCTTCCTCTTCTCAGTTTGTTACCCCCCCCCACATCCTAGGTGACAGAAAGCAAGTGGCCGTAGCCACCGCCCAGATTATTCTTCAAAGATTCTTCTATGTTAGCTCCCTGAAGCAGTTTTCAGTAGCCGTGCGTCCTCGTGTTGTCTCCTCATCTTGGTTCCTCCTGACTCTTCGTAGGACGTCGGCATGGGGGCACTTTTCTTGTCCTCGAAGCTGGAGGAGTGTCCAGTCCGCATGCGTGACCTCATCAATGTCTATGACCTCCTTCTTCAGCGCGCGGCGCATACCGTCGCGTCCACATCGTTCGCGCATCCGCCACCCGAATTCAAGTACACGCCCATGTCATACTTTGGCAACACCTTTTACGACCTCAGAGAAGCATTGGTCGTCTCCGAGATGCAGATCTTAAAGCGATTAGGATTCGACGTACAGGTGGTGCTTCCCTATGGCACACTGGTAAATTACATGCGTTTGCTCGGACTGACAAGTCGCAACGAAGCGATGTCAATGGCATGGGGTTACCTCAATGACGCGTGCGTTTAACCGATTTGCTACTTTTCTTAGCACCTTGATTCAATGGCTGAATAGATTGCAAACGCCGGTATATGCACTGTATGCTGTGCCCACAGTAGTGAGTGCAGCGATTTTGCTCACGACGCGCCAATTGGGCATCGCATTACCCTCGGACCCAACGAACTGTTGGTGGGAATTGTTCGATGTCGACTGGGAAGATTTATGGAGTGTGTGCGGGTACGTCATGCGGCTGTACAGGGAACGGACGACCGACGAACGGGTTGAAATTATGGGTTTGTTAACTAAAAGAGATTTCCGCCAATGGCTTGAGAATAAGAAATAATTAAATAAACTAATTCTTTACCTCGTCCTCGTCGTCGTCGACAATGCTCGACCATTGCTCAATAATGCATAAAGGTCTGCTCGCTCTCTTTTAACGAATACTGTCGACCTTCCCGTGCTCATTCATGAGCAGGCGGGATCGTCCTTTGGTCCCGCTCATTCACGCCCAATGCTGCTCACGCGGCCTCGTCCCCCACCTCGCCCGTCAATGGCCTCATTCGTGATGTTCTCATAGAGGGTCGTGCTGCAGAGCAAACATATGAAAAAGGTGGTTATGCTGTCAAGTGGACGTTTGTCAACGACCTTGAACTGATCTTCGTGGTAAACACCTTTCCCCTACACCACGGACTTTTGACCCATCTCACATACAGGTCGCATATCAACGCGTCCTACAGCTCACATACGTCGAAGACCTTTTGGGTGCACTCAAGACTATATTTGTCAAGCTCTTCCAACCTTTCCTCGCTGCATTCGTCGCCTCGCTTCATGTCGTCAAAAACACCGCGGTCGCACTTTCTAATTCCGCGCCGGAGGCTCCACGTTGGAATTTGGCTGAGGCACTTAAGGGTTGGGATTCCGCCTTTGACAAGTTGCTCCAGGGCCTGGAGAACAAAGTAGCAGAGGTGCGCTCCTAGTGTAGATCACACGAATTTGCACTGACTTTCGGCGTTTAAGGACCGCAAGCATCGCTTGCGCCCCGCTGCTAGACCGCCCCCACTTACGCCGAGTCCTGGTTCCAGTGATGTTGATGCTCGTGGGTCATATTTCGTCTTCGCTTGGCTCCCGCTCATGGTATTTGTAGCACCCCCGGAACATCATCTTGGGACAGTGGATGAACAACAAATCTCACGCAACGTCCAGGCACTCAAAAATAGGCTACGCGGGCGTGGAGGCGCCCGTACAGCCGGGAGGGGGGGGAGGACGCGTGGAGACACTGGGAGCGGCAGGGATAGTCACACCAACTCTGAGTGCGTTACGTTCTTTAGGCCCCTTCTTGAACTGACACAGAACGCGGACGATTAGCTCTGACGTCACCGTGAAGCGTAAGCAGAAAGGCAAAGTTCTCCGTAAGTGGGGCGACGAACTACCCAGTGAATCCGAGATGGCCTCCCTCGACTTCTCATACGAGAAGTCGAGCGATCTAGGCGAGCGTCCGGCTTCAAGCGACTTGCAAGCACTCGTGGACGAGGCCTCACTTGGGTCTCGTACTAAGGACGGGCTGTATGAAGTCAAGGATTGGGAGTTTGCCAACGGCGGGACGGCAGACGACGTGATCGCCAAAGCGCTAAGCGGAAGCTTAGGCAAGGAGAGCAAACCAGCACAGAGCTCTCTGGGCGCTCTGGGCTCATTGTTCGCGAGGTTCACCGGGACGAAGGTACTTTCGGAGGATGATTTGAAGCCCGTGTTGGAAGGAATGAAACAACACCTCATGAAGAAGAACGTGGCTAAGGACATCGCAGAGAAGGTGTGCGAGGGTGTTGGTCAGAGTTTAGTTGGGAAGAAAGTGGGGGGTTTTCAAAGTACGCTCGACGCCCATTCTACTCGGCGCGATGATTCACGATTTCATCTTATAGCAACGAACGCGGCCGTGCGGCAAGCGTTGTCCAATTCCATCACGCACATCCTCACTCCGAAGACGTCGACGGATTTATTGCTTTCCATCCGTGCAAAACTTGTCCTCCCCCCTGACTTCGACACAACAGCGTATACCCTATAGTATCACCTTTGTCGGCGTTAATGGCGTGGGCAAGAGCACTAATTTGTCCAAGGTCTGCTTCTGGCTCATCCAGAATGGCTTCAGGGTCCTCGTCGCTGCCTGCGATACATTCAGGTGCGTCTTCTTAGACACCCGTTCTGGCCGCCAGATACCCATAGTCGTGTAGGAGCGGTGCTGTGGAACAGCTACGCGTGCACGTCCGGAATCTGAGTATGCTAGGCATGAATGGAGCTGGGGACAGCAAAGGCCGAGTTGAGTTATATGAGCGGGGTTATGGCAAGGACGCTGCGGGGATCGCCAAGGAGGCGATCGCCTATGGTAACGTCACGTCCCGACTCACTTGTTATAGCCACTCATGATCTCATCACAGCTAAGGATAATGACTTTGATGTTGTCCTGATCGACACCGCTGGGCGTATGCAGGACAATGAGGTATGCATTCTTCTAGATTCAGAGGCAGTCCAAGCCGTACTTACGAAGTCGTACAGCCCCTCATGCGCGCCCTCGCCAAGCTTGTGTCAGTGAATAATCCTGACAGGGTTCTCTTCGTCGGCGAGGCGCTTGTCGGGAACGAGGCCGTTGATCAACTGTCCAAATTCGACCGTGCCCTGCGCGACTTTTCGGGCATGGGAGGTGCGAGTAGGGGACGTGGCATCGACGGAATGATCGTCACCAAATGGGATACCGTTGACGATAAGGTCGGTTTCCCCTCTCTTTTTGTGCATCCCCAAGTACCGATGAACGCTATCGTCGGTCACAGGTTGGTGCGGCTTTGTCCATGACCTATGTTACAGGGCAGCCAATCGTCTTTCTTGGTACCGGTCAGGTATGTTATCCTTCTTTTCCCAGTATGACACGGACTGAACGGAATAATTACAGACTTATACGGATTTAAGACAGTTGCGTGTGGCGAACGTTGTGCAGGCCATTTTGAGTGATTAGCTTCGTATTGAGTGGGCTAGCTTGAGAATCCGTAGGTATGCTGTAGCGTAACAACTCCGAGTCGAGTCGGTCATGGACAATTAATTGATGCTGCTCATCGACTGTTCGTACACGAGACCCGGGACGAGTCGATTATTTCCTCTCTGCTTCGACAGCCTCCTCACCGGCGACCAGCTCAGGCTCCGAGCCCTATCAAACCTACAATTTCCAGCCCATCTTCAACACTGCCCTGAACTGCGTACGAGAAAAGACGAAGAAGGGCCTTCTCGCGCATCTGCTTGCAACACGGCTTCAAGCCTGCAACTCTCTCGGTGAAATTGTAGCCGTCCTTCAGGATAAAATCAATGAGTTTGATCAGACCCACGAGAGATTATCACGGTGGTTGAACCCGACTATCAACGTCCTCTACGCGTTCTCCGCAACGCGCGGGGAAGGTGTCGGACTCGTGAATCTCATCAAGTCAACCTGATTACTCTCAACTTGGTAATGATTTTGTAGGTATTCTCGCCCTGTAAAAGTTATTTTCACTGGCGTTAGGGTTCTCCTCTTGGTGAGCATCATCCTTGATCCCTGGGTGGAGACAATTTAAGACATCGGAATCTGTCACACGAAGAAAAAGGACGTTGATGCCAGCCAAGGTGCCCTTGTTGATCTCTTGGAGCGTATTAAGAACTTCCTCAAGCGCCTCGAGTATTATATTGCGGTGCGGCCAACAGATGCAACGACCGACATAATCGTGAAGATGATGATCGAAGTGCTGAACATCTTCGCGATTGCGACGACGAAGGAGATGAGGCAGAGCCGAATGAGTGCGTTATTCTCGGTTATATACAGTCATCAGCTAATATATACCCAGAAAAGGAGATGGAAGATGCTTTGAAGCGGCTAGACGAGTTGACACCGGGCCCGCCCCTCACTCGCAAGAGGAGGCCCGAATGAATGAAGGCTGCACAGATCTTGAACCTCACGCATGTCGTGAACAACAATGTGACTACTGTAATAAATGGTACGCCGAGCGTGTTGGCTACTCGGAGACCTGATCCTGAACATGCGCATACAGACGGAAAAAGGACTCAGGAAGTGGTCCAACTTGAACAATTGGCAGACAACTTTAGATGACGTGAAATGTTTGTGATAAGATTTGTCGCTTTTGGCTGCGATGTCTCTGACCTGCAAATAGGGAGCCAGGGGAGAGAGGGCCTTAGAAGATGAGATGGGTCACTCCGCTGCGTCCATCAACGATTCGCAACGTCGCATGCGGTGTGCATCGTGCCATGCGACACGGGAGAACGGCTTAGTATCAGTACTAGCGCTCAGCGCTCAGTGGTTACTTCCGGGGCGGAATTTTTGGGGAATGGAAATTCACTGGCTCCCTCTTGTGATATATGGCAAACATATGTTTCCCACCTTTCCCCAATTCGCTCCTGATGACCATCCGCCTTTTTAGCGGGTTCGGGGAAGAGCATCATTTGGACGGTCATTGCTCAGCACTCTATGCCTCGACCAACTTACATTGCCTCACAGCTCCCGCCATCATTCAAGACATCGAAATCTCAAGCAAAATAGACTTAGCGTCTGTTGCCTACTTTTATTTCGGCTTCAAGGACCTTGATAAGCAAAATCGTTCCCATCTCTTCTCGTCCAACTTTCTGCTCAATCCAGTCCTTGTTGTGACATCCTCTACCGCCTTTATTTGGAACATGACAGTGGCGCAAAAAAGCCCAGCGAAGCTGCGTTGACAAGAGTATACTCGCAATTCCCGATCAACGCCTAATTTTCATTATCTTGGACGCTCGATGAATGCCCAGACTCAACTGGCATCCCGTCACCTCTTGGACAGGTTCTCACTTTTGTCAAGGAGCTCATGGACCTTCGCCTACCTCATCTTCACATCTGCGTCTCCAGCCATCTCGAGTTTGATATTAGGGTTACTCTTAGGCCTTTTGCACTTCACAGCGTGTCCCTCCACAACGAAAACGGACCAAAGAAAGATATCATGATTACGTTAATTCTGTCGTATTCTCTGACTCTGAGACGAAGAGGACAAGAAAACGGTTGTCGAGTTGCTCTGGGAAAGGGCCGACGGGATGTGAAGGCATCATCCATCATTCCAACTTCTTGATGACGGCTCAGGTCCCTCACTGGTTTTCATGGGCGTTCTGTCAGCTGGAAACACTACGACAATGCCCACAAAGCGTCCGGCGTACCTTCCGGAGTCTCTAGGTGAGACATACGAGGGTCGTGATGGAAATCAGGAAGGCCAGCCAAGCGCTCACCTTTGACTTTGAAGTAGCAAATGGCGAGATCCCAAAGCTGAACTTGGCTTGGCGGCGGGAAGATCACGAACAAGCAGTACTTTCAACATGCTCAAGTTCAATCACCGTCGTCCCAGACCACAAATATCTGGTTGTTCAGTTTCGCATCTTTCAGTTACTGTAAAGAGTTTTGATGTCGGATCGGTTTGCAACACCAATGAGAGACATTTCTTTTGAGTACAGGACGACTCGTGCACAGATTGGGAATGTCACTACGATGCAATGGAACGTCTCTTCGACCCAGAAAGGCCCTATTTTGAAGCGTGGGTCCGGTTGCACAATGCCGATGACACCACCCATCTCGAAGACAGAGTGGATCGGGAACATGAAGCAAGACCACTGTGCTATGCCGCGTCGTTCGGATTCCTCGAGGTAGTGGAACACCTTATTCTCAAACGCATCTGCAGAGTGCAAGTGCGAGAGGTGGTCGTAATGGGGTTGCGTTACACTCGGCATCGTTTGCAGGTCATTTCCAGGTCGTACGATCACTGGCCAGATTCACTGCTTCGGCACGGTGTATACGTAGGTGTCGATGCCCAAAACTATGCGAACCGAACGCCAGTACGACTTTCATCACAGTCGGGTCACCACGACAGTTGTTCAATGCATAATCGACCATGGCGCAGATGTGAATTCGCAAGAAGACGACCACAATACTTCCGCTGAATAAGGCTACACATGGTGGGCACGTCGACATCGTTCGAGTGCTACATGGACAGCTACGGCCGCACTCCTTTGCATGACATTATGGCTCGGGGTGATAACCCCAAAGCCGATTATCCCTAGAAAGCGCGATTATTGTCAAAACATGGTGCGGAATACAGAAGCACGAGATGCATTTCACCGGAGCTCGTTACATCTGGTGACAACACCGAAGCCTGAGATTGCAGACATTCTGTTAGAGCACTGGCGCGGAGGTGGATGCGAAGGACTGAGAAGGAAAGACACCATTACACTGTGATGGTGGGACTAGGTGAGATCGCGCGGTTGCCATCCGAATTTCGTTTTGGGAGAGCACAATCAACTCGCACCTATAGTAACAAGACGTGTTGACATGTTGAGGCCGCGGCCCCATAGTAATCTCCAATGCACAGTATACTCGCCTCCCTGGCGAATAAACGTAGTTCTAGCCAGTCGTGCATTTCAAGGTGGCTTGCACAGCGACTTGTACATACAGCCTGGCCTGTTATTGGTACTAACGGCGTCAAAAGGTGCAGGATCGCTCGCTAGGGCACTGAGCTGGTGGCATCATCCCGGCGTCATGCAGCTAGCACGTCAGTCCCGCGTCACCTTGCTGAGACAGTTTCATTCTTCCGTCTGTTCCAGCATGAGAGTCATCCCAGTCCCAGTCCGGACGGACAACTATGCTTATCTCCTAGTTGACGACACTGTGAATGAAGCTGCTGCGGTGGACCCTTACACTCCTTCGAAGGTGAAGGCAGCCGCAGAACAACTCGGTGTCAAAGTCGTTGCTGGAATCACCACTCATCACCACGACGACCATAGCGGTGGGAACGAAGTACGCTCCCGTTTTTGTCTTTCTCGAGTTCTAGCTAGATCATAAATCGCGTAACCACTTAGGAATTTGTGCGTAACTTCATCCAAGCACCATTACCCTTCACCTCATTCCTTTTGATGTTAGGCCAAGCTATTCCCTGGTGTGCCGATATACGGTGGGAGTCATAAAAGCCCCGCTCTGACCCATCTCGTCGGAGACAACGACCGATTCACCGTCGGCAAAGCGCTCGACGTGAAGTTCGTTTTCTCCTTCTAATCTCTCTCGCTCTTTCTCGACTAACATGATATGTTCAGGTGTCTCGCGACGCCATGCCATACGCGCGACTCGATCTGCTACTACGTGACCGACACGTCGTCGTCCTCGGACGGCGCACGCGCGGTCTTCACGGGGGACACGCTCTTCATTGGCGGCTGCGGGGTGTTCTTCGAGGGCACCGGGGCGGAGATGCACGCCGCGTTCGACCTCCTCCGCGCGGCCCTGCCGGACGACACGGTCACGTACGTCGGGCACGAGTACACCGCGGGCAACCTCCGGTTCGCGCGCTCCGTCGACCCTGAGAACGCGGGTCTCGCCCGGCTCGCGGCGATGGTCGACGCGCACCCTGTCACGGTCGGACGCACCACGATCGGCGACGAGAAGGAGTGGAATGTGTTCTGGCGTTTAACGAGCGACGCGGTGCGGTACGTGACTTGTTCGTTTTTGACCGCCGAGATGCACACATACCCGTTACTGGCGCTTTTGACCTGCGATGCACAGGGTTGCCACGAAGACGGAGCCAGACACACCACCGAGCGAAATAATGGACAAGTTAAGAACGTTGAAGAACAACTTCAAGGGATGACAATCGGTGTCGATAGGCCGTTCGTTGAGTCGTGTATGAAGCATGGGGCACGCCTTGTACGTGGCCCCGTTTCCTTTGTTGTCCGTCGACGTTGCGAATATATCGCGTGCTACTTGCGAACTACTCTCAGAGACTGAAGATTGTAAGGCATTATAAATCGGTAACTGTGCTACCCAAAAAGTTCATCAAACAGATACTCGTAACAACATTGGCCGACTAGTGGCTAAGACAAGCGCCAGACAGGGGATGATAGGTCATGATGATTGTATAGTGCGATGAGGATTATGCCATGCCGAACACCTTGAGAACTGCGGTGCGCGCGTACGGAATGTACGACAGTGTGTACCAGAGGAATGCGAGGTACTCGAGGACGACGAAGACTAGGTAAAGCTCTCGCTTAAGCAAATTGTGGCAAAAAAAGAGGGAGGACGGAGGCTTACTGATACAAAGAGTTCCGCTGCCGAGAACAAAGGCAGCGACGAAAATCATCACAATCATAGCTAGGAAGACGATCGTCGCGATAACGCGAACGGGCTTGAACATCTGGGGAGAGAGGTGATGCGTGTGAAAGAGCACAGGCAATCACGAAATGAGCACGGTTGCGATCAAGATACGCGCGAGAGTCCTCACGAGCTTCATTTGCTTGGCAAACTGTTTGCAAAGAAAGAAAAAGGGCCCCATGTTGAGCGAAGCGGTTGGATAGGGGTTCAAAAACGGCGGACGTACCCCAATCAAAAATCCTGTGCCTATGAGCGAAATGACAGTCCCTAGTGCGTAGAGGACTGTGATACCGGGTAAGTTTCAAGACTACGTCATACAAGGGTGAAAAGCACCTGCGAAGGAAGCCAGACCACCGATAAAAAGCATCACCGTCCCGAGTACGCTCAGAACCAGTCCAATAGCGTAACTGCGGAACAAGCAGAATTCCACGTCGTCAGGAGAGGCGACCACAACACCGACCCATGACCATGGCCAAATCTGGGTGGTTTTCCTTTATCAATCTGAAAGAACGCACCACCCGGCAAAGCCATAAAGTCTTTGTGTGCGCGTGAGTCCCAGTGATTTGAAAGCCGAATCGCCCTCAAAGAATTGGGTTTCGGGGATAGTACCGGCGGCCGTCTCGAGGTTGAACCAGCCTTTTGAACTCATATTTGGCGCAGAGATTGTGTAAGTGAGAGGTTTTCAAATAGTAGAAGAGAGGGATGGTGAATGTTGTCGTCGTGGGTCGTGGATGGCCAATGTCGGTACCAATGATGATACTTGCCGATGCTTACAAATGCAGGGCTGTGGTAAGGGCTCTACTCAGGCTCTTCTTGCTTGTCCCGTCTATTGATATGCCAGCAAACTTAATGAAACCTTTCAAGTTGTCTGTTGCTGCAGTGTTGCATGTATGTTCCACCACGCATGCTTACTTTACTGAGAAAGAGAAATCGTCGAAGAGACGCTGCTTGGCGTTGCATTTCCGCTGCCGCACTTTCGATAGACATGGGATCCAGGTATCTCACAAAAAACGAACTCTGCCTATATAAGAGCATAGGAAGAAATGCGAAGAGAGGCTCGAACATGGAGGCTGAGCGCTGAGCCTTCGATGGCGGTGGTCATGATCGGGGTGAGTGCAATATAAACGTGAGTCTCCCTCTCGACCGAGTTGGTCGCGTTCTGCAGCGCTCAGGCTCGCAGTCGCTGTCAAAAGCCAAGATGGCCTCTTTAAACGTCAACAGATTCGCCCCCAAGCACCAGCAGAGACGTGTTTCACTCGACTTGCCACTCTTACCTTCGGCCATCGACATCGTAAATCACCACATTCGTGCTGATGCGCCTTGTTCGACCCCATCCTATAGCTACAGCCCGTGTACGGCAATAACTGTCCTCGCACGAGGTTTTCTTCCACGCTCTGCATTCAAAGTCGACCCCGAAGCGGGAGAGATACAAAGCGAGGATGGTTCTAATGACGTCAACGACGCTACCCCGGCGTTCTCACTCTCCAAACACTCTCTCCGAGTTCGCGTCCAGCTTTTCCCAGCTCGTCGGCTCATTCGTCAGTAGCTTTGGCAGTGCAGTCTCTTAACTGACTCCGGCCAACCTCGCCCGACGCTGGCCACCATACGCATTACCACATTGCCACGCCCATGCCCATGCCCGTGCATACCAACAGCCGCACCGCTCATGCTGCCTGCCCGAGGCGACCTTGCTCCCGGGTCTCTTCATAGCCGATCGGGCCCATCCAGAGGCTCATCCCGCCAATACCACCTCCGCTAGTGCCCATCACTGGCATCGGATCGAAGCCACCTTTCATGCTCGTGCTCTCACCCATCATGGCGCCATATAGAGTGGTTCCCAGTGTGTTGGTACATGAGGAGACTGCCGCAGCCCATCAACGCATCCCTTGCCGACACGTAGGCACTGTAGGAGCATTGGCTTGTTCCACCGCGCCCTCCACCGCAGACCGCAGCACAGAGCCTAAGCTTGCGCTACGCCTGACTGAGCCACGTCGGCAGTACGACCCGGTCGAGTCGAGAGGTCGAACGAGCGTCGCCGAAAAACAACGCGATGAACAATATATCCGAACACTCTATGTCAGCAACCCGCGCCCTGCAAACCCTGGCAATTGCTAAAATCGAGGGCCGAGGGGTTCACGCCGGAAGAAGTCCTAGACGCAGTCGAACGCATCGTGAAGGACCCGGATCTCGCCAACGCGTATCTGGCCCTCAGCAATCCGGTCCTTGGCGCGGCATTTATCCGCCGCGAAATCACAAGGTTTCCTAGATCAGGATGACACCCTGCAAGTCCTGGCTACAGTATTGCTAAAATGGAAAAAGAATAGGGGGTTCGCGCCGGAAGAAATCGTCAACGCGGCCGAATGTCTCCTGAGCCTGAGGGGAGGGACTCAGTACTCAGTACTCCGATCTAGTACTCGGGTCTTACTAATATGTATCTGTCCCTCAGCAATCCGGACACTGGCGCAGCACTCCTTGGAATCGATATTCCAGAGTCGTACGCGGTAATTTATTGCTGTCATTCGCGCCTTGTACACGCAAAGATGCATGTGTGCTATTTATCTTTTATGATCATGCATGACGGCTGGTCACAATCATATCTGGCAAAAAGAGGTCCGACCTTTGATTTTGCCGGGCTGGAAGCGTTCCCGAACACAGCCCCGTTGCACAGAAAAACTGTTTTTCGAACACAAACCGCGCGCCAAACAGGGCCTAAGTTTTTCTTATATATCCCGAGAACACAGGGTTTGAGAAAAAATTGCACACAAAACTAAAGCATCGACCGTAACCAGCGAGATGAGGTGCGAGAGACGTAACAAGTCGTAAAGAGATGAACAGAAGAAAGGAAACCATATGATGTATGCGTGGTAGGAGGGTACAGAACGAACCTAACTTGGGACATGAATGAGACATTAGCGGACTGCAACCTGACATATCATGAGACCAGTCATCATGAATTCATACAGGGAATCAACGCCGATGATGTGATGAGATGAAATTATGGAGGCACGCCTCCAGAATAATAATCACCCACAGGGCGAGAGGATGAATCGTCAACGCGTCAACCACGGGTGCTCTAATTCGGCTTGTGGCTCAGGACGTCCTGGATCTCGGCAATCGACCTGGCCGTCTCCAACACCTGTGGCCCTCCGGGAAGGATGGCGATCCGTTGTTTCGTCGTATTGAGCATCGCTTGCACGCTTGGCAAGACGCGGGAGATGTAAGGTGCGATGAGCGGATCGTTCGTATTCAACACCGTGGCAGCACGCTGTAGCCACCACATCGAAGACTTGAACGATTCCTCGACCGGCGCACTCTCACCAATCGCCCCAGCGAGCTAAAAAGGTGAATCACACTTCAGCAACCAACCAAAGGCAAGTAAAAGGGGTGGGTGGGCATACTCTGTGCACGAGCGTCAGGATCACGGCCTGCGACAACGGTGGTGACCCTTTAAGGGGCATGACAATTTCGGGATTGGACCTTGCCAGCAGCTCACGGAGTTGGCGAGTGTCCTGCGTGCCCAGGACGGCAAGGTATGTATCGTCCCACTCCTCTGACGGTGCGGGAGGCGTTTGCTGAGTCGGAGGGGGGAGGGCGGGATGAGACGCTTGAGGTGCGGGGATACCAGACGGGAACCACGGTCCCTGCATGGCCTGTTGCGGGGGCTGCGGGGGAGGCGGTCCATACATCTGGGGGATATTGACAGGAGGAGCAGGGTGGCGGAATGCTTGCTGTTGGTTGAACGAGACCATTGTGCCAGGGCCTGTACTGGGACCAGGAGAACCCCTCACTTGAGGTTGCTGGAGTGGTGTGCCAGTATTGATGCTCAGGAATTTGATCTGCTCTGAGAGTGTGCGAACGGATTGTTCAAGTTCTCTAATCATTGTCTGGGAGACAGTAACGTTAGTGTTGTGGTGCAAATAATTTCAGAATGATGAACCAACCTCCTGTCCGCGCAGGGCTTCACTTTGCCAAGAGATGACTTCTTTCTTGAGGTTTAACATCTCCGCATGGATTTCCCGAGACAATTCCTGATGCATGGCAGACGATTGTGCCTGATACGCGGGAATCAGCGTCTTGTTGATAGCTTCCTTGACATGGCGCTCGATAATCGGGGTAATCGCAGAGGAGAATGTGCGTGCGACATGGCTGGATACGTCAGGTCGAAGGAGTAACCTCTCAATCTCGGCAGGAATTGCCTTGATACGAATACAGTAGTCAGCGTTGCGAGGCTAGAGGTTCAACGAGTGGACACACCTGGTTCATTGAATCGCCAAGCCCCTTAGCAATCTGGCCGACGAGGACGGCTTTCACCTCGCTCTTGGTAATGTTCTCAAGGGCTGGGAGAACAGAGTTCTGAACTTCCGCCTTGACAGCCATCTCGACCACTCTGGTCGTGTTCTTGGTCAACTCGTTGGAAATGAGCTTCAAAAGCTTCTCCTGACGTGCGATATCTGCCGCCTGCTCGCTGACACGAACATCCTCCAGGCGTTGGTCTATAAGAATGCATTTCAGTCACCTCGAAGCCCAGAAAAACGGTGAATACATACGTTGCTTGTCAAGCTCCTTTCCTACAAGGCGGCCGATACGGCTGTACAAATTCTCTTCCATCTTCTTGATCTCTCTCGACATGACTGCACCCAGTTGTGCTTCATTCCCAGAATCCAGCGGTTTCGCAGAGGTTTCTTTTGCCTCTTTCTCCCTCCAGCCGACATTTTTGCCCCTTCCGCGACCACGATTGTCGTTAGAGCGGCTCTCCTCGCGGATCTCAGCTTCTACCTCCTCAGCTGAAGGAGGAGTGCGGATCCTCGGGCCAGGGGGAGGGATCATGGGTTGTGCTACCGGTTGGACAATGCTGACTGGAGGAGCTTGGATGGGTTGCTGACGCTGGTTCCTTGGTTCTGGCGCAGGAATCTGAGGTAGGTGTGGTGTTGGCGGGAATTTGGCGGGGGACGTCGCCAACGCGCTATCGAACCATTCCTTGCGAATGAGGACTTGATCCACGCCAGACGAATGTACGGAGAATGCCACGAGCGCGAGTTCTCCAGGAGGAACCTTTGCCGCAACGCAGGCAGCATGGGCTTCCTCGCCTCGCGGATCTGCGTCTGCAGTTAAGATGACAAAGTGGATGGTCGGCTTAGGTCCAGAGAATTCCAGGACTTGTTCAATATAGGGGCGCATGTCATTCCCTCGACCTGGCGAGGACACGTCAAAGCCCAGTTTGAAAGCGACCATACTGTCGCGGCGGTTGTTGGCAACCCATAAAGTCTGGATTCGGGAGTCATAATTGGCATGGCCGAACATATCTGGATCATCGGCGAATCCGTTGTTGATCCCATTTACAAACTTGATAGTGGAGAGGACGTTGCCGCTCTTGTTTGGAAGAAGCTGGAAGACCGTGCCGTGCTTGCGGCCGATAACCACACCACCGTCAACAAAGGTTATGGAAGAAGGGGGATCCTCGCCGCGAATTATTGCGGACCAGAAAGGCCGGCTGCGGTCGCGAAGGCTCCAAAGGCCAAGGGAAGAGTCACTGGAAATTGTGGCGATGGCAGAGTGTGCGATATCAAACTCGAATGCAACGAGCGACTACAAGACGGGTTAAGCTATGACACTCAAAACAAGATGAGATTAGAGCTTACGGCAGGCATCCTAATAGACTGGACAATACGATGCAAGTCAGATTGAACAATGGGCTCGCCATCGAACATCCGAGCGGCTTCGCTAATGTTCAGCACATAAATGTCATTTTCAGATGCCACGGCCACGGTGTCCTGCTGCTTCGGGTGCCACTTTACAGAATGGAGTGCCTCCTGGCCCATGGAAGGTAGGACGCAGAGAAGAATTTTGCCACTGTGACGTTGTACAAGTAAGTCCGAAGAATTTCGTCGGCGGCCAGCTAGCGAAACGTACGGGACATCATCTGTGATCAGATCGGGCAACTCCCAGACGACAAAGCCTCCATCAGAAGTAACGCCTGCGAGTCGGTTGCCGTAGACGGCCATATCGGTCACCGACGTAGTGGGAGCAAACACAGCCGGAAGTTGAAGTAGGGTACGATCTCCGCTCGAACGAGATATTACACGAACACGACCTTCGTAGAAACAAGTAAGGTTGACCGATTTCCTGTCTATGGCAACACGTTGACACACCTTTCGTCATGGCGTAGGCAACCCAGTGCGTAGCGCCGATAGTCGTGCCGGGTAAAAAGTTAGAGTCAACTCTAACCAGAGCGATCGCCGTCGATTTCACAGCATCACGAGGTGCCTGAATATCATCTAGCGGTTGCGCAACGTCCACGATGATCGTCTGCGGCTGGGAGCTAAAAGGACCAAAGTCAAAGCGAGCCAGGAGGGGGTAATTATCGTTGCTTACATGGGACCGGGCTGGGTCTTGGCTCTGGATCCTGAGCCACGGTTGCGACCACCTTCGTGTCCCTTCCAGCTCCCGCGCGGACCTGGTGAACTTTCCTTTTCTCGCTGAGCTTGGCCCGTAGACACGTGGCGAAAGAGTGGGGCCGACTTGCGGCCCTAGAGAAGGCTCCGGCGCTTGTACGTCCCGCCGGACGGGAGGTGAGATCTTAGGCGGCGAGCCACGCGGGGATGGAGCTTGCGTGGGCTTCGGGGGTAGTGGCCGGGACGCGGCCTTGGATTGGACTGGCTCGGTCATCGGTGTCTCTTCGTCAGGGCTATCGAAAGCAGCGACCGGGTAAGCAGACGGGGGCGCAGGTGCCTTGGAGACGCTAAGCTGTTCAAGAAGATTGTCAACAGACCTGCGCTTAGGGTCGATGACGGACGACCAAGTGTCTTCAAACGGTTCAGACGGTCCTTGCTGGTGGGAGACCGGAGGGGCAGGCTTTCGGATAGGGGCCACTGAGGATGATGCAAGGGCATCGAACGGTGATACGAAGTCAAACATGGTCTTGTTTGGCTGAGGGGAACCTTGCATCTGTGATTGTCCTGTTGGAGCGGCAGTTTGAATAACCTCGGCGGTCGTAGTCTGTGGGGTGACAAGTTCGGACTCGTAATATGAGCTTATCTCCGATTGTTGAGGGGCAACCAATGGGTAGGTGGGTGAAGACCCCGTTGGAGGTGAAAGTCGTTGCTGAGACGTGTCCGAGACGTTAGAACGCGGAGCATTACTGTGAGAACCGTGAGCAAGGTGAGTATAACGTCGAGACCAGTCAACAAGCTGATTACCCTGCCATGAGCTGTTCCAGAAGAAAACGACCTTGTGACTCATTGTTAGCCACTGTAGCGGGTCCAGTGCGATTAGGAGGACCAGAGGGACCAGGAGGGGTCGGAATCTGCTGGGGTGCGCTGGACGAAGAAGAACCTGCGGGGGATACGGTGCTGAGGAGAGAAAGAAGGGCGCTTTGCCTGCTGTCACTTGGCGGGTTCGCAATCGGCGGGGTGTTAGTAGACGTAGACATGTTAGTGGGAGCTGAGAGAGCTGTGATGGAAGAGGCAGGAGATGTGGGTCCTGACGCGGTCGCAGCCGCAGCAGTGGTGGTGGTGGTCATAGGGTGAACGGTGCCCTGAAGAGGAAGGTTGGAGTTGACGCTGGACTGGCCAGTGGCTGTTAAATTAGAAAAAAGAGATTCGACGTGTGTCGGTGGGGACGAGGGTGCCACGTCCTTGAGACTTTGTGAAGGGGAAACGTGCTGGAACTGCGCAAAGTGTGTGGACGGAGATTGGTCGTCAGGATAAGATTGGATTGGAGGGCTGGTATTTCGAGAAAAGATGTTACGGATGAGGTTGTGGTGATCCATTCAACGCAAACTAGCCGTGGAAGCAGTAGTCGCAGCGGACTGGGAGAGAAAATATGGGGAACGAGATAGAGGAGGAAAGAAAGAGGGGGATGTCTCGTACTCGTCCTCGTACGTGTAACCCAATTGCCCAAGCCTCGTTGAACCCACGAGGCCAGGTTCTTGACTCGGGCCCTCAAATCTTTTTTTTTTTTCACTCACGATGTGAAATATCATTTATGGTACTTGGCCGTCGTTCAATGGCCCTGACGGGACTACGCCGATGCAGGGTCCTGGTTAGGAACAGGAACTCTGAACGCATATATTCATGCTCTGAATATAATTGTCTGAGCTCTGCTCGCATATGTTCATGTGATACTTCGCCGTGACCAAACAAGCGCATACACTCTCCAACTAGATAAAGGACCATCTGCCCGTAGTTAGCAGAATTATTCTTTCTTCAGTCCACAATGTCTTCCGTACGTATCCACACCCACCTTTACTTCTTTCTTGTTCATCTTGTCCCAGGTCACACAGAACCCTGTCAACGATCACGGAGCTTGCGGTGTGTCTACTTGCAACTGCGGCGACAGGTGGGTCTTTCATGGATCTACTTGAATCTTTTGCTGATTCTCTTACAGTTGCCAGTGCGCGGCTGGAAGTTGCAAGTGCTGAACCTATCCGTTTGTGCTACCCTCAGCGAACGAGAAGTGGTGTATGAATAGCCATGGAGTACCCTGTGTAGTCAGGGCTCTTTAATACCGTCAATTAAGAATGTGTCATGCTGTGAGTTGTACAAATTCGTGTTGAGTGAACCCTCTCCACGTTGGACAGAAAGTCAAAAACGAGACAAGTGCCTTTGATCCCTAGTCATGTCCTCCGGTCACAAGATATCGTCCTTAAGCATTGAGTAGGGCACCTGCAAGTAACATGGTTGAACCGGCTCGTTCACGTCTGATTATTGGTGCTGGCACTAACCTATATCGTGGTATCTCTGGCGTCGCATGGGATCAATTTCCTCCAACTGCGCGAGCAGTGACAGACACTGCTTTGTGACATTGATGCCCTCCTGTGAACCCACGTGAAGGTGATTATTTAGAAGCAACAGCTTGTAAGTGACAAGCGAATCCATACACCCTGCACAACAGGCGGGCACGTGAGACAGTACGAATGTCACTGGGCAGAACGCTCACATTTACTGTCTGGCTGCTCGGCTAGGAGTGTCTGGACGACCTCGATCTCACGTTCGAGTATGACCTTGTCATCTCCTGGCCAATGATAAGGCCCACGGACCATTGAAATAGGATCAATGACCTACCGGAGCCAATCAACCAACGATGATATAACCAAGCGCTCTGGTCCTCGGGCAGTGTGAACATGGCGTTCTGAACAAGCTCAAACTCTACGCGACGATCGATGAGGTGTAGGTAGCAGCAAAAATATCCATTCACACCTTTCTGAAGCGACGATGCCTTGTCAATCTCACCGCTGGCCCACAGAGAGCTTATCACTTTAGTTCTCTGGTGCCACGCGCTAAAGTTGGAGAAGTTGGCCTCGATCTTCTTCGTCGTATACGCAAGCTCCGCCTTGTTGGAGCGAGGAGAGGGCAGGCTCGCTACGACATAACGACGATAGTCCCACGCTAGAACTAGAGCAGAGAATGTTTCATGAATGGTTTTCTTAGCGTGAGCGAGGGGGACAGACAGTTCCGAGAATCTGCCTCAAGCATCTTTTCTACGATGAAAAGCTCTCTCTCCCAGGTTGACAGTCTCCACGCCTGAGCATTCGCAGAATTAGGACCTTCGGGGATATGCTCTAGACACCATCTTCTATGGTTCCAGATCCAGTAGACTTTCGGGTGGACTTTGAGTAACTTTGTTGTCATCGCTAAGTCGTTATCGAGCACTTCGTGAATCTCGTCAGGAGAGCTACGGAGGATAAATTGTGACCGAACGATGGAGATGTGAGGAGGGTGGCATACCTTTCCGGAAAGATACCGTTGAGGAGGATATTCCTGCGGTAGTTCCATATTGTGTAAAATTCGGGGTTGATAACATCGGGGTGCGTCGAGAGCAACTGTGTCGTGAGACCGAAAGCCTCTCTGCTCCAGTCCTTATTCTTCTTCTACAAAAGACGAAGGTTCGCGTGAATAGATTATAAAGAAGGGAGAGTGTGCATGCCCTGATAAGAATGTCGTCTGTCAAGACAAGGTAGGCCGAAAGTTTTGCCTTGTCACGCTCGCGTTTTGCGGCAAGTGCTTGCTGAGTATCTCTTGTTCGTCGGACGCCGTGCTATTAAATACGATTTAAAAAATACGATTGACCGATATCTCGGTTTTTGCGTACCATCAGATCGTGCGAAACCAAGCAGAGCGTCTGAGCGTCAACGACAACGGACGCGGGCGCGGAACGCGTTCTTGCTTGGCTTTGCTCGCTATGGCTGTCGCCCTTTCTGCCTCTTTTCCACTCACCGTTCCTGTTCCTACGCCATTCACTCATCCGTCACTCATCTCAATAAAAGATTTACATAGAGAAGAGGACCTCCTCCGCAACCCGTTTTCTTTTCGTCAGTGGTGGTCAGCAATCAACACAACACGCGAAGCACAAAATGCTCTCGTCAAGCTCGAACCTCTGTCCGACATCTCTCCAGAGACACGTTCCCTCCTCGGCCCTCTCTCTTCGCCCGTTGCTCGCCAGTCCCTTCAACGTCTCACTTATCTCTATGAAGCTGCCATCATAAACTTTCCTGGCTCCTTCAAGCTCTGGAAGTCTTATCTCCAGATGCGCATGTCCTACATCTTGGGAAAACAGCTGATAAAAAAGAGGGCTGGTGGGAAAAGGAGACTCCCAGACATCAAAGATGCGCTCGAGGAGGAGCAGGAGGATATGGAACAATGGGACGGTGGTCTTGACGGCGTGGTCGGCTGGGAAGAGTGGAAGGCTCTAATCGCAACCTTCGAACGTGCTTTGATGTGGCTACCAAAGGTGCGTCAATAATCCCCCATGCACACTCTTGAGTGCTCAAAGCGGCCCTGCCCATCCCTTCAGCTACCCAGGCTATGGTTGATGTATCTCTCTATATTTGACCACCCAAACTGTCCTCCGGTCCTCTCTCATTCTCATGCACGTCGTACCTATGACCGTGCGCTACGAACTCTACCTCCCTCTCTGCATCATCGCATATGGGTTCGTTACCTCCTCTGGGCAGAGGCCCGAGGTGGTCTCACTACCGTCGCCGTCTATCGTAGGTATCTTGTGATAGACCCATCCGTGACGGAGCGCTACGTCGCTTTACTACTTTCCCCAAGCAACCCCTCCCCCCGACCTCTCGAAGCTGCCAAACTGTTGCTGCTACTCTCAAGAATGGCTGCGCGGGGAGAGTACATCAGTTCGGAAGGAAAGAGCCCTTACCAGCTTCTTGGCGACTGGCTCGACGTTGTCGAGGCGCATGCGGAGGAGGTCGGTATCGGTATCGAAGAACTTGCATCGATCAAGAGTGCCGAGGATGCAGTGAATGCTGGAGCAAACGGTACACACAAACAGTATAACGGCAATGGTCTCATTCGTCTTGCTGGACCTCCAACTGCTGTTGGTGCCGACGGAAAGCCCGCACCGGTCTACGACGAAGACGAAGACCCCAACAGTCCGCGAAAGCTCGATATCGAGAAAATAGTCCGCGAGGATGGCCTTGCCGTATATAAAGACCAGGCGGGTCGACTGTGGACGGGACTAGCCACCTACTGGATCAAGCGGGGCGAGTTCGAGCATGCCAAGGAAACGTTCGAAACTGGCATTGCGACTGTTCTCACCATTCGCGACCTTCACACAAATTTTTGACGCCTATGCCGAATTCAGCGAGTCAGTAATCAGCGCTCTGATGGAAGAGTTAGCGGATCCAGACGAGGAAGACGAGGACTTTGACGCGAAGGAGACGGAGGAAGAGCTTGACGCGAAGATGAAAGAGTTTGAAGAATTGATGGATCGACGGCCCTTCCTAGTCAACGACGTATTACTCAGGCGGAATCCGAACGACGTTCAAGAATGGGAGAAGAGGGTGGCGCTCTGGGGACAAAACGACGAGAAGGTCTGATTACATCGCGTTCCCGTTTTCTTTCAGTATTCACTCATGGTGTTTGGCAGGTCGCAGAAACTTACACACAGGCGCTCTCCACTATTGCTTCGCGTAGAGCCACTGCGAATTTCCACCGCCTGTATATCAACTTTGCCAAGTTTTACGAAGAAGGCGGAACAGCGGGCGAAGCGGAGGCGGACCTTGCTAGTGCCCGCAAGGTTCTCGAGAAGGCTACCAAGGTCAACTTCAAGAATGTCGAAGACCTCGCCGAGATTTG
Organism: Lactarius hatsudake; assembly: GCA_024734325.1. NCBI lineage: Eukaryota > Fungi > Basidiomycota > Agaricomycetes > Russulales > Russulaceae > Lactarius > Lactarius hatsudake. Next base: position 1,097,652 of record JANSJP010000004.1, on the reverse strand, counting down.
GTGTGAATGGTGCGAGATGGAAGTACGCCACGAGTAAGATGCGTCTGCATTTGATGGTTAAAAGCAACCTGACAATACTATAGGAACTACGATGATGCCATCCGTGTTATGCAACGGGCCACCGCTATCCCAAAAAATACAAAGGTCAATTATCATGACCACGTAAGTCCCAAAAATCCCAAAAACTATGGGAAGATCTTTAACATTTTTCGTAGTCGCTTCCAGTACAGGTGCGACTCTTCAAGTCGCTCAAGCTTTGGTCATTCTACGTCGACCTTGAAGAGTCCCTCGGAACCGTGGAGTCCACAAAGGCGGTGTACGACAAAATCTTGGAGCTCCGCATTGCCAATGCCCAGATCATTGTCAATTACGCAGGATTCCTTGAAGAGAACAAGTACTTTGAAGAATGTTTCAAAGTATACGAGAGAGGTGTAGAATTGTTCACGTTCCCAGTCTCCTTCGAAATATGGAATATCTATCTCTCCAAATTTGTCAAGCGATACGTAGGTCCTTCCTTGCACATATTTTTCGCGTGGATTTTGATGTTTGTTCAGGGTGGCTCAAAACTGGAAAGAGCGCGCGATTTGTTCGAGCAGGCTCTCGAGAAGTGCCCACCGAAATCGTGCAAACCTATCTTTCTGTTGTATGCTCAACTCGAAGAGGAACACGGTCTGGCGAAGCGGGCAATGACCATCTACGATCGTGCTACTCAGGTTGTCGAGAATGAGGATAAGTTTGAGGTGGGCTGCTTCTCTCCCGTCTGCAACGACGCGGGATCCGTGACTGACTGGTCATCCACCTCTTCAACAAGATGTTCACCATCTACATCGCCAAAGCGGCCGCGAATTATGGCCTCACCGCGACCCGGCCTATATACGAGCGAGCCCTGGAGATTCTTCCCGACCGACAAACAGCCAAGATGTGCCTTCGCTTTGCCGCGCTGGAGCGCAAGCTCGGGGAGATCGACCGGGCGCGCGCCATCTACGCTCATGCCTCCCAATTCTGTGATCCACGGACGAACCCGGAGTTCTGGACGGAAGTGGCACTCCTTCGAGATCGACACCGGCTCCGAGGATACGTTCCGCGAGATGCTGCGTATCAAGCGCAGCGTGCAGGCTCAGTTCAACACGGAGGCGAGTTACCTTGCGGCCCAGGCGCTCGCCGCAAGACAAGGTGCGGCGAAAAGTGCAGAGGAGGACGTTGCGTCGGATCCTATGGCTGCGGCAGAGCGGCAATTGGGTGGCGGCAAGGTCGGGCCCTCATTCGTGTCGGCGAAACAGCAAGCAGCACTCAAGGATGGTGAGGACGCACCACCACAACCAGCAAGTCCTCAGGATGTCGGGAATGCAGATGAGATCCATATATCTGACGAGGATATCTGATTGTCGCGTTGTAGTCTTTGTTCCCTTTAGTCTATTATTGCTATGACCTCTGCACACACAAAGAACAAAAGAGGATAACTTTTTGTCACCGACTGTCCCATCGATCGACCTCGACCTCGCACAAAGCTTCCCATTTCGCGTCCCAACTGTCGTCCTCAAGACATGGTTGTTCGACCCACGTATTGGCAGCCTTTCGAGACGTTTCAAAGGACACGTCGTGCGTGCGTAAAGTGTCAAGGAGTTCAACGTGTAGTTCCAACGAACGCCGGTACGGCCAGAGGATGTCAGATGCTGAGGTGACTGGCAGAGATGTATTTTCGGAATCCTGCATCCTCAAGTAAAATAGCGCATCGTACCGAATTTTTCCATGGGCCAAGTGGTCCACATTGGCTCCGAGCAGACCCAAAGCCACCCTTTAGTTCTGTGGGCGTCAGCGAGCAGAGCCTCCATGTCGTCGATGATGGAAGACATCTTCTGAAATTGCTTTCTCTGTGGGACCACGGGAAGTATGTAGAGTCGAAGGAGGAAGAGGACAACGCACGAGTTTTGATATGACCAGGTCTATCGTGGCGATACGCTCGTCCATGTACGAAAGCTTTGGGCCAACCAGCAGAGACCGTGGCTGCTCCCCGTCTGGTACGAGCGTTAGCATATTGCTGTTTTAAAGGAAAGGACTATTAGATCAAGGTGAACAAGAAGAATAAATAGGCAGGACACACTCGAGATCAGTTCTCGCATCCACTAGCTCGCGAATGGCTTTGAGGCCATCTTTACGGACGAGATCGTCCCACGTCCGACAGGTCGCCCGTAGCTCCTGCAGTGAAGCGCGTAGTTTTCGATGATAGGTCGATTCTGAGGGCCTAGCCGCGTGTGGTGATCTAGGCGACTGAGGGTTCTTCACGGGGGACGATGAGGGAGTAGATGGTGCACGGAACGAGGCTAATCGTGAACTCATTTCTGTGCTCGGATCTCATCTAGTCTTCCTTATGTCTTCGTCCAACGAAAATTTACTCCGTTCAGAGGCGGAACTCAAGCTCGACTTGGTACTACAACTCTAATCATTGCCGTGGGCTAACCAACACTGGGTCACAGGCAAGGAAGAAAAAGGCAGAGAAATATAAGGACGTCGGTGATCCCATAGCCCTTCCTGGCATACCCATAGACATAAAAATTCGAGGAAACTATGCCTGGATCGCCGGGAGCGACCATACCGCGCGCAAAATCGACCTCCAGGTATATTCACCTCACACGCGGGTTCAAATCGCGATGTTGATGTGGGCGTTACCGCCGTCGCGCGGGTCTAGACGGGGAAAACAACCCAAGCCTACAAGGGCCATTCCGGACCAGTGACGTCTCTGGCATTCTGTGACAAGAGGCCCGGTTCTGGGGAGGGGGACTTCTTGGTCACTGGTTCATGGGACAAGGTGGAGTTCGCCGTCTCGTTTTTAGAGTTGGGCTCCTTGACGCCTCCAAGCGAAGACCATCAAGATTTGGGACACGGATGTAAGCGCCTGCTGCGAGAGCTAGGCCAAACTTCTGACTGGTCTCTTCCAAGACCAAGGCCGTGATCTCGTCGACCGTGGCGCACTCGGACTTTGTCAAGACCCTCCTCCTCGTCCCGTCTCTTGGACTGCTCGTGTCTGGTAGCTCGGACAAGTCCGTGCGCTTCTGGTTAGTGGTTTTGCTGATCGCGAGCCCCTCCTCGTTTTTCGTTTTTTTTTTTGAGCTGGAGTGACTAGGGACGTATCCTCGCCCGACTCGTCAGATGGACTGCTCCCTGTCGGTTCCATCTCTGCGCACACCCGACCGGTCGAGTCGCTAGCCGCGTATCTCGACGTGACTGGCACCTCCCCTCACCTCGTCCTATTCACGGCGGACACGATGGGTGTTATCAATGTGTGGGATGTGGTCAGGGACACCACGGAAGACCGCCCTATCTGGAGGGGCACTCTCCGCGACGAGTTGAAGTACCATCGCACAAGAATCAATGAGATCGTGTACGGAGATGGGCATTTGTGGTCAGGCAAGTAAAACAGAACTACGTTTTTGGGACGTGGCTCGGCTCTCTATTTCGCTGAAAACAATGCCTTTCCTATCCAGCCTCTTCGGATGAAACAATCCGGTTGCACCTGGATCCTGTGCCAACAGATACAAAGCAAAAACCCAGTCCGCCAATCACGCACACGAAAGCATTCAGGGCCGTCCTTCCTGTCTACCTCCATTCAAAGTTGGATTCGGACGCGTTCCCCTATCTCCTCGCAGGGTCTGGCGATTCCATCCGTGTCTACGATGTCTCCTCTCTCGACGAAGCGGAGCTGATAAAGGAAGTTGAGGGGCACTGGCACGACGTCACACATTTACGTATATGGTTGCAAGAATCTACGGATGGGACGCGTAAAGACCTCTGGATAATCAGCGGGAGTCTTGATAGTACTCTCCGCAAGTGGAAACTGTCAGGTGCGAGCGGTATCACGCGACTCTGATGGGCCACGTTCTCACCGAGCGTGTCAGGGCTTGTCGTGCCCACACCACCCGTGACTGAAGAACAAAATGACACTCTTGTAAAGAATGCGACCAGTGGACCCAGAGAGCAGCTTGGCTTGACGGAAGAAGAGGAAAAGGAGCTCGCTGAATTGATGGAAGATGAAGATGGTATTTACAGTAGATGATGTACGTACTAGGGGATAACTTGACATAGTTACAGCTGTTTTCATATCGATAGACGGAAAAATTACTAGCGAGCTGGGGATATCAAGGATAACTGAGGCCCGATCGACGAAAAAATTTCCGCAAATCGGCCTGTCGATATGACAACAGCTGTAAGGAAAGTAAACGTGAGGTAAAACATAATCCACTGAGCAATTATAGTTTAGCGTGAGGCTCCATCAAGGCGTTCGCAGTGGCTAAGCGTCTTGGCTGCAGTGGTTACAAGTTCATCCACACTGATAACAAGGTCAGGTGCAAGACCCAAGGACAAAGACGCGCAAACGACTCACATCTCTTTTGCCGGTTTGATATCCTAAGGGATGATAATACCGCGAATCGACAAAGATTTTTTAACAATAGACAAGGATAAAAAAAAAAAAGAACAACCTTGATCGAAGCCGCAACTTTGCCCATCAGCCCTGCGAGAGAAGATGAAGTTCGATTGCTACTCTAGACTCAATGAGGCTCGGACTCAGACTCACACATGTGACCTTCCACCGATTTTTCGGGGTGTTTATCCACCTCAACCTGGTGAGGTATCTTACCCTCATCAACTAACTCCGATATTTCTTGCCGACGATTCTCTTCCCTACAAGTGGGTGTTAAAACGTACGAATGTGCCGGATTTTCAAGTGGGATCTTACCAGTCTCGGACGTACTCAGTCTTGCGTACGTGCATCGGCCGACCGCTATACACCAAGGTTTTGACCGTGTCATCGTAGCCCGACGACACGACAAGCTGCTTGTGCAACGGCGGCGCTCCGGACTCTACGCTGGCCACGAAACGAGTACCAACCCACACCCCCGACGCGCCGTAGGACAGTGCGGCGGCGAGGCCCCGTCCGTCAGCAATGCCACCGGCTGCAACAACGATGATCGGTCCTCCCGTCAGAGGGCTTTTCGCGTCTTTACAGAGGTCGACGACTGCCGGAATTAGGACGGAAAAGGGCGTGTCACCGGTATGTCCACCACCTTCTCCGCCCTGAGCACATATGATATCAACACCTGTAAAGCGTCCCCGTTGTTTAATGATAAGCGCCATGAACCAAGGGAAAAACTTGACCTTGGTCGAGGGCTTTCTTCACGTGCTGCGACGATCGTTGATTTAATACTGTAGAACTGATATTCACCGGTGGGAAGTACCTTTGGATGACCTATCATGCTACCAAATAATTGAGAAACTGATCGTTGCACGTTTAGTTCGAATTTTTAGCATACTTCATGACGACAATTCCAGCGGCATGGAGCTTGTCAACCATTTCCCTCGGTGGAACACCGATAGCGCAGACGAAGAGAGCAGCTTTCTTTTCGATTATGACATCGGTGAGCTCGGACAAGTGACCTTTGGTATAATCGTACTGATGGGGCGGAAAATTGATCAAACTAGCCCATTGATAACCAGCAGAATTGACTTGCATTTGTCTTGCGAGCTCCGCCACCAAGTTGGGGAATGGCGAGGTCGATGCCAAAGGGTGCATCTTTGTTTTCCAGTTCGGCCTTGAGGTCATCAATAGCTTCTCTAAGCAACCTCGGGGTATAACCTATCCCGCCGATGACACCGATTCCACCTGTGCAGGGGGGTAGGATGTTAATTATTGTTTTCAGTTCTATCGTTTGAACACACCTGCATTAGTGACTGCAGCAGCCAGCCTCGGCCCCGAGGCGACATTCATGCCTGTAAAAAATGAGAGAGGGAAAAAGAATAGTAAAGAGCCTACCTGCGAGCATGACAGGGTGATTTATTTTGAACAAGCGGGTTAGAGGAGTGGTGAACATCTGGTGTGAGGGAGCCATTCTCAATTCGGCTCGGTTCTTCAATTGAAGTTGTTGTTGAGGCATTTATGGTGATGGTGAACCCGGCTATTGAGTGAACCGTTACCCGGTTTTTCTCTTCTCTTGGACCCATGTCTCCCCCACAGGACACATGCCCAGTCAATCACCTCAAAGAAGCTACCACCACCTGTCCCGTGGATCATGCAGCTTGGTCTAACATTCAGCCGCACTCCTCCGATAATCTATTGTCGTCTTCCGAGTCAGGAACTTCCCTCGCCCACTCCCACACAGGGACCCCTCTCCACATCCCGACAGGTCTCTTCCATCCCACGCAATGACAAGGAAAACTGGGTGTACCCTTCCGAGGCGCAGTTCTACGCGGCGATGGCCCGCAAGAACCACGACCCCAAGGCACCTGACATGAGCGTGGTCGTGCCCATCCACAACGCCGTCAACGAGCGCGCTTGGTCCCACATCCAACAGTGGGAGGCCGGGCGCGGCGGTGAGCGCTGCGGGGGAGTCCGTCTGGTCAGCTTCAAGGGCAAGCCAGGCGTGCCCAGTCCAAAAGCAAGGATCCTGACCCTCCTCGGGTGCGCGTCTTCCTCACGCTCTCCTCATCTCAGTCTGACTCTGTACACCCGCAGGTACAACCCACCGTTCGACAGACACGACTGGGTCGTGGAGCGCTGCGGAACCCGCATCCGATATGTGATCGATTTTTATGCTGGCCGTTCCTTACCAGGCACTTCCAACAATGTTTCCTTCTTTCTCGACGTGCGGCCTGCCTTTGACAGTTGGGAAGCCGTCAGCATGCGCACCACCATGTTCATGAGCAGGTGCACACGCGCGATTTCGGGACGCCTTCTCTGGCTCTTCCTCATTACCGCCAGCATCTGCCAAACCCGACTCTTAGCTACGCTTCCTCCGTCATCTACGCGTTACCAGCAACCCCCCCTCTCACATAATAGATTTAATCGAATACCTTGGTTCTCTTATATATAGTTGGCCAAGTTTGATGAAACTGCCTCAGCCTGCAGTCAGGTATTATACTTATACAAGTATAAAGGTATTGGTCGAAGCGAAACTAAGTATTGTAAAAACGTCAACTACTGGGCAGATTCGTCAATCCCTTAAGCCATGTCGACCAAAGCTAAGTAACCTCGACGAGCGACTCAGTTGTCTCCCGCAGCAGACTTTCGAACACAGATTAATCAATTCGCAGACTTTAATGTACCTCGGCGCCGCACTGCGATCTAAAAAATAAGAAAACACAGGAGCCCGGCGGAGCCTGTTTCTTCCGCAGTTGAGCTTGCAGGAGTCGAATACAATCACAGGGATCGTCGGCCGGTCTTTCTCGTCTGTGGTCGCTTGCGGCACGACCTTGCGGACCACGTCACCGAAACCCCGAACGACACTTCCAAAAGACGGCGTAATTACACAGATACGTATGGAAGAGGAGTTGGAGGACTCCTAGGGAGGACCGTGTTAGAAGGACAAGAGAGAAGAGGACGGACGAATCTTGAGTTGGTCCCACTTGGAATAGTTCAAGGGCATGATGTGTGCTGCCAGTGTGTACTCTTACCACCCGGCGCCGTTATCAAACACGTCCCGTCGCAGCCGTCTCCGTCATGAACCGAGGGTCTCGTGCATCGGTGGGAATACCGTGACTGTCTTATCAAGGGTCGCTTGTGGGCGCCATGCGATGACCTTGTTTGCACCAGCCATTGTATAGGTGATGGCAGTTTCCTGTCCGATGCCGCGAGATGTGCCTGTGATGAGTACGACCTTACCAAGGCGTGTTTGATTTGCGAAGCGACCCTTTTCCAGTCAATTGTCGAGTACCACTACGGAGAGGGTGAGGGGATGAAGCATATATATAAAAGTAAATGGGAATTTACATCGTAGTGATTCTTCGTCGTGGAACACTGGAAGGGATCTAGTAATCCGAGTCGCCGGGGCGATCACCAACCGCAACCGTGCTGACAACCAGGTGGTAGGAGCGACGGCCATCACCATATGGCAGGGAGAGGCGGAGCCGCGTACACAGACGTGGACGCTCGGCACAGGGGTGGAACAACATGACGTCCACCTCTTCAGCATCTCAAAAGCCGCCGAGTTGGTTTCAGCTGAGTTCTCACGTGCACCCCTATCTCACGTTTACATACTTTCCAGAGACCCCACCGCGATCACTACGATTACCAACACACATTCCTTATCGCATCAATCGGACGTCCTTCGCTTTCATAACGCGCTGACGGCCTTTTACTCTACTAACAGGGACACAGGCTTTTCGCTTGTGTGGTCCAAGGAGGACCGGAAGAGACCCGCAGACTCCCAAGCCCGGCTAGCCGCCCGCGACGCATGCACCCACACCCCCACCTCATCCCTCCGACGAGTGCAGTCCCCCGCATTCGTCAAAAAGGCCGCCAGAGCGCATGCATTCCGCACCTGGTGCCGAGAATGGGTCGAGGCGCAAAACCACCCAACCCGCCTCGGCCCAAGAGCCTACGGCCACTCCATCGACTTCACACACCCACCAGACGGCCGCAATCACCCCATATGGTTGGCTGCCATACCCCCCAAAAAGCCCAGTGAGGATTACGTCCAGATCACACGACGCACTCACTGCACCGCGTTCCAACTCGCCACCCTTCACTCCTTCACCTCTGACTACACACTCCTTCACCAACCCGACCTGCCCCCATCAGCGTCCCACTGCCCGTGTGGCTTCAGGACAGATCCTTCTACCACATCGTGTATGACTGCCCGCGCTACGTAACCCAGCGCCGTGAGCTCTTCTCATCACAATCACTCACATCCCGCATTCCAGAGGACTCAACCCCTCCCATCGACCTCTTTACTGGTGACGGTGACATGCCCTACGCGTTTTGCCGATTCCTTCAACAGACCGGCGCGGCTTCAAGACCGGAGGCTGGGGCCCAACCCCGGCTGACCATGGTTGATCGCGGCGATCGACCGCACTCTGGAAGACCCTGCACCACGCAGCCCGCCTATCAAAGGCCGTCGTAAGTCGCTGTGCATTTCACCCCCTTATTTACACAGTCTCAGACGGACTGCACTTACACACCTCACCCGCGAGGGCCCTCGTTAACCGGCTTCCTTGGAAGGTGCCTTGCTATACTTTACCTACCCCGGACTGCACGTGAGAACTAGCTTATGTTTACATGGCTCGCTTAAATTCCGCTCTCTTTATAGAGGCGGAGACCGTTCTTGTACTAAGTACTGCCGCGGAATATAATGGTTCCAAAAAAAAAAAAAAAAAAAAAAAACACTGGAAGGGATGCCGTGGCCGTGGCCTTTCTCTCGCTCAAATTTCAAAAGGAACGCGTGCCGACCGAGCGTTCTCGATCAAGCTCGCCATCTCTACATCTCAATAATTGTCAGCAATTTCGATCAATTTGAACGTGTTTCGGTGTTACAATAAGAGTGTCAAGCTACTTGTAGGTTGGTTACGCAGTGGCTACGCTAGACATTGCTGTAACCCCGACCGCTTACGCATCGGACACGGACCTGGCATGGACCTTGGCATGGACATTAGCTTGACACTAGCACAAAATGAGATACAAAAACTTCAAGTCCTGAAGATGAGGCAAATAATGACACACGAATGAGGCCTCGCAAGGGAGACTACCAAAGCAAAAAGGAAACTGTGGGCGGGGATCGAGTCCACGGGAAGTTTTAGAGGTGTTTAGTGATGGTAAGGTTCAGTTCTGAACCTCGGTCCGAACCCGAACCGGACCGCTCCGAACCCCAATTTCGGGTTCAGGTTCAGCTGTTGACCTGAACCGGACCGATGGTTTGGTCCAGGGTTCAGCAAATTCCTGAAACTAGAGAACCAGTTCTGAACCAGTTCTGAACCAATGAACCATTGAAAATATACAAAAGATTTAGGCACTCAAACAAAAATTAAAAACTGTTCTATTCATAAATTGACAGCAGCACATTCCAAAAGTGCGAGTGTGAGATGTCAGATTCGCACAAGCGTGGGAGTGTCGGCTGTGTTGTGCGGCTTGCGCGGCGTTGCGCGCTGCAGGCGTTTTGTTTGCTGCGTGCTCGCAGTGTTTTTTTTTTTAGATCCTTGTTGCGCTCATCGGTCCCCATCGCCAAATATCGCATTCTCCATTTTGTGCGGGAAGATGTCCCCCTCGATCGTGCCTTCTTGTGCCTGCATTTCAAGCGTTCTTGCAAGCGTTTCACCGCCATTTCCTTCGACGCTCCCTCCAATCCCTTCTCCACCACCTTCTTCGGGATTAGGTGCGTATCGCTGTTGTCACCTGTCGTGGGTTGCCATTCATTTTACACCCTCATCCATAGAGTTGAGTTCACAATTGGTTTGCTTCTGGGATTGGGAAGTTGGTATCGGGCTCGGGCGGATTCAGGCTGAAAAAACGTATAAATTCAAGGTATGTCCCTACTCTCTCGAAACTCGCACCCCACTCAGCTATCAACAGTATGTCTTCGATCACACACAACCTTGGCGACGCTGTCCGACCCGATGGCTCTTTGAAGGATGCATCCGAGATTCTGTGGTCTTATGATGCCGATGAAACTATCCCTTTTCCTTCAGACATTTCGCGTCCTCCGAGTCGTGCACCGGCTGCGATTCTTGCTGGTGCACGCCGGTTAGTACTCGTGTTCCCCGCCCCTCTCGGCGTGCTGTTGAAGCGGCTGAGGCTGCTTCAAGTGGCTCTACCAGTACTCATTCGGGAACCAAACGCAAGGCGCAAAGCGACCCCGACCTTAATCGTCATGTTACACGCAAGGTTGTCATCGACTTGGTCGACGATGTTGCAGATCCCGATGACGACGGTGCTACCACTGAGCCCGCCACCGAGCTCACGGATGACGACGGTGCTACCACCGAGCCCGCCACCGAGCTCGCGGATGACAACTACGAATCCATCAGAGCCATGGCCGACGCTGACAATCAGGTGCGTTCCTCGCCCTCATTTCTGAAACGTATTCTCACTTTGCTTCTAGGTCGTGTGTGTCAGATCCCGGGAAATGCGTACAGGCCGACATTCGCGTCATTTTCCGTGCTGAGAACAACTATTTGGACCCGGATACAAGAGAGATTCTGAAAGGCAATATGTGCATGGTTTGCCAGTAAGTCCTTTCGTTCCGTCGGATGATTTTATTTCGCTGACCAGAATTGCGCCATGAAGGGACAACGCCTCGGTCAAGCGATCGTCGTGTTTTTTCAGGGGAGGTGGGAGTACGCTACGAATGCACATTGCTAGGTAAAGTTCTACCGGGCCTCTTAATCAAACCACACTGTTTTGATCTTTTCTAGGAACCATGCCCAACTATACCACAAACGCTGCAATGCGCTTGGTATCCAGCCGCATCCCCGTGCGCTTTTCCGTACGCCAAATGACTCAAGTACAGATGGGTGAGTAAAAGTCTTCTTGTTCGCTCACTCAATACTGATTCAGTTCAATTTAGCCTCAATCAAACGCGTCTAGAGATCTCCATCATCCCCAAGATCCCTGCTTTTACAAACGTGGGGCTTCTCGATCATATTGTCGAGCTCATCGTTTGCGAAGACGAGGTGAGTGAAAAATGTCACATGTAATGAATCGTTCTAATATATTTTCACTCTAGGCATTCTGTTTAATCGATCGCAAGAGTTTTCGCTGTCTCCTCAGGTTCTGTCGCCCGTCGCTTTTGGAGACGGACATTCCTCATCGCCAAACCCTTCGCACCGAGATACTTCGGCGTGCGCACATTGCTGAGGGGAGGGTTCGCGAGAACATGAAGAAGGTCCCTTCCAAGATCTCCTTCACATTTGATGCGTGGACCTCAAAGCCGGGTCACCCCTACATTTCCCTCACAGCACATTACATAGATGCGCCTGCCAGTCGCCCGATGCGTGGGAATTGAAGACCGAACAACTCATTTTCCAGGAGATTGAAGGAAGACACACCGGTCGTAATATGGGCAATATATTGAGCCGCTCACTCGATAGGTACGAGCTAGATGGCAAGGTGCGATCTTTATCGATTTGCTTCTGTTCGCCTCACTGAACCCCTTTCCGCTTCACAGGTCGGATGGTTTACGAGCGATGGCGCGGCGGTCAATCGCAAGACACTTCGTGTCCTCCAGAATAACCTGTCGACGGAAACCGGATGGACCTCCAGAGAACATGATATGTTGTAAGTGGTCACGCTTCCGAGACTTTCCGTTCTAATGTAAACTTAGGTGCATGGAGCACTCTCTACACGTGGCGGCAAAGCACTTTATCCAGGCCATTGCGCCACATTTCGCCAAGAAGGTTGGCACCTGCATCGACGCAGAAGGCGAAGATGACTCCGCTTCAGATGATGAAGACGAAGATGTAAACTCGGGTGATTCGCTTGGAAAAGCGATTGCCCTAGCCAAGCAGGTAGGTCGTCCTGGCCTTACTGATGCGTGTTCCATACTAATGCACATACCAGATTCGTAAATCACCACAGGCAAAGGCATTCTTCCGCGCGACCTGCGCTCAAGTCGACACAGCCCCACTCGAGCTCATCCAATGGGTTCCTACTCGGTGGGGTTCGCTCTTCAAATTCGTCCAGCGTTTTATCAAGCTCAAGTCGGTGCGTTTGACATTTCTTTTTATCAATGTCAAGTATTTACTTCGCTTCTTAACAGGCAATCAATCAATTTCTTCTCCTTGCAGATGAAAGTGACGACGTGCCGAACCTCTCCAACCACCGCAGCTACGCGGACTTTCACTTGAGTCGGCGGGATTGGGAATGCCTCGGGGATATCATGGTCGCGCTGAGGGTGAGTTTTCCTTCACTAATTTTGTTCTAGCCCTCGCTCACGTTGGTTAGGAGCCGTCAAACGTCCAACAGACGTTCTCAAGCGAGCGTGCTCCCACCGTCTGGCGCATCGTACCCAGTTTCGAATTTCTCCTCAAGCGCTGGGAAACGATGGCCAACCATCCCAACCATCAAGAGCTGAGGGAAGCACTTTCCGAAGGCATCAACAGCCTTCGGAAATGGTATGGCCGTGCTAGTGATGGCACATCGCCCGCGTACTTCATTTGTCTCAGTATGTATGATCCCACTCCATGTTGTTTTAGTTTGTGCGCTGACTTAGTATTTACCAGTCCTTGACCCCAATTTCAAGGACCTCTATTTCCGGAGTCAGTGGGACAACGAGCAATATACCGCTGGCATGAAGCAACTCGAAGAAGTGGTAAGTAGTTCTCGCGACGCCGCATCTCGACACCGCATCTCGACACCGCATCTCCGTCTCGATGCCGCTTGACACCGCCACATCTCAACGCTGAGTCGCTGTCCATGCAGCGCGGCAGTTGTCTCGACGCCGTGTCTCGATACCGAGTCACTGACCGTGCAGCGCGGCGGCTGTCTCGATGCTGCGTCTCGACGCCACATCTCGATGCCGAGTCGCTGCCCATGCAGCACGGCGGCTGTCTCGACGCCGCATGATGCCGAGTCACTGCCCATGCAGCGCGGCGGCTGTCTGTGCCAATCATGTCTCGATGCTGACCATTTCATTCTAGTTTGACAGGTATTACATTGCACCCACGCACGCCACATCAATGACCGAGGACGCTGCCATAGGTATGAGTTCATTTTTTCTCCTAACTTATTCCCCGTGCTGACACCCAACCGAAGGCGCTTCTGTTAAGGAAACCAAGGGAGCACTCAACTATGGTGGTGCATACCTCATCAACGCTGTTCAAGCTTTCCAACAGCAGCAACATGCCAGTGAGGGTCCTCGTGAGGAACTCCGGCAGTACCTCAAGACTGGGGTTGAGAGCACGACGGATGTCCTTGGCTGGTGGGGGGTAAGTCAATCCTTTTCTGAGCATGCACGCACCTGGGTACTTATGCAACGGAATCAGAGCAACACCAGGTACCCAACGCTGAAGAGGATCGCACGAGACTACCTTGCGATCCAGGGTTCGTCCACGCCGTCTGAGCGTGCCTTCATGTTACGTTTTCGCCTTCACCTGACCCTCGGACACCCCTCGCGAAGACCCCGGACACCGTTGGACGACATATGCAAGTGCGATTCGGCAAAGACGGAAGAACTACCACCAAGATCATGCATTGCATCCCCGCTGCTAAGTCACATGACTCTGGTCACGTGATCATCCAAGCTAACAAAACATACGAAGTGCGCACGTGATCTTAGCGCCCGCCCGTCACGTGACCCTGGCACGTGACCTGGCTAGACCTGCACCAGAAGGGCCCAGATGAGCTTGCGCCTGGACCGGCCTCGACTGCCTCATGTTCCGATGACTCGTACGTTCCTGATCGATAGTGCCTTGATTCTGATGGATTGCGATATGACTCCCCTATCTCTGACTCATACCTTTGCGCCTTACTGCCATTGGTCGACTCTTATCTCTGACTCGTTGTGACTCATTCCTAGGATCCCCTTACTAGAGTTTCGGAGTTCCAAGCTGGGGTTCAAACCTCCTTGGACTTGTATAAGTAGATGGGCTTATGGTCGCTGAAGACCTAAGCTTGACTTCTTGGACTATACCACCCATTGTACTTGCCTCCTACTTGGCTGTCTGCCAATAGAGTGCTGTTGTGCCTTTGGTGCCTATTCCCTTGACTGTCCTTTAGCTGGTTTGCGCTGTTCGCCAAGCGTCCCTTCCTTTCTCCTCTCATCTCTCCTGTCGACGTGTGCTGTTAGCCGCTTAGACTTGTACCATTCTCCTTGCGCCGAGCTGTCTGCCGACGCCCTCCTTCAATACTTCACCTTTCTCCTTGCTCATATCCTCTGGGCAACCTTGTTACGCATAACCTGCGAGCTGATCGCCGCCCGTGTGAGTAACTTCGACATCTCCCGTGATCGTTAGGTCGTCTCCCGTCCCTAGTAGCCTCCCTACAAGACGCCGCTAGAAGAACGTCCGGTGGAACGTTACATTAAGTCAAGCTTCTCCTACCTTTCCGTCACAAGATGTCGCGATACGCAATTCTACGAAGTTTCATCGAAGACAACGAAGAGATCGCCGCCTTCGAGCGCGCTGAAGAGGACTATCAAGAGTCCGAAGACATCAATGCCCCGTACGAAGAACTGGAGCGAGTAATCGCAGAAGACCGCCGCCGGCATGATCAAGAAGCCGAGCAGTTCCACGATGCCGACTACTACCGTCAAAACCCTGAAGCGCTGTCATGGGCAATATTCCGCCGCCATCAGGAGCAACATCCAGAAGAATACGAACATATCCGATACGAAGAGCCCGCCGAGGAAATCCCTCGTGCTGAAGACGAAGAGAACGCCGGAGAAACCCGCGCTGCAAGACTAGCCGAAGAAATTCTGGCTGAAGCGTACGCCGAAGAACCGGCTGAAGAAGAAAATCGAGCTGAAGACGCCGATTACGGGAACGCCTCTCCCGATGCAAGCACGGCAGCAGATGAGGAACGATCCGACCCGGGGTTGGCTGGGATGCCACCGATGTTCGACGGAGACTGCGCAATCGCAGCCCGCTTCCTTGACGATTGGGACAAATGGTCCAGCACGTTAAGTGTGCAATTTTCACAGTTCCAGCTTTGCGCTATCTTCCTTTCCCTGTTCAGACCGCCTGTCGACCACTGGGCTGAGCAACGCCTACTTCAAATACACCGGTGGCGCGATGAAGGCATGACCGATGACGACGACGCCCTCCTCGAAGACATTATCGGGAGGTTCATGGAAGAGTTCGTTCCGCGTGACGACGCGAGAGAAGAAAACGTTGAAGACGCAGCTGAAGATCCCGAAAACCCTGACGATTGGGAAACGGTTGATGACGGGGAGTCCACCGATAATGGTGAAGTGTCTCCACCACCCTCCTTGTGCCGCGATGACAGCCAAGATTCTGAGGAAGAGCCTGGCGAGGCTGAAGAATACGGCTGCCAAGACGAAGTCGACGAGTACTACCACTCGGACGACGCCGATACGCCTGACGAGGCTGGACAACAATACGTTGACTACGGCAAGGTTCCACTTCCCTACGACGCCGAACGAGACTACGCGGATGCAATCCTTGGAAGGACCCGCACACACCTTGAAGAGAGGGTACACCCTCAGCCGCGCAAGCAGAAGAAACGCAAGACGCGCGCTGTCAACAAGAGGAAAGCCGTTAAGCGGCCTACAGCTAAGTCACCACCATCCTGGGAATCCAGATACATTCGCCGATTTGGAAAAGCCCGCCTGCAGATGTTACGCAACGGAGGAATCCCCGATTACATGATCGAAGAGGAACTCCTACCACCGAAGAAACCAACGACGACCCCACACGACTACGAAGAAGGACGGTTCCACAACGAATGGACCGGCCCGGAAACATTCGCAAGACCTGCCGCAGAACCAGCGAGCTGGAGAGGTCCCAACACATTCGCCACACCGGCATACCAAGCCGCACCTGCTGACCCGACACCTGCCTCCTGGGGGAGCGCTGAAGCCGACGCCGCGCAAGAGTCGCGAGCTGCAGAGAACACCGGATGGTTCGCTTACCAGAGCAACCCGAACGCCATGGACATTGGAAGGATGCGCCTTCGCGCTGAAGCTAAGTGCCACCATTGCTGGAGAACCGGACACACCCGACGCAACTGCCCCTTCAGGGATGAACCACGCCGCCGCTCATGGATGGCTGACTACAATAACGACTGTGACGATCCGATGCCGCAGGCTGTACCGCCGCGCGCTGACTACCGGATGCTGCACGCTGACCCGCCGCAGGCTACACCACCTCGAGGAAGATCACCGACCGTCAAGCCCGTTTATGGAAGTAACGTGGCCACTTACGCACCGACTACCCGATATGAACCGACGGTTATCACCGTCCCGGAAACACAGAGACGTGCTCCTACTCCATCCCCATCTCCCATCTCTGACGTTGGCTTTAAGCCCATTCAACACCATATCATCTCGACCGACCAAGGGACATATCAGGTTCCCCTACTATCACCCGACGATCTCGCCGAAGCCCTGGAAGACACCCATATCAGCGCCGTTCAAGCCGCAGAGGAAGGACAATACCTGCGAGCTGCCAACTTATGCGAACGAGCCCGACTTCTCACATTCCCGGACCGACTACCACGGCAATACGAAGAAACGGTGATGCAAGCCGCCGTTGGCAAACTCGAACGGGAAATGGCCAAGCTAGCCGAGGAATATGAACGCAAGGTCTGGAAACGTCGACAAGGTCAACTGCAGAAGCTGGAAGACCAACTCGGGGACGCCCTTATCACTGGCGACGACGAAGAAGCCCAGCGACTAGACGACAAGGCCATACGACTTGCCAAGGTATTGGCTGCAACCGACGAAGACCGCGACAAAGCTCTCCCCATCGACAACACTGACATCCTGATACAACGTGGGCGTTGTTCCCGAAGAGAGGGTAATGTTACGTTTTCGCCTTCACCTGACCCTCGGACACCCCTCGCGAAGACCCCGGACACCGTTGGACGACATATGCAAGTGCGATTCGGCAAAGACGGAAGAACTACCACCAAGATCATGCATTGCATCCCCGCTGCTAAGTCACATGACTCTGGTCACGTGATCATCCAAGCTAACAAAACATACGAAGTGCGCACGTGATCTTAGCGCCCACCTGTCACGTGACCCTGGCACGTGACCTGGCTAGACCTGCACCAGAAGGGCCCAGATGAGCTTGCGCCTGGACCGGCCTCGACTGCCTCATGTTCCGATGACTCGTACGTTCCTGATCGATAGTGCCTTGATTCTGATGGATTGCGATATGACTCCCCTATCTCTGACTCATACCTTTGCGCCTTACTGCCATTGGTCGACTCTTATCTCTGACTCGTTGTGACTCATTCCTAGGATCCCCTTACTAGAGTTTCGGAGTTCCAAGCTGGGGTTCAAACCTCCTTGGACTTGTATAAGTAGATGGGCTTATGGTCGCTGAAGACCTAAGCTTGACTTCTTGGACTATACCACCCATTGTACTTGCCTCCTACTTGGCTGTCTGCCAATAGAGTGCTGTTGTGCCTTTGGTGCCTATTCCCTTGACTGTCCTTTAGCTGGTTTGCGCTGTTCGCCAAGCGTCCCTTCCTTTCTCCTCTCATCTCTCCTGTCGACGTGTGCTGTTAGCCGCTTAGACTTGTACCATTCTCCTTGCGCCGAGCTGTCTGCCGACGCCCTCCTTCAATACTTCACCTTTCTCCTTGCTCATATCCTCTGGGCAACCTTGTTACGCATAACCTGCGAGCTGATCGCCGCCCGTGTGAGTAACTTCGACATCTCCCGTGATCGTTAGGTCGTCTCCCGTCCCTAGTAGCCTCCCTACAAGACGCCGCTAGAAGAACGTCCGGTGGAACGTTACACTTCAGCAGTGGAGGCATCACTGACTCTAGACTGAGAAACAAGCTGCAGCCTGCTATCTTTGAGGCACTTCAGTTGCTCAAGAGTGCATATCGGAGTGGGCACATCTCAGCAACTACACAGGGAGCCCGGAATAGTGAGATGTCCATATTAGATAGTGGGAATGACTCGGAGGATGACAATGACGCTATGTAGTAGCCCCTTGGCCCACATACTCTCAACAGTACTAGTCCATATGCATACTCTCAACAGTAGCAATTGTATATAGCTTTTAGAATTCCAATGTTTTTGTTGGCTATACCTCAAAGGCAAAGTCTTTTGTGGTAACCGACAGGGTGGCTCCGCACATTTTGTGTGATTACATAAGCATGGCCTTTGTTCAGGTTCGGTTCAGGTTCAACCCCTTCCCGAACCTGAACCGAACCAATATGAACCTGAACCAATGGTTTGGTTCAGGGTTCAGCCTAGACCCCTGAACCGAACCAATGGTCCGGTTTGGGGTTCAGGAAAAAAGGTCAAAGAACCGAACCGAACCGAACCTTACCATCACTAGAGGTGTTGCGCAATTCTGGATAAATTGGCACGATAATATCATATTGTAACACAGCAGTACAGACTGGTCTGGGTGGTGAAACAGTGTACTCTATACTAGTAATTACCAACGCCCTGCCCTGTTTCCCACGGTACCGATAGATGTTGGTAACAAGTTAGTACCTTAGCGGGCCACCACTTACCAGTACTTACCCTGACCTTACCCCTTGCTGTTCACGCCTACCGACCCCGTGGCGTCATAGTAGCCACGCCCCGGTACACGTCGTCGAACCAAGCAACGGCTGCTCATGCGTGGGTCCGTTGCAGTGCAGAGAGCGTGTGGACCTTTGTCTGGATAACTATCAATAAAAGTTATCACAGACCGCCGTCCATTCGACCGCTTCCGTGACTATCAACCAATATTTTCGACGGTCTCCTTTTGCGAGGCCGAGCTCGGGTTCATGGGTGTGTACCCCTTATTTCTTCAAGACTCGTCTCCTCATTTTTTTGCTCAAAGGCCTGGTCCACAAGTGATCGGGGTTACCTGCGACCGTAACGCCGCTCGAAATTCTTAACACCGAATTAGTGCTGTTCGATTATTGACGTGTATCGAGGTGATGAGTCGTCCGCTCAGTCTTGTGAATTTTGGAAAGAAAGCAGATATAAGAAGATCCCGGCTCACACGGCGTCCCCATCTCGTTCCTTCTTCATGGAGTCCATTACCGGTTACGACGAAGAACTCCCTGTTACGAATCGCCACGAGTAAATTCCAGTTTACTTCATACATGCGCCTCATCTCCTATCCCACTTACCGTCTTACCCTCTTTGTAGTATATACTCAGTGATTGACCCGAAAGAGGCTTTCGCAAACCAAACATACCGTGGCAAGGTCGTGCTAATCACGGGCGCATCTCGTGGAATCGGACAGGAAACTGCCCTCACCTACGCAAAGGCCGGTGCAAACGTAGCTATCGCGGGGCGTTCGCAAGAGACTCTGGATAAGACAGCTGCTATCATCCATGCGGCAGTTTCGGGCGCTCAGGTACTTGCAGTTCCCACTGATGTACGAGACCCCACGGCCACAGAGGCAGCAGTACAAGCCACACTCGAGCGTTTCGGTCGGCTCGATGTCCTCATTGCGAATGCAGCTGCTTTGACTACCTTTAACCAAAGTGCGTAGGTTAATGAAGAAGCACACCCGTCTCAGTTCTGACTTTGCGACTGCAGAGATGGGTGACAAGGGCCCTGATCAGTGGTGGAATACATTTGAGGTCAATGTCCGAGGCGGTTACAATACCGTCCGGTTTGTTTTCTTTCTCTGTCCAGAGATCGGGTCCTAACAGATGTAAAGGGCCTCGCTATCGGCGCTCGAGAAGACTAGCGGGCGTATCGTGGTCATCTCCTCTAGTGTTGCGCAGCTCCGCATCCCACATGCAAGTGACTACGCTATTTCGAAACATGCTATCAATCGCCTGGTTGAATTCATCGCCCTTGGTGCGTAAGCTTTCTTAACCAGTTTCAAATGTCTCAGGCTCTACTCTTTGGAAGAATATCCCAAGTTGACTGTCTTTTCGTTGCACCCGGGAGTTATCAAGACGCAGTTGTCTGAAGAATCGGGCGTTGTATTGCCTGATGATTTTCCCTATGACACGCCGCAACTTCCAGCCGCAACGATGCTCTACCTCACTTCTGGTCAGGTCGACTGGTTGAACGGAAAGTCAGTGCTATATATGGTGTTGCAGTTCACGTTCTGATGGATTTGATACGCCAGATATCTGGCGGCCACCTGGGATATTTCAGAAATTGAGAGGGACTGGAAGGAGAAGATACAAGCGGGGAGTGCCCTTATTAGCAAGTTGGCCATTCTAAAGTAGTTTGCCACCTCCGTGCTCGTAGGCACAGAATGTGTTGCGCATTACAAGACATCGCGAGATGTTGATAAAGCGCTCAATGGCGTGCATGATATCATTAAGTGGTGGCCGGTGGCCAGAAGGTAGATGATATCTATTTCGCCTTTCTCTTATCATCATTCGACACACTAGCCCTCCAAACCCTGTAGCCCAGCCTGGAGTCTCGTGCTGTTCAAACCACCAGCTGCGGCTCCTCCGAAGTCGTTCTCTGAACTAGATTGGGGCGCTGCTGCTGAGGGCGAAGATAGCACGAAGGCCGCCTTTCGCAGGGACGCAAACGCTTCGGGCCCACCTTAAATAAATCACACCAAAACTATCGCCACCTCACACAACCCAGTACAGTTGCCATTTCCGCTGTCTCAAGATGCCGAGGAGCCAGGATATCAACCTCTGCACTCCCTACAAGGCAAATCTACTAGCTCGACGTAGTTTTAGTTTTCCAGGCCAAATGTTGTGGGCAGTCTGCAAGGCTGTAAAATACCGGTAGGTGGTCGTATTTGTTTTTTTTTTCTGTGGTCACTTCGCAAGTTTGACCAAGTCCTATTCTGGGACGAGGATCGGATTGACAAGCAGCGTGACCGAGTTGTACTCCTCTGAGAGTGGGCCCTCCTTAAAGTGGTTGTTCTGTTCTGAGTCCATGTTGCGTGCGACCGGACGGAAATCGCCGAGGCGGCCCTGAAACCGACCCGGGGGTTCAGGCCGCAGTGGGCGGCGGGGACACCTCAGTCCCCTCAGCCGATGGTGTTTCAGATGGCGAGATCGGGAGGGTGATTGATCAGACACATGCGGACGCGTCCGCCGCAAAAATTGCAGCTAACGTGTTCCCGCTTACCTGGGTGATGGGAAGGGGATCGTTCGAAAAATTTTAATTTAATTAATATTAAAAAAAACTTGCCCCACCGCGGTGGGGGCTTGTGCAGCCCGGAGGCATCGTCGATCAATCCCAGAGTGCGTTCTGAGACCTGGATGAGGAGGGGACCGCCCGGTCACAGTGGTGTAGTAGGTGTCTATGGGGTCTTATTGGCGTGAGGGGGTCTGAGAGTGTTGTTGGATCGGAGAGCTCGCCATCCGCTGCGAGGAGTCTCCCGTGGGGTAGTTCGTGACGGTGTACTCGGCCACGGGTGTTGGGGGGGAGAGTGGGGTTGCCTGCCCGTGTGATGGGGTAGTTGAGGGTGATACGTTCGTGCGAGGGGAGTATATTGTCGGTGTCGTGCTCCATAGAGCTCTAGACGAAGTAGAAATAGTGAAGTAATCCAGGCGGTGTTTCTGCAGCAAAGAGGTGTTGACATTGGCAAACTATGCTAGAACCAGCACTATTCTCAAAGAGATGGTGGTGGTACGGAGGAGAGGGGCGACATATGGACGGAGCATCTTGTACCTCTTTTACGATGTTTTGGATGAGAGTGAGTATGATCTCGTCGTACGGGACTGGTTGGCGACGTTTGTAGGCGGGGCTTCGGGTGATGGATTAGTACGCAAGCGATCTGCCTCGGACGAGAAGTATGACGAGCCCAACTGAGCAAGCTTAGGCTGAAGGACGCGAAGGCGAGCGAGAAGAACGTCGTTACAAGCGACCTGGGCACCAAGCTGTTCGATACGATGGTCGCGCGCCTCCCGCTTCTCGTGGACGTCGCGCAGCTTCCACCTGCGGTACGTTGAGATGCGAACATTGATTTCCAGAAAGGGAAGAGACGGACCGAATGAATGATATATTGTCGAAGTTAGGGTGACCTTCGTTATCAGAGTCGTCAGATACCTATAGGGAGGATCGGATTAGAAGGACAAGAGAGAAAGAGGACGGACGAACCTTGAGTTGGTCCCACTTGGAATAGTTCAATGGCATGATGCGTGCTGTGCACTCTTACCACCCGGCACCGTTATCGAATCCATCCCGTCGCAGCCGTCTCCGTCATGAACCGGGGTCTCATACATCGGTGGGAATCGCAAGTATCCAAGCCCGAAGCCGCCGGATGGATCACTGTGACTGTCTTATCATGGGTCGCTTGCGGACGCCATGCGATGGCCTTGTTTGCACTAACATTATGTTGGTGATGGCAGATTCCCGCCCGATGTCGCGAGATGTGCCTGTGATGAGTACGACCTTATTCACGGCGTGTTTGATTTGCGAAGCGACCCATTCCAGTTAATTGTCGAGTACACACTACAGAGAGTGAGGAGATGAGGCGCGTGTGTAAAGTAAATGTGAATTTACATCGTAACGATTCTTCGTCGTGACCGACAAGAGCGGGTCCATAAAAGCTGAGAGGAACACCGGAAGGGACGCGTGGCCTTTCTCCTCCCAAATTTCAAAGGAACGCGTGCTGACCGAGCCGTTCCCGATCATGCTCGTCATCACAATCTACACCTCAATAAATGACAGCAACTTCCATCGATTTAACGGCACTGATAGTGTTTCGGTGTTAAGAATGTCAACGTATATGTTACCTTTGGTGTTACGTTCGCAGATACAGTGCTGTAACCCCGACCGCTTACGCATCAAACACGGACCTGGCATGGTGGCATGGACGTTAGCTTGACACTTAGAAATGAGATACAAAAACTTCAAGTCCACATACGAATGAGGCCTCGCGAGAGAGATTAAAAGCGCCAGATGCAAAGAGGAAACTGTGAGGGTGGGGATCGAGTCCATGGGAACTTTTAAAGGCGTTGCACATCTCTGGATAAATTGAGTGCACGATAATATTATATTGTACACATTAGTACAGACCTAGTGGGTGGGCCCGTACTCCATGGAAGTGGGTTTAACAGATGACATACAGTAAAACACCGAGGCGCTCTCCCTTGATTCCCACGGTACCAATAGAAGTTAGCCTGAGTAGTACTTACCCGAGCCCTTGACCTTTGCTGTTCACGCCTACCGCTGTGGCGTCATACCCCGGTACACGTCGTTGAACCAAGAAACGGCTGCCCATCCATGGGTCTTTGCAGTGCAGAAACCTTACTATATCATCTAAACTTTTGTCTGGATAACCATCTAAATCAAAGTTATCACAGACCGCCATCCATTCAACCGCTTCCGTAACTCTAAACCAATATTTTCGATGGTCTCCTTTTGCGAGGCCGAGCTCACGTATGATTCCTCCAGCTCAGGTTCATGGGTGTGTGCCCCCTATTTCTTCAAGACTTGAATTCCTCGTCTCCTCATTTTGCCCAAATTAAAGGCCTGATCCGTGTCAGCAAAAGCGATCGGGGTCCTGCGGGCCTAACGCTGCTCGGAATCCAAATTAGTGCCCTTCAATTATTGACGGGGTGTGTCGGGATTGTGATGACTCGTTCGATCGGGAATGCTCAGTCAGCTCAAGCGATGTTTGAAAAGGAAGCAGATATGAAGGACCCGGCTCAGACGGCGCCCCCATCATCTCGCTCCTTCCTCATGGATTTGATTCAGTCCATTGTCGGTTACGAAGAAGAACTCCCTGTTACGAATCACCACGAGTAAATTCCTTCATACATCCACCTCATCTCCTATTCTACTTACCCTCTCGGTAGTATATACTCAGCGATTGACCCGAAAGAGGCTTTTGCAAACCAAACATACCGTGGCAAGGTCGTGCTCATCACGGGCGCATCTCGTGGAATCGGACAGGAAACTGCCATCACCTACGCAAAGGCCGGTGCACACGTGGCTATCGCGGGGCGCTCGCAAGAGACTCTGGATAAGACAGCTGCTATCATCCATGCGGCAGTTTCGGGCGCTCAGGTACTTGCAGTTCCCGCTGATGTGCGAGACCCCACGGCCACAGAGGCAGCAGTACAAGCCACACTCGAGCGTTTCGGTCGGCTCGATGTCCTCATTGCCAATGCAGGTGCTGTGAGTAACTGTAACCTAAGTACGTAGGTCAATGAAGAAGCAGACCGGTCTCAGTTCTAACTTTGGGACTGCAGAGATGGGTGACAAGGGCCCTGATCAGTGGTGGAACACATTTGAAGTCAATGTTCGAGGCGTTTACAATATCGTCCGGTTTGTTTTCGCCGTCTTCTCATTCCAGAGATCGGGTCCTAATAGAGGTCCAGGGCCTCGCTATCGGCGCTCGAGAAGACTAGCGGGCGTATCGTGGTCGTCTCCTCTAATGCTGCGCAGCTCCGCATCCCACATGCAAGTGACTACGCGATTTCGAAACATGCTGTTAATCGCCTGGTTGAATTCATCACCCTTGGTGCGTAGGCTTTCTTAACCAGTTTCAAATGTCTCAGGCTCTACTCTTTGGAAGAATATCCCAAGTTGACTGTCTTTTCGTTGCACCCGGGATCCATCAAGACGCAGATAGTTGAAGAATCGTGTTATGTATTCCCTGATGATTTTCCCAATGACACGCTGCAACTTCCAGCCGCAACGATGCTCTACCTTACTTCTGGTCGGCTCGACTGGTTGAACGGAAAGTCAGTGCTATATGTGCCTAATGGTGCTGCAGTTCACGTTCTGACGTGTTTGATACGCCAGATATCTGGCGGCCACCTGGGATATTTCAGAAATTGAGAGGGATTGGAAGGAGAAGGTACAAGCGGGGGGTGTTCTTATTAACAAGTTGGCCATTCCAAAGTGATTTGCTACCTCCATGCTTGTAGGCAGAGTATGTGTTGCGCATTGCAAGACATCGCGAGATGTTATTCAAGCGCTCAAGGGTGTGCATGATATCATTAAGTGGTGGCCGGTGGCCAGAAGGAAGGTGATATCTATTCTGCCTTTCTTTTATCAACACTTGCCCTTCAAATCCTTTAGCCTAGCCTGGAATCTTGTACGGTCCAAATCACTAGCCACGGCTCCGAAGTCGTTCTCTGAACTAGATTGGGGTGCTGCTGCTGACGGCGACGAAGATAGCACGAAGGCTGGGACGAAGGCGCTTCGGGCCCACCTTAAATAAATCACACCAAAGCTATCGCCACCTCACACAACCCACTTCAGTTGCCACTTCCGCTGTCTCAAGATGCCGAGGAGCCAGGATATCAACCTCTGCACTCCCTACAAGGCAAATCTACTAGCTCGACGTAGTTTTAGTTTTCCAGGCCGGGTGTTGTGGGCAGTCTGCAAGGCTGTAAAATACGCGTAGGTGATCGTATTTTTTTCTGTGGTCTCTTCGCAGGTTTGACCGTTAGCCACTGGCAGTCTTCATGATGGTAAAGGGTGATTAGCGTTTAACCTTAAACGGCCATGCGTCCTCAAGGGTATGGGTTCCCGCGGGTACGGGTTGGGGGTCGGGGGTTGGCCCACTTGGAATAGTCCAACGGCATGATGTGTGCTGTGCACTCTTACCACCCGGCACCGTTATCAAATCCATCCCGTCGCAGCTGTCTCCGTCATGCACCGGGGTCTCATACCATGGCGGGAATAGCAAGTGTCCAAGCGCCCGAAGCCGCCAGATGGATCACAGTGACTGTCTTATCATGGGTCGCTTGCGGACGCCATGCGATGGCCTTGTTTGCACCAGTCATTGCGTATATGTAGTGGGTCCCCACCCCCCTTTGGGAGATGTGCTTGTGATGAGTACGACCTTAGTCACCTCGCTACGGCGTGTTTGATTTACGAAGCGACTTTCCAGTCAATTGTCGAGCACACACTACAGAGAGGGTGAGGAGATGAAGCACACGTATAAAGAAAATGGGAATTTTCATCGTAGCGATTCTTCGTCGTGACCGACAAGAGCAGGTCCATAAAGTTGAGAGGAAAACTGGAAGTGACTCCGGATGCCGCGGCAATTCTCTCACCCAAATTTCAAAAGGAACGCGTGCCGACCGAGCGTTCTCGATCAAGTTCGTCATCACAATCTACACCTCAACGGCCTCAACAATTGAGAGCAACTTCGATCAATTTTGAACGTGTTCAAGTTTCGGTGTTAAGAATGCCAAGCAAAACTTAATTGATATGGATACCCCCGCCTTGTTTCCCACGGGACCAATAAATAGACCCTTGGGCCTTAACCTCACTGTGCCATTCACGCCTATCGCCGTGGCGTCATACAGTAGTAGCCCCGCCCTGGTACACGTCGTTGACCCGTGCGTGGGTCCGTTGCAGTGCAGAGACCGTGTGGACCTATTTGAATAAAAGTTCCCACAGACCGCCATTCATTCAACCGCTTCCGTGACTCTCAACCAATATGCTCGACGGTCTCCTTTTGCGAGGCAGATCGCACGTATGATTCCTTCAGCTCAGGTCCATAAATGTCCACCCCTATTTCTTCATGACTTGAATTCCTCGTCTCATTTTGCTCACATGATTGTAAAGGCCTGGTTTGTGCAAGGGTTTGTGCCAGCACAAGCGATCGGGATTACCTGCGGGCGTAACGCCGCTCGGAATTCTTAGCACCGAATTAGTGCCAACTGTGTCGGGATTGTGATATTGATATTCGATCGGGAATGCTCACTGGCAAGCGATCCTTTAATTTTTGAAAAGAAAACATGATATATAAGAAGGACCTTGCTCAGATGACGTCCCCCATCATCTCGTTCTTTCCTCATGGATTCGATTCTGTCCATTGTCGGTTACGAAGAAGAGCTCCCTGTTACGAATCACCACGAGTAAATTCCAGTTCACTTCATACATCCGCCTCATCTCTCATCCCGCTTACCCTCTTACCCTCTCTGTAGTGTATACTCGACGATTGACCCCAAAGAGGCTTTCGCAAACCAAACATACCGTGGCAAGGTCGTGCTCATCACGGGCGCATCTCGTGGAATCGGACAGGAAACTGCCCTCACCTACGCAAAGGCCGGTGCAAACGTAGCTATCGCGGGGCGTTCGCAAGAGACTCTGGATAAGACAGCTGCTATCATCCATGCGGCAGTTTCGGGCGCTCAGGTACTTACAGTTCCCGCTGAGGTGCGAGACCCCACGGCCACAGAGGCAGCAGTACAAGCCACACTCGAGCGTTTCGGTCGGCTCGATGTCCTCATTGCCAATGCAGGTGTAATGGGTAACTTCGAACAAAGTACGTAGGCCATTGAAGAAGCACACCCGTCTCAGTTCTGACTTTGGGACTGCAGAGATGGGTGACAAGGGCCCTGATCAGTGGTGGAACATATTTGAGGTTAATGTCCGAGGCGTCTACAATATCGTCCGGTTTGTTTTCGTCGTCCTCTCTTTGCAGAGATCGGGTCCTAATAGAGGTCCAGGGCCTCGCTATCGGCGCTCGAGAAGACTAACGGGCGTATCGTGGTCATCTCCTCTAATGCCGCGCAGCTCCGCGTCCCACATGGAAGCGACTACGCGATTTCGAAACATGCTGTTAATCGCCTGGTTGAATTCATCGCCCTTGGTGCGTAGGCTTTCTTAACCAGTTTCAAACGTCTCAAGCTCTACTCTTTGGAAGAATATCCCAAGTTGACTGTCTTTGCGTTGCACCCGGGAGCCATCAAGACGCAGTTGCTTGCAGAATCGGGCTTTGCATTACCTGACGATTTTCCCTATGACACGCCGCAACTTCCAGCCGCAACGATGCTCTACCTCACTTCTGGTCAGGTCGACTGGTTGAACGGAAAGTCAGTGCTATATGTGCCTAATGGTGCTGCAGTTCACGTTTTGACGGGTTTGATACGCCAGATATCTGGCGGCCACCTGGGATATTTCAGAAATTGAGAGGGACTGGAAAGAGAAGGTACAAGCGGGAAGTGTTCTTGTTAACAAGTTGGCCATTCCAAAGTAATTTGCTACCTCTGCGCTTGTATGCACATATGTATGCGCATTCGCGAGATGTTGATAAAGCGCTCAATGGCGTGCATGATATCATTAAGTGGTGACCGGTAGCCAGAAGGAGTATGATATCAATTCCACCTTCCTCTAGCATCATTCGACACACTAGCCCTTCAAATCCTTCAGCCCAGCCTGGAATCTCGTGCGGTTCAAACCACCAGTTGCGGCTCCTCCGAGTCGGTCTCTGAACTAGATTGGGGTGCTGCCGCTGAGGGCGAGGATAGTACGAAGGCTGCCTTTCGCAGGGAGGAAGGCGCTTCGGGCCCACCTTAAATAAATCACACCAAAACTATCGCCAACTCACACAATCCAGTACAGTTGCCACCCCCGCTCTCTCAAGATGCCGAGGAGCCAGGATATCAACCTCTACACTCCCTACAAGGCAAATCTACTAGCTCGACATAGTTTAGGCCAGGTGTTGTAGGCAATCTGCAAGGCTGTAAAATACGGGTAGATGGTCGTATTGTTTTTCTGTAGTCACTTCGCAGGTTTGACCGTTAGCCACTGGCAGTCTTCATGATGGTAAAGGGTGATTAGCGTTTAACCTCAAGCGGCCACGGGAAATCCTTACAAGATATTTTTCACACGAGGACACATGCACCTCGGAGCTGCGTTAGCAGCCTGTCTCCGCCACTGCCATCAAGGACACTCGGCTCAGGGTTGCGTCGGCCGAGCACCCCTGTCGTTATTCTCGTCGGGAGTATGGAGTACACTTGCAACACCAAGTCCATGACATAGGTGGTCAGTTGGGAGGCGGTTGCGACAGAGGGCTCGAGTTGACAACCATGTCCTCGGCAGTGTCCAAGCGTGCGCGCTTGTGCAACTGCAAAACGTCCACTTGCGGCCCAGATTTGATGATATCCCGTGTCGCAAGTCCTCCAACGCCGCCATCGACACCAGTACCTGCCTGACTAGTAGGAGGACGTATACCTGCCCATTGACGCCTGCTTACCGTCTCCTAGCAAGCTCTCACCAATCTCGGTTTTTTTAGAGTGAGTACGACGAGCGGCCCTTGAGGCTCCGGTTGAGGGGGTGCTCTGTGGTTAATTGCAGTGGCCACGGTGAACCGCATGCCCCTGCACGACGATGAGTATGCACAACATGCGAGTAAGGCCTTTGTACAGCTCATGGTTTACCACTTCGGATTCGTCTCCCTGTTGAGAACCATCTTGGACAAACCCGGCACGAAGTGTGCACAGAGGAACCGATCCGATGATGGGCTGAGGGCGTGGCCGATGAATTTAAAATAGTCGGGGTACTCACCATGGGCCAGGTCGATCTGAGTGTATAGTGTACCGAGAAGCGGTCACTCGGATAGAATATCGTGTGCTTGAGGAAGAAGAACCACTCGCGGGAGCCGCCGCCATAGTTGAGCACGTCCTCGCTCTCAAAATTGACTACGAACCGCTTGCTGTGGTCATCCGGCCAGGGCCACATGTTTTCCACGAAGCTGTCCTCGAAGACCCACCCACAGTGCACGCGCACGCCGCCCTTGGCGTCGGTACTCAGGCACATCGCTAGCTGGCTTCGCGAGCGCAGTTGTCACCGCCACTAAGGCGAAGGAAGGTTCACCGAAGGTCATTCCACGTTGTCGTACGCGTGAGGCGCTCCATACATCTGAGGGGCGAGCGAACATCGGCGTAGGTGCCGTCTGCGTTACTTGTGTTCGGAGATGATGGTACATGAGCGGCGGGAATAGGCGCCGGTTGATCGGGAATGAACGCGTCCGGGCAGTGCTGCATGTATAGCGATCGACGCCGTATGGGCACCCGCACGGATTGTGTCGGGGCTCCTATCCGGATGGGAGAATCCACGGGGTTTGCAATGTGGTCCGAGCGGGAGGGGCAGGGCAGCCAGCTGCTCCATGGAAGAACGGTGGGTTCGGACAGATTCTGGTTGCGCTGGGCTTGGTAGACGTGCAAAAAGAAAGAGGAATGAGATGATATGTGCTAAACTGCCTGCAGCTGTGGATTGGTAAATGCGGAAGTCGATGAAGGTGATGCAATAAGTGCATATCGTCGAAGGACTGGGTAAGACCTTAGCGAGCGGGAACACGGACTTGCACGGACCGATTCCCATTGAATCTTTCCCACGTGCCATCAAACGTGACTCGCTTCTTTACCCTCGACCACAATGTCGACAAAGGTCTCGTTTACTGTCCGAAGGCCCACACCAGAGTCGCGCGCTCCATCTGCTGGCCCGGACTCCGATGATACACGTTTCAAAGTGCCAGCCCTGCCACGCCATCTCGTCAACGACCACAGCGCCGGCAATAGTTCACCAGGCAGTCCACTCGCAGGCAACTCACCCAAAAGGAGGGCCCCCGATAACGCAGACTCGAGTGACGAAGATGAGAATGGGCCCACAGATGAACTCGTAACCGGCTTTGACCGGTTCGGGGTGCAGCGGTGCGTTACAAAAGTCGTCTCGCCCTCAAGGTGCAGGGGTCCGCAACTCACCATAGTTACTGGAATTAATCGCAGAGTCACACCTCGACCTGAGCCTCAAGCACCGCTCGTCATACCAGCTCTCAAAAACCGAGATTGGCGAGAGCTCGCCAGGAGGCGACGAGCAGGCGCCAACGGGCAAATGTACGTCCCTCCTGCTGGCCAGGCGGGTATCGGTGCCGATGGCAGCATTGGAGGCCTCGGAACACGTGACACTATCAACTCTGGGCCGCAAGTGAAAGGCCTTCAGTTGCGCAAGCGCCCGCGCTTGGACACCGCTGACGACATGGCCGTCGAACCCGAGCCCTCTGGTGTGACCACTGAGGAGCCTGAAGAATCTGAAGACCAGCGCGCAATACGTGCGCTTCTCGCTGGTACAGAAGGCGACGACGGCCACGAGGGACCCATCGTCGACACTATTCCCCTCACAAATGGTTCTGCGCGCCGTGGTCCCACGGAAGACGACGCATTCAAGCAGGACGTCGACGAGCTGCCCAGCGAAGCCTCACTCGCGGACTACGAGCGCGTACCCGTCGCGCAGTTTGGCGCGGCGCTGCTCCGCGGGATGGGCTGGAAACCTGGAGAACCCGCAAGCAGGAACAAGAAGCGTGGGATCGTCGAGCCCTGGCTGCCTCCCTCCCGACCTGCGCTGCTTGGCATCGGTGCTAAAGAACGCGAGGCATTGGACGATGGCAGTGACAGGAAGCGTGGACCTTCACGTCCTGAGCGCAAATACGTCCCGCTGATACGCAGGGAGTCGTCGGACAGGTCGTCGCCTCACTCACAACCCCCATCGCGCAGCGATTCTAGGATGGCGTCGCCGTCGTCGTCGGAAAGGGAGAAGAGGGACCCGACCGATACTAGAGACCGACGCCGAGAGCGTGACCGAGAGCGGGAGAATGACCGGAATCGGGAGAGGGAGAGGGACGGGCGGGATGGTGTTCGTAAGACCAAGCGGGAGATGGACAGAGATAGGTACAGGGACGGCAGAGACAAGACTAGACAGAGAGAACGTTCGCCACGGTCGAGTCAGAAAGACCCCGATCGTCGTGGCCGATGACGAAGAAGTATTGTTAACTTCGAGCTTTGTCTGACTCCTTACTTACTGTAGATCCTCTTCTTTTGAGACGGTGAACCTACTTGAAAGTGCGTGCGTGAGACGGTTGCGCGAAGCCGAACGAGTCTTCTACTTCTACGCGACGATCGCGAAGAAAAGACCTAGAGTTGGGAAGAAACTGTTAGTAGAACAAAGTCGCGAATAAGAGAGGAGAGTTGGTTTTGAAGCAGGAGAGGAATGGCGAATGTGAAAAGAGGACGACAAGTCGGGTGCCCTTTTACTTATGCCTGACCTCGTTGAAATCACACGAGCGAGAGTGAGAACGAGAGATAAGACGAGGGGAAATCGACTGATACATTCAACGCGCAATTCGAGAGCCCTTTATACAAATGATCAGTACCTAAGGCAAACGCAATCCGAAATCGTTGAAGTCGAAACTTGTGAGGGACGAAATGTAAAGTGGGGAAAAGTAGACCAGGAGTCGTAAGTAGGGAGGGAGTCGAAGGGTGAAAACACGAGGTAAACGCGAGGTAGAAAACAGGAGTCAAGGGTAGAGTAGGGGAGTCGGTGAGGACAGGTGCATGGCCGAAGAACAGCGCCAGCGATAGCAACGACGCGCACTACGAGTACAAAGAAGAAGGTAAGTAAAATTCAGAGAGATAACGAGCGCGCCTGTGCCCGAGACAGAGAGCGCGAGCTAGAAAGATCAAGCAATCCAACGGGACTTGAAATGCGACGACACGCAGTCGATCAGCCGAGGGTAAAGATGTGGCCGGCGCGATAGAGGTGGAGAGAAGGATAAAGGAATAGCAGGGGATAGAGCTCAAGACGAGGTTAACCCAACACTGGTAAGCTGTGGGCGATCGAAGGGCGTCCGACGAGGGCGGGAGAGACGAGGATATGATGAGGCAAGGAACGGCGAGTTTGGAGACAAGAAGATAGAACGAGGCGAGACAAAGCGAATGAGAACGAGTGGGCGAGTTGGTCGTGGCGCGTGATCTAGTGATGGTGTCTACCAAGGATGCGCGCGTCGTACCTCCGTCAAAGGAACTGGCGAAAGGGACGGGCCACTCAGGAAGTTGAAGAGGACTTGCCAGTGTCCCGCGACGTGGAGTATGTCGATCCTTCTTGACAGAGTGACCGACAAGCGAATCTGCACTAACAGTCATAGATCAGAATTGGTACATGAATCATGTCTATCAAGCTTGTTTTTTCAGTTTTGTCTTCTTTGTCGGCGGTTCGTCTCGGGGCTCCTCGTCCTCGTCCTCGTCCTCATCACCATCACCACCATCATCATCTCCACTCACTTCCCCCTCACTGATCTCCTCGTCCTCGTCCCAGGAGCTCTCCTCTCCCTCCTCTTCGTCAGTCACACCTGTCGTGCTGGCCTTGCCCTTTCCTGCCAACGCCGTTTTCCGTTGTACATTCCGTTCCTGCTCCTCGCGACGTTCCATTCTTAGTTTCGCCTTGGCGGCGTGCGACGCCTTTGAGCCGCGACCTCAGCCTTCGTCTTCTTGACTGAAAATTCAAGTCAGGAAAACTGAGAACACCGGAAGGACAAAAGGGCATACCAAATTCGTGAAAGATGACCGCGCTTTCCCTCCCCGGCAAGCCCTCGGTGATCTTCACCAAGCGCAGCTCCATCCGCGGGCCAATCTCGTCGAGGCGCACCGCGCGCTTCTGGCCCTTGCGGTTATTCCTGCCGACGTAGTCCTCCGCGAGCGACACGACGTCCGCCTCGTCCTCCGCAGCGGACGACACGTCCGACGTCGCGGCGCTCTCGTACCCGTCCGCCGTGCCGCCCCGCGCCCGCAGCACGTAATCCGCGACGTCCTTCTCGCTGCCCAGGTCGAGCATCGCGCCACCACCGCTACTGCCACCGGCACCGGCGCCACCGGAGGGACCGCTGCCGCCCTGCAGGACGCGCCGCACGCGCCGCGAGACGCCGTACGGTTTGACGGTGATGCGGAAGTGGCGCCAGTCGACGGTCCCGCGCTCTGCGTTGTACGCGACGAGCACGACGCGGCGTGCGGAGGAGAGCGCGAGCTTGTGCGGTGCGAGCGGGGGGAAGAGCGTCTGGAACGTCTTCATCACGAGCGTCAGGTGCGGTGGGGCGGATGGGCCTGGTGGAGGGAAGGACGCGAGAACGAGCTGGTTTTTTTGTTTTTGTTTTTTTTAGAATGGTAAAAAGGGTGGTTTGAGAAACGCATTGTACGTACGAGCGGCGCGCTCATAGATTCGATAGAGCTCAGGTGCGTCGCGTGGCGCGAGGACGCAATGATGTCCTTCACGAGGCTGTAACGCTCGACACGGAAACTGAGCGTGGGCCCGTTGGACAGGCGCAAGATGCGCAAAGAAGGGGCGATATCGGTCAGAGAGAACGCAAGGAGGTGAGTGACCTGCAGCGCGGGCGCCATGGTCAAAAAGTCTTTGAGTTTGTTTCGGGAGCGTTCCTTCACTTGCACGAAAAGGTCACATCGGCATTGGGATCACAAAAGTAAGAGCTGCAAGCGGCAAAGACAAACCCTGAGTCTGGTCGCTGTGTTGGGTTCCATGACCTTGCGAATGTCACGGGTAAGTTGTGCGAGAGAGGTGCCAACGTGGCCATGCTTTATGACGAAAGATTTGGGAACATTGGCGGTGGACGACTCTTGGGGTCGTGTCCCCTTCAAATGGGTTCGATTTTTCCGTCTGCGAGGCATCCAAGACAAGTGAAAGATGGACCGGGCCGAGTTGATAATAAGATACAAGATGAACTAAAGCATATCTGTGGCTACACTCGAACGGAGCGGGTACAGCACCGAATCGGGGGTACTATGTAGGAGAGAGAACAAAATGATACAGCTCCAGAAGTGTGCGACAATTAGTCAAAAAATTTACCGGATGGACTGCGTGGCTGCGTACTGACTACAAGGGTAAAGCGAGAAATGAGCGTGAGGGGTAACTATAGTTTAGAAATGTATGTAGTTCAACAGGTGATAACGATAGAGATTAAAATTCGCTGAACTGAAATCCGACAACGTCAAAGCGGTGCTGGACGGTATTTTCTTCCTGGATGAGGCCTGGAATCTGATCTGGAGGAGGTAGAGGAAGCCGAGTAAAGTGGCGTGTGTCATCATAGGATGTCACATGCGGTACGATGGGTGCCTAACGATGTAGGGAAATCGAGAATTAGGACCCAAAAATGAGAACGAGACAGATAGTGGAATGGACTCACTCTGATCTCGCGCCGTTCTAGCGCACCCCAATCCACGCCTCGGAACCAGGGATGCTCGAGAACATCGTCCGCGCCAGCGAGGAGATTTCCTAGGCGCTGGGTGCGATCTGGGTGCAAGAATCCACGGATGAGATTGCGGGAGAGGGGGTCCATGTCCCTGGGCCATTGGATTTTCCCCTTTAGAATACGGTCGTAGATACCGTACGCGGTCTCGTCAAAGAATGGTGGGTGGCCAACCATCATTTCATAAGCAAGGATGCCACAAGCCCACCAGTCCGCGGGCTTCCCATGGCCATCAGACTGAATGATTTCGGGGGCGAGGTATTCCGGGGTACCGCATAATGTCCAAGTACGGTCGTCGACCACTTTAGCAAAGCCAAAATCGGTAAGGCGGAGGTATCCGCGATTGTCAAGAAGGAGGTTTTCCGGTTTGAGATCACGATAGATAATATTGAATGAATGTAGGTACTTTAGAGCAAGGACGATGGTTGCAAGATAGAAACGGGTGACATCAGGGCTGAAGCGTCCAGCGCGGCGAAGATGGGTAAAAAGCTCCCCACCGGGGACGTAGGAAAGGAGCATGTATATATTCATGCTGTCTTGAAAAGTCGCATACAAGTCGACGATAAAAGGGTGTCGCACACGGGAAAGGATGCGTCGTTCTGCCTTGACGTGTTCAACTTGACGGAGGCGAATTACCTCGGTTTTTTGAAGCACCTTCATTGCAAAAAATTTGACGGAATTGGTCTGAGTAGAGACTGCAGGACGGTATTTGACGAGAAGCACGCGGCCAAAGGTACCAGTGCCTAAGGAACGCCGGATTGAGTGAGGAGAAGATAATGACGAGAGTGACATCGTCTACGTACCTAAGGTGCCCCTGACCTCGAAGTCCTGAAGGCGAAGGGAGCGATGAACATGTTCTTCTTCGTCATCGAGGAGCCTCACAGGAGGGTTGGCGGGCTGAGGAGGCGCACAGTCATGATCCATATCAAGATCTTGGGAAGATTCTGATAGTGAAGGGGGCGGAGAGTGAGGTGGGAGTGAGGTGGGGAGTGGTCAGGGGAGTGGTCGGAGGATGCACTGGTAGAGTAGGGCGCTTGAGGCTCGATGGTCAGCTCGGGCCCGAGGAGGGTTTTGCGGGGAGAGGAAGGCGGAGTGGTAGAGTCCGTGAGGACCATGACAGCCGAACCACGGGGAGAGGGTCGACATGGACTTTCGCAAACGGAATTGGCGGGGATGGGGATGGGTAAAGAGGAAGAGCGAGGTATGATAGGCAAGAGAGCGACATCCATGAGGCGGTAACTGCCGGAAAGGTGAAATTTGGTGAAAGCTTGTTGTTTTGGCTGGTAAGAGACGTCTAAGGTGGGGTAAAAAGGTAAAAACAAGGGCGACAGGCGGCGGGCGAGGCGACCAGCGCAGTTGCAGTCGATAATACAAGTCCTTCCTATTTCTGCTGCCCCATTCAATGATCACGTGCGATTCGATCTGTATCTGTAAATTTCAAAATCTGGGTATTGGGCCACTTGCACGCCGCTTCTTACTAGTACGATGATTACAAGCTTTTTTGTGATCTCCCACGCGGGTACAGTGCGCTCCTACTGACATCAACTTGTACAGGCGTCATGACAGGGGCATATATTAACACTGCTGCTGCGAGTTGGGTAGTAATGAACCACTCTCCCCCTTCAGCCGCTCTCGACTTTTGTTTGCCATGCCCGCATTAATCCCTGTGCACAACACCCTTGGGGCGTTACTCATTGGCACTGTCCTCTCGTCTATGTGTGTCTTACTGTCTGTAATACACTTTCGCAGGACCTGACCCATCGCCCATCCAGTATCTATGGTGTTACCTGGTTGCAAGTCTATTCCTACTATAACAGTCACTGCTCAAGGGATCGGTGGCCTCTAAAGTCCCTTGTGAGGCCCTACTTGCTATGTCCCATGCTCGGAATCTTAATGAACCCTTGCAGGTCTCTTTTTTGATGTATGCATTTCTAAATGCCTCGCCATCCGATACATGATAGTGACATCATCTTTGACTAGGCTCGTTGACTCTACCAACGTGGTTTTCGTTATTTACACGACTTACTATATTGGCGTTACAAATTTTGGAGATTATCGGTCCCTCCAATTCGTACCATGGTAAGCCGCTTCAAAAGTACTGCTATAATGTATTTGAGGTTCTTAAGGCGTTTCCAGGAGTCTTCCCGTATGTCTGTGTTGTGACTCATAGCTTGCCTTCAAACTTACATCTCACCGAAGGCGATAGCTCTATCTGGCTGTGCGCTAGTCCGTCGTGATTGACCTTTGTAATACTTATGCATACGTGACCAGTTGTTCTTGAAGTTACTGTGCAGCAGTACGTTTGCATGGGGAGCTCACGGAGCAACTGTAACTGAAAAGACGTAGCTTCTACGCATATAGGATCTATCTTTGTGCGTTTGATGGTGTTCTTCATCTGTGTGGGACTTATTTTTGTCTAGTGAACAGAGGTTCCCCGTACCTGCCAGCAGCGATCGTACGTATGTGCGATTGTTCGGAGCTGGCACCCACTCACATGAACAGTCCACCATCTCACTGACGGCATTCGGTGAGCTCCCCCACAGTGCTATGCCTTCGAGACTTTCGCCTTATTTTCAACCGACTTTTGCAAGGTATTGGGATTGGTGTGTTTCTCCCTTCTGTTTCTTTGATTGTGGGTCGCTAAGGTGTTGTCCTCGTCTTCAGTGTTCGGTGCAAAAGCGTCAGCCGTAGTCGTACATGTTCTTTTCCTTGTTCTTGCTCACAGGTTTGGCATATAGCCTGAAACACATACACGAACCGGGCAATCACTTTCGGGCACGTTTACTCCTCATATTATCATCTGGGCTACATCTGGGCTACAATCTCTAATTGCCGCTCACACCAGGATTTTTGCATTGCCACATCATCTTGCAGCGTCTTCTGTGACGCCCTTATTACTTTCGGAATGGTTTACACCCTCTTGAGTAACCGCACTCAAGTTCGGAGGTACGTTCGTAACAAACATAACAAAAGTGCCATTACTTTGTTTACACCCGGGTCTCTTACTAGAACAAACGACGTGTTGAACCACCTTGCGATTTATTCTATCAATTGCGGCACACTTACCTTGTGAGCCAGCGCGCTGATGTGCTTCGACTTATTTCATACGATTGTGTTGTCCTGCAGAGTGTTTGCTATCTCTTGCGTCATTTTGGTATTGCTCACTTCCACTTCCTGTGCCCTCTTGTCAAATATTGACTCCTCGAACGAAGCTCGCCAAGTATCCAAATGCGCTCCTATACGCGCCGCCCTTCTTCATCTTGAACAGACTCTATTTCTGTGCGTTTATGTCCGTGTGCGTGTTCTTTGTTCGTTATTCCTGTGCGATCTTCCTGATTCTTGATACCCTATCCTAGCCTGAACTCACGAGACCACCTTCGCGAGACACTCGACGGACAGGAAGGTGTTATCACGTTCAGTCAGCTCAAGGAACGCACAGGCACCACAATCCCGTGTGCTGTGCAAGTTACGACGGAAACGAGCACCACCGCGGCTATCAGTCTTCCACCGGTCTCGGTTTCCTTCGACACGTCGATCTCCGACTGTGTCATGGCTTTCAACAGAGAAAAGTACCCAATTCCCCTTGCAGTTCCCCAAGCACCCGGGGTCTTGACGGCATAAGCGGGTAGATATTTTAAAACCATCAGCCCCCTACATATTTCCTTTTCGTGCGTAACACGCTACCGTCGTCCGCCTGCCTCGTTGGGTTGTACTTCCAACATTGCCAAACATAGTTTTTTGTTCCGATGATATCGATGACTTGGTGAAGAGATACGGGCCACCACCACACACGATCAATCATTCGTTCCTAAAACGGTGCCCTCTTGCGCGGGCCTGGATTACTTAGGGAATATTTCTGCAAAGTCAGCTAGCAAATGAAATGACTCTTTAACGCCCTCTCTTTACCCTCACACGCGGCTTCCTACCTTTGCTGTATACGGCAAGACGCTCATCAATAACGTTCAAGGGGTCACTTAGATGGGCTAGCATCGAATTGGGATCATATCATCAGGTGGCACCAGTGGCTACGATTGCATGTCAGCCTTCGGCGTACATCGAGTCTGTCAGCGCCATGCGAGTTCCCTCCTCTTCTCTTGTAAACTTAAGATGCTACTGTTCCACCGGCGTTGCCCCACTGGCATATGCGGTAAGCTCCGTGTCCAAACTTTGCCAGACGACGATCAAAGTGCTTCTCACGACATTGTCTTCGTCAATCAAGTCCACACTGTCTCAGGCTGCCAGGGGATCAGCGGGTTGCGCTCCGAGATTATCACCTTGCTTGTCGAACATAGTTACTGTATCCAGGGCTCCGCTTCAGAAAGCAAGCAAGGCTTGCAGTTGGCTGTACTTATGACGAATGAGCGGGACAGATATGATGCGGCATTCACCCGGTGCTACATCAAGATTCATTGAGTCGCTTCTATGAATAGAGTCACAGCGAAACCGAGACCGTGCCAGTGGCTACACAGTGCAGCGTGCTTACACTGGCAAACCACCAGGCTGCTCCGTGCGGGCTCCGTGACTACTGGCCAAGCATATTTGTGTAAAAATTGGGCCCTGAATGGCCTTAAACTTGATTGCGATGCTTAGTGGTCGCTTAGCATTGCTGACGACTTAGTGAGCGAATGTTCGAATTTAAGCGATGAAATAAACCGGTTTAAACTTGTGTCGTTTTGCTGATGCCAGGGACACCCTTACAGTAAAGGTGCAGTGCGCGGCAGACTTGGTGCCGGTCTTATCCGGGTTGACAAACTGGGGGGTCATAGTGGATTGGGTGCGCCCATCGGTGGAGGAACCTGAATTAGAATCGCCACCATTGTTCTCTACACCGCCAGCGCTGGCCTTGAATAGCTTGAATGCTCCATCGACAAGTTGATGACCCGGTAGTCGGTGCGCAGGGACGATATGGTCGTGGAATGCGTCCTTGACAGACGGAGATTTATTCGGTACCCACCACAGACGCATAAAGTTCGTGTCGTTCTCAGTGAATAACAATTCGGGCTCGACTGTGTCTTCGCCATCCGCTCCGGTGTTTACAGCTTGGCCATCAGGTCCGAGTCATCCGACAGGCGGAAGAGATGGGAAGCAATACAAGTGAGTCTTTCCGAGATCATCGCGTATAGCAGTGATCCGGTTGTTTGTCATGGTGGACAGACCAGGGCTGGAGGCGGGACGGCCCAGGACCAGCCAAACTAAAGCTGAGGTGATATGCAGATCAGATACAGCGTGACAAACACCCAAATCTCATTCTGGCGATACAACATGTTTTCTTGTTTTAAACATGGTTGGAGGGTGCTCACAAATGGCACTAGACACTGTATATACGATTTTGTAGGAATTGGACAAGGAACGGGCGAGAAATTCGTATGTGTCCGAAGTGGGGGTGAGGAATAGTACGATTAGTACGCAACTCCAGGTATTGGAGACTCAGACTCCGGAATGGTGGTCGTGCGAGAACGGGTCGCCGGGGGCTCTGATGAAATGTTTTTGGTTGAACTACCCCGATATTCTCCTGAACCGTCATCGGCGTTGTCTTCAGGTGAAGATCCACCTTCCTCTTTTTCCGGAATAGTCGGAATAGTGTCAGGTACCATAGCGGGGTTGAATTCACTGGCCTGAACGGGAACGCCTTTTAGAACAGACAAAATGGCACCAAGGAGTGCCCGGAACGGTTCAGAGGAGTCTTCAATACTGCAAAGCGGGGAGTAAGCGAGAAAAGGGTTGTCATTGTTGCTGACAAGGCGACAAACGACCCAGTAGTTGTGGCATGTAAGGAATAGCCATTCCATCTTCCTCAGACCCAGATAAAAAGCGGCCTATACAGTTAGACAAATTGTCAAGATCAGTGTTGCATATAAGGACTGTGTACTCACCTTCAGAAGAACTTTCAATACTAGAGATTGGTTGGGACGCCAATTCAACTTGAATGCGTGCGTAGGTAATGGCGAATCGTACACTGCCCTCATGACAGAAGGCGATTTCGCCTCGATAAGGACGGCACGTTTATCATCTACAGTCACGAGGTGATCAACTCTGGAGAGACCTTGCTCGGTGTGCTCCTCAGTGACGTAGAATTCGTGTCTACCATACGCGCCCAGACAGTCCGTTACGGCTTCAAAACAGCCATGGCTTAACAGATATTGACTCTGTCCCAAGAGTCAGTCAGTGCTCAACGCTCGGCTGTGAAAGAAAAACCCAGAATTCATACCCGAACTTCACTGTCATTCACAGACCATCTTAGACGCCGTATATCTTTCCCGCCAATACGATTGAATTCTACATGACGCCCAAACGTCTGTAGGAGATCATTTCGGGGACCATCTGGCAAAACAGTGTCCCCAAGGATGTTGTCGAGAGCTGTACAGAGTTTCTGAACTAGAGTTTCGTCTGGGACGGCGTATTTGGCTTTCCACTCTTCAGCGATGTTCACAACATCCTTGGGAGATATGTCGGTTGTGTTAACAGATCTGTTTTCAACGGGAAGTGGGAACGGGAATTTCGCGTGTTCGACCAGAAATTTTCGCCACGTAGTCATGGGGTTACAGTCGAGTGACAAGAGTGGCTGTTTTTCCGCAGGGAGTGGCACCCCTAGAAAGGAAGGGGCAGCTCCGTCATATCTCATACATACTAACTTAGGTATACAACGCACCATGTAGGCTGATGTGGCTGTTCCCCCCGAACCCCCAAAAAGGAAAATTTATCCACATATAGAACCCGGGCTCGCATTTCCGATCGTGCCGCACTCGTGCGCAGCCTTGCGAATAAAATCATGCGGAGGCATGCACGATCGAATTGCTCAGGGACGGACGGGGCACAGGCTCGCCGACGCGTGGCATGTGAGAGCTATGAGGGCAATCGGCATTGCAATGAGGCAAAAAAACATGTATATTCAGCAATAAAGGAAACCATCTACGTCGTGCTAGGTGTAAGGGAGTCAAGGTCGGGGCCAACGACGTCGCATCGTTTTCCGTTGCCGCGGTCGTCGACTCATCCTCGGCCGCTGTCATCTTCGTCACTTTGTGTTGCCGTGGTCGCGGTCCTAGTCGCTCCGTCGCGGTCGCAGTCATTGTCACCTTACTGACGTCGCTGTAATGACCTGCCAGTGGCCGTCAACCCATCGTCATTGTTCGCGGCTTGCATTAAGGCGGGACTTGCGCGCCGTGTTGAGTTGACGTCGCGGCGGGATCTCGCGCAGTGTCGACGGAGCGTTGTGGCATTATGGGGGGCTTGCACGCTGTATTGTGATGGCGTCCTGACGGGCCATGCGCGCCGTGACGGGGTGGCGGACTCGCATGGCGAAAGGTGTATGCGGCGACCACGGGCTTGAGACAGAGGTGGGGACTTGTGGGGAGCACCTCTTGCAAGTGCTGGTGAGACGGCATGGCACGTGCGTCATGACGGATCTTGCGCACCATGATGGGGTGGCAGCGGCAGCGGGCTTCTGTCTGGCAAAGGTTGGAGGCAGCAGCCATGGACTTGCGTGCGGCAAGGCTGAGGCGGTGGGGACTCGAGGGGTGTTGCGGGGGGGCACTTCTTGCGAGTGCTAGGTATCCAGATACTACAGAGACGAGTGACATAGTGAGAAACATAACGAAACCAAAAAACAATTTCAAAAAATTATCTTGACCACTGGGCTGAAGCCCAGCTTGTCGTCAACTGCCTTCATGATGGGTGTTGCAAGAATAGTGGCGGCAGGTGTGGGAGCTAAGGGAAGGAGGCAATGGCAGAGCGACAAAGGGCGGCGTGTTGATGTGAGTTCTTGATGGACTGAGAACCTTCCCAAAATATGGTGGATGACGAACGTCACGAACCTTGTCACTCACACCCTGAAACAAGCCCTGAAATGCCCACAGTGAGAGCAGGACGTACATGGTAATTCCCGGACTAGGACAGCTGGCCCCTAACATGACATTTTGTGAAGCCATCTGGGTTAGAGTAACTAAGGGAGCGTGCGAGTCGTCCTCTTGCGTCATATTATCCACGTGCGCTCCTGGTTGCCTTTTTTGCACGTTTTCCTTTTTTTCACAATCTCACCAGGCCGTGCTTGCTGGCGTGCGTGCAACGAGGTGGTTGTAGATGCGCTAAACTGCCTGTGGTGCAGCTTGGTAAATGCGGAAGTCGATGAAGGGGATAGACCCATGTCATTGATGGGCTGAGTAAGGTCGAGCTGTGAGCCATTGACACGAGAGAGATCTTGGCTCGGACTCTGGCCTTCTGTGGTGGCCGTCACGCCGAAGCCACCGCTGGAGGCCGGGATGATACCGTGACTCGATTTCTCATATATAGCGGTCGTATTCCTGTCCCTTTTTGTTGCTGTACAATAGCGACACCGTCCGATATGTCTGCACCTTCCAATTCCGAGACAACCAACATCGTCGAGAGGTACCTGTCTTTCCTGGCAGCCCGAGAGCTTCCTTGATCTGATCTATCCGGTGCCCAGTAGTTCCGGCGACACAGTCCCATCTGTGCCCTCGTCGTACGTCTGGCGTATTTCACTTCACCTGCCTCCTACAGTGCTCAAAACACAATATACAGGGCGGACACATCTCCTGAGCAGTGCGTCGACAACAGCAGCTTCCCTTACACAAACTAACGTACTCCAGGCCTCCTTCCCCTTATCACCCGAAGGGCCCCCCTTCCAAGCCCGTTGCGGGAAAGCCAAAAGGAAAATAAACGTGCGTGCTCAATGTGGGCCGCTTCGTACGTATTCGTCCATCTGTTGTTGACTTTTGCTGCCAACCAGGACCAAGTCTGATAGTATTCTAAATGGTCCCACTGCACTTCTGACAGAGTCTGCCCGGTGTATCAGCGTTGACGATCTTTGTATTACCCTGAGTTGAAAATGTGATTAGTGCATGGGCTAGGCAGCGGGTGGTGAAACAAATTAAGTGCATACAGTTGGTGGGCTAAGCAAGTGAAGGCAACGGCGTATTATACAGTATAAAAGGTATCGATTGAAGGCGAAGTAAAACTACAGTACTCGACGTCAGATTACACCTCTCCGAGTCCGAGGCTCCACTTCGTCGTTCCGTTTATTCCTTTTGATCTCCCTTGCTTCCCGATCTCCGAATTCGTGCGTTCGCCCTCCGGGTCCAGTCTCGCCACCAGCCTCGACTTTTCAACCCCAACACCCATTTCATTTATCTTTTCACCGACCATCGCACACACGCACCATCAGGAGACGAAAATTAGGATGACGGCCCGCACGCACCGCGCATTGGACCAGCAGCGATCGTCTCGCTCGAAGTTCACGCCTTACTTTTCAGGACGTGCAGCGCGTGCAGATTTGAATGCCTAGCGTGCGACTGCATGCTGACAGACCCGCAGC
This sequence comes from Lactarius hatsudake, assembly GCA_024734325.1. Taxonomy (NCBI): domain Eukaryota; kingdom Fungi; phylum Basidiomycota; class Agaricomycetes; order Russulales; family Russulaceae; genus Lactarius; species Lactarius hatsudake. The sequence continues at coordinate 1,053,209 of JANSJP010000004.1, read as the reverse complement.
AAGGCGCCGTGATCATTCGTTATGTTGACCCCTCGATACGTGAATTCTGGAAGTCTCTCAACGGATATCGCTCGCGTGACTGGCTCCTCTTCCGACAATCCCTCGTCAATATCCTCGGCAATACCACTCCACGGCACCAGATCATGAAACAGAGGCTGCGCAGTTACGTGCAAGACTCTTCCAGAAGACGGATGGACTGTGAGGACGATGTGCTACAGTACTACAGACAGTTCTTCTGCTTCGGTGCTCCGCTGGTACACTCGGGCCACCTACTGGACGAAGAAAACAACGCTGCGTTTTGGTACGGATTTCACCCCAAGGACCGCGAAGTCATTCGACCCCGTCTTCTCGGCAAGCGTACCCCCCAGTATCCCCTTCCATTTTGAAGACGTGTTCGATTGCGCAAGGGCAGCATTCGCATATGACGGTGCCTCCCCTGGTCGTCAGAATATCAGTTCGGACCCTCGAGCGCGAGACGCGAACAGCTAGTCGCCGAGAATCGATTGCGAGACACGTACGGTCTCCGAGAAGTGACGCGCGCTGCCGCCTTGAACGCTCAGACATAAACCACCCCCAACGACTTTCCCCTGCCTTCGTACTCAATACCAGACTCAGACCTCCCCCGTTCTTTGATCTTACCTTCGGAACCTCAGCGCCTTCGGTGACGGTCGATCGGCCGGGCCAGCAGCCTGGCATACACGTTGTCTTTTACGTTGCTCCCCTCGGCCTCACCTTCCCCGACTCGTACTCATTTACTCGTATCCTCAGCTGCTGCTGACGCCCCTGAGATCTTATCTACATATTCTTTGCCTTCGACTGCGCCCTCCCATGACTTCGATTTCGTCCGGTTTTCAGTGCTTGCCCTCGGCGATGAAAGTTCAACTCCCCGAGTTTGACGACGTCCCCGAGCTCGCGTCCGTACCCCTTCCTTTGTCTTCAATCACGTCTGTGGATTTAGAGTGCGTGCCTCCCCTGGTGATATTGGCAGTAGACGATGGGCTCGAGCCCGAGTCGGTGTTAGTGTCTCTGATCCCTTCGAAGCTTGATCCATCCTCGTACATGCTACCATCCCCTCTCGACTATTCATCTGCGTCCCATCTTTCACCTTCGACCCTTGAAATCTCGTCGTCGTTTGTGCTTTCGACACCTGACTCCCTACTGGTCCCGCCGGCGCACAATTAGTCACCATTCTTGTTGGAATCTCCCAGATATTGCGAGTCCCTGTCTTCCCCTTCGTCTGCTGCTGACGTCGCTCCGCTGAGTTCTGAGTGCCCTGAGTTATCTGGGTCCGAGTCGTCGCAAGGCGAATCCATTAGTTTCCACCCAGCCCGAAGTCACGCCATCCTCTGCGTCGCCAATTTCCTCCCATCCCGCAGCAAGTCACAACGGCTCAATGGCTGCTGTGTCTGGACACTCTGCTTGAACGGCAAGAATCTTCGCTGGCTTACGAAGTCCCATCGACCAAGCCGGCGCGAGCGCCGAGTCTGAGTCCGCTACTTCTGCTCTTCCGGCTTTGCACTCGCACTTGTCACTGCGGAAGTTCTAGCTTCGATACTCAACATTTCGGCAACCGTTTTCCACCTTCGCACGCAAGTTCTAGAAGAACGTTGGCGGCCGTCAGAACGGCACCTTCAAGATATCCACTCGCAAGTCATGCAACACCTTGACGCAACGACTTCGGTTCGGATACACGCCTCGCGCCGCGGGCCTCGTTTTCGACCCTGGAGGATCAGTTTTCATACCAGACCCAGTACACGAAGACTCGGCGACCCTCTCCCTCTCCCTCTTCTCTGCAAGCAGGCACATCCATCTGTAGTTACCTCTAAGCTATACAGCCATCTTGCAATCTCAACGCGAGCTTGAGCACTATTTCTTCTGTGGTGGCTTCAAGGCCTCACTGGGGCAATTAACCGTAAATAGCTAGTATGCATTTATTCGACAGCAATTATGCAACTTATTTGATCTTATGATGGTCGACTAATGCATTATTATCACCGCCACAGGTTTTCTCTGATGAATAAGATCTAGGAAGTGGTTGGTGTCCTAAGCTGTCTGGGATCGTATTCTGGGGCGAGGATCAAATTAACGGATAACGTGTCCGAGTTGTACTCCTTCTGAGAGCTTGGGTCTTCCATAAAGTGGTTGTTCTGTTCTATCCATGAACTCGACTATTACGTGCGACTGGACGGAGGTCGCCGAAGCGGCCTTGGAACGGCCGACCCGGGGGTCAGGTGGTCAGTGGGCGGCGGGGATACCTCAGTCCCCTCAGCCGAAGGTGTTCCCGATGGCGAGATCGGGAGGGGCGGACACTTGCGGACACGTCCGCCGCGTCCGTGTCAGCACAAGCGATCGGGGTTACCTGCGAGCGTAACGCCGCTCGAAATTCTCAACATTGAATTCGTGCTGTTTTTGATTATTAACGAGGTGTGTCGATGACTCGTTCGATAGGGAATGCTCAGTCAGCTCAAGCGTTCCTTTAATTTTTGGAGAGAAAGCAGACATATAAGAGGGTCTCGACTCAGACGGCGTCTCCGTCATCCCGTTCCTTCTTCATGGATTCGATTCAGTCCATTGTCGGTTACGAAGAAGCGCTCCCTGTTACGAATCGCCACGAGTGAAGTCCAATTCACTTCTACATTTGCCTTATCTCCTATTCTACTTACCCTCTCTGTAGTATATACTCAGCGATTGACCCAAAAGAGGCTTTCGCAAACCAAACATACCGTGGCAAGGTCGTGCTCGTCACTGGCGCATCTCGTGGAATCGGACAGGAAACTGTCATCACCTACGCAAAGGCCGGTGCAAACGTGGCTATCACGGGATGTTCGCAAGAGACTCTGGATAAGACAGCTGCTATCATCCATGCGGCAGTTTCGGGCGCTCAGGTACTTGCAGTTCCCGCTGATGTACGAGACCCTACGGCCACAGAGGCAGCAGTACAAGCCACACTCGTGCGTTTCGGTCGGCTCGATGTCCTCATTGCCAATGCAGGTGCTTTGAGTAACTTTAACCAAAGTACGTATGTCGATGAAGAAGCACACCTTCTCAGTTTCTAGTTGTGCGACTGCAGAGATGGGTGACAAGGTCCCTGATCAATGGTGGAACACATTTGAGGTCAATGTCCGAGGCGTTTACAATACCGTCCGGTTTGTGTTCTTCTCTTTCCAGAGATCGGGTACTAATAGAGATAAGGGGCCTCGTTATCGGCGCTCGAGAAGACTGGCGGGCGTATCATGGTCATCTCCTCTGTTTCTGCGCAGCTCCGCGTCTCACATGGAAGCGACTACTCTATTTCGAAACATGCTATTAACCGCCTGGTTGAATTCATCGCCCTTGGTGCGTAAGTTTTCGTAACCAGTTTCAAATATCTCAGGCTCTACTCTTTGGAAGAATATCCCAAGTTGACTGTCTTTTCGTTGCACCCGGGAGCCATCAGGACGCAGATGGCTGAAGAAGCGGGCGTTGAATTCCCTGATTACATGATCTTTGACACGCCGCAACTTCCAGCCGCAACGATGCTCTACCTTACTTCTGGTCGGTTCGACTGGTTGAACGGGAAGTCAATGCTATATGTGCTTGATGGTGCTGCAGTTCACGTTCTGACGGGTTTGATACGCCAGATATCTGGCGGCCACCTGGGATATTTCAGAAGTTGAGAGGGACTGGAAAGAAAAGGTACAAGCGGGGGGTGTTCTTGTTAACAAGTTGGCCATTCCAAAGTAATTTGCTACCTCCTTGCTTGTAGGCACAGTATGTGATGCGCGTTACAAGACATCGCAAGATGTTAGAAAAGCGCTCAAGGGTGTGTATGATATCATTAAGTGGTGGCCGGTGGCCAGAAGGAAGATGATATCTATTCCGCCTTTCTCTCTTCAAGCTTCAAATCCTGTAGCCCAGCCTGGAATCTCATACGGTTCAAACCATTAGCTGTGGCTCCTCCGAAGTCGGTCAGATTGGGGTGTTGCTGCTCAGGGGGAAGATAGCACGAAAGCTGCCTTTCGCAGGGACGAAAGCACTTCGGGCCCACCTTAAATAAATCACACCAAAGCTATCGCCACCTCACACAACCCAGTACAGTTGCCACTCCCGCTGTCTCAAGATGCCGAGGAGCCAGGATATCAGCCTCTGGACTCCCTACAAGGCAAATCTACTAGCTCAACGTAGTATGTTTTTTTTTCTTTTTTTTTTGGATCCAGTAGTTTTAGTTTTCCAGGCCAGGTGTTGTGGGCAATCTGCAAGGCTGTAAAATACAGGTAGGTGGTCGTATTTTTTTTCTGTGGTCACTTCGCAGGTTTGACCGTTAGCCAGTCTTCATGATGGTGAAGGGTGATTAGCGTTTAACCTTAAGCGGCCACGGGAAATCCTTACAAGATATATTTCACACGAGGGCAACACGTACCTCGGAGCTGCGTTGGTGGGGCACAGCCCACCATCAAAGACACTTGGCTCGGGGTTGTGTCGGCTGAGCGCCCCTGTCATCATTGTCGTCGTCGGGGGTACAATTGCAATACCAAGTCAATGACATAGATGGTCCGTCAGTTGGCATGCGGTTACAACAAGGGCCCGAGCCCGACTGAGCAAGCTTAGGTTGAAGGTCGCAAAGGTGCGCGAGAAGGACGTCGTTACAAGCGACCTCCGCACGAAGCTGTTCGATACGATGGTTGCGCGCCTCCAGCTTCTCGTGGACGTCTCGCTACTTCCACCTGCGGCATGTTGAGATGAGAACATTGATCTCCGGACAAGGGAAGAGACGGTCCGAATGAGTGATTTGTTGTCGACGTTAGGGTGACCTTCGATATCGGAGTCATCAGATACCTGTAGGGAGGATCGCATTAGAGGACAAGAGAGAAAGAGGACGGACGAGCCGTCTCCGTCATGAACCGAGGTCTCATACATCGATGGGAATAGCAAGTATCCAAGCGCCCGAAGCCGCCGCATGGATCACCGTGACAGTCTTATCAAGGATCGCTTGCGGACGCCATGCGATGGCCTTGTTTGCACTACCCATTGTGTAGGTTTCCTGCCCGATGCCGCGAGATGTGCCTGTGATGAGTACGACCTCAGTCACCTTACCACGGCGTGTTTGATTTGCGAAGCGGCCCTTTCCAGTTAATTGTCGACTACAGAGAGGGCGAGGAGATGAAGCGCGTGTATAAAGTAAATGGAAATTTACATCGTAGCGATTTTCGTCGTGACCGACAGGAGCGGGTCCATAAAGCTGAGAGGAACACCGGAAGGGACGCGCGGCCTTTCTCTCCCAAATTTCAAAAGGAACGCGTAGCCGTTCCTGATCTACACCTCAATATAAATGACAGCAACTTCCATCGATCAAACGGCACTGATAGTGTTTCGGTGTTAAAAAAGCAATGTAGGTGTTACCTTAGGTGTTGCGCTCGCAGATACAGTGCTGTAACCCATGTAACCCATGACATTGCCATGCATTAGCTTGACACTGGGATCATCTAAAGCACCGGATGCAAGAAGGAAACTGTGAGGGCGGGGATCGAGTCCATGGGAACATTCAGAGGTGTTGCACATTCCTGGATAAATTGGGTGCACGATAATAATATCATATTGTAACACAGAAAATGGAAATGGTTTTGTTTTACGCAATAGTTTCTTGGGTCTGAGGCGAAGCGAGGCATGAGCGCATGAGCGGTGAGCCTTGTCTTTGAGTAGGGTCTCTGCTGCCGAGGCGAGGTCGCGACGGGTGGGTGGGAACCCTCCAGGAGCGGCCTGATGTGCGTCGACGGTTGCAGCGACCCTCATCATCGATCCCATGGCAAAAGGGCGTGGGCGGGGAAAAATTAAAAGGCCCGGTTTTTCAGACCAGTTGAAAAGGAGGGCGGGCAGGTGGCGGCACGCAAGAAAGAAATGAGCACGTGCCGCCTACCGGCTCCCTCTTTCTTTTTTTTTACTTGCTGAACTGCCAAAAAAAGTACAGGATAAGTAGAGTAGGCCGTCAGTCATGAAAGCTCTCCGATGCCTGAATCCAGTGCGCACGTGGCACAACTTCATATTTGTGTAACTAACGATGTCACCAACTGGTAACGCCTTGCAAACCACTGCCACGTTTTTGGCACCCGCACATCATGCAATCCGGTGTGCACCAGCACGGGGGACGGCAGGCCATCGGACTTTATCAATGCCATTTGCTGGGTGGAATCGACACAAATCTTAGAAGGAAAACTGTATATTGGGCACAAAAAACCGTTGTAGTTACATGCCGTCTTCCGACTACAATGAAAGACCAATGGACTGAGTATGCCCAGCTGGCGGTTCAGGCGAGGATGGTGATATTGACATTTGAGGAGAGGTACCGGCCGGGGAACTTGGGGGCAAAGTTCTGGTGCATGTCGAGCGTATTCGCATATATGTACAACTCGTGGCTGGACGCGCGTCGCATGCGTCAGCTCTGCGTGGAGGGGTTTATGTTCATTTTTATAAAACGCGTACTTTCCGATGGTGAGCACGTCATAGTGCAATTGGGAGAAAAACTGGTTTGACTGTGCGCAGCCAGTTCAAGCTCTGGACGTGTTGAGGTAAGTGATACCGGAAGATACGTACATCATGTGCGTCGATGCCGCCAGGCGGGAATCTGACCAAGAGGCCGGTGCCTATTCGTATAGAATCAGCCTAGATCGAGGGAGAGGGAAATGCGTCGCGTACCATCGTGGAGGTCACCAGAGTCGACCAAAAGCAAGTCGACGGGGGGCCACAGACACTCGCTGTTGCATGCATCGATGACTCAAAAGTGTGACGACAGTGAGTTCGAACTTCGAGAAGTTTAACACGGAGGGAAGGATGCAGGAAACGAACGCCTGCAGCAGCCCACACGCCGACGATCTATTCTTGAAAAAGTAGTGCAGCACGAAAGTACTGATCGCTCTCAACGGTGATTGGGGGAATTGAAGACGATGTTTGAGGAATTCACAAAATAGTTCGTGTCCCACGCTTACGCGATGGAGAAAAAGTGTATTGCATGCCGCAGTTCCATCCTAACTGTCGGAGACAGAAGGGGAAAGTGCAACGTGACGTAGGCAGGGTGGACTTCTGTTATCCGCATGAGCGGCCCCCTTTTTGGGCGAACGATGACTTCTCTTGCGTCGACAAACGTCTCAATGTCATCGGGGACAATTCAGAGGGGGCAGGTCGGAGAGCATACCTTCGGAGAATCGGAGTAGGCCGACTACGTGATCTCACGCATATCCCGCGGTGCTCAGCGCAGGGTTCCATTGTACCGCGGGGTCCGAGTGGAGTATCTGCAAGAGAGGCACGTCACACGGTCAGGAAGCTGGGCTGCATGTGTAGACTCAAGGCCGCAACGACGCAGAATGGTGATGGTCATTCATCTGCTCGCGGAGAAGATGCGTTGAGTTGTGACATGGCGGCCTGGTTTAAATTGGTGATGCAGTCTCCCGAAAGATGAGCTCCGCTTCTTTTGAAGTAAAGTAGACTCACTGTAAAAGAAATCGCTTGAGAAGAGGTTCGGTCCAGGGGTCCAGAGGGGGAAAAACTGGAAGTGTAATTGTCAACATGTTTGGGAAGATAGAAATCAGGTTAGGGGAGAACGGGGGAGTAAGATAGGATGACCCGATGGTAAGGCAAAAGACGAAAGAGGAAAAGCCGTCAGCGGTATATGGGTCGATGACGGCAACATTTGTTTGTTGGCAATCTAGAGAGCCCCGGCTCTCGCCATACATGGATAGACGCACATCAGCACAACTGGCAGAACCCTGGTATAGTGTGCTCGGTGGACCCAGGCGCGAGTAGCCGAACGGAAACAGTGTGTCACCGAGTGGCGGTGGAAAAAGAGAAGGAAGAGAAAAGGGGGGAGAAGACATCATAAGTGAAAGATGGACCTTGTAAGCACGACATACCTCATGTGCACCAAGGGCCAACAACTTCAATATGGTAGTCGCGTTGCTCAATTCTGCTTCGTCCAGCGCAAAGTAGCCATCTTAGTGTTGCAGAGAGACGCGCCGTTAACACGTGCCCCAATGGAAGAACAAAAATAAAACAGGGGGGGGGCATATGGATGTCGAGGAGTTCCGAGTGGACGGAAAGAGTTGAGGGGTAGAGTTGGGCGGGTGATGCAAAAAAAAATTGAAAGTGTCAATTGTGCGCATCAAGGAGGGGAGGGGGATGGGACGCATCCGGCCACAGGAAGAACCAGAAGAGCCACATGGTGACTGCGCTGAAGTCATTGTCCGGCGGCCACGCGTTGTCGCGAATCGCGAGACGTGCGCACGACGCACCGTCCTCCTCGAACCAGAACGCGCGCAGCCAGCCGTCCAGCCGGGCGCACTCGCGCAGCTGCCGTTCGTTCAGCCCGTCGTCCTCGAGCATCATAAGGCACGCTGTCCATAGCATCTCGTGCAGCGCACGCATTGCATCCACCGTCATCCCGCCCCCTCCCCCTCCCCCTCCGCCGCCGTTGTTGACACTACCCACAGCCAGCACGCCGTTCGTATACCGTTCTTCCTAAATAATGTGATTTGTTACCCTGTAGAAAGCGGGCAAAAGAGCGACGTCTGGCAAAAAAGAAAATGGAAAAGAAAAGGGAGGACCGCGACATGCAAGCTTCTTCGCAATCAGACGAAGTCGAAAGACAATTGAAGGAAGATGAACATTCGGCAAAATTTCACGTAATCGCTCGCATCGTCGTCTTCCTTGTTGTCCAATCAATCAACCTGGCAGACGGCATGAGAACGTAGCAGAGACCGGAAGAGGAGGTCGGAAAGCATACACCCAGAGGGGCCCGGAAAAGGGTAATGTATGCTTGTTCGTGATCAAAAAGAAAAGAAGCGTTGCACCGCACAGGGGGATTGGAGACAGCATATCGTCAATGTGACAGCGGACGGCGCGTGGGACAATGAACCACTCAGTCGAGCAGCGCGAGCATGGCGTGTGAGAACACCAAATGCATATGATGGGAAATATCACGACAGCCAGCCAGTCTACATAGAACGGGAAAGCCATCGGTAGAACCCACTGAAACCGCAAAGCAGAACCAAGAGCTCGGTCATGTGAGGTCACGTGATCGTTTGAGAAACCGCTTAGAAGGCAGACTCCGAAGTGGCTGAATTGATCCCCGCCAACGCACGCCGTTGCTCTATATGAGACATTTCCTTTCCAAAAAAAAAGGACGAAGGAAGGAATATAAATGCACAAAGTGGGTGTAAAAAAAAGGCCTACGACGCGGAAATCGATGAAGCAAGCGAGCGGGAAAAAAGGTTCGAAGCCCGACAACTCCGTGACAAAGCGATGCCTAATTATTGTATAGATTACACGGTGGCATGAATAGAACGCAGGTTCAAGACAAATACGAGAGAGAGCACGCGATATGGTGGGGAACGAGAACAGCAGTGAGATGATGATTAACAAGGTAACCTTATATATACACGAGTAAGTCAAAGGGTTTCTAAAAGTGTACCAGAGTGAACTAGTTGTTGACAGCGGCTGGACCTGAGAGACTTGGTTGCATTGGCGTTAGCACGCCATGGTGTTGATCGGTGGATGGCGAGTATGCTCCAAGATCGGTCCTTACACTAGCATGTCTCTGAAGGAGCTTCAAAACACCCCGCATTGCTTGCAGTTCAGGACACTTATATCGTTTGTTCAATTTGCCCTATTCCAAGTCATCAGGTATGAAGTGAAACAAGCAACCGTATATCGTACCGAGATTTCCACGCAGGTGTGCCTTACACTTTCTGAAAAATCGATAAGACGGAACCCGCCTCCTGGAACACGGGCAATATTCCGGGGTTCAAGATCTCCATGGACTATTCCCACTCGATGAAGGTCCCATATCAACCCATAGACTTGTGTTCTGCACAAATATTGTCAACCTAGGAACGGTCATTTTGATACTATAACCGCTGACGCTCACTGCTCTGAAAAATTGAGCTCATCCCAGCCTTTGAGGGTATCACCGCATAGTTCAAGAATCAGGATGTCGGTCCTACCACCCTCAAATGCACCATAGCAGTGCGGAGTAATGCGGTCGCGTAGTTGCCCAGATTGGTACCCAATCTCCAGGCTGAGGTAAACCTCAAACTCGTTATAGAACCGTTGTTGACGCTCTACACCAGACCTGCGCTGCAATTCAATGACCTTGATCGCAAATAAATCATCACTGTTATCGAAGCGACATTCCCAGACACTTCCGGTTGATCCAGCTCCTATGTGACGGGTCAACCATAGGCGTCGATTCCCGTTTCCGTTCTCGGCGCAGTGTGGAAGAACGAGTGTGTTGTTAGGCAGCGAATGAAGACGGACCCATACTTGGTAAGATTTGGGATAGTGTGGGGCGGATGAAGTAAACTGAGAGTAGACGAGTGAGCCAGCTGACCGGAGATGACCGGGTATTGGACGAACCATTAAGTCGAACTCCGGAGCATCACGACTAGTGGTCGCGCGAGAACGGGTCATCGGGGGCTCTGATGAAATGTTTGTGGTTGAACTACCCCAATATTCTCCTGAACCGTCATCGACGTCGTCTTCAGGTGAAGATCCACCTTCCTCTTTTTCCGGAATAGTCGGAATAGTGTCAGGTACCATAGCGGGGTTGAATTCACTGGCCTGAACGGGAGCGCCTTTTAGAACAGACAAAATGGCACCAAGGAGTGCCCGGAATGGTTCAGAGGAGTCTTCGATACTGGAAAGCGGGGAGTAAGCGAGAAAAGGGTTGCCGTCGTTGCTGACGAGGCGACAAACGACCCAGTAGTTGTGACATGTAAGGAATAGCCATTCCATCTTCCTCAGACCTAGATACAAAGCGGCCTATACATTGTCAAAATCGGTGTTGCATATAATGCTTGTGTACTCACCTTCAGGAGAAGGTTTGATACTAGAGATTGATGAAGATACCAGTCCAACTCGCGTGCATCCGTCGGTAGCAAATCGCCCACTGCCTTCATGGCTGAGGGCGATTCCACCTCGACAAGGACGGCACGTTTATCGTCTACAGTCACGAGATGATCAACTTTGGAGAGACCTTGCTCGGTGTGCTCCTCGATGACGTAAAATTGGTGTCTACCATACGCGCCCAAACAGGCCGTTACGGCTTCAAAACAGCCATGACTTAACAAATATTGACTCTGTCCCAAGAGTCAGTCAGTGCTCAGTGCTCGGCCGTGAAAGGAAAACCCGGAATTCGTACCCGAACTTCACTGTCATTCACAGACCATTGTCGGTTCTTTATATCTGTCCCACCGATAGTACGGAACTCCACATGGCGCCCAAACCTCTTTAGAAGATCATTTCGGGAACCATCCGGCAAAACGGTGTCCCCAAGGATGTTGTCGAGAGTTGTACAAAGTTTCTGAACTAGAGTTTCGTCTGGAACAGTGTATTTGGCTCTCCACTCTGGAGCGACGTTCCCAACATCCATGGGGGATATGTCGGTTATACTAACAGATCCGCTTTCAACGAGAACAGGGAACGGGAATTTCGCGTGTTCGACCAGAAATTCTTGCCACATAGTGGTCATGACGGTGTAGTTAGTGACACAAGCCGCAGTACGCCCACGCTCACTTTGATGACTGCTCCCAAATGGGGACGACGGCCGGCCCCTAGCTCCGAATTCCCGATTTGGAAGCGAGGGATTGCCATGTGGAGCTTGTGAAGGTGCATCAAGGATTACTATAAAGTGGGCGGGACACGCGAACGCAGGCAGGAGAAAACACGCGAACCATACAAGATCCGTACAAGATATGTGCAAACAAGTGCAGTGGCTGCGAAAATAGAGACATGGCACGCATGTTGTTGGATAGGGAACAGGTTTGTGTGTGAACTTTGGAAATCTCGATGTGTCAGCGCTGTCAGCATCGGATTCTTATTCGTCTTTGTTGTGTCATCGCGTTTACTTATTAAAGAGGGATGATCGTTCCCTCGTTCCCTGTTCACATTCCATCCACATGGACCACTTCTGGATCACCAGACGAACACGACGCACTCATGGGCAGCGACAAGCCAACAAGCCATTGACCCGACCAGGTCCAGCGACACCCCCGCCTTCTACATCGCCTTGGTATGTCTATCTGTCCTCTTCGTTCCTGTCACCGTCCCTTACTGGCACCACTCTTCAGGCATCAGCACTTGTCAGTCGTCAGTTTCCACACAGGCCTGTCCCGTCTCTCACCTTTTCAACGAATCACAGGTCTTGGTCCTCACGACGTGGACCTGTCATTTTGTCCAATGACCCAGTCAATCTTTCCTGGTTTGCTTTCCACCCCACCTTCAACACCTTCGCTATTGCGTGCTTCACCTTTGGTCCATTTCCTCCTGGTCTCTCTCGGCCCCAAGACTGACCGTATGCGCGCATATAGGCATCCTCACCCTTCAACCGACGTCCCAGCCAAAGACAAAGGCCGCCGGCCTCTGGCGCCATCAGATTGCGATGATCACAGGCTTCCTGGCTATCGGTCTTGGTTCATCTGCCATGTGGTACAACAAGGAATCCCACGGCGCTCCTCACATTACCACCTGGCACGGTGTATGCCCGTCTCCTCTCTCCCCTCTCCCTTTGGCAGGATGCTTACAGCCCCCCTTATATTCTAGGCCTTCGGGTCAATCGCCGGCTCTTGGCTCTTAGTCCAGGTCCTAGTCGGTGCGGGAAGCGTCTGGTTTGGAGGCGCGGCATTCGGAGGGGGTCACAGGGCCAAGCTGGTCTGGAAATACCACCGTTTGTCCGGGTATCTCCTTTTGCCTTTCCTCCTGACAACGGTCCACCTTGGCGGCGCTTGGTCGACCTGGATGACCATGACTAGCGTCTTTGCTGTCCGTCTCGTTGTCTATACGCTGGCGCCACTTGGCATCATCGCCGCCCTCTATTCTCGCGTCAGGTGCGAAGTCCCCTCTGTGATATCTCCGATCCATTTGACAAGCCTTTTCCATTCAGACCATCCAAGATGAAATTCCTGTAGATTGTCAAACCGTGGTTCGTGACCACGTCTTGTTGTTTCTTGTAAAAGCAGTCGGTACATATCACTGCTCGTTCGTTTGTCATGGAATTCGAGAGAGTGCGAAAGAATAACAAAGAGTGCTACGACATGAAACAGATGCCTGACTAGACAGTCGGGTGTTCTCACGGATGATTCTTTTGCGTAATCTTCCGAAGCGTTCGGCGGAGGCAAATCTCGCTTTTCAGTAGACGTGGCAGCTATCGTTGTCGGCCCGGTGGAAGGGGGCGGATACCGGCGGTATGACGCTTCCCATGAATCCGGGCATGAACTGCTCAATTTTGTCGTGTGTGATTTGCCATAATAGCCGGTTCGGCTCGTCTCGTGGGTCGCCACGTTCGTCCACCGTGGGGGGTACAAGTAAGCCCGCGGACTGCATGACGAGGATTACGTTCTTGAGCGACTCGGGCACCGCTTCCGACTGCACAAACACGGGGCGATCCGTCAATACAACGTTCCGAAAATAGAAAGGCGGGGGGTGGGGGTGCGTACCAGCTGGTCACTTCGGTCCGTGCGCATGAGCCGGTCTAAATAGTCGAGGACTTGCACCCAGCGCTCGGTGACGTTCTGGCCCGTCGCGTTGTCGTTCATATCAAACCTCATGAACGCCTTGCACAACAACGCAGACGCGCGCAGCCGACTTTCCGTCATTTCTGCGTCACTTGGGGCAGCGATCAACGCTTCGAGCAGTGGGTAGAGCACCCGTTGGAAAACTTCTGCGACGTCAGTGGGAGGCACGGCGACGAGCGGTCCAAGGAGCGCGCGGGAGAGCGACGAGAGCGCAGAGTACCGAATTTCGGGTGAAGCAGAAGTGGCATGGCGGGATAACGAAATCAACACCGGAAGAGTGAGCTGATGGCGACCTGTGCCAAAAAGTCAGCTAGAATAAAATTGATCCGGGCTGGTAAACCTGGCTGACTTTTGTCGTGCGCGTCTCCCCGGTTTTCCGTCAGAGAGGGTATGCACTTGAGGACTTCGAACAGGAGATCGACAGCCCTCCGCCCACGGTCGACGATGGAGGAACTAAGGCCAAGTCAGCAAACAATGTCGCCACGGCTCCGAACCTTTTTACCTAGATGGACCAGGTTGAGGACGCCGTCTTGCGTGCTGATGCTCTACTTTGGCCACGATCCCAGCAGCAGTAACAAAGTCATCGAGCACAGCGACAAGACCGGCGACATTGTCCGTATTGACGCGTTGCTCGGGACCTTCAGCGGTGAGTCGCTGGATGAGGTCAAATGACACGCGAGCCGCCTCGAGGTTCGAAACGCTCGAGCGGACCAATGCCAGAACGATGTTCCATTCAGTTTGCGAACTGATGACCTCGCGGTGGTTTTGCACGATGAGGACCAGCCCCGAAATAACTTGCTCTGCTACCGAATTCGCTACTGCGGGCGGGAGACCTCCAAGAAGATCAAAGGAGAGGTATATCTGATCGCGCAATTGGTTCGGCTGTTTTGACCCGTGTTGTCAGTCTAGTTTTTACGACGACGCATCGTCAACTCACCTTGGCAGCCAAGATAAGGCAAATGCGCATCACAGAGACGACAGCGCGCTCGACGAGAAGAATGCTGTATTTTTGAGAAGATTTGAGCAACAGAGACAAGTGCTCGAAAACTATAGGCCTGAGAAATATTTAGCTAGGTGTCTCCTCATGACCGCAGACCTCACCATAGCTCTTCTATGTGTGCGGGTGTATTGCAGACAATGCTGACCATCATCTCGAGTAAAAAGACCGAAGCTGGGTCGTACGGCAGTGGTCGAGGCGACGCGTGGTCGGAAGGGGTATCGTCGGATTCGTGTTGAAGTCTTGCATTTGTTCTCTCATAAGCCAGAGCCTCCAGTGATCTGACAGCTGCAACCAAAGGGTCCAACTCCAGCTGCCTGTGACGAGTCAGTAATGCATGCTAAGTGACGACGCCAATACATACATGATCTGCGCGTATAGTTCCTCTAGTCGACAAGTCGAAATGCAATCAAGTGCACAAAGCGTGTTTTCGATGTCGACATCAGATGCACTGGGAACAGGATTGTCCTCTGCGGAGCTGTATGGTGTCATCAAATATGAGGAAAGGGTGGACAGAAGGCCGTCGCTCCTCGGTGCTGATCGTGTCGGCTGACTACTGCTTCCGCGTCAAAGGTATCATGGAAACACCACCCAGAAAATCCTCCATCTGAAGCATTCTGGTGGGGAGCAGCGAGTGAATGAACAGGTTTAAGAGAATTTCAAAGACCTGCATAGCATCAAGCACCTGAAAGAGTAGAAGGACAAAGGGACGGACCTGAATCCAGCCCTCGCGAATGGCGTCACCGTTGCCGTTCATGATGTTGAACAAGACGACAGCAGCGAGTTGCCCCTTCAGGTGAGCACCGAAGTTGACGGCCAGTGAGGACACGGTAATAGATTGCCCTTCGACTTCCACCACCGGATACACGGGAACCTCAGACGGGAGGTTCTCAGAAAGAAGACTCGTTGCCTGGGAGAGCGAAATGACCACATAATCGAACACTTCCGGAAGTTGGAAATGACCGGCAAGAGTCGCACATTGTCGAAAGCCTGCGATCGCACGTTCGATAATGTAGTCGTCGTCAAAAGTCATGAACGCAAAGGTGATCGCGGAAATAACGGGTTTCCACATGGATCTGAACAATTCCTTGTCAAAGACAGGGGAGTTACAGATCATGAGTTCTCCTAGAAAGCGGGGGTGGTCTCAATACACGGAGACATGCACGTCACTGCATACCGGATTGTCTCGAGCGAACGAGCAGCTCTTTCCAAGCAAACTCGAAGCCCAGTTGGCCTGTATGCTCCTCAGGCATTACTATCTCTTGTTTTCTTATTGAGTCGTAAACAGCTTGCTATGAAGGGCTTGAGTAATACCACCCCCGATACATTCATCGTATTACTCACAAGATATTCAGGCGAGAAGTCGGATCCATCGTTGACCCCTCTCAGATTTCGCTGGTAATCTTCGATGGTCATGCGCTTCTAAGAAAGAAGTTGCGGTCAGAACGAATAAGCTACGGCCATGCGTATCGACTTACCCGAACTTGCGGGTTGTGTAGATCAGTGTTCAACATGATCACCGAATACGCAAGGACGTAGACCGCATCCTGGCTTTTTATCTCAGCTAAGAGGTGGCGTGAGCGATAGGACTGCGACTGCATGGAAGGAAACGAGACCTGGCTGAGACGCAAAGTAGATCTCGGCGAATGTCTCAGTAATTCTGGCAATCTGCTGAGCTTCCCCGGGTAATCGGAACGTTTCCAACATTTCTCTCATCGCGTCCGCAATAGGTTTCTAAATTAATGAGTGAAGGTTGAGCACAGGTACAACTACGAATGATATACGCACTTCGCGAAAATCGAAGAGACCGAATGAAAGCCTTCAGAACCTCAATGTTCTCTGGCTTCGAGATAAAATCTCCTAAAAGTTTTTTGTCTAGCCGAGTGCTGCTTTTCAGAAACCGGGCAAGGCTCTGCGGGTGAGCAACCCCTTCGGAAAGGTCGTGGTAGATGAGGCCGTTTTCTTCGAGGAACGCGAGCCCTGCCTTTGGTTTATTATTGAAGCGAGCAGCACCAGCCTAAAATGAGCCTCTTCTTGGATTTTCGTTGCATCAGCTCCTCAGCGGAGATATAGCTCTGAAAAGTATTACAACACATTGAGACATGCGCGCGTACTGGGCTTGCGTTGACGAACCTTAGGCCATTCTGTGCTTGGCTAACCATCTGGTCAGCATGGAGCCATCCGCTGAAATAAAATCACTCACATCAGTGGCACGGGTAGCCATCGCATTGACGAAGGTAAGAAGGACGTCCAGGCACAGGTGCTGGGCACTCAAATACGAAAACGGCAATGATTCCCCGTAATAATCGGTGTATACACCCTAGAAAATCAGGAAAGCCATGAGCGACCAACCAGTCAATTTGTCTTTTCGCGTCGACCTTAGTTAAAAGTTCCAAAACTCTGTCAAACAGGTTTTCGGCATTAATGTCGCAGTCATAGTTGCTGAATAGTTCGACCAGGTAGCCGGGATGGCTTGAAATTTGACTAAAGGTCTCTAGCAGCAGATCCCGCGCCCCGCCGCGGGCTGGTACGACGGATGGCTTGTTTGGTGTGGGGCTTTCTGTTTCGGTCTCAGCGACGAGCTCAAGGCTGGGGGAATGAGACCTGGGAGTTCCAGGACGAGGAGAGAAAAACCCGCTCTTCGGCACTGGCGTCCCGAGACGACTCGGCTTTCCCGTCACCGGAGGTGCAAGCCGATCTAACGTATAAGCGAGAAACAGTTCTTGCTGAAGCTTCAGGTACTTTCGCATAGCGTTCATCATGGTGGATATCGTGCGGAGTGTCAATTGGAAAACGGAGGAATTATCTGATTGGGCAAGCTGGAACAGGTACTTGCATCCGTGGTCGAGGATCATGGTGCGTAGAGTAGGAAAATCGCCTAAACGCGAGCCAGACACCTCAAAGGACGTGTTTAGTACGCCTAGTGCCAAGAGCCTTGTCGAGTCTGTATGAACGCGGTCATGTGGGTCGAGGATGTTCACCAGAACACGGAGAAGTTCGACAATCGACGGCAGTCCATCTTAGACACACGTCAATGCTGTGACAATCGACGGAAAGGGCAACGACATACATCCTGACTTCCGTATACCGGAAACATCCGGCGGGGCCTGCACGGTGGGGGTAACTGGTTGACTAGCAGTCGCGCCCTCACCTGATAACTGGTCTGTAGGTGGTGGGGGTTGGTCTGCCCCCGAGAGCGGCGGGCTCGACAGTTTTTTCTCTTCACTCTCAGAGTCGAGGTCGTGTAGTTTCGAGAAGACCGTTCTCACGAGCTGGTGCATCGTAAGTTCCGCTGAACGTCGCAGAGCCTCTGTGGACTTGTGAATACGCAGAGGATGGTAACGAGAGGGGTGTACTGACCGCTAAGTCTCATCTGGACACACGTTGCAAGGACGGTCTCCAGCATTTCACACACCTCAATATCACCGATTTGTGGACCCCAACTCCCGCACATACAGTCCTCGATGACGGTCAGGATCCGAAGCAATACAACCTCGTCGCCGGAAGAGTCGCTAGCCTCAAACTTGCAGTGAGAGACAGCCGAGCTGAGCTCTGCAAGGGCGACATCGACGGATGGATCACCTTGCGAGAAGAGACCGCAGGCGAAGAAAGAGTGTAAAGCAGAAAGAGCAGCCGACGCAATTGGGCCTGTGGATAAAGGCGAGCGAACGATGGCGAGGAAAGGAGCGAGAATATCAGGGAGAGGAATAGACGAGACGTCTGATTGCAAGTAAATATTCATTCAGCTAAAGCCTCCGTGTACGTACCCTGCGTACTTCTAAGAGTCCTCTTCAACTGTTCAAAACCCAACATGAGATCCTCTTCCTTGCTCCCTTGCTGCGGTACTGCTGCGGTATTAGTGCCCGGCCGCCGAAGTCCGAGGTTGCTTGCGAGAGCTGATTCTCTGGTGTAAAATGTCTGCGTACTTGAAGACCATCTGGAATTCTTTCGCATTACAGAGGTTACGGACAGGATCTCAGAATAAATGATGTGTCCAGAAGAGTTGGCAACCATCTGTGAGGCGACCATCGTCGACAACGTAACGCACGGGTTCGTGTCAGACGCGATCGCAGGCGTAACTTTGAGAGAGGGGTGACCAGGGGCCCCTTGGGTAGCGTACCAGAATAGTATAACCTGTTTCCAAATTCGGTTCAAACGAACCCCTGCCACCTTCACTCGTGAATTCATCCGGATTATATAATTACAAACAATACAACTACTGTCCACTTCCGCTTGGCGCATCTGTCGCACGGGTGGCCATCGCAGCCTGACCAGCCGCGGTAGCGGCCAACCTGGAGCGCTTTCTTTCGGCCTCTGCATGAGTCATGATGAGCAGGACAGAAAGAAAATAACCTGGTGAACTTGGTCTTACCGGCTTCTTTCTCCTGCTCGATCTCTTGGACGATGGCCTCTATTTGGGCTAGATCCAAATTCTACGTTCAAGCGAGGATAAACCAGGCGCAGACGGAGGATATACGATGCCTGCACTCACGGTAACTTTTCCGTAACTCTCCATAACGCTGATCTCGATGTTTTTCGCACCGGTCTGCACTACCTCCAGGAGACTCTTTACAGTAAGTTTGATACTCTCGTCGCGCGTCATATCATCTTTATGGTTCTTCTCTAAAAACTCTCTAACCGTTTTAGAAGACCTGCCGATAGCGTTGGCCTTGTGTTGACATGAACTGATGAGCATAAGAGGTGGAAAACGGGGAAGACGCACCTTCCAGGCGCTGTAGATACCACTGGGTTCCGTTTGGTATAGCCGAGGTACTGTATCATTCGGGTCAAAACCAACGATGAGGGTCGAAATACCGAATGGTCGAACGCCTCCGGATTGCGTGTAGCGCTTTCGAAGGGAGAAATTAAGTGTATGCGAGGGTTGCGCGTACCGAGGAGGTTACCTGCTGAATGCCCGCGACATGTCTAGTAATGTACTCGACAGTAACGGGATCTTCTACTGTGAGGCGGTGGCGTTGGCACTCTACTCTTGCCTTGTCGATCAGTACGCGTCCATCAGCGGTGAGACCTAGCCAAAACCATCCACGGTTGTTTCTCCATTCCATTGGGTTGGAGATCGAGGTGCACTAACCGGCGAAAGCAAGACAGATGTGATCATCGAGCATGACGACCTTTCTTACTGTCCGTGGGTCTTGTAATTGAAGGACGGACTTCTTCTCGACGCCCAAAACTACGACATCCTTTCCGCGCACGCCGACCTATTTGGAGTGAGATCGATCCAGATCCATGGAGAAGGGGTGCATACAGCGCAGGTTCCCTTTCTCACTGCTTCCTGAGCATATTCGACCTACAGGACATGAGACGCGCGTCAAGGGCTGAGGCTCCAGGTGCATACTTGGAATAGATGGCCATCAGGTGAGAAAACGGTAAGGGCTGCAAGAGGTGTTTAGTGATGTGGTAGAGAGAAGCCATCGAAGTACAAACCGCGATCGTATGACCTAGACATGTCGTTTAGATGTTGAGTGGGCTGCTGAGAGGAACGCGAGATTGGAGACGCGTAGGCCTAGTTGTTAGATAATCCGGAGTAAGCCGAAACGCGTGGTACCTAGAAAAGTGCAAAGTGTCGTGCGGCAGTGCAGCGGTACGGTCAAAGGACAAGATGTTTCCTCTTAGCTCTTCTGCTAAAGACCGTTTCTGGTACCACTCCCTAGACAGTGAACCTCCCTCTAATCACACCCCTGGTTCATGCTCCCTCTACCTACCGGGAATGATGCTTACTCTAGTTTCAGGCCTCATACCACTCTTGAGACAAACACTCCTGGACTCCGTGCAAAAAGGCGCGACTCGTCGTGCTGTTCTCTGTTACGAGAGGGCAGTCCACATCTATCACGAGTTTTGGGATATGGGTTGGGGATGTGGGTTTGTACTCTTACCCACCGAGATATGGGTGTCTTCATGAGTTTCCAGTTACAGGAACTTCATGATGCTATGCGCCGCTTTGATGGACCAGCCCACCCAAGCCGCGTATTCATCATTGTTGAGTGCCCAGACACCGCCTGGCGTCAACAGCTTGAAGGTTCTAATCGAAGAAGCTTGGAGGCATGGTAAGCTCATTCTACCATCCGCATTGTGACGCGCTGCACGCTATCACCTCAAGGGTTTGACCCGGAAGGTGCAGAAGGGCTCAAGGGGAAACTTGTCGGCCACAATAAGTGGATCGGGACCGCCGGTACGGTTATGCCCAAATCATTCTATCGTTTGACTGACCTCCGCGTGTGCAAGAATTATACGTGGCATTCACGTACAGAGGGATCCCGTATGTTATATCCTAAAATAAGGTGGGGGCACCGGTCTTACTGTGCCTCCAGATGTCACATTGCAGATTTCGATACCCCTCATCGCAGTAGGTTGCAGGATATATAACTATCTCGACGAATGAACGCTGGTTCCTGCAGAAGTAGGCCCATTGCTCGACTGGATCAGGCGGTATTTCGATGCCAACTCTCGAGACCACCAGGCTTCCCTCGCAAGAGTGGTGGAGAGGGGCCACCCCAGTGGTAGTAACGGACCGCATGCCACTCATTCTCCAGTACCAAGGCCACTCGCGCACTATCATTGGGTACGAAATAACGAAAGATGGCGCCACCAATTTGCTCGCATTCGATCCTTCAGTGTAAGCCTTTCACTTCTCGGATGCTTGGCTGGCTGGTAATCTGCAATAGCCGCATGAGACAGCTGCGTGACATGGCCCTCTCAAACCGAGATGTTCGGCCCAATGAGAGCAAATACGGCACAGCGCAACACGTCGTGCAGTCACTGAAAGAGCCTTTCCGGTCCCACAAAAAGCGGCCTACCCCAGGTGGGCGCCGACACGGTGATAGTTCTGCAAAGCGACCGCGTTCCAGTCCTCTCGGAGATGACAACGTCATTGTCATCGAAGACTCAGAACCTGAGGAGGGTGCATCGACGAAAGTTGGGCCCCAGTGTCACGACAGCCGAACAAAGGTCGCCAAATGGCGTGCGAAAATAGGCGAAAACAGAAAGGTATTGGATACAAAGAAAACTTTGAAGTTGTTTCGAGTCGACGAGAAGAAACTTGCGTGAGTCTTGCGTAGTTCACAACGTGAAGTACAGCACTCACACCAAGGTAGAAAAAGGGACAAGTATCAGGTGCTGTGGTTTCCCATGGAGGATCCGCTGACCGAATCGGATAAACAAGAAAGACGGGAGGTGACAAGTGAACACATCTGCTAACTGGCTTTTACCATCCGTCATTGGGGTAGAGCAGTATACCTTCGTAATCAGGCGCCATCGGTGTTGCCTTGTTAGTGCCATATCTAGGGGTTTTTCATTTTCACTACCACTATATTTTATTATCTGTGCATAGGATATTGCATTGTGGAGTACAATATTGAAAGCCACGGTTTAATCGGACGACGTCGGCGCCATCACAATGTCTGCATCAAGTCCCTCAGTGCTAGTTCCCTGGGGAGAGTAAGGTAGAAGGTCCAGACCCGCCACTGCGCTTCGGATAGCGCGTGCCCACGCTTCCTCGATGCGATACCCGCCCGCACGCATGATGCCCTCCTTGTCCCGCCTCACGGCATCGCTGGCGGGGTCGAAGTACGAGCTCCGAAGCGAGTACAGGTCCTCGTACGAGTAATAGTCGTCCTGCAGTGGGACGTGGGGCTGATCGGGGACGACGGCGCTCTGCGCCGCGCGCGAGCGCAGCAGGTTCGCCGAGCTCTGCTGCACCGCCTGTTGCGCGGCGGCGGTGCGCGCGGCTGCCCGCTTGAGCGCCTCGGAGCGGGCCTGCGCGACGAGCCGCGTGGCGTCGGCGTCGCTGTGCTCCAGGTTGTCGATGAGGGCGCGGCGCTCGCCTTCGCGCGCCTCGCGCTCTTCCTCTTCCGCGCGGCGTATCTCTTCTGCCCTCAGCTGTCTCTCGCGGCGCTCGGCATCTTCTTGCTCCTTCAGGGCGTGGGCATATGCCTCCTCGCGTTGTTGGTTGAGCTCGATGAGGGCCGAGTTCTCCTTCCGATACACAGCGATGCGCGCCAGGGTTTCGATGATGTCGATATCGTTGATGAGGTTGAAGGCTGCAATGTGGAACGTTCACAGGCGGCGAAATAAACCGCGGGATGTTCGGCGCTTACTGATGTCCTCCACCTCCTGCAGGTAATCGTTGTATGAACGAAGATCTGGGAAGTCCTCTCTCCGCTTGTTAAACCTAAATACCATGAGCACAATACGTGGGAGAGATTGACCCGCTACTGACTCTTTCGCGAGTTTTCTCCTGACAGCGACCTCCTTTTCCACGACAAGATCCTCGAACGTCTGAGGGATGAAGGTCATCTTTTTGAGAGTTTTCCCGCAAATAGGACATGGCGCAGGTCCCAAGGTGTACAAGCGATCTATACAAGATTCACACCTTATTGTGAACGTGAAGAAGAAGAAACGGTGTAAACGAAGAACGCGTGGCGCACATCTTGTGGTAGCAAGAGCTGACAAGCAACCGTAGTTTTGGATTCAAGTATCTGTCTGACTTGCATACGGGACACTGGTCGTCCATAGCCTAACTCACAGTCAGGCGACATTGTGTGGAATGTGGGGAGATGGACACGGACGAAATACTCTGACGTCCTGCCCGAGGCATCCTTGACACCGCCGCTAAAGACTATCGATGTATTCGACTGTGATTGAGGTGTATGAGAGCGTGTCGTCGGTGTAGCCGTGCCTTTTCGAATGGCGGTCCCTCGAAGCCAGCTCCCAGCATTGGACCTGTTGGACATGAGATCAAGAGAGAATCTGAGTCACACGATGTTTACCATGGCTTTAGACCTCCCGCTTACTCGCTCTGCCTGGCAAGATCGTCTTGCTGCGCTCCCCGGCTCTCCTGACTCGATACCGTCTTTCTTTTTCGGACACGGCTCTCCCATCCTAGCCATCCCTAGCAATGTCGCTGATCGAGATCCTCAGTGGCATTCCGTAATAACGCATAGTGGTCTGGAGAGTCCCCTTGCCAACTTCCTGCGTGATTTCGGACCTGCTTTACTTTCCAAGTACCAGCCAAAGGGCATCCTGGTATTTAGTGCACACTGGGAGACGGAAGGGGAGCAACTCGGTACGTCCCTTTCCCCTTTCGCGTTTTTTGATGTCCACCTTATGGTGAAAAAGTAACCGACTATGGGG
This sequence comes from Lactarius hatsudake, assembly GCA_024734325.1. Lineage (NCBI taxonomy): Eukaryota > Fungi > Basidiomycota > Agaricomycetes > Russulales > Russulaceae > Lactarius > Lactarius hatsudake. Next base: position 1,029,527 of record JANSJP010000004.1, on the reverse strand, counting down.
ACGAAAATCCTCTATTCATGGATTACTACAACTTCGATCCAGAAGTCTACAGACTCAAGTTCAGTTCGCGCGGTGACGCGACGCTTTCCCGACGCGTCGTTCAGCTGTTTCAAGATGTACTACTGCTGCTGCGCCTCCATAGCGTCGACGCGGCGCCCACTCACGTCCGTTCCTTTTTTTCTATAGGCCGGTATCCGCGCACGTTTGTCGACGAAGGATGAAGTCCGTGGTCTAGACGGACGAGGTTTCGAGGGTTCCGGCCTAGACCACGGAGTCTTCGTTCCATTTCGTCTCATGTTCGGCGAAGTTTTTCGCGGCGTGCCCATCGTGCAGGCCTCCATTGATGGATCGTTGAGTCCGGAGGGCAATTGGGCGCTTGGAAAGGCGATCACAAGCCTCAGGTGCGTGCAGTGCATGATTGACCGGTCTTTGGCAACGACTGGATCGAGCACCAAAGGGAAGAAGGCATCTTAATATTATCCGGCGGTTTAACTATTCACAATCTGCGTGATCGGTCGAGCTTTGTCCCCGAAACTGCTAGCCCACCCTTTCATCGGTTCAACGACGCCGTGGCTTCCGCCATCTCTGTCTCCGACGTGAGTGGTTCTTCAGAACTGTCAGTCGTACGTTTCCGTACTCAGTCCCGCTTGAAGCCTGATGCAAGGAGGACCGCGCTTGTCACGCTCACCCAACACGAATGTTTTCGATCAGCACATCCACGGGAAGAGCATTTCGTACCTATCTATATAGCCGCGGGTGCTGGTGAAGACGGAGGGGTACACGTCCTATCTGGGCTATACGGAAGTCAGGCCGTTGCATTCGGCGTATGAACAAATTTGTCGAGACAGTCAAAGTAAATGTTTCATTAAATGTTGCGTACACTAAGTATCATCGAGGTGGTAATAAACGGAGGCCGGACGGTCACCGCAGGGAGACACTGTCGGCGTACAGACCAAATGCAAAGAGATGTAAGGTCCTGTGCTCTGAGTAAGACGAGACGAGCAACCTAATCATGGGCAAAATCGTAAGAAATACTCGTATCGCACGTCGTCTAAAATATCCATCCTCTAACTCTTGATGCTTGGCCAGCTACCTTCGGTCTTCCACTTGTCGACGATTTCGTAAAGGACATCAGATGTCATGTTCGGTCGCTTCAACTGGTAACCGAGAATGCGCTGTATTTTCTTGTTGGAGAAGGCAACAGTATGCTTCGAGAGTGAAAATGTGTCCATGTATGCGCTCAGAGGAGTCTTGGTTACCGGAGGGTCGGACTTGGTAAGCATTTCTGCCCATGCGCCGACGTGTGACTCATTGATATCTTCGACAACGTCTTCAAGACGGAACTGAGTGCAGTGACGTCAAATTAACCAAAGGATGTAGCACAAAACTCGCACACGCACCCTGATCATTGCACTGGTGACAAAATTGTGATATTCAAAGGTGGTGCCAAAGATTCTAGTCATGGTCTTTCCAGCCTTATCGAGTGTAGTCCCGTTGTCATCAGTCTAATGGGATCAGTTTTCTTTCAACTCAAATCATTGATGAGATGGTTATCGGCTCACGAGGTTGAATAAGGGCACGACGATCGTCTTGTCTGGTGGGGGCATGCCTGCTACTTCTGCCACCTTACTTTTATCATTCCTCCAATGAATCACCTCTCCAGCTACGTCTATCGCCTCAGAATGACCAACGCGAGACATCCACTCAGCGGCACTCCACAGGCCGCCCGCCACGTCATCAGAATGGATGGTATTCATCGCGTTGTGACCAGGACTCCATCTGTCAAGGAATAACAATCAAGACACGTGGTGTGGGCTAGCTGTAAAAGCTTACAGCGACTTCATAGGCTTCTTCATGTAACCATACACGGCTGCCACGGTTAACACATTTGACACTTCGTGCCATGTGAGCCACGGAGATCGTTAGAACGGTGATACACCCACTAAGGCCAAAATCAATGTAAGGCCCATAGATGAGGCCGATGCGGACGATAACCAGGTTGAGCCTGATACCGAGTTAGAATGAGCGACAATACAGATGGGCGGTGGGCACACCCTTCGATAGCACCCAAGATCCGGAGAGACTCGTGCCACCACGTTCCAATGACACCATAGGGCTTGACATCTTCCTGCTCACTATGCAAGCCTTTGTCGGAGGATTCATACCAGGGCTGCTGCAATCGCACATATGCCTTCACATTGCGGCGAGCGGCTTCCTCTCCGATCAAACGTGCAATATTACACGTGTGTTTGATTTGGACCTGTAACAAGTGAGGATTACTTACGTGAGATGAGAATGATATAACCCACCTTCTCAGGACGGTCATAAGCTACATCACCGGTCAGGTCAAATACAATCGAATAGGGTTCCTGTTCGGGTGGTGGATCAAAGGTGGACGAGACAGTCGCTGGTGGTAAAAGTGAGTTCCCCCAAAGAAAACTAGAGGGGGGTGAACAAACCCGGAACGGTTAAATTTGCCTGCTGATATTCGACGTTGGGCTTCCCTAAAATTTGAGGAAACTCTGATCCGAGATATCTGTTCATTCGATGGTATGGAGCCGGGGGGGATTAAGGTCAAGATGGAAGCTCGCACGTTGTAGGAGGTATGACAGAATATTTATCGACGATTCGCAAATTCTATAATACACAATGAGATGACAGTGTAAGGGGCAAGCGATCGAAATCGGATACCGACCGAGACAAGGGCCTCTCCCTCTAGAGGCACGAGAAAACCTGCCAGTGCACGAGAACAAGTGTTGAGACCACCTAGGAGAGGGGGAGAAACGATGTCTCAGACGAGGCAGCGACAAGAGTATGGTCACTAAGGAAAGGGAAATGGCAGAGGACCAACCGAATATGATGGCGTTGGGCTTTTGGGACATCGCGAGTGGATCAGCGGAGGATACGTGGTAGGTGGTGGTATGGGGAGAGCAAGTGAGGATCGTGGGTAAGAGACGAAGCTTATATGCGGTGTCTCCCCCGCAAGGGAAGAAAAACTGGAGAAACCAAATTAAAATGTGAGGGAGAGTGTGAGTGTGAGCGAAGGGGAGGACGAAAGTACGAGAGGACGAGAAAGAGAGGAACAAGTTGGTTACTTGATTGGTTCGTTGGTATTGTTAATTAATTTACTCGATGAGACTACTCCCGTTCTCTTCCGCCGCATATAGCCTAGTCCATCTATGACTCATCACTCTTTCATAACTTCTCCTAAATATCGGTATACCGACGAAAAGTCTTTCTTTGAGAGCTCGGGATATCGTTCCACTGCATCCGCATAAATTCTTTCTGCTGCTTCTCCCAGTGGCACCGGAGAACCTGACAATTTTGAGACTTCGGTTGCCAGCCCCAAGTCCTGTCCCAACAATAGCGCTGTCCTTGAATAAACTGGTTCTTCGTAGAGATCCGAATTAAGTTACAGACCTTAATCATCAGTGCCGTGGCAAAGCCACCGTCAAAGTCACGCTCGCAAGGTGGTGACCTTTCTGGCAATGCTCCAGGCACAGGGTTGTTCACGGAGGATGACCAACAGGCCCCTGTGGAGTTGTTGATGACACTGGCCAATACTACGGGATCCAATCCTAATCGTTGGCCCAGCAACATAGCCTCGGCCACCACTATTTGTTCCACACCAAGCACGAGATTGTTGCATATCTTGGCAGCGAGCCCGGATCCTGAAGGTCCGCAATGGATTATGCGCTGACCCATGAGTGCTAGAATCGGTGAGGCGCGGACTGAATGCCTGCTCGCTGCCGCCAACGAGGAAAGACAACGTTCCTGCTTTAGCCCCGGAGACACCTATTCAGGTGTTCACTTGGAATTGCGGCGGTTGTATGCCAATAGAGATTCATACCGCCAGATACGGGGGCATCCAACATTGCTGCACCCGCAGTGTGCGCTTCGGCAGCAACATCCCGGCCCACTTGCACATCAAGAGTGGTGGAATCGATGCAAATAGTACTCGACGCGTCTGCTCGCGATAGTGAACGAAGTGTTGGAATAATGCCGCTTGAATTCAGATAGACCTGGCGTACATGAGGCGAAGACGGAAGCATGGTGACGATCGTTTCGGATGCCAGCGTGGCCCTGTACATGTCTTTTTAATTTGGGGCATGATTAATAGAGCAGACTCACTCTTCGGGGGTAGCGGCGATTGTTATATGAGCCCTAGGAAATTGTTTCTGGAAGTTATCAGCGAATCGAGTTGTGGCCGCTGGTATCGCGTCGCAAACAACGAAACGAGAGTCCTTGGCTTCGGTGAATCTTTTCGAGAATAAATTGTAGGCCATTTCGGAGCCCATACGACCAAGGCCGACAAAACTTATGCTCTTTGAGCGTGAGTGAGTAAGAATACGACAAGTGGGCCGCATGTGTAAAGACGATCTGTCGACGGTTGACGGCAATGAGCCCTTTGCTGCTTTCGGTTACGGCCACGGTCTTCCCGGAGGCCGAACTCGCACCCACTAGCGAACGTTCTGGACCCGAGGCACTATTTATGTGTGTTTACAGTAGTGTGGCCAACCATTCGGTTCGGATAAGCAGCAAACAACTTTTTGATGTAAATCATTCATCGGCTTCGTTGTTGCAGATCATCGGCGCTTTACAGTGACTCGACTCTCTGTATGTGCCGGCCTATGTATTTAGGAGCTAAAATTAAAACTGGGACGTTGCCTGTAAGGCACCTTAACGACTCGTCCTCGTCATTGACCCATCCTCACAAACGACTCTTTCAGCTACCACAAAGCTGATATTATCAAGCCTCTCGAAGTTTCAGTTTCCCCCCATCCATGACTCGGAGGTTCACCCCTGCAGACGAATCTTGGGTGGATGATCAAGGCTTTGGCCTAGCTTCCCCGCCCTATTCTCCAGAGGCATTAGGTTCAGAACGCGTCCTTGAAGCGTCCTCTGTAGCACCCTGGTCCCCCGGAAATGCCGACCTACTCTCGTCCTCCGCTGACTCTTTCTTGTACGAGAGTTCTCTGGTCAGCGTCAACCTTGGAAGACGTGTATGGGGTCTTCGGCAACCCGTCTATGGTCACAACGATGTCGTGCAAGGCGCCGTCAAGCTTCGTGAAAAATGCACACATGTCTACCGCCTGGAGGTCTCGGTTGGGAAAGGTTTACCTGTTGTGTCGGCATGGAGTACGGCTAATCGATGTGCTCTTTTTTTAGCTCCTTGGAAGAGTCGAGGTGACTACGTCTGACAGAGGGATGTTGTCCGGCGTCATCGACCACAATATAGTCTCATCTAATGTTGTCCTCTCTTGCCCTCCACGCGGTGAATCCTCTCCCACGGAAGAATGGCTCCCCTTCTCCGTCCCGTTTCCGTCATTTGTGAAGGGCGGTACAAGCCCACTCCCACCCTCCTACTCTGCATGGTCACCTACGTTTTCAGCCGAAATACGGTACTGCGTGAAGGTCGATATTTTTCGCAGGGGACTTCGCAGACATGAGCTGTAAGTATTTTCCTAGAGTCACGCGTTCATCCTTTCACTCCGCACTTTAGAAGGTTTTTTTCCCGTAATGTATCTTCCAAAGACGTGGCCCTCCCATCCGGTCCCAATGAGATACTCGGCCTTTGACTTACGTTCCGCTCTAAGCGCGTATAAAACCGTTTCGTTGTCCCCTGTGTGGCCCAACGATGCCCGTCCTATGGCTAAGGCAAAAGCTGCGACGCCGACAGTCCAGGCAAGTTACGCCAAATCTTGGGTCCACGCCCATCGCCGTGCTTACAAAACAGTAGCTGTGCTTCCCATCTGGTGTCACATACTCTTCCGGGCATTCCGTTCCTCTGAGACTTACTCTTCATAGTAGAGATGCACCCGCACTTGCAAGACTCCTTATTCAAGGCGTGGAGGTCCAGTTGGTAAGGCGGATGATAGCATGGACCAAATGTGACCCGATCGCTGGGGGACGAGACGCCACCATCAGTAAGGGGAGCTTGACGGAAACCGACACCTCTCAGGAAGGTCTTGCCGTCGCATACTTTGATCTTACTCTTGGTGAAGCAGGAAAGGAACAGTCATGGGGTGTCACCAATATATTGGAGATGGTTGTAGGTCGGCGGGCCCTTTCCATCTCTTCGAGCTAGCTGACGCTTACTGTAATATAGTACCTGATCCGGGTCTCAATACGCCGTCCAGAAGGCGCAGTCGATTTTGTGCCGACATACGAGCACATGTCACGTGTCCACGTAGCTAGCGAAGCTTGGGGAACTCGCGAACGAGAGCTGCATGAGCTTGGTAACGTTTCGTCTCCGGCTATCGGTATGGCCAATGCACGGATAGAGCAAAGACCAGTTTCGAGTGTAGCTTGGTAGGGAGTCTTGTGCCATTGTTGTATACAGTATTAGAATGTTGTACCGCAGCCGAATTAAATTGCGTGCCTACTGCCAACTGTCTATTCACTTCTCTCATGTTCGCCGCAGCTACCTCTTTCTTCTCAAGATCAAATATCTCTCAGAACTACACCTTCGGTGGGCCATCGACTGGCAGTCGCACGGCTACCCCAATACCAGCGGCTGGAACAACATCCTCTGCCCTTCCTACCCCCGCTAATGTCCCTCCATTCCAAGTAGGTCCATGGCGCGTGCAGTCGGCAACCCACAAAGTCACTGGGAAACGCGTATCTGTGTGGACTTTCGACAAGAAGAGTGCAGAAGTAGATCGCTTGTCACCTATGGCCAGGGATAAATCAATGGACGTTCTCAAAGCAGAGGTGCGTTGTGTTCCAAACGGATACCCGTGACAGACGTCGCTCACAGCGTCGGCCTTTGTGGGTATGTAGGCGACGTCACTGAGCAAGTTAAGGCATCCCTGTATCCTCGGTAGGTACAACGTTTAAACACTTGTATCACACCCTCACAACAATGAAGAGATGGTCGAGCCCCTGGAAGAGACCCGCAGTGAGCTGATATTTGCGACCGAAGCCTTACTATCTTCTCTCTATCTCGCCATCCCCGGCTCCCCATACGCTACTTCGCTGGTCGACCTAGATGAGGTTGAGGGGAGTGGTGTAGAGAGCCGAAGTAGGGGATCCACCAGCTAATAAGACTTTTATAGATCCAGAAAGGCATATTGCAACTTTGCAAGGGATTGTCCTTCCTCCATACATCGGCGCGCACCATCCACTCCAATATACAGCCAGAAACCATTCTGATCAATAGCGCCGTACGTGGAATCGTACGGCATTACCGGCGAGGGAGCGGCTTAGGTTATTTACAGGGTGATTGGAAACTTGGCGGGCTAGGCCTCACTATTCCACTCAAACGTCCTGATGGCTCCTCGACCGAGTGGGAATTTCCATCCTATGACAATAGGATGCCGCCTTTCGCTCAACGGTCATTTGACTACATCGGTATGTGAACGCCACGGGTGACAGGGCTATCGTGTTCATGTTGCCACTAAAGCTCCAGAATATGCTCTCGATGAGATCTTGAACACCGCTTCGGACATGTACTCGTTGGGCTGTTTGATACATGCAGTGCACCTCAAGGGTGACCCGCCGTTCAAGAATTTCGGCAATTTAGGAAGTGTAAGGGAACACGCTGGACGGCCGCTTGCGGGAATAGCACGCCTAGATAAGGATCTCCAAGGTACTTCCCATTACCCCTCCGCCAGCGTCGCTCAAAGAGCCCCGTCGCAGCAATGCTCGCCTCTCTGGTTACTCGGCATCCACAGAGTAGGCCGACGCCCGCCTCTCTTCCGTCACATTCCTTCTTTTCGTCTTTGCCAATTTCAACCCTCAATTTCTTGGACCGATCTAATTTTGCGGCCAAGTCGAGAGAGGAAAAAATATCCTTCATGAAAGGATTAACACGTGTCCTTGATCGCTTCTCAGAAGGTCTTCGTACACGGAAGATTCTTCCATCACTGCTCGAAGAGGTACGACTCACAACCCCAAGATGGAATTGGGCCTCATGACCTTTTCATTTAGATGAAAGACACCCAACTGCTACCCTACATTCTACCTAATGTGTTCTCTATCTCGACAATTCTCAGTCCCCAACAATTCGCCTCCTTGGTCTTGCCCAGTCTTAAACCCTTGTTCACTATAAAGGAACCACCACAAAACATGCTGACGCTCCTAGACAATCTGAACACTCTTCAGGAAAAGACCGAAAAGACCGTGTTCCGAGAGCGTTAGTTTTGATTTTCTTTGTAAACGTCGTCATTTTCTTGACGCCTCCTCTAGATGTCCTTCCCCTTGTATACAATGCGCTCGAATCCGAGCATGCGGCTGTACGTCATTCGTTGTCCTTCCTCAAGTTATACTTATTCGTCTCAAGGTTCAAGAACGTGCCCTTGGGGTTGTTCCAGGCTTATGCGAAAGTATTGACTATGCCGAAGTCCGAGGGATTCTCTTCCCAAGAGTTGCGGTACGGTCCCATATTGTCCCATGAATGTGCTCACTAATGAGGACTTTAGGTGGTTTTCACCCAAACACGACTTCTCTCCGTGAAGGTTGCCACCCTCGTCACATTCCTTAGCATGGTTCAAACACTAGATCAGGTAAAGCGCGTATTTCCCATTTGTGCTCCCAAGCTTTGCTTACCCAGGTCAGACGAGTCTCACACAAAACCTTGTTCCTCTTCTTTCGAAGATTCGGACAAAGGAACCAGCGGTGACGGTAATCCACGGATTATTTCATCCCTTTTTCCAGTAGTCTCATAGATGACTTTATAGATGGCGACTCTCTCTGTGCAAGAGGCGATGGGTCTCAAGGTCGACAGAGAAGCCGTGGCTACCCTTGTTCTCCCACAGCTTTGGGCAATGTCTATCGGCCCTCGTACGTAGCTTTCTCACTTGCATTTCCACTTTCTAAATCTCTGGCAGTGCTAAATATTGAGCAATTTCAACGCTTTATGGCTGTAATTCGGAAACTAAGCGACCGCGTCGAAAAGGAGCACAATCAATTTCTACGCGATTCGCAGCGTATAGAGGATCGTTCTGCGACCACAACTAATGGTGCCGACGGTAGACAGACATCTAGAGGCGGTATAGACTTTGAGACACTCGTTGGTGGAGCGGGGGCGGGTACAATCAAGGCCGATACTGAGTTAAACTTAAACTGGGAAGATGACGTCTGGGGAAGTATCTTGTCGTCTGGCACCACGGAGGTTTGTTTTTCTCCTCAGACCCTGGAAGGAGATTGCTGATTTTCCGCTCTGTACTTCAGAGTGCATCGCAGACACCGTCGATTCCTCAAGCAGTTGTTCCTTCAATTCCTGTCCCTCCTCAGTCTACACCGAGTCTCCCGTCGTCGCCACGCATCAGTGGCTCGGGGTCCCTTGGCGTTGCATCGTCGAAGCTCCCAGCAACCCGAATTAGCGCGGGAAGTCATGTGCTCAGGGCGACATCCATACCTCCTCCGTCCCTTGCATCCTCATCGTTTGCACCGAATTCGAGTTCTCACCTCGATATCACCAGCCAACCAGCCCAGAGCTCACGGCTCGGTCACCCGCGAAGCTCCTTCACACAAAGTCCGCCTCAACAACAGAAACCGGTTCTTTCAACACCTAACTACAACATCTCGTTATCTGATGTGTTCGCGAACACCAATCAACAACCGCCGCTCACCGCATCTCCCGTGACGCCAGCCAATCAATTGAGCCGGCTCCACTCGCCGATCAGCGGCACCTTCTCTGCGCCCGCAGTAACACCGTCGTTCTCCCCTCCAGCATTTGCTTCGCGCCCGGCGATGGGCGATATTCTTACACCTCTTAAACCCCAACAGCCTTCGTTGTCTGGCTTTGGCACGAATAAACCGACATCGAAGGATATCTGGAACGATTTTGACCCCCTTGCATAGGTAACAATATATTGTATATATAATTATACGTGCCGCATGTCATACCATTTGATCATCTATCACCAGCTGCGTAGTCCTTCGATTGAAGTGGTAGGGAGATGTATAATGTTATAGAACCCGAGATGTGCCCTCGTCCTATATCCGGGTAGTGGAAGGACTCAGTCGAGGGTCCAGTGCACTCTAGGCGTCATACTTCTCAACGACGACGCCCTCGGCAATACCAACGCTTGGTGCCTCTACCACCGTCAAGGGCCGAGGGTCCACGTCCTCAATGGGCTCCGGTTCCCCGAGGGGGATTCCCAAGATGTCCTTCAAGATCACGAGGGCACCCCTCTTCGACATGACTTCGTTGCCCTTCCTACAGAGGCCGCTGAAAACGCCTACTCTCCCGTGTGAAATACTAGTCATCTCAAAAGCTGGCCGAAGAACTCACAGTTTTCGCAGCCCTCAAGACAATCGCAGGAGGTGACAGCTTTCAAGGCATGGATGAGGAAGTCGGACGCTGGGTCGGACGATTATCGATACGTTCGACTCCATTAATAGCCGTGGCGTGACGTACCATGGTCGAACGCCTTCGCGGCGACGCCACCTATGCTTCTCCCGACGGGATCGTAGAAGATCAGGCTGTACACGTGCGACGTAATTTGAGTAAAAGCCGCGGTCTCTCTAGTCGAATGACCAACCGGGCAGGCCGCTTTCGTGCGGATTCTGTTGCTTTCATCTCTTTCTCGATAGGCTTGCATTCCGTCCGTAAATCGCCAGCCATGGGGAACTGGTTGAGGAACGCGTGGGATGCCGAGTGGACAGCTTCGGCACGACTAATAGCTTCGATGTCTAGAAAGTGCAGTGCTTCTTTGGATACGTCCAACCACATTCCAGTTGTAATGTTTTCGTAAGGAGGCATGTCAACCTCCACCGATTCGATGATCCTCTGATCGCTTGACCTACATAAGTGTCAGAGACGCGTACCACTTCGCACTTTCAGACTTGCCGTATCTTATGATAGCCTGCGTCGGACACATCAGCGGCGTAGTGGAGACAATTCGCAGTGAGCAGCGTACCGTATACGATTGTACGTACATCGACCCCTGCGCGATTCCGGTGAGACTTTAAATATGTATGACCAAAGTCTAGCTACGCACTTCCATATAGAGCCCTTCGTGGCGAAGCCTTGACTTCCCGGATACGCCATGTCTGTATGGGGTCGATATCCCTGTCAAGGAAGGTCAAGCGCTGTAGTTGGTGCTAGAAAATACGCACGTAAAATCCCTAGTGGAGCAATTGTTCGGTGAGTGTCGTTCTACTCTCACACTGGAGTGAAAGTACCTGGGAGTTGTGATCCAGCCAACATCCGTTCGTACGAGCCTGGCTTGCTTCGAATCGTGGTTAATTTCTTTGACCTGCAAAACGGGGCACAATGTAACAGTGTAGGATTTTGGATGGTAGCTCTTACCAGGAAGGTTTTACCCTGGTGGAGGAACTATAGCAAGCGCACAGTAGGGAAGCGGTTCGACAGTTGAAAAACCCTGGCTCACTATTGCTCCTTCGTATAATTCAAATAATGCTCTCGAGACCTCGGTCTCCTCGAGAATGCGGCCTTTAACCCCGAACCCTGAGCTACTAACGTCAATGACAGCATATTTCTCTTCCTCTGCTCCTCGAATAGAGAGTGCACCGGCAGGATGAGGTAAATGCTTTGGGTGCGTGTGAAACCTGAAGAGTGGTTGTGTTTTCCCTGACTCAGTCACGGAAATCGTTCCTACGTACCAGCCTTCCTGGTCTCGTACGAGGTTGTTCTCGCAAATTGTCTTTGTCAACGGGCCGAACCAACGCGCATCGTCACTCGATAGCGGCATCTCGAGAGCAGCGCACTGTAGATGGGCCTCAATAACCACTGGGCTTTCTAAATTGACGACAAGGTCTGAAGTAGGCTTGTCAAACAGGTCATCTGGATAGGCGACATAGTGGCTATCGGTTCCAGATTGTTCCGCAACATAAATAGCCAGGGAATCCCGGGCCCTTCGACCCGCACGTCCAATTTGCTGACGCTAGGAAAGTGTGAGTTTAAGCGGAAGGGTGCGATAAATATACCCCTACAAAGCTGGCAACAGACACGGGAAATCCGCACACAATTACGGCATCTAGTACGCCTATATCTACGCCGAGCTCAAGGGCATTCGTGGCCACCAGGCCAAGGAGTCTCCCGGAGAAAGCTTCTTGCTCTATTTGTCGCCGCTCGGAAGGTTGGTAACCTAAGAGAACTCATACGACTGTGGTATCGACAAGGAAGGGGACACATACCACCACGGTATGGCTTGACCTTATCGAGGATGTCGTACCGTTGCTCCATGCTCAGCGTAGTCCTGAGGGATTTCATTGCCTACATGTCACGGAAAACGGTTAGAAGGACAACGTGTGAAATGGATTTGAGATGTCTGACCAGCTCGCATGATTTTCTAGTCTTGAAGAAAGTCAGCCACCGGCGGAGGGGAATTCATGTTCATAGTAATTCACCTTACAAAACAGGATGACACGGATACCCTTCTTCATGAGATACGACATGACTCGTGTGGCCTCGGATATGGGAGATGCTTTCGACACATCAGGGTAACGCCATAGTAAAAATTCTTTCCTTCCCGATGGGGCCTCATCTTGGGTGATTGCTTCAACATCCTACCGGTAATGACGAGGTAAGGTATAGAAGTCTATAGGAGCTGTGCGGGCAAACCTCCAATCCAAAGATAGTTTTCATGTGTTCTTTCGGTCTTGAGATAGTTGCGCTGCATGAGACAAAGCGAATGTGGCGGTCTGTGATTCGTGAGTCAGCAAGGTTCATGGCACACAACCAAGACACTGACTGCCCACAGCGGCGCATATTCTCCTTAGCCGCCTCATCACCAAAGCAACGTGACTATAGAGTGTCTGCGAGAGGTCAAGAGGGAGAAAAGTTGGTAAGCGTACCTGCCAAGCATATCATGATAATAGTGCAACTCGTCAACTGCAACGAGTTTAAGATTCTTCAAGAACCTTGGGGTGCTATGTTAGCTATTGAGAATAGCTTGGTTAAGGCGGGCAATTGACCTGCGCCATCGTTCTTCGTGGGGTAAGATAGAGGCGTGAATGGTATCCTGAAAGAGGATATGAGAACACATGATACTCAAAGGTCCAGGGTTGAGAACCGACGATGTTCGTAAATAAAACGGACGCCGTGTCACGAATAGCTAAAATAAACCAATCGGTTAGGTTTGTGCTTAACCATTTTTGAAGACTTCTCACTCGGTCGCGCATCCTGTGGGGTATCGCCGTCATACGTCGAGATCTTGTTTCACGTTTGAGAGGTACAATAAAGAGATTAAGCGGCAGGGCAACAAACAGGAATGTTCTCTAAACCAGGGCAGCAAGCCAACAGCTGTTCAAGTGCTGCCTTCTGATCCTGGGCCAAAGCCTTGAACGAGCGTTGAGACATAGTTTAGATCAGAGGTAGATCAAGACTGACCTTGGTCGGATAAATGAAAAGTGCCTTTGCCCCTTCATCTTGTTCAAGGATACGCAACAGCGGGACCTTTAGAGAGAGAGGGGTTAGTACAGGTGCAATAGGAATACGATAGACATTACTTGATAAATTACAGATTTTCCAGAAGCCGTGCTCGTGGAAACGATGACGTTCTTCCCTTGAGACAGCGCAGCTATCGCAGTCGCCTGATGAGTGTATAGTGTACTTATTTTTCGGGCATCGAGAAGGGCGGCCCTAATGGAGTCAGAAAGGGGTGGGTCTACTGTCCCTGCAAACGTTGAGACACAGATAGAGCGTATTCTCGGTAGACCTACCAATGGACCCTGGCTTGGCATCGAAAGTTCTCCTGTATTTGATTTGATCCTGATACCACTTCTGTTCATAAATCTCTTCGACGATCTCATCAATGGATCGCCGGTTTTCAGGACCAGGGATGTTCTGTGGTTCTACTTCGTCGCCAGTAGATGTAGTAGTGAGAGGTATATGATCCCGAGCTAAAGCCACAAGCAGGGTAACAGGGTCTTCGGCATCGGGACAGGCCTGCAATAACCTAAGAAGGACATGGCAGCGCGTCCCATAACTAATTAATCGCTAAAATCCATACTCCTCAATTGCTCCAGAAAATTGAGCATTCCTCTTCTCAATCAGCTGCTTGATAGAAGCAGGGTCCAGAGGTTCTGGAACAAAAGGCGTGCTAAGATATGGATGACGTCAACGACATGGCCAGGTTGATACGCAAAACCACTTGCGAGTCAGTCAGCAGTTTTTTTTTGCGAACCATGCTGTCGTCCATTTCAAGAACGAGTACGTGGTCGCTCTCGTCGTACGACGCGGGGCGTGCGTTATCTGCATAGTCAGAATATACGTCTTCCTTGGATGTCCGCTGTTGAGTAGAGCTATTGAATTTCAGGTGGTTGGCAGGGGTATAGGCGAAAGTCAAGAGTTCAGGTACAAGGACCCTGCGAAGTTAAATAAAATGAACGCGAATTCAGCATGGCACACCCATGACTAATAATACTTTATTTCCGCAACCCTCGCTAGCTCGAGTTGGCTGGAAGCGGAGGCAGGGTGAGTAAGAGACCGAAGCCAAGTCGGGAATGATACTAGCCGTTTGAGTAGGCCCTCAACAGAAGCACGGAGAGAATCGAACGAGGTAGCGAACTGTTTCCTGGAAGTACAAAAAGCTAATACCGTATTTAAAGCCTGAGGCAGGAGGTCGATTCAAGTTCAGGGCAATGCTGTCAGAACAGACCTTGAATATCTTGAGACAGCAGATGAGTGAATTGAAGGGCCACCCGTCACATGAACTCGGAGACACACCTTGAACAACTGGAGAATTTTCTAGAATTAAGTCCAAAGCAGTCGTCGTCTTTACAGATGCTCACCTCCTTGAAATAGTCAGGCCATTTAGAGTCGTCTTGTGAGTTAGACTTGGAACTCCCCTGAGCTGCTGACGGTTTTCCAGTTTCTGGGTGATTCTTGCTCGTCTTCGATTTCTTCCCTCGAGACGTGCCGACGCTTGGAGCTTCAGCTTCAGCTCCAGCAAGTTTGCGTTTTCCGGTGATCAAGCGCCCTTGCATTATGAAACTCAGTCTGGAGATGGGACGAAGCTCGACGCGTCGCGACTTCTTGACGCGTCTGTCACGTAACGTAACGCATAACGCGTAACAGGCCCATACAACTCACACCACTACCACCATCCGAGTGTTATTCCAACCCTACTGAGAGGTCGCGAGGTGCGCGTCCGCTGTCATTGACTTTGAATGCACCGGCACTGACTTCCTAGTAGTTTCTCAAATGCGTCCTTCTCTCCCGCGTCTTGTTCGCGTGTTGCCTCGCTCGGCAATTGCTCCAACTGAACACAGCCACCTTCCACCGAGGATCTATGACGAACTGCCAAAAAGCTCCCGAATGACACCCCCTCTCCTGGAAGTTCTCCTGAAAGAGAAGGAGCTTGCCGGATCCGATTACCCACCCTAACATTCGAATTGAGACTACCGTGTCAAAGAGGACATTTACGGGTGTAAAACGCGATTTGGTGGCACCTCTGAAGGCTATCCTGAGAGAACGATAGAAGAGTTGTGTCGGTAGGAAGCTTTGGGTGAGGAAGGTCTCTACATGTGCCTGTCCTTCCTGCACAGCGGTCTACAGTAGTTTCGTCTACGTCGGGTGCGATAACTTCTAATAAGTCCCCGAAAAAATATTATTATGACAATTAGACTCGACCACGTGATAGTTTTCTGAGGCAATTAGCTACGTCGTATCCAACGCACGTCCACGCAACCAACACGACGTGCCGACCGTTAAAATGCCAGCTCTAGTCTTCCGCGGTAGGTGGACGAGCATAGTCGTCGTAAATTAATTGAACAGACATCCCTGAATGTTTTGGTTTCGTCCTCAGGTATCTTACCCGCGATTTTGTTTGCTGCCCTCGCGTATGGGGCACGACACTTTTTAATCGGCCACATCACCAAATCTGGGGGAGGCGCTCTCTTTCTTGCGCAATGTCCACCCAACCCAGGGCCGTACAACATACGCTATACCGGACTAGGCCCTGTTGACAGTTTGCTCTGCTTTCTCGTCGCATTCTTTCAGTCCAACTTCGACTCGGAATACCTCCCCTTTTCCGCGGATTTCCTGGCTTCGTTGTCGACATTTGTGGCGTTGACTTTTGTCGAGTCTACCCGGAGCGGACGTTCAGTAATCTTGGCGTTCCCTGCGACCATGGGCCTGTTTTACCAGACCCAAGGCGCCGGAGTCTTTTTCCCTCTCTTTTGGCTGGCGTTTATTCTCTCAGGACATACCCGCATGTCACCTGCTGCGGCTAGGATCGATCAGGCTAACGCCGAAGCCGCCCTCTTCGCCGTTTTGATTGGCTTCGCCGTGCCGACCGCCCTCTTAATGACCCTACAGGATCCCATCGTGACAGCCCTTTGGAACTTTTTCCCATTTTTGATGTGGTTGGCGCAAAGGGGACATCTCTTCATCCGCCCCTCGTCGCGTTTCCACACGTCGGGCTACTGGACCGTACAAGCAACGTTCATCTTTACCTTCATATCCTCTGCGATATCCCATGTTTCCGTCATTTGGCCTGCAAGGGACAACCTCGTATTGCTCAGAAGTCTCTACATGCCGCCCATCTCACCCCCCGACCCCACAACGACAAGCCTTCAATTGGCTACTCACGTATTTCTGCAATGGGATTATGTGTTCACAATGGTTTCGGGCTTGATCGGGGCGTTCTGGTTCGCTAGCAATGTCGGACAGGCCGCCGCAATCGCCTTGTGGAATGTGATCGCGACTATGGTCGTAGGTCCCGGTGCTGCGATGTCAGGCGTTCTCATTTGGCGGGAGTGGAAGCTTAATGAGGGCGTCGAGAGAGGACTCCAAAAAAGAGCAGTAATGGTATCGAGTTTCGCGTCACGTAGCTGCGGTCCCAAGCTGCTTACCACTGTAGGGCTAGCACAGCGGTTTGGCCCAAAAACCGCGCCATCCTGCCTCCTATCGACCCTTTGTTACACTTCGGCTGTCGTCATCACTTTTCCTTTGTCGTTTATGGTTATCCCCTGTCTGCTCATTATTTCCTCACCTAACTTTCCCTACTTACACAGTGCTATGTGCAACTACTCATATTTTCCTGTATAATAACCTGGCTCTCTAGTCTAATACCGGTCGTCCCGCTCATTTAGTGTGATTGCCTCTGAAGTTATGCCTAATCGAAGGCACTCGAAAGGCAAGCCCGCTGCCTCGACCAAGTTCTTGTTATCTCGTCATCGCCTAGTCTCGTTTCGCTCTTCTCGTTCCCGTGGGCCTTGGCCACTTCCTATCCATTTCTCCCCTTGCGGAATTGACTCTGCCTTCAAACTCACAAGGACCATCGTCCATACGTCATCAAAAAAAAGGCTCTTTTAGATTGAAATGCACTACTGTATACAAAACGAAGGGACTGAACATGGCCAGGAGGTGCGGTGAAGGAATGGGCTCAGCTCTCAGCGCTTGCCTTTACCATTCGCTGAAGCCTTGGGTTTCGATTTGGTTGGTGCTTTTTTCTTGGGCCGATCAGAGTCATCAGACTCGTCACCTTTTATGCCACCGTCTGCCCGCTTCTTGTCCGCTGTAGTGCTAATTAGTTCTGGTTCATGCCCATGGAAGATCAAGTGTGACTTACACTTCGCGGCCTTTCTTTCGAGCTCATCCCAATCCTCCCCTGAACGTTTCCCAGTAAGATTCGTAGCCAATGCCGCAGCAAGGGGAGCACTTTACCTTCGCTCTCGTCGTCAAAGTCGGAGCCGCTGCCTTCGTCTTCACTAGCATTGGAAGCATCGAAATCACTCCCAGCACCACTAGAGCTCGACTTGATAGAGGACTGCACAGATTCTGCTTCGAACTCAGATTCGGTCTCAGACTCTTCGTCCTGTTCGCTCTGAAGAAGATTGAGTCGGGAATGGCGAAGGGGTTGGACATTAAAGAGACTGCACCTCATCACCAGTGCCACCCTAAGAACGTCCAACCTCCACCTCGGAAGAATTCATAAGGGCTGTCATTAATTGTCTTCATGATGGGTCCCCAGTTCAAGTTAACGGGACCCTCTGCGATCGGTATGTCGACAGAGCTGTAGAGGATCAGCAATTCATTCCAGCGGTGGGTATAGCCAAACATACTCCAACCAGTTCTTCACATCATCGAGTTGAAGGCTCGGTATGGAATTGATGTGCAGTGGGGCCTTCGTGAAATCCTTGAAGACGAAGACAAGATCGAACTGCTTCAGACCAAATTGCACGCGCTCCAAAGATGCAACCTCGATATCTCCCAGGGTAACCACCAAAAATGGCGGATCGGACAAATGGACTAGACATTCGGTCGTGGGCTGTAGGCGGACATTGGTCCGGAAGGGGACGCCCTCGAATGATAATTCCCGGAATGGGATATCGGGTTCTAGCGCGTCACCAGTCTAATGAATCGTGAGTAACAATCAAGGGGATGGGTCGTAACGAGAGAGACGCGCACGGAACTAACGGCTGCCTCCGCGATCTTTTCCGAGAAGGCCCTGAACTCCTTATTGAGCATCTGGCGCCGCTTTCGTTCTTGTTGCTCCATCTCAATTTCGTCTTCGTCGCCGTATCGGTACTTGCGCTTGCGGTTACCGGTTTCGTCGAACTGAACGTCTGAGGCTTCTCGGAAGAATTGCAAATCCTGACCAAATGAAGTGTTCAAAGGTAAAATTTACGAAGATGGAGGAAAGGGGCCGTACGTAAGTTTTCTTTTTCCCGATCATGATTGGGGCCTTTAGATGTATGTGGAGGATCACG
Source organism: Lactarius hatsudake (assembly GCA_024734325.1). NCBI lineage: Eukaryota > Fungi > Basidiomycota > Agaricomycetes > Russulales > Russulaceae > Lactarius > Lactarius hatsudake. Next base: position 1,010,897 of record JANSJP010000004.1, on the reverse strand, counting down.
AGGAGTTCGTGGTCGCAGGGCTGGAAGAATAGGTGCTTGACATTGCTGAACAGGATGTCTTGGGCACGCATGTCAGACGAGTCCGTCTATTAAACTAGCCAGCTCACCGATCTTCTGCGATCCCAAGGGGGCTTGATATCGAAGCCCATTCTGGTGGATCTCCACCTCTCCGGGTAGGCGCTTGCCATCGGGGGCGGGTCGTACAAAGACTTCAGGGAGTTTATGGGGTCTTCGGCCCCTCATTTCCACCAGAACATCTTGTTCGATGACATCTGCGAGTTCCTTCTTTTGTTGCTCCCGCTTGTTCACTTCCTTTTTCAAGTCGGTGATCTGCCTGCTGAGGGTGTCAAACCGATGGCCGTCAGTGGACCTGTACGTGACGGAACGGATAAAAGTTGCGTCTGGATCTTCGAAGGGCTGGCAACGGGTGAGCAAATGGATTACTCGATTACACGATCGACGAACCGTATCCTCCTTTTTGCCGGCGAGCTGTCCTGGTGTCTGGAAGTTGACTCGAAGATAGGTGAGGTCACCTTCGTCATTCTTGCTAACATTTTTTATCGTGTTGATGTGGAATGGAACTGCGAAACCATGAATGGGCAGAATCACCGTCTGTGCCTTGCGGTCTACGAAGATCTAAAGTGGGAGTGAGCACAAACCACCAGGAGAATAATCTTGGCTTACTCGCAACGTTTCGACTTCTCTAGGCAGACCCGCTTCACCTTTGTAACTTTGGAACTTCTTCCAAGATTTCCCCTCCTTGCCGTTTGCGCCATCACCCTCCTCTGAATACCTGGCTAATCCTTGGTCCTGCAACTGACGGTGAAGTTCCTTCTGATGCTCAGCAATCTTTGCACTTGTTGACTGCATCGCCTCTTCTTGTGCTGCGCTGCGAGTCTTGTTCCGTAGCACTTTGCCACCGGCGGTCTTGTTTTTCACCTGGCGAAACATTGCCATTGGTTTTTGGCGCCGGTTTTTGAGCGACCTTTTCTTCCTCCGAGTCCTCGCGAGTGAGGTAGAAGAGTGTGTCCTTTGTCGATTTAACACCTTCCGTTATGCAAATACCTTTGTCTTGGCCAACTTTCACGGTGTCGTTGATTTGCAAAGCATATCTGTGGGGGCTTTAGCGTATTTCACGACCTACGGTATGGCAATATACCGCTTATGGTCCTGGTCTTCGAGATCTTGGAAACCCAGGGAGAGACAGAAGACCATATTTGCCTTCAATTGTCGGCCGTTCTTGGGCGAAAGAAGATAGGTCGAATCACGGAACTCCATCCCCGTCTGTTGCTGGTGTGTTATGAATCATCAGGGCACATGACATGTGACTCACGCCAAAGCCAATGTTCTTCACAAAATGTTTTTCAAGGTCGGGTTTGTGCTTCTTGACGTAGGACAACGCGTGCTGATACAGATCTCTAGCCACGGCACCGTCCTTCATCCTCTGCAAAATCTCTGTTTGGAGATTTAGTAGCAAATTATAGACCGACTCTTGCTCCTGTAGAAGAGTTGAGATCCACGTAAGACAAAATGCACCGGAAAACCAACTTTGTCGGGGTCTACGATAAAGGTTCGACCAAGATTGGCGCAATAACCCTTATAACGCATCCCGAGAGAGACTAAGAATACGCCCTTAGTGAGACATGTCATCGGGACTTGATTCAGCGGTAGGCTTCAAGTCATAGCCACCAGTAGACGAGCGAGACTGGATTATAGGGGAATAGCAAAATTCCGTCGATAACCAATCGACCTGCGGGAAAGTAGGCATAAAGTAGGGGTGAAACGTTTCGTGCCACCTACGTCGTTAATTCCTCGCCCCTTTCCCCAAACTTTCATATCAGGACCCTTCGCACTCTCCCCTTCACCTGAGCCCAACCTAGCTTCGATCTGAGTGGCAAACTGGTCGTGGGAGATTTTCGTTTCTCGGTCAAGGATGGTCTCGAGCTTGACAGCCACATAGTGTGTCAACAGTGTGACCGTCAGGTTAGCGGCAGTTCTCGTCACTTTCTTCATTCCAGAGTGGACGTCACTACCAAATAAAATGTTGATGTTGATCGAACAACGTACCAGTTCCTCGTCATCTTTAACAGACATGAAGGTGGAAATAGCAGAAGCGATATCTACCACCTCAGGCTTCTTTTCCGAGGCCGCCAAGGCGTTGTTCCATTCATCAATGAGCTTGCCCGCGTAGGTTTCTTTACTCAGGCTCCCGATACGTTGATTGGAGGTGAATACACTCAAAAAACGAGGAAGTGCATCGCTTGGGGGTTCTTTGGACTTGGCTAGAGTGAAAATTTCAACAGGGACGATGGTCCTATGCCTTTGGAGCTGTTCGAGTATCCTTGCTGAAGAAAGAGTCAGAATGTCCCGGGCCGCTCATGAGATGAGTGCGGCACCTTTTGTCGCAGAGCAAAGGATAGATAACTTGTCTTTCTGGAACAAAAGGAATGTGGAGGGAAACTCGTATCCAAGGAGCCATGTCTATGAAACGAAACAAGAGCAAGGTCAGCAGGAGGCAAGTAAGAGATGCAGAGACGAACCTGGAACGCCGTCCCTTTCCTAACGGGTTCATCCTCTCCGGCGGCAAGGAATATAGCATCAACGTCGGCTATGGTGCTATACTCGTCGTTTTTGCCAGCTTTCTGATGGATATTCATGAGTTGTCGCAAATAGGGAAATGTAGTGATGACAGACAGTCCATGAGTCATAAATAATCTTCATCCGGGAGTTTATGAGCTCCTTGTTCAGTTCTACTGCCATGATGGGTGAGCAAAGAGCGTCTGAGCCGTGAGGTTGAGTTGAAAGTGACGAGATGACTCCCAGGCGCGCAGGCGCGTCGGTGGCAAAACAGAAAAGCGCGTCTGATATTATTATGTAATCTTGAGATCTACTATGACCGCTTGTCCGTATCCATCTGCCATCGCCGCATTCACCGACACACGCCCCCCGTCTGGGTGAATAAGTCCGCCGTGTGCCTCGTGAATGTGCCCGAATACGTGCAACTTGCATTGCTTGAGTTCACCCAAGGTGGCAGACAATGTTTTACACCCTGCGTGCACCCCTCTCCGAGCCACGTCTAACACCCCATATGCTGGCGTGTGTGTCAGAAGGATCTCCGTATCTCGTGGTATACGTCTATATATCGCTTGAAATCAATCGTCAGTCTTCCGCGATGAGTACAGATGAAAGGTCGAGGCCATCTCACCCTGTGCTTCTACGTCGGTCTCATATTGAAAAGACCCTGGCATAAATCGTGGGGCAGCCTGTGTGACGTTAGGTGCTGGTGTCTGGACGTACATGCGGACGTAAGGACGTACGGGAGAGCCATAAATCTTCCATACTTTGTCACCTGTCTTCAATTCCATCGACTCATGCTCTAGATAATACAAACCCGCAGCGCGTGCAGCCCGACTCTGCAGCATAGAACGCGCCTTGACCACATCCTAACCGCATCTAAGTCACACCGTCTTTGAAAGGATACTATAGGCTCACCTCTTTGCTCACGCTCGAATATAGTAGTCTCCCCGAGTTCACACTACCCTCGTCTAGACACAACTGTGGTACGGGATCTACTTTAGTCGGCGGCGCACGTCAGAAGAATACCTGTCACTCAACGTCATGGTTCCCAGCGATGACACTGCATGCCACGCAACTTTGAGCGTGCCACGTCAGACAGGTCAGAAGAAACTGGGCACCCACATTTTCACGGGATGGGGTAAGGACAGCAACCAGTCCACCGTCACCTTGAGCTGTTTCACGCTGCCCCAACTGCTAAGGTCGCCAGCGTGAATCAAGACATCGCCAGCAGGTACAGCGAACGTCTTGGAGTGGGTATCCGATACACACACAAATCGAGTCCAGCCCTGACCAGGATGTGAGGGTACATCATTTCCGTAGTGGTCATGGATAACAACGCTAGCGGAGGCATTGCTGCCTTGCGAAGTGGATGTACCCGGGCCCTTGAAAAGGCGTGTAACGAGTCCAGGAAGGGACGTCATGGGGATTGGGATAACTGAGAGTAATTCAAGGTTTGCAACGTTGCACAAACCAACCCTGGTATTTGAATGGAATTTTTTGGCTGTGCACCCTGTCCGTGTTCGCGTACATAGTAGTAAGAAACAGCGCGTGGAAAAGGTGCGGCGCAGATCTGTATAGCATATATAGCTATTGGTATGTCGTTTGTCCACGAGGCGCACCGGCGTAGTGTGCAGTGTCCTTGTGTGTAGTGTCCTTCCTAGTATTAAAATTTCGAGTCATAATGCCATATTTTGCAAAATCAATTCCCAAAGTAATTTTGAGTCAATATGGTATATGCGAAGTCAATGTCTGGTGGCCTAGAGTTCATTGGATTAAAATCTGTTCACTGTGAGACAGGAACATCTCCTGTAGTTGTGTTCCATTCATGGCCTGCTGGGACCTCCCAATCTCCATGACAGGCCCATGCCCAATCTGTCCTGGCGATGATCTTCTTCTGCGCGGCGACAAACGTCGCGACGGGGCACATCCCATCAGCATCTTCAGGGCACCCCTCGATGCCAGTGAGAGGCGCGACTGCGTCATTTACTATGATACGAATCTGTTCGCTCTCTCGCGAGGGGCAGGAAAGAACTGGGAGCTTCCTTGGTCTCAGTGTGGGCAGCGATCACAAATTAAACTCACGTTGGAACTGCACATTCGTTGAGAAGGGTGCAAGTTCGGACACGCGGAACGACCTGTGCTTCGGAATATGATCGGTGGGCAGTGGTCCATTGGCCGCAAAACTTGAGAGGTTGAGGGCTGTTATGACTACATGAAAAGACAGTGAATAAGAGTGGGCCTAACGATTGATGGAGGTATTAGCATTACTGTTCAGAACAACCACCTCGTGGGTCGCATCCACGTATAGATTATGATCTAATGGAAACGTAATAGGACTGTCGTCAAGAGTTGAATTGGTCGAGGAGTTGTGAGTCTGGATTGGGGTGTGTGTCAAACGAGCAACCAGCTCTTGTATATACCCGATGCCCTGTGCGCGTGCCAGAGGGGCTCCAAAAGCAGAGGTATACCTTTGAGCAATAAGAGGTCGGAATTGGACAAAAACGAAAGCCAACGATGTCTCACCAGAAGTATACATCCAAGCTGAGGGTCGCATTTAAGAATCAAAACGTGTGGAGTATGTATTGGACATACCCGTAATTAAACCCCTCCCATTCTTCCTCGGTAAATAAGCCACAGAATTTGGAGAAGCCAATGGCCACGGTCTACAACGGGTGTCATTAGGTGCCAGATGACGGTGATTGTAGCGGTGATGGTAGCGGACGACACTGACTTCATAAGCGCACATTTGCTGCATCGTATACACATCCTCGATGGTGAGTGCGTAGCCGTCAATGTGCTGCTGTAGCCGATCTCGCGTCTCTTTAAGGTAGACGCTTGTCCACTCTTTGAGGAACGGCGTGCCGCGGTCGCCCTTTCCACTTATACCAGCGTTGGGGCAGCTGAGAAAATATTAGTATAGCGAGGATGGGAGACGAAAAACTACAAACGTCATATAAGGAGCGAGGGTATTATTGAACTGTCTTATTATCAAGTTCACTTCTGACACAGACCAACGAAGGACTTACGTTACCAGCTTCAATAGTAATACTCTGAAGATATTTATCTTCATAAGGAATGCCCCAGAACCCAGCGGCGAAGTTGAGCGCTGAAGCAAGCATACGGTCTCTAATGGGGGAAAGTATCAGTAAACGTTACAGCGGCAGGTATACCAGGACGCACTGCGACTCTGTGCGAAACACGGGTAGCGATTCTGTGAAGTTCTGGAACGAGTCGTCAAGGACAGATATGACCCGCACTACGGACTTCGAACCTGGAGTAGGAATCCATACTTCAAACGGATCGAGATGCCAAGGTCGACTACATTGCACTCAGCGGTGAGAGCACTCCAAAATGCTAGGACTCACAAAGTTGCTGTCTTCCAAAAGGAGTCAATACTGCAATGGGTAAGCCCAGGGTTTGACGTATGCTTTGAGAAGAAACACACCCTCTTCGCCGAGCTTGTACGTCCTAGGGCGTATTAAATTAGATGTTTCCATGATAATTCGACCCACACTTACCAGTTGTTCAGAAAGTCTAGATCACCCTGCGCCGTCCAATCCGCCGCTGCTTCGTTCAAACGACGAGCCAAAGAGGCAGGGCCACCATACGAGGCTATCTCATCCCGGTAAGAGAGTCAAATAGTGGAATCTCGGAGTGCAGCACGTACACCAGGAGGTGGGGTATCTGGCCCCATGGCGGTGGAGAAAATGAAGACCGGTGACGCTGCAGCCATCAGGTGCACCAGGGTCGGAATCAACGCCAAATGTGCCTCGCTTGACGCTGTACCACGGAGAGAGGTTACCCCATTTTTTGAAAAGGTCAAAGCCCTTCTTTGACTTGCCACCCGCGTGCAATACCGAAGGTAAAACCAGCTGCGCTGCACCAGTGTGAATTGGATAGGATGGCGCAGTGAGGACGAGCGCAGGCTCTGCCCCGGTAGGGGTTACACCGGCATGACCAACGTTGGTAGGAAATAGGGTCGGAAGGTCGTTCGTCGGGGAGGGAGGTGGCCAATTGTGCACTTCGGTTGATCCAACATAAGGTGGAGCGAGAACGTGGGCAGAATCGTCCGCGGAAGACATTGACGAGGGACAAGAAGAGCCAGAGAAAACATATTGCGGAAGCAAACATACGAGAATGCCAGAAACGAAAGCAAGGAAAAGGTACGGCGTGGAGACTGTTCCGCCCTTGGAAAGCCAGAACGTTCGAAAAGCCGGTGGAGGGGAAGAGATGTCCGCAACATGAGACGGGAGGAGGTGCTGCTGCTCCTCAGGTTCTCTCTCGTTCATCTTTGTGTTTGTGGTGGTGTGGAACAAAGTGTCAAAATGAAGCAGCGCGGTTAAGTTGGCTCGTTCTGACAAGCGCCGAAATCGTTCAGAATAAATACAACCTCCTCTACCCGTGCCTCCAACACAGTCAACTTTTCTATTCTCGACTCCCATTCCCTCAGAGTTTCCCGCTCGTTCCGAGTCAGCAGCCCCTCGTTTTGACTCACATCGCTACGCTCTCGCTTTTCCGATACGGCCTTTATTCCCCTTTCCTCCGTTTCTGCCTGTTTCCTCACGTTGATATTATACACCGTCTTGTATAGGTTTCCCAAGAGTACGGAACAAGCTTTTGGTAAGTCAACATACCTAAAGAAAGTCGTCATTACATGGTGCAGCCCTATGATTATATTGGTGGGTTTTACCATAGGAAGAACATGCGCGTCGGATTGCGGTCGGCGCTTTTGGGAACTTCTTGGATGCTGATTAGAGATTCAGCTGACATCGCGGAGAGTAATGGCCGGACATCCTTGGGAGCAATCATTGTAAGTTTTGAGATCTGCAAGTTACTCCGCTAAGGAACTAAGGGAGAATCGGGTCAGGGGTGCACATACTTGTTTCTCATCAACCTTGCCAGAATCGATTAAGAGCCGTAATATCCGCACGCCTTCATCTCCGTGCCGCTCTCTAGTAACAGCTTCCAGCACGCGCCTTCGCAGTCGCGACGCTATGATCCCGAATTCTACATAGACTTTTGACCCGTTCAATGAGACGAAGGAAGAGGCTCTCCCTGTTGGTGTTGGATTGTCCACGAAGGCAAGCATGTTTAGGTAGGCTTTTACCAGCACAATATTCTTGGGCTTCCTCGTGTTGAGAACGAGCCCAGATGCCAATGTGTGGTCATGTTCAAGCTGCATAGATATATTAGCAGCTGTAGTAGGGTCTACGTCACGAATCAGTAAGGGAAGGCAGTTCGAGAAGGTAAAGACTCACCTGAACGAATGTCTGTTATTGTCTTTTGTTTACTCTCGGTTGCCTTGAGAGTAGCTTTGAGCACCGATGCAGCGCCGTCGTTAAAGCGTTCTCTCGCAGCAGACTCTATTAGCTGCTGAGGGAGCTCAGTTACCGCGAGCAAAAGGCGGAAGACGCGCACCTTGTTGCGAATATGGGTGTTGAACTTGGCGTAGTTAACCCGAAAGTATACATCATCCTATGAGAACTGTCAGGAGAAGCAGGGCAGTAGAACAAGCGTTAGCACTACATCAACAGCGTTTTCATCTGAGACTTTAATTCGCTACCAAAGAGTAAGCAATTACATGTAAGGGGTAGCACCCTACGTACCTTGGAGGGCCTTGAAGAGACGTGGCCTTTGGATTTCTGCAATCTTCCGCGTCAATTGCAAGGGCACGCCCACGCGAGGTGGTCGACGTACCAAACCAACTTTCTCTGCCTCCTCCTCTTCTCGTTTGAGGCGGTCTATCGCAACTTCACGAGCTTGGCGAAGTTCTTTGGCCGTCGGAAAACCAGCGATCTTCGCCTTCTCTTCGGTCTCATACAAAATCCGCTTGTCTTGCGGAGAGATGTGTGACAAAATAGTAGACGGTTTGAGATAGGATGAAGTCACGAGCCCATGCAGGGCTTGAGCGCAGGCAGTAGATTCTGTACACGCAGGTCAATGACCGCGTTGTGGATGGCTGTGGCGTCGTACCCTTCGAGCCTTGAGGGGCCATACGTGACATGATGTCTGGCGGACGAAGCTTTCCATGGTCAAGGATGAGCTGCACAATGCTAGCACCCTGCAGCGAGGTTCATTTGTCACTCAGAATATCAGGGGAATGAGACATACCAGCGTTCCAAAACACTGTTCCGCTAGCCAGACGTATCTCCCAAACCGTAGCCGTGCCAAACATTCGTTGGTGTTTACCTCGAATACTTCACCCCCATCCTCCGAGGTCGCATGCCAAAGGATGTTGTGCTGAATTAACACAAGGATGGCCGCACGCACGGTACGGGGTTTCAAGTTTGAATACCGCACAAGTTGGGGAAAGGGAAGGCGACCCCGGTTTAGGAGCGTGGAGACTACGATCTAAGTGCGAAATTTTGTTATAGGTCAAAACGGCGACGGGAGAGAACACATGGAATATATGCGGTCCTCACCGATGTGAATTGACCGAAATGCGAGTGAATGATTTGTGCACACACATTCGCGGTGTCGCCGTCCGCCATGATTAATGAATGGTTTTATTTATTGTTTTATTTTCATTTCGGTGCGAGAAATCATTAATATATAATTTTTTGACCACATAAATACAACGAAAGAAAGGAGCAAGGCTTTGAGACTGCAGTAAGCTGAACAGAACCCGAATAAACCGCTAGTACGATAAACACGGACACATCAAGGGTCGTCTGAACGATTCCCGCCCCTGCCCTCTCCCCGCGGTAGGCGCTGTCCATGTCACCTAAAAATGTCAGTAGACGTAGGATAACATGAGGAAAAGTACCATCCGTGGTACCAAGGAGAGCCATCAAAATACAAAACAGGACACCAGTGAGACACTTAGCCTTTAATGATACCAACTTGAGACGCGCGACGAGACGCGCCAGATAGCCAGGAGGAAGTGCCAGTAACGAAGCCATGTGCTGTGAGTAACTCTTACGTGACGCGCTGTGTGAGAAAGTCGAACGTTGATGCAGAAAAGGTCGGCGGGCCAAGGTGGCCAAAGAGCGTAGTAAGTATATGTCATCGCGTTCGGGTTTTTTTAGGGCCTAAAGATGATTTTGTGAGTGCTTGTTAGTATTTTGTGAATGGCGAACTGACTTTGCGACGACGACTGTTCTACCAAAGATTCGCTCTCTTCGACCTCGATTTCATCGAAAGACCGCTTTGACGCTATCGAAGCCGTCTTCCCCGATAGCGTGGAACTACCAGTTGATGCCGAATCTGGTTCGCCAGCTAGTGCAGTGTCGAGGTCGTCACCCTCGAAAGTATCGTCCCAGGCAACGTAACCGTCATCAAGCTCCCAAGTGTCTGCATTCTCATCGTCCTCCTCCGTGCGGGGAAGATCTACAATTTCGGGGAAATCTCCTGAGGATGACAATGCTGCTGTTGCTGTCTGAGCTAGGAGCGCATTTTGTCCCCCAGTGCTGTCGTGGTCGACGGCGTCCTGATCTAAATTGTCTGCAAGACCTGTGGTATTGCTCCCAGCCTCAGCGGGTTCGGTCAAATCTTCGCCAGTATTATCTGTCTCCTCTTCGAGGTCATCTTCACATCGTAAGTAAAATGTCGTAGGAAAGGTCTGGACCGACAAACCTGTAAATGCATCAAACTCTTGCTCATCCTCTAAGTCGCCACCGGCTCCAGGGAATTCAGTGTCGGGAGTCTGTGTTTCTGCGAGGCATTGGTAAGAAGGAAGAGGTGAAGAGAGGAGACTAGAGATCTACCTTCGGACACTCCCAACTGGGCGGCTTTACCCTCCGTCAACGGTTTTCTTGCTTCAGTGGGGACAGGGCGTCCAGCATCCGATTCTGGATTGGGAGTAATACTCTCTCTGGCAGGTGCTGTAATAGTACCAGGGGCCTCTGCATCACCGGAGACCTCGTTTTCGCGCAACTCATCACTTTCCTGATCCTCCGTCGAATCAGGATCAGCTGAGCTGCCTTGGTGGATGATATCGACTTCTAGTACAGACTCTGGTTCGTCGTTAGCAACAACAACTTGATCAGGTTCTTCTCGAGCCTGTACGTCCTCGGACGTAGGAAAATATTCTTGAGCATCAGCATATTCTTCATAGACCTCATCTTCATGTTCGGCTCCTCCGTCTTGGTCTTCTGCGTAACTACAGGATGTAGACTCCGCGTTCTCGTGCTCCTTCGCGCCCCCTTCAGTGAGCCCTTCGGAGCCGCCTTCGTTCGTGGCTTCTCGATGAGTCCGTTCCTGGTCATTAACAGCTTGGGTGGCAGTCAGCTCGTTTCCGGAAACATTGATTCAAAGAAACTGACCTAGATGAGAGATCTGATCGTCGGAGCTATCGGCTGAACGTCCTGCCGCTTCGGCAACGTCATTCCGCGTTGTTTGATTTTGAAGGGAGCGATAGCGACGGATGAATCTGGGGAGCACAGTTCGTAATCGGAGGCGGAGGGGTCCAGTGAAACCTAGGCCATGATGCAAGATATTCAAGTCATGCAACGATACTTCACGAGCATGCACGTTGTCCTTGAATAAGACGAAATAAGCGCAACATCGAAGGGAGAAAGAGAGGATCTACCTCGGACACAAGCAACTCCAAGTCGTAGGCATCGATTATCATCTCGCCTTCAACGAATTCAATTATGGACTGGACGCGTTCCTCTTGGCGTAAGGCCTCGAAAACGTCGTTCAGCGTTTCGTAGTAGAGGGTGGGTCGGCTTTGGAACAGTACGGTGTGAGCAGCCTCTGTAGCTGGTGCCTCCGTCTCGAGATCGTGTGTGTTGAGAGATACTGGCGCATTGAAAAGGGAGCACTCAGGCTGATCTGAGGACGAGGGTAGCTCCAAAAGAACCGGAGGTGGTGGCTCAATATAAACGCCTTCTGAGATTTCATGGGGATCCGAGTCGTCGTCTTCTGCTTCGTGTGATTCAGCAGCCACTGTGCTATCCGGCGCTTCTCCAGGGAAGTCACCTTCATAACTTTCATCATGCTCCTGTACATCTTCATGAGCTGAGTCATTCTGAATCTCCGATTGATGAGAGCTCTCTTCAACAGTGGCGGGCTCTACGGTAGAAACGTCTTGCGCGTCCTTTTGTTCCAGAGGTTGATGAGTGTCCGAGCCGTTGGACATGCCGTCGGCTACAGCATCTGTTGTCTTGAGGTCCGCGTCTTCGGACACGACCTCTGAGCCACTTGCTTGCGGGACGACGACAACATTGGGCTGGTCTGAGGTTGGAACATCGGTGTTCTCCGGTATCTCTGCTTGGGGGAAAGTTGGTGTGAGGCGTCCTGGTTCCGCAGCCTGAGAATAAGGGGGTTCGAGACTTGCGGACCCAGGAACGTGTTCTGAGACAATACCAGTGTCTGAAGAAGGGAAATGAGCCTCTGACGGTTTTTCGGAGAGATCCTGAACAGTGAGGTCTGTAGAAAGAGCCATGGGTGGGTGAGTTGAGAATATTTCCTCCCGCGGGGCGTCGTAGACATCAATGTCGACCAACTCGGTGTCAGGGACAGGAATTTCGCCATCCGCCATCTCATACTCCACATTCTCATTGAAATAATCATCCATGTCTACCTCCACGTCTTGCTGAGGACCGTGAGAGGGAAACGGGTCAGAAAGGTGTATTGGGTGAAGGTCTTCCTCCATGATCGTTTCGGGTTGACTCCAAGGCTTTGGGGACGACAGTGTCGTATGCATGTGAACGTCCATATCTCCGGCGTAGTCAAGCATCGGAGCATCGTATGAGTCCATTATCGTTGACGTTGACCGTGACACCGACAAGGACATTACCAGTGGTGGTTAAGGGCAGGCTTTCTTGTGACGCGAGACATGTCACATTTTGTAAACTGTTAGGCTGGACCGGACCGGACTCTCCTACCAGTCACGATGTCCTCTCAGGCTCAGGCGAATTCAGACGAGCAAACACTGGCGCGTCTTGCTGACACTGAGTACCTCGTTCGGCGCTCTGTGACAAAAGGATATCAACTATTTTCCATCCTAACTCCTCCTATCTATGCCGGTATCAGTATCTTTCGGAAAGGGAGAGGTCATCTCACAATAAACCGTCTATTGCGTGCAACATGGCTTGGTGGAGCGGCCGGTATGCGCGACAACATATCTTGCGTCCCATTCGCCCCTCACGTATTCGTTCAGGTATCGCTAGTGGTGGAGCATTTGAGTATATCAGGTCCTCGAATTCAAGTACAGAGACCCTTCGCTCTCGCCGGATCCGCGCAGCATATGACGTATCTGCAATGTTACCTAGTCCATTCTTACGGCCCTGATACATTTCTCGCAGACAGACGCTCTTAGGGCGGACGACCACGCAACAATCGGTGCACTTCTCTGTGCTGTGCTCACTCCCGCAATCTTTTGGAAACGTGGAACGGCTATTCACTGTATGTTCTAACCAGATTTGCGATTAAAATCCATAAATAATTGACGAACCCTTTCAGTGATTTTCGGTGGTGCGGGTTTAGGCACCGCGGCGGGATACTTTACACATGTTGCGAGAAGCGCGTCTGGCGATGTGCCACCAAGACCGGTCGTCCCGCAGATCGCTTCCGGCTCTTGAAATACCCATTCTACTCACTCGAGGACGTCTGTTTCAAGCACTGTCGAAGACACTCTTCTTCCATTATGCTCTCAGACGACCAATGTTGCAATTCCTAGTTCTGTGCCTCGTCCCTCAACCTGCCATCGACCCATGGATACACAACCAGCAAGTCCTCATCAGATGGTCTCCCCAAGCCGCTGCTTTCACCCTGGAGCTCTCCAGCGCGCTGTTTAGCACCGTCGAAACAGTCGACTCCGCTCATATGTTCCTTTGAGGTTATGTGAATGTGCTCGCTGAAGCGCCTTTCCAGACCGTGACCAACGCAGGGCAGATGATGTTATCTTCTGCCAATGCTCGGCGGCGGCGGAAGGACGAGAAGTGGTTTTCACGAGACGTGAACGCTCGTTTTGAATGATTTTGTGCGTTTCTTCGTGTAGATGATTTTGGGACTCGTTGAAACGTGCCAGCCTCGTCACGAATTGTGAACCTATGACAATTGGTAAGTAACAGAGCTTTGTGTCCAGGTAAAAGGAAAGGACCTAGCAGATATTTTCTCACAACGGTGCTTGTTATTTGCCCAGACTCGTCATCGATCAGATATTTGTTTCCTTTGAGCGGAGTGAAACCGTCGTGACCCTGTGCCATGTACTCCCTTGTCAAGATTTTATACTTGGGTTCGATGTCATTCTGCAGGATAGGTTCACCATCCTTCAGGACTGGCGTCGAAGGACCGTCGTCAGAAGATTTGATTGATACGTTGTCAGGATACTCTTCTTGCAGCCATACTCCCACCACGCGTTGACCAGGTGGGCGGCGGGAATCCCAGGACACACGAAAGCCAGAAATTACGGGGAATCTCCTGTAGATCCGGTTGGCGATGATGAACAATAAACATTTCGAGCGAAATCGACGAAGGACCCTACCCCTCTTGAGCCGGCCAGGTTGATAAAGATGCTTCCAATGCTTCCCATAGTGACTTTCCGCTGATTTCCAAAACTACCAAGGGATCCTCGAACGGAAGAATTTCGAGAACGTCACCGAGGGTCAAGAAACCTACTCAATCGATACTCATGAGTCCGCGCAAACTCTAGCTGTAGAAAATATTCATACCGGGACCGTATACAGAGTCTCCACGCAGCATGCCGGCGCAGATTAAAACGCCATCCGCGCCCCCTTTAATTCCCTTCATACATAGCGCGTCATCATACGTGTGTCTTAGAATATCTGCGAACCAATCTGCGCTGGCGGACTGCAGAGAGAAAGAGATCAACGAATAACGAACGGTCAAGAACGAACGAGCGTGTCCTCAACCTCTCTTGTCCGAATGAGCTGAGACCTAACATCGAGCTCTGCCGAAAGCTTGCATAAAGGTGCTTTGAGTGAAGCGCCGACGGAAGCGAGGATACGATCAAGAATCTTGCGGAGCTTTTGGCAAGACCGCAAACTCGGAATAATATCGTGACGCTTTCCTACAGTAAGTGATTTGTGCTCCGAAGCCATAGCATTTCCATACTGTGTGTGCTTACCAGTAACCCTGCTGATCAACTTCTTCCTAATGCTCCCTTCCGGTGTGTCCTTGAGTTCTAACAGGATCTCGCTTAGTTCGCGGAAATCCGTCCCGCTTTTTACGACCAACGCATCGCCCTCGTCGTGTTCAGCACCAAGGACGTGACGAGAGAGATCGTAATTATCCCATTTATCGACTCCGCGCCCTACGAAATAGAGGTGATCGTGGCCACCGAAGATGATGTCCGCACCATGCTCGTTAGCGATGTCGGAGGGAGACTGTGACGAAGGTGTTATCGCAAGTAATTGCTTTGCAAGCTGAATATCCTGATCGAAGAGTTAGCAATCGTTCGCGATGCCTTGCGACGCTCTTCATAATTCACCTTGGGAAGTCTGTGAGATAATGTCAGTCAGAATGAAGAAACAGCTTAGCAAGCTTACCGCGCGTGGGTCAGAGCAATGATGATGTCGCATTTATGCGGACCCGCTGGATCGCGCAGGACCTGAGACAGCCGCTTACCCGTCTCCGCCATGTCCTGATACACGAAGGCGGAGGGCCAAGAAGATACTGTTGTAATCCATTCCCTGCGATAAGAAACCCAAACCGAGTCATCAGTATTTAGCGTAGATGAGCGAATACGCAACAGGACGTCACTTTTCAACGAGGCCAATGACTCCGATCCTAGTCCCGCTCCTTTCTAATACGATGAATTCCAACAACTTGTCTGGTACTTGTGACGTATTGGTGTCGATGATATTGCTCAGAAGCCATGGCTATGTCGCCGAGAAAATGTTATGATACTCTACGATTCGTGGCGCGCGAAGAACTCACAAACTTCGTGTCTTTAAGCAGTGTACAAAGATGGGGGTATCCTACATTCATTCTTCAGAACTTGAAGCAAGTTGAGTGGATCTTTGGCCGTACCAAAGTCAAAGTCATGGTTTCCTGGGGCGATACGATTAAAAATGGCTTCATTGTGAATGTCACTAGTCTTGCTCACCCACGAGAGACACATCAGGAGCGAGTGTATTCATCACCGGCACCTGCGGCGTTCAGCAAGCGTATGACTTCAGCACGAACAAACGCACCATATGACTCCCTCTAGTCACAGAACTGTCTACACTCGGTGAAAATACATCGCCCGAAAACAGCGACAAGCCATCTCGTTTTCCATCATTTCTCAGAGGCCACTGGTCACGAATGTCTTCCAGAAGACCAGCAAATTGGGTTACGTTTATGGTTTCGGAAGAAGTAGGACTTATTTTTTGAGGCCGAACACGATAGACATCGTTCCAGTGCAGAATAGAGAGTTGGGACATGTTAAACTCGTGCTATGCTCGAGCTTCATCATGATGCGATGTGATTGTGATCGTGAGCGGTTATCAGTGATTATATAAGTGGTTGAGCCAAGCCGCCAAGCCGCTGTGTCCCTAGTGTGTCCCTGCATGTCGTGGGCTTGGGCATATTTTCGGGTCCTGCCTGCGCTGGTGATGCCTTAGCTGGCTTCGTGCCTTCTAGGCGTACCCCTTTTTACCTCACCCCAGGTTGCTGCGGCCTTCAGCTTACGAACTCTAATCCCTACCGTAGTCATCCTTCTGACTCACTCTTCTCCCCCTTTTCCACTGGTCTCAGGTTTCTTTCTTATACCTCGGTGGTTCCATCCCGTTACGGAAGGAGCAGGAACGGCAACATCCGGTGCGATCGAGCACAGTGCGAATGTTCTCTGTGGCGTTTACGTACAGAGTAGCGGCTGGGTGGGACCAGCCATGTATTCACATGTTGTCCCGGAATAAGATGACAAGTGCCAGCCTGAGCCCATCAATCCGTTCTTGTTGCGCGACCTGGTGCTTCTGTGTTATTGACCCATCCGGGCATTTTTTACCCTGCTTCAAATGACCAAATGTCTCTAGCTCTAGTGTGGTGCTGTTGTAGACACGTTCACGATATTGCAGTCATCTCGCAGTAGCGTCTGCAAAATTGGGGGCTCAGGCTGTCAATGGTTGTCAGGGACTGGTCCTTGACAGCTTTGATAGGGTCCAGTTTTGCAGATGTAGCCGGACAGGATTACGACTCATAGGGCTGGTATTAGCATAAGAGTGACCCCTTCCGAGTCGTCCTCAGAGCTTAGTTCATTATCCACATCATTAATGAGCACTCAAAGGTTTGTCCAAGGCATTCGTTTGCTATATTACCGCGGGCTAATGGACCGAATTCTCACCACCAATCTCTAATCAGCCAGCTGCCAGTCTCCTTGCCGACTTTTTCTGAATTGCTCTTATCGATCGGCTCTCCCAGCCTGAGGTGTGTCTAGTGCCTTCGTCTACCATGTTGCGTGACCAATTGACTAAGTACTCACTGCTAATATTCGAGTAGCCTTCGTCCACTTTTCTCATCGAGTGATCTATCTTCTAGTGCCACCTCGCATCTTCAAGGTCACCACAAGAAACGGGAGAATGCACATGCTCAAGGTGCGTCCTCAAGTACCCCCGTGGCGACTGCAGCGAGTATTGACTTCGTGTGGCAAAGGCGAGAGGGTTGAGCATGTAACAAGAATTGGCATGCTCCCAGACAATGTCTTACTGGAAATATTTGATTTATATCGAAATGATCACGACTACGCCAGCCGCACTGTATGGAAATGGCACTTACTCGTGCATGTATGTCGAAGATGGCGACAAATCGTACTTGCATCACCACACCGTCTCAATCTCCAAATTCTCTGCACACACAGAACTCCTGTCAGGAAATATCTGGGTATCTGGCCAGCCTTTCCTATCGTTATCGATTATTGCTATTCCGGGAGCGGCATTACATCTAACGATGAAGATAATGTCATCGCTGCACTTGGACACCGCAGTCATATATGTTATGTCAGGCTTGACATGACAGGCCCGCAGTTGGGAGAGATGGCGGCGGTGATGCAGGAGCCATTTCCTGTGCTGACGCACCTCTTCATTGGCTCGGACGATGTGAATGCACCGGTCCTTCCTGGCGGATTTTTGGGGGGATCTGCACCATGTTTACAGGAAATCGCCTTATCCGGAATTCCTTATCCAACACTACCAACACTTCTTTTGTCGGCCAGTAACCTCGTCGAGCTCAGCCTTCACAAAATCCCCCCAACTGGTTATATTTCACCTGAGGCAGTGGGTGCATGTTTGGCCGCGTTGCCCAGACTCTACACCTTTCGCATCGGATTTCGATCGGCCACTCCTCGCCCTGATCGACTACGCCCACTTCCCACAACACGGACTGTCCTGCCTGCTCTCACCTCCTTTCGATTCAACGGTCCTAGCGAGTATCTGGAGAACCTAGTCGCCCAGATTGACAGCCCTCAACTTGGCCAGATCTTCGTATTTTACTTGAATCAGCATGTTGACTTCCACGTTGCTCAACTCTCCAAGTTCATCGATCGCTCAGTAGGCCCCGAGATATCCCTATTTAGGCACGCACAAGTTACCTTTGTCAGTGACTGGGTCTCCTTCACCACGTATCGTCACGAAACCCATCCAACTTCGGGTTGGCTCCCTGTTAGAACACTCATTTCATGCCAAGGGATTGATTGGCAAGTTTCCCACATCGCCCAGGTGCTCAGCCAATTTTCCGCTACACTCAATGTGGTCCATCTCAAGCTCGACGCCCAGCTCGAGGAAGGACGTCGGTTAGAGGGTACAGACGACGTTGAATGGCTATACCTCCTCCGCCAATTCTCCTACGTGCGGACGCTGCATGTATCTCAGGAGCTCGCGGGGCACGTCGCTCTTGTACTGGAAGACATCACGAGGGAGATGGTCACCGAAGTGTTACCATCTCTTGACTTGATTTGCATGGTGGGTCAGCCGGCATCATCCGTTGAGAAGTTTGTCGCCGTCCGCCAGCTCGCTGGTCGCCCCGTGACCACCATCTACACAGAAACAGAATTTTATGAAAGACTCAAGTCTTACGTCGGCAAATAAGAGATATCAGTGCATACTCTGTTGCCTGGTAGATTACAATCCGACAGTCTTAATCACCCATCTGTCGTATTTAGGAGATTGCCATACATGCAGACGAATATATACATTATATCTAACAATGGACCATATGGGCTTGTCACGATTAGCCTTGGACCAAGAGTCCTGTTAGCCGTCAACGACAGCACAGCGCAACCAGGTTCTACGCCTGGATGAATTTTTGGCAGGCGTAAGCAGGATATACATGACACCGAAAGTGGAGAGGGTGGTGCTCAGAGTCTGAGTCGCGTTCGGGGTGTCATCCATCTACACTCGGTCGTGTTATCGCTTGTTGCCCGACAATTGGAAGCGGGACCTGAGCCTATTCACTGGTGTGCCATCAACTCGAACCTAGTCCGAACATGCGAGAGAGGGAGACGGGAAGGCGTCAGGAAGAGAAGTATTGGAAGGTGCAAATTCGCATGTATTCACCCCACTGTGACCGAGAAAACGGTGAGACCCATCAATAGAAATGACATGAATTTAAAAACATATGCAAGTGAAGAAAATAAAACCGGAAAGGATACGCGAGAACAGCGGTCGTCGACACTACCTTCCGATGCAATGGTGCAACTTTGGGTCAACATCCGAACGGAATTGAGAGTGGCCGCCTTGCTGTGGGGACGTTCCCATTCTCCATGGAGTCTGTGTGACCACGAGCTTTTATAAGCGGTGGCCGTATCACTTTAAGTTACAAGGATGTGGAAATTGTTTCTGTTTCCCTGGCGAAGCACCTTCTTCTTGCTAAAACGCTCGCCATGACACCCCTCCTGTGGTGTTTTCTTTTGGTACAGCCAATATGCCATCTTCCCTCCAGGCCTCCACCGCTCCTCTAGCTGATGGAAGCCGATAGTGTCCATGAGTTCCTTCATATGCTCCATGGTTGTGTAACGTGAATTGTTCACGCAGGAGAGGGGAAGCTGTAGCGTGCATAAGTCATATATTATATGTTCAAAAGTAAACCCGTAGGACGCACAGCAAGGAAACAAAGGCCGCCAAGGCGAAGCATTGAATGCGCCTGGACCAGCATCCGACCTGGTCGGAAGTAAACTCGGGCGTCATCACCCTGTGAATCAGGCATGGTGTATGATGGGCGTACCGCGATCTTCTCCGTCTGGAACGAAGTTGAGGACGAGACTGAGGCTAATTATATCCCATGCCTCGCGATGCTGGCCCGGATCCATGAGGCAAAAATCTTGCTCCAAAATGGACGCATGGCGTGAATGCAGATCGATTGCCATCACATCTATCCAAGACGCGCAATCACCATAGTTGTCAGGTCCGGACGGCGCCCACCTCCAGTAACCTTGGGACAGCCCGTGTCAAGGGGAAGGAGTCGATACTCTGACATTCGACTCGTACAGCACTCACCTGTGCCTCTCTTTCTCGTTTTCCTTCGCCACCAGCGCTGCCCACCCCATTTGTTTCAGCCATCCGATCAGCACCTTTTCGCTCCCACCCCCCCTGTCGCTGCTCTGCCCGATACAGGACATGCGCTGATATGCCTCCAGACCACCCAGCTCCTCTATCTCGCGGTTCACGTTTGCCAGTGCATCTCCCTGGGCACTTTTGTGTTGTTTGAGTAATGTGTGGAATTTGCGGATCACCGTGCGGCTAGCGCGTGGTGTGCTAGAGGAGCCATCATGTCTCCCAGCAAGTGTTACAGGAAATTTACGCCTGGTGGCTTTAGGCATGTCGAAAAGTACAAAAAATGCCTCCAAATGTACCACACTAAGGGGCCAGCATGATCAATCAACAGCAATATGGGAGTTGGGAGTAATGAGGCTAGCTTGTCGCGCTTTAGGAGGATGAGCGGTGTTTGTGTCAATGCCTTCACTAGACCATGATGCATGATGAGTCACCTAGTCACCTGACATGACCGAGAATCATGGCATATAGAGTGTTCGTCCGTAGGTGCGGATCAGCAAATATTCCCCTAACGTGCTTCTGCGATCGGCTACAAGTCCGCGATGGATACCACACAGGTGGAAAGAAGTAACCCATGTACGGCAAGTTGCACTAAACGGTCGACTGGAGTCTCTCCTTCGGCGTCGGTTGTCTTTGTCTCCAAGACATATCCGCGCAACACGGGGGTGGCGGATCTTAGACTGACAAGAGCGACCACTAGCATGCGGCGCATCTAGATAACCTAGTTTTCACGTCTGCTATATCCTACTGAGTACATGTAACGTTCTGTGATTGATCGGCATATGGGTTGCAGTCAGCCTAGACGCTAGAGCTTCCCTAACCTCAGTTGCGCAGCGGACTCGTCCCTGGCAGCAGATAGGGTTGGAATCCCTAACCGCACTAGTTCGATGACTGGACGATACAATTCGGTCTGCAAGGCGACATCGGTGACCCGTCAGCATCCATGTATTGGCCATTCTTAGAATGGCAGCCGGACCTTAATCAATCCCCACACACCCTCACGTGCTTTGGGTGATTTCTCTTCAGCGATCTCAGTGCGCTCGCTTGAGCACACCGCTTGTGCCTCCCGCAACGATTTCGTCGACGAGACCTGCGTCGCGCGCTTCCATAGGGGTGAAGCGATGTCCTTCAACCACAAATCTGTGGGTGGCAGTAGCGGAAACCTTGGCGCGCACGATGGCTGCGAATGAAACGGGCCAACCTAAACCAAAGTCAATCTCGTTCATGCACATCCAGGCGTTGCGTTTGACGCCGTCCGTCATGACGCGATAATCAAAGGCGAGCGAGAGCATGGCACCGGCGGCAAAGCAGTGACCATTGATGGCGGCCACGGTCGGAACTGTGGGTGTGGTTTCGTCAGCAGAAGAACAGAATTGGCGCTGGGTGACGGAAAGTAGGGAATATAAACTCACGGGGGAAAGTGAGCAGATAGAGGAGGAGTGGGTCAAAGGTTGCTGTGGGAGTTGTGTAAGTTGGTTCCAAACGAAACTTGTGAGGTCTTGGCGCATCACGCACCCGGGAACCACGCCGGGTCGGCGACAACACTAGGGAGGTCAAGCCCTGTGCAGAGGGCTCAGGCAGGCCAATACATAGTCATAACACCTCTGACGTACCATTGCTGAAAAACTTCTCTTGATTGAGGCGACCAACGATGACAACGGCACCTGCTCCAGCGTTCTTGTCCTTCCTAGCTTTTCCATCCGCGCGCTCCTTTCGCCATTCACGTTCTATGGTCTGAAGGGCTGGTTTCAATGCGTCGTTGATCAAAGTCTTCACCAAACGGTTATCGACGCCGTTATGCAGTTCAATTTGCCAGACGGTGGGAGAGGCTGTGAAGTTGGTTATTGTCGTTCTAACAATTCCTGAGTTGACAACCCACGTCGTGTTAATGTTAAAAGAGATGTTTGGGAGCCTGCGGGGAGCCGGAGAATGAACGCTGTTGACATTTTGGATAATTCCTTGTGTGGTCCACGAGAGGGCTGGACACTATGGTTTGTTCCTTCGTCGAGCTTTTAATTTCGCACACTCAGCCGATTAGTCAATAGAAAACACAGATGTCCCCTGGGCGTAGACTCGTAACCAGTCGTTCTATGGGGGTGTCGGCTGCGCAAGCCGGCACCCCCATAGAGCGAGCGGTCACCGGTCTACCTCGGCGCACGAGGGCCCAGGGGTTGTTTGTGGACCCAAAGGTTCTATTCCTACGGCGTGTTTGTATGGGCCTGGTGACGCGCGCGTCATGCATCATGCATCATGTGCCACGAGTACCAGCTGCGAAAAGTGTGCATCCCACCAACGGTCGCCATCCACCGTGCCCCCGTTTCTCACCATCACCCCTTGTCACTGCCCTGTCGGCTGTCCATAGCCACCGAGATTGCGCAGATCGTCCCACTGTTGTCAGATTCGGTGTAAATCCACTTTTTGGCCGTTTTTTGGAGCCGTCGGCCTAGCACGTGATCCGACTATTTTGTCTCCATTCTCCCATCGGCTCACTTCTCGTCACTCGTTCTTCAACAAATGCTCAATAATTCCGACACTAGCAGCCACCATTGATCGACTGGACTGTGGATTGATCAACCACACTCCAGTTGACCCCCTGCCCGCGTCGTCGCCGAAGGTCCCGCCTTCTTATGACTGACACCCTCGAAACCTTTGGAATATCATCCACGCCTACACCCCTGGTCGATGAATCGATCCAGAAGAGCGCTCTTTGTCTCAGACAAAGGCCCGCCTGTCTTTCTCCTCATTTTCTCTCAGTTTCTTTCCCAGTACGCCTTGTCGACGCCACTCGCACTGTCCTTGTCGACCACTCACACTCTCTTTGGACGATACCTTCCTCCTTCTCGATACATACTTCCACCGTTTCATCTCAACACCCCCTCTGATACAATATGCGTCGACAGTGCCACCCGTACCAGGGACATCGGAGATCACCATCCTCTTGCCCCAACAGTCTACCTTCTTTACTCCATCTCGTTTTGATCCTTCGTTATACTTTCCCCCCAACTTTCGCTACTACCAGTTTTTCGACTTGGAGCTTTTAACGACAACCCTTACTTACACATACACGGTGTATATAAGGGGTCTGGCATCCAATAAATCACTGTCCCTGCGTCTTATCTCGCTCTCTTCTTGACCTCTCGCATGATCGTGTGATGCTCGTTGGTGCAGGTTTAAATCACAGACTCCCGCGCGGACACCGAAGCCGCGTTCGTGCTCACTTCTAAACTTAACATTTGTTATTCGCGTCGTCATACTACGCGATACGGGTGGGTCTTGCTCGATCCCCTCACTCGCCAGGGCCACCTCTTGCACAATCGCCTCCCCTCGCTCTCGTAGTCGGTCGGCTCTTTCGTTCGACCTCCGTACCGTTCTCCCCAGACCCTCGAAGCGTTCCGCGACACCCCCACTTTGCCTCCATTCCTCTCGATGCACCCTCGCCTCGGAACGACCTTCTTCGACGAGCACCACGATTTGAGGCTCTCGTTCCGTCTCGTTCCTACTTTCCCGCGCACTTTCGAGCACGTACGGAGAAGGACGTCCCACTGTCGTGCGTCATAATGTTTCAGCCCTCTTTGTTCATTATGTTCGTATGCTCCAACTCTTCATTTGGTTACTCATGTTCGTGCCTATATCCCTTTCTCTCACCTTAACTCTGTACGTTTGTCCCCCCTACTTGTCGTACTTCACTCGATCCCCGTACTTCCTCCACCATACGTTTGACTTAGTCGTTGTATATGGGCTTGCATGTGTTGGGCTGACCGAGAAACAACTAGGAAACCGACGGGGTACTCGCCGTTTTACATGGCACATGGAGTAGAGCCGACGCTCCCGTTCGATCTTACCCTCGCCACTTTCCTTGTCCCCTACGCCGCCAAGCCGCTGACGATCGAAGAGCTCATAGCCGTCCGCACATGGCAACTTCAAAAGCGCGAAGAACAATCTTGCTGCAATCCGCCGCTTCGAATCGGTGGAGCAATTCGAGAAGGCGCACGCGGCCACCATTCGCGACCACGACTTCAAGCCTGGCGCAACTCGTTCTCGTGAGGAACTCGACCCCTCAGTACCGCCTCGCAGAGCTGAGATGGCGCAGTCTTAAAGCTGGAATACGCTGTCTTCCGCCTGGTTCCGTACTATGCACGCTCCCGAACTTCGATCCCTGTCATGCAGCTGATAGAGCGCGAAGACCTTATCAAGATCCACCTGGATGTAGACATGGTTGAAGAACACCCGGAGGGTGAGGAAGGCAGCGCAGAGGATGTGCAAGAGACGGAGGGAAGGGTGCTGAGGAGCGGATGCGCACCGTCTCACTCTGCGGAAATAGCCCATTTGTTGTGGTCAAAGCGGAAGTTCTTCCTGGACAACGTCGGGGCTGGCGTGGCGCGGACCGCTTGTTCATTGCGTAACGCCCCGGTTCTGTAAGAGGCTGCGTTTGCGCATACCGATATTCCCCAGGGGTTTTTCCCGAAACGAGGTCGCATTGTTCGTGGATGTGTACTTAAGCTTTCGGAAGGTACAAATCATCCGTCCTCGCCTTCGGCCGATAACTCACCTGCCCACTCAATCGCTTAGTTGTTTTTCTTCATCATGTCGACTTGATAGTAATACACGAGTTTTATTTTGAAACTCGGCGGCGCTCAAGGCTTCGTAGCTCGCACCAAAGTGGGTCCAATAAATACTCGCCAGCGTGGCGCGCCGTCCTCGTAGTCAAGTGTAGCCTTGAGGAAATAGCGTGTCTCGCCCTTCGCGGCTAATTTCGTTATATACATTAAAAAAAGCTTTACGCACCTGCTGCTGGGAAATCTGCCACGTAGATTCCTGCCTCTTGCAGAGGACACAATGACAGCCAGGCAGTTGCATCGCCATGTCCATGTCACCCCACGCCAAGAACGACAAACTTCAGCACAGCGCTTCGGCGTCTGTCTGTGCGTCCCATTAGATTCCTGTGCAGCCGTAGCCGCCACACTACACCACGCCGCGCCGAAATGGCCCAACAGGACCTGGACCGGCCAGCTGCTGACGGCGAGTAGGATCGATGGTCATCGTCATTGATACCAACCAACGACCACGTAGGCCGAGAGTGATGGCCTGCTCGGTGGAAGCCAACCTGTGACAGTCCTCGGACCACCCCTCATTGCCGCCAGTGAGTCAGCGCTGACTGCTAGTGAAGCAGCAAGCGGATTCGGGTAGAAAGTGCGTGTCTCGATGATAGAAGTGGGGGCCTGAGCTGCTTTTGGAAGCTAGGTAGGGGACGTCGTCCGAGTCGCCAAGACGTGCCGTACCACCCACCTTTCGGTCGACACAGACGAATGAATTGGATGAATGAAAGGCGCAAGGCTGCCGCCGCCGCCGCCAGGGCGTGGGGCGACAAAGGAGGACAAAAGCCGGTGGCACGGCGCCATTGGAAGTGTCTTTGATCTTCAACATTCTCGCACTTGGGGATAGCACGCATCATCAAAAAGAACGAGGTAACTCACACAAGGTCACGGTAGCGAACGCACTTATAAAAGTTGTTATACAGGCCCCCGAGGTTCTGCCCCCCCCCCCCCCCCCCCCCCCCAAGGCGTGGTGCCCCCTTCTTTAGTCTTCTTCGCACGCAGATTGAATCATTAGGCTGTCATGGTGGGCGGCGTGCGGGCGTGGTGGGGTGCTGAGTACGCTCGTGGGGAAAGAAGGAAAGAGATGCAATGCGCACACCGGGGTTCGTCATCAGTTACCCGGGGTCAACGAACGACTACGAGAGGTGGAAGGCAAAAAAGTCGCGTGCATGCAGGGCAGACACGGTTGGCCCTTGTGCTGAGCCGCCTATGTCCTTGCGACTTCCGCTCCGTCGAAGAGAGCGCTAGAGCACGAGAATTGCCCTTCACATGCGAAGAGGAGGGTGTACGAGGGATGAAGAGTGGAGGTGAGAGCACGAGAGGGAATAGCTGAAGGTGGGGAGCGACACGGATGGGCGAACGGCTACCGGAGACAACGAGGGAATAAGATAGCGCGAAGGACGGCGGGGAGTGAGCTGGGGAATATGAGGAGACGGCAGGGCGCACCATGCCTCGCATCCGATGAGAAGGTGGGCAGGGAGAGCGGAGAGCACAGTGGAGAGGGCAAACAGAGGAACTGATGACGTCAGGCGTTGCTAATCGCTAAGGTCCTAGAGTTGATCTACTATCATGTTCCCTGCGGTGGCCACCTGGTGACCCAGTCATTGCAAAACACGGTTTTTTAAGAGATTGGAAATCCTTCAGCTTTGATCCTTCTGTGATACAATAGATAGGTATTAACCCTCAATGAATCTCACAAGAAAAGGGGATTATTATATGTCTTTCCCTTGCAATTTCATGATCACTGCACAGAAAAGCAAGGACCCTGAGAAAAGTCATCTTGGCTGAACCTGTTAATGCACCACATCGCTCAGAAACTTCAGTACATGATGCAAATATACTATTTAACCACCCTCTCAAATTGCATGTCATCCAGTGCACCTGCAACAAAGATACAAGCAAATCAGTGGATTTGTGTGAGTGAGTGTGACATCTCGTTGCTTGACCACACCAAAATAGGAATGTCCGCTGACACCCCCCCGAATCAGCAGTCGCAAACGTCATGACAAAAGAGTGACCAAACATTTGCAACTCCCAGATTTTGGGGGTCCTCTCCGACTTGGCTCCGACTCATTTATATTCCACTCTCTCCTCACACTGGAACTGGGGCTGTGTAGTTGAGCAATTATCATATCTATTCCAAAAATCTGTTTTAATAAAGGTGCAGCCGATCACTTGCTATTTGCGATTTCCCTCAAAATTTGCAACTCTGCCGAAGTGATAATATGGGTTGCAGTCAGCCTAGACGCTAGAGCTTCCCTAACCTCAGTTGCGCAGCGGACTCGTCCCTGGCAGCAGGATAGGGATGGAATCCCCAACCGCACCAGTTCGATGACCGGACGATACAATTCGGTCTGCAAGGCGACATCGGTGACCCGTCAGCATATTGGCCATTCTTAAAATGCAGCCGGACCTTAATCAATCCCCACACACCCTCACGTGCTTTGGGTGATTTTCTTCAGCGATCTCGTGCGCCCGCTTGAGCACACCGCTTGTGCCCCCCGCGACGATCTCGTCGACGAGACCTGCGTCACGCGCTTCCATAGGGGTGAAGCGATGTCCCTTCAACCACAAATCTGTGGGTGGCAGTAGCGGAAACCTTGGCGCGCACGATGGCTGCGAATGAAACGGGCCAAGCTGCACCAAGGTCAATCTCGTTCATGCACATCCAGGCGTTGCGTTTGACGCCGTCCGTCATGACGCGATAGTCAAAGGCGAGCGAGAGCATGGCACCGGCGGCAAAGCAGTGACCATTGATGGCGGCCACGGTCGGAACTGTGGGTGTGGTTTCGTCAGCAGAAGAACAGAATTGGCGCTGGGTGACGGAAAGTAGGGAATGTAAACTCACGGGGGAAAGTGAGCAGATAGAGGAGGAGTGGGTCAAAGGTTGCTGTGGGAGTTGTGTAAGTTGGTTCCAAACGGGACTTGTAAGGTCATGCACATCACGCACCCAGCAACCACGCCGGGTCGGCGACAGCACTAGGGATGTCAAACCCTGTGCAGAGGGCTCAGGTAGGTCAATACAGAGTCATAACACCTCTGACGTACCATTGCTGAAAAACTTCTCTTGATCGAGGCGACCAACGATGACAACGGCACCTGCTCCAGCGTTCTTGTCCTTCCTAGCTTTTCCATCCGCACGCTCCTTTCGCCACTCACGTTCTATGGTCTGAAGGGCTGGTTTCAATGCGTCGTTGATCAAAGTCTTCACCAAACGGTTATCAGCGCCGTTATGCAGCTCAATTTGCCAGACGGTGGGAGAGGCTGTGAAAAAGTTGGTTATTGTCGTTCTACCAATTCCTAGGTTGACAACCCACGTCGTGTTAATGTCAAAAGAGGTGTTTGGGAGCCTGCGGGGAACCGGAGGATGAACGCTGTTGACATGGATAATTCCTTGTGTGGTCCGCGAGAAGGTTTGCAGCATAATCAGAATCAACATAGGTACTAGTACTACAGTAGTGGGAGCCAAAGTGCCGCAAGTGCCGGTGGTGACAGGGCTGGACCTAGAGTTAGAGTCACACCAGTGTGGGACTGAACTTTCGCAACTCGGATCGACTCGAACCCGAGAGTTCACACGTTCCCTAATAGACGAGCCACTGTTTCCCCTTCGTCTCGGAAGTCAGGCAGGCCTAAAGGACACTGCTTCATTTCTCGTCGTATCGTGCTTTCGGGCTCATTGTTCGGGTTGCTCGGGTTCACTCTCCCTGAGCAAAGAGGTGGGAACCTTCAGAGTTGAAGGCTTCCCATCTTGCTTCCCATTGGCTCATGTTTGTTGCTGAGCGCCGAACTCCCGAGTTGCACTGGTGTGAACTCCCGAGTTAGAGTTGCCAACTCGACTCGGAGCGTCGACTCTAGCAGCCTGGACCACTACAGTATGGTTTGCTCCTTCGTCTTCGCTTTTAATTCCGCACACTCAGCCGATTGGTCAATAGAAAACGCATGCCCCCTCGGCGCGCGAGGGGTTGTTTGTGGACCGAGGTTCTATTCCTACGGCCAACATTGTTCACCCGACAAAACACCCATGTCATGTCATGTCATGTCAACAATCAAATCTACTGCCTTAGACCCAGACATCGGACAGGCCATCCTGGGATATTTCTAAATTTGATGTAAGTAAGTGAGAAATTTAGGGCGTCGGAAGTCCGAAGGACTGTGTGTTTTGTTTGGTTCTGTCGGAAGTCCGAACGGGACGGGTCCCATTATTGGCAGGCCTCGGAACGGAACTGACGGGATTTACCCAAACTACGGGCCCCCTGCAACCGAGGGGACGTAGTACTCGGACATGCTCAGGTTGTAGTGCCATCATCTTATCTACCCCTGCCCCTACCTCATGTCACTGGCCTACGCAATTCCGAGTCTGACTCGACGTGCGCGCTACGGATCCTCCACCCGACCATCGATGTGTTTGGCGCAGTGCAGGAGACCAACGTTCGAGTATAAATACCAGGGTGGATCTGCGAGTTTAGCCTATTACTCGTCTCTCTCCATTGCTTCTTCACCATGGTAAATGACTCGTCGATAGCCAACGACCAGAAAAACTCGGAGACTGGGAGCAGATTTGACCCGCTCAATGAGAGTTTTGTCGAGAACATCAAGATGGCCACCGTGTGGGACGTCTACATTGTGCGTACCCGGTTTTCGCAGTATCTCCCTACTTCGTGGAAAATCGAGGAGTACGCGCGGATCTGGGAGGACGTCCCATACTTGTGGAGGACCCTGCGTGACATGAGCACCGTGGCAGGGCCGCTGTTGTTACTTTATCTGGTCATTACCCTTGCCAAATCCCTGCTTCCTGCCTTGAGTTTGTGGTGCGTGGACCTCTTTTTTTTTCTTTCTTGAAGGCTGAAGGCACTTTCAAGGTTCTCTGGGCAAATCCTTGGAATAGTGAGCAACTATTTTTTTTTGAACCCCCGTCGCTGAATGCTCATCTTTGGCTCACAGGTGCAATCCGCCATTGACAATCGTGCCGTTGATGCCCATGTCCTATTTCGGGTGGCTGGAGGACGTGCGCTCTGTACGGCAGCTGATCATGTTTTGTATTATGCTTTAGCAGAGGTGTCTGCTTCTCTCGAAGCACGCTCCCGGCTGTTTTACTCGAGGCGCATCTTCCGCTCCATGGCTCGCCTCGATGCCCCAACGTGGGATAATCCCGCTGTGTCTTCACATATCAACGCGCTCTTCACAAAGTTCAATGATTCGGATGCTGTCGCGTGGACGGCGATCATGACCCTAACAGAGACGGGGTCCGCTTTCCTTAGGATGTTGTCCGAGGCGGCCGTCCTATTCGGTGTTCTACAAGGGCAAGGCGACGGGTCGTTACTCGTCCTAGTGTCACTTGCTAGCGACGCAGTGTCCTTCTTCGCTTTCAAGGGTGGTTTCAGTCTAGGCAATAGTACGACAAAACTCACACTTCTGTTCTCCGTCCGATGAACCAATTTTTTTTTTAGCTTGGGCCGCCACCACACGCGATAGCGATTACATCAAAATGGAGGGCCTCAATCGCGTGGTCGGCGATACCAGACATCGCAAGGAACTTGTCGCGGGTGGCCTTGACGAATTTCTCATAGAAGGTGTGCAGAATATCTTTCGATGTGCAGGCATCACTAACGTGTCCACAGAATATTGTAGCTTAGCTGACCGATTGAAGGGCCGCGCAAAAGACTTTTGGTCGGCGTACTCTTCTTCCAGGAGAAATGAGACCTTTGAGCCTATTCGCCTCCTCAGAGTCCCTATACAAGAACTACCACAAGTTCGTCCATGGAGCTGCCCCCTGCGTTTTTTTCTCGGACCTCATGTCTTTCCAGATCATTTTCACACTTCAGGTAGTCCAGAAACCATCATCTATACCTGTCTCCCTCGCCTCCCTCCACCTGTTGCAACAGTCATCAAGCACATTTATGATGCGCATTCATGAAATTCTGCAAGATGTGGAGAGCATCTCCACCCGACTATCGAGCTTGCGAAATCTCTACGAAGCTGAGAATATCGCGAACCAAGTCGTCGATGGAACTATCCCGTTCCCAGAGAATGCGCAGTCGATAGGCGACGGAATATCGCTAGAGTTCAGGTAGTTTGTCTATTATCCTCAGATACTCTAGTGTTCATTTAGCACCCGCAGGAATGTCTCGTTCCGATATCCTGGAAGCGAAAGGTATGCTCTACGTGGCGTCTCTTTCAGGGTCTTGGCGGGCCAACTTTGCGTACGTCCACGCATGCTATATATTCTCGGGGAGCAAGAGCCTGGTCTCATTCTGTATTTACGTCGCGTCTTACTAGGTCATAATTGGCTCAAATGGATCTGGAAAAAGCACCATTCTCAAGCTTGCTGCTCGAATATTCGACCCCATGGAGGGAAGCATTCTCATTGACGGACACGATATCAAGACATTGAGGCTGGCGGACATTCGACGCGCAATGGCAATCCTGTTCCAGGACTATACTCTCTTTCCTCTTTCCGTACGTGCCAATGCTTATATACCCCCACCCGAGTCCGTCAACCCGTGTGATTACAGATTAGAGACAATATCGCTATGGGGAATCCCCGTCGTGCGCGTGACGACGCCGCGATCGAGGAAGCTGCACGTCTGGGAGGAGCGTCTGAATTGATCGCACAACTCCCGGATGGCTTTGATACCTACCTTGCGCGGCCCGTGTCTGATATATATTCTGGGTCACCAGACGGGACGGGGGCGTTGCTCAGCCAGAAATCTATCGGTGATACTACCAACCAAGAGCTGAGTGGAGGGCAGACGCAGAGGCTCGCCGTTGCGAGGACGTTCATGCGGTCTTCGACAATGGAACAAGAGGTGGGGTTACTCATGTTCGACGAGCCAAGCGCATCACTAGACCCCACTGCCGAACACGGTACGATCGTGTCCGCGCGTTCCCGTTCGGTCCCGAGAACTCTTCTTTTCTAGATCTCTTCTCACGGCTTCGAAAGTTGCGGGGGAACAAAACGATGATATTCTCGACGCATCGTTTTGGAAACCTTACGCGACACGCCGATCTCATATTGTGCGTCTCTATTGTTTCTCTCCTTGCAAGCCACGTCGACCTGACGAGCTACCGACAATAGGTACATGAACGACTCAGCTATTGTTGAAAACGGCACGCATGAGGGATTATTGAAGGACGAGGGCTCGGATTATGGTCGACTGTGGCGCATGCAAGCTGAAGCGTTCCTGTGAATGATGACAATTGCTGGTCCCGGTCCCGGTTGTGTGTTATATTGGTCCAACTCATCGATAGGTTGGTGTGCGTTTGTCTGACCGATTTGGCAAGGCTCCTGGTAAAGACGGCATGGTTACTGTACTACTACGGTGCCGCTCACACAACACAACAATGCAGCTGGGGTTAAATAGGCTACATAGGGACATATGAAGGGTTGTATTTTGTTTTAGTCGAAAACGAACAAGTCATATGCTGAAAACGGGAGACTTTTCGATCGACTGTCAGACTTGCGGAACAACGTTGTGCCGTCGTAGATAGAATCTCATGCATGCATTGATGGTATTCCGCGCCTCGCGGTGGCTCGCGTCCATGATTTAAAAATTAAAAATGGACGGACGGCGTGAATGCAGGCCGATTGCCATGGCGTCTATCTAAATCACGAGGCCAGATAGCGCCCACCACCAGTAACCTAGGGACAGCCCTTGTCAAGGGGATCAGACTTACTCTTTGGCATCATTCGACTCGTACATACTTACTGTACATGTGCCTCTCCTTCGCCGTCAATGTTGCCCAGCCCAGTTTGTTTCAGCGATCTGATCAACGCCTACCCCTGTTGCCGCTGATAGAGGACTATACGCAACGTGTGGAATTTGCGGCGTGCAACTGGATCAAAAAAAGATCACCGTGCGGCTAGCGCGTGGTTGCTGGAACCGGAATTTACGCCCGGCGACTTTCGGCATGTCGAAAAGCACGGGCTTGTATGATCAATCAATGCTGATGCATTGATGTGTTGTTGGGGCTGTGAGACTGGCTTGTCGCGCTTCAGGAGGGTGGGCGCTGCTCAGCCATTTCAATGCGTTCAATATGTGTATAACATCAATTGGTGGGCTGTGACCCTGGTACAAACTATGTCAATACACGATGACACCACCACCCCAACTACCCGTAGTTGACCCAGGAACGTGACCCCGAAGGTGACAGAGAAAGTAAACAAGCTAAAGAAAAACGTAAAGAAAAACGTGATAAAAGAAAGAAACGTTGAGCACTATCTTTGCCAACTAGATTCAAACGAGAGTGAATGCAGAAAAAATATTGTGCAGCGCTGCGGGTGTACGAAGCGCCAACTTTGAGGCGATATCGAAGGAGGGGAAAATACTTGTCTCGACCCTAGACAAATCCCCTCCCTCCACGCTTTGCGTCGATCCTCCTGAACCGCTCGATCTCTTCTCTCTGCAAGTACAGTGAATAAGCCGGATATGAAAACGATAGGACGATTTACGCACAACTTTGATGACACAGAGTGATGAGA
This sequence comes from Lactarius hatsudake, assembly GCA_024734325.1. Classification (NCBI taxonomy): domain Eukaryota; kingdom Fungi; phylum Basidiomycota; class Agaricomycetes; order Russulales; family Russulaceae; genus Lactarius; species Lactarius hatsudake. Next base: position 977,811 of record JANSJP010000004.1, on the reverse strand, counting down.
GGAACAGCCCGATTATGCCCGCCATGAAGCCATAGGTGGTCCTGAAACAACCTCGTTACTACAGTCGGCAACAAAGAACGAACGGACATACGAGAACACATGGTTCAAGGAGACATCAACATGTGAAGTAATGGGTGAAACGCAAAAGTTGCTCGTAACGGTAGTATTGAGCGCATTCGCAAAAGCTGAGCTCTGGCAAAAGCGACCACCAATTTCAATGAGGTCGGTTGCATTGAAATATCCGCAGCAACTGAACTGATTGCAGTTTTCAGACGTAGTTAGGAACAAGCGAAGCGGAAATACGGATGATGATGCGTACCTGATCCTGAATGGTGACGCGCTGCGACGGCTGCAACTTGGCGTATTCGGTGTGAAACTCACTGCGTTCGCGGAGAGTGAAAAACCAGACAAAGGAGCCAATGACGAGGACGATTATGGCGTCCGCAATGAGGACCCAATTGAGGACAACGAGACCGACGGTAACATGATTCCGTTGAATGATGGCTCCAACGGATAGGAAGCTGGTAAGTAGCAACGCAATGCCCATGATAAGCCCAGCTGAAAACATATACAATGTGAGAAGGGCATGGAGATAGGTAGGTCGAAAACGCACCAGTCAGGTCGGAATGACTAAACGTCATATTCAAAAGTAAGTCGTTCCTCCTCCAGAGGATCGAGAACAATATGGATATTATGCCGGCGACCGTAAGGCCAAGCGTGAAGAACCCGTAGAACCCATACAAATACTTCGAAGGCATTTTCACGGTGTCGGTCGTGAAAGGAGAGAGCGAGGTGGCAATCGAGTCGAGGCGCACAGTCACAGGAATGAGAGCTAGTTAGGGCGTCCGAACTCGCGGAGACGGAGATAGGCTTGGAGACCAGCACCAGAAAGTTAAGGATTGTGGGGGGGAAGGAAGGTCGACGGTCAACGTCGGGGCTTGCACTGAGGAAGGCGAAGGTCAGTGAAGTCCAAAGGGAGGCGCGTCACCCCGAAAGAAAGTAAAAGGAAATGGTGGTGGGAGTGGAAGGGGAGGTGGAGTAGGGACTTACCAGGAACGAGCTAGACCCAAATATTGTCGGATTTGATTTGCACTGCACCGTCAATTTATCAATGTGTGCACGGCCGCGGATGGCTGATTAGCGCTTAAATTTCGGACGGTTGTAACCTAAGGCTAAAGAGAAAAGGACTGTCGCCAGAGACGGTAGTGCCAGGAGTGGTATAGAGGCGAAAATGTGGTGTTGAATGGGGCAACTCGACACTGCGCACCGTTTCCCTGACAACTACTGTATTGTGCGGGGCATGTGCGGGAATGGAAACTATCACCTCAATCGTTTACCCGTATTGTCATGTCTGGCTCCTTGCTTATCGCTTGGCAACTCAAAGACAAGCACGTCCTCGTCGTCGGAGGCGGAGAGGTCGCATCTAGTCGAGTCCAGCATGTCTTGGCTGCTGGGGCCAACGTCACGATCGTCTCACCCTCGAAAGGCCTTAATAATCAGACAAGATCGCTCATCGACTGCGGTTCGGAAAATCGCGTCATATTCCGGGATCGCACATTCGTATCTACAGATCTAGACGGAGTAGACATGGTTTTGACGGCCATCGACGACGTCGAGCTCTCGAGAGACATCGGCACATCGTGCAGAGCCCGTCGAATCCCGGTGAACGTTGCAGACGATCCATCCTACTGCGACTTTTACTTTGGTTCTCAAATCCAACAGGGTCCGCTGCAAATCATGGTCTCGACCAATGGCAAGAGTCCAAAGTTGGCCAACATTATAAGGAGGAGGATAGAAGACAGTATACCGAAGTCCGCAGGGGAGGCGATCGAGAGGGTTGGCCTACTTAGAGAAAGGCTCAAGGAGCGTGCGCCGGGAGTCGGCGGGGATATCAGCAAAAGGCGGATGAAGTGGATGGTGGACCTCTGCACGAGCTGGGAGATTGACGACCTCGCTCTCCTGGACGATACACAAATCGAAAAGTTGTTGGACGAAGGTTGGGAACGGAATCTTGTGCCGAGCCGAGAGAATATGGCTGAGTCAGACTGAGTCAGAGCGGTGCCCGTCCTGTGCGGTGTAGTGCTGTGCTGGCATAAAAACCGCGTCTACTCTAACTTACACTCTAACTGTAACCGCAACTGTAACAATTTTCTGTCATGAGCAACGTCGACTGGGATGCGAAGACCGTCATTGGCAACAAGGCCAAAGCCCCGAAGGTCACTAGAAATGCCGCAGATCTCAATGGTATGTTCCACCGCGGAATAAATTATCTAGTGGCCCACTCATCACCGACCGTTGTTGTCTTGCATTTTTCACAGCCGTGCGTGTTCTTCTCTATTATTCATTATTTTCTATAATGAGCACGCATCTTACGATGGCTTCTAGGCCCGCCGAGCTGATGCGGTCGTCGCAACGGAGAAGAAGATGACCGGGGGAGCAAACAAGGCCCGCCAAGGTGGGCACCTTGTAGTCCTGTTCGTCCGTCAGCTTATCTCCTATCCTCTAGGCACGGACCACCAACGCATAGTCAAGCTTGACCGAGAAAATGAGGTTGCTCCTCCGCCGAAGGTGGCACCCAGCGTCGGACGAGTACGTGTCTTGTTGTCCTGTGCTTACATGTGTCTTATTACATCACGCATAGGCGATACAAACCGCACGCATGGAACTGAAACTCTCGCAAAAGGACGTGGCCCAAAAAATTAATGAGAAACCGTCCGTGCTGCAGGATTATGAGTCCGGCAAGGCCATCCCTAATCCTCAGATCCTCTCTAAGCTCGAGCGTGTCCTTGGGGTCAAGTTACGCGGTACGTCCAGATTCCTAGATTGACCATCTGCCGACCTCGGTTCTCACTCCCGATGTTCTAGGTACTGACATTGGCAAGAAACTGGAGGGTTCGAAAAAGCCGTAATTCGTTCCCTCCATAGTTGCCATTGTGTTACGGCTGTTCCTCGCTTTCTACCTTAGCCGGGTGTTGTGTAGTTACAAATCCATAGATGGCCTAGCCTGTTCGGCCTCCTAATTCATCGTTACCATGGCCAAGGAATGTTGTCGAAACTAACTGGAAATACATTTGAGGACGGAGGTATGTCAGGCAGGAATACATATACAGAGTTGACTGGCTAGCCCCGAACGTCCGTTCTTAGCTGGCTTGTTCACCGTCATTGGAACCCTGAGGACATTTAAAAAATACAACTCGGAAAGCGACGATCAAGGCACGTACGTATGAGATATAGTCTGGACTCTCGCAAGCCTTGTACTCCTTTAATAGTTCGTCTGCTGTCGCTCTTGATGACCACAAGGTCAATTAAAGCTGATCTCGCAAAACCGTTTCTATGCGTACCTTGCGTCGTCAAACTCTTCCAGCCCATTCTCAAACATCTTCTCCTTTTTGTATTGCTCAAGAAAGGCATTTCGCTTTCGCAAGCGGTCGAATTGATCCAACATCCGCTTGAATAACTGGACGTGCATGAGCGCAAGCGTATTAAATCAGCTGCACCGTGCATATACTCACCGAGGCGATGCTCGTGTGGTTTGCAAGCATGAGCCCACTGACGCGATGATTTGTCGTCACGTATGGCGAGCGACGCGTCAGTGCCACTTGGATGGACGCTGGCCCCCACGGGATGAAGTTGGCCAGCTGGCGCTCGCGGATGCGCAGGAGCGATTGGTGCACCTATCACACGTCTACCTCGGGTACAAGCAGGAGGGGGGCTAGACGTACATCGGTGGGGTCGACGTCACCTTGAATGATGTTGAGAATCGAGATGTAGCACGCCGTCTTGCTTGGGACGGTCGAGACCATCCTGTTCTTCGGTTGTAAGAGCCGACGCATCACATCCAGCACGGTCGTGCGCCGTATTGGCTTTGCCTAGTCAGACAAGATCAGATACGTACTCCAACAATAAATTAAAAATCAAATATGTGACCTTGTCGATCGAGTCAGAAGTAAATGGGGTGTAGGACGTCATCAGGAAGTGACAGCGTGGTGTTGGGATGAGCGAGGCGATGATGCCGACCAAGTCGTTGTTCATATATCCTGGGTATCGCAGTGTCTGTGTGCTTGCTGCCATGACCGTCGACACCTGCGGCATCGTGAGCGAATCTGATTCTCGCATGCAAAAACGGCCGCAAACACACGAGCTGATTCGTCTGGTCAAACGAAGGCGTTTGCAAGTGCAAGCGGTCCGCGTTGATGCGTGCCAGTGCGCCATTGTCGAGCACGACGACCGAGTCGGCGTGGTTCGCGAGGCGCTTGAGCGTCAGCAGCGCGTTGTATGGCTGGACCACCACGTCGCCCTCTTGTGCGTTGGGAAAGACCGAGTAGGTTTGCACCAGCTTCTTCGGGAATTTGTCGTTTAATCGCTCCAGCACGAAAGAGCCAAGTCCTGAGCCCGTCCCACCTGCTATAGAGTGCAGTAACATGAAGCCCTGCGCAAAGACGACCCCGAGCGTGTGGTCATTATCGCGCGCTGGGATGTGGAAGAGCAGTGAGGAGAAAGATAGAAGGGGGTGCGCACCTCCAGCGAGTCACTCCCCTCCGCTTCGCGGTCGACCATCTCCATGATGTCCTCGTACAACTTCTCTCCAGTCGCGTATCCCTGTGCCCAGTTGTTTCCTGCACCACCGCCGTCCTTAGACATAAAGATGTTCTCTGGGTTATAGAGATTCGCGAATGGAGATGTCAATATGTTGTTAATGACCTGCCGGACATGCAGTTTATATTACCACGCGCCGTCGCCGATGTATGGGGGAGCAGCAGAGGCGCACCCGCGGCTCGAGGTCAATGAGGATTGCGCGAGGGATGTAATGCTCATCATCGGCCTGATAAAAGAAAACGTCTTTACGATCGCCACCCTCGGTCGCCCAAGTCTTCGAGGATGCCTTCTTTGTTGATACCGTGCTCGGCACAAAGCCGTTGCCAGAAGACCGAGCCCACTGAAAGATAGAACCCAACATCATGAGCATGGTGCAAACCGCACCGAGTTCACCCATACTTTGGTTGCCGCATTGGCCGATTTGTACGGTGACGATTTCGCGAGGCATGTTGGCCGAAAGGTGAACGCGTCTCGACGCGTCTTCCGAAAAGAAATACTGTACCCACAGGTTGCACGCACACTTCCGAATTACCGGTCGATCCACAACAAAATACAATTGCAAGAAAATACGTAGTCAAGATGCCAATCGGCCTTGAGCCGTGTGATAATGATAATGTGCGGGGTGCATGGCCTTGAGCCTGCGAAAGACTATTGTGGTGTTTGTGTCTACGCTTAGATATCGATATCCCAGTTGTGCAAAAACAAATGCAAATCAGTGAAAGCAGGGTTGCAAAACGGTGCGAGAAAAAAAAAAAGGTAAGAGAAACGTCAAGGATGACGGTAACCTAATAGGCGGTGTCAATATACTATTGGCTATACAGCCTTATACAGGATCGGAAATCAGAAACGGCGAGCAACCTGTTCGGGGTTTCAGAAGCGGAAGAGTTGGTGAAGCGAGTGTAACGAACCAGAACTCAGATAAGAACCGAACCATGGGGCTTTAATCTTCAGAACAGGTTGCGAGAGTAGTTGCGAGTAAAGGATCACATAGGGATTGAGATGCACAAGAGAAGGAAGAATGAATGATCGAGTTATTTCGTCGCCGTCGGGCCATATATACGCAGATTATTTGGCGTCGATTGTTATTCACCTCTTGGCGCCGGGCCTACGGGGTAGTTTCCTCACCGGGCGGCCAGACGGGGGAGCACCCATAGTGAATATCGTGCCGCCACTATCACCCGTTGTTGGGGTCTGCGGTGTAGATGCGCCGAACGTTCCCGTAGGTGTTTGAGGGGTACCACTCCCGAAATTAAATCCGAAACCTTGCTGCACAGCAGGAGACGTAGGTTGCCCGGCACCCGAGCCAAACCCAAATGGGTTTGATGCAGGCTGTTGCGGCGGTGCGCTGGCGGGTCCTCCGAAAGAGAATGGTGTGGATGACGTTGGCGCCAGGGGCTGTGTGCCGAACGCGGGGCTTGCGGGTGCAGATCCAAATGCGCCGCCGCTTACAGACGAACCAAACGTGAAAGGAGAGGCGGGGGCTGGTGGCTGGGCTTGAGATTGTCCAAAAGCAAACCCGCTCGAGGAGGACGTGCGTGCTGGCTCAGGCGCTGCCTGGCCGAATGTAAAACTCGTCGACTGTTGAATCGACTCTGGGGCCTTGAAGGAGAATCCAGAAGACGTCGCGTCCGCCGTCTTTGGGCCGGGCTGGTTGAACGCGAATCCACCGGAGGACGAAGGCCTACTCTCCGAAGCGGGTTGACCAAATGCGAACCCTGTGGTCGCCGTATTCTCCGCAGGTTTAGTCGACCCAAATGAGAAACCCCCACTCGCACTCTCGGATGGTTTTGTGTTCGCACCAAAGGCGAACCCTCCACTCGTACCCTGATTCGTTGCTTGGTTCTGCTGTCCAAATGTAAAACCAGCCGCAGGTGATCCCCCGAATGGGGAAGGCGACGGTGATCCGAAACCCGCTCCTGTACCAGAATTAAACGAAAAGCCGGACTTGCCAGGCATCTGTAACTGTGGTAATGATTGCGGTTTAGCACTTCCACTGTTGACATCAATTCCGCCCCCACGCGTGGGGCTCTCCTCCATGCGCATACCGTCGTCAGCAGATGGAGGAGTTAGAGGACGAGTCGACGTTGGTGTCCCGAACGAGAAAGCCGGCTTTGACGTATCCGATGGAGCGGGGCCAGACGTGCCAAATGAAAACCCGCTCGTGCTAGTAGCAGGTTTCGTTTCGGATTGCGCAGCGGGTGAGCCAAACGGGAACCCGCTAGGAGCACCGGCTGGTGTTGTCGAACCAAACGTGAAACCACCAGATGCGGCATCTGACTTCTCCCCCGGAGCAGCGGGGCGGGTAGAAGGGAACGTAAATAGGCTCTTGGCAGGGGTCGCAGGAAGTGCCGGAGTAGGGGCGGCAGACTCTTTGGTCGATTGGCTGAAGGAAAAGAGCGCGCTAGAAGAAGGTTTGGAAGTCTCAGTCGCAGGCGCAGTTGCTGGTAAAGATGCAGATGTCAAAGCAGGACTCGAAACCGGGAGAGCGGGTTTGAGAGGCTGTTCAGCTTCCGCTGGAGTAGGGGTCTTTGCCTTGGGAAAGGAGAAGGCGTGAGTTGTAGCTCCCGTTGATTGGATTTCTGGTTTTGTGTTTGGCACAGGCGCCAGCGATGAGGTCCCAAATCCACTGAATGAGGACATCGAGCCACCAAAGAGAGGCTTCTGCGGAGCTGGGCTAGCGTCTTTCTTCTCCCCGGGCTGCGAGGTCAGAGAAGGGGTGAGGCTAAACGGAAGCGAGCTGCTATTAATTGACTGCGTGGACGCGGTGGACAACGATTGAGCTTGCGCGGGAGGTCCAAAAATAGATGGTGCCCGGGCCTGAAGGGTAGGCTGAGTAGGCTTTTGAGATTCTGGACTTGCCGTGGAAGCAAGAGGTGACGGGGTAACTGCACCAAATACGGATACAGGAGGGGTAGGGACGGTTCGAGTTTCTGGAGCTGCTGTCCCTGTCGCGGACTCGTTGACCTGAGAGGTTCGGGTCGCAGGCTGAGAACCAGGTTCGGATCCAGATTGGGACACAGGCTTGGGCTCGGTCTGGGGGGGAGGTACGCCCGTGCGCGCAAAGATCTGGGAGCTGGCAAAGAAATTGGGAAGAGCTGGCTCTGGTAGAGGCTTTTCCGTCTGCGGTCTATCGGGAGTAGGCGGGACGAGTGCGATCGCAGGAGGCTGCGGAACGGGTGCGACAATCGCGGGTGCCAACAATGCAGCAGATGGTGTCTGGGCTTTAGAGAATGTGAAGGGAAGGGTGGTAATTGGCGGTTCATCATGGACGGAGGGTGTGTCAGAGGCTTGAGGAACCGAAGTAACGGAAGGAGGCTGTTTAAAGGCGTTACATAGGTGCCGTTGGATGGAGTCAAACGAAGGGAAAGACGCACGGGAGCAAAGCTGAACCCACTTGGGGCTTCGAACATGGGAAGACCTACACTGACACCTTCCTTATCCTTTGGGGGCTCCTCCGGCACACCAGCCAGGTCATCGACATCTTCGGGTTCATCGTCCTCGTATGCCGCCGAGAACCGATTTCTGGTACGCGTAGGACCAACTGTGCGGGTATTTGCCTGTGTACGACTTGCACGGAGGGAAGTGGGCTTCCTACCACCTGCCACACCAAAAGAAGGGACAGAGGTTGGTGGTGCGGAGACTTTGCGAGCAAAGGTAGCCGGAGCGCGAACAGGTTCGGTAATCTTGCTCGTGCGCTTGGGGGGCACAGGCTCAAGTTCACTGTCATCGACCATCGGTTGTGCGTCTGTATCATCTTCCGCTGGTTCTGCATCTAACTCTTCCTGTTTGCGTCGGGCCAATAATTTCTTGAGACCACCTTCGCCAGCATATGGCTTGTTATTCTTGCTCTTCGGAGGGGTTTCCTTTTCCTTATCTTTCGGTGCACTGATATACTTGCTGGCGTGACCCAGACGGGGTTTGTCATCACGCTTGTCACTGTTTGATGAGGACGAGCGCGCGTGCTTTTTTCCGCGTTTGGAAGAGCCCTGGAAGCGCACCGTCGACGTTAGCTGACCCGAGACGGGTAGGTACGAGGGGAGTGCGATATCTCTCGAGCTGCTGGAGTGCAAGCTCTGCGGGGTTGGTAGGTCGAAAGCCTGTGGGAGACTTAGAACAAAGAGCGTGGAAGAACAAAGACCGGACTTACCATCAGCGGGCTGAGTAGGAAGGACAAGGGTGGAATGGGATCGATTAGCGGTAGGTCCCTGATGGTGCTGATAAGTGAGAGAAGGAAACGGATGGGAAAAGAGGGTCTATACCGATTTCTGAGCACCGACGAGGGAACCAAGTGTGAGGGAAGAAGAGACATCGCTCACACGCCTCTGCTCTTGTGGCACCGAAGGCGGTTTCACAAAAATTGGATTATCGATGAGAGCGGTAAGCGGTGGGGGTTCCGATGGATTACGTTCACGCCTCTGTGGATTGGGACCATAGAGAGGAGCACCTGGCTGAGGGGTCAGGGCGGATCGCATGCGGAAGGGGGGGTTGGGGGGTTCAGCGGAAAGGTTTGGAGAAAACTCCATAGAAACATCCCGAGAGATGGGAGGAGGTAAGACGGAAGATGGTGGGACAGAGGGGCGATGAGCAGTCGGGGGATCCATAGACATTGTGCGGGCAATGGGAAGAGCCTGTGTAGGATTGGAGAGGGGAGAAAAGCGAGACGTATCCGGGCGAGGGAATGGAGATACTGTTAGAGGAGGTGTAGGGACGAGTCGACTTGGCCGCATGAGTGCGAGGACGAGTTGATGGTCGAAGTGAAGGAGTGGGAGGGTCGAGGTATGGTGCAGGAGGTGGGACAGGTGGAGTGGCGACACGCTCTGGCGAGTTGAGTCGGATACGTTTGACTCTGTATGCGGAGGGTGTGTCTTGCTGTTCTCCTTCGCTGTCATAAGGATGAGAGGGTGCATGTACGAGCTTGCGTTTGCCTTGGGTATCTTCGGACTCGAAAGTATCGTTTCCAGCGTTGGCAAACCACGAAAAAGGAGTTGTAACGAGTGACTTGAGCGAGGAAAACATTGAAATGGCTCGAGAAGGAGGTGGCCTTCTTGTGTGATGAGAAGGTTTCTTACGACGAAGGCTGCTGAGACGAGCCGACGACGATGGGGACGGAGCCGCGAGTGTAGCGGGAGATGGGGACGAGGTCAACATGATGTACAAGCCAAACTGTCGGAGCAACAAGACCAAGCCGCCCGCACCCTTTGTTTGAGACTATATGCGCATCCGCATACATTCACCCATCCGGCTCTCTCATTCGCTCTCACAAAAGAACACATCCCAGGCGTGGCTCTTTGTCGACTCGGTCTTCCCTGTGAAGCTCGTCGCTTGGGAGTCAGTCGCGCGCCTTTAATCCCCTTCCCATTTTCTCTAAACTCATCGCATGTAGCCCTCGATATTACTATGGAAAGCTTCGTCAGGAGTACCTTCTCGACTCTATCAAAAACCTCATCTCTACAGTACACACGCATGGTTTTAATCCCATTTCCGTCGAACCTCACGTAAAAGATGGAGGCGTCTTTGTTCTTTTCGAATACAACCTCTCTCAGTCAGAAGATGTCCTGTCTACGATCCAGTCAGATCTCAGAAGTCACATCCACTCCAAAGGCGGTGTACCCTCGTCTGCGGGTATTCGTAGAGGCAACCTCTGGGTCGTGCAAGGACAACCGTGGCGAGAGGTGCTGACCATGCTACTCTCCTGATATGTGTCCTTACACACATCCTAGGACATGAATAGATTTGCCTCTCCTCTCCTTCGCGTGGCCTTTGATGGCGCAGATCCACACGAGGAGTCTCTTTATCATACTTTCAGAGTATTCTCTCCTTCCTTTCACGTCAACACGTCCCTTATTGCCCTCATTAGCCGTATGGTCGCATCATTGATATTACACCTCCTGCTGCTGTTACTGGCACCTCTTACCGCAGTTCGACCGTCACCTTCTCGGACCTTCGCTCGTCTATCATCGCTCGCTAATGTTGCTCACGGCCTCTACATCGGTCAAACGCGGATTCGTACTTCCTTTGTTCCTACAGTTCAAGCTCACGTCATTCGCGACTGGATTTCCAAGCACCCTCGCATTGTCATCCCAGTCATTGTCTTCTTCTTAGGCACTTTGACATACACCGTACGTGGCGTCCATTTCTTCAATAACAAGAATTCAGACGTTCGACAGATCTTTGATCCCGTCCGCGCTCTTATGGTTGAAGGAAAGATGCTAGACTGGTTCGATTATAGAGGTGATTTAATTTTCTTTCTAGATAACCTTCATCCGACCTAATTTTATACACAGAATTCCGCCTGTACCAGTGGCTCCGAAGAAATACCGTCGACAAGTTAACCCGCAGGTCTACAGATTCCACAGACGTAGATGCAGGTGCAGCTTGGCAGGAACGTCGTGATGCCGAAATTGCTCTCTGCAATTATCTCGATGACACACCCGGTATGTCTGCAGGAGTTCTTGTATTTCCCTGTCGACTCATATCGTCCACAGCCAGTGTCGCGTTTGTACATGGACCCCAAGGAAGCGGCAAGTCAAGGATGCTGTCTCGCATCCTGCAGGACAAAAATCGGTGCGTACAATCGTCTCGTTACTGGCTTAGATCATTCTGGTGACACTCGCTTGCTATAGTCCAGTACTTGTCATTGATTGCGCGGAACTGCAACGCGCCGACTCCGACATGCGTCTCCTAGATATGTTATCGAAGCAGACAGGCTATTGGCCGGTCTTTACTTTCCTCAAATCAATGAATCACCTCATTGATCTCGCCAGTGTCGGCCTCATTGGCCAAAATGGTGTGTTATGCGGAGCCGAATGTTCTATGTGGCGGACACGCGTTGATCTTGATGCCAAACAGCTGGCTTGAGCACTTCACTTCCTGATCAAGTTAGACAAGTCCTCGAAGTCGTTGGGACGGCGCTCCATTCTATCTCCTCTAGTCGCAATGAACAGGCACGCCATGACCACGAAAGCGCCATCCAAGCGGAGGAAGAGCTACGGTCTGCAGAGCGAGTCCAAGAACTCATCCGCCGCGGCATCTGGCATGACCCACGCATGGGGGCAGTTGCAGGAGGTGGTGTAATGGCTGAGCTGGGCGTCGGAGATGAACCCTTCGATGAACGTGATGAGGACTTTGTAACCTACTCCCCCAAGACAGAAGCCTCGACGGCGAAACGAGGATATGACCTATCGGGATTAAAAGCAGTAAACACACTGCCTATCGTAGTGCTGAAGAATTATACTGCGAACTGGTAAAGAGGAAGTTATGGGCGTGTTTGCGAAGTGGGCAGCAGCATTAGTCGAGGAACAAGTGCGTCCCTCCCTGCTTCATTCGTGAGATTATGGAGGTAGAATTGCCTTCAGGCTGCACATGTCATTGTCACCAGCCACAATCGGGAGAATTCGAAGGCAGTTGCCAAAGGTCTGCACGGTTATCTGATTACATTTTTCTGGACCGCATTGACGACTCGTTCACGAAGCACTCCCCTCGAGACCGCTCAATATGATTGCCCTGTCTGACGTGGATAATGCAAGCGCTTTGCAATTTGTCAGGACCAAACTGCAGGAAACAGGCACCGAAATCCAGCTCTCGCATGATGATACGAAGATGGTTGAGTGGCTAGGCGGTAGGGCGAGCGACCTTGCTAGCGTACGCCTTTACCTTTTCCGCATTACTCTGGAGGACCAACCTTCGTGCATCTTAGCTGATACACAAAATACGCGCGGGGCAGACGCCAACTGACGCAGTTGAGGACATAATCCGCCAAGGTGTCTCCGAGTTGCGCAAACGTGCGTTCGGTGACGACGCAGATGATGCACGTAGCCTGGCCTGGAGCAGAGACCAGGCGTGGGCCGTGCTTCGTGCGCTCGCTAGCAAGGATACAATTCCCTACCATGAGATATTGGTGAATTCCCCATTCAAGGGCGAAGGAGAGCCCATTGCGAAGTATGGAGCGGGCAGAGATGATTTCTGTGGACACGCAAAATGGTCGACCGTCAGCGATTCGCCCTGGACGGCCCATCTATCGTCACGTCTTCCAGAGACTCGTTGATGGTGAGCTTTTATTTTATTTTATTTCATTTGCACTGTCTTCACAAGTTCGTGTCTCATATATGTACTCCTCCCAGATCCAATCTTCCAAGCTTCTCAAGATCTCGCCTCTAACACAAAGCTGATTGACAGTGCTGAAGCAACCGTGCGCGCATGTGAGCAGGAATTGCAGGTACTTCGCACAATTGGGCTTGACACGGGACGCTGGTGGAGTGGTGCGACCGCGATGGGGATACGGGCGAAATACTTGACGGATAAAATGGCAAATGCGCAGGGGACGTTAGAGAAGTTGGAGAAGCATAATGGAGAGCTGAAGAAAGTGCTAGCACGGGGAGGGTGATATTTGATTACAGTACCATATCTTATACCGTGACACGAAAACTGCCCAACTCATTCAAGACCTCCTCCTGCTCGATTGCAAATGTATGGCCCAGGACACCTTTTGTCGCTCAAAGTGATGCGACTCTCTGTGCGTGTCTGTTCGAATGCCAAGCCCGTCTATTTGTGATGTTCGTCCCAAGTAGCGACCTGCTCTGGCAAGCGCATGGGAGCCATTTTACTCCAATTCACCCTCCTTTTCGGCCCACTCTACCGCCTCAGTTCTCTCCTTACAGGGGAGCGCGCCCCTCCCAGGGCACCCCAAGACCCTACGCGACCTGACCAATGCGTCGACTCTCCTGACCCTCCCGTCCTCCTTCGGGGCGATCCAGCTCGGCGAGACGTTCTCCGGCGCACTCGCAGTGAACAACGAGTCCGCCGCTGCCGTAGACGGCGTCGTCCTGCGCGTCGAGATGCAGACTGCGACCAGCAAGATACTCCTCGCCGAGCTCGGGGGGCCGACGTTGAGCCTCGTTGCGGGCGAGACACTCGAGTCTATGGTACATCACGAAATCAAGGAACTCGGCCAGCATGTATTGGCTTGTACGGTGTCGTACCAGCTCCCTCCTGGCGCGCGTCGACCCATGGTGGCGGGGACCTCCGCTGCCGCTGGCGGCGATGTGGATGACGCTGGGCTGCAGACCTTTCGCAAGTTTTACAAGTTTGCTGTGAGTTTCCCCCTAGCATGGAGTACATGTTCACGCGCTCTAACATTATTCGTGTAGGTGACCAACCCTCTGTCGGTCAAGACGAAGGTTCATGTGCCTCGTTCGCCCTCTGCGCAGCTATCTGCCAAAGAACGTACGAAAGTCTTCCTTGAAGTCCACATACAGAACCTCACGTCCGAACCAATGTGGTTCGAGCGCATCGTGTTTGAACCAGCTCCCGAGTGGGATGTCCAGGACACCAACCTACTTCCTGATGGACAACGTACCCTGTTTTCGGGGTCAATGGCCATGATGCAACCTCAAGACACCAGGCAGTATATATACGTCCTCAGCGAGACCAATCCGCCCTCCATTCCCGCGCAACATGCGCCCGGGACAATTCTCCCTCTCGGGAGACTTGATATCTCCTGGCGGTCGTCATTCGGCGAACCCGGGAGACTCCTAACTTCTGTGAGTGTTTGGTTGAAAATCTGATCTCCAGTCCACCTCATAAATAAATAAATGATAGATGTTGTCACGTCGAATCCCAGTTCCGCCAAATTCACCACCTCCCCGTCCACAGCAGCCGCAGCATATGTCTGCTCTCCCGCTTCACCTCCAGCGATCGACCACGGTTTCTGGGCTTTCCCCTCATCCGCCCTCACGCTCAAGCACCCCACCAGCAGGCGGTCCGGCGCCCTATCGTCCTTCCTCGCCCTTCCGCAACCGCCCCATGTCCGTACCACCACGTCCACAGAGCCCCTTAACAACATCCTCTGCGGGAACGGGCAGTCATCCCACCGCCACCGCCGCGGCGCATCTGGTCCCGCCGGTCGATCCCATCGACGTGGACCTCGTCGTGCGCTCTATCCCACACGGTGCGCTTCCCGTCGACAAACCGTTTCGCGTCGCGTGCACGCTCGGCGTTGCGGCGTCTGTCCGTGAGGGCCGTCAGCGCACATTGAGCCTTGCTGTGCAGCACGTCCAGCTGCAGTCTGCAGCTCCGGCGGCACCGGACGTGGTCGCGCCCATACCGACGATGGCTTCTCACCTCCCGTCGCTGGCGGCGGGCGCGACCACAGCACCGTCGTCTCCTGCGACGAGAACACCATTGGTACTTCTCGGCGGCCCGGTCGTCGGCTCGCCGCGCGCGACGCAACAGCTCGCGGGACCAGAGGCGGCGGCGGCGGCGGACGAGTCCCCCCTGCGCGTCGTCCCGCCACCTGAGCCCGTGGCCGGCGATGAGGGGCGTTACGAGAAGCTCCGTGGAGCGACGCACTTTGTTGGCCCGTCGACGCTGCTCGTGCCGCCGCTGACGTTCGCCGCGCGCGCTATTCCTGAGACGTCGACGTGGACGTCTTTCGGGGGCGAAGGTGACGACAAGAAGGACGTTGGTGCGACGAAAAAGGAAGAGCATTTCTGGGAATTCGAGCTCGCGTACGCCCCGCTTAAGACCGGTTTCGTGCCGGTCGGCGGGCTGAGAGTGTTGCTTCTGGAGGACCGGGTGGACGGCGGTGCGGAGGCATATACAGATAAGCGAACGACTGTCCCTGCGACGCTGAGAGAGTGGGATGTGATTGGTGAAATTTGGGTCAAGTCATGAATTGAGAATGCTGGTTGGTGGCTTGCGTATTTATTTTTATGGTACCCATAAAGGGGTGATGGATATCAAATATTAATGCATTCATACTTCGCGAACTGTTACAATGTTCATTTCTGTTTGTCTACCCTCCCGTGCGTCTGCATATCCCGATGCACCTGACACGATCATAATCATACGGATTGCCATGGATGGCTGACAAGTTGCTGCACGGACAGTAACGCTCGGTACCGCACTTCCTGGCTACTGTGCGACATAAGCTCCATAACGCGGGTTTTTGCACCGAGGTCGGTGACAACCCTAAAAAAAAAGGACAACAGGTCGTGCAGAAACGAATGCGTATAATCACGAAAACTCACTTTTTCCCGCGTTCGTAGTACCTCACATACTGCCCGAGGTCGTGCGCAGCGACTGCGAGAACAAGAGGATCTTGTGACGTTCGTAACAGCTCGACGAGTCTCCTGGAATATCAGACCAAAATCAGTCGGTAATACGATTCCAGCCTGGTCAAGACGAACTTCAGGTGAAAGTGGTCCTTCTCGTTCAGTTTCGCGGCATTCTCTTTCCAGAACAAGTTTGAATCGTGCACGGGTGTCCACGATAGGTGTCCCGAGGTGAGTTCGGAGGTATATTCATCCCAAGTCCTGCTCTTTTGAGTGTCGTCCAATGCATCAATCAATACGGGACGTACGTGAGGCTCTCGAATCTCGCGTTGAGTTCATCTATAAGGAATTGTACATCCTCCAGGATATCCTCGTCCGACCACTTGCGCGTAGCAAGGTTCTTAACGAACGGGAGCAGCTCTGCGACCAGCATCGCAGGCAGATTGGCAGATGGGGCTTTGGTGACAAGGTTCTAATACACCTCACGGCACGAATAAGTGCTTGAATATTTGGAGACCAAGAGAGGAAACTCACACGAAGCGTGGCTATATTCACGCGCACAACCTTTTCCTTGGCGGCTGCTTGAGCAACACTGATGAAGAGGGGGATGACATCGTATCTCCTGCATAGCTCCTCAGTAACGTCATTACTAGAGGTGGTAAATATACGTACTTGTTGATTTGCTCCGCGATATCCGCCTCAAACGTCAATAGCCAGAAACAAAAACCGACTTGATAGTTCATTTGGGGATTCTGGTTTGATTTGAGAACGTCAACCAACCTAAAGGCGAGGAAGAGTTCGGATCATCTATGCCGGCGTCAAATGTAGTGTTTCTAACCCGCTCACGATACCTGGGATCGCCCAGACGGCTTGACGAACTTCGTGTCTCGGCAGAATGGCCTCTAGACACTGTACTGCCACATCTCGCTTGTTCGGAGAAGTTCCTTGTACGCATATAGATAAATAGCTTAAGAGGGGTTGAAGTTGCCATTGCTGGAGTGGTGCCTGTTCTGCACTGGAGGACGAATCGAAGTGAGCGACTTGCAAATGAGCCCAGTTAATGAACGGACCTCAATAGGACGGTCAATATCTGGGACGTCTTCAGCTGCACAAAATCGTCCTGCGTCTCGAGTATCCTAGGATGTGGCTCGTCACTGAGGGAGGGGGGCTATCGGCGAACCCGAGTACACACTGACCGCAAAAGGGGACCAAAAGGAAGATCGGGGTCGGATGCTGACGCCCTCGTAAACAACACGATGCGCTCTTCATGATCTGCTCAAAATGCTTGGATCAGTTCAACGAAAAAGCTAAACAAAGGCGTACCAGTGAGAGCGTCTGCAATGAGGACGAGGATAGACTGCAGTGTGTCCACCCTCTGGAGTTTCTTGAGCAGTCCGAGGTAAAGCTGAGCATACGCCTGGCCATCTGAGAGGTGAAGGGACTCTGTTTTTGCTCTGGGCTGCCTGTCTACTTTCTTGATGAGCGCGAGCTCCTCGAGAGTGACATGACCGGCGCGTTGATATCCCTACTTGAGATTTGCACCAGAGGTGATGAAAAAGGGCCAAAGACGCACCTCCCAAGGAACCTGTTTGACGCGTATCTTTGCCGTGCTTTCCTCGAGATAAGAATTCGAGACGAGATTGAGCGTCATGGTGGGAGTGTCCGACTAACCCAATTCGGGATTCGTTTACTGTTCCTGCCATGTCCACATCACTCCTCAGACCGACTTCCTCTTTCCTCTTTCCTCCGTCCCTTTGCAGGCGGTTCGCGACCGAGGTGACCCACCGCCATCCAAAGAAACCCCCACGTCCCAACTTGCACACTGCCGTCATTCTCAACCGTTCTCCCATCATCACCCGCACGCCAACGCCCCTCGAACGCGCCTACTATGCCTACCAATCCCGCGTCCAACGCGCGCTGCACAACCCCTTCCCGTACGAATTCTACTTCAAGCCGGGGTCCCTCCTCGAGTCCAAGTTCAACCTCGAGGAGCGAAAGCGCGACCGCAAGGCCTTTGGGTCTGGATTCGGCGCGGACCATCCCCTCGCACCGGGCGCCGGCGTGTCTGCTCAGGATTTGAAGAAGTTCGGCCGTGACGAGGACGAGACGCCGGCACCTCGCGTCCACGCGAGCGACGACAGTGGCGACCTGAAAAGCTTGGACAGGAAGGCCCAGCGAAACCTTTACCTCTTGGTCAAACAGGAGACGACAGACGCCGCGGCTATGGTGTGGAGGTTTCCCGAGAGCGAGGTCACAACCGATGGCGAACTTTTGCACGAAGTGAGAGCACCCTCTCTGCCTTGCCGCAAAATCATCATCTCATAATCTCTTCTGTAGTCTGCAGCGCGTGACTTGAGGGGATTGTGTGGTGAGGCCATGGACACCTGGATTGTCGGCCGCAAGCCAATTGGCCTGTACGAGATTCAGCCTCCCATTCCACTCCCTGACTCGGTCCCATATCCCAAAGTACGTCTTCCTCAACCTCTTGGGTTCAAGCAATAACTAATTCCATGGAAAGACCTGTGTATTCTTCTTCAAGGGACACATTATGGCTGGTCAAGTAAAACCAAGCAAGTCCGTTGCAGACTTTGCTTGGCTCACCAAAAAGGAGATCGAAAAGCGCGTAGATGAGCAGTACTGGGGCGGCGTTAAGGATATGTTGTCCGACTTTTAGAATAGATTGCCATGGCTAATAATGGATAATCCTAATACGTAGCAAACATCGTTTAGTCTAGGTGTGCTGCGTGCTACCGGGGAGAGGAGATCGCTCGTCTCATTTCGGGCCTTTTCTGCGCGTCATCGAACCGACGCACGACGACCTGGCATTTAGTCGTTCTGCAAATGTGTTTCGATCCTCCCTTGATGGCGTCCGAGAACAGAGTCAGGCCCGCGGCACGCTCGACGGCGTCAACTAGCGGGAAAAACGTCAAGAACGCTCAACGGGGGATATATATAGCGAGAACAATTACCAGGAGTGACGAAGCTCTCCAGAAGTGCATCGTCTGGGATGATGGCGTTCGGGAGTACGAACGCCCCGGTGGAGATCTCTGGGATGTGGGGCGTCGAAGGTGACGACGGCCGAGACGCAAGAACGACCTTGGCGAAATGCGTCGGAACGGCGACGTTCGGCGGGTTGCCTATCATTTCGTACGTCTAGGGAAAAAATTAGCATGTCGTCGTCTTGAATTTTGGGTGTGTGCCCCAACGTACGACGCGCCATTTCCCGTCTGTTTCTTTGTGGGGGAGATACAATGGAATGGTGAACACGTAGACATCGGAGAACGAGCCTGTCAATCGGCGACACCAATCTTCTAGATAGGCCCAGTCTAGCATAGTAGTAAGCATAACGGAGCGTCCGTGGGGGAAAGGCATTTGCAGACGTACAATGGCGATTGAAGCCGGAACCGACTTGTGGGGCGATGTTAGACAGTAAAAACGTCTCGTCCATGGCATCCTACGGGGTAGGTCAGAGACAAGTATCTCGAAAGCTCATGACAGGATCTTTTTTGACCTGTGATCGCTTTGCATCTGCAGCTGGTACCCTGCGCAAAGTTTGCAACTTAACAGGCAGGACGCGACGCGACGCGACTCGACTAAATTACGCACATGTGTCCGCGGTCGTAACCGCTACGAAAGTAATCTTGCAATTTTGCACGGAATTGCACCGGAAGACTCTCATCCTCGTGGAAGGTCGACTTTCCCCGGTCCCCAGTTTCTCCATCTCCCGGAGCAGGTTCGACAGGAGATTTTCCCAGAGAGGCGAGCGTCAAGTGTTCTGCCGTCTAGAGAGAAATACCGGTCCTCCAGCAGGAGAAAGGGGGCGCGGAAGCAGGGAAAAGATGTGAACTGACCCATGCGGGGTGCCGCAGCCGACGGTCATACGCAGCCACGTATGCTTGGCGCACGAGCTGGTCAGGGATGGGGCCTACGTACGGTCGAAAAGTAAGTGACGAAGGAGAGTGTGAGGGCCAACTGGAGTACGCATACCAGGATTCCCGTATTTAAGAACGGGGCCGATTGCGGTCGTTGCTGGAGCAGCGATGCGAGGGTCGCCGGTGACACCAACCTCTACCAGTGGTGGTCTGACCTGAGTGGGGGATGGCGGTACACCTGGAAGAGCGACAGCTTCCTTTTTTTTGGACGCATTCAAAACAGCTACGGCGCCCCCACCCACGGCTGCACCGAGAGCAAAGAAAGTAGCTCTGAGGAGGGTCGTAGTGGGCATGATTCGCTAAAGTTGCGTGCGTGCGAAAGCGAGCCGACACTATGACAAGCTAATACAAAATGAACGGGTGCGGCACAACTACCGATGCATGCAAACAGTACGTTATATATCAACACGGTAAGGGGTGGTAATACTCAAGCAAATCACTTCGTCTTGCCCAGCAGGAATATGGGAGACAACCAGGAGAATGAGTAAAGTCACAGACTTATATGAGTTACACGAAAATGAGGTCGGGAAGTTTAAACAAGAGAGTATCGTGGAAAGTTATCGAGTGTTAGTGATGTAAGAGCTCTGCAACAGATGGCCTGAAACTTCACATCTCCAGTGGCTCGTGAGAGCGTGCATCTAAACCACGTAGTGCGCTCTCGCTCGCCACGACGCGTTGTTCCCGGCGACTGTTGAACCCACTAACACCTGGGCCACGCGGTTGCCGCATAACGCCGCTTGTCGGACTTTCGAGCCGCTCTAAAGATGTAGGCAAGCTCGGGACCGGCGGAACGGTGTCGAACGGACTAGAATTCCCGAAGAGCGAGCCAAAGCCACCCCCCAAGCGCCGTGAAGGGGAGGCAATGGTTGCGTAGCCCTCACGTATGTTACCGTTAGAGGAGCGGGTGGTAAGTCGAGGCGCCTGCGTGCGTAGCGCCCCCATGTCGGGCATCGATTTCTTGACGCGCAAAGACGGAGGAATGCCGCCGGACGTAGGAGAGGTTGGCGAGAGATAAGCAGAAGGCATACGTTGCAACCCTGGGTGGTGGTTACCCTGCTGTCTCTGGGGACCAGATGTACGAGTCAGCCCGACAGGTTATGATAGATAGATTTGCACGGACCTTTTCTGGTTCGATACGGGTAACAACAGCATATCGGTCTTCACCTTCACCGACAGAATAATGATACACGCCAAGCTTCTGAGCAACCAAGTGGACTATGCGTCGCTGTTTTGGAGAGAGAGTTCTAGAAAATGCGAGTTCGTCCCTCATACGGTCATCTTTGAAAAGTAAGATACGGGAGTAGATCTCCAAAGTAGATGGGTCATTCAGGTCCAGCTCAGTCGAAGCTGAACTGCCCTTGAGGGAAGGGCTAGGTGCGACAGGAAGTACAGGGGGTGGTGTTTGGACACTGTATGTCTGGGGGACAGGCATTGGAGGAGCTGAAGGCGGGGAGTACTGCTGCGGGGGCTGGTAGTTAGTCCCGGAATACGAGCGCTGAGGGGTGAATGGAGGAGCGATGACTGGGGGGGGGAATTCGTCGTAAGGGGTTTGTGGGGCGACCTGAATTTGGTGCTGCTGTTGCTGCTCCTTCTCAAGCTGCATGGAACGCATACGCCGAATGGCCTTTTCCCGCTCGATGCGCTCCTTCTCTCCAGCTTGTAGTACCTTTTTATACTCGACACGTAACTTACGACCCTGTACGTCGAAACCGTTCAAGGCGGCGACGACAGCATCTGCGTCCGAGGCCTGCCGGAAGTTGGCAAAGGCAAGACCCCGAAAAGAGCCCGACTGGTCTAAGTGGTAGTTAAAGGCATACGGTGTTGGGATGGACAACGACGCCTATTTGGGAATGGATAAATGAGAGGGAGGAGAGCGAGAGCAGAGAACATACGATGATTTCCAGAAGAGTCTCGCGTTTGACATTAAAAGGGATGTTTTTGATGACAATAGCTGTGGGTATAATCTCGTCTTCGGCACCTTGACTGGAGGGCGGGGCATTAATGTGAGGAAGAGGTGGCGAACCTCCGCCCGAGGAAAGGTCAGAATTATTCGGGGAAGAAAGAGAGCGATTGTCAGGGAAAGTCGAGCCGCTATCGAGCCATTGCTGTCAGAAGATTATAATCGTGGTAAAATGAATGATAACTGAGTAAGCGAAAAATCGGGGAGAAGGGGGAAATAAAGGCGCACAGTAGGGAGGCCGGCGCGAGTGGTCTTGTTGTTCTTGAGGGGGGGTTGATTCATGCTGAGAGGATGGAAGGGGGGCTGACCCGGAGGAACAGGAGGAGAAGTAGCGAAATGATACTGAGGCCTGATGTTGCCTGAAGTGCCGTCGTAATCGTAAGTGTCATGAAGACGTTGGTGGTGCGGCTGAGATGAGAGGGACAGCGAAGAGATGTCGGGAGTAGGGGAAGAGCTGGTCATGAGGGCGAGACGGACGATGAGACGATGATGATGATTATCCCACACCGAAAAAAAATAGAAGAAAGAACAACGAAAAAATATAACAAAGTGAAGAAACTGGAGATGTTAAAAAAAAGACAACAAACAGTTGGACGTGGAGGCGAGTTGTGCAATGTCGTGCGAGTTCACGGCATGACCCGGTACCATGAGGCCTTTCTATTACATCGTCCCTACTGCTGCCTTCGGGGGCATCACCACCGTCCCTGTCTGTGCTACTATCCTGCAAGACCCTGAATGGTCCCAAGGTCCCCGAATCCTTCCACCGCCACCGCCACCTACTAGGACTCCCGGTCCTCGCGGCGATTCTTGGACACCATATTCCGGCTTTGTATTATCCCCAACGTTGTACACCTGTTGGCGAGTAGATCCACGGGTCACCATGGATGGTGGGAGAAAAATAGGACGCGGTATTGAGGGCATCGTAAATTTAGACCGGCTGCGAGGTGGTAGTGGTCCTTGATACAAAAGAAGAGGCGTTGGAGCAGGTCGACGGGGCATGGATCACGAGGAAAGTGAGATAAGTTATGGCGAATAATCTGAACAGACGTTAAGAACAGCACGGTGACTACCACAAGAGACTAACCAGATTGTCCCCAAAACGTCGGCGGTCGGGAAAAAAAAAAAGGCTCAGCCAAAAGACGAGGGATCAACCCAAGAATACGAAGGAGAGTTGGTTCGTGATCGGTTCGGACGACGGGTGATAGAAATATCAGAATCAGCAACGGGCACAGCAACTGGATGACAAAGCAAACACCAAAGAAGACATGCGAGATTGCGGTACAGACTCAATTATACAACACAGCCACCAAAGACGGGGGTATATAGCCATCCTTCTATCCACTCCATTACGCCGCAGCCAAGTCGTCGTTGATTGGTCGGTAATATTTCAGAAGTTGAGCTTTGAACACTAGGGCGCAAGTAAGCATACAACACCACCCTCGACAGTTACTGCTCACATTCTGGAGACTCCCAGAGGTTGGACGCGTCCGTATTTAAAGGAGACGCGTTGTTCGGTTCTGAGATTGAAGATCAGGAAAAAGATTACTTATCCAAAGAATAGTTCTATACCTCCAAGGAGAGATTGCAGGGACAAAAGAATGGTCTGGACACTGTAGACGGCCGACCACTTGTCCTGAGGTGACAATATGGTCAGCTCACAAAGCTACACCGCAAACCGAGGAGACTCAGACCTGAAGAATGTCGAGACAAATTGCACCCGAACCGATATCGACATTCGGGTGAAAACATGGCGATTCGTACTTTATGACAGGTGGCACATATGGATAATTCGGCGGGAAGTGTATCGCGATCTTAAACGACATCCCTCCGTAATACTGTTCAATTCAGATCATAAGACGTGCAATCGCTTAGAGAAGGCACATGCTCACAGTTCCCACAGGTCCTTCTATTGTACCTACCCATTCGAAGAGGTTGGCATCAGATTTTGGGAAGGCCGACTAGATCGACACAAGACGCGAGTTAAATGGCGAACCGGTAGGAAAAGGTTTTCAGTACGTACGATTCCAGGTGAAGAGGACATCTGGGGCACGTATAAGAAATACCGACGTGTATAATTGGGAGGTAATATACTTACCATTAGGGTCATCAGTTCATTGGTTAACCTGAAGCGGCGAAGTCAGTGTTCATCACGGGTGGACAGTCAAAATGATGAGCAACCTCTTGGTGACGCTACCAGTAACGTCACCACCAGAACCAGATACTGCAGACTTTGGAGCAGGACGGGCGACGAGAGATGTAGTGATTTGTTCCATTGTTTCTTTTGAAGGACGGTCCGAGTTGAAAACCGAAACCAACCACACGCGGATAAATTAACCAGGTGACAGGGTCACGTGTGCTCACGTGTTAGTAGAAGCGGGGAAGGCGGGACGGTTCGGCACACACTGACGACCCCCAGGAGAGGCCAACCAACTTGTATTCGTAACTTCACTTATGTCCATGGCTTCAGCTTTCTCCCCGACACAAGGAGAGGCGGCTCTCGTGAACCAGATATTTAACAAGCATGATCCTCAAAAGTTTGGCGTCATCACTGGCGATGTTGCTGTCAAAGTCTTCGGGGGTGCCAACCTCAACGCTACTACCTTAGGTCAAATCTGGGGGATTGCGGACGCGGAGAATCAAGGTTTTCTCACTCGGAAGGGTGTTTCGATAGCGGTGCGTCTTCTTGGTTGGGCACAGAAGGGCGATGCCATCTCAGCGGATCTAGTCAACAAACGTGAGCGCGACGCGTCTTCTCACCTTGAATCTTCGGACTGACCCTTGTAATCGTTACCAAAGCCGGCCCTCTTGCAGTCATTGACGGATTCCCCTCACCTTCGGAACCTCGTAGAGCTATCAGCCCCTCCCCCCAATCCCCGGGTTCACGTCTTCCCCCTCCGTTGACTGCCCAAGATAAGGCCAAGTTTGTGAGGCTTTTTAACGGATGCGGTCCTGTAACGGTCTTCTTTCGGGTACGAGCACGGACTTTTCTGGCGTGCGTCATATTTTGATACCGTGCTTCCAGGTGAGAAAGCACGCGAGGTATTTGTCAAGTCCAAGCTCCCGGTTGAAAAGCTCTCTCAAATATGGCATGTTCCGCTAGCGTCACGACAAGTTACTCCTATTGATTCATCTCTTGTAGGAATTTATCGGATACACACAGCCGTGGCACTCTGGATGTTGCAGATTTTACAGTCGCCATGTACCTCATCCAGGCTTCGATGTCCGGACAACTTTCCTTCATCCCGACAACACTCCCTCCTGGCTTATATGAGATGGCTTCTGGCTCATCGGGCGGCGCCGTTGCTTCTCATACTACCGGGAACAGCGGCTCTTTCAGCCCCGGTCTCTCTGGCACTTTCCCCCAGAATAATGGGTCGAGTGTAGTTCGACCACAGCTAACAGGAAAGCCGCTACAACCCCAATATTCAGGCCAACCTCTGCAACAGCAGTTCACGGGACCGGCGTTACAGCAGCACCAGACTGGTCCCACTAAACTGCCTCGGAATGCGCCGGCACCGGCACCGGGCCCGTTTGCCGCTGCGTCTGCTGCGCAAACCCAACCAGCAGTGGGATGTCACCCCCCCTGAGAAAGCTAATGCAGACAAATTCTTTGACACCCTTGACGTGCAAAAGCGGGGCTACATTGAGGGCGATGTTGCCGTCCCCTTTATGATCGATTCAAAACTCCCCGAGGATGACCTCGCTTTGATTTGGTTAGATTCGTCCGCACTGTTTCTACCGGGAACCATGTCATCTTACGAACACGCGCAGGGATTTGGCCGATCTAAACAACGACGGGCGTCTCACCCGTGAAGGTTTTGCTGTTGCGATGCACCTCATTATAGGAAAGCTTGCCGGGAAAGACCTCCCATCTACTTTACCGCTTTCTCTGATGCCACCATCCATGCGAACGGCAGGCTGTTCCCGCCACCTCTCCTTTCCACCCACCCCCCTCGGAATCCTTGAAGGACTTAATCTGGGATGACAGCCCTACGTCCCCCGTAGCGTCCCAGCCGCAGTCAATTCTGCAGCCTCAACGAACTGGGCCCCTTAGCCCACAGTTGTCGTTTTCACCCCCGCAGGCGACAGTGCCTCAGTCTTCGGGACGAGGTGTTTTCGGTTTCCCAGGTATTTCATGTTCTATGCTCGAGAAATAGAGGACTCATACTTTGTCGTAGCTTCTAACAAAGATCTCCTGGACGATGACGATGATGTTGCGACTGGAGCCCCGTCTGTTGCGATTCATAACCACTCGGTCGAGATAGGAAATCTGCAGAACCAGTTGCAGTCGACGACTCGTTCTCTTGAGAACACGAAGAC
Organism: Lactarius hatsudake; assembly: GCA_024734325.1. Taxonomy (NCBI): domain Eukaryota; kingdom Fungi; phylum Basidiomycota; class Agaricomycetes; order Russulales; family Russulaceae; genus Lactarius; species Lactarius hatsudake. The sequence goes on along the minus strand of JANSJP010000004.1, from coordinate 951,952 downwards.
CGAAAGGAGCACCGTTGAGGCTACCGTCCAAGATCCAAGCAGCCCAGCTCTCCACTCTTCAAACTCAGTTGAGTTTGGCCAAGGCGGCTTATGAAACCGAATCCCGTCTTCTCGGCACTCTCCGCGAGCGTTTCAGCAACCAGACGTCTCAAATCCAGAAGGCCAGGGAGGAGCTCATTCGCGCCGAGAGCGATCTTAGCGCTATCCGCGTCGAAAAGGCCGAAGTAGAGCAGGGCCTGATGCGCGATAAAGAGGAAGTGCGCGAGCTTCAGCGGAAGATGACTGAGACGGGTTCCGTGATTGAACAAGTCAAGGCCGAAATCGAGAAGGCGAAGAAAGACGCAAAGCAACAGAAGGGTCTTTTAGCAATCGCTAAGAAGCAGCTCTCTACAAGAGAAGCAGAGAAGAGCAAGATATCCCAAGAACTTCAGGATGCAGTAGCCGAAGCTGAGGCGATCACAAAGGAGCTAGAGAGCGCGGAGGCAGCACTTGCTGGCGAACCCACGGTAGCAACTGGATCGAACGGACTGCCTCTCACCTCTTCACCTTCGCCATCGGGAGACAGCGTCACGTTTGCTGCGACCCAGCCACTGCCAGGTACCCCAGGAAGTCCTAGTTCCGTCAGTGGTTCTCTGGGGCCAAAGAGCAATAATCCGTTTGAACTACGACTCGCTGCAGGATCCGGTTCGCGGTCGCAATCGCCATTCCTCCCTTTCGCTGATCCATCCATCCCCACTCCGGCTGGTGCAACCCCCGTGCCGAACGAAGGTACTACGACTGACAATACATTCAATTTCGATCAAGTTTTCGGTGGTGGCGAAGAAGTGAGACGTGCACCCGACGTTGACAACCTCCCGACCAATCCTGAGGAAGATTTGTCACTGTCCACTCCGAAGATTGGCGGGGAATTGCAAGTTATAACGAACGAAGATTTGTCGCCACCTTCCAGTGACCAGGACTTGTTTAGCACGCCACCAATGTCTGCCCTGGATGCTCTCGGGGCCGGGGCACAGTCTCCGCCTGGAGAACCAGACGTTCTGAAGCTCCCACCGGCTGGTGTCCCTTCTGCACCGCCGTCAATCTGATCAACCACTGGGAACCCATACCGACATCAACACATCACTTAAAGAGCTCGATGTGGATGAGTCTGACTCGAGCGACGACGATAGCGAAGATGAAACCCCACTTGCGACACTGGCTGGTCTTGCCCCACATAAGGCCAACGCGGGGAAGGAAGCACCAGCTAGTAACGGGCATGCGTCACCCCAAACCGGTTTCGAAGCGTCATTTGTGCCCATGACAGCTGTCGTCACACCATCAAAGGCCACTGATGCCCAAAGCACCAATCCGTTCCCTCCGGCTCCTACGCAGAATGCCAGCCCCTTTGCAGCTGCAACCTCCCCATTTGGGGTCTCTCTAGAATCTGCAAAGGTTGCGGGTCTCACCGACTTCAACGAGGCATTCGGCGGCTTTCCAGGCGCAGAACCTGTCGCCACAGAGAACAGGTTTTCATCTGACCCTGGGTTCGACGCAGAGTTTGACTTTGGCAAAGAAAGCGTGAACGTATCCCCCCCAGTCGTCGCCGTGTCTCCCTCTGGCTCGACCGCATTCCCGCCCCCGCCGACGAGCAGTAGTGGCATTACTAAATCCTCATCGTCCCCATCTACGGGGTCAGGCTTTGAAACCACATTTATTCCTCAACAAGTCACTACGAGCTCAGCCTCCGCGGCATCTGCCGTTGATGGCCTTCCTACCCTTCCTCCAGTCGTCGAATCCAAGCCTTTCTCGTTTGAGGACGCCTTTTCGTCCAACCTTTCGCCTGTAACCGTTGCCGCGACGCCAGCTGCGCCGGGCCAACCTCGGCCCAGTGCGGATGTGCCACCGAGCCTCTCGTTTGAGAGTGCCTTTGGTTCCAATACGACACAAGGGGAGAGTGGGTTCAAGACTACGTCCTCCCGAACTTCATCAGTTCCGCAAGCGACCGAGTCACCCTCTACATTGTCCACGTTTACTCCGAGTTCGTTTACTCCGAGTTCCCCCATTCATGGGCCCACGTCACCCCATGATACAGTAAGCTTTCCACTTTCGCCACCCCGCGAGGCGTCTCCGCCGCCCCGGATGGCATCCCCTAAGGTGAGGACCTCCACGTCGTCCTCCAGGGAAAGTGGGGACAAGGGCAAGGATCAAGGACGGCACTCGAAGTTGAGTGTAAGTGGTTTTGTTGTTTTACCTTGAAAGCAAAAGGAGTTGACGCTTGTCCTCAGATCCGCCTACCGGGGTTTGGGAAGAGGAAAAAGACACAAGACACACAGCCACCTTCACAGCTATCCCAGCAGCACTTGGCCCCGATCGTCGACGAGAACGTAAGGAGGACATCGCCCGCGGTTGATGACGACGTCGAGCCTGTGAAGCAGCTGTGCAGTATGGGTTTCAGCCGTACACAGGCCGTTGCTGCTCTGGAGGCCAATTCGTACGACTTCCAGAGGGCGCTGAACAGCCTTCTCAGCAGTGCATAATGGAGACAAGATATGACTGGAAATGAGTGGGGAGGGGGGGTGCTATTCATTACTTATCTGACTTTATTCTCTCGCTCGTTTTTTTTCGTTTCCCTTTTTCTTTTTTATCCCCTACGTAGCACCGAGTCACTCCTTAGCTTGCTTTATGAAATTCCGTTTACTATCATTCTTCCCTACTCTCGCAAGCGCCGTCTGTCCCCCTTGTTCGGCCAGGGCCGACCCGGAATATTTATTGCGGGATGCAAGAAAAAATCCCAATCCCACCACCCGCTCCCCCTATGCCGCCCACCTTTGACTTGGTCGTCGTGGGCAGCGGCGGAGGTCCCTTCGAGACAAACTTATCCTCGTTCGTCCCATGTCACTTTGTTCTTCGTGGGACACATGGTTCACACGCGACCGCGAACAGGTACTTATTCAAGCCATGTGACGTACCCTGGGCAGATGGGATCATTGCTCTCGAAGCAGGTGAGCACAACGTCGACGCTCTTTGTACTACGCTCTTGACCGTCGTTCGCTGCGTGACACAGGCTCAGGAATCGGGGCTCTATACCACCTAATTAATAGAAACGTCGCTCTCTTCGATGGACTTTCGGCTCATCAAGTGTATTCGCTCATTCAGTTAGTATCGAACCCCCTTCTTTCTTAGTGTGGCTACAAACGGTCCCCAGTTGTTTCCTTATTAGTCATGCGCATCTGGACCACGTCGTTGGCCTCGTCCTGTCCGCCGGTTCTCTTCATGGCTGCCGGAAACGCGTGTGTGCCCCACGGAGTGCTCTCAAGATTCTGGAGACCGTCTTTTCCGACCGGATATGGCCCAACCTCGCGTCGTGGGACGAGGCCGACGCCCCGTTCAAGCTCCTCTATAACCCGTACGTACCACCGCACCCTCCCAAACGCCACCACTTTATCATCCACGAAAGAATCAGCTTCGACGAGGCGTACCGCACCGTATTTCGCGACAGCGTGTCCGTGCGCGCGATGCCGCTCCTGCACGGGCAGAACGACACGCTAGGGCAACTACGAGTCCTCGGCCTTCTTCGTGCGGCACGACCCCTCGGGGAAACAGTTCCTCTTCTTTGGCGACGTCGCGCCCGACAGCCTCGCCGCGCGTCCGCAGACCATCGCCGTCTGGCGCGCCGCGGCGCCCCTCATCCCGCACGCCCTCTCCACCGTCTTCATCGAGTGTTCGTGGCCCTCGGGCCGTCCGGACGAGCAGCTCTACGGACACCTCAGCCCAGAGCACCTCGTGGACGAACTCGTCGCGCTCGCGGCGGAGGTCACCGCGGTGCGTCTTGCAGAGACCGCCGCCGAGGGCCCCACCGACGGTGCAGACGCGCCACTTCCTCCCCCCTCCTGAACAGAAGGGCCGCCGGAGGAGGAGGAAGCGTCGCCGGAAGTTGTCAGCGGATCCGCCGCCGCCGCCGCCCCTGGGACCGCTCGCCGGTCTGCGCGTTTATATCATACACTGCAAGGAGGATTTGGAGGGGAAGTACGACGACCCGATATCCGAGGTTATTCGGGATCAAGTGGACGCGCTCGTACGGGCCAAGGGACTCGGAGCGGAGGTGTTGAGTGCCAATCAGGGAATGACGATCAGTACGTCTTAATTTTCGCTGTTTTGGGCACAGCCGTTCTAAGTGCACCTTTCTAGCCATTTAATCTTACGTTCTACAATATTACATACCAGTGTATTATACCATATGTAGCCATACACTCTTTCTTGGATGATTCGCACTGTATCCATAACGTTTTGCTCTTTTTCTTGCTGGCTGGTGCTTTGCACCTCGCGTCCCTTTTTCTTGTCGACTACTTCATCACAAAGGACCAAATTGTAATGTGATTAATTATGTGAAGGTGTTGGCAGGTCTGCCGTTCCTCAGTGAAATCTTTGACATACAATCATGAGCAGATGGTAAAGCGACGTAGAGTCTATCCGAATAAGTCGGGAGGTATACGAATTATGATGATGCGTATAGCTTAACAATCCCATCCGCACCCGCACTAGCCATGAAGGGTAAAGACGGGTGGAAGTGCACGTCAAGCACGCCCTCGCCCGCCTTCTTGCGGTGACTCGTAATCTCCTGGATACACGCTTTCGTACCAAGTATGTCCCAAAAGCGGATAGAGCAGTCATGACCGCCGGATACGAGAGAGAACCCGGCGGCGTCTATGGACAAGGAAGTCACGCCATCCAAATGGGCAGGCATGGTGTATGTGCGTTGACCTGAAAAAATTTCAGCACCCAGACAGCGTCGGTCACTCGCCAGAGGGTAACCCACCAGTGTTAATGTCATATATGCTTATATATTTATCCTCATGAGCAGTGATAAGAAGGGGCATGGTTGGGTGTGAAACAATGCTGTTCGCTTGCGAAAGGCCCCCATCTAAACCAATGAGACAAAATAGGAAGGCTCAAGACGTATATACGACTTACCAGACCCCGTTTCGCCATGCAGAACGGCCAATTCCTTCCCGTGCGCGATGTCAAATATCTTAATCGTTGCATTCTGGTATGCGACAGCAACCTTCTTCAGGTCGACTTTGATCGCCTCGACGGCCGTTACACCCGGCTGGTCATCGATTTCCTCGCCGTCGTAGTCCACGCCATTATATGTCCATGAGAGGCGTTGCGAACCGCGGCCAGATGGATCACTGACTTCCCACACCTTGACCATCCCTTCTGCACCACCACTGATAAGCGTGCACTCGTCACGCACAAGCGCAAGATCCCACACAGCGTCGGTGTGTCCAATGAGTTCTCCCCGAAGTCGCGATGCGTCGAACGGGGCATAGGTAGTATGACCTGACGATGGTAGTGCCCAAACACGTATGGTAGAATCGAGAGATGCGGAATAAATAAGCTGCTTCGAGGGTGCGACGATAAGGCGTGTGATAGCTGCCGAGTGGCCGCGGAGTGTCAGCTGGGGCTCCACTTCTGTGACAGGTCGGGAGCTGTGCATCAAGACAAGGTGAGCTCGAGCGAGAGTAAACTAGAGACGGCTACGCACTTGGACGAAGCAAGACCGGCCACGTCTGTTCGCCATATTTTAACAGTGCAATCGTCGCCACCAGTAACAAGACAGAGCTCCGTGGGGTGGAAGGCGATCGCTCGAACAGCATCGAGATGGCTGTGACGCTCGTAAGGGCCACTCTGTGTCAAGAGAATCACGGGGCTCACTTTCTCAGTGTTCTCTTGGTTTTCCACACCTTTGTGCCGTCACCTTCACCAAGCACATTCGACTCGTCATCTTCGACCTCAGTATCATCTTCCTTAACATCCTCATCATCCTCCCTTGGACGGCGGTCCCATGCACTGTCTGCCAGAGTGCTCGCATAGGGGAGGCCTAGCTTTTCCCTCCACTCTCCTTTGTCATCCGGTCGAAAAATAGAGGTGCGGGAGTGAGCATCCAGGATGGCCTCTTCCCTGTCCTTTTCTGCGTCCGATGTCTGTCCAGATTGCAGTGCGGCGGGTTGGTTACTCTGTTGCTGGCTCGACTGGTATTGTGCTAGGGGACTTTGTTGCTGTTGTTGTGATACCATGCCAGGCCCACGCTCGAGAGCTGTACCCTGAGTCCCTGTGGAAGAAGGCCCTGCAGCAGGATTCGGAGCAGAGATGACGTTCATATTATTCAGAAGCGGGAAATCTTTGCCCACGTCAGGCATGAGCTTTCGCGGACGAGTACCGTAGCCCATCTGATCGAACGATGGAACATTAGGGAGAGAGACGGGGAGTGTAGGGTTCGTTACAAGTTGTCGTGAGGGCAATGGGTTCAATGCCTGAGGCGAGGTGAGATATTGTATTTCTTGCAAACATCTAAGATGGATAAGAAAATGAATGAATCTTTGAAGCCATAAGCGTACTGTTTGAGGTAGTCCCGACTGCGAGCGCGGCTTTTGGGGTCGCGGCCAAGTGATGGTTTACCGATGGCACCCGTCGAGCCGGGACCATTGGAACTCACCCAGCTGGACGAGGATGGACCTGCCCACGTACTTGTTCGTGTTGAACCAACGGCGGCGGCACCATTGGATCCCCTTTCTGGGGGTATGGGTGAACCTCCGGTACGTCAGCACACGAGGAGTGACCAAGACGAAAGATAGATTACCTTCACTACGAGGAGAGCTGGGACTGCTACCCTCCTTATGACTAGAGGTCTCGTCTTTCTGTGAGGTGGATTGTAAGGAAGCGACCTTTGTAGGGGGTATCGACTGGGACGCGGAAGGAGCAGGTTGCGAGAGTTGTTTTGAGCTGCCCGCGCGGAGCGTGTCATGTCGCAGGATAGCGCAGACCGGGAGGTTACACACCGTTCAACTCGGAGGGCATATTCCAACATTTTAATGCGGCGCATGAGGTCCACTTTGATATTTTCGAATGAGCGTCGTTCTCCCTCTAGAAGCGCGATGCGGGCCTAAAAACAAAGGGATGAAAAGACGGGCAAATGTATGCTAACGGAAAAGGACGGACGCGCATCTCAGCTCGCTCAATCTCCCATTCGTTGCGGTCGCGTTCGTACTTGCGCCACTCTGATTGAAGAAAGTGAAGGACGTTTGAGAGTGTAAAATCTTGGCCATTGAGGGGAGGGGGGGGTACGTCTGGACCACCCTGGGGCTGTTGAGATTGAGGGAGTTGGGGTTGTTGTTGGAGTATTGAGGGGCCTTTATTCTGCACCGAGCCCAACATCGTAGAAGACAAGACAGCCAAGGTTGGTCTGATTCACACGCACACGCCAAACAGTAATTGTAATTGTAATTACCAGATCCATCCATTCCCTCTCCTATTTATTTCTTGCCAGACCTGTCATTCCTTTTTCAGTATTTTCTTTTCCTTTTTATTGTTATTTAACTTACTTCTTGATCCCTCCTCCGACCATTGGGCCAGCTGTACAACACATTTTTATCAGTCTCTCTCTTTCTCCTTTCTATATTTCCCTTACATTTTAATGCTACAGTAGTTTGCCGTCAGATCGGTTATACAGTGTAGGGTTCCTTTCACGGACCTTTTTCTTTCGCAGCTTTCAGCGCTTCAGCTTCTTCCTTTTTCTTCGCCTTGAAAGCAGCAGCGTCTTCATCATCTTCCTTTTTATCCTTCTTTGGTGCCTGTGGCAGGCTCAGCGAGCGAGAATGTGTGTCAATAAATGCTGTTTTTACCTTCAAAGGCTTGAGCTTGCCACCTTGTCTGCCGGACATGATAATGATGATGATGACTGTAGTTTCCAAGTTTGGTTCTCTCACGACCTTTTATTTCATTCCGACTGGATGCACGGCGTTCGTCACTGGTCTGTCCACATCGCCCAAACTTGGGATGTATGCGCCCGATATCTCCAATAGTATGGTCCACCGAGAACGCCTAATCTTCCTTGATAGGTCCTGGGTCCATTCCCCATTCACGCGAGGGAGCAACATTTCCTCTCTCCGTCTTTCCCTCTTGAGTGTGCGCATACATTCATTTCCATCCACCACGGTACTTATCCAGCAAAGTGACCAAACCTATCGATCTTGATGCCTCGTATCCCTCTTCACTCGCTGACGGTGGTCGTGTGCATTGGTCAAAAGCTTCGTCTGATCCTGACTCAAATCTCACCGTATCGTTCCCTCACATCCGGTCGGTCATTATCCAATCACCGCGTATCTCTCTGACTCCGTACACCTAGTTGGGCTTCTCTGAGAGCGACTGAGGGTTGGGCAGCTCTACAACATCATGTCATCCTCCGTACTACCCTTACCGTTCTCCCCCCTCGGTCCTACTCGGATTCACAAACACCCCCAACTATTCCAAATCTTCTCCTTCGGATAAAAAAGGGTTCTTTCTTCACTCTCGTTCCCACCGACGTCGAGGACCACGTATTTATACCGGAGTGGTATTCAGGAAATATATACGAAGTCGATCATGCACCATCACACCTCGTCAGGTTTCCGACCGTGCCATCTCCAGTATCACCTACCGTGTATCACCTATACATAAGTGGGGACTATGAGGTACTTAGACCAATTCTCTACTCACTTGTGCCTACTAAGGCGTGCGATCTAGATCAGATTGTTCGGTGATCCAAGGGACACCGGCTCTGAAGTCCCTGCACTCAGTATATCTGTTAACGTATGCCTCGACTCACCTACCGTAGCGATGAGGCGTGAGGTATCCCGCGACGTGGTCCCAGACTTTGTCGATGGATTTGCCTTCGGGGATGCACTTGGGATCGGATTGAGATGCATGTCGACAAGTTCGTGGACTGTCACGGCGCTCTCCCCATCTCCTGAGTCTCGCCAGGCGGTAAGCCCTGAGACATTTGTAAGTCCAAGGCTCTTCACTTATTTTGGCTTAGGGAATTACGCTCTCCCTCATTCGCGAGACTCTGTTTGTTATGGGTCAGACACGCGTTTTACCTGTTCGTATCGCGCAATCTCGGGCGTTCAGTGGCGATACGCTCTCATTCGATGTACATGCTACTTCCGGTGAATCATCCCTGGTTCTTCCAGTCCAAGTGCACGTCTGCCAGCTCGATTCCAGCTCCATGGCAGGTACCACGGCCATTAAAGCGGCCTACTTCTCCCCCGACACAGCCCCTCTAGGATTCATCACACTCCCCCCAAAGAATTTGAATGCATTGCATCAGGTACCGGGTCCGCCAATAATGGCTTTACGTGTGTTGTGCACTCCTTTGCAGTGACGCAGAATCTCATATGCGTTTGGGATGGACAGATGGTGCAGGAGTAGATATATTCAAGCAACCTTTTTGGGTCGATGCCATACCCCACCAGGAACGGAGCTGGGTCATCCTACCCGAGGGTAGGAGTCCATGGGTACGCTACCATATGTCCGCGACGAAATTCCCACCTGATACTCAGAATCTCCAGGGGTTGGACTGGCACGGACCCAGCGCAGACGATGCGTGGGGCGCTGTCTCCGCACTCGGCGTCATCTTGAAAACGTGCCCGAGGCGGAATGCCTGGGCGATTACACCAGAGAAGGTCGTGATCATTGGCCACTCAAACGGCGGACAAGGTACTTGGCACAACGCCGCAAGACAGCCCGACAGGGTGGTGGCAAGTAAAAAAGTTGCCATCTGCTTGTTCTTCGGCAATGATTTAAGCACCGTATCACAGTCATTCCGGCCGCTGGGTACATTCAAGGCACAGGCTTACGTTCCCTTGACGCAATCAGCGGTGAGAGGCACACATATTGCGATCCCAATGTCGTTGCCTCAACACGCGAACTGGGCACAGTTCGGCTCACTTCATAGATCCATTCCTGCGGGCTATCTTAGAATGTTCCTTCACACCGGACGACAACGATTTGTTCTTATCGAACTTGGTGGACACCCCCGCGCTGGTTATACACGGGTACGCTCTTCATGTGAGACTTTACAAATGAATCTTCTGCTTTACGCTTCCCAGCGGTGCAGACAAGAACGTACCCTACATGGCACTCGAGGGAAGCCGTTAGCATCTTGAAGACCTGGGCTACAGATGCGATCGTAGAGTATGTCCACACCCTCCGCCCTTACTCCATTTCTTTATCACTGTCACGGGTCCACTAGCTATCGCGAGGACCAGGGGAATGGCCATTGGTACCCATCTGTTTTCAGGAATGCGCAGGTGAAGGCTTTCCTCGATTCCGTCCTGGCCGAAAAACGAGATCCCCGTCGACGTTCCGCCACGTTCACCTTGACGACAGCGGTGCCTGCAGACACGGGATCTCTTCACGGTTGGCGCATACTTAACTTGCTATCCCCGGGAAGGTGAGTGCTAGGTTTATTTGTCATATACCGGTTCTTAACCACCTTCCTGCCACCACCAGATTAGCACGTCTAACCGTAGAGATGGTTGACGGTGTAGCTGTAGTCCGCACGTCCAACGTTGGACGCTTCAGCATCGACGTCGCTCTGCTAGACGCTCGACAGCTGGACATCAACGGATGCGTTATAACCGTCCCCGACGTGCCTGGCTCACGGCTCTTTTTCCAGAATAGCTCTGGCAAGTGGAGGGTGAGTTCAAAGCCCCCTTCCAGCGGCTTCACATTCACAATGGCTTTGTAGATCCTCGCCACGGGAGAATCTCCAACATGGGAGGCACAGAGGTCCACCAGTCCCTATACGATCCTGCGTTCCTCGGGACCACTCAAAATCGTTGTCTCTGGAGGAGGAAACTCGGGCCATGAAATGTCGGTCGCACGACGACTTGCCCACGATCTGGGCGTGTACTACAAGTTGGACGCCGACATCGTGCTCGAAACGGATGTGATGGTCCCGTCTCCGTCTCCAGGTAGTAGAAGAACCCTTGGTGAATCGGGATCGGGAAATATTGTCGTCATTGGTAGTCCCAGCGGTCGGTACATACGTCAGTGCTTGGAAAAAGGGAAAACGGCCTTCAGTATCGCGGACAGGCAAAAAGGTCCTTCCGTGTTGCAACTAAGGGGGGAAACATTTGAATGATCCATCCCAAGGTATATATATACGTCTTTTTTATCACAGTCATTCATTATCGCGATTACCACTCGCAGGTATCATGTTCACGCATCCACACGAAAGCTCTCCGTCGTCTACTATGTTGTTCGTAATCGCACACGACCGATCAGGTCTGGAGCGAGCCGCGCGTCTCTTCCCTACTCGCACTGGGTTGGCTTTGGCGGATTGGATGGTGATCGGTAAACGGGCAGACGAGGTGGGGGCCTCGGGAATACAGAAAGCGGGGTATGAAGAAGTCTCTAATTTACGCAAGAATTCTGCACTTAACGTTTCACGATTTACAGACTTTGGGGATCCTCTTGGGAATATCACAGTGGAATGTCGTGGCAGCATTAATGGGACGTACGAGGAACGATATTGCGCTATATAGGTGTGTCGACTGTAATAGGAAACAGAGTCCAGATCATAGAAAGCAGGATGATAATGGCAGTGTGCGAGTACAATACAGTGCGGTGCGTGATGTAAGGGCCCAGAAATGAAGAGGAAGTAGTAGATGGGACAGATGGTGGACACTCAAGAGCACCGCCGTCCTTTTAAGATACAAAGATGGATCTGGCAACCTAAAAACAAGGATGTAAGCTCGGATCCGGTGTCGACAAGAGATGGCCTACACTATCAAGCAGAAGCGTAACCTCGGGCGCAGCCCTAACGAAGTTCTTACTCCAAAAATCGTACTTGGGATTGCGAAGCAACTCGATGAAGGTTACCAAAGCCCCCCATGGGTGAGGCCGATGGACAACGAATCGTTCCATGAGGACCCTCGTGACGATTTCCCGGAAAGAGTCATCGCTGGCATCAAGGAACAGATAAAGAAATAGGGAGCTAAACCAATGGGTGTGCGCATTAGGGTACCGGAGGTGCAGCACCATCGAACTCAGCAGTAGATATTGACCTGATAGGGTTGTTAGAGGGGATAGAAGAGTATAGAACTGGGCGCACCGTCCGAGTCTAGATTCTTTGCTAAGTACCGAAGGGCCACCACCCCAGGATCAGAGGAATTGAAAAGGGAGGAACCACTCTTTGCCTTGGCTTGAGCGACAGAGGAGACACCGATATACATCACAAGGGAATTGATGAATGGGACGTCATATGTTTCTGAAGTATCATCGGATGTCGGTGCCCGAAGACGATCCTTCAGTGACGGTAGATAGGATGGGGAGGCGCGACCCAGGAGGTATTGATCAAGGTAGGTGCGTAGCTCGCCGCTTTTGAGCCCTGGGGTAAAGTCGGATAGGATTGGAGGGATCGGTCCCATCTCTGGGATGGAATCATAACCACCATTGCGAAGGTAGGGGTCTGGAAGAATGATGGTCGAAGGGAAGGCACTTAAAATGATATTGCGCAGTTGAATGCAACCGGGGGGTATGGCGTCGCATAATGTGAAATAGTATTCACTCAGAAATTCGGGAAAATCGTGGAGGAGAACGAGTAAGAGTCGGAGACAGCCGCGGTAAAGGTCTCTAGAAGAACCCCGGAATCTGGTTGATCTAAGGAACGGGGACAAGAATTTGAAGAGCGACAATAGTAATTTGTAGAAGGCGGACCAGCCCTAGGGATTAGAAGTCAACATAGCGAAAGCCATGACTTCGGCTTGAGCCTCACCTCGCGATTCTCGGACATGAGAAGCTTTGGCATGAACAGCCGATGAGAAATCAGGCTCATCCAAGAGAACGCAAATCCTGGGAAGTAAGTAGGCTGCAACGAGCTGAATGTATCGCTAGCTCCGGTATAAGATTAGAGGCTTTTAAAGATAGTCGTGAAAACGGTACCTGATCGCAATGAGTAACTGGAAGTATGCAGAGCCGAGGCTCGCCTCAATGGTGTGCAAATCATTGATTAGGCTAGAGAAAAACCGGAGGAAGGGTTTCTGCTGGAATGCTTGCCCTTGCTCCTCGTGCATATTGGCCAACACCAAGACGAAAATGGATAAAATTTTCGTCAGGTAATGCACCTTTGCTTGGTCATTGTTGACACCAGATGCGTCACCGTGGTACTTGATGATATAGACGATGAGTCGAGACATAGCGTCAAGGGCGTGATACGCGTAAGAGAAGGAGAAATCGCCAGATGCGACGCTCTTGGTGTAGCTGTTCACACTTGACTCGGCGCATACCCGAAAGAAGAAAGAAGAAACATCGTCCATCTTGAGTATGCCTTGCTTCGTTAATTGCGTGATGAAGGGTACGAAGGCCTTCTCTGGTGATGGGGAGCGTTGAAAGATGCTCACCCACTGCTGGAACCAGATAAACAGCTTTTCTCGAAGTTGTCCAGCGTCGGTCTTGCCATTCGTTTGCCGCGCGGCATAATCACTGCCTAGACCACGTCGCACCCCTCTGAGATCATCCAGTAACCTCTGGGTCCTAGAGCCCAAGTCAGTACACAGTCACATGTGTCGATTTCGAACCCACTCCTCATTTGCTTTTCCGCTCTGCATGATTTGGCTTAGCACCTCGATCGTGAAGCTGAACTGACTTTGAGAAGCGAGGGGTGGGTCACAGGTCAAGCATTCTCTGATAAGCCCAGCGGCAAAGTTCTGCAGGGTAGATTTAGCATCAGCAAACAAGAACTTTGCTAGCTGCTGATCTTGCTGAGCAATGCTGATTAAACCGCTTCGGAGTAGTGTGGCAGTCACCGGAACATTGAGTTTTCGCTGAGTGAAGCCGCTTTTGAGAGGATTGAAGAATAGAGTGAAAAGTGAGGACGAACCTCGTCATCGGCATAGATAAGCCACGTGATAGCCTCCTTTGCAACGTCTTCGAACGTTCGACAGAGTTGATCCAAAAGGGCTACGTAGACTTCGCGAGTCAACTGCTGAGAAGTCTTGTACAACAGCTGTACAATTTTCTGAGACATCAAAAGAGGGGTGCGATGCCGATCCGATGATTCAACAGCGAGATAAAGGATCTGCCTGACGATATGCCGGACGTCGTGATTTGGAGGGAGCGCAGCTAAGGATTGCATGGGAAGCTGACTGAGTGCCGCCTCTAATTCTTTCACCGAATTCTATAGCCAATTTAATGGAATTAAACCGCCAAATGTCAAAAATCACCCACATTGAATCGGTCCATAGCTTCCGGATGGGACAAAGCAACAGGTCCAGCAACGTTCTGATCGATGGCGGGGGATGGAGAATAAGTAGGGGCATCGTTGCGGGAATAAGACACGGTCGAGGATGGCCTGCTCGACCAGTGCCGCTTCACATCGATTCCTAATCGACCATAGAATGAGAGTGTGCCGTTATGCAGAGAGTTGAGACATACCAAAGTCTTCGTAGACGCTGATTTGGTTGGCTTGTACACCTGTCCCTTTGAATTCGCAAGGGGTCGGGGAGATTAGCAGAGAAGTTGGAATTCAGTGCCGATACATCCCAGAAAGGCTGCCCTCGATTTGTCTATAATGGGAAGTCAGCCTCGTGACTGTATACAGGTCTGAGCGGATATTGATACCTGACGATGCCGCCTACGGAGTTCGTACGAAGGTGCAAAGTTCTCATCGACGTCAGCAACAGCACGGTCCATCGCTGCTTTCTCGATAACACGGCAGGCGAGCTCGATATTATCCTGAACAAGTAGGAGTACAACCTGATCCGGTGTCGTTTGCTGCGGGAATTTGTTAATATGAGTTGAGCGGCGCCAAGAAACGCACCTCCGTAAATCCTTGCTCACTCAAGAACTGTCGCATGTGGCTGGATAGATTGCTCCTCAAGGGCTCCTTGCAGGTCACTAGGGCAAGACTTCCTGCCAATTTCTGGGCCATACGATGAGCCGCTTGACGTAATGTTTCCTCGTTAGGTTCCGTAGCGAAGTCCTTGGTCACTAACTCTCTGGTCGAGATCCCGGCAATTGTCACAGAACGTTCGACAACCGGTAGGATGATCTGCAATGTGTCAAAACTTGACCCACTGGATCTAAAATAAGTCTACTGACCTCGCGAACAGAGCGGTCTACGGCCATTTGGACGGCGCTCTTGAAGGACAGATTAGATGCAAGGGGACCGAGATGCGGACTAATAGAGACATGGTGGACGAGTTCGGAGAGGATCTGCTCTAGCTGGGGACCAACTGCCCGATGAGGTTCAACGGCACCCGAGCCACTCAGTGCCAACACCTGGGAAGTCGCGTTCATTTGTGTGTTGGGATCATAACCGCCCATCGGTAAGATATCAATATCTCCGACGTATTCAGGTAATGGCGGCCCAGCTAGTGAGTCAGTGACGGGTCGGTTGCGGAGGATGGAGGTAGCCTCTATGGTGTCGAGTTCGATCCCCAAACCTTTGCATAAGACCTCTATCTCGAACTTCAAATTCAACTTGAGCTCTGCGAAGTGATATAGCTCAACAAGTAGGCTGATGACAGCCATTAACCACGGGTTAGGAGGCCTAAATACCGTTGATCGAGCCGCAGGTTCCAGGGTTTTGCAAACGAACGGGATAGCGACGATAAGCCGCCCACCGTCATACCCCTCAACAAGGAGGTCTTTGAAGGAGATGTTCCGAAATTTGACAGGGGCGATCTCGGGCAAGTGTGATCGTCCCCAGCCAAGATCCAAGGTTTTTTAGGACAGACCGCTCCGAGCTTGAATGCAACGTCTTCTCAGCATTCAACATCACCGCCGACTTAGAGACTGTTTCTTGTAGGATGAAGTTGAAAAGTGACGGACGATCCAACCCATCTAAGAACTGGAGATACAGTTGATGGTTATTTGGTTCCGTGCTGATGCGTTGATCAACCAGATAGTTAGCGAACCATCGCGCGTGTTCCTCCTGGAAATGGACCTTGATGTCTTCCAGTTTCGAGTTGACGTTGACGGGGGCGAGATTGTTGATAATGAACAAAATTTTATCCGAGACTTCCTCCGGCGGGGGAAAGAAGGTATCATCACTGCGGTCAGGTTTGATGGCAGTAAAAACAGCCGACGCTTCGGCACGCGCAACCGGGGCAATACGTGCATCCCCAACGTTGTCTCCACCACCACTGGCCAACGCACGCCGGAGGAGTGAAGCCAGATCAGGACGCGCTTCTAACAAATGGGGTATGTCAAGAAGGGCCTGACACAGTGGAGCCCACTCGGAAAGCCGCGACTCGAACCGGGACAGCGCTTGGAGGCCGAACTTGAAAAGATTGGTCTCCGGAGGACAATTAAGAGCGTCCACGACGTAGCGTATTGCAATACCGAGTGGGATGTAGTCGACTAGTTCGTGTTGAATAATAGATCCGAAAAGGTACCCCGTCATTGCCAACTCTCGAGATGGATACCAGGTCTGGAAGAATTTATACTCATCGAATAGGAAATGGAGCATGCAAGAGAAGATCTCGTGATCGCGGGAGCTGGACGAATTTTTGTGGCGCTGGAGCATCGCAATAACGTCGTCGATCGTGATTTGCTCGTCGTACATCTGCTTGAAAATACCATCGACTTCGAGTTCTATCTCTGGCGTGTAATTGACAACCGAAAATCCAGGTTCAGAGTCCAGTCCCGGCGTAAGGTTCATGAGACGGGGGTGGATTTGAAGACAAGAGTTTCGAACTTCCAGACAATAGTCAACATCACTAGGACGCATGATATTTGAGCTGGAAGATAAATTAGTAGATAGGAATGGAGTAGAATCGAGTACACACTTGTTTCGAAGGACACGAAGGAAGATCGTGATTGTAAGCGGATTTAAGGTCATAGTGCGACTCTCAATGGCAGGGTCTGATATGCGGGTTGCTTTTTCACTTTCCATCTTCGACTCTAAAAACTCAATCACAGCGTGCAGGAACTCGGCGCCATGTGATGCAACATTGTCGGCCAGCCACTTGTCGAGGTTGAGATACTCACGCCTTGACGCCAGGGCAGCAACATCGAGGGCGAAGTCAAAAGGCTTCACGTCGAGGAGCGCATCTAGGATCTAAAGACTCGTCAAATACACAGTTATGAAGATTACGAAGCACTCGCCTTTAAATCCTGAGCGACGTCGAGAATTCTAGTGATATTGAGGGGACTCTCCTTGTAAAAGGCAGCAAACGCGTTTGTCAAATACGCTGGACGAATCTGCCAAATCCGCATAAAGACCAGTTGGTGATTGGGGTGCCCAGCCAAGAACATGGCGAGCAGCTTCTGCGAGTACTCGGAACGAATTTCATTCCATTCGGATTGCTGCCAATAACGATATGTTAGAATAGCGACAATGTGGGGAAATATAAACTGACTGGGGCCTCAAGTAAACCCATGTGAACTAGCTCGGCACTAATGCGGACAGCCTTGTCCAACATTTCCCGGACGAAACCCCTAACTTCGACGTGGTCCGAGTCTGCAAGACGGACTAGAACTTCGAAAAGATCCAAGGAATTCCAAGTTGAACCCTGAACGTTGGCGGCCAAGGCCTTGATGGTGGGGCTGGCGCTAGCTACATCGTCCATCGTCACGATTCGGCGGCCGGGGAGACTGACAAAGTTGAATGTATCCCCGGGGAGGGAGAGGAGAGCGTCCAACAATCGTAATTGGTACAAGGAATTATGCCACGTGCTCCAAAAACCGGCTACTGCGTGGACATCAACATCACGCGGGGCATTGATTAGTATGGCGATGAGAAGTTTCAAGGTTGCTGTATCCACTCCAGAACGATCGGGGATGTCGAATGCCTTAATGACTTCAACCCAATTGACGGTACTCGACTAACGCACATAAGTTGAGTGGGTAACCCGTGAAACGAAATACTCACAAAGCTACTTATCGCACGCACGAATGACCCAACGTCACCCAGCCCAGAACCGTCCGCAGCTAATCGCGCTAAGACGACCATGTACTCAATTATGGTACTATCCTTTGGAGGATTTGCTTCTGAGATGCCAAAGCGATGCATCAGAGCTCGAATGGTGTCCGTGTCACTCGTAATCTCAGGACCGAGTTGATTGAAGGCCTGAACGAGAGTCGTTCCGGGTGGTAGGCTAGTTGAATAGGGTTAGCACAGCATAGATGAGGCAAGACCGCCCGCCTAACCTTAAGCGAGGGATGATTTGTTGCAAAATCGGGGCCACAACTTCTGTACCATACTTTGCTTGTGCCGCCGCGATCAGAGCCTGACGTTGAGGGCCGTCCAAGATGGGTGTCTCGGGAGTTGATAATTCCAGCAGATTGGAAAGTAGCTTGGCCACTTGCGCCGGTGAGAGATCGGCGTGATCAAAAGACGGATGCTGACATAGGGCGAGAACGGCGTTTTCGAACTCGACACGTATTATGGTCGCAGCTTGAATGGCGAGTTCTTTGCGGGTTGGGGCAGTCACGATCGACGATGCCAGAACAAGACGCTCCAAAGGGCGAAGTCCAACTCGATCCGCAAACCTCGCCAGGTCGAAATGCCGGAAAATGTCGCCCTCACCGCGATCTAAGCCATCACGGAATCTATCCGCTAAAAACGGATCGCGTGCGAGTCGTTGAGTCTCTTGAACCAGTAGCCGAAAAGTAAGCGAAGTAGAAGTGTCAAAGGCTGACGGCGCAGCGGTGGACTGAAGTCGGGCTTGGGAATGAACGATTAGGCGTCGTATAAAATGCAGGTATGTTTCGAGTCCATGCTGTTCAGATAACTACGGACATAGTGAGCATGAGAAAACAGTGCGCTAATAGATGGAACGACATACCGAACGGATTTCAGCTTGATTTCGGTCAAAGTTGTCTTCCGTGAGCGTTGACAATAAGAAGACAATTTGGGCTCTGACGATAGTGTGTATATTGTTGTTGGGTGGATTGTCCATGGCAGGAGACCGAGCTGAAGAAGGCTCCGTCCTTCTACCGCCACTTCCGCCGCCTGGAGCCGTTTTGCGTGTGAGGTGATGTCGAGAAGCACGAGAAAGCGCGTTGTGCACGCCGTCTGCGACGGTGAGCTTGAGCGAGGAGGAACGTGACTGTCACCACCATCAACGCGCGTACGAGTGTGGGAAAATATATAGTCTCCGCTTTAATTTCAGTGGCTTACAGAGAATTCAAAACAAAACGATAAACACAAGTTGTTATTTATGTAGGCGGACTTCCCTAACTTAGAGCGGAGCACAAATTTAAGTCATCGACGCATCTTTCAATTCAATACAACATCAGACGGATACCAACTAGACCTAGTACTGTGGACGTATAAACAACAAAACCAGTATCGCGAAAAAAACAGTGCTAGTGACGGGTACATTCAAACGTTGTCCGTCATTGTTGCTGCTAGTATTGTCTACTTGGGTTGCAGCATGACACAGTTTGGAGCCCTCTAAAATGTCATCCGGGACTAGAATAACCGGTTGAACGCCCTTGGAATATTCAACCTCCACAGTTCCACCGCTTCCCACAGCATATTGCTTACACGACAGAATACTAAAGAGAGATCGTGTCAATGTGTGTACGGTCAAGTTTGAACACAGACTAGACTGACTCTGTACTTGAAAAGCTGTTGGGCCAAGGTGTATATGCAAATATGCTCGTATTTTGCGGCTGCACGATTCTAAGCCACAAATCCATCATTTTCGTTGGAACCCAAACTTACTGGTGAACCTATGTTGGTCATAATCGTGACTACATTCCCCTTCATAATCGCGAGGCCATCAGAGGTCACCTGGAGGACTTGAGTACGAGACTGCGCCCAGTTTGTGTTATTCACGAGATAATTTCGTAGCTAAGACGTAGGATGATGAAAATAATTCTTCGCAAACACAAGGCAGTACGAACCTTGTTGAGCGTTGTTGTCAGATTGTAGGTAGCAGTCTGCTGATACCCAGACGTCCAAAGGGGACCACGGTTGTACTAGACGTCTTTTGAGTCCCGACTTTCCTGGGCGAGAAGCACAGACGTACGGGATCTGCAGTTCCATCCAAGCTCTGCTCCTGACCGTAGTAAACGATAGGAATCCTGGTAATGGTATGAATCCGCGAGCGTGACGAGAGTATATATAAGGTCAGTTACCCATCAGACATGAACGTCAGAACCATGGCGTTACTATGCCACGTTAGAGGGCGAGAAAGCGGACGAGAAAGGGTATAACGGACTAGAGACTCTGTGGATCCACGGACAAACTGTGCCAGCGAGGAACGTCCTGATTCTCTAAAAAATTGCCGAGTACTGTAGAATCCTAAAACTACGTGTTAGCGTTAACCATCGTGAAAGGAGCGAAACGAACTTTGAAACCGTTTTGAATTTGGCTCATGACAGCAGCCAAGCCGGACACATTGGCGGGACCAGGAATGCTAAAGGCCTGGACAATGGCATCGTAAAGGGGGTAATTGAGGACAGAGTCCATAACCTGTTGATAAGACGAGGCCGTTCTAGAACGATGGATTAAAACCTTTCCCATACGCGTAAAGTACCGTACGACGGACGGGATATCGTCACCGAAAACCTCTCCAAGGCAGAAAACACCAGCACTTGCACAGAACGAGGCCCAGAACGGTGCTTGCACGTGTCTGCGATGTAAAGTCATTAGGTGCACATGAAGACGTTTAAGGTGTAGGCCTCACTTGGCAGCTAACATTTGTTAGATAAATTGAATACATGAGAAAAATTCACACACCATCAATACGCAAGCCGTCGATGCCGTATTCCTGTACCAAATTGTTGATCCATGTGCCGTAAGTAGAGGCGACGATTGGGTCCTCGGTGTTGAGGTCTGGAAGTGTAACTTTCGTGTCGCCAAGCCAACAGTCTTGAACGCTGGTCACATTACCCCAGTCAACAGGGCAATAGGGATGGTATTGGGTCTCAAGAGAGGACATGGTCAGATGTATCAAATTGAAAGACAAAGGCATTACCGGTTCCTTGAACATATAGCTTGAAAAACTGGGAGTGGTGGACGTCGCCATAACGTTATTTGCAACAATATCGACCATCAGGTACCTGGTAGAGTAACGGTGAGCGTAGACATATGCTATGGGTACTGGTCACGGACATTCCCCGTCTGTGTAGCTCAGCTGAGAGTGCTTTGAGGTCATCGGAGGTGCCAAAGTGCGAATTCAATTGAGACGCATCCGCAATCCAATATCCATGATAGGCGTCACCATAAACTGTGCGAGGGCCTTCGTAATTCTGGGAAACAGGACTGATCCAGACTGTGATTTTTTAAGTAAGGACATCCTGGTTTGGAGAGGGCGGACTAACCAGCCGTGAAACCAGCATTTTGGATATAGTCCAGATTGTCCTTGATGGTGAGCCATGTACCACCACACCAAGTCTGGTCAGCCACATTGCAAGCGTTAGCATCGGCACCGTTGGGGAGCGCGTAGCGATCAGTGATTAATCTGTAATCTAGTGTTAGCCGATTTGGAGCAGCGTGAAATCATGACATTCGAAGCCCCACTGATATATTGCACGTCCCCTCCATTGGTCGGCGGTGGCGGCGAGCGTTGAACCAATGAACGCCAGAAATATCCAAGGGGAAAGGTGGAACATATGTTATGGGTATAGTTTTAACGGAAAGGACTGGATGGAAGGAGCGGCTGAGTGAACGGGAGGGGGGGGGGGGGCAGAGCCAGAGGGGTGAGCTCTCGGCCAGCAGGAAGCTCTATGGAAGGGGAAATGACAACCAGCAGAGCGAGAGGTCACGGTGACGAAGCTGGCGTGCATAAGTTTGAAAAAAAACCCAACATGTCCACATGGAAGCCAAGGCCCAAAACCGGATCCGTGACGATGAATATCACGATCCACAGCGAGTAAGAAAACGAACCTATGATTGGGAAACATTTCCCCGGTCATGTGTCCACGAGGGCGGACCTGACAAGGCCAGCATAACGACTGGCAAATATCGTGAGATCAGAACACCTCGTGAGTTTACTGAAACTCGCAGTGCTGCCAATGGATGCATGCGAGTCGCATGTGGTCATATGTCACCGTTCGATCACTCTGGTTGTGGGGAAGCGAGAATTGTCGATTTCTGTCACCGGCAACATGGCGAGTCAAATTCCGGGATCGGGGCGGCAGATGATTGGTCGTGTCGTGCCAGCACTGTCAGCACTCACTCAACGGTAACTGAATTCAGCAGACCCATGTCTGAGGTGAACGCGGTCACAAAGTTTACATCCTACGGCTGGCTTGTTTGCATTTGGGCCCTCGTCGTACCCTTCCAGGTGATCAACTATCTTCGGCTGTACTTCTTTTCGACCTACATCTCATTAGAACTTTGTCTCAGTATGGGTACCACATTTCCGCCCTAAATCAAATTCAGGCTGTATTGACCTGTCGAACAACCCCCCACTCCTCCTCTAATGGATTATCTACTTGCATATCCATGTCCGATGCGACATTTTCGCTCATCACATCCATGTTTACGGTCGGCGGCTTCCTTGGCAGCTGCACAGCCAGCATTGTCATGGACCGTCGGGGCCGAAAGGCTGCCCTACAATTCAGTGGGTTTTTGGTAGCAGTAGGCTCGGGTCTGATGGGCGTGGCGTCGTCCACTGTCTTATTACTTTTGGGAAGGTGAGATCTTACTTCTTTCACTGTCTTTTGCCCTGAACAGTTAGTAGGTTTCTGATCGGCTGTGGCGCTGGTCTCGGTTTGTGTACAGTACCCATTTTTCTTGCAGAAATTGCTCCGCCGAACATAAGGGGTAGCGTCGGTAGGCACTTCAGAATGTGTCGACACCCCGAAGTTCATTGCTGTGACCAGGTGTCCTAAATCAGCTCGCTATAGTGACGGGAATCATGATCACCCAACTACTTGGATTGCGTATGGCGACCCCAACCCGATGGAGATTCGTGTTGCTTTTTTCTTCCTCCGCCTCCGTCATGCAGCTATGTCTGGGCCAGTTCATTGTTGAGAGTCCCGTATGGCTCAAGCAACAAGGCAGAGCAGATGACTTCGGTGATGCGCAAAGGTATCTTTTCCGGCAGCCAGGTGACATCAGGTTCGTATTCCAATCCTGTCTACTGGTGTCTCTTACATGGATTTTTTTCGGCTAGCGTCGAAGGCCCCTTGCTGGATGACGCTGGCGACGCTTCCCAAAACGAATTAGACGATCACTGGGGAACACCCAGGACTACATCTGTCTCCGTAACAGAACTCTTGAAAAGTCGCGAGCTTCGCCGGCCCTTAGTGGTGATTTCCTCTGTCATGATATCTCAACAGTTGTCGGGTATGAACGTCTTTTTGTTTATGTTCCCCATCTTCTAATCTCGATTGCAGGCATCAACGCAAGTACGGAATCAGGAATGCTGTACCAGCTCGTGCTCATATCAGAAAGTTCTTTATTATAGCAACAATATCCTTTCGCATGTCCTGTCCGAATCGGGAGCATACGTTTCGCTAGGAATCACGATTGTCAATACGCTCATGACATTCCCACCAATCCTTCTCATCGATGTGAGTTTCACTTGTCATTTCCTTTTCTACTTCTAAACGTGGCCACAGAGAGTTGGGCGTAGACAATTACTTCTTACATCGGTCGTCGGTGCACTGGTCTCTCTTGTTCTCACTGGCTACGGCCTGAACACGGGGATGATGGTCACTTCAAGTATTTCGATTGTGACCTTTGTGATGCAAGCCCTTCCCCTTCTCTTTTTTATGGGTTGCCCAATCTATTTTGTAGGTCTTTTGCCGTCGGACTGGGACCCGTTCCCTTCGTTATTGTTTCTGAAGTGGCTCCCCCTCATGTACGGTGCCAAGTTCCTTTTGTCGATGTACACTGAACCACCGAGATATGGTTTAGGCCGTTCCAGCCCTATCATCTGTTGCTCTCGCGATGAATTGTATGGTTTCTATGCCCTCTCCTTCAGTGCGCTTTTTGATTTTGTATAGGGGTTGCCAATTTTCTTGTCGGTCTCGCCTTCCTACCGCTTCGTAACAAGCTATCAGGAGGAGATCCAGCAAAGGAGGGCAGAGTCTTTTACGTTTTCGCTGGGCTTCTGTTCCTGTGCTCTTTTGTCTTTTTCCGGAACTATCGCCCAAGGATATGAAGCCTGTCATTCCAAAGGACATGCCCCCCTGACCTCGGCCCTCATTCCATGTCGTTCCCTTGATAGAGTCGTTAGTCTTTTACCTTAGTGGTCGGTTAAGAGACAGGACGTGATTGCAACGCTACTTGTATGGCAGTGCGATGTCAAGCACGTGGACCCGTATGGCCCGTACGGTCCGAGTATCAACAGACACGCCACTGGCAGAACGAACTTTTCGCCTGTAGGGCACCATCACCAAAACTCGGAATCGATCACTCGGGGGGCCATTCAACCCTTGTATTCCGGATATGAGCGGGAACCGTTCTGAGGCAAGTGATATGTTCACAGGTTGCGGAAGGATCTCGATAACCTATCGGGGATCTTTCTAGCCATCCCTACTCGAACATCTAGACCTATCTCAGTCGAACTGCCTCAACGAAGTCGAAGGCTACAATCTCAAGGGTATTGTAACGAACAAAATTAGAAACACTACAGACGCCCATCTTTTAAGCGATGCCGATGAGCAACTTCCTTCTTAACATTCACGTTTGTTTTCACGCCCGACGCTCCGTTGGGTGACTGTGGCTGATAGGGCCATGTAATCAGTTCAATCAGCGTGTCCGAATCAGGAGCATCGTCCTACATACTATCGATCCACAAAAAGGGCCCAAAACGATAAAATTGCTCGTTAACCGCACTGCGATAGCTTTCGAAGACGTATTAGATGCCGATGAACCAGAGGTGGCACAGGTCCTAGAAGTTTCGGACGACACAGTGAAAGAGGGTCAGCCAATCGAATTGAAGTTTGTGCGATTCCAATCGGTGAACAGTTTGCACGTAAGCACAGTGCTGTTCCGAGCCTCCCTGGTGAACACGTTACCCTCATAGATCTTCGTCGAGTCCAATCACGGAGGAGGCGAACAAACTCGCATAGATTCTATAGATATATTCGGATTCCCATGCGGGTACGTGGACTGAACATCGCGTTACATCTGAACCCTTCGCTGAACTGTGCACCTGGCAGCGCGACAAAAGATCTGAGTGAGTTGAAGAAGCAACAAGACGATTAGATAAGATAGCCATAGTTGTATTATATAAGCAGTGACGGACAGCGCCGGTGAACTTGAATGAAGCCTGGACTTTGACCTTACCTCGTGAGATGACAGATTCGCAAAACAAAGAGTTTGATGCATTTCTGGCATACTTTGCGACTTTCAACCTTCGTCGTGGTATAACCTCTGCCGCAGACCTGAACGATGGTGCTAGCATTTTAGAGATTCTTTCAAACATGTGCGACAATCCAGAACTTGCCATAGCTTCTGACCTCTGAGACGTCTTAGAGATGCCGTATATTTCCCCCCGAACTCCCGTATTGTCCAAGAGCCGTCTGACAACGACGACTGGGTTCTACGGTTTAACTCCATGAAACGCGTATATCGGCTCATGTCACAATATTTCTCCGATCTGATTAGCCAGCCTACGGATGCTCTCGAGGTTCCAGACTTGATGGCAGTGGCACAGTTCAATGACATTCCTTCTATTTTATCAATGTGTCGCCTCACACTTGCTATCGCTGTTCACTGCGACAAGAACAAGGAATTTATTGAGAAAATACAGGGTTTAAGTGAGGCTAATCAGCACCATCTCATGAAGGCTATTGAACAGGTATGATACTACAGAACGTTTCCGGTTTCGCGCGCCGCCGTTAATGTTGTCTCTGTCCAGATTATGGCCAGAGTTGGTCACCCTTCAGGAGATCGGGGTGTCGGAGAGCGGAATAGGACCGAGTGAGCGAAAATCCCACTGCCCGTCAACACATGAAACTCATTAATGCAGTGACGACCATTACTATCAGATCCAATCGGAACGCAGCCGGATACTGTCAGAAAAAGCGGCCCTTGAAAAAGTGCACCAAGCACTTCTTGAGGAGCATCCGTGTGATCCAATCCCAGCTCGACGACGCAGTATCAGAACGAGATGACGCATTCGCTCGTGCGCGCGAAGCTGTTGCAACAAACTGACAGTAGGAGAAGCGACAAGGCAGATGTCATGATGAAAGCAGAGATCGACAGGCTGCGCGCCGAGTTGTATGTTTTCGTTCCCGGAGTACGTCTCAACATCCACTCACTGTAATACCCCTATTTCAGGCAGAAGAGCGAGGAGAACCTAGCCGCCACAGAGTCCGAGCTCGAGAAACAGACCAAAGTTATAGCTGAGTTGACGCATCGCGTGGATGAGTTGCAAGGCCATGCGGACGAGGCTGCGCGACTGAAGGACCAGGTCGACGAGTAAGCATGCCGACAAGGATTTGGAATTACTTTTGACGTGGAGAAGACTCCGCCACGCGTCAGATCGACTTACCAAGACGGAGAATGTGATGGAAAAGTACAAAAAGAAGTTGCAGGAAGGCGCCGACCTCCGTCAGCACGTGAAGGTATGTTTAGCAACTTACGATAGGCACATATATGTCACTGAATCGCCCAGTCGTTGGAAAAACAAAATGCCGATCTAGTAGATAAGAACGTGTCCTTAGAAGAAGAGTACCGCAAGGTAGCCGCATTCAAGCCGCTTATGGACTCCTACAAGAATCAGATTGCAGACCTAGAGAGCAAAGCTGCCACACGCAGCAAGGCGCACGAAACTGCCCTGTTCGAATTGGAGCAGACACGAACCAAGTTGCGAATAACCGAGGAAGAGCGCGCCAAAGATTCCGAGGCTTTAGAACTGTACCAGGAGCGAGTCCGCGAGCTAGAACTATCTTCTCATCGTCCCGTGGCCTTAGATCAACATAAACGCCAGTCGAGTCAAGGTACGGAGACGGGCGTAGTTGTTCAAGGAGATGAAGATGAAGATATGTCCAAAAGACTGGGCGGCGAACTGGACGACGCACTCTCGGGGACTACTATGACGGATCTGAAACTCCAGGTTCGAAAGCTCAAGAAAGAGCTCGAGGATCTCAGAACGAACCAGCTTGACTCGAGTAGAGTCCTGGTCCTGGAGAACCTTCTGGACGACGCCAATCGTATGAAGGCCCGTTATGAAGCGGACTATTTAGCTTCACATCGCGAGAAACTTGTCCTGCAAAGCGAGCTGGAAGAGATTCGCAGTGGGAAGGCTTTGGGAGACGGGTATGACGACCCATAGTCCAGTGGTGTTCTTCCTGATCCCCCGTTTTCCATACAGACCCGAAGGCAGCTATTGCTCTGCGTCAGCGCTTAAATGAAACGATTGATGAATTCGACAAGCTGAATAAAGAACATGCACAACTCGAAGTTCAGTACAGTACCGCTTCCAAGGAATTGACGATCGTGAGATCCGATTGTCCGTCTCCTGTCAGACTTGTCGCTTCGTCACTGACTAGACTGGATCTAGTGGCACTCGTCAACAGGGATCAATTAGACATCTTGTCGTCTTTGCGGGAGTCTGTCAATGATGACAAAGTTGCCCTCGAAGAGGAGGTCAATGGCCTCAAGCAGCAATTACGAGAGGCTTCCGAGAAGAACAAGATGCAACTCGAACAGATCAACAGCCTACTCCTGGAGAAGGTGAATCTCCAGAGCGAAGGGATCGGTCAGAGGGAGAAGATGCTGCAACGAGAACGTGACTTTGGGTGCGTTGAGACCAGCCGGGTGAAGCCTCTAACTGAGCGATGAATCGACACACCTCAGCGATTTGCGTGCATCGATGTCGGGGAAGGGCGTCCCGGAAGATGTCAAGTCCCGTGTTCTGGGCTTGCACGAAGACAACGTTCAGCTCAAAGAACAACTGAAGACTATACAAGATAAGCTGACTAAAGCTCGTACAGTACGTGATTTTCTCTTCTCCTTCTGCACTGCTTTATCAAACTCCCCGTCAGTTTATCAAATCACAAGATAAGCTCTTCAAAGAAGAACAGGCTAAACTACGAGGGATATCCCCATCGGTGAGATTAGCTCAGCCACCAAGTCTCCTGACCGTGCAGAAGGCAGACTGACCGGTGTTTAGGGTGCACTCGAAGAGACCGATAGTCGAACCCGAGTTGGGATACTCGAAGATGAAGTGAAACGATACAAGGCAAGCGCTCCCGATGAACGCAACTGCCGTGGCGTACTGACTTGCTCGTCCGTATAGCGCCTACTAAACGAGGCGCACCACCGCTACCGGAGGGAGCAGGAGCTGCTCCTCGGCGCCGTTCATGGTCTCGGCATGCACACGGCGCGAGATCCATTTGGACGTTCCCATCAGCAGAGTCGGGCGTCTCCAACAAGTTGGCTGGGCCAGCAGCGGCAGAATGTGAGTTTCATGATGCGCCCGTCTTTGCTATTAATCTCTCTGATCCCATGTGCGGTGTACAGCTCAGCCCGCTGCTTCATAGGTAACTCGATAACGAGCGCTGCCTGTCATGTTTGTGGAGCAGTTGAACTTCAATACGCATATCCCTCGGTTTCTCAAAATCGAGTGGATGGTTTTCCTCAACAATTATTATAGTGCTCAGATACGGATAACAAGCATCGGCAATCTTGCGGAAAATAATATAGCTCGGTCCTTATAGGCAGCGCTGGACAAGGTCCGCTTTATATAGTACCAAGAGTAAACAATGATGTACATAAACAAACACTGAGTAGCTGATCGGGAGTGGAAAGGGGGAAGATGAGGCTCTCATTGGTTCCAAGACAGGAGAGACATGTCACCCAGGCGCCTCGGTTTCATGACATGTCGAATGGTTCCCGCAATCGCGAGAGCCACAAAGAGCGAAGCTGCTGCGACATATGCCCATCCGAGGAAAGGGTTCTTGCCCCCCATCCACGATACCGTGGATATGACGATCGACTTTGTGCCGGAGTACGATCTAACCGGGTAGTCTAGAACAGCGTAAGACAACTGATCGCAAGGGCCTGGTAGTCAGACACTCACTCATATCGATAGTAATTTGGTAGCGTCCTTGGATAAGTTGGTCATTATCGTTGCGGCCGTATAACTTCGTAAACGTCGGAAGACCAGCTGTGCGCATCCAGTTTTGGAAGTGCTCATCAGTGTGGAGATCGGGCGGGGGCTGATCTGCGGTGTAGTTGTTAGGGAACCTCTTCATCCAGTTCGGTGGGGGAATTATTTCAGAGAGATTGTAACCAGGCGGTGATTTGTATTTTTTCGCTTCGCCTGACCAAGCGATACCTTGCTGTGAGAAGTTGTAGGTCGAGGAAGCCCCAGACGGCGGGTTTAACAAAGTAAGGTTACTGAACGTGTCTGGCTACAGCGTAAGACAGCATTCAAAGCCGATAACGGTTCCAACATACCATTGAATAAGGAGTTAGCAATTAGGCCACAAGGATAGATGACCTTGTCGCCAACGGTTGCAGCAGGCTTGCAGTTGCCGTTCTTCAAATTGTCCACGGTGCGATTGTCGCCCCTCAGCTGCCTCCAATCAAAACTCTGGACGTAACGACGGTGATTTTGGTAAAAGTTAGTGAGCTTGTAGTATAGCAGTACGGTGGAGGGAACGTCGAATGGGATGTCGAACTGAACGAGGCACTGGGAAGACGAAGAGTCATTCTGCGCGGGGACGAACGCGTATTGTGGTGGCGAGAACTGGGCGTCGGCCTCTGATGAACGGAGACGGTAGTCGTAGTGCGGCACTGTGACAAAGCTGCTCGCTTGCCCGTTTGACGCCGGGCTGAGCTGATCGCAGTCGGTGTAGTTGATGGTGATTTCAGTGACCTAGGTTACAACGGCGTGGTTAGACAGGGATATAGCCTCGCTAGATGGAAATGGTGCGAGACCTTGCTGCTTCCGATGACCAAGAGTGCGCCTATCGGAGCAAAGAGAATGCCGATAATGAGAAGGGTGGGAAGAACGGTCTTTGGAGTCAAAATAGGTTGCCATGCTTTCAATCGTTGTTGCTTGAAAGCCGTATCTATGTGAGGGGTGTCGGTGAACGGTGAAGCAGCTGTATAGTCCGAAGCAAACACACTAGCTGGTCGTTTCCAATTGCCCTTTTCTCTCTTGGGTTCCTCAGTAGAACCCGATGCCGGCTGAGAGTTCTTCGCTCTGCGAAAGAGAGCCATGGTGGGATGAAAGAAAGATGAGTGTCGTTGATGGGGGAGAAGGGGAAGGAGTAGGAAGGATCAACCGGGTACGGACGGGTCGGGAGATGGGACGGAGACGAGTATGATGTGCGCTGTGTATGAGTAATGGGAAACACCGGTTCTTATGTAATCATTCTCGCAGAGTCTAAAGTATTACACTACCACAATAGGTAATCACAGAAAAATCACTCCATCGGACTTTCTCCCGTAGAGCCCCGGCCGTCTGCCTTCGAGATTGACGTCGAGGAAGATCCCGTTGTGGATGTCTGCCGTCGTAGTGACCGTCGCGGTCGATCGCCCGTCTTCACTTGTACAGGCGAAGCCGACGCCGACTTGGCGGTTAGACTGAAGCGGGGTAGCCTTATTTTCAAAGTCGGAGTATTACTTGCCGTGAGCATCGTCGAAGGGTTGACCATTGAGCCTGGCTCTCTTTTGTCCGCAGGAGACGGGCTCAACTGAGATACAGGCGCAGTCGGGATAGTCGTCCCGGGTTGTGTGGGCTGTGCGGGTGGTGCAACAGATGCGGCGGCAGTTCTTGGCTCTCCCTTCGTTGCACGAGCGGCCTGCGACGACCTTGGCTGTCTCGGGTGGCGCGCTCTCGCTCTAGCCTTCCGTTGAGGCTCGCGAGAGGTTGCCGAGCTAGCCGCAAAAGGCCTTATGTCACGCGCGCTTTGTTCGTCATCTCCTGACCCGTTGCTTTCAAAGAGGCTTGCGGACTGCAGACCAATCAAGATTTAATGCTACTGCGCATTTTACGTTAAAGTCGCCTTACATATCCGACGTTCCGCTTTGACGCTCGCGTCGGTTGCTTGCGTTCCGGGTTCCTTTCATTAGATTTCGTACCAGGGTCTGATTCTGAAGGGGTTGGTGCCGTTGGTGCTGGTATTACGGTGTCCAAACATTTCTGACTGTCTGGTGCGTCTTCGGCGACAACTTGTGCAGGTTGCTGTATAACTGTAGGGTGGTCATCCGTTGGGGCACTGGTCCTTGCCATGTCTAGAAGCAGCTTGTGTGATGTCAGCGACACCACCAAAGACTAACAGATCAAAAGATAACCTACGAGAGCAAGCCGCACATCCTCAACGCCCATTCCCTGTAAACGATTTTTAGTCGTCGTTTCGTTCTCGTCACCATCCAGAGAGCTCAAAGACGTGAGCGGTGATAATAGTGCGTCTGCGTTGTGTCTGGGCCTGTGAAAAGACATCCCCTTGTGAGCGCTCAACCCTGTGAACATGCTAAAACAAACCTCTGGGTGGGACAATGCAGCATATGAACTTTGTCCCAAAAGTCAAGTTTAATAATTCGCTCAGGAACACGATATCTTTTTCCGTTGATGAAGACCTCGTCGACAGTGAATTTGTCATGGGTTGATAACGTTCCAATATCGAGTATTTCTATATTCCCGTTATTGGCTTCCCCAGGACGGGCGACATCTACCACCACGGGATTTTGTCGTGGAATCCGGTGTTTGATACGCTTTATCACCGGTTCAGAACAGGAAAGTCGGCTGCAATGGGTGAAGCGCTCACAAGTGTATGATCCACGTGGTTTGGGCACATCCACTTCTTGTCCAACGGAGGCATAGTCAGCAAAGGCGGGTTAAGGCAATCAAGGTGCCAATGAAGTGGGCAAAAGTCACAGGAAACAATGCTCCTCCACTGTTCTGGTTCGGTTTCGCGAGTGCTCGACCGCCGAGGTCGTTTCACAGTAGCAGGTGCATCCTCAGAGGCCTGCCGAGGCAGTGCGGAAGTGCCACATTGAAAACACAGCACCGGGGAGCCGTTTTTATCCTTTGTGCGGTGAGGATCGCGATACTCCATTTGACCGTACCGACTAAAAAGTATTTAGCCTGGTACGTGTGTGGACATTAAAGCTGAGACGAACTTGAGACGTGGCGCTTTAATTAGCGAGGTGTCAACGTATTGCCCACGGGGGTTACTTCCGACTAGGACGCCACAGAGTTAGTCAGTCCCGGATGCCATTGTCAAACAACCCACCAAATTTGAAGAAAGTGCGGATGTCCTCAGGGAGTTGAAACTCCACTGGCGGACTGCTCTCGACATGATGAATGAGGGAGGACAACACCGACGATGGTGGCTTTGATGGCGGATTCTGGTGGCACACACAAGGGACGATATGTCACGATTAGCTGCGCTTGGAACCAACTTCCTTACCTGGTGTAGTTCACAGCTTGGGCAAAACCACCTGCTCTCTCCTTCCGGGATGTCTGCCGCCTCCATCGGCGGATCGAGACACCAAAGGTGATAAGCACGAGTGCAACCATCGCAATACACCAAGGATCCCAAAGAGCGACATGCCGAGCAATGATCCTCGTTTCGCTAATAGAATGTGAACGTTGTGACGGACGGGAGGTAGGGGAGTAGTTACCGCAGAAGAGAGGTTATTGAAGAGCGGAAGTACAACGGGCAGTGGTTCCTCTTTGATCCTGCTAATCATCTTATCGTTGTCCTTCTCTTTTGTCTTTCCTTTGCCTTTCTCCTTTGTGCGAGTGACCTTTGACCCTGGAGGAGCATCTTCGGGGTATGCCACCGAGCTGCACCGAGAAACAAGTTCGGGGTCCCAGCTGTTAGTCTGAGAATCCGTCTCCAACTGCCCCGCAGCCATATGCTCGAGGGCGTCTGCACCCGCCAGGACTTGCGGCGGGGTATTGAGACCGCGCGAGTGGCCGCGCTGTGCCAGTTGTGAAAGGGACCTGGTACGAAAGTGGTCGGCCATGATTCAGCTTGTAAGGAAGTTTGGGAAGTGATCAAAGGAACCCGTTGGGGGAACACCAGGCAAATACTTCAACACATACCCTTTATCTAGCCTAACCCGTTTTCGCCGTGGGCCGTCTACCTCAGGTATACTTTCCAGACTACCGACGATGGGACCAGTCAGAACCCCCGCGTACGTAGTCCCGGGGTCATGTTGAGGTAGGTAAGTCATAGTCGGAACGGGCTTCCTAGGATCCCGCTTGCCAGAGGCCTGAAGGACAGAGGACAGGGTCGGAGGTGCGGGGAGGACTTCGGTCGCCAGACTTGCGTCCCCTGTTTCCAGAGCAGACCGGGGTGGCTGCAAAACCGGCGCACCTGGCAACATGTACACCGGGATGCTCGCGCTCGCAACCGATGTCATTCTACCTAAGTCGAAATTTATAGTGAGCACCCATAGACAGAGGGGGGCGAGATATACCTGTGAGATTTGAAGGAAACCGCTACGATGTAACAAATGTTACACGTAGTGGTGGTGACGGGTTGGGGCTGACAGTTATTGCACAAGCGGGCTTCAACATCATTGGGACCCTTTAGCCCATCTTTTGCTCAAACATTTCATATTAACTTCGCTACACACATCGACGGTAGATCGCCACATATTCATTGTCCTATCGAAGCTACCTATTGTCACACTCGCTCTAAAGCAAGCGGAGTCGGGATTGACGACAACGACAAACCATCCAAGTAACGTCCTCCATTTACTCTCGAAAAATCATACGTTGCTTGGAACTGTAAGCCCTGGGCCTCGAGCTGCTCCTGGACCTGATGCGAAGACGTGATGAAAATTATTATTCTTTTGCGTGGAGAATATGGCCCACCGGCCAAAAAGAAAACGTGGTTTGCACTTCGCTGCTGCGCACGAGGTGATCCGAAATCACCTTAAGCCTAGGCGACTCCACGAGGTTCGTTTTCTTGTCCCAGTAGCCTGTCGCACAGAGTTAAACACCTAAGACGGGGGTGGCCTATCGTGTTGCATACCATTCCGGTTCGACTTCGGTCAGGATCGACATTCTACAGATTCAGTGTTATCGATGAAGAAGTGTTGGTCCGTGACCTGGGACATACTGTATTTTTTTAGTCTCCTCGATGTCGTGGAAAATAACCCAGCCAGAAGAGGGTTTTCTTGTAAAGAGGGTGGAGTTTGGGTGGACATGTAGCACCTAGAGCGGCACAGTTAGAAAAGGTCTAGAAGGTACTTCATTGGAGCACTCACGGTGTTGCCTCGAATAGACCTGTATGTTCCGTCGGCGACCCAACGTGCGCCATTCTGCTTGTATCCGTTGACCAGGCACTGTCTGAGGCGCTTAGCATCCCCTTGACAACTTTCGATCGGAATGTTGAAGCGTTGCAAGTACTTCTTCAATTGAGCGCGAATCGAAACAGCGCGTGATAGCGCTCTGAAAGACAGCGAATGCGACTTGCACCATGACGATGACTTGCCATGACTGACAAAAGCATTGTACGCTACTCAGGAGGTCAGATCGGGTGACTGACAGTCAGAGAGAAAGTCACCATTCAAAAGAGTGAGGTGATCCTGACAAAGTCAGAAACCATCTTCTCATATGAACGGTGATGACATTACCCCTTCCTCAGCGGTGAATTTTCGGCGTTCAAGCTCAGCTAAAGCTCCCGCGGCGCCGGAGGGAATGATAAATACATCCTGAAAATATGGAATTTTGATCGTAGCTGACCATACAATTAAGGTCCAATTACCTGAACAGCAGTCATAGCCAGGATAGCTAAGATCTCTTCCCCGCATCGGAAATGATGAGAGTTAAGTAACTGGAGCAGAGTGCGTCGGCCGTCAGCGGATTCTCGTATGACGGACTTACTACGCAAGCCGCCTTGACATCTAAGGGGATCTCTGCGACTTTGCTACCAAGAGATGTCATGCGGCCGTCATCATCTATAATGGAATGGATGACGAGAGAGCTGAAGCTTTGAGCAATTGCATCGGATGGCGGAATGGTAAGCCATTGCAATTTCATGAAGTTGTCAATGCCCAAAGCTTTTAGCTGGAGAATTGCAGAAGAGAGCTCGGTGCGACTGATTTCGGGTATGGCGACAGTAGACAATTGGTTGTAGGTGGAGAAAGGGTATAAGCGATAACATAGCCCTTCTGAGGTCCGGCCTGCTCTTCCTGCTCTTTGGATTGCGGATGCTTGAGACACAGGTACAACTTTTAACGACGATAACCCGATAGAGCCATCAAACGTCCGAATCTTAATCGAGATGGTCAATGCAGCCCCGTATGAAAGGGAAGCTATGTCAACAACCTTTACAAACCCGCAATCCACGACGAACTTGACGCCTTCAATAGTTATGCTCGCCTGGTGGAGCACGGGTGTTGAGTTATGATAGAACGGGGGTTACGGCTGAGGGCAGACCTCGGCGATGTTAGTAGCCACCACTACCTTTCTGGAGTCTGGCGGGGTAGTTTCGAAAACCTGCATCTGCTCGGTCATACTGAGCCCAGAGTGCAAAGCCACTGGTCTTAGATACGGCCTTTTATCCGGGAGCCTGTTCGAAGACCCGGGACGTTAGTATCATTCCCGGATGTTAGAGGTCAGTATCACCGACGAAGATATAGCATCCATCAGTTCTTCTAGACACCTGTCTATTTCTTCTCGGCCGGTTAGAAAGACAAGAATGTCGCCTCTGCCGTGCTGGAGTACGTTGGACTGTTTTCGTATAATAGTAAGAGGAGAACGGACCTGTCGATGTATGGATATCACAGTCTCGGCGGCCTTGCGCACGTAGTCATCAGTCGGTTGATCCAGGTAAGCTATCTGAACGGGATAAGCTCTCCCTTCCAAGCTGACTATCCTAGAATCAATCGGTTCTGGAAGTGAAGAGAAGAACTCCAGGAAGGCAGTGGCGTCCAAGGTAGCAGACGACACAATAACCCGCAGCGATGGGCGTTTTCGACAAATTCTGTGGACAGCGTTGTTTAATCAGGTAATGACTTGTAACAGGCAGCACAACCAACTTTTTAAGAATAGCGAGGAGTAAGTCGGTGTACACGCTACGTTCGTGGGCTTCATCAACCTTGAAGAGCAGTTCAAAAGTGGGCCTGAGGCATACAGAAAGAAACGCACCATGATGACGCTGAAACGACTCAAGAGGGGGTCTATAAGAGCCTCCCGAAAAAGTACACCATCCGTCATGTAACATATTCGCGTGAGACTCTTGCTACTAACGTCTTCGAAGCGAATCGTATAGCCCACCTGCTGTGCGGTCAGGAGCGGCTCAGGACCAGAAAGCTAGTAACGGGCTGACCTCCTCGCCTACAATGGAACCCATCTCATGTGCAGTGCGGGCTGCTACAGAGGTGACGGCAACACGGCGGGGTTGCGTACAGGCTATTACCCTGCCTCCAGACGACCACCCAGACTCGTGAAGGTATTGGGGAATTTCTGGGAGAGTTGAGACTATGAGTAGGACAGAGCAAAGGAGGGACGTACGGGTGGTCTTTCCGCATCCGGTATGACCGATGACAATGACCACTTGATGATTCTCCACACAATGCATAAGACTGTCCTCTGGAAGCCAGGTCGTAAGACATGTGAGCGATATATGAAATACTAACTGTGTTTCGCAATCGGTAAGCGGTCCCTTTGAGACGGTGCAGCGGATGGAATAAAACCATCGTCCTCGCCAGATGTTCTATCAAGAGAACTGCCTGGCCCCAACGTTCCGGGCTTCCAGAACTGAAGAGTAGCAGACATGAGTGGGATACGAGACCCAGACCGACGGTGTGATTAAACACCAATATATTATATAATCAAGTCTCGCCAACAGGAACAGGCTTGTCTCGGCTTTCACCTCTCCCTCTTCCACGGCCCCTGCCCCTGCCGCGCCTCCCCACCCCTCGTCCGCGGCTTGTGTCCTCAAGCTGCTTTGCAGTAGGTGCAGATGCTGTTTCACCATCTCCGGTATTTGTTTGTGTAGTTGATGTCGACGTAGTTGCCGCTGGCTGTTCAGACTTGGGCCACCGCTCCGCTTTTTTCTCAGAATCCCACTCCCTACTCTGAATCTTGTCCATTTTTCGCTGAGCATTCTGCTCGCGTGTGCGATTGACCGTTTCCTGTACCTTTCGTATCTGTGCCTGTCGCTGCCGTTCAGCGGCTTGAGTCTGCTTGAATGCGTCCTCATCTGCTGCAACATCCTGAGACCAGGGTGTGAGGTGCCTGCCAGTATCTATATAAGATAGAATGTGATGTGTGACAACGCACGAGTCTCCGCTGCTTAATTTTTTCATTCTGTTCTCGCATCCGCGCCATCCTCTCCGCGAGTTCCTCGTCCGTCAATTTGTCCTGAAATGCGAAAAAAAAGTGTCAGATATTCTGACCCGATGTAAGAGCGAGAGAAAAATCTTCTACCCTGGGCAAACCTCCCGTCTTGACACGTTCGGGATTAACATATGGACTCTTCTTTGGGAGGTTCGACTTTGTCACATCTTCGACCTTGGCCACATCTGTTGTAGGTGTTGTGGCAGCAGCGGCAGTGTCGGTGTCTGGGGTGGAATCGGCGGTTGACTCTGTCGCGGGTTCGAGGGTGGGAGACGATGCCAATGTCGGTGATGTTTGAGGGTCCAACGCAGGCTCGGGACGAACGAGGTCCAGACCAAGAGAGTTGGGAGGAGGGTCCGGAGTGGCCATTGTAACGGGGAAGTAAGGAACTCGAGCACCGATCCGATTACGGCGCAAAGCGGGGAGCAAGACGCAAGGCGAGGCGAGGCACGGCACGGGCGAGGCGCATCATCAGTAACGATAAATAGAGCGTGATTATCAGAATCAATCATCCTCCTGTCGCTCACCGACCCACAAATTATACGAGCCATGTCTCTCTCCAACAAACTCGCCATTACTGACCTTGATCTCAAGGACAAGCGCGTTCTCATTCGCGTTGACTTCAATGTCCCTATGCAGGATGGAAAGATCACTAATCCTGCTGTATGTACTTCATCAGCTCAGTCCATCCAGCGCTTGTCTTGAGGCTCATTTCCTTCAAGCGTATCGTCGCCGCTCTTCCCACCATCGAATATGCGCTGGATAATGGTGTGTACATACAGGGTTCACAGTACCAGATCTAACGTCCACAAGGCGCGTCCGCGGTCATCCTCATGTCTCACCTCGGTCGTCCGGATGGCAAGCCCAACCCAAAATATTCCCTTGAGCCCGTCTCCCACGAGCTGTCCAGGCTCTTGGCTACTACTGTCACCTTCCTACCCGAGTGTGTTGGTCCGGACATCGAAAAGTCTGTCTCTGAGGCTCCGAAAGGCTCTGTCATCCTCTTGGAAAATCTCCGGTTTCACATTGAAGAAGAGGGCTCGGTAAAGGACAAAGCAGGGAATAAAACTAAAGCGGACCCTGCTAAAGTCGCTGAATTCCGCAAACAGCTCACACAGCTCGGTGACGTGTATGTGAATGATGCCTTTGGTACTGCCCATCGTGCCCACTCCAGTATGGTTGGCATCAAATTACCTCAGCGTGCGGCCGGCTTCCTCGTCAAGAAAGAATTGGAGTTTTTCGCAAAGGCCCTGGAGAAACCGGATAGGCCCTTTCTGGCTATCCTCGGTGGCTGCCAAGGTTTCTGACAAAATTCAACTAATCGATAACATGCTCGACAAGGTAATACAGATCGTTTCCAAGTGCGAAATAACCGATACGAATGGGTTTTTAGGTTGAATTCGCTCATTATATGTGGCGGCATGGCTTTTACGTTCAAGAAGACACTTGAGAATGTTTCTGTAAGTGATTGCTCTGGTTGGTTGTGACAGGCTCGTCATGATGGACACTAGATTGGAAACTCTCTGTTCGATGCCGCTGGTTCAGGGAACGTTCAAGGCACTTGTCGACAAGGCTCGGAAGAACAACTGTGCAACTCGTTTTCCCGGTCGACTATGTTACTGCGGACAAATTCGACAAGAACGCTAATGTGGGCCCGATGATTAGTGTATTATTTGCTTTCCCTAACAGAGTCCCTTGAACTAGACTGGCGCCGCTACTGATGAGGAAGGTATCCCCGATGGTTGGATGGGCCTCGACGCCGGGCCAAAGAGTCGCGAAATATACCGACAAGCAGTTCTAGCTGCAAAGACCATTCTTTGGAATGGGTTGGTCGCTACTTTGTTTCATTACGTTGACATCTTCTGATACACATCCGCAGTCCTCCTGGTGTCTTTGAGTTCCCTGCCTTTGCCGAAGGCTCAAAAGCGTTGCTTGATGCTAATATTTTGGCCGCCAAGAACGGTGCATGTCGTCATCGTTGGGGGAGGTGATACCTGCAACACTGGCGGCACAGTATAAGGCCGAGGAGAGCCTCAGCCACGTGAGCACTGGAGGCGGTGCTAGTCTCGAGCTGCTTGAGGGAAAGGTAGGTTGGTTAACACTCGGGAAAACTTAGGCTGACAGTCGGACAACAGGTGCTGCCTGGTGTAGCCGAGCTAAGTGAAAAGGAAAAGTAAGGACGTACCCGACGAGAATGGAAAAGTTTATAGTTAAAGTATTTCCGAAGAAGAGAAGCAAAGGGCTGGTGTATTGTTCGCATAGTTAGTAAACGTTACAGTATCACGATGTCTGTGTGAGTGTCGGCAACATGACTCGGAGCCCACTGAAAGTAGGTGGAGCCGATTATCTGATGAATATTTATCAGCCGCCACGGAATTGTCACACACCCCACAACACCGTCCACCATGTTACCAATGTCAAGAGTTGCTCGGCGTGCCGCTCTTCGCAAGCCCTACATTCTACCCACTCTTGCCCTTGTATCTAGGCGAACATATGTCCAACCCTTCTGGTGCTGACAGAGCAAATGTTGTCGACATACCGTCTACTTTCCAGGAAGAAAGCCACTTCGCTCCCAGAACTGGCCGAGTCTTTTCCTCTTGTACCGTTACCCGCACAAAAAAGTGACGCCATCTCTCACAGACATGCTAGGATTCAAGCTGGAGCTCCCACAGCGGGAAGCCCAGAAGACTCGACCAATTTACCTCGACATGCAGGTAATAGAAACCGTGTCATTTTTGTTGTAACCTTCTGACTATGCCAAGGCCACTACACCCGTAGACCCGCGTGTCTTGGATGCCATGCTTCCCTACTTGACAGACCAGTACGGAAATCCGCATAGTCGAACACACGCATACGGGTGGGAAGCGGAGAAGGGGGTGGAAGATGCTCGGAAGGTTCGCCATAGGTCGTTCGCTCTCCACATCTCCTATTCTTACAAATCTTGTCAGCACATTGCCGACCTGATTGGTGCTGATCCGAAGGACATCATTTTTACGTCTGGGGCCACAGAGACGAACAATATGGCTATCAAGGGTGTCGCACGCTTTCACAAAGACAAAAAGAACCACGTCATAACGACTCAGACTGTGGGCCCTATAGTTCTTTGTCTTCGTCACGACCCTTCTTACACCGTACAGGAACACAAATGCGTACTCGATTCGTGTCGAAAGCTACAGGAGGAGGGCTTCGACGTGACATACCTTACTGTACAGAAGAATGGCGTTATCGATCTACAGGAACTCCAGAACGCTATTCGGCCCGACACTTCATTGATTTCCATCATGGCTGTCAACAACGAGACGGGGGTCATTCAACCCATGAAAGAGATAGGTGCTATGGCACGCAAGCACCGTGGTGTACACTTTCACACAGATGCCGCGCAAGCCGTTGGGAAGATTCCTCTCGACGTCAATGCCATGAACGTGGATCTGATGAGCATCTCGGGACACAAACTTTACGGCCCAAAGGGTATTGGGGCAGCTTATGTTAGGAGACGACCTCGGGTGCGGTTGGAGCCTATTCTGAGTGGTGGGGGACAGGAAAGGGGATTGCGTAGTGGGACCTTACCCGCTGCACTTGCGGTGGGGATGGGTGAAGCCGCGAGGATAGCTAAGCAAGAGATGGAGGTGAGTGTATTGTCCTGGCTCGCGATGATGTGAAGCTGCACGCCAGCTTTGCTGGAGAGCGGGTGACATACAGAGGCCACTGGGCTTCCCCAGACCTCGTAGTCGGCCACGCTATGACTTTCGTGCAGGGGTACTGAGCGACATTCAGTTTTATCTTTTCGTTATGTATACCGTGTTTCGCTGACCCGGCGCAGAGAGATCATGCCAGGATCACGCAACTTTCGCAACGGCTCATTAACGGAATCAATGAGAGAGTGGAGCATGTCGTTCGGAATGGCGACCCGAACGGGTTTCCCGGATGTGTCAATCTCAGCTTTGCCTACGTAGAGGGTGAGAGCCTCTTGATGGCGTTGAAGGTGAGTGGAATTGCGATTGGCTAGTATCGTATCGCTCAACTATTTGGCTTGAAGGACATTGCCCTGTCTTCGGGCAGTGCGTGCACTTCTGCTTCGCTAGAACCGTCATATGTGCTCCGAGCGTTAGGTCAGCGCATTCTTTATTGCCCAGGAAGGTTGCTCACGTTCTATCGTATAGGTGCTGCTGAGGATATGGCACATTCATCGCTTCGATTTGGCATCGGTCGTTTCACGACTGAGGCGGAGATAGATTTCGTGATTGAGAAAATTGTCGCAACCGTGCAGAGGTTGCGTGACATGAGCCCACTCTGGGAAATGGTGCAAGAGGGCATCGACATCAATACGATTAACTGGGCACAGCACTGAAAAACTCCTGGATATCTTATTTTATGCTATCCTTTCACACATAGCTACCGATTCATTGCCTCCGCTCTATATTAGCATCATGAACGAGCTGCTTAACCGACGATCGAACCGCGTGCCATGTTTGTTCCCTTACTCTGTAAGTTTTAAGCTCCGCGTGGATTTAGCGAGTTCCTCGTTTCTTTCTTCCTACCCTCTTGTCGCCATGTCTCGCCGTCTCTATCTCGGAAGTATGTGCCCTTGTTCACGCTCGTGGTTTGTTCTCAAGGCATCATGACCACAGAACTTCCTCCGGACACTAGGTCCGAAGACGTGTCCAAATTTTTCGACGGCTATGGCAAAATAGTGGACTGTCGCGTCATGACTGGTTAGTTATACAGTTTCCCTTATTTTTTTTACACCTCACATACTCAAATGTGCTAGGTTTTGGTTTCGTCGAGTTTGAAAATGCAAGGGTACGCATTACTTTCTTCCGCACGTCATTGTCCGCCACTGAGCTTGCAATCAGGACGCCGAAGACGCCTTACGTGACTTCAACGGCAAGAACTTTATGGGCCAGAAGTTAGTCATTTCCTTACTTAGTTGGCTTCGACTCGACTAAAAATCTTATCCAGCATCGTTGTTGAATTCGCCAAAGAATCTCGTCCTCGTCGTGAACCCTACGAAGACAGACATGGGTACCTGTCCCATTGCTACTGGAATCGTTTCGACCATATGCTCATGTTGAAGTAGGGCTCCTGTTCGTGCTCGTAGGCCCCCTGGTATCAGAATTTTAGTTTCTGGTATCTCCAGAGACACTAGCTGGCAGGTACGAGTACATTTATCGCATGTCGCATGTGTTGTCGTAAGACTCCTGTGCGACATGACTCGAGCGTTATGACTATCTGCTCTACTATTGATTTGTTCCCGGAACAGCATGCTAATGACAGTCACACCTTTGTCGCATAGGATCTCAAGGACTTTGGTCGCGAGGCCGGTAACGTTTCCTTCGCCGACATTGACCGCGATACTCCCGGTCAAGGGTACAGCGCATCCTTTTAGAGCTAATTTATATGCTAAACCGGCTGGTCAGAATTCTCGAATATTTGAGTCGTGAAGACGCCGACCGTGCAGTAAAGGATCTAGACGGCAAGGACCTCCGTGGTCAAGCCGTTCGTGTGGACCTATTTGGTGATGTGAGTTTATTTATTTTGACCTACGGAGACCTGTTTTTATTATCTTTGGCAGCGCGGCCCTGATAACTATCGCCGCGACTGATCGCCGGGAGCATCGGGACGATCGTTATAGAGACGACCGTGTTAGGGATGAGCGCTACCGCGACGATCGCTACGAACGTCATCGTGGTGGTGAAGAAAGGAGTTCCTTCCGGCGCGAGAGGTCACGCTCTCCTGCCCGTCGCGGAGAAGATGAACGTCGCCCCAGGTCGCCTCCGGCTCGGAGGGAATATGAAGATAAAAGGCCTGCAGGGTACGATGATCGACGGGGGGGCTATGATGACCGGAGAGGTCCTGACCCTTATTATGATCGTCGCAGGGACGATCGCCGCCGCGACGAAAAGGACGAACGGTACGACGAAAGGGCTTCCAGACACAATGGGGACGGCGGGTGGCGTTGAAGGCGGGTGTCGAGTGGTCATGGTTCGCGGGCCAAACAAAAATGAAAGGGACGGAACGGAACGGGCGACTGATCCCCCCGACGGACGAAGTCTTGCTTTCATCAGCTTCCTTTGCCTCCTTTTTTCGCGCGTATCCAGTCGAACTGCTCCCATGTTAGCCCGTTGGCGTTGGCATTGTGCACGAGGTCTCGTAGAATTCTGATCGTGGTCGTGGCTTGTCCGGGTTGGCCCAATCCAAGACTTGAGGTTCCCACATCCTCGTCAAGTCCTGTATCTGGTCCGCCATGCCTCGGGGGTCCGCAAAAAAACAATATTCAGGCGAGGACACCTATTCGTGCGCGACTTGGAAATGCAATTTTGAAGAATTACCCATCTCGTTACGTTTGTCGTGGGCACGGAGCCCTCGCTTCTAGATGTACCTTCCCGTTCGGATCACGACGCGAGGGTGCACGGTCAATTTTGTATAACGCGGGCTGCATTTCGTGACAACGGCCGTGCAATCAGGTACTGGAACTTCCTTGTCGGTTTACGTGGTTGGCGATGACAATGGCAACGTCACTTGGAGGGCGTCCTTGGTGTACTCCTGTTCAAGCGGCACTTGGTCGAGCACTGTACCAACGGGCCAGGCCAGGCGTGGAATCGTGGATAGACGTCTTACCGCGATTTTTTCTCTACAACCGAAGACCTGTCGCGCTAAAGCTGGTAATTTTTCAAGTTTCCAACAGAAAGTACGTGTTTTCCTGTTTATTATGGACAAAAATCGTGTCATATGCCTCTAATAAAAGTAATGAAATCAATCGTATTTGCATCTGGGTGTGACCTAACTGT
Source organism: Lactarius hatsudake (assembly GCA_024734325.1). Classification (NCBI taxonomy): domain Eukaryota; kingdom Fungi; phylum Basidiomycota; class Agaricomycetes; order Russulales; family Russulaceae; genus Lactarius; species Lactarius hatsudake. Next base: position 908,184 of record JANSJP010000004.1, on the reverse strand, counting down.
CTCGATACTTCACGACATCCGTGTCGTCTTGCCGCACTTGCGTCTACGACTATGATATGGATTACACTCGTACACAATGTTTTGATGGATCACTTTTTGACGTAAAGCAAAACCTCGGAGTCGTTTCCTACCCACCAGTCTATCTCCTTGTCGTCATCCGTTCCCGCGTTATCTCCGAGAGGGGCGACCTGCCCATCCGCCGTGCGTATCCACAACTCGCTCTCAGCGTCTCGCGGAGCCTTGAATAGCTTCAACAATTTGAGACGGAGGTTTCGTAAAGACGCCGATGACAACACTTTCACAGGCTTAGTCAACATCAGTGCCTGGGGTGCCGATGACGGCGGGCTAACTGACGAAAGGCTGGCCTTGATCTCTATGGGGTAACGAATAAAATAAAAGATTGTGGAGCAGGGAAGACCAACACAAACCAATGAGGTGATTCTTCAGCTTGTCGCCCTTAGTCTTCGTTCCTGAATCGATGTCCGGAGTGCCGTGCACTGTACCAGGTGAAGTGCAAGGAAATGTGAGGCAAAGCGGATGGGTTGCGTCACCAGTGAGCCTGCAGGCAATTTTTCGAACATGACTCACGTTCACACAGCTCAACCCAACGTGGGTGAGCTGCGTTGCGAGCGGCATCCGATAAATGTGATTCCCGTGCTATACGTGAGAGATAGAAGAGTTCTGCATCAACGCGGTGACGTGGGCTGATCTTGAGCGGGAAGAAAACAATGTATTGAGCAAAATTTGGTTTCAAACATTGGGTGTCAGGTAATAGCCACGTATGAACGTAATACTGTACACTGACAGAGGTTCCATCAAGGGTTCGAAGCCTAGGCAAACGGGCAATGACAATCTGTTGCCAGACTCGGCCCAGCTGTGAATCTGTGTGTGGCACAACGCAACGCAATCAGACGGTGTTGGCGCTGAAAAAAAGCCTGGACCGCGTGGCGATGTGTTCTGGGCATCAGGGGACTCGCACCTTCGAGTAAGGGTGTTCCATTCAATGAGAGCGATTCGAGATCAGGGCACCACAGATTCAGGGTGTCGATAGAGGACCATTTCGATATCCCTGTCGACGAAAGGGACAAGTGTGTCAATTTTGAGACAATTTGAGGGTCGGTGGGAACGGGTATCGCATCGAACAAATTCGAGGAGAGGATGAGGCGAACGAGCCTGGCAAACGATCAACGGGAGGCGCATAATCGGAGATGATGTGAGTACTTCTGGAAAGGGGATAGTGCCTGGAAAGTCTCGGCCCAACTGGAAAGCTGGTTACAGTCAAGATTTATCGTAGTCACCGCAGGTACTGGGTGTCTTGGAGGCAGGGGTGTCAAAGCTTGAAGGCGATTATAACCCGACTCGAGGCGATCCAATCTCGGCATCAACGTGATAACGTCCAGGATCGCTTGCCAAGTCATGAGCGTGGCATTCAGTTGCAACTCGGCGATACAGGAAAATGCATCCGTTACGAGCTTCAGGTCGGAAGGCGGCCGTAGACGATTGTTGCTAATCGGACGGAGATGAACATAGCTACGGAGCAAACCAACACAAATGCATACTTCAGGGCAAGACGCTCAAGTGATGGTAGTTCGGTGGCAATGAGCGCAACAACGTCCCAGCTCGGAATGAGGCTATGCGAAAGGTCGACGGCCTTTATGTCTTGGAGGGGGAAGCGATACATTAGAAGTGTACATCGGGCTACATTATATCGCAGGACTGACTGGGACACCGCTTGCGAGTTTCGCCGGGAGCACCGGGTCCAAATACATTCTCCTTATCCAGACTGACTTCCTGTAAGCTTTCAAGGCTTGCGAATTTTCCTCGAATTTTGTCAAGATTGACGGCTTCGACCCGAATGGCACCATTCGAAGAGCCAAGGATGACGGTCTCTTGTGCTATCCGAATCGTGCAGCTGTTCGATGTATTTGCCGGTGAGCGCTTCGAGGAAGGTCTTCCCATATTGGAGAGAAGGAAGGGGTCGAATAAAAGATCCTGCACCAGCTGATCTAGATTACAGAGGAGTAGTGTCGTATGTATAATCGGAATACACCCAACTCACAGGCATGTGAAGTAACGCTGTCCATCTTTAATGCCATCATGCTTCCCTCTGTTCGAGTCATCCCATTCTACTCCAAGCCATACACCGCTTGTACCTTCCACCCCACCTACGTATTTGATGGTTCCGATGTAGCCAGAGAGTGCGAAACGAGTCCCCAGACGCGGGAGGTTGCTACCACCAGTTGTCTGAAACATACCGGCCCGGATTTCCGTAAGGGGAATGTTTCGAGTTGTAACGTGTCGGATGTTTCCGTTCGACGGATTGAACATGTATCTTCTTCTACCCCGAATGCCCACTCGGTCCCTTGCTGCTGCTCGTAGAGCCGGTGTTCTTGCGAAGCACATGGCCTCGTCGGCTTTGTCCGAGCTCCAAGAAGAGGTCAGTACACCCCACGACGCCAGCCTTTTTTTCAGTTACTGAATGTGTGCTTCTAGCCGCTTGTCAAGTTTGAAGAACACCTCGCGGTACGGAGGTTCATCCTCAACCGGCCACAAAAGCTCAACGCTCTCAATGTGCAAATGCTGGACTCTTTGGCTTCCCGGATCGAAGTACGCCTTACTATGTGCCTTGTGACTTTTGCTCATTCTTCAAGCAATGGGATAATGCGGAACTTTGCGGGGTGATTGTAGGCACCGGCACCGGCAAAGCCTTCTCTGCCGGTGGTGATGTCGCTGGTCTGTAGCTCTTCTCATCGTCCTAACTTCCCATTCACCGTTATGATCGCCAGGTGTGATTGAGGATGCCGCGCATGAGGCCACCCGTCCTAAGGCGGTCGACTTCTTTCGGCGAGAGTACGACTGAGCAATGTACTTGTTCGAGCTGTGGCTGATCGCGACGCAGATATGGGCTGGACTACACTCTTGCCACTCTATCAAAACCATTTGTAGCCATCATGGACGGGCTGACCTGTCCGTGTTTTATCACTGCCTTTTCACCCACTCAGGCTCCGCGCCTCTAATATACTCTTTAATTTAGTTGGTGGTGGATTCGGTCTAGTGGTACCCGCTCCTTTCAGGGTTGCTACGGAGAAATGTGCCGTTTCAATGCCCGAAACAAAAATTGGATTTTTTCCTGACGTCGGCGCCTCTTACTACCTTTCTCGCCTTGATGGGCAAATTGGAACATATCTCGCCCTTACAGGGGACTTCGTTATCCGGCAGGGCCGTCTTGTAAGTTGTTCTTTCCGCCTGTTTTCACCTGCCCGAAATCATTCTTAAAGATTATTTCAGCGAGCATGGCCTCGCAACCCACTATATCCCTTCTGCACGTGTGCCTTTACTTCTAGAGAGTCTGGCTGGGTTAGAGAAGCCGACGTTCGCGCAAGTCAACGAAGCTATTGAAGATTTGTACTACGACGGGGAACCATCAGATACAGTTACTCCCCTGAGTGGCGAGATCCGCGCCGCACTGGATTCTACATTTTCTCAAGGAACTGTCAAGGGCATCACCTCCGCGTTACAGACCTACGTAACAAGTGGAGCTACAGCCGAAGTTGTCCAGTGGGCGAAGGATACGCTCTCGATGTTGGAGGAACGCAGCCCTACTAGCCTTGAAGTCGCCCTCGCAGCCATTAGAAAGGGCAAGTCTCTCGACCTTCTGGAATCTTTCAAGATGGAGCTCGCTATGGCAGCTGCGTTTTGTGTAGGTTCTTCTCGACTCACCACCTCTCGGCCAACTTAAATATTTCCCAGAATGGCGCTTCTTCCGATTTCCATACCGGCGTAACCTCGGTGATCGTGGAAAAGGTGAAGAGTCGCCCTGCCTGGTCCCCAGCTTCTCTTAGTCAAGTGGACGTGGCCAAACTTGAGTCTGCATTTTTCCGACCCGGAGCGAACCCCCCACAACTCATGCTCCCAGAAGCCTTGCGTAAACCTCACCCTCCTCCAACATCTTTCTTGCGATATGGTTTGCCAGCCGAAAATGAGGTTCAAGCTCTTGTTGAAGGTCGCCATGCGTCTAGTGGGTCTGGAGCGCTTACGTTGCAAGAACTCATTGTCAAAGCGGAAGACCTCAGAGGGGGTAAACATGGTGTAGCCGAGAAAGTGCGGGAGGTGGTCAGCCGACGCTGCACTGCCGACAAAGATGGGTATCTCAAGTGGAAACACTGAGCCCGAATTGAACCCGAATTGGGCTGATGCGCCAACGTTCGGTACTATTGTTGTCCATTACCCCTTGGGACGTACATTGCGTGCTACTTTGGTCACAATACCAACAGTCGGTGCTTGCTGTAATGTCCCAGCTGCTCTAGACATATGTCTGTCGCCCCCCCTCTTGGTAAATTCTACGAATGGCATCCTATCTTTCGCACGCGTTGGATTTTCATAGTATAGAACCCGTCACCGCCAGACGCTTAGCACTGTGGCGAACTTTAACTTTTGAGTGCGTGGAGCCGTCATTGCCTCCGTGGCTACTCATTTGGGCTCATACCGGGCTGCATTCTCGCTACTTGGGCTTACCGGTCGCTATGCCTTGATCTTTTCCCGTTTACTGTAGGCGCCAAGTCGTCTCGTCTCGCATACTTAAAGTTGATCGGGTGACACGAACATGCGACTGTCGGATCCGACTGGCACCGCCATACCATTCTTACTATAGTAGTGCCGCCAGTCACATCCCGCAGCGCCCGTGCCGTGTAAGTTTCAGCCGTTGGACAGCTTCTGTCGACAGTTGGATTGGTACGTGTTTGGGGTGTGTTTTCTTGGACGAGGCGGTTAGCTCGACCCACCCGGCCCCGGGTCTATTTGCTAGTAGCTAGGTCGCATTCACCACTTTTCGCGTATGGCATGGGAAACGTCTGGATGACATCGGCCACACTTCGGCCACTGACAACCATCACGGCACCTGCGACTCCCGGCCACAAGGTGTGCGCCTATCTTGGCGCCTATTGAGTTACCGGTTTTGAGGCTTACTTGTGGCCCCTCGGCTCGAGAGCTGAAACCCGTTCGAGTCATTAGTGATGAATCTTCTCTACCAGTAGATGTAGGCACTATTGTACACTATTTTTGTATTCAAGTTGTGCGGCGGTTTCCAAGAGTTCTGGGATTCCAGTCGGAGCGGAGAGCGAAATATTTTTTGGTGGACAGAATCGCGGCATCAGTTGCCGGGGCCCCAGGATTGGTGGCCTGAACTGATATTTAAGATATTTAATATCAGCCAGTCCCCGAAAACGGGTCAAGCAAAGGCCCAATACTTTTGGAAACAGCTGTAAGCTACAGAATAAGCCAAAACCCAGCCACGTTTTAAAAACAGACACGTACGGAACAATGTTCCGAGTGCGAGTCAGAGGTAGATCAGCGGCAATGCACCTGATGGTTTGCATTGTAGTCGCAATGTTTAGCCCGTTTGCCCCGATGTTCGGGCTAAAAACTGATGCGATCGCGATACTGGTCACTTGTAAACTCGGTAGTTTAGTTTGGTGCTGTTCGCCCGATGAATGGAATCATGCATGCTCGAAGGAACTATGTATTACAGTAAGACGGTTGAGAAGGAGAGTGCAGTGCACTTGTCAGTGTATTGTTGGTATGCAGATGACAGAGAGGGTCAGGTTCGGGAAAGCATATGTTGCTCTGGACCATCTGGATTCTGGATCACCCAACTGGTTCGGCAGTGCCCATGTGGCCCCATGTGGATGTGTGGATGAATGTCTTGATGGATCAACAATCGGGGTCAGGACCAGGGGACAAAATTTGCCTGTGCACCGAAAATCAGTTTCGGCCTTCCTTTACGACAGTGCATTTGCTAATTCTGAAAAGAACTGGTCCCGAAGGAGAAAATTATATGTCCTCCGTGCCTCTATCGAGTGAAAGCCGTAGCCCGGCGGAGCGCGGAGATACCATACCATATTGGGTAGTAGGTACAGTAATCCTGGCAACGTCCATAAGGGGTCGTGGCTCAATCACGTCGTGTGATATTTTTCTTTCAAGATCGAAGTATTGGCCCCATCTCATGTACATCGGACACTAGCTGGTCTGATCCGCGACGTTTCACTCGCTCGGATGATGGCCAGTGCTCATGGCCGCCACATGGCCGAGGGGGATTTAGACGCAAGTAATGCGGTGGGATGGAGGATGCTCGGGCGGTTATACTCCGGAGGTGCATCAGGGGGGGATGCCGTGCTGTGCTCGCTGCAACCACATGTGTCTAACGTGGGTAAGCGTTTGAACAAGTGCACGTTTCCACTGACTGAGCGAGATTCGTGCTCAGAAGCCTCGCAAAATTAACAGTAACAGGCACGCACAACCGAGTTGATTTGCCCGTCCATATGGCTACGCCAGAGAATCCAATTGCTACGTGTATACGGCTATGCGCATATGTCTAATCTATGGTCCGAGGTGACTCGCCAATTGTCATAGGTGTCGACATCATCAATACACTTCGAGAATAGCAGACACCGCGCATCGAATCTCTGGTTGATCAAATCACGGCAACTTGGATGGCCGCTAGCTCCAGGTGAGTCCGTGGAAAGTTGAGGCCTGCACTGGGACATGAAACGACTCGCGTAAACGCATATAAAGCACAAGTCTGTTCGTGTAAGTACATCCAGTTTTCCAAGCACCATCTCACATCTCACAAGCATCTCACATCTTCCAAATGAGCTTCATTAGTGGGCTTCCTCATCTCACATCTCCCTATTTCTCCGTTGGACACTTCTTCCGGGTGCTCAATGCGTCTGTGTTCGGTGTCGAACCATCCCGTGCTATTGCTGGCTTCAAGCTAGAGAACTACGATGTAGACTATGCTACAGGCTTCTTCCCTCCAGAGCCACTGCCGAGACTGAGCGGCCCACTCGAGCTATGGGAACGCGCACTCGATGATGCTGAGGGAAACATCAGCCTGGGCGAAGACACCCGCGAGAGTGCCAAAGCCAAGAGGCCATATGGGGAATCGTGGAGGGAGCGAGTTCGAGCTGTGAGTATACGCGAACCTGTGTGTGTCATAGCCAAAACTAACATCTCCTCAGTTCCCCGTTCTTGATACAGATCACCTCGTTGAGGATTGTTTCCTGCAACGTGCTCACATGATTCTCGCCTTCTTGGTCCATTTCTACGTTCACTCCCAACCTCCTAGTGACACTCCCACGCCAGTTCACGTCCCTGAAAGTCTTGCCATTCCAATCGTCAACGTTTCTCGCGCACTTGGAATTGCTCCAGTTTTAACTTTCGCCGACACGGTGCTATGGAATGCAATTCCAGCAGATTCGCAATTGCCGATTTCGGCCAACAACATCAAGTTTGTACGCTCCTTCTCCGGCAACAGCACCGAGAAGAATTTCCACATAGCGTCTGCGAAAGCGGAGCTCCGGGGAGTGGAGATACTGCGCATCATCGAAGACTACGCGCAACTGCCCGATATCGTGGACGTACACGCCGTCTCCAAGACAGCCAGGGACCTCAGGCGGCTGGTAACGGTGGTGCAAGATTTGACAGACATCCTTCAAAATGTGAAAGAAGCTGTCGATCCGTATAGCTTCTACTGGGAAGTTCGGCCATGGTTCCGTGGAAGTGGCTGCGGCGCTTCCAAATGGATATACGATGGTGTCCCGGAGTCAGATTCTTTGGATCTTGCCGGACCGTCGGCAGGTCAGAGCTCTGTCATGCACGCCATAGATGTTTACTTGGACGTCGACCACCACCTCCACCAGAAGAGAAGTCCGGCGCCATCGGAGGAGAACAAGAGAGCGGACAAGGGCTTCATGGAGCGTATGAGACGGTACATGCCCGGCGACCACCAAGCCTTTCTCAGAGATCTCGCGGCGCTCCGCGTTCCGATTCGAACACGGGCCAAAACATCACCGTTGCTACGGGAGTCGTATGACCTCGCCGTCCTTGCATTGAAGAAATTCCGGGATGCACACATGCGGGTCGCGTGCCTTTACGTCATCTCGATGGCAAATACAACACCACCCGGTACCCCTGAGGAGGGATCAGAGCGTCAAAGGACACAGCAGGGACCGAGACAAGGCACAGGGGGCAGTCATATTTCATCACTGCTCAAGGCGGGAAGGGACGCGACCGATCGTACTTTGCTGGGGAGGAGGTGAAAATATATGTCTTATATAATATGGACACGTGATACGCGTTTGATTATTTGTTTATGTTATGCTATTTTATTGTCGCGTCGCGCTGGCGCGCATTATATAACTAATTGCACTTTGACTTTGACCTCCACCATGAGCACTGATCTTACCCAGGGTATCTGCGAAAGGCTTAACTTCGGGGACAAAGATGACGAATCTCTTTGGGGCACTAAGCCAACCCTTCAGTTCCTTTCCATCAAAAAGGTCGTAGCAAGCGCTGCTACAAACTCTCCCAGCAACCAAGGCGCCCCAACCACCGATAGATACAGAATCATCATCTCAGACGGCGTACATTTCCTTCAAGCTATGCTCGCCACCCAGCTGAATTATCTCGTCGAGGAAGATCGCATCGGTAAAAATACCATTGCCCTCATTGAGAACATGTCCTGTCAGCACATTATGGACAAACGGTCCGTCTGTTCTCTGTCGCTTTTGTTGCCAATGGCTCATCAATACATCAGACTTGTGATTCTACTCAGCCTCAGGGTTTTACAGAGGGATGCGCAAAAAGTTGGTAATCCAGTCCCTCTCCTCACTCAACCGACAGTGGATGGCCCCGTGACCTCCGCCCCTGTGAAAACAGCACCAACACCAGCACCGTCTACAGCAGCCCAAACCCAGAATCAGCAGACAGATAATCAGAATCCCATTTATCCCATCACTGGTCTTACGCCCTACCAAAATAACTGGCGGATCAAAGTGCGAGTGGTGCAGAAAAGTGATATTAGAACCTACTCTAATCAACGGGGAGATGGTCGATTATTCAACGTTACCCTTATGGATGACTCGGCGGAGATCAAGGCTACTGCTTGGAATGCTATGGTGGATGAGCTATATGAAAAGCTCCAAGAAAACCGGGTCTATTTCATCTCCAGAGCTCGCGTCAACCTTGCAAAGAAGAGGTTCTCCACTGTGCAGAACGACTATGAGCTGAGTCTCGACCGTGGTGTAGAAATCGCAGAGGTCTGTTGCTCATCACACCTTCTCGACTGCGGCTAATTTTGGTTGCAGTGCCAAGACGCTGATGTTCCTGTCATCCGCTACCATTTCGTCAAGGTGGCGGCCTTGCAAGAACTCCAAAAAGAAGCGATTTCTGGTATGTTTCTCAACAATTCTTAACTGAAGATGATTTATCTTAGATGACAGACGTTATTGGTGTTGTCAGGGAGGTAGGGGATTTGTCGGAGATCATGACGAAAAATAATAAAACAGTACGCCTCCATGGTGCGAAGAGCGGACGTGTTTTGATGTGAAATTCGCAGGCCCAAAAGCGCGATCTTAAGATAGTGGACGACTCGAAATACGAGGTGCGACTCACGTTATGGGGCAAGCAAGCGGAGCAATACAGTACGCCAGTGGGCACTGTCATTGCTTTCAAAGGCGTTAGAGTCGGCGACTATCAAGGTGGGTACATTCCTCGGTTCCTAGATCCTTCTAACCTCCGCTTCCCGATCAGGGCGGTCTTTGTCTCTCCTGAGCTCTGGGTCCGTCGCTGTTAGCCCTGATATCTCAGAAGCGCACGCTTTGAAGGGCTGGTATGTAGACGGAGGCGCTCAAATGACTTTCACCTCACAATCTCAGGCGGGGCTGTCATCTGGTCCTGGCGGGACAATTGATCGCAATGAAATGCGAACAATTTTCGACGTCAAGGAAGCTCAGCTTGGCATGTCCGACAAGGCCGACTTTTTTTCTACTCGCGCTACTATCATGCACATCAAGACCGATAATCTCGTGTATCCTGCTTGCCCCACGTGCAACAAAAAGACGACAGAGAGCCATGATGGATGGAGGTGTGAAAAATGTGACCGTAGCTACGAGAAGCCGGAGTATAGGTCAGTGCGACTCCCATTGTTTTTGTCTATACTGATGCGAAGGGCTTGTCTGCAGGTACATCATTTCGATGGCTGTTGGTGATCATACTGGCCAAATGTGGCTTTCTGGGTTCAACGACGTAGGGAATATACTCTTCGGCATGACTGGCAACGAGTTCCAAGATATTCGGACCCAGGTACGTCCATATGATTGTGGCATGTCGCGTAATCTTTATTTTGTTGTAGGACGAAGCCAAGGTCAACCATATCGTACACAGCGCTACGTGCAATTCGTATAATTTTGTTTGCAAGGCCTCTCAACAATCATTCAACGTAAGCGAAACTACCTCCGACTCAAATAGAACTTGCTCATTTTTAATGAACAGGACCAAAACCGAGTGAGGTATGGTATTCAGAGGGTACAACCTCTTGATTACCTCAGCGAGATGCGCAATCTTGTCGAGCTCCTTCATTCGACTTGGGCGCAGTAAAAGACTGTTACGAATGTTCTCGTCGATTGTCCCAGTTCTTAGCTTACCGTTACCATGTATTAGTAGCATTGCGTATTTGCCCGATCAAATGTGATCAACAAAGCATACAACCTAGCATTGTGTGGTATTAGTATTCGTATCTATGGTAGTCGTAAAACTGTCTGGATATCATGGTGGGTCTAGGGGGTAATGGTAGAGTCGTCTCAAGAACTCCCAGGCGATGCCCAGGCCGTGGTTGACGGCTTCTATGGCCACCTCCCCTGGTAAACGGAAGCTCGAATCGTATCGGCCACGGGAACGGCAGGCCTTGTACGGGAAGAAGCGCATTATGTTCGCCGTGTGCAGACGTGTCGCCCGATGGGGGCCGACCGCGGTCACGATCGCGCGTGTCAGAGGACGGTGAAGTGATATCGATCATCGTGACGGATGTTGGTGTGGAGCTCGCTGGGCTCTCGGCAGGGGCGAGAGGCGTCGAATCTGGGGTAACACTGATGCTCGTGCTATAGCTCACGACGGTAGCTGTAACGGTGACCGAGGGTGCTGCGCCCGCCCAACTCGGCCCTGAAGCCCCGCATCGGTCCAACGAAGCGCGCAGTCGTCCTAGATCGTTGTGCATCGAGAGAAGGAGGACGAGCAAGACGGCGGTGAAGAAGGCTGGAACCATGAATGATGCGGCTCGAAGGATGGAGGAGGATGCCGACAACCATGGTGGTGTGCCGAGGCTGGGCCGGCGGGGAACGATGTGGACGCGGGTCTGAGAGTAGAAAAATTCTTCTAGTCCGAAATGTCGCAGTTTGTGATGGCCACCGGATGTCTGCTCATATGCCAAGTTCGATCGTAGGGATGCTATCTCGAACCCTGGTCAGAAAAGAGTGAGCCTTCGGATATCGGAGCGAGATAAGACCCTCGACATACCTGAAGGGGTTTCAATATCGACTTGGAGTCGACCGACGGGTATGCTAAAGGCCGGGAGGATGATGTCCAGGCCAGAGCCGTCCTTCGCCCGTTCTTTACCCTTACCCTTCACGGGTTCACTGCGTTCTTTGACAATGTATGTGACCTCCACCAGTCCACCGCTCGATGCCCCCGTGCGTACGCGCACCCATGTTTCCCACTCTTTCCCACTCATCTGTTCAAAGACGAGGGCTGAACTCGCGGACGGTTCCGTCTTTGCAACCGCAGTGGTCTCGAACCTGACCGGCACGTCGTCCAGACTTGCCGACACGATCTGTACGCGGACAGGGCCGCCTTGACCCTTTTCCACGCTCTGAGACAAAGAGACATGCCCCAACCCAAAGTCCAACCAGTCGCCGTCCACGTCCGCCGGGGCGGGCAGTCTGACGCATACCGCGTACGAGCGCGGCACTTCTGCGCCTCCGGACGATATGGGGGTGACGGTGGCGTTGACGTACGGTATCATGAGCGGGCCATCGCGAATCGGTTTCAGAGCGGTGTGCAGCGACTCTCGGAGCGCGGAGGACGAAGAGATGCGACGCGCGTCCGGAGTCCGCGAGCGATTCGTCGAGCGGCTGGGGGTCTCGACGTCGTCGCGTCGCGTGGCGAGCGGAGAAGACGTTAGGCCACGCGGAAGCGGCAGCGGGCGGAGCGCGACGCGACCGCCGTGGGAGCTGACCCGGGAACGAGCACCGCGAGCGACCTCAGTCTTTCGCGCCCTTGGATCCGAAGACTGGTACACGTCGAGGACTTCCACCGGGGCGTCCGTGTTGTTGCAAGCGGTCGTTTCGATCTTTTCGCTGTCCGCTGCAAGTACGCGAAAGCGCGGGAGCGAGATCAATAGCCCTCGCGACTCATCATCGGCGTCGGATGTGTGGGGGGAGTCCTCGCGTGGCACGGGGGATGGAGGGACTCTTGGGGTGACGAGGACAGTGCCCTTCAGTGAGAATGTAAAGGTATTCTTGTTGGGGGGAAGAAAGTCGTTGATGTTAAGGTGTAGGGTGATGGGTAAGGATGGAAGGGGCACGTCTGGTGCTGGCTGATCGAGAGAGGACGCCCTCGTGGGCTCCCTGGTATCGTTGTCGGTCGTCGTGTAAAAAACGGATGACAAACCGGTCTCTGAGCCTGGTGTCGTTGGCGTACTCTCGAAGGAATATTCGGGAACATTCTGAGGTGGTAGCGGGGCACGCAAGAGCGAGGACGTCGAGGAGATGGAGCTCTGTCGTGAAGGGGTATGTCCGTTTAAGGCCGCAGATGTGGGTAGGTTTGATGAAACGGTCAAAGTCGGCATGTCAAAAGATTCCTGCTTGCCAGTGAGACGACGTTCCGCACCGCCTATGTCGTGCCCTGTATATCCAGGACCCCCTTGGACATCCCAGCCAGACCCACGGCCTGGCGCCCAGCTCACGTCACAACCCCTTGCCTCAAGTCCGACATCCATGCCGAGGAGGGTAGCAACACCCGGATACCAAATTCCCTGACAGGTTCCGCTGTAATCCAAGTGGACCAGGACACCCTCTTCGCCGCGAACCCTATCACGGCCACGCCCCAGGATGGTGCACAGCATCTCGCCTCGTACGTCCACAACCCCAACCCTGCGGCGGCCCTCACGGGTTCCGCCTTCAAAGTTCCGCACTGGAGTAGCCCAGCGCACACGGATGCGCTCCGTGCTAGGAAAGGTACCTTGGATACCGAAACCATCAGAGAAGCCAGGTGCACTTGCGGAGTCGCTGCTTTCGTCGTCGGCAAAGTGTTGATAGTGGTATGCAGAGCGCCGGGAGTTTGCCATGCGAGTAACATGCGGGTCGGCGGTCATATCCCATGAGGGAGAGTCAGAATCGCCCTCGCCTGAAGAAAGGGACTGGAAAGACGAAGCGGCAGTTGACTCTGGGGGGAATATGCGCAATTTGAGAGTGTTAGAGAGGCAACGAGGTGTGGGTATGGAGAGCTTCAAGACAGGCGTAGTCAGAACCGGGACTAAAAGGTCTAGACGACACTCACCAACCACGGGGCCCTCTGAGGGTGAGTCAGATAGGGCACAACCATGCTTATACCAGCCATGAAAAGGAGAACACTCTTCTCGCTGACAGAATTCCTCCTCCCCCTCAGTTTTGTCGGTAAAGGCGTATAGTCCCCACCGCTGTCTGATCGACCGCCTAGTTTAGACAGCGGTGGTAGTTCACTTGGGAGTACAAAGGAAACTTGATAGCCGCTAACGAGAATATGGCCGGTATATTTCTCATCTAGAGAGGGCACGTCTGCGTCGGAAGATATCGAAGGTGAGGAAACGAGACGAGTAGAGACATTGGGCCGATGGTCGAAAAGGGTGAGATAGGAATGATGAGAGCGAGCAGGAAGATTCAAGGCACGAGCGGCGTTGTGGAGGAGTGGGGAAGCGGTCGATGAGAAGTTGTAAGGGACTGAAGAAGGATCGAGAGGATGAACCTCTGACTCCAGAATCTTAACGTTCTCCTCTGCAAAACGTGTCAGATGTTGGTGAGACAGGATACGAACGTGACATGCCTTTGAAAAGCGGAATTGCGCTTCCAGGGACAATACTGTCTATCGGAAGAGCGAGCTTCGGATTTAAACAAACCAAAAGTTGGCATAGGAGAACGTCGTTAGAGATGGGATACAGACCTTCATGTACATTTTAATAGGAACATTTTCAACTTTCTTGGCATTTCCTTCGACGGCTAGACGAGTGACGATATTCAACCTCTGTGTTTGGGGGCCAAGTGTGCTCGGAGAGGATACTGAGAGGGGAGGGCTGTTTGTTCGTGAATGTCGGGGAGTGTAGGGGATAGCGGTCATGTTCGTCATGAACGACGCGGTCAGAGTTGAGCGCGTATCCTCGACGCGTCCTGCCACAGACGCGTCCGATTCTTGCTATATCTCCGCTTCGGCTTGTTCCCTTGTCTTATATGAGCCATCTCCGGTAATGACAACTCACCAACGACCGCACCAGTCATCGTACAATGAACCTTGAACGTTTAAACTCCCTTCAGATTTACCCATCACCTATATCATCTACCATCCATCACCCTATACATCTTACTCTGGAAATATATATCGACCACCCTCCAACGGCATAAACTCCGACCGGTCTTAGACACGAAGGCCGGGGCTGCAGTCCTTATTGTGATACGCTGTCATCGTGGCGGTCCCCACTTTTAGGTTTGGTTTAATTATGCCATCTCCCCTTAAGCTTGCGACATCTCGCTCGGTCTTTCTTTCCGTCACCACCATCTCACGTATCAGCCCCGTAGCCAGACGTCTCTCTATGACTTTTCTACCTTTCCTCGACGTCGGCGTTTCTGACGACGTTCAACATTGGCGTCCCCAGACTTCACCTGACATCGTCGCTCATTGGGTCTATACCAAACCAATACAAAAGTCTCAGCAGGATGATCGCGAGTACAGGCTGATCCGACTCCAGAACGGCTTGCAAGCTATGTTGGTTCATGACGCAAAAACTGACAAGGCCGCTGCTAGTTTGGATGTCGCTGTTGGCCACTTGCATGACCCTGTGAGTAATCCCGGACCCACCCCCAAATGCGGCCGTGTAGCTAGCTAATCCTATGAATATAATAGGCCGACATGCCAGGCCTTGCGCACTTCTGCGAGCATCTCTTGTTCATGGTATTTACTCCATCAAATTGGAGTGACAGACAGCTCTCTGACCACAGACTCTAGGGAACCGAGCAATTTCCAAAGGAGAACGAGTACTCTGAGGTCTAGCACTTTCCAGGACATGTCGAATGCATCTGATGATTGTACAGTTTCTTTCCAGGAATAATGGCTCTTCGAACGCATTCACGGCATCCACAAATACCAATTATTACTTCAACGTGTCGACGTCCGCTCTCGCCGGCGCACTCGAACGCTTCTCTGGCTTTTTTCATTCTCCCTTGTTCGCCCCATCTGGTACGGTCCGCGAACTAAACGCTGTTGATTCCGAACACAAGAAAAACCATCAGAGCGACGTGTGGCGTATTTATCAGGTCAACAAGCATCTCTCCAAACCTGGCCATGTATGGAGCAAGTTTGGTACAGGAAACAAAGCGAGCTTGACGAGCGCGGCGCGAAAGCTTGGGAAAGACAGTTTCAAGAACGGCATCAACGGTGCTGCAAATTCGCAAGATAGAGCGTCTTCCCCCTATCCTTCCTCCCTCCCGTCCCCGGCTTCGTCCGTAAGCTCTCTTTCTACTCTCGGATCTGACGACGGGGGTCCTGTCGGTCGAGAGACCCGCCGCCGTCTCCTTGAATGGTGGGGCAAAGAATATTGTGCCAGTCGGATGAGGTTGTGTATAATTGGCAAAGGTTAGAGCTGGCTCTGGTACCCACCTCTCGCCTCTGATCCAACTTGATAGATTCCCTCGATCGATTGTCCGACCTGGCTGTCAATTTATTTTCGCCCATACCCAATCGTGGTCAGACACCTTTACCTTCTATTCCAGATCACCCATTCGGCCCAGACGAGAAAGGGGTATGTTTCAACTTTTGCTCTGCGTCTTTGTATCCAGCTATAGCTATTTTGACGACAGACCCTGGTCCACATTCAAACTATCATGGACTTCCACGCAATGGAAATATCTTGGCC
Source organism: Lactarius hatsudake (assembly GCA_024734325.1). Lineage (NCBI taxonomy): Eukaryota > Fungi > Basidiomycota > Agaricomycetes > Russulales > Russulaceae > Lactarius > Lactarius hatsudake. The sequence continues at coordinate 892,193 of JANSJP010000004.1, read as the reverse complement.
AATAAACGAACAGATCCCTCAATGGCGTTTTAAGCCAGGAAATTATCTGACAGATATAATTGGCCATGAAGGCGCAGGTTCACTACACTCTTTTCTGAAGGAACGTGGCTGGATCACAGGATTAAGCGCTGGTGTTCAGGATTTGGCGCGCGGCTTTGCCACGTTCAAGATTACTCTCTATCTCTCACAGAATGGATTCCGTGAGTCAACCCCCAGCATCCCTTCTTCGTTCAACTAACAGAAAATCCAATAGAAAATTACCGTGAAGTCGCGATGTCTACATTCAAATTCATGTCCATGTTACGGTCGACCGATCTTGGCCCGACTCATCAGAAGGAGGTGTCCACCCTTTCAAACATTCGCTTCAGATTCTCAGAGAAGCGACGTCCCGATGACTATGCGGTCTGGGTGGCCGACAAACTTTCGTGGCCTGTACCACGCGAGCTAGTGATCAAAGCACCTCAAGTCGTTTCGGAATGGGATCCCGATGCTCAGGCAGTAGCACTCCGTACTCTGGAGGGATTGGGTGTTCAGAACAGCCGTACGGTGCTCATGACGAAGAAAGAAGAATTCGAGAGGACGATCGGGCCTCAGCAATGGCAGACAGAACCGTGGTACGGGACACAATATCGAGTCGAGCGGCTCGACGACGAGTTTGTCCGAGAGGTGCGTCGATCACTTATATCTATTTGGAACTGTACATCTCACACCCTAGCGCAGGCAGAGGGTCCAAATACCATCGATTCTTTCCATCTTCCCCGACCAAACGAGTTCATTCCTAAGCGATTGGATGTCGATAAGCGGGAGGTCACACAGGTAAGCCCCGCGGTGATTGTAGTAGTGCACTCAAGCTTACAAGAACATAACTTGTTCCAGCCGCAGCCGCGTCCCCATCTGATATATCAAAGCCCGCGCACGACCCTCTGGCACAAGAAGGACGACCAGTTTTGGGTGCCCAGGGCTCGTGCTATCATTGAATTCCGCTCCCCAGTTTCAAACGAGTCACCAATCGCATCCGTGTTGACCAAGTGAGTTATTGACACGACATTCAAAATTTTATGACCGAGTATTGGAATAGATTGTATGCCGTACTGGTGACAGACGCTCTCAACGAGTACTCCTACGATGCGGCTCTCGCAGGTCTTTCTTACTCAATTGAAGCGTCTTCGCTCGGGTTTTACGTCTCCGTTTCTGGATACAATGATAAACTCCACGTCCTTCTGCGGGATGTACTGGAAAAAGCAAAATCCCTGGAGGTTCGTGCGGAAAGGCTAGAAGTCATGAAGGAAAAAGTGTGTAACATTTCTCAACACCATCAGGAATTCGTTTAAACTTTTTTTTGCAAAGATCAAACGAGATTGGAAAAACTTTTTCCTTGGTCAAAGCTATCAACTGTCGGATTACTACGGACGGTACATCATGAACGAGAAGCAGTGGACAGTTTTAGAGAAACTACAGGTTCTCGATTGTGAGCCGTTTGACTTCATGGCAGAGAAGGGAAAGCTAATCGTTTTTCTGTACTTCAGCCATCACTCCGGCGCAAGTTCAAAACCACGTAGGGGTGCTATTGTCACGTCTTGAAACTAAGATGCTCGTGGTCGGGAACATGTACAAAGATGAGGCCATTCACCTGGCCAAACTGTCTGAAGATATCATCCCAGCAACTCCTCTCTTGAGCGCCGGCCCCGTCGACCTATCACTACAGCTTCCAGAAGGTAGTGTACTGTGGCTTCTATAATCGTTCGTTCGCATCTGACACTCAGTAATTGCTGCTAGCCTCTAACCATGTTTGGTCCTCCCTCGTTCCCAATGCTAACGAACCCAACTCAGCCCTAACGTACTACGTTCACTACGGATCCAATGTCGATCGTCGCCCACGAGTCACGGCGGCTCTACTTACCCAAATCCTGTCCGAGCCGGCCTTCGATACCCTTCGCACAAAGGAGCAGCTAGGCTACATCGTTGGGGCGAGTATGTGGACCGCACCTGGCGATAACGAAGCAGGTCTGCGTATCGTCGTGCAAAGCGAGCGTGGGCCTGTGTATCTGGAGGAGCGTGTGGAAGCATTCTTGGACCATATGAAGGGCGTCATTGAGCAGATGACAGACGAACAGTTCGCAGAGCAGAAGAGCGGTCTCGAAAGAAAATGGCGGGAGGTGGCAAAGAACCTTAGCGAAGAGGTCAGCAGATACTGGGGGCAGATCGACTCTGGATACGTAGATTTCCTGCGCCGTAAGTGTCTTGTTCTCCTCGACAGAAACCATTCTGTCGTACTCAAACGACCCACAACCCACAGGCACCGAGGACGCCGATTTTTTGGGTTCGGTCAGCAAGCAGGATGTACTGTCGCTATTCCTTACCCGTGTCCATCCGTCATCCAAGACGCGTTCCAAGCTATCGATTCACGCACAATCGCAGAAACCGCAGCCGAAGCACGTCAGCCGTGCCGCCGCCGATGCCTTCGTACAGATTGCGAACGAACAAGGTTTCGAGCTCGAAAACGTCAACTGGAGCAGTTCACTGTATACGGACGGGGAGCCATCTGAAACCCAATTTACCACTTTCTGGAACACTACACTCGCGGACGGTCCTGCTGGGGCAGCTGAGAAGATTATTGCTGCGCTTCCCCAACTCACAGAGCGCTTCCCTGCTGAAAAGGATGCGACAGGCTCGCTAACGGAGGATGTAGTCTACATCAAAGACCTTTCGGCATTCAGAAAATCCCTTCAAGTGTCCGAACCACCAAAGCCTTTGGTGTTTTGGAATGACTTGCCAATTTCGAGGTATTGATCGAAAGTTTACTTTTACTTGCAGTGCCAACTGCATTTTTTAGGCCACTAGACAGTGCAATGTAATCTGTGTATCATAGTACCAAACAACTTCGTAGAGTATACCAATGTAGTGCTCTTTCGAAACAAAATGTTATGTGGTCTTTCCTTGCATGCGCTATTTCCGCCATGCATCTGCCACTCGTATTATCGCTAGTTCTGCGTCATGGATGCAGCGCTCCCCGTAGTCATTTTTTGTCCGAGCCAATCGTTAATTACGTACCGAGTCGTAACGTAGTGCATCATAGATCAAGGGCAGGCAATCGTTACAAGTGTCAGCACGGAACAGGACTGGTATGAATAATATCACAGTGGGATCTAGGAACAGGGTGGCAAAAGTACACAGCAAAGCGCGAAAGCGGCGGAAAACAAGCGTCATGAGAGTTGGCTGGTAGGGTGAACACGAGAAGCAGGGGGCCGCTGAATGTGTTACTTTTTCCGACCGTTCTTCGCAGCGCCTGCCTTGCTTTGTTGTGGTCCATCATGGGCCTGGGCTTGCTGAGCCTGGTGCGAGTCGAAATTCTTTGCCCTGCGGAAGAGAAGAACGTGAGGTTCAGGAGCTACGGGTGGTGGCATCAAAAAAAAGACATGCGATGAGATGGAAAGAGGTGAGCGCACCGTGGACTTCATAATGTTCCCAGCCCAAGCTCTGAGTGATGCCGATCCCCCTCCACTCTGCCTCTGACAAGAGACGGAGAACGCCCGGATCATCTGCATTGAAATAGGTCTTGGGAATCATTTTGAATAGGGGTTTTGGGAGGATGACATGCCGATATTCGAACTCGTCGTCGGCATAGCGATCAGAATAATGGATGCTTTTCAAAGGAAACGAATGAGAATGACTCGATGGGAAGAGGGGGATGATGAACTCACTTTGCTATGTATTCTTTGATCTTCTCCGCCTCTGCCTCTGCAGCTTTCTGTTTTGCGAGTTGTTGTTGTTGTTGAGTCTGTTGAGCCTGCTTGGTGGCCATGATAACTGTTACTACCCAAGTCAGTTAGGTGGATTGTAAACGCGTGGTGTCACAAATTCAAATTTACTCCCGCGTGCACAGATGGACCCTACCACGTGATGTGAATCGATCGTGTCTCGAAAACGCGGGCCTTCGCTTCTTCAGCCTCTTCCCAGTAACCCAATGGACGAAGAAGACGAGTACGGAATTCCACATGATTACTATTCTTCTGAAGGGCCGCTTCAGAATTATTACCCGGAGAAATTCCCACCTTCCTCGTTCGATGGTACCCTGGAAGACTTTCTCGGTGAAAGTCAGCCCGACAGTTTCGGCGAATGTATGCGTCCTGCTTTGGTTTATTTCTGAGCTAAGCTCTATGCGACCAATAGGGTCATGGAACCCTCTTTCTGGCTTACCCTCTCGAGCACCGTCTGAGCCAGATGACATAGGGCAGTTCGATGATGAACCCTCCGGTCGTCCATTCCTTCAACACTCTCCAGTGCTGTTACCTCATCAAGTTTCTCTGGGATCAGACTTGTCGACTACGTATCATACTTCAGGCCGCTCATGTATGCGTTTGATCATGCACAGGTTTAGTTGCTCTGCGTTGACGTGCTCTCGTTCTTTATAGTCCGCGAGCAGGAGAACACCGCGGCCCACCTCCCTAATGGGCCCGTACAGAATGCACATATGAACCAGATGTCGGTGCAAAGGCAAAGGTCTAAACTCGACAGCGATATGCAACGTGGCCCTCTGGATAGTCGCGTGAATGGGAGCAACGACCCTAACATATGCAATCCAGACAACATACGGCTTCGAGAGGTCTCGGAATTGCGTTCGTGTTTATTCTTTTGCCTAACATCGTGACGTTCGTTGATTCTCTCCTTAGCTGCTATGTATCGTTCCATGTTCAAGTTCGCAACCTTCAATGCCATGCAATCAAGTTGCTTCGACACCGTAAGAATACTCTTTGATGTTTCGTTGTCTAACACGCGAGTTATCTCCGCTTATTCTAGATCATGAAATCAGAAGAGAACGTAGTGAGTCTGCGTAATTTCACCTCAACCCCTGCGCAGACGACGATTCTGCTAGGTTGTGAGCGGTGAGTGTATTCAGCACAGTAAAGGGCTGTAGCCCGTCTCCTCCTTCCTTCGACCCATATCGACACAGCGCCAACTGGTAGCGGCAAAACAGTCTTGTTTGAGCTCTCGATGATCCATATGCTCTTCACTTCGGCGGGTAGCGGTTCCGCTGAAAAGTGCGTCTACATGGCTCCGACCAAGGTGAGTTCTTTTATTCTCGTGAAAACCTATGGACTCAGCCGGAGAAGGCGCTGTGCGCAGAGAGGACCAGGGATTGGACGGAAAAGTTTGGATCCCTGGGCATAAGGTGTACGTGGGCTCGCTTACAAACGCTGCATCGGTTATCCTAATATACTATAATCCAGGCTGCGAATTTACCGGGGACACAGTGCAGCCTAACAAGAGCGTCTGGGGGGATGTCAAAGGCGCAAATATAATGTTGAGTACTCACGGTATACCGGATATCTTCTGCGCCGTGCCGACTATTCATCAGCGTTACCACGGTGATGTGCACTGTGGACCCCACCCCAGTCTAATATCTGACATGGCATGGTAGGCCGAAAAGTGGGATAGTCTGACAAGGAACTGGTGAGCGACAGTCGTCGGAACAGCTCTGAATTCTGAGGTCTTTGTAGGTCCACCCACAGCCAACTGCTTTCTCAGATCCAGCTGTTCCTCATCGACGAAGTGAGCTATTTCATACAGCGCTATTGTCACTCAAAACGACTGTACACAGGTCCATATACTCAACGAGTTGCGAGGAAGCACCCTCGAAGTAGTGGTGTCTCGTATGAAGACGCGCGGCTCGGCTGTGCGCTTCGTTGCGGTGTCCGCTACGGTCCCGAACATAGATGATGTCGCTCATTGGATTTCAAGCCGGCATTCGAACGGTGCCGCCGCGACTTTCAGGGTAATTTGTTGCCATGTTGACTCGCGTGTGTGTTGACTTTTCAAACAGTTCGGAGAAGAATATCGGCCCTGTCAGCTTTCACGTTTTGTATACGGCTTTCCAAGAGGGAAGAATCAGAACGATTTCTTATTCGCACGATCGTTGAACTACCGTCTATTTCCTCTGCTTCAACAACACTCTGCTAATAAGCCGATCTTGATTTTCGTGTCAACACGGAAAGGTGATTCCGTTTGAGATGTCGCGAACCTTTACCTTTGGCGTCTAACAAGAACATTAGGCGTCCTTACCACAGCAGAACAGTTAATGGTGGATTATTACAAAGCGGTGAACAACAAGCACACGGTACCCTGGTCGCCACCTAAGAGGCTTGTCAGTACCCCTTTCTACCGAACGAATGCTGATCCAGTCTCTAGGATCGAAAGGACATTTCAGAACAAACAGCTAGAAAGAAAGCGCGCTGCGTCTAGTTCATAGCGACTTTAAACTCACCATTTTTCATCTATGTAGAACTTGCCGCCGCCGGCATTGGTGCTCACCACGCTGGACTGGAGCTCTCAGATAAACGACTTGTTGAAGAATTGTTTACAAACAGGATTTTGCGTGTCATCGTCGCAACTTCGGTGTGTTGGCTACTCATATTACGATCATGTTCCTTATCCCCTTCAGACTCTCGCCGTAGGCGTAAATCTTCGTGAGCCACCCACTAGAAGAATGCTCACGTCTGCCAACACCTCCTTTAGCCGCTCACATTGTCGTGATCAAAGACGTCAAAATATTTCAAAACGGCGTCTCTCAAGAATACTCGGACTTGGACATAATGCAGATGATTGGACGAGCTGTAAGTCAGATCAGCGTCAACTTCCACGCATGACGCAATGAGAAACATCGTTACATGATCAGGGGCGGCCCCAATTCGGTGCGTCTATTCTCTCACTGTTCCGACACTCACCGAGAAAACGAGTGCAGATAAGGAGGGCGTGGCTATTATCATGTGCGAGTCTGGATTGGAGAGTAAATATCGTGCTCTCGGACAAGGCCAAACAATCCTGGAAAGCTCTCTACATACAAACCTCGCGGAGCATCTGAATTCGGAAATTGGCCTTGGGACCATCACGAACATTGCTACAGCGAAAGAGTGGTTGCGCAACTCATTCATGTTCCGCCGAATGGCTCAGAACCCCCAGCGGTACATGTCGAAGGAACCGAACTGGCAAGACGGGCTAAACGGCATGATCATGCAATGCGTCAGTGATCTTAGAAGCGCAGAGCTTCTGAACTATGTCGAAGGGGGCGCGACTGAGCTGCGCTCAACTGAATTTGGGGACATTATGAGCAAAGTACGCACACTACGTTGATTGTGCAACTTTCAGCTCATCACCCCGACAATAGTACTACATGAAGCAGGCTACTGTAGGAATATCTCTTGGCTCTATATCCTATAGCACTAATCGTCTTGTCTCGAGATGGCTCTGATCATGAACCTCCCTATCAAGGCCACCCTGCGGGAAATGGTAAGTCTGGCCAATCGAGCTGTCTGCACCACTTGAGCTACGCCCCTGGAAAAGCTAGAAATGCTTGCGGCCTCGGAAGAGTGCGTGTACTAACTAATCTCGGACCTGCCTAGTAAAGTTTGTATCCTAGGTTCTCCGAGCTGAAGATTCGAGCCGGAGATAAGCAGGTGAACCATCACGGGGCCCCTGCGGATACTTGACCACTAAAGATCCTAGGTTTACAATAAATTGCAAGAACATATCGATATTCGTTTCAAGATAAAGCGGATTGAAAAGGCCGCCGATAAAGTGTTTCTGTTGATTCAAGTAACGTAGTATGTCAAGTATAAACACCCTACTAATCACGATCGCCGCCAGGCTATTCTTGGAAAAGTTTCTCTCCACGCGACGGAATACAAATCCGGAGAAAGCAATCCGCTGCTCGACTCGGTCATCGTCTTTCGGCACGCTAGTCGTATTGCTAGAGGTAAGATGTACAGCCGTCGTAGTAAACACTTACAGCTCAGCCTTGTAGCCATGGTTGAGGTTGCAATAGCAAAGCGGAATGGAGCTCAGATTAAGCATGGGTTAGAGCTGTGAGTACACATCGATCGGCGGCATCGTCCCACAGAGTGGAGCACTCACGAAGGTTTGTACAAAGGGCGCGTGACATCAGCGCTCGGGTCTGGGAAGACAGGCCCTCAGTACTTTGCCAGATCGAGACCATTGGCGAAAAGTCGTCAGTTATGAGCCATATCCCTGCTCTCTTTTGCCATTGACCATGACTGATTTTGGCGCTCAGGATGAAGGTCATAGAAAAGTGATACTCCACATTCAGTCATGGACTCACGTATTGCTCTTAGATCCTTGCAGAGAATGGTATTACGAATTTCGACAGGCTGCGGGTACAAGATCCCGGCTATATTGATATGGTGCGCTTACTGAAACGGATCTTCTTCTTGGCTTATCCTCAATTAGCTGCTGAACAAAAAGCAACCCTCTGGGCACAAGATTTTGTTTGCCGTCAGAGAGCTTCCTCAGTACTCGGTCACCATCGACGAGCTGTCGGTCGTACACTCTACCAGCGATAGTCCCATCGACGTGGAGCTCGATATTCAGTGCTCAGTCTCCTGGGGAGGGAGCTCGTCAAAACCCAAAGCTCACAAAAATCGACACTTCGCCGATATGACCTACGTCTTGACAGTGACATCTGACCTGGAATTTATCGATTTTCGAAGGATCCCGTTGAGCCACTACTCCCCAACAGGTTTATGGAAACTGACTACATTTCATCCAGCACTAAGAGCCTCCAAGAATCGAAATCATTCTCTGTCACCGCCCAGCTTACCAAGCCCAGCCAGAGTATATTTGTCTATATGTCGTCGGTGAGACGGAATCACTTTCGCACCTACTATTCGTCACAAAAAATGCAGGACGCTGTCGCTGGGGTCACTATCAGTTCACAGTACAAGCCTCAAATCGATGTGAACGAGTTTCCCGTCGTAGATACTCGTCCAATGACTGACATGGTAAACGATGTCCTTTCTCGGGATTGGAACAGTCAACACTAACCGAGGCCTTTGACTGCGATAGGAAATGGTGCTTGATGGCCTGGAAGACAATGACGACTTCTGGAACATCGCCCCGAGTGATGACGAGGTCCCAATCGTGGACTCAAATCAAGGTCGTATCGGTAAGGGTACTCATGGCTGCTGAGCTGCACGCCCACGTTGTCCTTGAACAGACGACAAGACGATAAACAGACAGGACGCAACACAGCCTCCGCGTAATACTGACAAACGAGCGGACAAAGAGCACTGTCCTATCCCAGAGAAGTTGCCCAACGGGAGATACAGGTATTAGGGTGTTCACGCTGTTTGTTGCCTCTTACTGCATGCCTTCAGGTGCAACCACCCCTGCAAGGATAAGTCGATCTGCCGCCATTTGTGGTATGCGTCGTTCCCTCCTCTCCCCTCAACTAACTTGAACTCGAGCGTCTGTCACAAAGCTGTCGAGACGGTGTTAAAAGACCCCCATCCACCTCGAAACAGCAGGGTGTAGGGTCCCAGCCTATGGCAGATTCGTCAGCCGCAAAGACACGGGCGGTAATGCCTAATGACGGTCAAACCTCGAAGCGGACGTCCCTCTCCAAGGCTCCTGCTCAGCGTCTCGATGCTAGTTTTCGGCAGCTCGAAGCCCTTCATAAAAGCTCTGGGACGGATTCGCATATGAGGATTTCCGATGGAAAGCGGATTGGAACTCCCACGTAGTCTTCCCGGCGACAATGCCCAGCTTAAAGGCAATACAACGAAAAAAGGGCCGAGGCTTGACATGGACTTCTCTACCTTGGAGGTGTCTGGCAACACACGGCTCTTTGACTTGAGCGACTCTGACGAATTCCCCGATGTGCACGAACTTGTGCGGACTCGCGTTTGTGGTGCGAGAGCGGCTCGAGGAAGCCTACGTTCCTGTAACTCTGATTATTCAGACCCTGATATGGATGCTTTGGTCCGCGATGCTCATCTGGAAGAGATCACGCCGACTGGGACAGATGCTGTGAGGACTCAGAATAACTCGGCCTCCGGACACGTCAAGTCCATTCAGTTGAACCCCCCTTCCAAGCGCAAGAGGAGTATTGAAGTGGCCGAGGACCTCACAACAACGCAGGTTACGGCTGCGTCATCTCCGGAGTCCCAGAGGCCCCGCTTTCGACTGCAGGTGCGTGTACAGGGATAGCGTGCATCCCAATTTTAACCAAACACCAGAAAAGAAGGCTAGAAGCCGAAGCACACCCTTGCCAGAATTCTGAGAGTAACACCGGGCTTGGTGTCCTTGCTAAGGATCCACGACCTACTTCGGGTAACTTCTCTGCAGGGAAAGAAGACATCGTTTTCAATAGCGCGCCATTCCACACCATCGACTCGGAAGAAACTAGATATCCTCCTGCCGTGCCGTCTCCTTGTCAGTCGCCACCTCCGGAGCAAACCCAACAGCTTTCAACCCTCGACTTTGAGGAGCCTTCATTCTATATCGCATGGAAGACAAGACAGAAGGAGATACACGGGGAAGACTGGAGCCCCATACCTGTCATTTCGGCACCTCAGGTACTCCCAGAGCCAGAGCACGATCATCTTGCTGAGTTCGAAGAGTGGCTTGCAACTACCGACAGCATTGAGATTGTTGGGTAATGTCGGAAAAGGATTAAATAGGCGAGAGAAGGGCTTATGTCTCACATGGCTGTAACTTGCGAATGAGAAGTGCTCCGAATACCCCCTGGGTAGTTGTACATGCAGATGATTATTGGGGCACACATATAACCATCGTTTGGGGGTGAAAAATTATGCTATTAGGACGAGCCTATCCTTAGGCGGGCATAGATATTCTATGGTAAATCAAATCCAAGCGCTCATTCTGTGAGGATTTTGCATTGTCATTCCCAAAGAGACTCTGGTGGGTCAACGAACACCTCCAGTGCACCACCTTCCCAGCGTTCGTCCCACTCAACCGGCGTGTCTGGACTGACCAAATTCCACCCACGCTCATCCGCCTTCCACCGAGTCTCCTTTTTGAGCCGCTCCGCACGCAGCTCCACCTCTGTCGGTGGGGGTGCCTCGATCTCCAACTTTGTCGGTTCACGCTCTCCACGTGCGAGTGCACGGGCCGTCGCAAGCTTCTCCGGGAGCGTCTTGTAGTACTCCGCGCGCGCCTTGTGCACCTCTGCCGGGAAGGCGGCCGTCGAGGATTTGTAGTAGGACTCCGCGGACACGTCAAAGTCGACGATATCGGGGGCGCGCTCGAGCGGGCGCGTGGCACGCGAGACGAGCCTGTACGCAGCCTCGGCGCCCGCGCGGACCTTCTGCCGTTCGTTGAAGAAGTCCCAGATCATGAGCGGGACGAGCTTGATACCGACGAGGTTGACGAAGGGCACGAGGAGCAGCGGCGGCTGGGGCGGGATCTGCGCCGGGGGAGACACGTCCGCACCCGCGTCGCGCGTCTGCGCGGGCGCGAGAGCAGAGGGGGAGGAAGGGCGAGCGGCTGACAGAGGGGGGAAGAGGCCGGGAACGGCGCGCGAGGGGGGCAGACGCGAGGGCGTCGGCAGGGGCTCGCCGTCTGCGAAGTCCGCTGATGACGAGGAGGCCGACGAGGGGTCGAGAGAGGAGGAGGACGTCTCGGGCTCGTCGAAGTGTCCGTCGCTCTCGAGCTCCCTGGAGAGCTGCTCGTCCTTGTCGACTAGCTCCAGCGAGTCGGTCCACCCGCGTCGGAGCCCCGCCATGTACTCCTTGAAGGCGGCTCGTCCGACGATGACGGTGCCGCCGTCGAGTGCGCGGCGACGCCTGGCGTCTAGCGTGCCCTTGATGGACGGGGCGAGCAGGGACTGCTGGGGCGCGTCTAATCCGAGAGCGATGCGACGCTCGGTTTTTATGTCGTTGGCGACGCGCGTGGCGAGGTCGCCGTGACGTTTGCCAGCAACGACGGTGTAATCGACGGCGGCGGCTACAAATATGGGCTACGTGTGGTTGAGCCAAAGACGTTTGTTTTTCGCTAGGGAGAAGCGCGAGGGGAAGGGCAGACCTTGACGTACTTCCTGAAGTACCGCGAACCACGATCCCAGTCATCGTCACCTGGCCACTTTGCGCTGTACACGGTGACGGTGCGGGGAAAGTCGAGACTATGGAGGGGCTCCGCCGCCAGGTGCTTCACTTTGTCTACGTACTCTTGGCGTATCTTTTTTGATTGATGACGGTCGTAGACATAAAATGCCACGAATGACTGGGTGACGGAGAGGAAGATGAGCCAGTTGCGCGACGGAAGTCGAGGACGCTTGTCGAACCAAGACGGGGGTATTCCAGTGAACTCAAGAGCCGCACGGAAGCCAGATTTTTTGCGCGGGGGCGAGTCGTTCAAACTCATGCCCAATGGCGCTTGGCAGGTTGGCCTTTCGTTTCTCCGTCCAAGTCGCGGGTCATGTCGGCTTTTTATTCTATGCGGCCCGGCCTCAAACTGAGAGGCGCTCAATAATTTTTACAGTACAACCGACGTAAAATTACACGGAATCACCAACTACACCTCCAGCCAATCCAGAAACTGTGGGGTAAAGTATGATAGGATGAGCGTCGCTCCCGCTCGCACGATACTTTCCGTCGTCTCGAATGCCATCACGCGCAAGTCGTACACACCGGCACGGGCACCCGCGACGATCATCGCGTACTCGCCACTGACCTGGTACGCGGCAAGCGGGTGGTCCGGAGCAAGTTGAGCAGCGTCTGCGAGAATGTCGAGATATGGCAAGGCGGGTTTTACCATGATGATGTCTGCGCCCTCGGCAACATCACGTTTCTATCCGCCATTGTCAGCGATCTACAGCAAGCGGCACACGGGAGGACGTACGAGGGCACGGCGTGCAAGGCCTTTGGCACCTGGCGGAAGCTGATAGCACTTACGGTCGCCGAACGAGGGGGCGCTTCCCGCAGCATCTCTGGCGGCAAAAAAAACATTTCACATAAGAACGTCGGCCTTGAGAGGGAGAGGTGGACAATTAACCTGAACGGCCCATATAGACCACTTGCAAATTTGGCGGAGTAACTCATGAGCAGGCACTTGTTTCCCAAGCCTCTATCGATGAGTCCGCGCTTGATGACCTTGATGCGCCCGTCCATCATGTCGCTCGGGGCGACGCAGTGGGCGCCTGCTCGAGCGTACGCAACCGCTACCTCCGCGATGCGTGTTGCGGACTGCACCGCATTGATTGTACCGTCCTCGTCGAGAATTCCACAGTGCCCATGCGAAGTGTACTCGCAAAGGCAGACGTCCGTGGCGATGAACAGCGCTGGAAACAGCACCCTCAGCTTCTTTATGGCGAGAATGACGGGCCCTTTGGGATCGTCTGCGGGTAGACCAAGGGCGTCCTGGGTGTGTCAGTGTGATTGGGGGCCCTTGTCGCAAGAAGTATGCAAGTACCTTTTCGCATGTCAATGGCACGCCGAAGATAATGACGCTTTTGAGACCCTTCTTCACCAGTGGACCGATGAATTCTTCGAGCCGGTCAACACCCCAGCGACATTGCCCCGGTAAAGACGGAATCTCTACACGAGCCGCAGGGTCATCGGTGATAAAGATAGGATACATGAACATCGACTTGTCAAGTCCACGGCGAGATTGCCATTGTCGAGAGAGGGGGTGGTTGTAACCTCCCTGGAGGACTGATCTATAGTGCGCGTGAGCAATAGTCAGTTACGACCTCCGTAAAGATCAAGGAGAAAGTACGCGCGAGATGTCGAGGGTCATGGTTGTGCTGATGAGAGAATGTTTTCAGGGATGATAAATACCTGCAACTGGAAGCCAGCCGGGAAGCCGACAACACTGAGATCTCGCGTGGAAACGAAAACGAATTCCCAGGCCACGGCTCGAAGGAGATAACGGAAGAAGGGAAAGAGCTATTGACGACTGAGAGTGTCGCTTTTACGCATTCCTGGACACGATCGGTCTTGCTAACGTTACACGGTCGCATCTCCGGCTTCGACTCGCTCCCGAACCCGAACAGTATTAGTTAAGTCTTAATTTAATATCCTCTCCGCAACCGCTCGTTTTCTTCTCGTAGCTTCCGGTTCTCCTCTCTCAGCTCCTTCAGATCACCCACGTACTCCTGCATCGCCGTGCGCATCTCCTTGCGCCACGACTGGCCCATACGCACCAGATCGAGGTGCAGCCCGACAATCTCTGAGCGGGTTTCTTGCCGAAAATCGAGCATCGCGTCCGAGATCAGCGCGTGCAGCAACCCCTTTACCCCATTCAAACCAGGAGAACCCTCTGCGATACTGTGACGGAGCGGTGATGCAGCCCACGCCGACTTTCGCGGCGTGATTTGCATCGAGAGCGTCCGCAGGCGTCGTGCCTCGGTGACGTTTCCTTGTTCCACCAGCTCTTCCTCAACTCGGATCCCCCCAAGCTTTCCCGCGCCTTCAACCTCGTCCTCCTCGCCACCGTCGATGGGGAACTTGACAACGTCACCCTTTTCTGAGTCCTTCCTTGCGATCCATCGCTCGACCTCGGGAGTGGCGAGCCCAAGCACCGACAAGCCTTTTTTCCGCGGCTGGTCTTGCTTCTTTATTGGGAAAGGCGGTGCCGTGTCACGAAGCAGCGATGTCATCGAAAGCTCTGGTGACGGTGTACGTGTGCTGTTGCTCCGCGCTAGCGAAGGTACCCTCGGTACTGGCGGCACAGGCGAGCGTGCACGCGTCGTAGATGTGCGCGACACAGCCGAGGTTGTACGTTGTCGCACTGTCTCTCGCACCTGGCCACCGGACGCGGCAGCTCCTCGCGCAGCGGCAGCTGGCATCCGTCGCGAAGATACGGAAATAGTAGGCGGCGAGGTCGGAAGACGGTGTACTGTGGATTGAACCGGAGACGTGGCTTGTTTAGTCCGCTGGCGAGGGGTCTGAGGACTGAGGTTCGCGACGATTTTTGGCGCGGACGTCGTCCGAGCGCGCGGGGTGACACGTGGGGTCGTTAGATTGCCTGCTTTCACCTCTGGTCCACTCGTGTTGCGTGTTGACCCCGATACCGTCCGTTGGCGCACTCTACTTCCAGGAACCGATAGTGTCGCCGGAGATACTTGGCTTGCTGGCTTGGATCGAACAGAAAGGCGCGAAGGAGGTTTGCTAGTGGGGGTGGTAGAAACTGGTGGAGGTGAAGGAGGCGTAGTTGTCACACGACCTTTGTTTGCCTTCATGGCAGGTGTCGCTGGATCTGCGGCTGCAAAACACGGACTTAGCAATCACACATTGCAGTATTTTCTAGGCATACGAGACGCACCAATCGGCTCAGTTGCAAAAATGCTTCGCACGGATGACACGATCTTCCGGTTTCCGAGGGCTGTAGCGGAATTGACGCGCTTTCGGACCGGATGCGTGTCACTCTTCGGTGGGAGCTTACTCGCCTCAACTGGGCTGTCAGACGTTGACTTCTTCAGTGACGTGGGATACGGCGCTTTAGTGACGGGTGATCGTGCGGGGCTATTAACATCATGCTGGGTCAACGGTTTATTATTGAGGGAGCCGGTGGTTCTCGAGTTGACCTCGGTCGAGAGTTTGCTCATTTTCTACAGAGGAGAATAAAATGAGGCTTGCGTCATAGTCTGAGAGCGTGTACGCACCGCTATAGCCAGCCCTTCGACTCTGCAGCCCTGGTCGCCAACGGCGATTGTTTTGGGAGTGTCCTTGGAGCGAAGTGTTTGTACAAGCAGGTCGCCATCCTCCGTCCCGACATACAACGTCGCACCATCATTGGAAAAGAGTAGCGACGTCACCGTAATATCGTAGCGGAAAGAGCGAATGATACTAAAAAAACAAAGCAATTGTGAATTACTCTTTCGGTACAATCACATAGGCCGCGACATACCTTAATTCTTTGTCAAGATCCACGAGGGCAATATAACCCTCACGACAGGCGACTGCGAGCAACGTCTTGCTGTACGGGCTACACGCTACACCTATCACGCCTCCTCCGACGCCATCACCAATAGATGCGATGCGCGAGGGCCCCGACGGGCGCGTAATGTCGTAGATGACCAGATTATGGCCTATCCCCAAAAGCAAGCGCACGCGCGAGTGGATGTGAAACGCGCATACTCCGACGGGCCCTGGGAGCCCACGGAGCGCGGTCTGGACACCAAGTGCGAGGTTGTGCACGACGACGGCACATTTGGACGCCACCGTGAGCAATGTTCCGTCGTGAGAGAGCGACAGGGCAAGGATGGGATCCGGGTCAGGGTGTGTAGGTAGTGTTTGTACGATCTTTGTAGATGAGGATGCCGAGGAAGAATGCTCAACGAGGTGCACCGAACTTCCCATAGACAGGATGAGCGTGCCCTTGTCTTTCAAAACGAGACCACTGATGCGATTGTGATCTGTGGGGGCGTCACTGTCAGACAACGGCCATAGTGATTTTACAAGTGTGCCAAAAGGATCGTAGCGAGCGAGCGAGTCTGTTGTGGCGACATAGAGGGAGGCGTTATCTGGAGACCAAACGCTCGCCACATACGAGGAAAGAGGAACTGGACAAGTTGGAGCGAGAGTTGTTGGACCTCTTTGGAGAGCTGAACGCTCTGTGATAGTGATATGATTAGAGGTCAGTACGGCGAGCATCTCGCCCGTTAGTATCACGATCACTGTGAAAGCAAAGGCGTTCGACGGCCAACTTTGACGCGTCGTGGTCACGCGGTGTTCACGTGATATTCGGGTTAAGCACTTATTATACCCTGCTAAAGTAAAAGTACAACTAAAACTAAATATAATCATTCTCGTTCTGCGGCCTTCTCGATTTGCTGTCGTTTTCTCGAGGATCCCCTGTCCAGTTGCAGCCCGTGTAAGCACAAGCGTCCCAAAGACAAAGAAAAAACCAGACTCACGCGTCAGTGTCCAGTCCCCGTTTCCGCCCGCTCTTCGCTTCATCCAGGAATTTATCGACGCCGAACACGTCTGCCGTGTCCTTCTCAAACTGCACAGGCCCCTCGCGCACTTCCTGCTCCCGAGAACCCTCGAATCCAATCTGTGCTTGTCCGAGTCCAAACCGGTCGTTATCCAGTGCACGCCCGATGCCCTCCTCCGTACCACCCCCGAAGCGTTCTTCATCCTCTTCCGTGATATTGCCACGCGCCTTGTATATCGCCGCCGCTGCGGAAGAGCCGTGGAAGAGTGGTTTATCGTACAGGCTGTAAGATTCTTCGTCGCCAAATGTCCCGGATAACGATTCCTGGTTGAATAACCGCGAGTCGAGCATCGACTCTTTTGATAACGTCGGTTTCGCGAGGCCCAACGCGATTTTTTCAGATATATCGCGATTCTGCTGACGGGCAAGCATTTTGGCGCGCTGCTCCGTCCCCATGTTATTCATGCGCATTTCGCGCTCGCGTTCACGGCGTTTGTCAGCGCGCATCTCGTCGCGCACTTTGGCAGCCTCTTCCTCTTCTTCTTCAGATTTGTCGCCTTCCGACTCGCTTCCCGAGTCACTCCCATAGGCGGCAAGGGAAGACTTCATCGCACCCAGAGTCTCTGCCGAAGGGCGAGGCGGTGCAATCCCAGCGCGCTCCTCACGCGCACGTTGCGCCAACAAGCGCAAGTTCTCCTCCTTGGCAGCTTTCTCCTTCTGGGCAAGCTTTCGTTGCATCAAGGAACGCTGGTGAACCTCCTCGCGTGAGTGCCGGTCGGCAATGTACAGCGCCTCTGAGAACTTGGCAAAATTGTCGTTTATGTGTACCTATAGAAGCAAATCAATGTTGCACTTAAAGGAGGTAGGTAGTTCGCGTACGTCTTGTAACCCACGGCCGTCCGACGCCAAACGTTTGTCCAGGGGAATTGTGAAACCCTTGTTGTTTTTCCAATTAGATATTGATGGAGGAATCATCCACTCCTTTTGCTCCTGTGCGGTTGCCTTCCGTGGTGGACTGCGGAGCACTGGTGGTGGTGGGCTGGGTGGTCCACGAGGAATTTTCTTGTGCTTGAAACGCGGAGGTTCGAGAGGATCCTCCACGACTTCAGTCATTTTGATAATACGTTGTTGAAGAGCACCACTGGCTTGTTGACCGGGAGTGTATCGAATGAACGACGTCTTCCCTTGGCTGTCTGGGACATTTTTGGGCTGCGCAGCTTTGATCTTGCCATTAGTGATCTTCTCGAGGGCAGCACGAGTCTTCTCGGCCGTAGCTTGTACCTCGTCTTCGGAAGGCCGCTCCATAGAACGTGCCTCCTCGTCGATATCTTTTCGGTGGGCTAATGGGACAAGGTCCTTAAACTGCGATTGGACGAGCTTTCCGTGCCGCTGCCCTTGTTGCGCAATGGCGTCATAACGGACATTACCCTCACTATCTACTTGAAGAGCGAGTGTGTTTCCCGAGGAGGCCTATGAAGCATAAAGCAGTGAAAATGATGATATAATCCAAAAACATACCTTCTTCCGACCCATATCCAGAGGATATTGGGCGACATGGCACTCAGGAAAGGCGCCTCCGTCACCTTGAACTATAGGGTAAGTTACGTTCTCAAGACGCTCCAAATAGCGCGCACCGTAGTCCTCTTGTGAAGCCGGCTTCCATTCATTCCTCTGACCATAAGGGGGTACTATCTGGCGAGAAGCGACGGTGGGTGGAGGTGTGGAGGTGGATGGAGTAGACTGTTGAAAGATTTCCTCATTGTCTGCTACAGCAGGGGCATGAACCGGGGCAGGAAGGGCACTATTCGTGCTATATTAGAAGCCATTGAGAAAAGAAAGAGACAGGGTTACTCACGCAGCGAGGGCAGTAGCCAACATCTTGATCTAGGTCTTGGTTAAACAGTTCGCGGTCGGTAAAGCACTGACACTGATGACTCAGCCTTTTGCTATGACCAAACGAAACCCAACAAACACGGACACGTGCACGTGGGGACAAGTCGCGATTGACTGTACTGTATTGCGATCTTGCCATGTCATTACCATCGCCCAGCACTCAGTCTGTACAAGATTTTTTATTTGGCCAGGAGAATGACCCCGCGTCCCAACCCTGCACCGGACTTGTTGATGAGGATGTTGATGATAAGCGACAATCCATGTATATACAACTCTTGGATGGTACGTTGTGCCCCTCTCCTTGCCAGTTGTAATTGCATTGACAGGATATAACAGAGATGTTGGCTGCCATAATCAAACACGAGTCTCACCTTCTCCATTCTTCCGAACTCGATTTTATCCATCGTTTGAATATGCTTCCATGTACGTATCGAAATGCGGTAGCCATCTAAGTGTTTCTGCTTATCCTCGTCCACGTAGACGCAGCCAGGTATCTTCTTATTCGTCTCTGCCTCCGCAAACCCGGGAAATGGCATCGTCTCAGTACACTGAGATACCAGCACGAACTGGGTGATGATATTAAAGTCGCCCTCCATACACTCTGTGCCGCGGCAAATCAACGTCCCACCGAGGAGCCAGTAATCAAACAAGAGGAACGGGAGATCATAGACCTCACTTTCGACGATACTCCATTACAGGAAGCCGTGGGATACCCCGCTGCTCTTCCGCAGTATCACAACCCTGAAACAGGGCCTTCTTCGATAAAGATCGAAGATACCTCCCAGCAACCGTGTGAAGAGCTGTCTTTCTTTGCTCAGGACCAGTCACATGCGGGACTCCCTGAGCTCCTGGAGTGTTTGACCTTGGATGAGCTCAGACAGCTAGCAAAGGATATGAAGATAAAGAAGACTAGCTGGAACGTAAGCAACGTTTACACAACAGCGCAAATATATACTGATTTCGGAGATGCGCTGTATAGCGTGCAGCAATTGAGAGTGTGCTGATCAAGCAGGCTTCCTCACAATCGGTTCTACAATTTCATCAGGTTCCTCTGAAAGCAAGAGCCGGAAAACAACAGACACAATTACCCTTCATTACACAGTGCGGGCGTCTTCGCCAGATGGTAATGAAGGTTCTCGGTGCGTCCCCGTCTCCTCGGCGTACCCTTACTTGGATGACAATGAATATGCAGGAACATGCACCCGCATTAATGATTCCGTGTTCACCCTTTTGCGTAGGCTCAACTTGATTTACTTTCGTTGGTATGTATGTCCTACCCCTTCTTATGCTCGGAGTGATGTGACGCGGCCCCAGTACGCAGTACACCCCAGCCATTCTTACTCCTTCCATTCTCTCAAAAGCACATCGGCGTGCTTTCCATCCGTATGCTTTCACACGAAGTTCCAATATCTGGCCTACACGCACCGCACTCCTTGCGTATGAGCGCGCTCTCGAGCTCGAAGGGCAAATAGATGCGCTCAGCGACAGCACCCTCACTCCATCCAGAGCTCGTTCCCGTTCCCGCTCGGTGGCAAGTCATCTGTCCTCTCTCTCCCAGCCCATCATCAAGGGTGAAGCCGGCGTCGTGAGAGAAGGTGAATTAGGGGAAGACGGCACCGTCAAAGAGAGCCTGCGCTTTCAAAATGCGCGGCTAGTGTTGACCATATTTGAAACCGCCTATGCTGAATGGAAGGCGCTTGGGGAGGGCGACGGTTGTCCAAGGCCTCGAGGACTCGAGAGATTTGATCGGGGTGTGTTCTTGTGCCATACATGTCTGTATCCACTTGTACTCAAATGCACCCTTTGGCAGGTCACGTTCTCACGCGCATTGTGCAGAAAGGCGCAGAAGCTCTTGGCGTCCTTAAGGATTATGATCGGGAACTCGAGGTCCTTGAGGCTCTATTGAACCAGCGCCGTTGGAGACGAGGGCGACGAGGGAAATGGTACGAGAGGCGAGCCCTTGTGTTGACTAGATATGGTGATAAAAGTCCCGAAACTCTGAGACGTGCCATGCTTGGCTTGATCGACTCTCTGAACGACCCAGATACGCATCTCGGTGGGCGCATCTCATTTAGTTCCCAACAACTGCAGCTGATTATACCCCACGCCCAGTCTACCGCCCGAGTCTATCACGAAGACTCACGACGTTGGAGAAAAAGATGGGCATCGGTCCAGAGGAGAGACACGAAGAAGCCCCACTCGCAGTCGCTGAGGACGTATACATTACAGGCGTTCGACTGCGAAACCCTGCTGCAGTACAGACGACGCAGCAGCCACCGCTCAACACACCAACGAAAGCAAAGCAAAGCATCCTGTCGTTCCCTGTTGCGAAGACGACAACTGTTAAGATCGAGAAGGAGGCGAAACTGGTCTCTATTTCACAAAGGGTGTGAACATCCTTTTTTAAGGAATTTTACTCTGATCTGACAGTGTCTCTATGAACGCCAAGGACTCTGAAAAAGGCAAATCAACATGGCAAGGACAAGGCGACGAGGCTGTGAGCGTAGAAACGTACGCGCTACAGCATTATGAGCGCCTTGGCTACAGAGGGTATCATTGTGAAGGCCGGATTGTCACCACCCTCTTTGGCCTGCTGTTTTGGGACATCATTTTTGCTCCCATTCCTGGAGCGTTCGAGACTCCTTACCAGACTGCCCCGCTCGACATGTTCGAGGACACTTTTCACCTCTCACGGGAGGAACTCATCGAAGCCCGCCTGGACGAGATAGGCGAAGGCAAAGCGCGCACCATCATAGAAGGCATGGACAATGAGCACCGGGAACGTGGGACTTGGTGTCTAGGCGTGCGCTGGGACCTCTTCCCCAAGCAGGACCTTCTTGAAATAGCCGAGGTACGTTCGGATTTCGACGGCTAGTACGATTGAATGACGTCCGCGCAGTGCTTTAGCGGGGAGGGGTTGGCTTGTTTGTGTCGTGTCCTTTGCGAAGACTATGCCCAGCGTGGATCGGGGGTCCCAGATCTCTTTCTCTGGAATTTTTCAGAAAAAGACTGCAAGTTCGTGGAAGTCAAGGGCCCTGGTGACAAGCTCCAGGAGAACCAAAAAGTGGGAATATTTCATTAAGGTCGTCCGCAGTGAACAGTATTTAAGGGTCCCTACCAGCTCTGGATCGATGTCATGCAGCGTGCCGAGGTCACAGTCGAGGTCTGCCACGTAGCAGAGCTGGGTGAACCTTCCAAAAAACAGCGAACGACGATCAAGAAGCGGTCAACGAGGCCAAAACCCAAGCGGAAGAAGGCGAAGCAGATGGATTCCGATTGGGAGACACCAGCATCGGAGTGCGAAGAGGAAGAGGAAGATGAACTGGATGCCTCGCAGAACCTTCAGGAGGACGACCTGAACCTCGCCCTGGTCAGGAAGCGTTCGGCGGACGATAGCTCGCCCTGCATCGACTCGGAAAACAGACCCGCTGCGAAGCGTCTGCGTACGGACCTGCCCGAGATAGGGTAAGACGTTGCCCGATCCGTGCCGGGGGCTATCCAGTCGTGCAGCATGTGTGTTCCATAAGTTACGCATCGCCAATGAAGGTCCGCCCATCTCGCCGAACCATGGCCTAATAACGAGGGCGTGTTACCGGGAGAATGCTCTGCATCCGCTTCTCGACCTTCGCCATCATGGAGCCCGGCGATACTTGAGCCGTCCGTTGACGGCAACCTCGTCTATCGTTTACGAATCGGGTAATTGTCGTGACATTAGAGTGGAGTTAGCCAACACAGACATGGGCAAGATGCCCGAGAGAAGGCAATGTTACGGTAATACACTGCATAAGGCGGTGGCTCCGCCGTCCTTGTCTATTGTAGACCCGGCTTCTGCGAATTAGCGAGGATTGCAGTCATCGTCTCATGATCTGCTTCGGACCATAGGTACAACGAGTGGTCAGCAGCGAAATATAGCTGCCGACGTTCGAGTTGCTGGCACTTCTCAGCTCCTATGTGTGATCAGCATCAGGTCCCTGGTTTGTCAGGTAGGGCGACGGGGATTAGAAATGAACATCGGCGAGCCCAGGGTTGTGCTAGGCTATGCACTTACCAGTCAAAGGGCCAGACGCCCATTCATTACACCGCTCCGCACCGCGGCTGCGGGCGGAAAATGTTGCATTCATATTGCCCGAACAAGTCTAAGTCCGAAACTCGGGCGACGGAGACACAGAACAGCGGCGGCCGCTCGGGCTCATCTCTGACTTAAAAGGACAGAAGAGAGCAGGTTGAGGCTCAGGCAAATAGTCTCCTTTACACTACACCTGAAACCC
This sequence comes from Lactarius hatsudake, assembly GCA_024734325.1. Taxonomy (NCBI): domain Eukaryota; kingdom Fungi; phylum Basidiomycota; class Agaricomycetes; order Russulales; family Russulaceae; genus Lactarius; species Lactarius hatsudake. Next base: position 869,343 of record JANSJP010000004.1, on the reverse strand, counting down.
ATCTCTCCTCTGTATTGACCACATTATGCACTTCATGACTTCCCTCACAAACGTCTTCATCGTCTTCATTGTCGCCCTTATGTCTCTTGTGGCGGCAGCTCCCCTCGCCGTTCGGGATGTCTATGTTCCCCCTATCACGTATCCTCACAATGGGACTGTCTGGAAGATCGGCAGCGTCCACAATGTTACCTGGTATGTTACACGATCATGGGCCGAGTCGGGAAGCTTATTGGATGCTGTCGACGATAGGGACAACAGCAACCCACCGCAACAAATTACGAACCCTAATGGTGTCATTATGTTAAGGAAGGGCGACCGGACCACCAACAGTGCGTGGGATGGGCCATGATTCGGTCCGATTTCGATGAATGCTGACGCTGTTATAGTTGTCCTGGCGTCTGATTTCAAAGTTGTCATTGGGCATGCGACGGTAAAAGTCCCCAAGGTGCAACCTGGCGACGATTATTCCCTTGTCCGTAAGTGCCAATTGTGTTTTGTTTCTTTCACAAATGGCCTTTTCTTACGTAACTGGCGCAGTGTTCGGGGACTCAGGAAATTTTAGCCCTCTATTCACCATCAAGGAATGAGCGCTGTTCTCTCTACTCACGGACATGATTTTGATACACGACGATGACAATTCACTGACACTATCACACGGACACGGACATGATTTCATTTGCATCTTCACGTCGCATTTTGCCTGCATACTGTACCTTGATTTCTGTAATCCATCGGACTGTATAGTACATCACCAAATAATTTACTATATACAACCGCGTAAAAAGAGAAGGGACCCATGCGGCTAAACGATTGAAAGAACTTCTTGAGATTTAGGCCTATTTTTGGACCCGAATTTCGTTTCTGACTTACCTGGCTGCGCCTACCAACATTCACGATCAATTCAATGATCCCTTGTTTGACATTTTGATGGAGGTGGGTCTGGGCAATCTGCCCCTTTTTTGTACGCTCGATAAGCGCGTCGGGATGACATGCTTCACATGTGATCTAACCGTTGCCGTCCCTACGACCCGTCGCAACGAAGCGGCTCCAACTGAAGTGGCCCGTTTGTTCGCTATGGGGGGCTTCGCACACAGCCCTGTTTCTTGTTCACAGGACGCCAATGAACTGTGCGCAGTAATTCCTTTATCCTTTTCAACCTCTGGCCATTGGCCCCTCCTCTTTCTCTATGTCTCCCCTCTTGCCTGCTGCGCGGGCCCACCAAGCGGAGCGGCATCCCGCCTTGGGTGTCGGTTTTAGACGCAATCCCCTCTACTATAGACCCCTCGCCTGGCGCGGGAAGCACTTTTCACGGTTCACACCCTCACTGGGATGAGCAATACGAAGAGCCAGGGCTTGGTCCCAACCCCCTACTCTCAACTAGCCCGGTGGATCCTACGGGTGTATCCTCCTCGAGTACACAGGGACCGTTCACACTCCCCACTGTTGTGCAGGTTTCACCAGTGGTTGGAATTCCCACCCTTTCCCTGTCGTCTTCTAGCCTCGTCCCTACCCCCACACTTTCGTCAGTGACATCGTCCACCACGTCGTCGTCGTTACCATCTGTCACCACTACAACCACATTTATTCCGGGCACCACGCCGCCACAAAGTACCGGACTGGGTTCCCAGGGCCCCCGCTTTGGGACTACGAGCCTACCTGCAGTGACCCCGTCCGCAGACTCGAACCCGGTTCTTGCTGGTTCGACGGGTGGGGTGAAAAAACCCACTGGAGTCTCGGGCGGGGCCGTCGCAGCTATCGTCATCGTCCTTCTCCTTGTGATGGGTGCACTGGCATTTTTCCTTTTTCGGAGGCGTCGAATCCAGATGCGTACTGCTCGCCGGGCGACTTGGACTATCAATGCATGGCGACGCCCAACCACCGATGCATCATTGGAGAAAGGTGCCACTGAAATAAACCCAATATCACTACCAGACAGTGGTATGGCAGCTGGCGCATCAGCGACACGTGGTGGCGAGGGTGGTGGGGGTGAGGCCTCCCAACCACGAATTCCGATCATCTCGCGCAAAACGCCACCGTCTTATATTCAGGTCCTACAGACCGGTGAAGCTCTGGCTACACCGCCCGGGTCTAGATAGCACCCCTGTTCGCTCGAGCGCGCCGAGTCCACAACCGTCTGCTGCACGCACGGTAGCCTCGGGGCTACAACAAGACGCGATGCTCGTTCGGGTAACCTTTGTGCCCCAGCTCCCTGACGAGCTAGCGATCACGCCTGGGGAGAAACTGTACATCCGTGCCGAGTTTGACGATGGGTGGGCTTTGTGTGCGAATACGCGTGGGGAGCAGGGGATGGTGCCGTTGGAATGCCTGGAAGGTAGCGGAGGTCAGTTTGCTGGATTTCCGCCCCCTCTGGTTGACTGGCACAACCGTGATTCGCGTCGTGTGAGCTCGCTTCGTTTGCCAGTTGTTTGATGGTTTTTCTCTTTGCTTCATTTCCACTTACCTCTCGTCCCCTGATCGGTCGAGAGCTTGAACGGGCTATTGCATTGTTGTACTTTACATTCATTTTCACTTTACTCTGGAAGTACAGTAAAGCAGTGTGTCTGGCCGTGGGAGAATAATATGACCTTCCTAATTAAGAGAATGGGAAGGGTTAGCAACGGTTTACCGCGTCTATGGTACATTGAATGGAATCATCGTCACACTCAAATTCGGTTAAGGAGCGCGAAGGTGACGCTTGGTTAAATTGTCTTTGACCTTTTCCTTCCTCTTGCTCATCCGCGGAAGATCTCGTATACGCTTTGTTAGCTTCTCTCCCAAGATCAAGTCTTCTTAACATTCAGGACAGGATCGTTCCTCTTTTACAGTTGGACGTCGTCGGTGTGAGTCCGCCTTGTCTTATTCAGCCTTCTCCTTTTCATACCCCCTTAGCTACTCCCTTCTGAGGTTGCATTGCACATATTTTCCTATCTCCCATCAAAGACTCTCTTGCATTGCGGCTTGGTTAGTCAACGTTGGCGCACACTCGCAAACGACTACTCCCTCTGGAAACGACTCTGCGCAACTAAAGGATGGCACTGGAAGAACACACCCTCGCGACCGCGTCTAGAGCACTTCCACTCTCAATCCACCCAACATGACACAGACGACGAAGGGATGGGCGACGAGGAACTCGAAATGACACCCCAAAGCCTTTCATACGATTTCGATGATTCTGGTTTCGCTTCTGGTCTCGCGTCTTCCTTAGACGACTTCAGCGAGGAATTGTCTCACCCCCTTTCGGGATCTCCCTAAATTCGCAGCTTCAATCTCGATCGTCAACTGACCAGAGCCACGGCACTGGTTCAGGTTCCCAAGGTCAAAGCCACAGTCGCAGTCAGCCAAGTCCCCACAGCAGCTGTGGCCCAATCAACTCAGCATCTTCGTCCGAACTACAAGCTCCTTCATCTCACTTGCACTCGTTTGCAACACCGGTTCCTCTCGGGCTCCTATCGTCTCTCGACTTTGCAGTCACGGGGAACTCCTGGCACTCATACCAATACGATATATTGCCTCCAACTCTACACTTATCCTAGAACCGGCCACCAGGTCCTCTTCACCGGGTCTAAGGATCGTACGATCAAGGAGTGGGACCTTTCAACCGGAGCCGTCATACGCACGATTGAGGGCATCCATGAGGGGAGTGTTTTGAGCATATGTGTTCATGGGAACTATCTTGCCAGTGCAGGGAGCGATAGTAACGTCGTTGTATGGGACCTAGTACAAGACCAGGTGGCCATGATCATGGATGATCACGAGGACAGTGTCTTATGTGTTCGCTTTGACGACACGCGCTTGGTGTCGTGCTCAAAAGGTGAGTTGTTTCCGGAAATGCTACTGCTACGTCTGATACCCGACCCTGAGATCGTACTGTCCGAACTTACCGCTTCCCGGATCTCAATCCTCAGCACATCCTGAGAGGCCATCGTGCCGCCGTCAATGCAATCTCTATCTCACCGATATACATCGTTTCTGCCTCGGGCGATCGCTCTTTGAGACTTTGGGATGCCAATACAGGAGCCCTTTTGCGCACTTTCGAGAATCATCACAGCCGGGGGTATGTTGTCTTTTACTTTCCCGCTGGAATTTCGGCAGAGTATCCACCCGTTTGACGTACTCCCTCCCCGACAGTATTGCTTCTATTGACTTGGATTTCCCTATCGTACTCTCGGGCTCCTCGGACAAACACATCAGGCTCTTCAACCTCGAGTCTACGATCGGTTGGTCTACATCGTCCGAATTCGACCCACAAGCTACAGCGCTATTACCGGCACCGCCGCCATTAGACGAAGATTCCAACGAAGAAAATGCGCCGCTTGCGGTCTGTCAGAATTGTGGGGCCAATGTTAGTGTCGTTGATCCTACGCCAAGTAGGGCACTATCGAACGAAAGGCCGCACAAGTCCCGCCAGCAGTGTGCACACGGCGATCTAGTGCGCAACGTCGCGTTGAGTGCCGATTTTGTAGTCAGCGGCAGCTACGACTCTAGTGTCAAGGTATGGGATCGCAAGGCGGGACACCTTGTCGCCGATCTGGTGGGAGGAGGACACACCGGCCGAATATTCTCTGTGGGCTTCGATTGCACAAAAGTAGGAACGGCTGAACTTCCCCCGTGATTATGCGTCTAACGGACTCTACAGGTTGTTTCCTGCGGTGAGGATCAGGTAAGTGAGATACGTGCCAACGCTGCTTGCCGATGTTCACGGACTTTTTCTGCGCTCAGCGGATCTGTATCTGGGACTTTGGGTATGGCATGGACACTTCCTTTGTGACGTTGTAACTCCGTGACAGGCAGCGGCGCCTCATCACTCCCAGCCCACCGCCCATTCTCTGCGGCTTCCAGCGAAGATAGTATTATACCCTATGCTCACCCGTAAACACTATACCTTACTGCCCGATATACTCTTAGCACTCAGAAATTTTGCAAGCCACGAACTCGACTCTCTTCGGCTAGTCTCTCGTGAACTACTCACGTTTTATCTCAATGTGGACCTCGAATTATATCGGTCCTTCGAGGAACCGGCTTCATGCAACTTAAAGCCGTGGAGACCAGGGGTCCATATAGACGTCCACATCTCTGCAAGGCGCCGCATCATGGCGTGCCACTCCTGCCGATCCTTATGGAATCTACCATGGTCTGCAAGACACGCATTTGTGAACATTCACTGATTGTCAGGACTACGCCGTCCGAGTTCGGCCAGAGCTCACCTACCGTCGGCTTTCTCCGGACATGTTGACTGAAAGTGACGTTCTACACATCTCGACTGCCCGGTAGACGAGGAGCCCTGTGGCCTTATGATTCGAGCCATTATTTCGCGCTATCAGTCAAGCTAAGCTAACTCGAAAAGGTCCCGGTCTCCGCGGAACGCCACTTCTTCTACGGTTTATCTCGAGAAGCGCACGAGGAAGCCCGAGGCCGTCGTCCGACCCGTGTTTGTTGACTAACACCGCACTGGGGCATCCTCCTCCTTTGTGACCGCGTGAAAAGACACGACTAAGAGGGGAATGCTGTCGACTTGACTAGGGAATATTCGAAGCATTTGCCCATCAATCGCCGTATCGCCAGATGTAAGCCCTCTCACGGTGGGCCGGCCCGGTTGAGTCAACTCAATGCTACCGCTGATGCTGTTGGCGCTGTGACCGTGCTCCTGAAGAATTTATTTTTGACCACGCCATCAATATATGGAAGAGGCTCGCCATGTTCCTGTGCGGTTCGTAGAAATTCTACGAACTTTCTGTTTTCCATGCCAGACTACTAGTGTTGTCAATACACCGGGTCCCACCCTGGCGAAAACTCAAGTCCCTGGTGCGCAACCTTTTCACTCTTTGGGCATACAGCCCCGGAGCGATATATGCAGCTTCGCAAAAGTATGTCTGACGTCTTCAGGTATCCCGACTTGTGGGCTTGATACAAGGCTCGATCCGCATGTGTGCCTTGCGTGCGCTCTACTTGTTGCCACCAAACGCCCTTTCCTTTCGTTCTAGAGGGACTACGTCCTCTGACCCCGTTGTAAAATTTACCTTGAACACCGGCTGATGTGGCGCTGTGACACGAAAATGCAAGAAAGGCAACGGCAAAGGATCTGGGGTCATCTCTGTTGGTTCTAGTCCTGACCGAGGTGCCACTCAAACCGTCAGCCACTACGCTGGCTCCGGAAATCCTCCCAACGTCTCCTTCCCTCCTTGACACGCTCACCACGATACATTCTCGATTTCCATGTAACTTTCGAGCCCGGCCATAAACGCGGATATTGGCTTCCCGGACTTTGTCAACTGTATTCGCGTTCGCAGTGTCTCAACCACCTACAGGCCTCGCTCAAGGAAACAAGATAAAAGGCGCACTCATGTTCCGTAGACCTCTCAGCTTTCCGTGCTCTGCAGCAGATCTGCTTGCTCATAGCTTGTACCAAGTCGAATCGCCCCATTTCATCAGTCGCACTCGCACCTACGACTCCATGTCCTCAGTCGACAGTTCACCGACCCTTTCGCCCTCGTCAACACCTCCCGACTCCCCTCTCAGTTCTTCCTGTGCTCTTTCGCCTACTCCGACAATCCTCGCACCCACGTTCTTCGTCCTCCCAGACCTCGTCTCCCATTGTCCTTTCTCTCCCACATACCACGACGACGGCGACGCGGTCGCAGCAGAATCTCTCGACTGGATACTCTCGTATGTCCAACATTTCGCCCAGGACAAGGTAGGCCGCCATGTGCGGATTACAAGCTGGCGAACTCACCGCGTACTGCTACCATAACTGCTCACGTGACCGCCTCCGTGTCGTGAGCGACTTCATGAACTATCTCTTCCACTTGGACAATGTCTCCGATGGCTTTTTGGCGAGGGACGCTGCGGGACTCGCGGATTGGGTCATGAACGCGTTCGAATGGCCGGACTCGTACCGTCCTGTCCAGGGCCAACAAGGCGGCGTCGAGGAGATAAGTGCAGCCAAGTTGGCGCGAGAGTGAGTGTCGACCCATGAATAAATCACCCAACCCGAAACTCACTTTGTGGGCCAGTTATTGGTCGCGCTGTATTCGCGACTGTGCACCAGCGGTCCAGCAACGCTTCAAATCGTCCATGCAAATGTTCTTTCAGGCCGTGCACCAGCAAGCTCTCTTCCGCGCGAACGGCGTTGTCCCAGATCTCGAGACGTACATCGACATGAGGCGGGACACGTCCGGGTGCAAGCCCGTATTCGACCTCATTGAATACTCGCTTGATCTGGAGCTGCCTGACGTAGTGGTCGAAGATCCTGTGATCGTGGCACTCAATCAGGGCGCCAACGACCTCGTGACGTGGTCCAATGTGAGCGCCGTTCCTTCGTTCGTCTCGTTGGGGTATCCCCGCGGGCCACTCACTCACTTCGTCTTTCAGGACATATTCTCGTACAACGTCGAGCAATCCCGGGGCGACACACACAACATGATTTGCGTTTATATGATCCACGACGGGCTAAGCCTCCAACAAGCCGTGGATCGCGTCGGAGATATGTGCAAACGGACAATCGAGACGTTCGTCGAGAATCAAGCGCGGATACCTTCGTGGGGGGACGGCATCGACGAGGCCGTCAAACTGTACGTGCACGGCCTTCGAGAGTGGATCGTTGGTTCCTTGCACTGGAGCTTCGTGACGACGAGGTACTTTGGTGATAAAGGCGAGCTCGTGAGGACGACACGGATTGTAGACCTCCTCACTCAGGAAGAGGATGCGAAGGGAGAGGTTGTAGATTTGTCATGTTGATCGATGTTATGCGGAGTTACCACTATCGTGGATATCCACTCCACCAGCATTCCCCTAACGTCGGTCTGTTTTCAATGGAAGTCCTATATCATCACAGTGTGCAAACGATAGACCCAACTATTGTCTTTTTTCGGAGCTGCCGTGATCGTTGCGCTGCCTATCATGGACACCGTTACTAGTGAGTCGCAGATATCTATTCGGTTTCTCTAATGACCGAGTTGTCTCGGAATCGTGGAGTCAAGAGAGAAACACTCCCCTTGCGTCGCATGGCCATATGCACGTACTACAGTACATCGGAGTGTGAAGTTTGCTGTTGTTGCATTTAACCTAGTTCGGCACCACATCATAGATTCCCGACCTCCTCAACAGTGCATCCCCGTTTGTCTAGATTTTTGCTTTCTCCTTAACTCCGTCCTTCTTGGGACCGCGAATTTTAGCGCGCATGACGCCTTCCTGATTCGCAACTGCTAGCAGCTTGCCTTCACGCGAATACAACTAAAAAGAAGTCAGCATATACAATATATGTCTGGGGAAAGCTACTCTTGTGGCGAGGGTAGACGGGAACTCACCAGGCCGGTCGCGCATCCACGTCCATGACCGGACACCTGCGAAGACATCTACGTATCTCTGTGTGGGCATACATCTGCACAGAAACTAAAGCGGTGTGCATACAGCGTATAAGAACCACTCGGTGGAATCGAATTCATGTCTGGAGGAACAAAGTCAACATATCGTCGCTGGAAAGTGGACAAAACACACTCATAGAACACAATGCTATGATCCAAGCTCGACTTGTTGATGAGACAACATTAGTAAATAATTCACCGAAAAACTGAGCAGTAGACGCACCGCCATGGCCAGCGCTTTTGGTCCGCCATTGTCATGGCTTCTTTTGAAGCCCGCGCCAGTGATAGCGGGAGCCATGCTGCGAGACGGCACGCATTTTCAAAGGTGCCACGAGTCATGATGATGGTTTCACGCACAAGTGAAGGTCGGAAATGTAAGCCATTATGCACTTTGACGGCCGATGTTAATCGCTCGGACCAAAGATAGAGGAGAAATACAACCTTGTGAAGTGGAGCAGGGAATTTCTTGTCAGTCTTCGCCTTCATCCAATACAAGAATGTTCTCCTTCCGTCGGGGTCAATGTGTTCGCCTGCGTGCTTGACAGCTACTGGACTCTCCTCTCGAGCCTGATAGGACACGCATAGAAGTTAGTTACGAAACTTCGCGAGAGCGGAGGATGACTCACTTGTGCGTATCCACGGAGCCACGCCTTGGCTTCCTCAGTTCTCTCGGGTTGTTCGGTTGCCATGCGCCTTAAGAGCTCGACCTCGTCTGGGCAGCTTTCTGGTGGTGCGACTTTGTACATTTGCCAACTCTGCGACGGCTGCCAGGGCTCAGGTAGCTGGAATGAACACATCATGGTGAGGGCGTCCTTGCCACCTTGAACCGCGCGGACTAGGCGAGTAGCATACGATCTGCCCTCCCGTACTCGATCAACATAATAAAGTACAGGTATAGCGGGAGAAACAGGTTGAAGGAAATAGCACTTGTCTCGAATGTCAACGATTGGAACCAATCAACGAGCAGAGATGGCGTACGTGCAACGACTAAAGGATGCAATGTCGCATCATCAGAGAGTGATGACGCGACTGACTAACCAGGACTTACATGAAGAGCAAAATCTGGTTTCACCGATTTTGTAGCCGCTACAAGACCCTGCGAAATGACTTGTCCTCCGAATACGCCACGAGCACGGTAGGGGAGATAGAGACTTCTAGAACGGAAAAGGTTGGTGTCGAGCTGTTCAACATCCAATGCGGACGAGATATCGAGCGGCTCTGACTGCTCGCCGTCTACGGGATCGGGTGTCGTGAGCGCACTACGGTGGATATGATGAGACATAGTAGGGGTCGATATAAATGTTGGCAGCCAGATGTAGGACTTATATACGATAAACAGAGTGTTTTCAACGCGGCCAGAGAATCAGGATCCACTCGAGGCACCGGCGGTGATTGTCTTACAATGTGGAGATAAGCCACAGAAAATGCCGCCAGAAGCAAGATCCCAAAAACTTCAGCTTCGTTCGGGAGTAAGTGCCGGCGGCACCCGGCAAGCTGGTTGGCATCCCCGAACTGCTAATGCGTCGGCCAGTGAGTCTTTGATCACGTCGACTTGAAGTTTGTCTATTCGTCAAGTACCCAAGCGAGTTATGACATTGCGGGAGCAGTATAACCAGAACTCACCTCGTCATTTCGAACTACGGGCGTCCTCAGTAATATTTAATAAGCAACGCCCAAGAGTAACTCACCAAGAGTAACTCAGGCCCGAAGCATCAGTCATACTTTAACACATGTACTGCCAAAACAGTCGAGCCGGCATATCAATCAATTCCTTGCGAGCCCTCGAAGTGCCCACGGCGCCGAACTGTTGCTCGTGAATTGGGTGGGTCCCTGATGGGATGCTGCTAAGTCAGTTCAATTCCGGAGTCCGAGCCGAGTACCGAGCCTACGAGCTGAGCGAGCAAGTGACAATGCCGGCGGCGAGGTCATGTGATGAAGTGCAAGTGCGTCATAAATGACGTCGTTGGTCGTTCCGTCCTTGCTTTGCTTGGTGTCCTAGTGAGCCGCCGTTGGTGTTGATTGATTCGTTGGTATTGGTGTTGGTATTCCTACTCCCACCACCATGAGCTTGCTCGGCAACATTCGTCCTGTTTTCAAGGCCGCAGCACTTCGCCGCTGTGTGCCGCATTCTCACCTCGTACCTTAACACTCGTCCGCCTACAGCCTCCACACATTCTCAAGCTTGCGAATGCTTTTCAACAGCAGCGTGGTGAAGCTTCCAAGGTGTCTGGAAGACCTGCCTCCCAGACGATCTCTCAGGCTACCGTCAATGTTCGCGAAGAAGTTCGGCAACTCTGCCACAGATTGGGCCAAAGTGATTGCTGGCGCAAACTTCACTGACGATGCCATCAAAGAAAATCGCGATACGTTTGTAAGTGGCCGTTTTGGATAGCATTCAGGTTAAGTTAATGATTTTTCGGTTTAGCTTGGTGTCACGAATGCCGTAGCGAGTTCTGTACCCAAACCATATGTAATTTTTGGGTTGCTTGGCGGGATCCCTTACGTGGCAGCGTCCGCTACGACCGTTTATCTTGCTTACCAGGCCGGTCTAACCGCATCGGGCATGTTCAATGCTATGCTCTGTTTAGGACTGCATCTCATCAAGCATAGGCGTGCTCACTAGCATAGATCCTGGTGTCGCGCTCACCATTCTTGATCGAGCCTTGAACATACAAGTCACGTACGGCGCCGTTATGCTGTCCTTCCTTGGTGTGTATTTTGCATACGTTCGTGTATGCCCGAGCCCATAGATTTTATAAGGGGCGCTGCATTGGGGAATGGAATTTGCGGGGTTGGGGGGTCACAAGGGTTACCAGCGTCTCGCTCTTGGAGCGGCACCAGTGATCTATGCTTGGCCGACGCTCGCACTTGACCCCACTATGGCTCTAATTGTGCAATGGGTCGGATTTACCGGCCTGTGGTACGCGGACCTTCGAGCCACCAGCGCAGGATGGAGTAAGTGGTCCGATTCGTATATGCTGACAGTGCCCTAGGAAGCTAACGCGTAGTGGCTTGTAGCACCTAAATGGTACTCTCAATATCGGTTTTATCTTTCCGTTCTCGTTGGGATGTGCATCATCGGCACAGTCGCCAGCACGTCTTACTGGGGGCCGGTTGCTGGCCATGGCCTACTTGCTCATGATCTCGAACTGATCCGTTCACAGAGGTGGCGCTCCAATCCCGAGGCCGAGGGAAAGATTGCTGGGAACGTCGAGGCTATCAGCACCGGTGAGGCAGGCGATGCGTATGTTATGGTCAAAAAGCGAGAGGGTGGGAAAGGGTCTGATTGACGTACTGGAATATTCTCGATACGAGTAGGAGCACGTGAATGAGAAATTAAGCGACAGCTCAAGTACCTGTACTGTATCCTGATCCAGTCTCTGACTCTGTCCCTTCGCGCGCCAACATGTCTGTTACTCCTATGGCATACAGCACCGCAAACTGGCACTGGAAGAACAAAACCGTGACGCCATGGGCCAAGGAGTGGTTCGAGCGCGAGCTTATCACCGTACAGGTCCAGGGTTCGGATGGCGCCGTTGTTTCTGTCGAGCGCGTTGTGGAGGTCGACGGCGATGTCGAGCTCGGGAGAAGAAAATCAAAGTACGTGCGAACCCCTCGTCTGTATTTCTTTTGAAATTCGCTACCACCCTCATATGCAAGCGAGTTCCTTGATCTAACTGCGAGGATACTTTTTTTTGCTCCCACCATGATGAAAGGCCTTGAGGACGTGGGCTGACTTGTCACCTGCAGGTTAATTTCGATTTACGACTGCAAGGTGGTCCTGCAATGGAAAGGCATAGCTGCAGACGGTACCGAGGCCACGGGGAAAATCACCATTCCCGAGGTCTCACACGAGGTCACGCTCGACGGCATTTCAGATTACGTCGTACGTGCTGCTCTTTCACATTTATAATTTGAGATCAACGGGACTAAACCGAAAAAGTATCAATGGTCCCTCACGTCGCCGTCCTCCTCGGCAACCACGTCACTCTATGCGCTCGCTAAGGAAAAGCTCCCGACTGCCCTCGAGACCAAGTTCGCTGCGTTCCCCGTTGATCTGATTGACACCCATGGCAAAGATATTATCGTCGGCTCAAACGAGCCTAGTCGGACTGGTTCTCCGGCACCTCCATCGTCGACTTCCGGCAACAGCACCCTAGGGCAAACGAAAAAAGTTACCCCTCCACAAAAAAAAATTAATTCATCCGTTGTCGAGGTCGAAGCGACTTTCCATGCGTCCGGAGATGACCTATATTCCCTTCTCACGGACGAGAAACGGATCCCAACGTGGTCTCGCGCGCCGGCCAAGGTAACGTAACTTCGAGGTGCCTACGAACTTGTGCGTCGATAAATACTGACGACATCATAGAGCACAGCTACGCCGGGTTCAGGAGTTCGAGCTGTTCGGCGGTGGCGTGCGGGGCAAATACATTTCACTTACTCCCGGAAAGGAGATTAAGCAGACCTGGGCATTGCAAAGTCCGACCTGGCCAAGTGGTAGGTCATCGTGTTACAGGGGTGGCCTCGCTTGACTGTCGCTCCTTGTTGGGCATGTAGAACACGTGGCAACGCTAACGACGACCCTTGACCAATCGACCGACTCGACCAAGGTCACGTTTACGCTCGACGGTGTACCCACTGGGATGGAAGACGAAACGCGCCGGAATCTAGAAGGGTATTAGTAAGTGTTACGACCTTTCTTTCAACTTTGTACGTTTTCACTAACTGACGTGGCTTCAGTGTTCTCGGTTTCAAATCGATTGGGTACGTACAACTCATCCTCGCTCCATCGTCCTCCCCGTCTGTTTCGCGGGAGGCGAGCGGGAAGATGCACGCACGAACCCCTCCGCAGCCGCCCGCATTGTCGCCACTAGTCATCTCGCTCGGCTTCGCGGCGCTTGTGGTTGGCGCTGCGTTTCTCCTTCCCTACTTCCGTTTACCTCCCCCTCCTTCTCAGTGAAGCTGTGTGAGGAAAGGTACTGAGCGTACGTATGTATACAGGTTGGGGACGGTGCTATAATGGTCATGGTGTTTTGTTTTTGAGGAAGGCGTCAAGGCGTGGAAGTAGGCGAGTCAAGGCAAAGCACTCGAGACGCCGGTGAGGTACGATCGGACGTGGGTGAGAACGCAAGCGGCGGAATGTGGAACGCAAACAAATGTGATGGGTGTAAAGTAACGTTTCCTTTCTGTTGTACTCTCGTCTCGTAGAAATATCAAGTGAGGTGTTCGGTTGCCAGTAGTGGCACAGTCGTACCACAACACGGACAAATTGAAATCACGCCAGTCGGTTGCCACAATTTGCTCTTTCGCTCTCGTGTTCACCAACCTCTCTGCTCCTGCTAACTCGACACGCTCGCCATGGCCACCGCAGACGTCCAAGAAATTCGTGCCACCTCCTATGTCGGCTTTGACTCGATTACCCAACAAATTGAGCACAAATTGCTCAAACGTGGTTTCCAGTTCAACGTTATTGTAGTTGGTGCGTCTCTCAAATGGTTTTACATGCAATTTTAGAACCGTCGCTGGCTTTTAGGTCAGACCGGTCTGGGAAAGTCGACGCTTATCAACACCATTTTTGCGTCACACCTCATCGACTCGAAAGGGAGGCGCGAGGCAAGTGAGCCCGTGCGCCAAACTACCGAGATTCAAACGGTCTCTCATGGTATGTCTTTTTTCATCATTTTTTCCCTCCTGGTTTCGCTGCTAACTGTGACGCCACCAACGTATTGTGAACACGTGTAGTTATCACTGAGAATGGCGTGCGGCTGCGCCTTAATATCGTTGATACCCCCGGCTACGGTGACCAGGTCAACAACGAGAACTGGTACGTGGCGTCTCCGTGTTACTTCTTGTAGAGAGCGTGCTAACGTAGATGTCATCATATGTAGCTGGGACCCAATTATCAAGTACATCAAAGACCAGCACAGCGCCTACTTGCGCAAGGAGCTCACAGCAATGCGTGACCGCTACATCCAAGACACGCGAATCCATTGTTGTCTTTACTTCATCAACCCTACCGGTCACTCACTTCGTCCTATCGATGTGATTGTGATGAAAAAGTTAAGTGAGGTTGTCAACGTTGTCCCCGTTATCGCCAAGGCGGACAGTCTCACCCTGGAGGAGCGCGAGTCGTTCAAGCAAAAGGTTAGTGTTACGTCGGAATGAGATGTTGTGTACTCATGGGATCATAGATTCGGGCGGAACTCTTCCATCACAGCATCCGCCTCTATCCGTTTGACACTGACGAGTACGATGAAGAGGAAGTGCAACTCAACGAGAGCATTCGGGTGTGTAACATTTTCAAAGATCCCCCCGGCGCAACTAAGTCGTCGCACACGTATAGAACATGATTCCATTCGCGGTGGTTGGTTCTGAAAGGGAAGTGAATGTCGGCGGCAAGGCTGTGCGCGCGAGGAAAAATCGTTGGGGTGTGGTGAACGTTGAGGATGAGACGCATTGCGAGTTTGTGTCGCTGCGTAATTTCCTGACGAGGTAAGGGGCCGAACGTGACTGCAAACGCGGCGATTGACACTGATGACTGTTTTAGGACACACTTGCAAGATCTGATCGAGACTACCGCCCAGATTCACTATGAGGCCTTCCGGTCCAAACAACTCCTGGCGCTCAAGGAGAACGCCCGCCCGCAGCAGGCATGAAACGGCTCCCAAACCCTGTGTGCCGACTCGTCCCGCACTTGATTGGATCGGGCACAGACGAAATGGGTTGATGGCATCAATAATAGAGGCGTCTACTCGTTTGGATACCCACGCGTACTCATGCTTGATTGTTAGTTGATTGATTGAACGCTTAGTGTTTCTTTATACCATTTTCGTGTCAATCGATTCGGCTTGAGGCTGATGAGTCAGGCGGATGATGTCGCGGAGTGAAATGAGAACGGACCGTACGCCGGATGTGTAATACGGCGTGGCAAACGCGTCGGAACGGAGGGCGGTGTTGTTCGGGTGGTGGGTGTTCCGGGGATCCCCTACCCACATATTACTCACCCCCCATTCCTGACCTCGGCGTCAACTGTATTCTACCCTCTTCCCTCTTTTCCTCACCTTTCGTCCGTCATGCCGAAACGAACAGGCTTCGTAGCCTGGTACGATAGGCTCATCTCCTCCTTTTCGATAGAGGATCTCTTTGTGCGCAGACGGCCTCCCGGACCGCCCCGCACCATCTTCATTAACGAACCCCTTCCCGAGTCGTATTTTGACCAGAAACACCGGGTCCTCAAGGAGCACCAGTACAACTCCAATCAGGTCATCACTTCAAAGTACACCCTCTTCACGTTCCTTCCTCGTAATCTACTAGAGCAATTCCGTCGTATCGCTAATGTGTAAGGCACACTACCCCCATCTCTCGCATCCATCTCACTTACCGCTCGTGGTTGTCTAGCTTTTTCCTCATTATTGCTATCCTCCAATTCTTTCCCAAGTTTTCTACCGTTTCTCCCGGATTAGTTCTCCTTCCCTTGATCGTCGTCCTTGGCATGACAGGTGTCAAGGACGCTTATGAAGACATCAAACGCCACCATGCCGATAGGGTCGTCAACTCTACCGAAATTCGAGTCCTTGAGGGTCCAGGGTACGCGAATCACAATGCCATGGCCCCAAAGAGCAAAACATTTGTCCGCGCTCTCAAGAGGCGGTTCGGCAAAGGGAAAGGGGCAAACAAGGACGTTCAAGCGCTTGCGAACTCCGTCCTACCCGAATCTTCGGAGAAGGGCACTCGCCCGGCCAGCGATACGCCAGACGTCGAGTATGACGACTTTCTCGCTCCAGAGAATGCTGCAGGGTCTCGGCCGCACTGGAAGCACTCCACCTGGGAAGACTTGCGCATCGGCGACTTCCGTCAAGATCACGGATCATGACAGCATACCTGCTGACATACTCATTTGCGCAACCAGCGAAGATGAGAACGTCGCCTTTGTCGAGACCAAAAATCTGGACGGCGAGACCAACCTCAAGTCCCGGAATGCGTTACCTGCGCTCACCCACCTTCGCTCAGCTGCGGATTGCGCCGACCCGCGTAACGTTTTCGAGATCGAGTGCGATCGTCCCGAGGTTCTGATGCACAAGCTCGATGCGGCCGTCGTCATCAACGGCGAGCGTCATCCGGTCGATTTGCAAACAGCGTTGTTACGTGGCACAGTATTGCGCAACACGGCGTGGGTCATCGGCATCGTCATGTACACAGGTCTAGACACCAAGCTCGTTCTCAACGCCGGTGGTACCCCCAGTAAGCGCAGCAAGGTCGAGCGCCAAATGAACCCTATGGTCTTGGCGAACTTGGCAATTCTCGCGGCCATGGCCGTGACTTGCGCCATCGTCGACTCCGTTCTGGAACATCATTACTACCCGAAACAGGCGCCTTGGCTTTGGGGCGATAACCGTAGCGACGACAACCCGTCCATCAACGGGCTTATCACCTTCGCGTTCGCGCTCATCACGTACGTAGGGCGCTGCTAGTTCGACACGCGCGCACTCACTGACTATTATCGGACCCTTTCAGGTTCCAAAACATCGTCCCCATCTCACTTTACATTTCGATTGAGGCTGTCCGAGCATGTCAAGCAGCATTCATCTACTTTGATATGGATATCTACTACAAGAAAACGGATTCACCAGCCTTAGCACGGACATTTACGCTTTCTGATGACCTTGGGCAGATCGAATACATTTTCTCGGACAAGACCGGAACGCTGACGCAGGTGGGTTTTTTTAGGGTTTCGCCTCCGATCTATCTCGGCTGATGTGAGCAAACTAGAATGCGATGGTGTTCCGAGGGGCTTCTGTTGGTGGGAAGACATACGTCGATGAGGAGCCGATAGAAGCTGTTGAAGACAAAAAATCACCAGACCCATCAACTACGACGGGCTCCGATGTGGGTGCCCCACAAGAAACTGCGGACCCAGCCGTCGAGCCTGGGCGCACTCAGCTATCTGGTGGCGTGCTCCGACATTTCCGTTCTTCTCACCTTTCCCGCGAATTGGAAGCAGCTGTCGCTGATTCTCGGTCACCTGATCGTGATCGCCACGGACACTTTTGGACGACCCTCGCTCTTTGTCACACTGTTCTTGCCGGGATCAACCCGAGGTCAGGTTTACTCGAATACAAAGCTCAGAGTCCGGATGAGGCTGCTCTCGTTCAAGCGGCCGCTGACGTTGGCTTCGAGTTCCAAGGCCGTGAACGAGACGTCCTCTCCTTACGCACGCCATTTGCCCGCGAGCCTCTCCGCTTCCGCTTACTCAATATACTCGAGTTCACGAGTGCCCGCAAGCGCATGAGTGTCCTCGTTCGCCAGCTCGGTGAGGACGGTCAACCAGAGAACAAACCCATCTTGCTTTTCAGCAAAGGCGCGGACAATGTCGTCTTCGAGCGGCTTGCCCCAGGTGGCGAAGAACTCAAGGCGGCGACCGAGGACCAACTTGATGCATTTGCCCGTGAGGGTCTCCGCACGCTCACCCTCGCGTATCGTGTCGTGTCGGATGACGAGTACAGCTCCTGGGTCGCGCGATATCAGGGTGCTCTAGCGTCGATGGAAGACCGGGAGAGTGAGATCGAGCGCGTGTCTGACGAAGTCGAGCAAGGCTTGCTGCTCTTGGGTGCAACTGCGATCGAGGATAAACTCCAAGACGGTGTCCCCGAAGCAATCGCCGACCTCAAAAATGCGGGCATCAAGATTTGGGTCCTAACGGGCGACAAGCTCGAGACTGCCATCGGTTTGTTCTCCCTTAAAAATTTGCCTGACCTTGGTACTGATGCCCCTGGTGCCCAGCCATTGGCCACAGCACAAATCTCATCGGTCGTGACGCAAATATCATCATCATTCGTGGAGGCGGTGATTGCGCCGCCATCTACTCGCAGATGCTACGTGCGGCAGAGGAGTATTTCCCAAGCAGCGGTATCACCAGCGACCCCGAGGTCAACCCAGAGGCTCTCGGCGCTCTTGATGCAGAGGGCGCTCCGCCGCGTGGCACGCAGTTATATCCGCTTCACCGCGTGAGCAGTGGTGTCACATCGCTCGTTGGTTCGCAGAATGGGCAACGTCCTGGTGGATACGTGCTGGTTATCGATGGGATGGCCCTTACGGACGTGAGCAAAGCCTTTCCTTTCTTTTTTCCACGACTGTTGACCACCTTTGACGCCACTCCTAGGCTCTCAGCGATGAACCCCACAAGCACTTACTTCTCCGACTTGCAATGGAGTGCGAAGGTGTGGTGTGCTGCCGTGTGTCCCCGAAACAGAAGGCATTGGTGGTGAAGCTCGTCAAGGACGGCGTTGATACGATGACCCTCGCAATCGGCGACGGTGCAAATGACGTTAGCATGATCCAGGCGGCAGATGTCGGCGTCGGCATTTCT
The DNA here is from genome assembly GCA_024734325.1 of Lactarius hatsudake. Classification (NCBI taxonomy): domain Eukaryota; kingdom Fungi; phylum Basidiomycota; class Agaricomycetes; order Russulales; family Russulaceae; genus Lactarius; species Lactarius hatsudake. The sequence continues at coordinate 850,617 of JANSJP010000004.1, read as the reverse complement.
GGCGAGGAGGGTTTGCAAGCGGTCAACGCGTCGGACTATTCGATCGCCCAGTTCCGGTTCCTGAAACGGTTGTTGCTCGTCCATGGACATTGGTCGTATGCACGCAACGGCAACATGTGGGTCTATCTCAATATCGCTGGCAAAGTGACGCTGAACGATTTCGTGATAGGATCAACAATTTCTTCTACAAGAACATCATTTGCATTGGCGTTTTATGGTGGTTCGTGATCTATTGTGGTTGGTCCTCATCCTAGTAAGTGTCACTATGTTCTCCTGCGATACTTCTTTTAACGCTTCCTCTTCGCACTTTCCAGCGTGTTTGAGTATACCTATTTGTTGTTCTGGAATTCCTTCTGGACGTTGGCTCCTGTCATTGCCATCGGGCTGTTTGATCGAATTGTCGGTTCGTACGCAGCGGTTTCTGCTAGTGGTGTCGAACTGACCAGGTTTTGTAGACGATCATGTATTGATGGCACTCCCACAGTTGTATCGCTATGGACGAGAAGGAAAATGGTTTGGAGAAAAGTTGTTCGCCGTCTTCATGCTCGATGGTGTTGTACAAGTAAGTCCAGTCATCGTGCTCGTTGACGAAGTGAATAACGATTTGCGTTTTACAGTCTGCCCTCATCTTCTTCATCCTCCTCTACGGGTACTTCTCTCCTTCTGCCCGGAACGATGGCTTCGATGTCGCCCAGTACGAATTCTCCACGACGATGGCTGTCTCCGCAGCCATGGCTGCCAATTTGTTCAACGGACTCAATACCAGAGTTTGGACCGCTTGGGTGTTCTTTTCTGTCTCCATTGGCATTGTGCTCATCTGGGCATACACCGTACGCTCTGACACCTCTTTCTTTGATCATCAATCTGATTCGCGTTTCATCAGGCCATCTATTCCCTCATCGCTCCTGGGTGGTTCTCCACGCCTGTCTATGGCAACGACCACTATTTGTTCCGCTCCCCTATCTTTTGGTTCGGTCTTCCCATAACGGTCCTACTCGCTCTCCTCCCGAGGTACCTGTACATGGCGTGGTCCTTCGGCTTCCAGCCTAATGACCTCGATATCCTGAACTGGAACTACAAATTCAAGCCGGACATGGACATCATCCACGAGGCATACCTGCGCCAGGGAGAGGAGGAAGAAGCCCGCCCGCCAATCACCCCCATCACCCCCACGACGCCTCATAGCGCCTCAGCGGCAGCTGGGGGGCCGCTCGGTCGTCCGTCGTTTCACGCCAGCCAGATCGACATGTCCACGGGCGTGCGTTCGCAGTCGCGAGGATACGACTTTGCGCAAGAGGAAAACGGCGTCGCTATACGCCGCATGCAGAGCAACCTGTCTGGCGCAGCGCCATCGCCGCTCGTGCAGACCAAGGGCCGCGGGGGCACCCTGCTACGCTCGCTCCGTAACCCTCTCCGACGGAAACACCCTTCTGGAGAGCAGTGAAGGGGGCAAGACCAGTGACTCTATCCCCTCGCTGGACGTTCCATTTATACGATCTATCGCATATTTTTGTGTTGTATTATACTTTCGCCCTCTAACTCGTGTTCTACCGTTCTGCACTCTGTAGTAGTCATTCCGTCATGATTCTTCTCACGAAACGATAACGTGGTGTCCAGCCAATTAATTACTCACTTGCTTTACTTCGTGTGCCGAGCCGAGGTAGAAATGACGACTTAGGATGTCTCCGCCCAGAACTAAACTAAACTAATAAGCAGCGTGATTAGGGTACCAGTCTATTCAAGAAATCTGATAGTACGTGGCTTCTTTAATGTAAGCCGTCCCCCCTCTGTCGTTGGTCTTTGCCGTTCCTCAAAGAATTTTTCGCCGCCATCAACACCCACGATTTCATCTGCTGACGCCTCAATATTATCATGCGACGTCTCCCCCACGGGCGCCTCAAGAAGCGGGATGTTGAGCGTCAGGGGCTCATATTCTGTCCCTTGCATGAATCTAGGGGTTCTGTGGGCCCACGAGCAGAAATGAACCCTCCGCACGCTGAGAGGACAACGTGGCTCACTCACCGCGATGAAATCTCTCATGGTAAAGTCGTCGGTCAAGTAGGTGACCTTTTGATCTTGACCCTTGAGCTGGGCGCTGCGAGATATCATCAACTCCTCCGCCGAGTTCCGGATGGCAAGCGTCTTGACTGTGAACCAAGATGAGGGAAGAGACGATGAGGATACAAAAGGTTAGATCCTACCGGTGATGGGCCTGGTCTGACCGATTCGGTGAACTCGCTGGCATCGTGGGTATGATCATTAACACATCGTAAAAGCGACGTATATGTGTGTGTTATTACCTTGACAGCTTGCGTTTCCACGTCTGCTTGCCAGACTGGCTCGCAGAATATAACCCGAGACGCAGAAATCAGGTTTCTAAACGGCGTCCATCCTCAGCGGAGACGTAAAACGTAACGTGTGTGGGCTGCTCACAAACCGCGAGATCCGTGTTTCAACTCCATGAGGAATACTCGGTACTTGTCGGACGTCTCGAAAGTCATGACGTACTGTTGGCGAACATGCACTGGCGAAGCGGTGGTGTACTGTAGGTACATGACGCCAGCGAGAGTGAGAGCATCGGCAACGTGAGCCAGGGTCAGGGGCATGCTGGAGAAAATCAAAATTTTCTCCTTCTGGGAGTGTTCTAGAACCTGGGCGAGTGAGAGTGGGAGATTGTCGTAGAAAGTTACTAAGAAAAACATACCTCCTTCAGTAGATAGTTAAGCTTGGACGACCTCGAGGTGATCATGCGGGCATTGGCAAGAACAGCGTTCGATGCAGATAGCTGCCGGGAGGGATTCGGTCGTCTTGTGAACACCGCATCGCCATTGTCCTTTTGGGCGGCAATAGAAGCCAAGGGGCCCTGCTTTTGAGCGACGAGGCGTAATTCGTTCTGTATCTCGAGAACTTTATCCTGGTTCTGACGGGCGCCTTCTTCGGCCTTGCGAGTCTCCCTTGCGTTCTCTTCGACGGGGTGTTTCTTCGCCACTTTGGCCTTCTTGCGAATGGATTGTAAAAACAATGCGTTTCGGGTCTTGTCCTCGTCTGCCTGCGCGCGGCCAGCATTTACCAGCTTAGCCTCGTTTGCGAAAGGTCGAGCTAGAACAAGTCCACGAAGTTTCACAAGCCGTTGAGGGAACATGAGGTAGGACGCCAGAAACGAGGTTGTAAATGCCGGGGGAGAATCAGACGAATGCTCGGTCCAGGCTTCTAGCACTACCCGTGGGACACCATCGACGACAAATGGTATTTCGGGTGTAGGATTGGCTTGAATGGCACGCCATAAAGCGTCGTTCGCGGCCAATATTCTGTGCAGAATGAGAACGAACAGCCAAAAAAAGATACGTATTGGGTGGCTCACATATGCGTCTTGGCTTCTCTAAGTGCATCCAAATCTTTCGGAGAAACCCCTCTTTCCTGTGCTCTCTCTACCATAGTGTCAGCGGTTTTGAAAAGCTCCCCCACGTTGTATTGCTTCTCGTCGACGTGCCAGAACATCAACCTTTCGCGCACTGAGTCATTAGAAGGAGTGAAGCAAGCTTAACGTACTGTGACATGTTTGCTACTAGTTGTCTTAAGTACGCAGCATTCTAAACTATGTTCAATCCGTCGAATGACCAGAGAAATGTCTTGAGACTCACGTTTGGATGGAACAAATAGTCCTAAGAGACGGATCAGTCCATGCGAGTTTAAATCGCCCGTAAAAATGCTCACCTGGTCCTTGCGTTCAGAATCCACAGCATTGATCGTGATTGCGGCCTGAAGTGCATTGTATGACCTCACTGCAAGAGGATCCAAGTCCAGAAGAACTGTCTCTTGCGTCAGTGGGGGCAATGAGACATCAGTCTCGATGTCTTGAATCCTAAAGAAAGTTATGAAGCCACTCTGACAAGCACCAATAGCAGCCTCACTGATGTCGGATCATGATACTGTTCATGACTTGTGTCAGGACTTGAATAGCGCCAGGGTGAGGACCATTGGTACCAAACAGCGAGTGTACTACATGGGTTCTAAACAACCCAGTTTCTGTACTGAACCTTGGTATTTGAAGAAATGTAATCATCATTATCCCGAGCCTCCGGAGGTCTTCCCTATCGTATCTTGTCCAGGTCCGAGGGACAATAGCTTCTCTGCTAGATACCTGGCTACTACCCTGACCAGGAGATCCTGGATCTAGTTCTTCCCATATCGGTAGAATGTCTTCTTCTTCAGACTCATCATCTGGGTATCGGAGCTCTGTGCCCATTTCCTGTCCGCGTAGGTTAATGCCGAGTAAGTTCGTAGTAGGTGTACCGGTGACAAGCCATCTCCTCTCTACACTCAAGAGGCTCGCAACTTTACTGATGTGGGTTTTATCGGTTCCGTGGACGTGACCTTCGTCAACCACCAGGCGCTTCCATCGGATTCGGAAGAGCGGGGAAATCTCGGATGAATCATCGCACTTGCAATCTGGAACGCGAGTACCTTTATAACCCGGACACTTGCAGACGTTCCATGTGAACTTTTTCGAATGGTCTATCTTTGACACCTCTCTGGCAAATGCTGTCGAATAGTGATTTTCTAAAATAAAACATGAGGAAGAAATGCGCACTCTCATGATTCAAGAGCACAATCTAACAACAGACTAGTCAGTAGAGACAGACTAAAGTTTGAAATACTAACGTCGTAATTCGAGGCAAGATTCCTGACAGAAGGCAGCTCATCTTTTGGCTTAACGATGAGGAAGCGAAGGGCATCGTCAGTTTCGTCAGGTCCGAGGCAATGCTTCAAAATTTCAGAGTTCCACTGGGCCAGCAAGTTGGGAGGAACCACAATCAATGTGGCGGATGTAAGGTGCATCTTGCGAAAGCCACGGTTGACATCCTTCCTCCTTGAACGCTTGGACACCGCCGGTTCTTCGCTTTGAAGATAGAATGGGGCATTGAGATCTAGTAGAGTTTGGAGCCCTCGGTTTTGCAACCATTCTACATTTCGACGAAGGTGGAGGCGGTTTGGGGATGTTCGTACGTAATGAAGCATAAGTTCCAGTAAACGCGGGAACGAATCATCGTTACGGGGGGATGCGCTTGCACGGCCACGGGATAAGCGCTTCCGTGAAGCCTCGAATTTAGTGTCAGGGAAATGGCGGAAGGCCAGAGGAGTCATGACCGGCCGGGCATCGTGGATAGACTCCTCTGGTTTGGAAAGTTGGTCTATAGTTGCCAAAATCAGGGCAAGTGTCATGATCGTCTTTCCAGTCCCTTCCAAAAGTCCGATTAATAGCGTTTCACAGTATCAAAGTTCTTGGATCAATTACCTAGTTCCTCACAGAGGATGCCTCCATGGTGTGTGGCGACCATAGGACGTTCCCGTAAGATTTCCATAGTGGCAGGTTGCAGATAGAAAACCGTCTTGTCAAGTCCAGTAATAGGAATGTATAAGGGATCGGGTGTGACAGAATCGTCCATCTCCTTGGCAATCATTGCCGATACCGACTCCCTCTGATAGGGGTAAAGCTTGCTTCGCAAACCCGCAATTTGCTGACCCAGTATGACTTCGTGTATCATGTCATTTAAGCCGGATGACTCGAATGGTTGGGAATTTATGTTCAACACAGGGGAGGGAAGATCACTATAGATCTCTGCCAACGTGCGATTATCCTATGTCACCGTGGTCAATGATGTTCTTAACAAAAAGCGAAGAAAGAGGAGAGCATCATTACCGTGTCAGGGCTCAGAAAGTAATGCGGAGAACTGGACGAGGGTTCAGAGTCATGGGCATCCCAGAGGTGTTCATCCTGTAGGATCCGAGGCACCACATTTCTCAAACAAAGTCTTGCAGGCTTCAGAACCGAGGCCTCGTCCCGCACTCTAAGCTTTCCCTGTGCACCTGGAAGGTCGTATGGAATAATGTATGCGCGAAGTACGAGGACTTTTCCAGAATCCCCGATCTTGCATTGAACATAGAGAAACATATGTTCAACTAAGAAGCTTAGGTGGCGACATAAAGTCTCATCTTCGGAATCAGTCAGGTAAGGAAGCAAGGCCTCTCCGAGGAACGGATGCCAATCTGCAACAGGGTGGGAATGGTTGCAAATTGACCCGAGTTCCGTTTGCGAAATTGGTAGGGTCAGTGCGCCCGCGGGAAGCAGATTCTGCAGTGAGAGAGGTCCAACAACCGAGTCATTATGTGGACTCGGTACTGACCCAGACGCGCAAGATGAGCAACAGATGGGGCACGAACTTCTCAGGGTCATAACTCTCAGCTCGCGTGCAGTTGCAACTAGAGACCTGGCCCGCAAGGACTATCAGTACTAGTCGCGGTACGGTTGTTACACGCCCTCGAGACGGGAGATGGGAGCAAGGATGGAGTGAGCTGCGTACCAGCACGTGAGAATGCACGTGGCACGTGGCAAATCTTCGCCTCGTAAACGCGCGCGAGAAATCAAACCGCCATGGCTACTCCTTCCCTTCGGCCCTTGCCATCAGTTCTGCTCTGTGTCCCACGAAGACACGCTGTCGTAGGCTGCTCTCGGGGAAATCTTTTATCGCCAATTCGTTCCAAGTCGACCTCTGCACCCTTGGCAACTAGGGATTCGTTGCCCTGGTCAGAATACCTCACTATTCGGCGGGCAAAGCGGAAATGGGAAATAGTATGTTTTTGGTTTTCAGCGCCGCTCTCGACTGCGTGACTGATATACTCCATCGCAGGCGTTAACTGTGCCGTGTGTGCTGGCAGGATTAGCGGGCGGCGCCGCTTACTTTGGCTCCATGGAATTGGACGCAACTAAGCCTATAATGGTGGGTCCAAACGCTTTATTGTACTGCATATGGGTACATTTCGTTGACATCCCCTCAGGGAATTGATCCACTTCTCTTTTTCGGTGGTGCGACCCTGGGCTGCATGGGCATGTACCTTTGTTTGTTGGCCCACCTTCTCTCATTCACACGCCATCACTAGGTGCGGGATACCTCGTTGGCCCCGTAATCGGCTCGGCACTTTGGCGCGCGACGCACCGGCGCACCATGGCCCTCATAGAGGCACGGGACCGCGAGTTCCACCAACATATCGTCAGAAATCGCGTCGACCCTACAGCACAGAGTGCTACCAATCCCGTACCAGACTTCTACGGCAAGCACCTCCTAATTCCACTTTGACATGTATTGAAGTATACCGCTCTTACAGGTGAAAAGATCGGCTCCCTTCATCAATATAGACAGGTGGGATTGACCTAGTCCACCCTACTTTTTGAGTTCTGTTAACGACTTGGCATCATACAGTGGCTGAGGGACCAAGCCAGGTATAAACGAAAATCACAGTGGCCCGAGGACCAGCAATGATCAGTACATAATCTTTTATGATGAGTCTGTAACTGAGCACGTATGCATGATGATCAAAAAACCCTACCACATAATGCGATGCCATGCTTTTGCGCACTCGCTCCCCGAAGAATTGAATCTGGTGCACCACGCTCAACGGAGGCCTCTCGCTCGGATCCGAGCTAAGTGGCCTGGCACATATGGGCTCAAAAGCTGAAACTGAAGCGCCGATTGGAAGGAAGACCGCGAAGTACTTGAGCAATTTTCCACAAGACCACTGGTCGGCCAGGACTGCACTAGTCTCCACGGGCCCGTGCTCTCTTCCGACTTCTGGTGCGACCTAAGATGGAGTCCCACGATAGCCCTCAGGTGTCTTCACTCTCCGCAAAGATAGAAAGTCCAAAGTCAATGATCGACAGTACGCTTGCTCCCCAAAATCAACACGAATGATGACATCAGATGTTGAAGCGATGGATATCACCGTTCACCTGAAACTTCTCCTTAATTGTGTAAGGTGGCAGGAGGGGATCTGTGAGGAGCTAGCCAATTGAAGTCTACCGAGCAAGTCAGAAACATGAATGGGGTAGTTCACAGGGAGCTTGTAGAACCTGAACGTTCCACAGTCCCGGGCCACGCTCTGTAATGAAGGCCTAGGAGTGACACAGCCTGTAATCCCACCAAAAACCTCGGAGGGTACCATGAAGAGTCACGAACCTTGAGATTGTCGTCTACCACAACGCAGAGGAGCCGGACATTAGAATCGTCGTTCAGTGTGATTATAGCAAGCCAACGACGATGGTGGTGGGACAATAATAGGCAGGCGATTAGAGCCGAAAGCAGTGCAATTCAGAACGGCAGGTACGGTCCGTCACTTGGTGTCTTCCCTTCCTGCTACAGTATACGGGGATGGTTGTTTTGGTGCACTTCCGTGCCGATTCGATTTTTGCAGCACGACTTCTACCTCCTAACCGCAATTCTTCCTCTATAATTCAATCTTTGGCATCCTCATATTCATTGGAAATAAATCCCAGTAAATTTCTGTGACTTTGCAAGTTTACTTCCGTGCCATACCATGGACAATGGGGCGAGTCGTCTCTTCGCAATAAATCAAATCGATACAGTCACCGTACGACTACGCAATCAATGCCTAATAATAGGAAGATAAAAAACCGCCATGGGTTTAATCAGCAGGTCCGACTAGGCGGAGGTCTGAAGAAGTTATGCACCCAGTGCGAGGGAGGTATCTGAAGACAATAGATAAAGCGAAGGCAGAGTAAGGATGTCGCTTGATCGTCCTCTGGACCTAATCAAGTGGCGCAACGAAACAATTCAAATACAAATAGATAAGTGGAGGGGTGATAGTAATACAAGAGAGGGGCGGGGCGGTGTTAACAACACCAGCATTAGGTATCGCATAGCGAACGTTGGGCAGTCACCTTGCGTGGATTTACTTGCGCCGTACACCGTTGAAAGTAAGGTTCGAAAGTGACACGTGACCCTTGATAACGCGGGGACGATCGGCTAAACAGAAGCGTGGCACGACTCCCTTATCCGCATCGGAGCGGCCGACGCGCTGTACGAGGCACCACTCGTCCTCGAACTCCTTCAGCAAGCGTAGGGTCTCGCCCGCACGCACACCGAGCTCGTCATCGCGAGTTGGGTGGAACGGGGTCGACACGACCATGAGTCGTGGCAGTGCCTTAGGGGTGAATACAGCCGGGATACCCGTTGTTCGAGGCACAGGAGGAGCGGTCGTGCTGGTGTTAAAGGACGCAGAGCGCGGGCTGGGTACAGGTGGCAAATCAAACGAGTCGCGTAATGGGGTGGAGGTAGGTTCGGAGAACTTCCTAGACATGGGGGTAGGGGGCGGAACGGCAGCCGTAGCCGTATCTGGTGGAGGAGGAGGAAGAGGAACGGTCTGAAGTCCGAGGACGCGATAAGTGGGAGGCGGAGATGGGAACGACGGCACCGAAGGGCCGCTGCGTGGCGTCGGTGGGTATTCACTCTGATGTCTTGGTGAACGGGATTGCGCTGTGACGGCAATGGGGGGCACAGTGACACCTGGTGGAAGCCTAACGCTCTTGACCTGCGGTACCCAACCAACAACGGGACTATAGGGAACAGGTGGCTGCAAGGCGGCCTTGCTGGGCTCGTCGACACTTCCCGAGTCAACCAAAGAAACTATAGTAGGCTTCTGCGACGTTTTATACACGATCGATAGGTGCTCGGGAACGGTGCGAGCCTTCTTGCGCTTCCAAATGGAACGTATCTTCCATGCAACGAAGGCTGGCGAAACTTCAGTATTAGGCCCTCATAATTTGTAATTCTACGTACCCAAAAAAATGGCTCCGATTACAGTCAGGGATCCTATTAACGACCTTGCCGAAGTGGAAAGGTGAACTGGAGGAGGCCCAGAGGAGGGCACAGGGGCGCTCAAAGGTTGTATCGTGGGGCTCGCGTCTGGTTGAGCGACTCGGACAACATGCCTCGATGGCGAACGAACTCCTGTTGCAACGTACATGATACAGACAAACGACTGCGTGAGGAGTGGGGAAGTAAGAAAGGAGGGGAAAGTGAAAGTGAAAAAGGAAAGGAAAGAAAGAAAGAGGTGATAGAGCAGTCGAACTGAGGAGGCCAGTACATATGGCCTCGGACATAACCCCCATCCATAATATCATGATGAAGATGGGAATCTCAAATAAGATCCAGACTCAACACAGCATCAACAACATCAGGATCTGGCAGTCATCAAATTGCCACGCACAGACGAGTTATTACACCGGATTGCCGCCGCTTTTTCCACGGGTTGCTCTCCAAAGTACGCCGAACGTCGTCCTCCGAGGATCGACCGAAAAATAACAAGGCTCCTATATCTCGACAAAGTCACCTTGTAAACCGAGGATCGGCCCGCAACGTCTCGGCCATCCTGTTCTTTCGTTGTGCATTCACGTTCGCGAGCTGATCAGTAAGGCGTAGGCTCTGGCATCAGCGTATCAGCGTATACCTCTGCACAGGGTTATACCTTACATAATAGATGTCCGTCAACCAACACACAGCCATGCGGCACACGATCATTCAGTATTGCCTAGCAACGGCAACGCGGCTCTCAGTCCAGTTTCCCCGCTTGGCAGAAGGCGGAACAATCTTGAACGGAACAATGCAGCAATAACTGAGCTCGAGAAGCCTCAAACTTCCTTAGGGGGTTGCTACTGCGTTGGCCGCGCAGGTCACGGAGTAGACAAGAAGCTATTGATCACTACAAACTGGTAGGCCGTCGATGAAAAAACGCTGGAGATTATGTACTGCTTTGTTCTAAAGGCTCTGGTACATCCGTAAGTAAGTAAGAAATGGCACGGTGGAGCGAGCGAGCACCCTCCTCGGGTATGTAGGATTCGATTGCTCTACGCGAAATACGCTCCACGACATCGGAAGAAACCGATATGGCGCGTTCTCCACCGAGGGAGTAGAATACTTCAGTTGCGATCGCCATCAGTTCGGCTTCAGTGAATGGCACGAAAGGAAGCACTGCCGTGACACGTGAACTCAATGAAGCCTGAACGTTAAAATAGGGGTCGATACGCATTTACGAGCACTAAAAGTAGGACGCACTCCAAGACACCGCGATAGTTGGGGGCGTAAAAGTTGCATGAGCTGCAAATATTCTTCATGGTTCACACCTGTCCCTAACGACGTCTCGCAAAACTCAAACACAAGGTCGTGTCCGATGTTAGATGTGCCGAGCCAAACCACTTGACGGACGTCGATGGGACGGTGGCCTGTCTTCGGTGAGCAGCGTCCTGAGATGGCCCAAGTTACAATAGAGTAAATGGTTCAAGCACGGAGACACTCCTACCGATCTCCCAGGGCATCAAGAGCGAGTATAACACTCTAGGTTCCTCGACCTTCTCTATCTCCTGTAGGGCAATTCCCCATTAGCATTTATTTGCTAGGACAGCGAGTCGATCCCTACATCTAGGACCACCACGCAACGCTTACCCTCGTTCTCTAGTAGGAACTGGGCAAGTGTTGTCGCAGACAACTCCTGTGAAAAATGAGTACAGTAGCATAGCTTAGTGAACTGAAGCATACTTCGTAGGGGCTCATTGAATATGAGTCCCATATATCGTGTGTAGATTGTAGGGTTGTTACATTCACAGTATGGGTCGGAACACCGAGAAGAGAACCGACTAAGCAACGAATTCAACTCATGCAACGAAACGTTCCGGAAGCTAACGTACATCTCCGCGCCAGGAAACTCTTTCCGTGGCCACTGGGCCCTATAGGGAGTGGAGATTTGACACATCTGGTCAACGACGGATACAAACGCACCACAAAGCAAAAACACGAGTGGGGATACCGAAAGCGTCCTTGAATGTTGATTCAATACAGTAAAGAGCTGTTCGAAGACCCGATCCTGTCCTACGATATCGTAACGGACGCGACCTAACGGGCGAAAGACTGATCTCTGAAGGAGCGCCGACAAGTGACGAGTCTGTGGCGCGTCGGCTCGTGAGACATAATACCTTTGCGAATATACACATGACTAACGTGTCAAATCTGGCAACTAGTAATAGGAACTCACCGCGTCGCTGGATCCATAGTTTCCAGTGTCGTGGTTGGGGGTGGTGATAGAAGTATCGTGTCGTCGGCTGCCGCGATATCACGGTGAGGGGGGTTGAGCTCCGGATTGCGGAGCGCGGCAGGATTTGCTCCGTGAGCAAGCAGCGCCTTTACGATGTCGAGTTTGTGGGCCAGCCGTTCGTTGGTAAGTGCGAAAGCCAGCGCGGACTGCGGGCCAATCGACTCGTTTGGATCTGCGTGACTGTGCTCGAGCACACGACGGACAGAGTCTGCACTGTCGCTAGCGATGGCAAAGATCAGCGAGTTTTCAGGGGTTGCTGCGGAACTGGGAGCAAGAGGAGACATGCAGGAATCTTGCCGCGATGTGGGTGGTGCGGAGGGAAGAGGTATTGACCCCAGAGTAAAAGTGCGAAGCTGATCCCCGCTTTCTGAGGCATTGTCATCAATGGGAATGCCTGCACGCGGTGAGGGAGAGGTTGCTGGACGTAGGTTTTTGTCGTGAGACTCGGAGTTGATTTGGAGTGAGTATGACTTCGCGTGAGGTGACGTTGCAGGCCTTGAAGCATTATCGATGAGTACGCTCGAGACGTGATTTTCGGAGTGGAGGTTATTGCGAATTTGGATATGTGATGAGGAATGCGAAGAGTGCGAAGACGACGGCTATTTCCGAGTCTTAAAAACTGACCCACATGATGAGGAACACCTTCACTCACAGAAGAATGTTGAGGATGTAAGGGACTAGGAAGTGTATTGGTAAAAGATGCAAGAGATTCTCTATACGTGCTGGAGCGGTAGACTGCAGGTCCTGCCTCGGATGGCTGAGACTATGTGTATCGTCACCATGCAATATACGAAGTATCCACGGTGAACGTACGAGGTGAAGTGGCCGAGCCCAGCTTGGTTTTGACTGTGATGACTCGGAAGAAAAACTACGGGCACTACCAGGAGTCTCAAATTGATCAATCGATGGGACAGGAATTATAGACAAGACACTCGGGCGCTTCCTGGTTGCACCTCCAACCGAAGGACCTTTCTCTGACTGTATTTGGGGGCCAGTGTCAATGAACATTCCGCTCGATGGAGAAGACTAACGCACAGTGACGGAGCTACGAAAGCCAAATGGAACCTTCCTCGATACGGACACTGAATTCCATGTACTTCTAGCAGGTTCCGGTTCATGACGATCGTTCAACAAGGATTTTACTTCCTCCGAGGGTCCTGCGATGGGTGAAGACTGAGAAGGCAACTTTCCAGCAGAGAATCGGGGATGCTTCGATGGTGTCGACGGGGCAGTACGGGCAACGAAACCTGTCGTGGAGAGGGGGGAAAGGCTCGTGCGAACTTGAATGGGCTGTGTGGAAGCATCGGCCTGGCTTGAACCGGAAGAGACGGGGGTCTCTAGCAATGGGCTGGAAGTGCGGCTAGTATACTCAGACAACGAAGATGGCAGTACATGTGACTGCTGATGACGCGGCCAGGGAGAGGGAGGAAGATCGACAGCTGAATGGGAGCGTCTAAGCGTATCGACACGCACAACTGCGGAGCCAGACACCGGAAGGGTACCCACTGACGAGGCCCTTGGCGGGGATGAGCGGGAAGCCCACGACATCCGCTTCGACGCCGCTTCCTCTGGGGACATGACTAGAGATTGATACAATGCCTCGTAGTCGAATTCTCTGACCTCTGCAGTTGCTCCCGGGGAGACGGGCGAACGTTCAGATACGGAAGCACTGTGAGTGGAAGTAGCCTGGATATCCGTGGACATCGGCGTGGGGTGAGGCAATGGTTCCTCGAGGTGGTTGGCCTCTACCCCCATTGAAGAAAGTTGGCTCGGTGTTTGGGAACTTTCAACTGTTCCACCAAATTCGGCGGACAAACATTCCTCTCGATCACCTAAGGAATCCTCGTTAGGCATGGTCGTAGTAGTGAACTGAGTGTCAACAGGGTCTTCATAAGATGTCATTGTTATGGGACTTTTCAAAACAGGAATGTCGGAAGAGGGGACGGAAGCAAGGGAACTTTCTGTGGGTGAGCTGTTCGACACATCGACAGCCAGGTCTGATTTCTTGGTCATCCCATTACTTGGAATAGCGTCCTCGACCCCCTTTTGATCAGGTAGGGGAGAGTGAAGGAGACTGTGCCACGCCTGCGAAGCAGGCATTAAGCTAGTATTTTCAGAAGGTACATTGCGTTGGGAGTCGACGGTGGAAATAGAAGGTGGTGAGAGAATTTCAATAAAATCTCGAAGTGTAGGAGGGTTGCTCTGTTTCCGGCTAGCGGAAGAAGACAGCCTTTTCGGTAATACACGCGATACAGGCGAACCGAACGGAGATGAAAGCAAATCCAGCGTGGAACCTGGCTGGCTCAAGTGGGGAGGAGAAAGGGAAAACGGTGTCGGACCAACCCAAGGTTCGGCAGAGTCGAAATCGATAGGGCCATTGCAGGCGAGAGCAGTGTCTGATCCGGAGTGAGGAAATAGGACGGGAGGGACTGTACCGATCTGAACAGGGGATAAAAGACCGGGAGGAGACGATAGATTTCTCTTTTCATCCTCGAGAATGCCACTGTCACCTGCGGGGGAAGTGTCATTTGTGAAATCCCTCACACCCCCAATGACGTCGGCGCTATTCTGAGGTTGTGAACGACCAGGTGCGTCACCTCCTTGTCCAAGTACATGTTCCATATTTTCATCACGGACCGCGCTCATGCCTTCCACGGTACCAAGAAGGTGTGAAGCGTCGGAGATATCACATAACGGCTCCCCTCCCACAGAAGCGGACAATTCCGTACTTTCCTGGGGGTCGGGCCCGATGATACCTTGAAGAGCTGAAAGGAGGTTGGCCATGCGAGGAGAGTGCGCAGGAGAGGATAAGGAGGTGGGCGAATGAACTGCGATAGGTACTTTAACAACAGAATCCATTGAGGACGTAGAACTCCGAGAGGACGTCGCAATGAGGGAAACGTTGGCTGACTGTCGGTCCACAGAACCTTTAAATTTGGCATCGTGGAGAAACCCACAGGATGCTGCAAAAACGCAGCGTCCTTGGGAATAAAACGGACACGGACGAGCTGTCAGAGTAGGATGAACTACGGCCGTTCAAGTTGGGCGTGAGAGCGCGCTCACTTTTTTTCTTCCATAGTGGGTCGGGAATATTCATTGAGGTAGCATGAAGACAACGATTTGAGGGAAAAAAAAAATAACAAATGAGAGATCTCAGGAAACAGAAAGCGACATGAGGTTGAAAGACGAACCCGGTTCAACGGAACCGACGGCAATCGGACTGAACAATGCAGGACGCGGGACGGATGACAGAACGTGCTCGGCTCGGATTGTCTGTCCAACACGATGTCTGCTGGCACGGCTGCAAGACTTGCCCGACTTACACTTTATTCAGGGCCAAATTGCTCTCTTTGCGACGTATGTATGACATGATGGATTTTGTCTGTCTCTCTGAACCTGATGTATTATTTACCAGGTCGCCAAGGCTGAGTTAGCGAAAGTCAGGCAAACGGTGTTGTCGAACCTTTAGCGCGAATGCAAGCTCCCACTTATTTTCTTTCAGTATCAATTCGAGCTCGATGTCGTCAATATTCAAGATCCAGGTCAGGAACATTGGAAGAGGAAATATGTTTATTGGATTCCGGCACTCCACATTGACGGTAAAGAAGTCGCGAAAGGTCGTTGGGACAGACAGACAGTGATCCAAGCCCTTGACTCATGGCGGAACATCTGAGTGACAAACAAGGCAATGCAATCCCAACTAGGGTCAAAATCAAGTGCCCAATGCACTTGATGCACTGGCAAGTGATGGGAAGTGTTCTTGGAAGTGTTGGGCCATAATAAGCTGCAGATTGCCGTAGCATAGGTCAACAATCTTGTTAAAGATTTTGAAATGGTAGATCTTCGCTCTTGTTTCGCTTGCTCTCCTTGCTGAGCCGAGTGTTCAAGGACGCGATTCCATCCAGCGACGGCGATGAGAAATCCCCCACAGTACCATGTTTCACATCTCGGCATCGCCCCCTATTAACAATTAGTTGCTCTATTATACATGTGTGGACACTATGGTTACAGTGACGCGATTTTAGTACTACATCAGTGAATGTTAAACCCTGGTTAACAATATCGTGAATTGTGATCCTCCCAAGCGGCCGGCGAGTGGAGAAATAAGTATAAGTTCGTAGTAAAATTAGAGATAAGAGTTCAGAAAAAGCGTGTTCGCGCGTCTGCATAGCACGGGCCAGGCTTAAGGCATCTAAATTGCAATGGGGCTGGAACGGAACATCGGCTTGCCCTTAATGCTCTCGGGTTCGGTCGCCTCGGGTTCGACGCGACTTAAAAGGCTATTCACACTGACTGGCCGAGACGAGTAGCGCGAAGCGGATTCCGTTGGCGGGGAAATCATGAATCCTACACCAAGCACAGGTTAGACATGATGCCGGAATTCAAGGAAGCGACAGCCCGCGCACCCTTCAGGCCTGCTTGCTTTTCCCCCTGGGCGCCAAAGCCGAAGCCGTTTGGCTTGGAAGCACCGGCTGACTTCCCGCCGAAGAGAGAAGTGCGGAACGTCGGGGAGCCGATGTAGCCCGTGTGCATAGGGAGGGCACCGGCGTCGTCTTCTTTCGCGGCGCGAATGCTGCGCTTTGACTTTGCGTGCTCTCGGAAGATGAGGCCAAGCGTGATATTTAAGCAGCCCACCGAGAAAAGGAAAAATGCAGAGACAAGTGTGAAACCCTCGACATGGTGGGAGAGGATTGTAGCACCGATGCTAAGACAATCGTTCAAGCTGTGGTGAGCACCAGTAAAGAAAGAGAAGTGGAGCGAAACGTACAGTGTTTGGAATACGCCGAGTGCGCCGAGACCAAATTCTGAACCGAGGACTGGGAAAAACCGGTCGAAGAAGGCCATCGGCCACGAAATCTCAGACAACAAGAGGAAAACGAGCTGGAATGTGATGAAGAGACGGTTGAGGACCGCCCAGAAGACACCTGCGGGTTGATCGGGAACAGTACTACTTCTGAAGAAGGGTAATTAGGTCAGAGTGGGATCGGTACGTACCAGACATAGCAGAGGTACGTACTCTATGTAACCACAGGATTGGTCATCAGAAGTTGGAGTGTGTTGAAATTTGTTCACGGCCCGGATATCTGATACCATGACGACGATGCTACTTGAAAACGCGAGTAATAACGCGACGATGCTCAGCATACGGGCGACATTGAGACCATAAAAGAGGTCTAAAGAGGGTACCAGAGTCAGTCGATATATCCAGCGTGGATCGTGGAAACATACAAGAACGAGAGGGCATCCCGGAAGGTGTCAGACTAAATAAGAATCAAAATACGGGAGCTAGTGTAGCAGCGAAGGTGTTCCAGCACCGTGGCACAGTACAGTAGGAGGGTGGAGCAGAGGGATCAGAATAATGGGGATTTGGGGGGGTTTTAAACCACAGCGCTATTGTTCTCGCGAAGTCCATGATTCAACTCAGACACAACAGGTATCGACAGCTGCCACTTTGTCCAGCGTCCATTCTCTACTTCTCTTCACGGCATGTTGCGCCACTATTGTCCGGTAGCACCGCACTTCGCGTCAGAAAACGACTGATTCCCTAATATAATACTCACGGCTTATGCCGTCCTTGTAAGTGAATCCCAAAGTAGGAACCCAAAGTAGGGAATGGGGAAGAAGTACAAGTAGAGGAAAAGAAAAGAAAAACCCCAAGAAATAAAAGACCAAAGAACCATAATAGTCAAGTACAATGTAATAATCATTCCAATAAGAACAGCACGTCTCAGTCACCCGGATAAATACTTGAGTGCGGAGAAATGGGAGCATTGGGCAGTGTGGAACCCTAGATAGCCCCGACCGGGTATTGTAATACAGTATTAGTGAAGATTGTCGATGCGAGCTCGAGATACGACGATGAGTTGAGTCCCGTGTCTAGGGTCGTGATGGCGTGGCGTCAGTAAATATTATGTGGTCACCGATAACCCAATGCTGGCTTTTCCAAAGTACCTAGGCCACATACGCGGGCGGTGAGTCAGAGTTGGATACTTCGGGCTGGGCAGGGGTTTTTCTCCCTGAGCCTGATGCCAACAATCCGTGGCCAGGGACCGGAAGACGACCCCCGTCCGTATGGACGATTACATCGCGCTCAGGCAAGGAGGGACCAGAAGTAGACTTTTTCTCAGCCCGCGCCGACTGCCCTCCGCCCTCAGATACAACCGGAGGCGCTTTGGCGGAACTATTGGAACTCCCCACCATTTCAACTGGGAAACTGGGTCGGATCGATGGAGGGTTAACCGCCTGAAGTGGATACCGACTGGGGTCAGGAGGAGGGCCCGAACCGCTACTACTGCCCAAATAAGTGGATGGAGCAGCCGCTCCTGGGGGTAATTGGCTGATTGAGCCGTGTGAAGTCTGGCGCCTAACTTCACCACCTTTGGACGGAGCACTGGGAGCCGATGAAAGTAACCCCCCGGCCGAGGCCCCGGTTGCCATTGCCATCGAGGCATATCCTGAGGATGGACCAATCAAGGCAGTTGCTGAATCAGGCCTCCCATCGCTGACACGAGAATCACTAGGAGAACTTTGTGGGGCCATCACGGCAGCACCGCGGGTTGAGCCCCCCACGAGGCCATACACGTATGGCTTGGGCTCGTGACTCAAGTCCAGATCCTGGGCGTGGTTTCGGTCTCTAGTAACGGGATAGGGGAACACGATGTCGTCGTCGTCCCCGTCGCCCTCAGACGATCCGCAACACTTTCTTCTAGAAAAAGATTTCGTTAAAAGCCCACTCTGAGGGAGGGTGACAATAACGCACAGAAGGAACCAGACTGCAACGACCACAATGATCAGGAAGGAGAAACCTCCAACCGCGCCGCCTACAATGGGGGCGAGGGCTATCGAAGACTTCGATCCTTGGCTTTGCGAGGGTGTCGCAACAATAGAGGTCGAAAGGGCCACGACACTAGGCGGGGGAGTAGAGGTCGAAATGACTGTGATCACTGTGACAGCTCCATTGTCAAGCGTCGATGATGCCTCCTCAGTAACCACGATGGGTGAGGGAGTAGTTGTCACCAAAAAAGTAGTTGGGGTGAAGGATGAAACGGACGATGTTTGTGACGGTGTTTGTGACGAGGAGGACGGGCCAATGCTACTGGGAATGGAAGATACAGGTGAACAGCTGGCGAAGATTGTCGAAATCGGGTTGACCTCGGTGATGATGCTCGTGATGATAAGAGGCCCCGATATCGTTGAGACCCCGCCTATACAGCCATCAATATGATAAGTAGGGTGCGCGAACGCAAGGAAAATAAAGAGCCGGGATAAAATCTCTCGAAGGTAATTTGTCCCTATACTACTCGGTCACTCACCTGGTATTACTGTTATTCCAGTACCTACGGTTGAGGAGACACAAGTCCCTGAAACAGTGGACAGGCATAAAGAAGATATAATAGTAGAGGTCGTGTCCGGCAGTGTCTGCACGCCAGTAGAGAATGTAGTGATGATAGTCGTCGAGGTCACGGTCGTAAACAAAGTCAGAGTGGGAGTGGGGGTACATGTCGCCATGAAAACTTGATCAGCCAGTGAGGTGGGCGTCAGACGTCGTAATCCGTGCGGGTAAAGAAACAAGAGATCCTCGAAACAGATTAGAGTGGAGAAGAAAGAAAGGATTGGGAAGAAAGGAGCAAAAACGCAAGGGTGGTGGCGATGATGATCATGTTGTTGAAGCGGTGTTGAAGCCTCATGACAGTCAAAGCGCAGCGCCCAGCTCAGCTTAGCCGATCCGCCGTTCAGCAGCCCCTTTTGAGTCCACAGCCTCACTACTGCTTGTTTTGTCTCGGCGCTACGCCCACAAGTCCTTTTTGGCACTCCTTCAGGGTCACAAAAGCTGTGCGTTCCATGCGGAACGCGCCCAGCATTGTATCGGCGTTGGTGCCTGAGATTTACTGTAGCATAGATATTAGGTATATGTAGGACATAAACACGAAAGCACCTCAGCGTGGGACAGTGCCCTCGCCGGGTGCAAAATCGATCAACGCAAGTGGAGGGGTATAATCCGACGACCGTATCCTGCCTGCAACTTTTGAGCCTCATGTCCACAACTGCCAGCACTGCGAAACGCACCATGCTTAAATATCACCCAACCTCGCACAATCCACCCACCCCTATGAAGAGTCCCTTCGCCAATGATTCCTGACCGTATCACCACCATTGTTGTTCGAAAGCTCAAGTGACCGGTTGGGAGGATTTGATGGCAATGGTAATTTTCCGCGTTTCGGCGACTGTAAAGGTAAAACAGCGTGGTCTTCTTCGTGCGTAGTAGCGTCTTCGTTGACGTCACCCGATGCGGCGTGTTTGTCTGACGGGTTTCCTTTCGATGCCACTCGTTTCCACAATGATTTGCTCTTGTCAGCAATCAATCTCCCTAGAATGTCGAGAGGATCTTCCTCCTGCACTTCTTCTGGGACGTGCGTCATCCCACGTTCATCAACATCTGACCATAAGGGAGGCCGTCGGTAGATGCCTTGCATTCGAGCATTTTCTCTCCGTTGCTGGAGCATCTGTGACCTCGCAGCGACACCAAGAGGGTAGTTAGACCTGCGTTTTCGAGGGCCTATCTCGGGAAGTGGTGCGAACTTGACGCTCGTAGCTGAGGGTATGATTGGGAGGGATACTGCATATCGAAGGGCATGCTCCGCCGACGGCGGTTGACAGTCATCGGACAAGGCGGGTGTTGAGGAACCAGAGGTTGATTGGTCGATGGCGTCGAGAGACGATCTCTGTGCCGAGGGGGGTTGAGGGATTGGAGGCAGGGGTCGAAGGGCACGGGACATGTTGAGGGTGTGGAACGAAAAAAAAATTAAAAATTGGACTTCATAGCGACGGAGGCGATACCACCAATTGTTTCAGTGGCGGCGACGCTTGATGGAGATGACCACCGGGGGAGCGATAACGCGGAGTAAATACGGACCATCACTGTTTCTATGTCGATATCTCGACCTGAATCACACTATGGTCGTCGTCGTTCTAACACTGCCCAATCGGCCTTCAAGAACCATTTCCCTCAACAACCCCTCGAACTTGGAGCGTCTAAAGTCCTCACCGCTTGGGTACATGGCGCTGGAGATTCTTCCAGTAATGTCATACTCAACCATGTCCACCTCCCTGGTGTCGCAGCAGGCGACTTGCTATCTGTGACTCTCCCTCAACTTCATGATAAATCCCGCTTCCTTTTCCTCGCTCCCACAGAGGACCCCTCTATCCGGCCGCAGTTGCAGGTCCGTGTCAGAGGTCGACTCGATAACGCGCTCAATCGCATAATGCAATCACAGATTTCGCTTCCAAAGCCCGTCGCTGAAGCCTTCTCTATACGAAATAACACCGAGGTCACCGTGACCAAAGTAATGTCCAGCCTGTTCACCAATGTTTCCACAAGTCATTCATTTGCGCGAGGCAGGTTGACAGGGCTGAGTGTCAAGCCGACTACCTAGAGCTCATTTTCCAAGACCAGTATCTCGGAAGGAATGACATGTGGAGACTAAGCGAACAGCTGTCTGGCCATTGTGTCTTCCTTGGCCAGGAGGTCACATTTATAGGTTCGGTTGCGGCTAAAGTGGATGCGATATACGTTGGTGGTCAGAAAGTACGATATCCCTAGCTTCTATATACTCATTGGTCAACTTAAACCATATCTCTTGTAGGTTTCTAGCGGCCTTGTAACAGCCTCTACAAAGGCTATCCACCGCTCTCTGTCTGCCAAATTCACGATCTTTATCCAAGTTTGTCGCGAGCTCTGGGAGTTTTCCGGGGATGGCGAACGTTGCAATGAAAAAATAGTCCACTCCTTTCTCCCTGAGCTGTTCACCAAATGGAAAGAGGCCGGCACAAATCATACGGTCACCATCGTGCTGATATCACGCGTATTTTATGATCGTACCGAGGTCGACTACGCGGAAGGTCCTTTACTTCAAGACGAAGATGGCAGGTGGCATAAGGATTTCTACAAGGTCATCACAGACTTGGAGGTTTTATACGACTGGCAGTCCACACTCGTTAGTCTGAAGGACTCTTTTTGGGCCTTTCAGCGGGATATTCTCCTGGCGCACCATTATCACCGAACGTGGACGACCGCCTTTGGCCCAACAGGTGCACATGGCGAAGTACGCCTAGTAGGGCAACTTTCATTCGCGCATGATGGCCCACTTTTGGAAGCGTTGAACATGGCCTTGAACCCAACAGAGACTCATTACATCGACCGCTCTCTCTCTTTAACGGGGTCTTCTACCATCGTCATTACTCCTGGGACTGGTTATTATCGTGTCTCCAAGCAGCTATTGCGACTCACCAGCACCCGAATGTTGGACCAAGGATTCGGAATCGATCTCGTGTCTCTAGCAAAACCACCACTGCATCGTAGCCCCATATTTTCTTTTCGTGGCGTCGAGCCAGAACTCTTCAGGGTTGAAAAACTTGGTCGTTATGGCTCTCGTGCATTGGATCCTCTCTGGGGTGGCGATGATGGTCCTACAGACTGTATTGGCCGCGAGAAGAAAACCTTCTGGTGGGAACCGTTCTGGATTGGCATAAGCTTCTGGGACAAGCAGATGGATCTGCCTTTGCGCGAGGATAGGTAGAGACCATCGTCCACATCGAGACGCCAACAATCTGACCGGGTTCTCCCCTAGATTCGTCGCTCGCGCAAAGATGCACGAAATTCAAATGCTTGGCTTACTTGATCATGACGTGTTATCCAGCATTGAAGTCCCTTATCTTCCTGAACAATATGCGTCTCTTCTCGACGATAGCCGCGTGGGCAATTTCGAGGCGTTCGTATCAGCCAAGCGTGACGCAGAGAAGTTTGACACGGATATCTTCGAGTTCAAGGAAAACGAAGTGCGGCCCCTCAGTAGTAATCGTACCTCGGGCGTATCCATCGGGGGTGTAACTCCAATGCCATCTTCCATCAGGATCGCAGATAAGCGTGCCGTCGCCCAACACCGCACTTCTCACCCTCCCAGCAACTTCCACCCCATAGAGGAAAGTCCGCGTCGTTCCGAAAGGGTGCCATTGCCAGTTCCGAGGAATGAGAAGGGGCTTTTGGTGGCTTCGCTCTCCGCCTCCAGTGAATTGAGCACATCCCCTTCTCAGGCTTCTATTCGCTCGAATCGCTCGAGTCGCTCCGATGCATCGACGTCGTCTACCCAAGGCAACCGGAGTTCTCAAAGGGGCTCTGCTTCTCTGTTACGCTCAAAGATTACTCCTTGGCTATTTAATCCCTTCCGTAGCGGGCCCAGCCAGGCTGTGACCTCTACCGTCTCGGTGTCGGGCGAATCAACGCCAATTCAGAGTGCACACCGACCAAGTACCCCCCTGTTGCCCACCACCGTCGCTGGAACAGAGAGGAGGTCTCCTGTGCCTCAGCCCCACAGTGTTAGCCCGCTCATGGCTCCTGCGGATACCTGGTCGTCGCCTCGTCCCATGCCTATCAAAGGCGTCCCGAACTCGAGGCGTTCCAAAGTATTCGATGACACGGCACCCATGACACATAGCCCTCTCGCTAAATACGCCCAATCACCAATGAATACCCCTCCACGCGATGAAAGTCTGTTTGAGAAGAGACGTAGCATCGTGCATGGGAGCAGCGCATTTCTCATTGCTTCCTCGTCGCCGTCCGTTCTGTTGACCCCGTCTGGCCCACGAATCCCCATCTCATTTAGCGACTTGTCTCTTGCCCGACGCTGGCTGCACATGTTCCCGCACCCCGTCTTCAAGCACGACATCAAATGGCGTTCTATGGTGACCCCAGGCTGTCTGCCGCTAACGACAGAAGAATTTCCGAGCACTTCCGAGCTCGAAACGTCGTACGATGTTTTCTCGTACGACTTTGTCGTGGAACCACCCGAGACACGCTCGTTCCTGGTCCGCCCGCCCGCCCTGCAGTCCCACAACCCAGATGAGGTCCGCCGTGCGTGGGCGCTCGTCGTTATGCGTGGCATGATTGCGCTGCGGCTCGCGCAGGGATTCCAGATCGTCCTGCGCCCCGCCAACTCGCCGGCCTACGACCCAGAGCCCGACCCACGCGCTCTGCGGCGCTCCAAGTCGTACGTGTCTGACGAAGACATAACTCCGCGACCGAGCGGAGCTGCCGAAGCCCTGCGCGCGCAGGCCGACCCCGTCTACCTAAGCATGAGCAACGAGATCCACCGCATTGCGTACACGGGCGAAGCGATCCAGGTACGGCGATATGTGCGCCGCATGCCGCCCACGCATCCTATGCGCTACAAGTGCTTGGTCTGGCCGAAACTCGGTGCCGGGTATACGGAACTGAGTTTGTCCTTTGCGTATCACGGTCTGGAGAATTACGGCTGGAATAGGTGAGTCCTGCGCGATGAGACGCCGCGTTGGACTCTTTCTCTGACTGCATTTTTTGGCGGCGGTGATGTAGGCTGGACATGCTGGTTGCCGGATACGAACAACAGTTCAATGAATCGTTACGGTATTGGCGCACGCGTTTCGTCGTCATCCCCACACTGGAGCCTCCGACATATACGGGAAGCATCGGTGGCAGTGTAGGCGACAAGCTCAATGAAGAAGAGATCCGGATACTCGGGATCGAGAAGCTTACGGAGATGTTTTATCGCGTGCGTTGGCAGCCACTGGACGAGCGTGCGGTTGGGCCGGCGCCATCGGTGCGCTTGCTCGTGACGGATGTGGGACCAGCGGCGATGGTACTTGACGACCACCTCATGGCACGCCTCAACGAGATACACGCAGCGGGACCGCTGCGGAAGAAAATGAAAAGCGAACGTGACATCGCGGACATGAGCCTGGCGGCGATTGCCAAGGCCATGCGCGAAGAGGACGGCATACCGATCAAAGAGCATCGGTGGCAACGTCACAAGTACCCAGACTCGTTTCTTGGATTCGAGTTTGTGAATTGGCTCGTTCGAGAGTTCCGGGACGTGTCTACGCGAGATCAGGCCACGGAATGGGGGGCCAAGCTGCAGGAACAGGGTCTGCTCGAGCATAGTACGGGCAGACATGGATTCTTTGATGGGTAAGTGGTTCATGCTCGGGCTGGCAGTAGCGAGGTCTGACGACGCCCGTTGAATAGGCACTACTTTTACCGGCTCAAGGGAGAATACGCGGTTGGAAGCACCCCTAAGGGAGGCTGGTTCCGATCCAAACCGCTTGCCCAGACGGCAGACGACGCCCCGCGATCAGGCCATTATCCGTCCAGCCTTCCGAGGACCGTCGTCAAAAAGTCAAAGAAGCGCATTATCTTAAGCCAAAGTATGGTCATCGACATGGACCCCAACAAGGTACGGTTTGTTAGCACATAATGACTCGGCGAAGGATTGAATTGAACTGGTTGTTTTTTTCCCTTGATGAACAACAGAAAAGCGACCAGGCAGAAACTGTGATACTGCATCACGATCTGATCCATAACCCTGCGACCATCTTTCATTTCGAACTGCATTGGATCGGGACCGCGGCACGGTGCATTGAGGACATGTTGCGCGTGTGGACCCGCACCATCGAGCGATACGGGTTGACGCTGGTCGAGGCATACGTCTCGCCCATCAGCGATATCGCAGACCGCAACCCGTTCCAATCATGTTTCCCCGTGCGGCTCGCAGTGCAACCCCCGATCGTGATGGACATCGAAAAACGGGTGCCCGAGCACCGACAGGGCGAGGCGGCGCACTACTTCGAGTACTCACTCCTGCGGCGCTTCGGATTCGTGCTCGACATCGAGGCGACGAATTCGTACCCCGCACACGTCGACGCGGTATACTCGTACCGCCGTGCCCCGTTTGCGTATTCGCAGTTCGTGCACCGGTCAGGCGTGGCATTCGTGCAGGTGCTCGGAGGGACGCAGGGATACCTATTTCTCATAAACCGTCTGATGGGTTCAGGCCGTATCGGGGCTAATCCTGTCGGCGTCGGCAAGGCGCCACGTCCCGCAGCCGGCGCAGAGGAGCTGCGCATCAGACTCCAGGCGTTCTGCGCGGACAAGGAGGCACTGGTGAAGTTCTATGACGAAGAGTTGGCGCAGTTAGTACAGGTGCCTGATGAACCCCCGTTGCTCTCAATATAGTGTATTCGGACCGGTGAAGCGGGGGCAGCAGGCGAGTTCAAGAAAAGATGGGGTGCTCTATTAAGGGTATAGAGTGCGTAGAAACTGGGGCACAGGCAGACAGCGTGTGTCATTGAGGCTATGAGACGTCATGTGCGCTAACGATCATATCACGTCCATTTGGTCGCACGCTGCGGCGATACGGATCTCTTGACAAGGGCTTGCGCATGTCTAGGGACACACACGCGGGGCAGGGGAACGTCAGTGGGTGGGAGGGCAAGGGGATATGGTAATAAAAATAGGCACGAACCGAAAGCGTCTTCTTCGTCCTTGCCACCAGGACCAAGACCAAGGCTTCCGTAGTATTCGCGTACGCGTCGGTACACGCTGTACCCAAGGCCCTCGTAGAGTTCCATCGCAATCGTATTTGTACAGCGGACATACAGGTCGACGAAAAGGCCGCCGTATACGTCATCGGACACGGTCTCGAGGAAGTTCATGAGGACACGCGCGAGCGAGAGGCGGCGGTATTCAGGAGCAACAGACAAAGCAGTAACATGTCCATGAAAGTCGTTCTGCGAGCCTTCGGCCTTGCCTAGAACTGCGGAGAAAGAGGTGGGTCAGCAAACTTGCGCCTTCGTGCGATGAAAAGACCGTTATTTGGGCCAAATACGTGCCATATCCCATCAGTCGACCGTTGGGGTGTTGGGCGGTACAACACATATCGGGCCAACGGGAAAGATAATTGAAATAGAAGCCCAGGCCATACTGTGGAAGAGGGGTAAGTATGGAAGGAACTACGGAGGTGAGAGCGGGTTTTTTGATGCGCACTGTCTCGGTCCAAATATCGAGGTTTCTAGTGGATGAGTGATGAGGACTTGGGCGTGGAAGAACGAGAATGCACGCAACATATTGTTGAATTTGAAAAGGTCGTCAGCTTTGAAAGGACGAATAATGCTCATTGTCAGCAACAGACGAAGAGGGGGGCGGTAAGAACGGAGAGCGTGAGAGGAGCGAGCGTTTGTAAGAGCAGCTGACTGAGATATCGGATCCACTCGGGTCGGCAGGGCACTCGGCACCCGGCCAACTCGTCATCAAAACATCCATCAGCTTAGCATTGTCGGTTAGTCGGGCATTACTCTGCTGTAAATTACAATGAAGTCGTTTCTGATATAATGTATATACGTAGGTGAAAGTGGTACATGCTCATACCTAGGATTGAACAACATGTGAGACGGGAAGCGAGAAATTGAGATCAAGTGAATGGGTGCGTGCAGTAAACAATGACGTGCGTGAGAAGATAAATGAAATGAAATGAAAAGATAACGATCGGAAGAAGAAATCTAAGCGTAGACTTGTGTCGAGGGTTGCGCGGCGAACGGCGGAAGTAGTTGACACCGCCCCTGCTGCTGTGTAGTGCTCTGTTGCGGTGCTTGTGACTCACTTGACGACGATGCCGATGATGACGACGACGACGTCAAATGGGAAAAGGGTCGTGGGAAAGGGAGAGACCGGAGAATTCGGAATGTGGAAGAGCTGTGTGATTGCCTTTTTTCATGTCGTGGCTGAGATACGTGTGCCGGCACAGGAGGGACCGGATACACCTCATGGTCTACTTGGCGTGAGCGGTGATGGTGACGCTCAGCCTTTGGAGGGTCCACAGCCATAGGCCGCTCGTCAGTTGGGGTGCGTGGAGAGAGGGAGGCTTCGGTGGATGACTGGGGAACCAGAGGAGTGAGCCAGATGGGGAAGTGGTGGGCTCGAAATTCCGTGCGAATGCCGGTGTGTGGGTTGAACAAGGGACATGATGGAGTCGTGGTGTGCCATAAGGTCGTCTTCGCTGATGCTCAACTCGAAATCAAGGACGTCGAGGAACTCGCGCTCGATCCGCCCGATGTCGCGTTTGCCAAAGACACCTGTGCACACAGCCCAGTGCACATTCTTGAGTGAAGAGTCATTCAGATACTACGGAGATGTAGGAGTCAGGACGGATGGACAAATGGGGATGCCAAGATGCTCACTTTGCTGGCTACGATGAGGGCACCAAGGAATACACGTTCGTTTGCCCACTCTTCGAGGGCGATGTGGAGGTGAGGCTTAGCCCTGTTCAGATAGACAAGGGTAGCCAAGACGACGGGGAGTTCAACCTCAGCGCGAGTGACAACGTTGTTGACCATTGTGGCGAAGGCAGAGCCCTCGGAGCGGCGTGAGAGGGCACGGCCGCGAGCCGAGTGTGAGGGACGACCCAAAGCAAAGTCAACCGCCTCCACGACAGAGTCGATGAGGTATTCTGGAGTTTGGGTTTTAGGGACGCCTTGAAGTAACGTAAAGGAGGAGCGACTTACCGATGATGGGGCGAGAAAGCTTTTGGTCGACAAGCTCGAGAAGGGCCTGTGGGTGGGTAGCGGCGGGAACGAGGCTGGCTTTGTGCACGGGAGAATAAGACATCATCTTTGTGGTGGGGATGGGAGGCGGGGATGCTGAGGGAGGGCCATGGGATTGAGGACGTTATTATATATCGTGTCAAAGGTGTTTTAGTCGCGCATGCTGAGTCGTCGCAGCCGGGTTTGGCACAGATCTGCCCATCTAGATCGGCTCGGCTCTCTACCACCCGGGCTGAGCCCGCACCACCGTTTCCGAAACTCCGCGACTAGCCACTAATACGAGTCTCATCTATCATGACTCATGACACAAGCCGAGCCCGATCCACTTCTCCATACTCTGTATCCATCCACGTGTATTCCGCCCGTCGGCCCTCCTATCCCCCTCTGTCTTATTATCCACATTGTTTTCGCGTACTTGGAAGCGTTGAATTACCCTGTGCCCCCACCGCAGTTACACGCAGCAGAGCGC
Source organism: Lactarius hatsudake (assembly GCA_024734325.1). Lineage (NCBI taxonomy): Eukaryota > Fungi > Basidiomycota > Agaricomycetes > Russulales > Russulaceae > Lactarius > Lactarius hatsudake. Next base: position 821,801 of record JANSJP010000004.1, on the reverse strand, counting down.
AGTGATGATCCCAATGATGACTTCTAATGGAAATAGATCTTCTTCTTTACTTCATCATTCCCCCGATATGGAAGTCTAGGATCGGTCCATTTGTCAGACGCATCCCATCTTTAATCCGAATCTGCAAACCGATGACAGAGCCTGGATTATTTCAAAGGGCGTCGTCGTGTGCCCCACCATCGTTGATAAATAATCTGACTCGTATGCCCGGATGCAGGCTCGCAAGCTCCGTCGCCTCCCCTGACTCGTCCCTTCGTATTGCGATGACAAACCGTCCGAATAGAATTCTTTACAGATACAACAGAACGAGCGAGAGGCGAGAAGGAATTACGAAGATGTGGCGCAAAAGCGTTCGCTTCCAGAATCGGCTCTCCCCCGAAGCATCACAGCTAATTCGCTTATACAGTAGGTGATGCGAGACGCAGTCGACCAACAATATTCCCCCAACGGGCGTCTTTGTGTTGTTCCAAATGGTCACCGCCACCATTACTCATTTACGCCGGGACAGCCTCCGGCGCTTGTCCGCTGCCACTGGGTACCTTCCCTCCCCGGTTCTTACTCCCTTTGGGGCGACCCCGTGGGCGTTTCGTGCTCGTCGCCGGCGCTCCCTCCGGCAATATTTCGTCGGCTGTGCGTTTGCTGTGTTGCTCACCACCAAGGCGGCGTTCCTGTAGATACCTTGTCGTGCCAAGAGGTCCGGCGTTAGCAGATCGCAGCTCATTTCGGCGCCTACAGCAGACATACTGTTGCGACTTTTCTTCCAGCGTAGTTTGCAAGGTCGGAAGTGGAGGTTGTCCGAGCTCCGCTCGAAGCGCATCAACGTCGCGCTTTGCCGTGGCATACTCGCCGTCCGTGATTTGTTGTATGCGTGTACGAAGCTCGGTGCACCTGCCGCGGCTGGGTTAGTATGTTGAGCCGTTCGGCCACGGGGTCGGCGATGAAACCTACTCGTTATTGAGTTGAGCCTCCATCATGTCGGTCTGCCCGCAAGGGAATCGTCAGAAATGATATTACCGATCGTATCGATTCCTGCAGAAAGCCAGCATACCCATACCTTGTCACGATCTTCGTTCACCTGATAAATGGAAACATGTGTTGTTAGTTTCGACAATTGTTCACAGGAAGGCACCGTATTCCCAAATGGGGAGGATACCGTTTAAGGTGAAACGCACCTCTCTCAGGCAGTTAAGTAGCCTCGCCCGCTCGCTGTCAAGTCTAGTAGTACATCAGATGGGATGGCAGAACCATACGTATGGCGGACAGGATTCGTGAGTTTACGGAGATTGCGAAAGAAGTTCGAACCTCACTTATTTGTTTGCTCCTTGAGATCCTGTATCGATCTCATCTTCTGTTCTAGCGTGGCGTGCGCCGACAGTATGTGGGCAGTTTGCAGTTGTAGTGTCAGAGCATATTTCCTATACACAAACCGGTGCCTGTCAACTTCCGTTCGCCCAAATACACATACTGTGGAGTCATGGCAAGTGTGGCCAAAAATAAACCACGACCAGTTGGTAGTACGCCCCAAGCGGCGAATACCAACGGCCAGTTGTGGAAAAGAAACCAAAAAACCTTACTTGAGTTCTGCTGTCTTTGCGAGTTGGACGAGGTTCTTGGTCCAGTCGCCTTGGGCGACGAGTGGAGTACCACCAGTCTTGCCGGCCTGCGCCGGTGCCTGCGTGCTGGTGCTTGCACTGGCCATCGAGAAAAAACGCAAACACAAGAGTGGCTGGGGTCTGATCGTTGTGTGTTTGAGGAGTGGAGTGGCCGGGGGTCTTCGCTCTTCCGTATTCCTACGCGCGCGTGTGTGCATGCGTGTGCATTCCGACACGTTTGCACCCGCGGCTTGGCTTCTGGTCGTCTGCCTAGCCAGCCAAAAACCGAGACTGGGTCCTGAGACGAACTCATTCATATCACAACGAAACAATCAAACAGACTCTTTTCACGCCGCTGCTATATCTTGACACGTGTCTTGGTGATCGTCGCGCCTGTCTACGGTTGTCTTGTCACAGATTTCGAAACTGCATCCATCCAAATCTCCGTACTGCATCTTCCGATACAACTCGATCTGCTCCAATACTTGGTTCTTGTCTAGGCCCTTTGCACGCCCGTAGCACACGAAAGTAGTGCGGGAAAAGAAGGTCGTTCTTTTTTCGGTAATCTCTGCATAACCTTTTTCACCCGCTTAGCGTGCAACGATGGAGAACCTAGGCAGAATCAACGAGGATATGCGGCAGAATACGGAAGCTGTTTGTCCGACTTGTCGAAATGCAGCTGACTTCTGCGATCGTCGTCCAGTCAAGAGGGTGCTTTTGCTTGCACTCGACCTCAGCTCAGTGCAAAAACTGTGTACATGTACTGTAAGGTCGTCCGAGTCTTTGTCCTTCTGGCTTAGCCATGACATCATTCTCTACCTCGATCTCGATTCATGCACACCCGTAAAGGGGTACATCATGATTTCGGCTGGAGCTTGGCACCTTCTCCTCGGTAACTTACTTAACATTGGCCAACAAAACTATCAGAATGGAACGAAGCAAGCCATTGTTTCAGCATCGAACGTCGACTGGGTGTAGGTACGGGGTAAAAGTCCGAGATCGCCCGACAGTATTTCCGCGGAAGGAGCTTAGCGTGTTGGTTCGATGGAGTGGAGCACATCAGAAAACACGTTTATATTGTTCTGTCAAAGTAATGGACCCTACCGTGTATCCATCGTTGCACGCCTCCTAGCCAGAAACGGGCACATTAATCTAGAACACTAGCCGTCCTATGTCCCCCTGACCCGCTTCCGTCCTTGGTATACGGTATGTTTCACTTCCGATCTGTCTGTTCAGTATTTGCAGAGGAAGGGACAAGCGTGCGAAAGGCAACGGATCCATGAGGTACAGGCACATAGGTCACGTAGAAGGTGCCTTTTCGGGAGTGCTACCATCGTGCGTTCGTATCGGAACATTTCGAAAGGTGGTCTTCAGTTGTTTCGGACAACAAGGATTCGTTGCTGCGCGGGGCATCATGGGATAACTGATAGCCCAGTGGCCTATCAGATGGGATAAGCGCTCGATTCGACATGTGGCCCTGGCAGCGCAGTAAGCACGTGCGATTGACACACATGTAGGCCACCTGTCGTAGGTGAAGGACAGGTGAAACCCGGGGTGAGAATACAGCATACAGCGCCCTTCATGGCGTTTGTGGGGCAGAAAGATAAAATGATCGCTAATTGTGTTCGTCCTTCTAGACACGATCACTAGGTGGGATGACCATGTCGAGAACCCCAACGTTGGACACGACCAGGACACAACACAGGTCCTTCATCAGACAAGCAGTAATAGCATGAGCGCGATCGCGGCGAGACCTCGAGCTTCGAGCTTCAAGGCATGTTACGCTGAAGTTAATAACCGTAGGACGGATCTTGACAGTATCTTTGGTAGCCAAATGGTCACATGCGGAACAACGGTGGGTACCGCTTCAGTATCATAGTGGGTGCTGCCGCGTGATGGGATACTGTCACGGTATAGCCACGGTTGACTGAGCGTTTGGACGAAAGGGGATTGATGGCTAACGTCTAACCGTAATGGCAAACGCCAAACGCTTGTTGCTCAGACATGTGTTCTATCTGTAAATAAGGTAAGCATTCCGGTCTACAAGGCTGGGACAAGCTTGCTTCATGGGTCCAAAGTCCAAAAACTGTCATTCCGTACCAATTCTGTACCATAAATATCTACAAAATTAAATTTTTAAAAATTAAAAATATGCCAATAATTAAAGGTAATGGGTATAAAAAGACACGAGAAATGCAGCGGCTCTGACGGTAGAAGGATACGAGATACCTGCTCCGGGAAGCCGCTTCAAGGTGTTTATGCAAAAACGTCATACTATGACAATGTCTCAATCACCCGATAGAATCTGGGACCGAATCCAGCAGGCATTAATCCATGTCTTACGTTCCACACATATGGGTGGTACGCGAAAAAGATCCAACATACTAGATGATACGTACACTAGCACGAGTCTTCATTCATAAAATACAAATTACGGGTTCGAGGCGGGTGCTCGTCAAGGAACATATATCTTGGAGAAACCCTCGACACTGTACAATCAATCAATATCAAGACACTGAGCCAAACTACCGAGACGGACTCACGGTTGGCGGCAGCATGGGCACGTATGCTTCGATGCCGAGAGGCGGGATGCAAGATTCTGACGACAGTCGTCACAGAGCGCTAGACATCTAGTACACCAACGTCATCCGGTGAGATGGGGCCATGCGCTAGATAAGGGAGACACTCACCGGCAGGGCCAGCAGATAATTTGCCGCTCCTCAACAGTGCAGATGACACAGTTTCTTCGGGACTCGGTGTTTGCGGTGTTTTGCTGGCTCGCTTTGCCTCTCTTGTCATCAACAAATGCTTCCCATGCACTTTCCTCGTGGTCAGCCACATCTAGTTGACCAGAGACCAGGTTCCTATATCTCCGACGCGTCAAAGGTGATGGCGACGTATTTGTCATGTGAGCCAGTAGAAGCGACGCAGTGGCGGACGACGAAGTGGTAGCAGAGATGTCGTTATATAGCGCCAAAGTGTCGACTTCTTCATCTGTGGTGTCGCTATCGTTGTCGTCATCGTTTTGGGGAACCAGATTGCTAGAGGGAGAAAATTCTTCATCGTCATCACTGAGCGCCTCGCCGGAAAGAAAACGCTCGTATAGATCTTGATGGGCAGTAGTGGTGGTTTCACCTTCTTGAGAGGCGGTGGCTAACTGAACGTCGAGAGGTTGATTCTGTCCACTATAGGGGGTCTGTGGCCGAAGGAAGACGGGTTGACCACGCAGAATACGTCCCATCATCCGCCCATATCCTAACCCAAACCTAGCAACGGCATAACAAAATCTCTTGCACTCCATGAACCATGTCGTATCCACCAAGGGGTCGTTTTGCGGAGATGGGGCCACTTTGACGTGCCTGATCTCGTTAGAAAAGCCTTCCTTCCGTGTGCGGCGACCTTCGTGGTCCTCAGTCGCGTGCGTGATGGATGACACCCCAACACGATTCATCTCGACTTCACCGTATTGCACTTGGTACTTGACGATTTCCGAGTTCTCGGTGAGAGAGATGCCGCTAACTTCGTTTCCCAGGCCAGCGACGCTCGTTGCTTCAAGGCTGGCGATGCCAAGGCGGAGTAATGCGCTGGAAAAGTCTTCATCCCATTTCGGCATGAGAGACGCGGCATGTCCGACGAAGAGACGAGTAACAGAACCCTCTAATAATAATTGCGTGAGGATATTGAGGGAAAAGGCGACCAGAATCATGAGGAGAAGCATCGAGTCAAAGATGCAAGATACGTAGTTGAGCAGCGGGTACGAAGACGGTGAGAACCAAAGAACCGAGTGGAAATGAATGAGCGTTAGCATCGAGCAGATAGTCGTCGGGATTAAACGCTGATTAGACCAGCTCTGCTTTACTCCAATGAAGTGGATCATTGAAAGCTGAGACGATGTCAGCTGCATTGTATCTCAAGCAGTGGTTACTTGCCTGGAACAGGGGCACCAAGAGGGTGAAAATGACGTTCACGTCTGGGCGGGAGGGTAGCCCCTCTGGTTTTACCAGATGGGTTAGAGGTGAGGAATAGAAGTGCAGCATGAAGGCGTAGCCAAACTTTGAACATGGTCAAAAAAAAGTAGATTGAGCGGGATAGAAAGGGGCAAACCAAGTTGAACGGTGACGCATTAGTGGTCCCAACGCCTTCCAACCCTCTGGTCAGAGCACCGACGCACAACGCTCCGCATATGGCAAGAAATGTGGACCAGCAAATCTCATCCATTTCCTTGCGGGCCGCCCAGTCATCCAACAACTGGAGGGGCTTCCAAGACGTAGAAGAAAGGTAATCCGAGGCCTGCAAGGCCAAAATTGACCAGAGAACAAGTGATTTGGAGATGTAGTACATAGTTGGCAGTCTGAGGACCGTCCTGGAGTAAGTTGATGACAAATCTATGGGAAATATTGAAGGGAGAATCATGCGCAAGAGGACCCAACGGGTTCGCAAGTCGTGGGCCGAATGAGTGTGGTGCAATGGGGGTCGCCGACTTGGCACAACAATGTTTTGTATGCGGTTCAAGAGCAGTGCCTTTGTGTAGATAAAGAAGTGTTCGAGACCATTGAATAGGTGTGTCTTACCATCGCGAATAGGGAGACAGCATATCCCGACGCGAAGAACGACCAGGGGCCAGGATAGGGGGGGAATGCAGAGGGCGGAGGAGTGGCCATGTGTGTTGCGGGCGCAGCAGAATCAGTGCCGTAGCTTAACAAGTAGGATATTGCTTGATTTGACTCTGCTTCTCTATCCAAGAGTCTGTCTAGCGACCGAAGACGGACAAGGAAACGGGACGGGGTGTCGAGGAGGAATTTGAGAAAGTTTCTGTAAACGGACGATGGGGCGGGATTGTCCATATGGCCTGAAGAGAAAGACACGAAGTTCGCGGGAAGACTCATATAATGATACGGGAAAGCATGGGCGAGTGGAACACGGACCCGAACAGGCGCTCACCCCAATTTCTCCGCTCCGAGTGACCTCAATGCTGCGTCGCTGGCTTTCCCTTCTGCGGTCCACCACTAATGTTCCGAAATCACGGCGGCACATCTCCAACCTAGCGCGATACCCAAATATCCAGAACTTTGCGTCCTCCTTGGCTCACACCCAGCCGCACTTTTCTCTGTCACCAGAGAACATACAAATTCTGTCGACCCCAGCCGAATTCTATACCCAGCTGATTGTGAGACATTCGTTTCAGTGATTTCTCGAGACTGATCTTTCTTCAGGATTTAATCCGAGGTGCAGAAAGGCGGATATTCATCTCGTCACTTTACATCGGATCTGCGGAGACGGAACTTGTGAGCGAAATTTAGACAACCAGCTCGCTCCAGTTAGGACTTAGGACTCACTTTGTCAGATAGAAACCATACGTGATGCGTTGCATCGAAAACAGTCCCTCCGCGTTTACCTACAGCTGGACTACAATAGGTCGACAAGGCCCGGGCCATCCTCAACCGTTGCTCTCTTAGGGCCGCTGCTCAACGATTTTCCAGACCGGTGTCACATCTCTCTCTTCCGCAGCCCCAAGCTCAAGGGTGCCCTTTCCAAGCTTGTTCCTCCGCGGTTCAACGAGGGATTTGGGACATGGCACGCAAAAATTTATGGCGCCGATGACAGCGTCATCATCAGCGGGTAATGAGTCCACAATCCTACAAGTTTGAAAATCATTGACGTTCCGTTGTGTAGTGCTAATTTGAATAAGTCGTATTTCACGGATCGACAAGACCGCTACTTGGTGTTTTCTTCAGCTCCAGAATTATCGAACTATTGCTTCGACTTTTTGAAGACTTTGTCCTCTTTCTCGTACGGTTTACTCCCTTCGTCAACACCGAGCAGGACTACGACTTCCCCTGTGCTCCACTGGCCACACTCGCCAATGTCCCCCCAACAGCATTGAACACCAAGGCGGCCTTGCACTTTCTAGCCTTCAGCGTCATTACACAGCGAAGAGCGGCGAATGTCCAAGAGCGACTCCAAAAGGAGGACTCTGTACTACTTTTTCCTGTCATCCAGGCCGGGCAGTTCGGCGTTCGAGAGGAAGAGGATTGCTTGAGGCTGCTTTACGACCACTTGAGAGTCGCTGATGATCGAGACACGACTTCTGACTTCCATCCACTGTTGAGTTTAACTAGCGGATATTTCGGACTCTCCGACTTTTACAAGAATCTGATCCTCCGCTCGCGTGTTCCCACCCGTATTATTTGTGCTAGTCCTGAAGTGCCTTTAGCTTTTCTTCTTCGAAACGGATGATGGCTAACTTTTGTCAATCTCTAGGCAAATGGTTTCTACGGTTCCCAAGGAATATCTGGTCGCCTTCCTGAGGGTTATACGTGGCTCGAGCAGCGATTCATGGCAGCCGTGCGTGCCTCTCACTCTCAGGATCACCGACACATTTCAGGGCTGGTGGATCTCAAAGAATGGAACAGACCTGGCTGGACCTACCATGCAAAAGGTACGCTCACTTCTTCGTGGTTCTACCTGTGCGTTCCAATTATCTCCCTATTTATCCGCAGGCATTTGGCTTTCACCAAAACCGGGCTCTCTACCAATTCTCACACTCTTTGGCTCTACAAACCTGAACTCGCGTTCTGCACAACTCGACACTGAATTGTCCTTTGTGATGCTTGCGAACTCTGTAACCGTTAGAAAAAAGCTTCAGCTCGAGCTTCAAAGGTTGAACGAGTTCGCAGAAGATTGGAAAGGGGACCAAAGGAATGTGCGAGTCATCACAAAAGTACTAGCCCGCCTTTTGAGCGGATATCTCTGAGCTCAGTCCCCTGCTCTGGTGATTCCTGACTCCTCGCCTAAAACCCGCTGTATCCTAATTGATTTGTCCTTCACGGTTGCCTACAATCACAGGTACTCGTAATATCACCCAACTCATACGTTCACACACATTCTGTGCTAGACAGCGCGTAGCTAGGGTACAGCGCAACTAACTAAAGACCCACCGTACACGGGTGTGATACCATTTATTCAACATATATTTAAAGCATGGACTACAATTGAATGGAAGATCTAGTCTGGATGCCCGTAGAGGATGTGATCCAGAACCGTGGGCGCTCATTTACCTATATTGATATCTGCAGACCTCTCAGATTTGATGGCAGGGTTCGTAGTCAACGCCCACGGTTCTGTATCGCACTGTATTCGCTTGGGAGCACGAGTACGAGTGGCCAAATCGTTGTCGGTGGTCATCATTCCGCCAGTAACGCTTGAGTCACACATTTCTTGTTCCATCAAATTCAGGTGTGAACTAGCTACTGTAAGGGATAAGTACAAAATTGATGACCGTAGACAAAAATGGTGAAATTGATGACCGGTTGCGAAATAATGATCGCCACCGACAGCATATAAGTATGTTTGACTTTCATGCAAAATCTCATGCCCCATCGGTGCTTTTAGCCAGCTTTCCGCCCTGTACCTGCGTGGCAATTGGCGGCACAACGTATTCAAATTTCCGAGAGTCCAGGGTGAACGTAACGGGGCCCTATCGTTCCTCGCCACAATCAGACGGTGCAAAAAAGGACGTAGTCCGTGAGTGTCACCTCATTGGTTAGGCTAACGTTCATCATGGCCCCAAATCTCCCATCTGTCAAGTTGCTAGAGCGACTTGTTTCGTCTGGATGGAGGTAAAGGATTTACCCTTAATTTTCTCTGGGGCGTATTGGGTGCCCATGTACTGCAGAAACGAATCGTACATGGTCCGTGACTGATCTGCTGACTTTTTTCTCGTGTAAACGGAACCGGATCGCGTGCGGCATAAAAAAGAGGGAGATATGAACCATGGCGCGGTGGAAGTCGGGCTTGCTACCCTTAGAAGTATTTGCCATGAGGGTGAATTGGGATACACACAGGATTTCTCCCTGTATTTCCTTGACGTTGGCTTTCCACATGTCGCCGGCGGAACGAGCGAACGCCTTGAGAGTTAATCTGGGTCGGATCAGAAGTCATGAGTATCACAGGGGATAAAGTTCAGCGACGACCAAATGCAATGCGAAGGCCCACATCTTCTTCGCCAGGGTCTCGATGTCGGAGACATTATCATCTGTGGGGATGATGTTCTCAGTCGGTTCGAACACTCTCACTTGACGGTATCGATAAGATACGATATGTACCAACACCGATGCCAACGAGTACCATCAAACCCCGAGAAATTTCGGAAACCATTTCGCCATCCACTGTAGGGGTCATCAGAAATACCAGAATATAATAATATAATAATGAGAGACCTGTGACAGATGCTGAGAGGACGCGTTGGACCACGGCTCTCATCGTGTTGTGAGCAGAAGTAGTCACGTGTTACGCGAAATGGTCTATCAAAGCATTCGGAATTATCCGTGCTACTTCTTCACACACAGACGTTATGCCTGCTCCAGAATCAGTGGTCCTAGAAACCAGTCTGGGTAACATCCACCTGGAGCTCTATTGGGACCATGCCCCCCGAGTATGTCCTTTCCTTTCCAAATCTTACCATCGACTAACCGCCGGGTTTTTCCAGACCTGCGAAAACTTCGCACAGTTGACGAAGCGTGGTTACTACAACGGCGTGGTATTCCACCGCATTGTTGCCGTACGTTGTTGTCCTAGTTCTGTTAGTGGCGTCAGACTGTGCTGACCATGTGAAAGGACTTTATGGTTCAAGGCGGTGATCCAACTGGCACAGGCCGAGGTGGCACCAGCATATATGGCCAAAAGTTGTACGTTGTATTGTCGCTCTTCTCCGGCATCGAACGAGTATGAACGGCTCCATTGGCTGATTTAGTGAAGACGAGATCCACCCGGAGCTACGGTTCACAGGTGCTGGGATTCTCGCAATGGCCAACGCGGGCCCGAACACCAACGGTCTGCCCACTTTCTCGCTGAGCGAACCCCCATTACTCAACGTTATCTAGGTTCGCAGTTCTTTTTGACGTTAGCTCCGACACCATTTCTGGATAACAAGCACACGATATTCGGCCGTGTAAGCTCGGGAATGCGCGTTCTGCAGCGCTTGGGAGCAGTGGCAGTCGACGCTCAGGACCGGTCTGTACAACAAATTTTTCACCTATGAGAATCGTTGATCGATGTCCCCCGACCGAACAGGCCACGTGAAGAGGTCAAGATACACAAAGCTCAGACGGGGTCTTGACCGGAACGAACGTTTGGCGTACGTATCTGAGTTATGTTCTCTTTTTTCTTCCCAGGAGAACTCGCCCGAAACGCACTTGACTACGGTGCGGCGCCCGCGCCCTCCTCTTCAACGTCCGCCAAGGGTCATCAGAACAGTAGCCCGTACTGTATCCTACATGCCGACACCTGATTTTAATGATCTTAACGTACAAGACGCCGCAAAGCATCCTTTGTGCTCGTGGCGCCCGCTTCGTAACTTGCCGCTATGCACCCTAAAATCTCGAAAAGCCACCGCTCAGTTCCGCGTGAAATGAGGTTTCTCGCGCCCATGACTTGACCCGTGTGAATGTGTGGGCGCTTCACTGCATGGGGAAGCGGCTGCGCACCACTTCAGGCAATGTTTGCTGATCATAGGCTGGTTCAACGGTTATGTTTATTTCAGCCTGCCAACTGTCACTCACACCCAAGAATCGTTAGCGTGAATGTCCCAACTTGAAAAGAATGCGTAAGCTAAGCCATATTGGAGAATCTTCCTAAGACGTATACATATGGACTACTATAAAGAGACAACGATATTCCCCAGCAAATTTCTTTGTGAGAAATGGGAAACAGAGCAAGATCTATTTGCTCTCACACGCGGTGGGTAATGGTGTTATGAAAGTGTACACGGTGCTGGAATACAGACAAAAGGACAAATCCACCCCAAGATAAGATGCCTAGCGACGGCGCCCGAGCACGTTTTTCAGGCGTGGTCGAGTTGGAGTCTCGTCATTCAACAGGGGCGGTCGAAGGCGGGGTGCCGTCGAAGAAGAGGGTATTGCGACACGACCTTGGGATTGGCTTGCTCCCGCCTGTCGTGACGTGTAACGACCAGCCTGTGACGGGATCTGGCGCGAAGGGTCAGGCAATTCCTTCGCTATGAGGATCTTCCCCAACCCAATCGTCGTCTGCACCGTCCGTATCGTCTTTGATGACGGGATCATCGACGAACGCAGTGGGTTCGTTAGTCATATCAATCTCCGACGGTGAGATATCCAGGTCCTCGTCCATAGCATCAGCTTCTGCCTGCTCCATCTCCTCGTCTTCATCATCCGTCATATCTTCGTCATAAATGCCGCCGACCGGTTCCCCGATCCAATCATCGTCTGGCTCGCCGTTGCCAAAGTCCCACACGTCGAGGATCGTCGCGTCGGATCGGTGGCTGGCCGCCACACACCAACGACCCTCGAAAACGACTTGCCAAACACCGTGAATGTTTGAAAGGAATTCACGGACGACCGTGCCCTCGCGGACATCCCACATCTTCAGAGTGCCGTCCGATCCACTGAGAACTTTGAATTCGTCGTGCTGGAAGCAGGTAATCGCGCCAGTATGTGCGGCTAACATATGGCGGACCTCGCCCGAATCAGGATCCCAGATGCGGAGCGTAGAATCGGCTGCGGCAGAGACCAGGTGTGACGGTGACAAGCCAAGGAGGCCAACCAGAGATGTGTGGCCGGTCAGAGTGTATTGGCAATCCCCTGTTCTCAGGTTCCAAACCCGTACTGTGCCGTCCATGGATCCTGAACACGCTTGATGGCGGGTAGAATCGAGGACCACGCTGTAAACTGTGACACCTTCTCAGAACAATGAATATGGAGGCACTTGTGACGGTACCGACCTTTCTGGGTATGTCCAACCAATACCCACTTGCAAGTCCCAGTAATGATGTCCCAGACACGGACCATGGAGTCATAACTCCCAGAAACAAGAGTGCGTCCTCTTGCAGCAAGTGCACGGACGGCGTGTTCGTGGCCCTCGAGGTGTAGCTTATGATAAGGATTCTCATCGACATCTTCCTGAAAATGCACAACGGCAATCAGTTCACGAGCGTCAATCACGCCCCAGCCGGAATGACTCACATCCGCAGGGTCAATATCAGCTTCGTCAGCGCCGTCGAATCTGTACTCTGGTTCACCAGGTCGGGGGAGATCCCAGACCCTGAGGGAGTGGTCTCTACTTCCTGTCACAATCAAAGGGCGCTTGGGCCATTTCTCCTTGCGGACATTTCCGTGATCATCCTCGACGTCCACCCACTCAGGTTTGACGATGGCCAGACATCGCACAGTGCTCGTGTGCCCACCAAATACGTGCGTGCAACGCCCGGTTGAGAGGTCCCAAATACGGACAGTCCTATCAGTGGAGCCACTCACGAGGGTGTCCTTGGTCGATGCAAGGGCCCACACACCTCCCTCGTGTCCAGAAAGGGAGCGTAGAAGAAGACCGCTAACTGGCGAGTAGACGTGAATCGAGTGGTCGTCAGAGGCGGATATGATACGGCCCCTGGATAAGAGCAAGCAGGTCACGACCGAACGGCCGTGAGCAGGGAACGCCAAGTGTCTAGGCTCAGGGTTGTTGATCCACCTGGTCCGTGTAAGGTATCTCGACTTGAATAGGACCTTATATGGGTTAGCGAGAGATAAGTCATTGGGATGTGGTAAGCCTGCTCTCCGCCGACGCCGTATCAACGCCTCAGCAAAAGCGCGTTCGGAATCCCCGCCAAACCACAGTTTCTCGCTCTTCAGCAAGTCGCGCCAAAGAACGGGATCAGAGTCGATAATATTCCGCCATGATTTGGAAACCCGTGACGCCCGGGCGATGCAGTCAAAAGGGAGAAAGCTGAGTACATGAGAAACGAGTTCAGGGGGGAGGAGAGTGAGGAAGTCGCGAGCAAGAATAGGTGTTAGAACAGAGTGCACTGTCCGGAGAACTGGCAGTGGGGAGTGTCGGAGAAGGGTTATCAAGAGATGAGACTGCAGTTGGGCTGGCAATCCAGAGAAGTGTGTGACAAGAGAAGGGAGGGACATGAGGGTGGAAAGTGAGGCATCGGGTTGAATAGGAAGTTGGGGTTGAGGAGACGATGCACCGCTGGGGGGAGCAGAGGGCCAGATGTTTGGTGGCGGAGATCCATGTGGTGAGGGTAAAGGAGATGGGGGGGCGGCAGCGTTCACGGTAGAAAGCTTGGGAAGTACGGGCGCGGCTTTGGCTTTCTTCCTCGGTGGGGGTGTGTGGCTTGCAGGTTCCGCAATTGTTTCGATCCCCTGCATCATGCCATCGTTGTCATAGGATCGCTTCCTTGCAAAGCGGTCAACGGCCTCGATGAGGCCAACTGACTTGGACGGGCCCGCACCGTCGTCCGACTTGACTAAACGCCACCCCTTTCCTCCGATTAGTTCGTCCTCTGGTAAGAGATCATCACCATCGTCATTGTCACGGAAAGTTGCGCGAGATCCATTTGGAAATACCAGAGGAAATTGGCGGAACGAGGGCGGTAATGGAGCATTTAAGAGTGGGTATTTCTGAGGGTCCTGAGGAATGGATGGGTTCGGGAGAGTTGGTAATGGGATAGGTGCGTAAGTCGTGGTCGTCGTGGTTGTGGTCACAACGCTGAGAAAGCGCGTCAATGATGAGTTAATTGAGTGATATGAGTAGCTTACGTCGTTGTATTCACGGACGGCGCAAGAATAAGTGTTGGCCTTTGATTTGAAGACATGATTTAAAGGCGGAAGCGGATGATCCCGCGGAGGAAAGTAAACTAACTGACGGCGAACGGGCGACGGGCCAAAGAGACTACTCAGCGTCACAGTGTCACCGTCACGCTCCTCGCCTCTCTGACTCGCTCGCCATCACGTCATGTCTCGCGTAAGTCATCGCACGACCACGAATAGGTATCTTTTCGTGCATAAAACCTCATCTACACGAATGCCGTACGCTACTGATCAAGGGTGTTTCCGTGCTATCATGAGGTGCGGCGCCAATATGTTAGCTAACATATCGTGAGGAAAAACGCGGTCTCCTTTTGGCGCTCAGAGGCGTGGGATGAGTACGGGACCCCCGCGCGGCCTGCGCCTCCATCGAGTGACTACGTCCGAAACCCCCCCTTTCAATGGGAGTCGGGGATCTCCATTCTAAAAACAACATAAGCTGCAACACCTGCACTTATGGCCTGGGGAGTGGAAAAGGTGATGCGACGACGATTTTCATGTCCGAGCTTCGCAAGAAGTGGGGTCGTCATGAGACCTTGGGCGATGAAGGAAATTTTCTTGTCTATGGAACACAACAGGGCGCAATGTCGCTATGTGGATGGGATGTGGGCGCTCAATGAGAGCTCGAGCGTCTACTAGGAGGACCTGATAACTCCTCTGAGCGACACATGCCCCCTGAGGACGAGACGCGAGTTCTCCCTCTATTGCTAGTTCACTTCCCCTCACACAATGCGGAACGCTGATGGCTCGAGTTCTTGACAATTTGGCATATGATGGAGCCAATAACGGAGGAGTACGCATGGAGCCTCAGACATGCACATTTCGAACTGTTCTTCGATTGTGCAACGTAATGCCCGTGCAACACGCACGGGAACACGAATGAGCTTCGTTCGGCGTTGCAATGGAAGAATCTACAGTGTCCTTGGAAAGTTGCGAAATGAAGACCGACGCTCACGGACAATAGGACTAAGGCTATCTATCTGAAGGGGGTTAGAACCACAAGTTAGAGGTGCGAGAAGTAAAGGACACAAAAAAACCCGCATAGGCCACGAGGGGCATGAGGCGGGAAAATTATGCTTAGAACCACCAGTCCTTTGGCTCGAGTTGCGATCCAGAAACACAATCAAGAAAGCAAATGAAGTCAGTAAAAATGATACTCTAGGGAACTCCCAGAGGTCCACTAGAGTTTGGCCAAGACAAAAGAGAATTAAAGGGGCAGAAACCATCAGGGAGAATAGCTGTGAAGGCAGGCTACTTCTGTGTTGTCTACGAAGTAGGCCATCATCGTTTGTGGTGACCTATTACTGCCTCCCGTCCGCTCCGGTGAAAAAGAAAGCATACGAGGTAAGTTTTCGCCAACGAGAATAATCTGAGCGCTCAATTCCACGAGGCGCACGTCGTGTTAATGAATCACGATACCACAACGAAAAGCATCCGTAGGTGAGACACCAATGAACCCACTACCTGGATCGAACGAACAGACGTACAAACAAGCATGTTTCCACACAAACAGAAATGGGACAGGCAGGGCCACGGTGCTGTGAGCTCAGTGGAGAAAGAGCAACAAGGAGGGCACCGATAAGTTAGAATGCTGTAATGATGCGCATGAGGGAACCGTCACAGAGGCTCAGTAGAAACGCGAAGAGACTAGCCAAAGATATCAGGTTAAGCCATTGTCTAGGGGGACAAAGGATAGACCCAGACCGTGGGTGTGGGAGTAGTTGCGTCTCTAAGAAAAATGCTGCCGGGGCACCTAGCGTTGCGAAGTTTAGGTCAATAAGGAAGCAATGAGGTCAATGCAGCCACGACGTGAGAAGGGCGGTGAACCGAACCGGAGCTGAGATCAGACCGAACTACCAAGTCGGGGCTGATTCGTTGATTCACCATCAAGCCAGGTACTCGTTAGCCAGCTCGCAGAGTCTCTCCCTCACACACTCCCGGGGATACTGTTCCCATACACACTCCTCTCAACACCCCATTTTTGGTCCGCTTAAGCCTTCCAGACTGTTTTCTTCCTATTTTGGTCCTCCAGGTCCTCAACCTCTTCCTTTCGAACTCTATCAGTCTCTCGCCTTCTGCCCGTGAGTAACACAATCTTGCATTTTTATTTGTCGATATATCTCCTTCTCCACGCGCGATGTCTTTTTTCTTTCTTTCTTTGTAATTCTCCCCTTTTTGCCTTTTTTCGTTTTTTTTTTCTGCGGGGCATATAGTCCCCTATCGTTCCATGGTCCAACTGGCGTTTCTTCAGCGACCCTGCTTCGCTGTTCCCCTTCATTCCGCTAAGCATGACCGTGATGTCGACTCATCCCATCGTCCTCACCCAGTGTTATCCTTCACAGCCTCGTTACCTCATGTCGCATCAATACAACAATCAGTCCGTTCCCATACATCCACAAGACCAGCAACACCTCTCCCACTCTATGCGACCAGCGTCTTCGCCGATACCAATCGATCCTGCTCTCTCGCTTTATTCGCCCTCATATTATCCATACCATACCCAACAGCACCCTCAAGTGCCTCAGCAACTTTCATTGGTCCCTAGTCTATCATCACCCTCCTCTCAAGCTTCTGACACTATGAGCACGCCCCCAACCGAGCAAATGTCATTCTCAGGTCCGAACAAGCGCCCACCCTCTGCTGGCACGCTCGACAATGATAACGATAGCAGCAAGCGCCGTAGGGAGGATGATAGCGTTACCCCCGCTGCCGATGGAAGTGAGCCCAAAGCTAAGCCAACACGGGGTTCCCGGTCAGTTGTAACCTCTTTCCGATCGCAGTCGCCTGACATGAGCCGCAGAGCCTGTACGGTTTGCCGGCGCCTTAAAATGAAATGCGTAGGTGCCGAGCAGGGACCTCCATGCAAGCGTTGCATTGCTGGGAGTCACGAATGCATATTCGAAGAATCTAATCGTGGAAAGCGCACTTCCAAGTATGCCGTTTACTCTTCAATGAATCAGTCATACGAACGCTCAGCCCTAGTACTAGAAAACACGAGCTCCTGACAAGGTCTCTCAGAAAAATGGAGCGTACCTTGGATACTGTGCTCAAATCTATCGGCAACCCCAGCATTGCATCGGGCATGGTTTCGCGATCTCCATCACCACCGAATCCTAACAACAATGCCACACAAGCTCTTCTCTCACAGGTTGACCAACCTCCCTCGCCCTCTTCGTCCACGAGACCTCCACCAGCACTTAATCCTCCGACCTCTCCAAAGCTCCATTCTTTACCAGACAATAGCCTCAATCCACTGGGTTTACTGGCAGAGGCAAGCCTCGCTAACCGCCGCGCCCATGCTGCAAGCTCAGGCAAAAAAACTTCGGGAATGGCTCGTCCTCCTGCACCAATGGGTGTTGCTAGTGACGCCTACTTCAAGCCTGGTGGGGAGAATGCTTGCTTTCGAGATCCTTTCTTATCACACTTCTCGCAGGCCCTATGACTATCCTACCCCTACGGCGACTTTTCATTGAGCGTCAAATTCACCCAGAGATGCTCAGTTTCGTTTCAACCGAAGAGGTTGTTGCCCTGTTTGATATGTAGGTGCCGTTTGAGTAACGGGTTTCCCCTTCTAATTTTTATCGCAGCTATTTTGAGCATCTTAATGTGCGTGGCGCCATGGTCCGAAGGTTCGGATACCCTGACGTCCAATCAGATTCACTGTAACCTGCTCGACCGAGATTTTCACACACCTTCCTTAGTGTGCTCCCGGTCACCCATTCTGCTGACCTCAAGTAAGTCTTAGCACACGTCTTTTGAGGGGTTCACTGAACGCTTTCCAAGTATGCGCCGTATCGGCGAGATTCTACACCGCTCGGCCAGAGCTTCACGGAAAGCTTACGGAGATATCCAAGAAGTTAGCGTTTACTGTTCCTGCCCAAGGATATAAATCTCTGGAGATTGTTCAAGCCTATCTCTTACTTTCCCTCTGGGGCACGGGCCCTGTTGAACGATACGAGCAAGACAGAACTTGGATGCTTCTTGGTATGGCAATCCGGTAAGATTCTACTGGTTCGATCTTCCCACAGATCCCATGGGACTGACAATGTGCAGCATGGCCACGGACCTGAATTTACATCGCAAGTCCTCTACAGTAAGTCCAGATACGCCGGATGGGAAAGCTCGGGACCTGGAGGTGCATAATCGGGAACGCACATGGCTGGTGTGTTACAGCCTCGATCGCAGCACCAGTGCCCAAATGGGAAAGCCACACTCAATTAAGGAAGAGTGAGTGAACGTGACCTAGTGTCATTGTGCTGATTCTACAATCCCTTTCAGTTGCATCATCCGTAATGCGCTGCAGTGGGTGCAGTCTCCACTTGCTCGTCGAGGGGACTTTTCGCTTGTAGCTTACGTGGTACGACCTTTATTCCCGATCTGCTGCCGCCTCTCACAGTCTCGTAGGAATTACAACGTATCATCTCGCGTACACTTGATCTGTTGTATTCAGACACAAACTCACCATCTGGCCTCCTTGTTGATGTGGATTACTTACTCGTCATTAAGACTTTTGAGCGCCAGATTCAGACGTGGTACTCGCAGGTTGCTGACGCTGACAGTAAGTCATAGCTATTCTATGGTAGTATGACCATCGCTCATGTCGAGTAAAGAGGCCGGTGACAGGATCGCCAAATACAATGGCCTTATGGCAGAATTTTTTGCAAACTATGCTATGCTCGTCATCAACTCCTTTGGCCTTCAAAATGCAATGGAACGGTCCCCTGTTGACATTCCTCATTTCTTTGCTCGCGTCCACTCTTCTGCTAAGACATGTGCGGTTATTGTCAAGGAGGAGCTTGGTCCACTCGATTTTCTCAAGTATGCTCCGGATTCGCACTTTGTATTTGCCTCCTATGCAGTATTGAGTCTACTGAAGGTGAGCCCTGGCCTAATATATCATTATCAGTGCTATCCTTGTTTCTCACTGCCACGAATTAGATGCTCCGTCCCGAATTCCCCGCGTCACGAGACCACGAACACGAAACGCTTCAGTTGGTCAAAGACGTCGCTGATACTTTCGACCATATTTCCGCGGGACCCAGCCATACACCTTCGTTGTATAGCGTATTTTTACGCGCACTTTTGGCGGCCAAGACCGAGCCACCAAGTGAAGTATGCAGCGAGTCAGGCGACAATGACGCGGTACCACATGTGAATGGTAACCCAGACCAGCGGCACGCCGGCACAGCGGAATCCTATCAACTGCTGTCCGAGTTCCAATTTGCTAGTGAAATGGGACCCGTGGCGGATATGTCCACTTTCCCTCCCACGATGGCCGCCACTCATCCCGAGGACAGCCTGGGATTGTTATCTATGGACAGTCTCCTGAGTGGCGGATTTTGGGACAACGTGCTCGTCCCTGGTAAGTTTGTCAATGTTTTCTACTTAACTTTGATGCCAATGTCACTATCCAGGTTACTCTAACCCTATGGAAGGGATCAGTGGAGGCTTTGTATATGGCGCGGGTGGTAGCAGCAGCTTTATCGCCCCACATTTTGGCGAGACCCCCACAATGTCGGCTGTAGCCAGTCCACGGCGTGCTGTCCCCACTGACGACCACGCGGCGCACGGTCTTGGCGCCCCATTCCAGGCAACCCAGTCAAACGATGGTTCTGTCCAGACTAGGGTGATGTAAGAACCACCTTCTTGTATACGATATCTTATCTTCCCTTTACGTCTCGATGATCTTTGGTGTGTGCTCGGTTTGTACTAGTACTTGTATGTCTGCTTTGTAATGGATGCTTTCAGAGGTTTTGATCAAACTGTTTGTGACCAACAGAAACCTGATGGAAAAACCAAGCCGTTTACCGGGGAGATGCATGACGGTGCCCAGGTAGATTCCGCCGATGGGATGAGCAGTGGTAGGGTTTGGTGTCACTTCCTAGTAAGAAGCATCCGAGGACCGGCGAAATCAGTTTGCAAACGAGTGGTCCTGCGTGGTTGGGAAAACGCCAACAGGTCCATTCGGCCAAAACACACCGATACATCGTGATCCTGCTGCACTTGGGTCTCTCTGGACTATCTCGTGTACTCGGGTAGAATCTAGAATAACGGGCTTACGTTTCCGAAATAAATAAATTGCTAAGTAGTGTACCACTGTAGTGCTGCCTTAGAGTAGTATATCGATCCCCAGAGACCAAAACCAAACAAAGTGAGGTCCACATGCTACAACGGTATATTGCTCGCTTGTCATGTTCACAGCATGTTCACAGCACTGGGCCGTATGAGGTGTCGGTTTTCAAGTCGGTTATATAGTGTTTATTGGATCAGTTGTGAATCTCAACTGCCCGGATCACTTTCACACGGACTTCAAGACCAATCAAGCACCAACCAAGATCCAGGCCATCAGAGAAAACCTGTCCATCTGCGGCGACTTCGGACTTGTCCCCGACTAAACCCATTCATTCAGTAGCCCACATGTGTTCACCTGAGCGACATTGTCAGGAAGGCATGCGGTCTATTCGAAGGACTTACTCAGATACGCGAACCATTGATCGCCCGCTTATTGGGATGCTTGTAGTGATTGTCGAGAAGACGGTCCCGAGTCAATTACAGCCTTGGTATAATGTCACCGTCACAGTGTCACGCGACTTGAACAGATGTGCGCTCTGCTAGTGCGGAAGATGACACAAGTCCGACTTTAACGTTGCCACTCCCGTCATTGCAACCGTCTTGCTACATTACGATCAGGCTAATACTTTTTATTTCGTCGAAGTATACGCGAATGCCTCCCCCTTCCCGGAAAAGAGGGATCACTTCAAATTCTGACCCTTCAGCACTCCGGCATGAATCCAATGCTGACGCTGGTGCGGCAGCTCCCACCATGCAAAAACGCGTGTCTTCAGAGCGCCTGAGATCTGTGTCTTCGACCTCCAGTCTCAGTAGCATCGATGGTCTGCTAACGTCTTCCAAAATTATATCACCACATTGCTCAAAACGAGTTGTCTCCTGTCTATTAGATAGTGTATCGCCGCTGTGCTCCCCGCAACATCATGACTCTCAGCTACACAAGAAAGCACCTTGTCTTCACAGTCCATCGCAAGGCAGGGGTACAGATTCTGGTCCCTTAGTATGGGTTAGAGTGACTAAGTCTGGGAGGCCCGCACCTGATGATCAGGAGGGCTCAGGGGAGAGCTACTGGTGGCCTGCACACGTTCGTCAACGCGACGTCCTCTCACCACTATCGAGTGGATCTAATATCTCACACAGATTATGGAGGGGCTGTTGGCCGCCGGACCTCTTACTGTTTCTCTTTACGGGGAAATCTCACCCCGGGCGCCACAAAGCATACACCTCGAGACGCCCTCTCCATCTCATGTCCTCCCCTTCAAACGGCCAGGCCAGGACGTCATACCCTTCAGCCCGGTGACGTTTCGATGCCGAAGCGGAAGTCCTCGGCGTAAATATCGAAGAACTGCCATGGACGAAGCTTGGCGTTCTGCCGTGGATCTCGCACACGAGGCCGATGCCAACCTCAACGATGGCCTACCTTCCAATTTATCGTCGTACAGGGTCGGGACGGTGCCCATACACGAAAGTGATGCGGAAAAGTCGACGAGTAAAGTGAAGGAGTCAACAAATGGCCAGACAATTCCCTCTGGTTTGACTTTTATTACTTTTTGATAAGACAAGTGACCTTCTCACTTAAATCTCAGGCCGGTGGTCTCCCCCTCCCTGTGATCCATTGCTAGAGGTTCCGGGGGAACTAGTCTATTCGTTGGAGAAAAAGGGAAGGTCACAATATTGGGCTGCGAGGGTGGAGCAATATGTTCCCCCCACGCTGCCCTGGGTGCCCCCAAAGTACCGGGTGCGGTTCAAGGATGACACATTTCGTACTGTGACAAGAGATATGTTTTTCACGTCGGACGAACCGGAATTTTACACATGTAGTGTAAGTCCCATATTTGGTTGGCTTCACAGGCACTTACCCATGAGCAGTTGGGGCATTGGGCGAGCGACGATGAAGAATCAGAGATTGATTCGGGTGATGAACATGTTTCATGGGAAACGGTTACTGTCGAGCACGCGATGCCTCCACCTAACCCCGACGATTTTTGCGAGTTACCGATCCGAGAACAGTTCGCATATATCAAGCCAGTCATCAAGGCCGTCTTAAACGAGACCTATCTCCCTGCGAGGGAGCGACACCAAGCGTTTATGCAAGGCGGCCCTTCCCGCATCCGTCTGCTGAAAACTGCCACTGGAAAAGGAGACTTGAGTGCGCGCGAAGTTTCTCAGTTAGGAAGAGTCCTCCAATTCTGGGTCCTTGGTCCCATGCGTGTACAGAGGGCCCGCCCCCAACTTCTCGAGGACTTGAAGTCTGAAAGTGGACAAGTAAGCCCCCCACAGTGGTAAATTCAGACCCGCGCTCAGGGTCCGTGCAAGTCTTCTTTGACAGATGTTCAAGTGGAGCAGATACTTTGTCCACCCTCTCCCACTGTAAGTTTTCAGGTCCCATCCGAAACACGTACTGAATTAATCATAGATTCCTGGACGCGAGACGGTTCTATCACCACCACCACAATCCTCTTTCGCATCGTCGTCATCGGACGTGAGTAAGGTGCCCATAATCGACCCCTGTGCCCATAATATCCTTGGTAAAATTAGATCGAGCCGTCCGAATTCATACGGCAGACAGGATCTCCGGGATATGAGGCGCTTTCTGAGAGCGACAAATTACAGGCAAGATTATCCGCCCATCTACCGCCCAATGTTATTTCTCATGCGACTTGACAGTATTGCCTCCTTGTGCTCTTCCACGAAGCCACTCTTCAACTCCTCCTGTGGCGGTCCGGAGAGAGGCGGTCACCGGACTTGCTATCGCAGGATGAAGAAGCACGACTCCGTGCGATAGGCTTAGCAAAATCCGAAGAGAAGGAATGGGTAGAGGAAATATCTCGGATGAGGGGGATGAGGGCCAAAGACCGCGACTCGCCATCCCCTGTTGTCGATGTCGACACTGATAAGCTCCGGAGTGGAAGGTCCCTGCGGCCCCGAACTCTGTCATTTGCTCGTTAAAGATCCGACCCATGTCTCTGCCAAGCGCCATCATGGCCTTCTCTCTAGTGCCAGTTTCTTCGTAGCGTCGCCGTCATCAGGCTCGCGTGGGTGAAATACCTGCGCCCTATGCCTTGCTTCTGTGTTCTCCAAACGAGGCCGTTATCAACACATTCTTCTACTCTCTTCGGAATGGAGACCTGTGAATGTTCCTATCGAATCGGTGATCTCATGGTAGACCCTCACACAAATATCACAACGAGCACGAGGTGCGAACCAAAGTTAGAATAGCACTCTGAGACGCTTTCGATTCTCTACGCCGTATCTGGATACTGAGGTGCATGTCCTGTGCAGCCCACTTTCTAGGATTAGCCCGGCGCAATATCGGAGCCAGGTTTCGGGACCGCGGTCATGCTGTGGGCTACTTTGTGCCTTAAGGTGGTCCCTCTTAGGCGCGTTCCTCGCGCTAAAATTTCCGTTTCCCCGTTCGTTTAGGCGTTGAGCCATGTGCTGCATATTATTGCGACAAATCAGACTACAAAGTCGTCTAATCTCGTCTTCCCTCCCATAAGATCACTCATCAGCAGCAGCAGGGGTGGGTGCAGTCTTTATAACAACAACTCACTCGAGCAGCCACAACTCACTGGAACTGGACCATCTCGTAAAAATTCGGACGTATATGCGCGCTTAATATTAAGTCAAACGCTCAGGTCCAAGATAAGGACATACGGAATTGCAAGGGCACATGTAGTCCAGAAAACAAGATAAGTCATATGGCGGGTATCGAGGTAGTCCACGGCAGAGCGAAACATGTCCAATAGGATAGCAGAGGGTCTAATATGACAACCAAATGAGTGCAATACGGGGCAACAGCGTACGAAATGCCAGCGTAATTTTTCAGTCCCGAGGGGAAAATAAAGAAATACAGTAACAGTCTCAGTGTAAAGGTTGAGCGCTTGCTGTCCGTGATAGCGGCTGACGTGGGACCAGCACTGACAAACTTATGGTCGAGGAATTTCTCGATCTCGAATACAATGATACCGAAGATGCTTCACCGGCATCGACATTCTTCAAGGGGGCATAGTCGTCATGGTTTCCCAACGTCGGCGATGTCGATGTCGACGTCGATAGTTCGGATTGTTGAGCGAAGGTGAACGAGGGAGATGATCGTATGGGCGAAGCGCGAGCAGGTGACGCAGGCGCCAGCCGTGGTATTGGTCTGTACATTTGGTTGGTGTGCTGCGAAGAGCGGTGACGATGCCACATGGGTGCCATGCGGCGTAGATGTCTCCACCACCTCAGCGAAGGAACAAACGACGCCCTTGTAGAATACGGAGATGCGATGGGGTCGCCGTACGCAGGACCACCCTGCTCCATCGACGACTCAGCTAGGTCGCGATCGCGCTTGGGATAAATGGGAGCGAGACGGCGAAGGCAGATGCGGACATACAGACGGAGACGACAAGTAATGAGCGAAATAAAAAGGACCATGAGGAGGCAGAACAGGACACCAGCGAGGGGATACCCGAGAGAATGCCGAGCCAGTGATGGGGGAAGATGGGACGAAATGTGGTCGTCGATTGTGTCGATGATCCGTGAGTCGTCAGAGTTAGAGGGGGCTTCGAGCGGGTCTGGGAGTGGGCTGCTATCCTTGGCACTTGGCGGGACTTCTTTGCTTGCCTCGAGAACCATTTTCCCCAGCGTCCAAGTGATAGCCATATCTCCGACAGACTCCATGGACTGGAACCAAGGCCGCCACAGTCCCTTCTTCTCTGCGTGGTCCTTGATCTCATCCGCTTGGGTCGTGTCGTTACCCCCAGAGTCCACTATCCTCGGCATACCAAGGCCGTCGTGTAATACATTGATGACCCATGCCGCCTTGAAACATTGCATTTGCAATCGCGACACTTCCACCCTATCACCCCAATTACCCAGCCCTGAGGCCTTGGCACCTTTGTCATCGTCATTCCCACCTGGTAGCCCCTTCCTTGACGCTTCGTGCATGCGAAGGATCTCGTTCCATGGCCTTCCACAAAACTCTTGCGCGGCCCGCTCGTACTGCACGAAGTCGTAAGGTCCACCCAAACCAAATACGTGCTCCGACGAGTACCAATACTCGGATATGCCGATGAAATGTGACACGGAAAAATCAATGGGTGGGACGTGAACACCGTTGAATAGACAAGGTGCATCAGGGCATGGCGCCGACTTGTTGAGGAGTGGTGACGTTTCTGCAAGACAACGATCGAAGGAGCCCGTTCCGTGTAGGGTACGAGATTTCTGCTCGGGGCCTTCAGACGGCTCTGGAAAGACGGGCGACTCGATGAGCGTGAGGTCTTTTGGTAAACAGGGGTCCTCGATAACATCCGTGATCGGAGGGGATTCGTCTGCGGACGAAGGGAGAGAATGTTCGTGTTGTCTGATAGCTTGACCGACATATCGCTCTCTAGCTTGATTTGTTCCATAGCCTAGCCACGTCGTCACAAAGACCTTGTGACTGATCTCTTCTCCACCTATCAGGCGCAATCGCACTTCCACGAGGTCCTGTGCCTTCTCTTGTTCTTCTGGACTTGGTTCGAACGCGATCTGAGTCGAGGCACCACCCATGTCCAGGAAGCCATATGTGGAACGGTCTGAGTTTGACGGACCGAACCCATCCATGAGATAGTTGACGGCTATCCAACCAAATAAACCCTCCTCTTCACCTGTTATGATCCGAACGCTAGAACCACATGGTCCTGCGGGAGAAGGGCCGTCTATGCGGAAGTCGGAGTGGAAACTGAGAAAGTCGCAGGTCGTCTGGAGCACAGCCGCCTGCTGTTCCGGGGATAACAGACGCATGCCAGCGGTGGCCAGTAAGAACAACGGGGTTTCATGGTGAAGCGACGGGGGGATGTGAGTACGTGCATGGTCGAGCAACGGCGCGAGATAAGCGGGAATGTCGTCCAAATTTTCAGCGAAAGATGAGATACCTGCGTCCAAATCTTGAGATCTAAGAACGCGAAAATGTAGGGGGGGCGCACCTGGCTCGGCTTTGATTACCCAGTCCTCGTCTCTCTCTGTGCCCTTCCCTACCCTGGGTAAAGAGCGGCTGGCCTCGGCGCCAAAAGTATCCTTGACCACGCGGGCGTCCCTCCAGCTGTATATTTGAAGACGCGACCCAGACGAGCCTGCGTCGACTACGATTCCGAAGCGACGCGAATTGAACCACGCGTCTGCGGCCGTCGGGGGAGGCATGCCTGGCTAGCCGTGGTCGTGTGTGCGACTGGGTGTGGACAGTGGTTATTCGGCGCTCATACCACTCAAGAAGTTGATCAAGTTCAGGTATGTTATTCTCACGATTGTTTACAGCTCGTCTTGCACAATCTCATAAATGGTGCAGAAAACACGAGTGGACGGTGCTCGCTGTTGACCTACTATTATGTTGTTCTCCCTAATAGCTACTTCTAGGTCCTTCCCAGGCAGAACAGCTCCTTCGGGTCACGTCTGGCATAGCGGCAGAGCTGATCAAGGCTCACGATGCGAATCAGACCGTCTCGCTTAACGAACTTCGCGCTAAAATCAGTAAAAAGTTTGGCTTCGGCGGTGTTCCTCGCCTGGTCGATATCATCAGCGCCATTCCCGATGATTACAAGAAAGCCTTGCTGCCAAAGTTGAAGGCGCGGCCAGTTCGAACGGCGAGCGGGGTAAGCCCCCTTATTTTACAATGAGATGGCATCGATTCAAGTTACGCTAGATAGCTGTAGTGGCCGTAATGTGCAAGCCTCATCGGTGTCCACACATCGCGATGACCGGGAATATATGCGTGTGCGCCGGGTCGTATTCACGATATCCTACCCACTAAACCAGGATCACCTCGCGGTAGTTACTGCCCGGGCGGCCCCGACTCCGACTTTGATTATAGCACGCAAAGCTATACCGGGTACGAGCCCACGAGCATGCGCGCCATCCGCGCTCGGTATGATCCATACGAGCAGACGCGAGGGCGGGTGGAACAGCTGAAGAGCTTAGGGCATAGCGTCGATAAGGTGCGCTTTCCTTCACGAAACCGCTCTTACATATGGCCCACGTAGAACAACAAAGGTCGAGTTCATTATCATGGGAGGGACATTCATGAGTATGCCCGAGGACTATCGGAACGAATTCGTCGCCCAACTTCATAACGCGCTGTCTGGCTTCACCGGGGTGAACGTCGACGAGGCTGTAAGGTGAGTTGATGAGTAGCTTTATTTAGTCGTGTCGGCTCATACAGAATGCCCAGGTACTCTGAGCAAAGTAAATCAAAGGCTATCGGTATCACGATAGAGACTCGGCCAGACTATTGTCTCAAACCACATCTCAGCCAGATGCTTCGTTATGGGTGCACGCGTCTTGAGATTGGAGTCCAGTCTGTGTATGAAGACGTTGCACGAGACACTAATCGCGGACATACTGTTCGCGCCGTCTCGGAATCCTTTCACCTCGCGAAGGACGCAGGTTTCAAGGTTGTTGCCCATATGATGCCAGACCTTCCGAATGTCGGCATAGAGCGCGATATGGAACAATTCAAGGAATATTTCGAGAACCCTGCGTTCCGTAGCGACGGGCTAAAAATTTATCCCACACTGGTCATTCGTGGCACGGGTCTTTATGAGCTGTGGAGAACGGGAAGGTACAAGAATTACACCCCAAATGTCCTCGTCGATGTTGTTGCTCGCATTCTTGCCCTGGTGCCCCCGTGGACGAGGGTCTACCGCGTTCAGCGGCAAGTCGCTCTTCCCGATCTCGCATACCTCCTGTTTTCATCAATTTGATCTCTAGGGACATTCCACTACCACTAGTTACCTCGGGGTCAGAAAACTCCGGTAACCTTCGCGAGCTGGCGCTGAATCGGATGAAAGACTTTGGTGTGGAGTGCCGCGACGTTCGTTTTCGGGAAGTCGGGGTAAAGCTTTTTTTTTTCTGGTTGCCGTCGGCTCTTACGCACTTGTTCAGATACACGAGATACACCACAAAGTCAGGCCAGAATCAGTCGAATTGCTGCGCAGAGATTATGCCGCGAATGGCGGCTGGGAGACCTTCCTTTCTTATGAAGACCCTGAGCGGGATATCCTCGTTGGTCTCCTTCGGCTGAGAAAGTGCTCCGAAGAAGGGACGTTTCGCCCGGAGCTCGTGCGCAAAAATGGGGCAGAAGGCGGTACTAGCATCGTACGGGAACTCCACGTGTATGGCACAGCCGTGCCGGTGCACGGAAGAGACCCCACAAAGTTCCAGCACCAGGTGTGTGGACATCGCCACATATGGTAAAACATTGCTGAGCTACATTCAAAGGGGTTTGGAACACTGCTCATGGAGGAAGCAGAGCGCATCGCCAGGGAAGAGCATGGGAGCATCAAACTCGCCGTCATTTCAGGTGAGCTTCACTTCGTACGGTGGCGGATGCCATTGTTGACTTTCTCCCATAAGGTGTGGGCACGCGAGACTACTATAGAAAACTAGGGTATGAGCTGGATGGACCTTACATGAGCAAATCACTATTGTAATTTTGTAACTGCTGTACTACAAAGCGCACCTTCCGCCGCCGCAACGTCCAATTTTTGTGAAACTGCCACAAGTATGGGCCCTGGTCATCATGATCATTGGATCACCAACGTATGATAATTGGGAAACACGAGCTCCTCTTCTATAGTTTTGCGAATGACGTCTTGGATGAACTTCTCGACGCGCGTGACGTTCTTCAGCACATGCTTGTCAGCCTGCCCGAGCTCGCTCTCGATAAAGATGTCTGGTAGGAGGCGTTGCCCCACAGGCAGCGGCTTCGTCCCATCGGCGTCGTCTGCGTCTGGGTCGCTCGGCGTGCTGCCCTGAGAGCCCGAGCCCCGGCGCGCGGAGGGACCATATGGATCGAGGTCGTCGAGCACGCACAGATGGATGCGCCGGCCGCCCTCATACGCGACGGCGAGCTCGCCGTTGAAGACGAGCCCCGTGACAGAGAGCCGGATCGGGAGCGACATGAACAGCGGGGAGGGGTAGTTGATGCGCAGCGACGTCGTCAGCGTCAGCCGCAGATCCGAGTGCCAAGACACGAGAAGATGCATCTGAAGATTCGAGTGCTCCTCCGTCGGCGGTGGCGGCGGCGACGATGGCGGTGAATACGGGCCTGGCGGGCGTGGCTCCCGGGTCGACGTAGGCACCGGGTCCGCTGCGATATCCGGTGGATCATATGGATGAGGAGAGGGAGGGGAGGACGGGGGGGATGGTGCGGTTGAGGGACGCGTCGGGTCCGATGGAGGGTGGATGCGCGTGTCAGAATAAGGATAAGAACGCGATGGCGCACGGCCACCAGGTGTACAAGGCGTCGGAGGGTGCTCGCTGTGCGCTGGCCGCGCGCCGAGTGAGGAGGACGGGCCTGCGCCTGGGTTCCAGACGCTCCCCGTGGGCGCGAACGAGGAGCCGGCGGACGTGGGAGACGTGAACATCTCCGAGGCGGGCCCACGACCGTAGCGGACGTGTGGGGGCAGGTGGTGATACATGGGTGCCTCCTCCGCCATGCCACGACCGGCACTCCTGCGCGACACCCACTCGAACTCGTCGTCCTCGTCGTGGTTCCGTCCCGCTGGGTCCCTTTCTGCGTCTATATTTCCTTCGGCGTCGGCGTCGTTGTCGTCATCGTCTTCGAGAAAGTCGCGGTATATGTCGCGCAGGTCGACTAGCTCTATTTCTGGTGGCTGCGAGCCAAAGTCGAAGGAAGTGACTTCGACGGGTCCGATGAAAGACGGTCGCGTGGCGCTTTGGAGCTGTCTGTTGAGGATAACGATGAGCGAAGACGCGAGCGAACTGTCGAGCTTGTTCCAGTCGAGGTCGATAGACATTTTGTCACCAAAACCGTGACTGACCGTAGCATCACAGAAAATATATATATAAATTGTGTTCAAGTGAATATTCAAGTGCTCTAACAGTATTTCTACGCCGACTGTATTTTAAAACAGGGAAAATAGAATACGCAGGCGTCGTGCGTGGGGCGAGTGGTTGGCTGTTTCAAAAACATGACAAAAATTCGTCAAGGCACGCATAGAAAACCACGTAGAGTGCGCAACTCTTGAAATGGGTATAAATTTCTTCGAACACCGAATTAACCACTCTAGCTAGGCGTAAACCTTTAGCAAAGACGAACGTCATCGCCGTTCGAAAGGTTGATGCGAAGTTAGAACTGGGGCGGGTGAAGGCGTCCGCGACGGGAGTGGCGAACCATATGGCGCGTTCAGATACCGCGGGGTGTCCATCATAGGCGGGAATTGGTCAGTCTTTTCGAGAACGATAGCAGTCGACAGCGTTCTCGGAGAAGAAGTTTTTTTGTCGAACTGTCCCAGTATTGGTGCGTCTGCTTCAACAGGAGACCCGGGCCAAGGAGTGCCTGCTTTGCTGCCCGTGGCGCTGTTGACAACGTTCACCAGGATAGTCGGTTCTTTTCCAGCCGGCTGATTATATAACCACGTCGCGACGAGTACCGTCGAGGAGCCGATGAGGAAAGATGGGGTGATCCTGAAGTTGAAGAGAATCATGGACGCGAGGAATGACAGAATAATGGAGAGACTTGTGGCGAAGCCTTTAAGGATGTTATCTGAGTACTTGATCACAACTGCGGTGACGAGCCCGCCAAAGACTTGGATCAACACTGTCGCCCACGCCCAGCCACCAAAATTTTTAAGCAAGTCGGCAAAGAAGCCATGGGAATTGGGGACAGGGGGTCCGTATAGGACGGGGACGAGCGCGGGAGCTAAGGAGAAAAGTGACAGTTGAACATTGCGGACCCACAGGTCCGCCTTCGAATTCTTGAGCACCATTTCGAAGTAGACGCCGGCAAGGCCGGATGTGAAACAAGCTGCAGTGACTGCACCGAGTCCTTTGAGAGGACTCATGATGTGCATGTAACGCGGTGCTGACTCGTGCGCGCTCCCGACAAGGGTGCTAGGTTTGGGCGGTGCATGAGCACTGGTGCTAGTTTGAATTTGGACAATAGCAACTCCGGTAGCGAGGAAGAAGAGAGAGACCCATTTTGTTGAGCTGAGGCGGCGACGCAATAACAAAACGGAGAAGGCGGCAGTGGTAAGAATTTTCATCTGATATGTCACTTGGAATGTCGCGACAGGAAGGTTGCTGATGGCGACAAACTGGAGTGAGTTTTGGACGACATAGAGAAGGGCGGGAATAGAGAGCTTCCAGCAATCGGGGCTGAAAATCTCATGGAGGAGTTGATTGAAAGGCCGTCGTGCTTCCGACCCTGATACTCGCCAGAGGGCGATACCGAAAGATATTGAGCCCTTGAGAATTTCGTTGAGTAGGACCGCGGAGGCAGGTGAATACGATAGGGAAGGTGGGGTAGAGACTCGTGAATAATGCATGACAATGGAAAGGGCAGCATTCTGAACTGCAAGGGTAACGAGGCTGTCACGAAGGTTGGTGAGTGGACTGGAGACGAAAACATGTCATCACTCACGAGACGTATTTGAGGGGCAAACCACAGATAGTGGGTGTGGGTTCCTCTCTGGACAACCGACTATTTAGTGCCATCACGGGTGACGAGTTATCGGGGAATGGGGGTAAGGATGCGGAGGTGATCAGAGGGGATGGACGGTGTTTATGTTCTCTTGAGGGAGCGGAAGAGGGTGTGCCAGCGCCAGCTCTTGCGGTAGGAGAGGGACGATGATGGATATCGGGAAATGTTGGGGCCGCAACGCTGACGGAGGATACCGAGATTCGGGGATATCGTAGTTGTTCTAGAGGACGTTCCATTGCGCTCCCTTTGTTGACTGCGTAGGGCGATGACCTGGACGGCAGTGGCAATGGTCGAGCTCAACTGGTCAACGTCAACTGGTCAATGCACGGTTCGGGTAAAGCCAGTCAGCGTGCTTCTTTTATTCATTCTCTATTAACTAATCTAATTTCACTATCTCTACCCACACAACCTATTGGCCATCGCGAGTCAGCACAGCTTCTCAACAGATAACATACAGAAAATAGACTTGTTTGGACAACCTCAGACTCGCCTTTATCACTTCACACACACCCTCTTGCTACGGATACACAGCGTGTGAATCCAGACGCAACTGAGATGAGGGTGTGTCCCTTTACCAGGGTTTTCTTCCTCGGTTTCACTCATGAACACAGAAAAAAGTACTCACGGGACAAATGTATGTATCTCCAGGTGATCATGCGTCCTAACTCCTCAACCGACGGGAGAAGCAATCAGCATAGATTGTTTTTGAGATACAAGCTTAATCTTCGACGTTTGTCTGGACCATCCATCTAGAGCAGTGACTGCAAAAGTCAACAGAGGACGGTAATTTGGACGCCAGTGAAATGGAGAGAAACGAAAAATGTCGATTTTAAGGAAGCGGAATTGGAATTGAACCGGAAAGTTCCGAGGGACCGCGACCGTCACCGTCAACTCGCTCTTCTGCCTTCTTCACCTTCGCAGATTTGACATGGCGGCCGTCGTCAAGGCCGCAATCGTTCACCCACCGTCTCCGTCTCCCTTTGCAGCTCTTCTTCGCCGCTCAAAGTTTGCCTCTTATGATCCATCCATTGGTCAAGTGTATACCACGCACGACGGCAACGCCCATCGCGGCAATTGGGGCTTCAAACGGCCCCTTGCCCTCCGAAAACGAGACAAATTTATTTCTGTTCAAGCCGTCGACTCCCCAGAGCAACAAACAGAGTGGGCATCCCGAGAGTCTGAAGCACGCTTCATCCAGCGCTGGGAGGAGGTGGCCACGGAGCCACACGTCCGTGACCAGTGGGAGAAGCACTACACACATTCAAGATCTGTGCACCAGGCTGAGCTTGCAAGGGAAGGCGAAAACGGAAACATCGTGGATCCGGCCATACAGCGTCAAGCAGACGAGGAGCTAGGCAAACGACAGTGGGTTGCGTCTGGCCCACTCGTTTCCTCTATGAATCCAAGGCAATTCGCGCGTTACCTTGGACAAGCTGCGTCAAGAGCGGCCAGAGTTTCTCTCATTTTTGTCAGAAGAAGTCCAAAACCAGGCCAAGACTGGATCACAACATATAGTTGCGCCGTCCGCTTATGAAGAGTCCGCCTTGGGTTCCGCCGAGACGGTACGGAAGAGGTTCCTACAAAGACAATCCCATACAATTTACGAGGCCCCGGATTCGCGCGTCATCGAACAACGTCCCCACCGCAACGGCGGACTTTCCTACGCGCGTACTTCCCAGTTGACGCACTTCTTTACCACTAGCGAAGAACCCGGGAGATTCGTTGAGATGGAGACCTTGGATGCGGCGCGTCCGTCGTTGCGCGCGAGCTTTGCAGGAATGGCGGCGAAGCTCAAAACGTCTGCAAGCCATCACAACATCGGTTCCAAATTCCGCATTGTTGAGTCTGTGCTCAAGCGGGCCCCGAATGTCGTATCGGTGCAGCCTCAGGGACTGGATGGTGCAATCATTGGGACGACTGTGGAAGACGTCGCCAATTTGGACATGATACGGGCCAATCCATTTCCTCCTGGAACGCGTGCCTATATTGCACATGCGCAGAAGGTTGTCCCGTGGAAGGGGAAGAGGTCGATGACGATGGCGAAGGCTGCACCACAGCTTGAGACAGTTCCAGAATCAGGCAAGGTGTCAAAGGAGTTATTGACCACCCTGCGGACTTTAATCCAAGAATTGCCTACGAGTAAGAACCGAAAGGCTTGATAGTCTACAATGCTACGGTAGTTAATAGCTATGGTGTTATGAGCGCCTGCAGCGTCTTAGCAAGATCGCCGTCGTTGTCTAAAAGTGCCCTCTCGGCTTGGCCGCGGGGTATTTCCAGTTCTGAGACCTTTGGAAAGTGAGATCAAGGGACAAAACGAGATATGATATCGTACAATCAAGTCAACGTCCTCTTTCTTCACGTTCGAGTGCGTCTTGGCCGGTTTAGCAGGTTTGTCTGCGAGGACGATGCGAAGACCCTCCTCGAATTTACTTTTGGAATAGGCATAGCCATCAGCATACTACACAGCATATATGATCAACACTGCGCATATTTTATTATTTGTGACTCACGTTGACTATAACTTCGGGTTCTGGGTGTCCATTGTTGCTGCCACGCTGTAGTTGTTGAGACATCGTTGTTTATTTGCCCTATAAGCACACTCCTCTTACTCATCCTCTCCTTTCCAACCCCCATGGACTCTTTCGACAACTTTCAATACGACTCTGCTTCCTCATATGGGGGCATCGGCGTCGTCGACGACACGTCCTCGATATACACCTCCGGCACCCAGGGCCATGTCCCTGTAGATATAGAGAGCCTCTCCATCTTGGATGATCCTGCACATCCTTCTTCCTCTGCGGATAATGACCTGGAATTACAGTCTGCAAACGGGAGTATCGCGGAAGACTTTGATGCTGTTTTGGACGATCTCAAGGAGGAGAGTCAGGTTGACCTACCTCCACATGCCTGTTGGTTCGTACTCCCCATTTCATGTCTCGCAGCAGCGCCACTTCTGACCGACTGCTCTCAGCTATTGTGGCATACACAACCCTGCCTCCGTCGTAAAGTGTCTCGTATGTTCAAAATGGTTCTGTAATTCGCGCGGCAACACCTCGGCCTCTCATATTGTCAATCACTTGGTCCGAGCCAAGCATAAGGAAGTCATCCTACACGCTGAGAGCCCGCTCGGCGAGACCACTCCCGAGTGCTACAACTGCGGCAGCAAAAACGTCTTTATGCTAGGTTTTATTCCAGCGAAGAGTGATACGGTCGTTGTTCTACTCTGTCGGTGTGTATTTGCCACGGTCGTGTGATCCGCAGTCGTGACGAACTTTATTTGTGTAGTCAACCTTGCGCCGCCATTTCCAAGGACATCTCTTGGAACGCAGCTCTCTGGGCACCGCTCATCGATGATCGATCTTTCCTCTCGTGGCTCGTCAAACCGCCGTCTGAGACCGAGCAGTTGCGCTCGCGTCAGATCTCGTTCCAGCAGATCAACCGCCTCGAGGACCTGTGGCGCGAGAACGCAAAGGCCACCCTTGAGGACCTTGAGAAGCCTGGCGTTGACGACGAGCCGCAGTCCATTTTGCTGCGCTACGAGGATGCCTATCAATACCAGAACATTTTCGGGCCCTTGGTCAAGATCGAAGCGGATTACGATAAGCGACTGAAGGAGAGTCAAACGCAGACGGACATCACCGTAAGGTGGGACCTGGGCTTGAATCAAAAGAGGGTTGCATGGTTTGTACTGCCCAAGTTGGAAAGCGGGGAAGTCCGCCTTGCGGCTGGCGACGAGCTAAGACTGCGCTACACGGGGGAGGTGCACAAGCCCTGGGAGGGTGTTGGTCACGTCATCAAAGTCCCTAACAGTACGCTTTTTCTTCCTCATCGTCTGACTTCATGCCGACTCGCAGCAGACGTTTCGGATGAAATTGGTCTTGAGCTGCGTAGGACCGAGGGTGTGCCACACGAGGTCACCCAAGGCTTCGCTGCGGACTTCGTATGGAAATCTACCAGTTTCGACCGAATGCAGCTTGCCATGAAGACATTTGCCGTCGATGAGAAGAGTGTCAGCGGTTACATCGTGAGTATCTTTCAAAAGTTCTCTTGCCGTCTGTACAGCTGGCTGACAGCGAACAGTATCACAAGCTCCTCGGTCACGAGCTCGAGCCCCAAGTTCTTCGTACCCAGATGCCCAAGCGCTTCTCCGCGCCTGGTTTGCCGGAGCTCAACCACTCCCAGATGTTTGCTGTCAAGAGCGTCCTTCAAAAGCCTATCAGCTTGATCCAGGGACCTCCGGGCACCGGCAAAACCGTTACTTCTGCTTCGATTGTTTATCACCTCGCCAAGATGAACCCAGGCCAGGTCCTCGTCTGCGCGCCTTCGAACGTCGCCGTCGATCAGCTCACTGAAAAGATCCACGCCACGGGGCTCAAAGTTGTGCGCCTCACAGCCAAGTCGCGTGAGGCACTCGATTCGTCCGTCGCGTTCTTGACGCTTCACCACCAAGTCGCAAACAACACCACGCACGTCGAACTCCAGAAACTCATCCAACTTAAGAATGAACAGGGAGAGCTGAGCTCCAACGACGAGCGGAAGTATAAGAGCCTCATCAGGCAATGCGAGAAGGAGATTCTACTGGCGGCAGAGGTCATTTGCTGTACTTGTGTCGGCGCAGGAGACCCAAGGCTCAGCAAATTGAAATTTAAGACGGTCTTGATTGACGAAGCGACACAAGCCGCTGAACCTGGTAAGCTTTCACCGTACACCGCACCTTCCTTCCCAATGACTTTCTCTTGCAGAGTGTATGATACCGCTGGTGCTTGGATGCAAGCAAGTCGTGCTCGTTGGAGATCACCAACAACTCGGCCCCGTTATCATGAACAAGAAGGCGGCCCGAGCTGGTCTCACACAGTCTTTGTTTGAGCGATTGGTCGTGCTCGGCAACCGCCCAATTCGTTTGCAAGTGCAGTATCGCATGCATCCTTGCCTGTCTGAATTTCCGTCAAACATGTTCTACGAGGGTACCTTGCAGAACGGCGTCACGGCACCGGAGCGACTGCGAAAAAAACGTCGACTTTCCTTGGCCAGTTCCCGATACACCCATGTTTTTCTATCAAAACCTGGGTCAAGAGGAGATATCCAGCAGTGGGACTTCGTTCTTGAATAGGTGCGCTTCCTTCCGTTTTCTATACCCTCGGATCACTTACCCGAGTTTTCAGAACCGAAGCGTCAAACGTTGAGAAAATTGTGACGAAATTTTTCAAGTCGGGTGTTGTGCCCGGTCAAATCGGCGTCGTGACACCGTACGAAGGACAGCGCTCCTACATTGTCAACTATATGCAGTACAATGGTTCGTTGAAGAAGGACCTCTACAAGGAGATTGAGGTGGCTTCCGTGGATGCGTTCCAAGGTCGCGAGAAGGACTACATCATCCTCAGCTGTGTCAGGAGCAACGAGCATCAAGGAATTGGGTTTTTGAACGATCCTCGACGGTTGAACGTTGCCCTCACGCGTGCAAAATACGGTGTCGTCATCCTTGGCAACCCAAAGGTGCTCAGCAAGGTGGGGCCGTTTGTCCCAGTGCTCTCAACTTTACTGACACGCGCTTGTTAGCACCCACTTTGGCACTACCTGCTGACCCATTACAAAGAAAAGGGTAATCTCGTCGAAGGACCACTGAGCAATCTCCAAGCCAGCATGATTCAATTTTCCAAGCCGCGTCGCACGCTCGCTAGATCCATTGACCAGTACCGCCGACACGATACGAGCGCTCGCGAATACCTTAACAACAACGCACCGAGCTCTGGCACACCATCACGCTTCGACGCGTCCTTCTATCGCACACACGACCCCCTGAACTACATCCCGTCAGACGTCCAATCCCTTCGCTCGCAAGCGACATACGCGTCGGGCCTTCCCGTCTTCAATGCCAGTGGTCCATTCAACGCCAGCGGCGTCAGCAAGCGCAGTGCGTACGGGTCTTACGCGCCGTCGATCGTGTCGCAGGGTGGGGCCGGCGACAGCGGCAGCGTCCTCGGTGGCGTATCCGAGCGCGTCGGCTACTCGCAGAGCGACAGGCTACGTCGCCGCGGCAGTTTCGGCAGCGTCGCGGGGGCGAGCGAGGTGGGCAGCTTGCTGAGCAGCGGGTTCGACTACAAGAGCCAAGACGAAGCGGCGGATATGGACGACATGAAGAGTCAGTATGCGGCGACGCAGAGCGGGGTCACGGCTTTCTAGCATCACGTTGCTTTGCGAAAGCACAGCACAGCGCAGCACGGATGTAATGCAAAGCAGGAGAAGCGTAACCTCGCATGGAACGGCCGCTGAGGCGCCCTGGTCATTCACAGCGGTGCCTCGGGGGCATCATTTTCGATGCTAGCTGATTGGGGCGTCGCGCGCCTTCGCACTGAGAAGGCTGCCAAGAGCGCTTACGTCGTTGTCGGCTAGCGTTGGTACGAGGAGGATCGTAAACAAGCGCCACGATGAGGGCCTAGATCACGTTGGCGAACCTCCCCATTCTGTTTCCTCAACTGCAAACAGAATCGTTTGTAGTTTTCACATTTTTCCTTAGAAACCAATTGGGTGGCTGGCCTGGATCACGAAGTTGCTATGCCATTCGATACAAAAAACCAAACCAAAAAAAAAAAGTGTTATTATGTATTTTTAACGTGCCATGTGTATATATGTGCTACGAGTAAAGACTGAACGGTGATGGTGAAACAGTGATGACTTTTTCTAGATATCTGCGAGGTTCGTAGTTTCGTTAATGGTCCCGCAGCCCAAACAGTGATCACCGTCATAGAGAACGGCAATCTGGCCGTGAGCAACTGCTTTCTGCGGCTCGTCGAACGTAATGTGCACCGTGTTGCTTGTCCACCGCTGGCGTACCCTGACGGGGACGGCGGACGCGCGATAGCGGAACTCGCGCACTCGCACGGAAGCCGGAGCGTGAAAAGATGGCCGATGGGGGCTCATCTCTCCATATCCACGAGAAGTCGTTGGAGGTGATGCTGTCGGTGAACAGCGCAGGGTGGCTACGAAATGCAACATCAGATGCACCGGAAGGGACAAAAAAAGTGGAGTGGCACTAACTCGGGAGGCGCGACGTAAATCGCATTTTTCTCGTGGTCTTTGACCGCGACAAATAGCTTCTTGGTCAAACCGCCGAGCCCCGAGCCCTGACCGATCGTATAGGTCCACAGGCCGTCGTGCTGACCCAGCTCGACGTTCGTGTCGATCGCGAGGATGGGTCCTGGCCGCGGGGCCACATAGTTCTCTGTGAACACGCACGAATGTAAGGTCTCGTGGAATCCAATCAAAGCCCGAGATGGCGGGACGTACCAAGGAACTGGTTGAAACGGCGCCGCTCGCCAACGAAACACAAACCCATGCTGTCCTCGCGCGAGGCATTGTGCAAACCCCCAGCACGCGCGATCTCTCGGACTTGGGTCTTCGATATGTCGCCGAGTGGGAAAAGGGCCATGTCGAGACCGGATTCTGAGATGGACGAAAGGTAATACGTCTGATCTTTTGTCTCGTCGTTCGCGCGCATGAGTTTTGGACGGTGATTGGATGGGTGGTAGGCTTTGCGCGCGTAATGACCTAGGGGTCACACGTTGGGCGAGGGATGGGATACTTAGGTGAGGCGCAGGACTCACCAGTTGCAAGAAACTGAGTGCCTTGAGGGAGATTATTGAATAGTGCACCAAACTTGATCTCTCTGAAAAGTGAACGGTGAGGAACGTCCCGTGGAGGGTGAGACACAATACCTACCCATTACACCAGACATCGGGATTTGGAGTGTTGCCGCTCTCCCATATCTTGATTGCAGGCTCGAATACTCTGAGCCAATATTCTCTCGAGAGGTCAATCTAGACTCTCTTCGCACTTTCAGGAACAATCCAGCTGGGGAGCAGTAGACAGACCATCTGACACGGTATATCGAGCTTCTTGCAGACACGCTGGACGTCCTCCCAGTCCTTCTCCCACTCACAACCTACATCCTGTGCCCGATTCGTCACGGGTGTCCCAGTTGCGCATGAAGATGGCAGAAAGGTCGTAATCCTAAATTTAAAAAAAATGTAAGCCAGACGTAAATGTGCTCGACGCGTTCGGCGCACTTTCTCAGCAAGCAATTTGGCAGTCACGGACGAGTCGACACCGCCGGACATAGCGACAACGACTGTACTAGCTGATAAGGATAAATTCAGACAAAATTTGAACGAAGTACCTTTGGAACCATTTGTTGGGAACTTTGGAGCACGAAGAGAGGACGAAGCGACGGTTTTGAGGGAGCGAGCCCACATGACTGAGTTGAAGAAGGACGTCGTCGGGAAGTTATCGGACTTAGTCGGATTTGATTCGATCGAACAAAATAAAATAAAAATTGAGCCGAGTCAACAACTTTTACAGTAACAAGCCATGTCGTTCGTCGCTGTAAAATTCAGTGCCAAGTCGACGCCAAAAACTTCGACTTCACTCACTCTGACGAGGTCCCGCTCGACCGCAGCCACAAGCGCCTCATTCCTCGAGGCCAAGGCCAGAGTAAAAGAGTACGCGCGCAACATCAGCCGATCATCAGCTCAAAACGCCGTCGTCTCTCAGACTGTGTATATTTCGCTTTTCTACCCTCTCCCTTTCCATGTTATTCAGTAACTTTGCAGTCGCCCGGCTCCTGCCCCTGCCTTCCAGCAGCTGCCCTCGAAAACCAATGTCCCCAGACCTGCCCCAGTGCACCCTCCTCACACAGATGCCTCCTTGGACCATTCGTTCATCGGCATGTCTGGTGGCGAAATTTTCCATGAGATGATGCTCCGACACGATGTCAAACACATATTCGGATACCCCGGTGGAGCGATCCTTCCCGTGTTCGATGCCATCTACAATTCAAAAAATTTCGACTTTATCTTGCCCAGACACGAGCAGGGTGCGGGACATATGGCCGAGGGTTATGCACGAGTATCCGGAAAGCCCGGTGTCGTCCTCGTGACCTCGGGCCCTGGCGCTACGAACGTTGTCACTCCGATGCAAGACGCGCTCAGTGATGGTGTTGCTTTGGTGGTGTTCTGCGGTCAGGTCGCGACTTCAGCTATCGGTTCCGATGCCTTCCAGGAAGCCGACATGGTCGGTATCTCCCGCAGCTGCACCAAATGGAACGTGATGGTCAAGGACATCTCCGAGCTTCCCCGGAGAATAAACGAAGCGTTCAAGATCGCTACATCTGGACGTCCAGGCCCCGTCCTCGTGGACCTTCCCAAGGATGTGACAGCTGGCATCTTACGCACACCTCTGCCCTCCAAGGCGACAACCCCCGGATCCTATCTCGGCCTCCCAGTCAAACCCCCTGCACACACTCGTCCGTCCATCTTCCGAACTCGAACTCATTCGTCAGGCCGCGCGCCTCATCAACCAGGCGGAGCGACCGCTCATCTACGCCGGCCATGGGGTCCTCGGGAGTCCACTTGGACCCAAGTTCTTGACACAACTCGCCCGCGATGGCAATATTCCCGTGACCACGACGTTGCAAGGTTTGGGTACATTTGATGAAACCGATCCGAAGAGTCTGCATATGATAGGTATGCACGGCTCCGCCTACGCGAACCTCGCAATGCAAAAGGCAGATGTGATCATTGCTCTTGGCGCACGTTTCGATGACCGCGTCACGGGAAAGGTCTCACAATTTGCCCCAGCCGCACGCGCCGCCGCCAAGACGGGGCGCGGGGGCATCATACACTTTGAAATCCAGCCGAAAAATGTCAACAAGGTCGTGGATGCGTCCATTCCTATTCTCGGCGATGTCACGGAAAACCTCTCGGCAATGCTCCCCTTGATCGATTATTCGGAACGCAAAGCCTGGTTCGAGGATATCAAAGAGTGGAAAGAAAAGTACCCTTTCGTCTACGTGAAAAGCAAGCCAGAAAATGGTGAGAAGATGAAACCGCAGGAGGTCATCGAAGAACTCGATAAACAAACCGCGTCGTACAAGGAGAACGTGATCATCACCACCGGTGTCGGACAACATCAAATGTGGGCTGCGCAACACTTCCGGTGGCGACATCCGCGTACGATGATCACTTCGGGAGGACTCGGTGTACGTTTTGTCCGTGGTCCGATTGCTCCCGCATTGACTGTTCGATTAGACGATGGGCTTTGGTCTTCCTTCAGCGGTAGGCGCGAAGGTCGCCTCACCGAACAAGACTGTCGTCGACATCGATGGTGATGCTTCATTTAGCATGACTGCCATGGAACTTGCAACTGCTTCGCAATTCGATATCGGTGTTAAGGTGTTGATCTTGAACAACGAGTTCCAGGGCATGGTGGTTCAATGGCAGGGTTTGTGCTTATTCTATGTAGCAACACATAGATGCTGACCGTATAATTGACAGACCTTTTCTATGACCATCGATACTCGCACACACGCATGACGAACCCCGACTTTGTCCTGCTCGCGAAGGCAATGGGGGTGCATGCTATCCGTGCGAGCAGCGCGAGCGAGCTACCTGAGAAGATGAAGGAGTTTCTGGAGTACGACGGGAACAAACCAGTACTGTTAGAATGCGTTGTCGAGCCAAGCGAGCACGTGTTCCCGATGGTGAGCGTTTTCCCTATCAATGCCTTCACGACCCGCTGAACTCAAGTCGTGCACAGGTTCCTGCGGGCAAGGCGCTGCATGAACAGATCATGCACCCTGCGTTGGGGGACAAAAAAGCTTAGCGGGCGACTGTTGGTTCCCGTCCGAATGCCTCTTCTTATTGTCGCTCTTTGCACGATCATATTTTTTTTTCTCTCACCCTATGGTGGGTCGTGATGGAGCTTTTACATCCGGTAGCTGGCATTGTATTTTTACTTGGACAAGGAAAACAAAAAAGGCCAGCGAGTATCTATCAATTACATAAACGTGAATTAAGCACGCGGGTGACGCGACTGCGTTGATTATTCCCACGTTCCTTGCATTGGTCCTGGCACACTTCATCCGCTGCCCATGCCCACCTCGGCTCGTAAAAGCTCTCTCGGCGCGTTGAGACGTATACAACAACGCGCTCACTTACCCTTTCGCGCGGATGATCTTGGGCGTGGAAAGAAAACAGGTTTACCTGTCCCTATAATTGAACACAAGTCTGACGATTTCGAGCCCTTCGATGAGATTCTCAGCAAAGCCGACACCCACACTGCGTGGCACGGCCAGAGGAACCGTCCTGGAAGCAATAAAAAGCGGAAGAGCATTGCGCTAATACAGGAGAATGACGACGAAGACGAGATGTCTATGGAACTCGATGACTATGGTGCGTCGCGTCTTACATCCAACTTTCACGCTACTCAAAACAAACGCAAGGCGGACCGATTAATACGAACGCAAGTGTACACTTTGCTAATGCGCGTGGACCGTCGTCTTCGCCACTGGACCGACGTGCGCGTCCCGTCGCGCGTCGCACGGAAGTCGACTTTGACGAAGTGCCATCGCCCCGCCCACGGAAGTCGCTCGTTTCTAGCATGCGCCGCTCCTCCGTCGGCAGCCCTCTTCACTCTTCGTATGTTCTTCCGGATCTTCACGACGACGAGCCGTTCGACCTCGGCGACGGCGGAGAGGATGTTGAGATTGACGCGGAGATGGAGGACTCCGGACTCCGGAGCAGGTCCTCTAAGCAACAAGCGGCTGCACGGCGAGCGAACGCTTCAAACGTAGTTCAAAGCGAGAGCGACGACGAGAATATGTCAAGGGCGCAGTCGAAGGGCAAGGCTAGGAGCGTGACTCAAGACGAGGACAATGACGTTGAGGAGGAGATCTCCCGAGGTCTAGTCGACGTTGAGATGCAACAAGATGAAGACGAAGAAGTCGTGGAGCCTCCGCCGAAGAAGCCACCTAAGGAGAAAAAACCTCGGAAGAAGAGAGCCCTTCCTGACGTCCCTTGTAAGAGCACACCGACCGCTATGTGAAACACTCAGCCTTACTCCCTGCAGTATCTCCTGAAAACACGACCGGTATCCGAAGGGGCAAGCGACTTCGTTACGAACCACTCGAGTGGTGGCGGTGCGAGAAAGTAGTCTATGGGAAACGCGACCCGGGCAAAGTATCCTACGTTCCTACAATTAAGGAGATCGTGCGCATACCCAAAGACCCCCCCAAGCCATTGGGTGCCGCACACAAAAGCAAGCGCCATACTGCCCCCCGTAGCAAGTCCGAAGTCGTTGTGGCAACCGAGAATCCAGAGGAAGGGTGGGACGACAAAACGCCGACTAACGGTGTTGTGGTCGATTGGTTCACTGGCAACGAAGTATCGCGACGTACGTTCAGCATCTCTGCTCATACACTTTTTTCTGACCTTCGTCCCGCAGGTCTTGCCTTCCCGGGGCGCTTGGTGGGCCATCGCCCCGCGGCGAACAATGACTTTTTCTTCACAAAAGTGTTCGGAGACGGAGAGTATATCGCAGCCGGGCAGCTTCGAATACCTCCGAACAAGCACAAGCCAAGCAAG
Organism: Lactarius hatsudake; assembly: GCA_024734325.1. NCBI lineage: Eukaryota > Fungi > Basidiomycota > Agaricomycetes > Russulales > Russulaceae > Lactarius > Lactarius hatsudake. Next base: position 777,637 of record JANSJP010000004.1, on the reverse strand, counting down.
ATGACAAAAGATAATACTTATGTGGGTGTCTGACGGTCTTCCACACATCGCAACTTTCCCTCATCCGTCAACAGGTATTCTACGTGATCGAGGGTGCCGTCACATTCAAAGTGCACGAGTCGTCCTACGTCCTCTGCACGGGTGGCATGATCTTGGTGCCCCGCGGAAACACGTACTACATCCAGAACATCGCAGAACGTGACGCGAGACTGTTCTTCGCGCAAGCGCGCCGCGTCTCCGCAGAAGAAGAAGCCCCTCCAGAGGTGCTCCCCGCTATGGACGCAGAGACCACGGTGACTCCTCAGCGGCGCTCGAACAGTGCTGCGAGTGGACCGGCGCAACGGCGCTCGAACAGCATCGGTCAGGCACCCACTACTGCCCGTTTTTCGAGCGAGCGAGCACCGCCCGGGAAGCGTGCTGCGTCTACGCGAACATGACGACAGAACATAACATCGCCCCGTGACGAACGAATAATGCTTGATTATTATTTTTCTTTCCAACGAAACTCGCACGTTCATATGTACTTCCAACCCGACCAAAATCTGTATACTTTTCTTTAATCACGTACACTGGTTTTTTTTTTTGGTCATACTGCGAATAACCACTGGCACTCAGCCATACTTGTAGCCAAGCCAACTGTCGTGCAGGCACACACTTGGGCTTGGGTAGACGGAATGGGCCCGAGCCCGAGGGCACCGCCACGGGTGAACCTCATCTACCGAGGGGAGGACGTCATCGGAATATTTAGACGATAAGAGACCATCAAGGACGCCTGGGTCGATACATCGTGCTTTCAAATTGTAGATTGGTCGCGCGAGTAGAAATGATGCCGCGTGTGTTCTGAGTCACCGCAACGGGGCATCCTTATAATAGTTCTTTCTTTCTTATGAACGCCAGATGCGCTCGCGTGAAGACCGCGCGGATCACCTCAGGGCAGCCGCTGCGCCGGTTGAAAATTCTCTCGATGGCTGGTTCAGACAGAAGAACTAGCACACCAGGTCCGCAGGCTAGCTAGCGCACAACGACCACAGTCTGACTTTAGTACTGTAATAATGACGATGGCGGCGGTTCCAACGCGAAGATCGTCTCTCTGAAATAGCAAGGTTGCTGGTCCCTGACTCGGATAATACTAGTACGGGATGTTCTCGAATTTTCGGGACGCGTCACGGTCATGGAGACCATGATTCTGCCACAACAATGAGTCAGAGAGGCTTTGAAATGGTCGGTCACCGCCTTGACCCCCTCCACCATGTTTACAACGACGCGCGTACGCAACGCGTGTACCCGACGCGCACGCCCTGACAGAGCAGCTACTGATTCCTATAAATTGCCCTCCTCTCTGTTGGAAGCCAGGCCACAAACGGTTTCTCGATACACCACTCGACCATCTATTCACAACATGCACTTCTACAGCCCATCGCCGCTTTCGCTGAGTTATATCCCGCGAGTCTCCTATCGGCCTACACTCGTATACACCTATCTAGGCGACGACGCTCTCACTTCAGAGGGGCTCGGCTATCCAGCCTTCACCCACACCTCCACGCCCCGACTTGACGCCGAGACACGATACCGTCGGGCGGTGCACGGGTTGCAGACCGCAGAGGAAGAGCTTGAAGCTCATCTTACTCTGAAGCGTGCCCGACAGGCTGCCTTCCTACGCGAGCAGGCTGCGCGTCGTGAACGCGTGCTGGCCATCCAGGCTGAAGCTGATCGCATCGAGCGTACCCGCGCATTGCAAGCGCAGCTCGCAGAGGAGTACTGAGTGGTACCAACGCGCTCCCCAGGCTCAGGTCGCACTCGACCAGAGGCCCCTCCTCCTTCACGCCTTCGCAGACGCTAACCCCAGGGACCTTTTCGCTTCTGGGCTTCCTTTCGCCAGGGAGCGGCCAACCGACTCCGGGCCATCGCGTCGTCCTGTGCTCCATGACAGCGAAGTCCCCACTCTCGAGGGCCTTCTGAAGCTATTTACTGGGATTCGCCCTCGACCCCATGGCCCACTTCAGCAATCTAGCTCACCTGCTCCTTCCCAACACCACCCTACAGAGCCCCAGCTCTCGGAGAAGCAGGATGCGGCAACGGATGCCTTCAACGCCGTCCTGGAATTTATCCACGGCCTTGCAGCCCATGCCTGTGACTCAGCCAGTGGATCGGAGACCATTCCCGAGGTACGCTTGCTCGTCTGGGCTGTTGACTTCTCAGGTCTAATATACGTTTCTCGTTCCTCAACGCAGGCTGCACCTGTAGATGAGAAGGGGAAGGCCAAGGCCGAACCTGCGGTAGGGTACGCGGCAGGACCCACGCTTCTTCAGACTCTGCTCGGCGCACATACGCAGGGACCGTCTGACCAGGAGTCGAAGGACATTGAACTCGCCATCAAGCTCAGTCTCGAGGAACGCGATGCCGCTGATGCGAAGAAAGCGAGCGCTACCAAGGCCTCGCAGTCCAGTCTCGGCGCGTCTTCTTCCAGGGTCAGTTCCTACTTCAGCATCGATACTTGGGAAATAGCTGACATATGTATGTAGGTGAAGCTTGATGGGGCCGTTCCCTCGAGCCAGACACCCTCTTCCGCTTCCGACACTACCTCTGCCACCTCTCAGCCCATCCCCGGTCCCGTACCACAACCCATCTCCCCTCTTACCGCGATTCGCGCCGTTCGTAATCAGCTCTCGACGCTCGAGTCCACGTTCAAGTTCCCTGTTGACCTCGACTTTGACCAATCTGTGCTTACTATTTCTCCGAACAACGCGCCCTTGCGCACTCATGAGAATACGCTAAATGGTCTCCTCGAGCTCCTCGATGCAATTGAGAGCGATGGTGATGAAGAAGTTCGCAACACACGAAGGGAGGTTGTCCGAGAGGTGGAGAAGGCGCTTGAGGATCTAGAGCGGAGGGTCAGCGAGAAAGCTATCGAGCTTCAAGCCATCAAGGGTGCCGAAGCGAAGGTGTATGATGCTGAAGCTCTGGCTGCCCAAGACGCTGTACCAGCTGATGCCGCTTCGGTCGCTAAGGGTGCCAAACCCACCGGGCCCGAGCCTTCTGCTACCGTCTTTCCAAGTGACGCCGACGTTGATCTCGCCATCTCTGAGGAGTATTTCCCAACTCCCACCACAGTTGAATCTCCAAAGCCAGCCGTTGTGCAGACCGCTGACAAGGACGTCTCGTCTCTCGATGCCGCACCTGTCTTGGAGGACTCCTCGGACCCGGCCGTAACAATCGCCGCCACTCCTGTATCTGCTAGCCTCGCCAGTCCCTGAGACCTTTCTTGCATCCATGTCACACGACCGGCTGACTTTTCCGTCAAAACCTACCCTCTGGTGCGTGGCCGTACTCGTGGACAGTGGATCTGTGAAGAGTGGGGAAGGCGGGTGGTCTGAGGTTGATGGAAGTATTTCGCGACGTGTTATCTTGGACGAAATCGATAGCTTGAGTACTCTGCCGATTCACAGACTCCGTACGCGTAGTAGCGTGTCTACAATACGTTGTCCCTTATAATTCATTTTCTTGTTATGGACTTTTGCTGTTGCTTCGCCGCGAAAGGTGCCTTTATTTATTCCCCTACTACAGTTCGTTGCGTCTCGCGTGTGATATGATGTGCATGCACGTATGCTAAACCTTTATTCTTTCATATTATGATCTTGTTGTGACAGGGAACATTCAGCGAATATTCAACCTTATGGAATAGATTTTCTAAACTATACAGTACTACGGGTCGTCGACTTTATCGACGGAAACCTTGCTTGCCAGTGTTCAGAGCCGCGAAAATTGATTGTGCATGTCACAGTTTGTTGGAAGTTCGCACGTTCGCGACGCATCAAGGGGGCTCTTGTCGAGCTTCGTCACTTCAAGTTCTGTATTCGGGGCATGAACGTGCATGATGAACTGTCATTAAGCGTCATTCGTTCAATGTGTCTATCGATCATATCTTAATCGTGCAACCGGGCGAAGGACGCATTAAAACGCAAAGACGTCCACCACCCTACCAACCCTACAATCCGCGTCACCGCGTGCAACACAAGGCTCGGGAGACATCTCAACCGATCCCGATCGCGCGGGGGTGCAGCCGGTGGGATTCCTCGGGGAGTCCCATGAAACAAGAGATGGCTCTGTCGACCGTTGAAACGTTGAAGGTGCGAACCAGTTCGGTGAGCGAGAGCCAGGATTTCGCAGAGACCGGTGCAGCTCGCGGCGTGGCTCCCTTGCTCCGACCTTCAAAAGGTCGCCAGGTTTGACCGCCTATTCGAGCAGCCTTCCCACGTGCTCCCCGCTGCATCTACGTCTGTGGCCGCGTGGCCCAGTGACAGCGCCAGTGCGAGCGGTTCGATAGGCGTGAATGCGGTCTGGGACATCGACTCGGCCTCAACCCCCCTTCTCCTGAACCCGCACCAGTGTGCGAGGCATGCGCCATCCAGGCGCTTGCGCGAGGAGCAGGAGAGCCTGCTATGGGACATATGTCCAGTGGTCGCTGGTTGGTAGAGGGAGGGTCAGAGAAATAAAACAATATTCCGAACGCTTTGATTGCACCAGTGGTGGGGATAGATAATACTCGAGAGAATCGAATCTCAGTAACTTTAGTAATGCATTTTATCTCGTGAACAGAGACCGGTTTTGGTGAAGCTGCGAACAATGGACCGGGTGTATTGTACACATTATACATGGCTCAATAATACAAATCCCGGACTACTCCGTCCTTGTGGTGCCCCTCGACGCAGGTAAGGAGATAGACTTGCTCGGGAGTACTAGTTCCCAAAAGCGTTGAAATCAATGATCTTCTCTACACACGGTTTTGACCGACGACTCAGATGGCACTAAAAGTTCGATAAGGTATTATACAAACAGACGCGAGAACAAACGAACCAATATCAGTAGCCATAATAAAGGCAGCAAATAGCTCGACAGAATGCTCTGGAGAGGATGCTGTGAGGTATTGTTGAATGGACGAGTCAATATTCGCATCCCGATAGTCCAGCTCCGCGCGGGTTAGAGCTGATCCAGAAGCTATGTTCGAGAGACGTAAGAAAGTGGCATGCTTGAAAATAAGGATAACAGCTTCGAAAAAGGTCAAATACACTCTAAACAGAATAGAGTGAAATACCAAGGATCAAATGGTGACCGGAGCTGGCGAGCTGGAAAGATAAATGTCGTAAGTCATGGAAACAGATGATTGTGATATAAAGATAGCACGTTTTGAATGGTAGGCAGTGACATAACCTGCACTATCTTTTAAAGGAATGGGAATGTGATTTTTGCTTTAGTGACCGTGCGGGGAGCACTTACGAACTGGAGAACCAAAGATAAACGCCATTAGGAGGGTTGAAAGGAGAGCATGTACGCACGGCCTAGTAGGCCAGCGGTGAGTATAATAGGTGGAAAGCCAAGGACAGACATCATCAGCAGGCACACAACGTAGCAAGGCTAGCAGCCACTCACATTCTGAAGAGCCCGGGCAGACATCGTCAGCAAGTTTAAAACGCAGCAAAGCACCACAGCCACTCACGGACTGGAGCACAGGCGTCGTCAGCAGGCTCGAAATACAGCGAGGCATCGCAGCCACTCACCAACTGGAGAGCCGAGGACAGGCGTCGTCAGCAGGCTCGAAACGCAGCGAGGCGCCGCAGCCTACTCACGGACTGGAGAGCCGAGGATAGTCGTCGTCAGTAGGCTCGAAACGCAGCAAGGCATCGCAGCCACTCACGGACTGGACAGCCGTGGACAGGCGTCGTCAGCAGGCTCGAAATGCAGCGAGGCGCCGCAGCCACTCACCAACTGGAGAGTCGAGGACAGGCGTCATCAGCAGGCTCGAAACGCAGCGAGGCAACGCAGCCACTCACGAACTGGAGAGCCGAGGACAGGCGTCGTCAGCAGCAGGCTCGAAACGCAGCGAGGCATCGTAGCCACTCACTTCCTGGAGAGTCGAGGACAGGCGTCATCAGCAGGCTCGAAACGCAGCGAGGCATCACAGCCACTCACAGACTGGAGAGCCGAGGACAGGCATCGTCAGCAGGACTCGAAACACAGCGAGGCATCGCAGGCTTTCGCAACCACTCACGAACTAGAGAGCCGAGGACAGGCGTCGTCAGCAGGCTCGAAATACAGCGAGGCATCGCAGCCACTCACGAACTGGAGAGCCGAGGAGAGCCGTCGTCAGCAGGCTCGAAACGCAACGAGGAATCGCAGCCACTCACCAACTGGAGAGCCGAGGACAGGCGTCATCAGCAGGCTCGAAATGCAGCGCGGCATCGCAGCCACTCACTGACTGGAGAGCCGTGGACAGGCGTCATCAGCAGGCTCGAAACACAGCGAGGCATCGCAGCCACTCACTTTCTGGACAGCCGAGGACAGGCGTCGTCAGCAGGCTCGAAACGCAGCGAGGCATCGCAGCCCACTCACGAACTGGAGAGTCGAGGACAAGCGTCATCAGCAGGCTCGAGACGCAGCGAGGCATCGCAGCAACTCACTTCCTAGAGAGCCAAGGACAGCCGTCGTCAGCAGGCTCGGAACTGCAGCGAGGCATCGCAGCCACTCACTTCCTGGAGAGCCGAGGACAGGCGTCATCAGCAGGCTTGAAACGCAGCGAGGCATTGCAGCCACTCACGGACTGGAGAACCGAGAACAGGCGTCATCAGCAGGCTCGAAACACAGCGAGGCATCGCAGCCACTCACTTCCTGGAGAGCCGAGGACAGGCGTCATCAGCAGGCTCGAAATGCAGCGAGGCATCGCAGCCACTCACTTCCTGGAGAGCCGAGGACAGCCGTCGTCAACAGGCTCGAAACGCAGCGAGGCATCGTAGCCACTCACTTCCTGGAGAGCCGAGGACAGGCGTCATCAGCAGGCTCGAAATGGAGCGAGGCATCGCAGCCACTCACGGACTGGAGAGCCAAGGAGAGGCGTCATCAGCAGGCTTGAAACGCAGCGAGGCATCGCAGCCACTCACGGACTGGAGAGCCGAGGACAGGTGTCGTCAGCAGGCTCGAAACGCAGCGAGGCATCGCAGCCACTCACGAACTAGACAGCCGAGGACAGGCGTCATCAGCAGGCTCGAAACGCAGCGAGGCATCGCAGCCACTCACTTTCTGGAGAGCCGAGGACAGGCGTCGTCAGCAGGCTCGAAACGCAGCGAGGCAACGCAGCCACTCACTTTCTGGAGAGCCGAGGACAGGCGTCATCAGCAGGCTCGAAACTGAGCGAGGCATCGCAGCCACTCACGGACTGGAGAGCCGTCGTCAGCAGGCTCGAAACGCAGCGAGGCATCGCAGCAACTCACGAACTAGAGAGCCGAGGACAGGCGTCATCAGCAGGCTCGAAATGGAGCGAGACATCGCAGACACTCACTTTCTGGAGAGCCGATGACAGGCGTCGTCAGCAGGCTCGAAACGCAGCGAGGCATCGCAGCTACTCACTTCCTGGAGAGCCAAGGACAGGCGTCATCAGCAGGCTCGAAGCGGAGCGAGGCATCGCAGCCACCCACCAACTGGACAGCCGAGGACAGGCGTCGTCAACAGGCTCGAAACGCAGCGAGGCAACGCAGCCACTCACGAACTGGACAGCCGAGGACAGCCGTCGTCAGCAGGCTCGAAACGCAGCGAGGCATCGCAGCCACTCACTTCCTGGAGAGCCGAGGACAGGCATCGTCAGCAGGCTCGAAATGGAGCGAGGCATCGCAGCTACTCACGAACTAGAGAGCCGAGGACAGGCGTCGTCAGCAGGCTCGAAATGCAGCGAGGCAACGCAGCCACTCACTTCCTGGAGAGCCGTGGACAGGCGTCATCAGCAGGCTCGAAACGCAGCGAGGTATCGCAGCCACTCACCAACTGGAGAGCCGAGGACAGGCGTCGTCAGCAGCAGGCTCGAAACGCAGCGAGGCATCGTAGCCACTCACTCCCTGGAGAGTCGAGGACAGGCGTCGTCAGCAGGCTCAAAACGCAGCGATGCATCGCAGCCACTCACTTCCTGGAGAGCCGAGGACAGGCGTCATCAGCAGGCTCGAAATGCAGCGAGACATCGCAGTCACTCACGAACTGGACAGCCGAGGACAGGCGTCATCAGCAGGCTCGAAACACAGCGAGGCATCGCAGCCACTCACTTCCTGGAGAGCCGAGGCCAGGCGTCATCAGCAGGCTCGAAACGCAGCGAGGCATCGCAGCCACTCACTTCCTGGAGAGCCGAGGCCAGGCGTCATCAGCAGGCTCGAAACGCAGCGAGGCATCGCAGCCACTCACTTCCTGGAGAGTCGAGGACAGGCGTCGTCAGCAGGCTCGAAACGCAGCGGGGCACGACAGCCACTCACATACTGGAGAGTAGAGCACCAGCGTGGTCAGGTTTGTCAATCCGAAAGGCATGAACAATAGCATCACTCACCAGCTAGGAGTTGCGCGACATCAGGCATAATGAAGCATGTCATACAAATTAAGACACAGCCAACACTTACCCATATGAATGGAAATGCAAACAGACATTCCCCGACTACTCTCTCTGTACCTTCGACCTTGAACCCAGCACCGGAAAGGACGCTGCAATATTCGTTGAGATCGTCACTCGCTTCGCCATTTAACTGGCGCACTAACCGGTTCAAAGCCATTTTGACACTCAATTGTAAATTACCCTTCTGCACTGTTAAAAGCATCAATGCGATGGTATCCTCATTCAACGCTGCAGCTGTCTTCTCAATAAGATCATCACAGCGCCTATTTTGCCTGTGCATTTCTGCAGAAGGACATCAGAATGTAACCCTGACATTTGACTCTGAACTCACGTTCTAATCGCACAAATCCAACACCGTCACCAAGGGGATGCAAGTAGTGCTCTTGAAATATTTTCTCCGCCACTTCAGATACCTTGTCATCTGGGTTTCCGTAGTCCTCCACGTCGATTTTGACATTTCGGCGGAACTGGTCGTATTTTGTGAATATAGCAATGACAGGGACTTGATATCGTCATGTTAAGCACAGTCACGAATGTTTGTAATGACGCAACGCACCATTCTCGTCTGGGCATATGTCCTTTAAAAATCTTAGATCGAGCCCTGGTCGTTGGTTGTCCATTGGGATGCAGTACCTCAAAAAGAATGTCCGTCAGTGGTCGTAATCGTGAACACTCGAGCGTCCAAACCAGATTGCATGCAATTTGTCTCGCAGTCGCTTTTCTCGACACTTCCGTCGAATAAAGTCCTGTAAAATATCGAGCTCCTCTTTGCTAGCTGATTCTATACCACGTGAATCATGAAAAATGTATTCCTCATAATTGGAGAATACAAGTTCGTCGTCGATTGTGTGCTCGCCTCGCTGTCTCCATGTTTAGAGGCAATGGAAGAGAAGTGCTATTGTCACTCACATCCACGGACGGGTCAAGTTTAAACTAGTCGGCATTGAGATCGGACTCACAGACGAAAAGGTTGGACCACGTACCTCTTCACCTCCTCGATACACAACGGGGCTCTCCGTTGTTTCACATACCCGTTTTAGGATGGTCGTTTTGCCAGCATTGGCCCGTCCTATAATAAGGACTCGGAACTGGATCTTTGGAATTCGACGAGGGGATTGTTGCGTGTACATTGGAGCGACAGTTGATGATCGATTTGAGCCCGTCTTCGATCGATGGTTCGATCGACGGTTCACCTTCCTTTTTAAGAGTCGACGACGCCTACAGTAACATCATCACCACCATCGTGGCCTAGTCATAAGCTGCTTCTCATCGAACGATGGAACCACATTCCCACGCATGCAATGTAGACGAGACAGGCCAGTAGCTTACAGCCTACAAACTGTCCGAGCACCGCCTGCCCACGCAGATCCACGAGCACGTGGACACTACCCACGGCGTTCACCAGCCCCCCACGCGTGGACGGGACGGTCGTCGAGGTCCTCTGTCCGTCATTTAGCGTGCGTCTACTTGCCCACCTTCTTCCGCCCATTTCTTCCCACAGGACAGAGCTTAGCGAAGATTGCACCGGCCAATACGACGCAACTTGCGGGCCTCCCAGATTTGGCCTGAAAAAGGTCACCGGGCTGAAGGACGCGTCTGAGCGGCTCTTTCCGCACGCGCACGGCGGGCAACGTGCTCCCAAACCCCGCGTATCTGTGTCTGCGTCTACTTCTGCTACCACCCCAACCTCTGCATCCGCTGTACCCGCGTGGCCTAGCAGCAGCAGGGGAAGTGGCTGACGAATGGAGATTAGCGTGGACGCTGTCACTCCTCCCGCTGCTGGGTGAGATTGCGTTCTTGTTGCGACGGCGGCGGCAACAACCCGGGCTCTCCGAGCGGTGTGATTCTGGTGGGTCTGCGTTACTGTATTGTGGTGTCACACCCATTGACCTCTTGCGGGCACCGGAAGCGCCTCTTCGTGCGTACCACACTGCTACCCCCAGCTTTGTTCATTGGCATTGAAACCACCACGGCACATCCGTCTCTTTGCTAAGCCTGGATACGACGTCGCTTTGATCGCGAGAGGTTCGCAGCTGAGCTAACGGCTGCGGATACGGACTTCATCTCCCATCACACTGCACATCTCGTTCTCATTTACGTCACCCCAGGCAGCGGCGTTCCTAAGAAGTGCAACCTGTTTTCAACGCGGTGCGTGTACGCTAGCCGCACGCCGACATCCGCATCGCGCTCTTTTTTCCGTGAACCGCCCTCTGGAAACCGTTCCTGCAAATCATCTAAGACGAAATCGCTCATGTTGCGGACGCACACATCAAAACCGCATTGGCGTCGTCTCGCCAAGCGATCATTGCATTCCAGGGTAGGGCCCTCGACGAGCGTGTCGTGTTGTTAGCAAGGCTCCAGTGCCCTGCTACCATGCCAAACTCAACCAGCTGACCGCCTCGACATTTAAACACTGGAGCAAGGAGGAAAAGGGTCGGACAGTGCTCGAAGAAAAAATGATGATCGACGTGATACAAGGATTCACTTCCTCGGTTATGGACCTCACTTACCCCCCCTCCTCTTTTGTCACAACTTCTTGCGGGGCTGATTTAATAGGATGCATGGTTTAGCGCTACCACGATAAGAATGGCGAAGGTGTGGTAGTGCAGAGAGAATATTGCAATGCCATGCGCAGCATTGAGTATATCTGAACAATGTTCGTTGGGAAAGCCTAGTGACAGAAGCGGAGAAGCATGCGGCACGGATGGTGGCAGAGCAGCTCAGCGGAAAAGGCAATTTGGTGCATGTATTCTATCAAGTGCGAGCACCGTGACGTGATCAAGTCGATACCGGAGCCCTCGATATCCGTACCTTGACCTCATGGGAAGGTAGACACTGAGATCTTGAGCCTGAAGTTGGTGGGTGAGGACATGGTCGGGAATACAGCGACGCAGGAGACGGAGCTATGCATGGTAAATCAGATCAGTCGATGTGAGCTAGACGCTCGGAAAACTAGAGGGACAGGGTTATCTCTCGACCCTTTTATCGTCTTGGAGTCCCAGAAGCTGCGCCGGGAGACGTGAACCAGGAAAGGTTGCAAGTACTCTTGAATCCTTTGGACGCGTGATTGCGCGAGGCGGCGTTGTTCCCAAGGTTGTTCCTGCGCGCAGCTACTTTTTGTCTTTGCAGCATCGTTTCAGAAATGGAAGTATATAAGTTGTTTTCGAACCCGCTACGATAGTGACGTACTCGTGTACTTTGTTTTTTTTTTAAATTCTCGCAAAGCTAGGAAAATGGCTCCCTGCCGGTTCATGCTACGTCAAGCGGCGCGTCAGGGTTTGCGTGCATTGGGTCACTGGCGCGGTCTCAGCTTTTTGTTTCAAATTGTCTGCAAAAACGTCGGAATGCTTCACGAAAATGAAAGTGTTCGAATGAGCAAGTTACTAAACTCCTGGGGTCACTAGGTGTCGGCTCCGTCGGCGCTTGTTTCTGAAGTCAGGGAATGTCGCAAAAGTGGAGGCGTAGTTTACAGTTCAGAGGTAAAGTTATGGGAATGATACATTAGAAACCCAGTATTTAGGTGGCCGTAGTTAAACGGCTGTCTGACGTCAATATGTGAGTGTATGCTCGTCTTCTAATCACCAACTACTCACCTCGTATATTCGACTACCTGCAGCGCTAAATCACAGGTAACGGGCCCTGAAGGCATCCGGAATAATATCCTGGCCTCGGTGAGGCCAAGATACTATTTCAGACACCTGAGCGAACCCCCACACGGTATATGACCACGCGCGAGACATTGAGGCGTAGGCCGCAATTGTAAAAGCTAAAGGAGGGGAGGGGGCTGAGACCCCTTAAATCCCAGCGATTGCGATCGAAGAAATTGTGGGCGCGGACGCCATACGTCCCTGTTTCTGAAAGTCGATGTGCAGTTAGAGGACGTGCGAACGAGTTGTACAAGATACACGCAGCCGTGCCGCATGGGCATGTTGATAGAAAAAGGGAAGGTCAGTTAAACACTTGAACACTTGTAATGAACGCATTGCCCGAGGGCACAGAGAGCAGAAAGGGCAATAGTATAAGGGCTGCGCATGGGCGATAGCTAAACCAGAGCTGATAGTACATGAACAGTTCTCCCAAAGGAGAGATCAACTTACCCGAAAATCGGGGGCATGGACCCAGGCTACAGTAATTTACCGGCCCGGCTTGAGGACGAGGGCATCAAACTTTGTGATCTGCGTTCGCTGTCCAACTAGATCTGCGTGCAGACGTACTTAGCAGATGGACAATAGTTTTTCTTTCTTTCTTCCTACCAATATCATGAGTGCTCGACCCTCCCACCCCTCTGCTAAATTGACTGCCGCAGACAACTTGAAGGTACCAGAGCTGGAGCCCAGCTCATATCGCCGCCCAGTTGCTTCTGTTCGATCAGCCACCTTGTCAGCCACTCCGAGTCCACCTGACCCCGCGGCGCCAGAGCCGGGGCCATCCAAATTGGCAGCTCGAACTTCACCCAAGCGATCTCGAACTTTTCATGATACGGTCAATGCGTCACCCTCTGCACAGACCCCCAATGATGATCATGATGGCATTCCCAACTCGAAGAAAGCGAAGACAAATGGACCCCATCCTGATCCAGATATCTCAGGGATGCGTTCTTCTGATGTCGAACCTATGGGCATCGACGACGAATATCTCAACAAGACAGACCCGACCGCCGATATCAAGACATTCTTCAGGGCTCTCCCTCAAGTGCCGGGTCAAGCAAAGAAGCGTATGAGCTGTATTTTGTGCGCGTGAGTACCCTTCCCTTTTGTTAACCCAAGGATCCTTGTCGCTTGGATCCGGGTGATATTAGTCCGGTCAATACCCGTCGTGGGGTCACCTCGGATCGGGGTGATCCGGGAGTACGCGCGGTGGCCCGTTGAGGCGCACAGCAGTCGCACAGCCTGGCAGGCGTGTGCTGCGGGGAAGTGTTCTGGTCATCACGAACCTGAACGAGTTCATCAGCTTGCGCGAGACTGTTTGCATGTCTCCCGAACGCGTCGCCGTCGTCGCCGCTGCGTGCGCGGCGCTTGTCCTCCGTGGTCGCATACTTCTCCTGCACCGTAATTATCTGTAGCCACCGGCTCATCTGCGAGGATACCCCCCATGACCCCGTACCGGTCCTGATCGTGACTTGTTTGTGCCCATAGAAAAGGTCTTGGCTGTGTCAAGCAAGACAAAGTTTTGAGCTTCGAGCACTCAACCCTTCGTCGGCACGCCGCGTCCTTGCATTCTGTAAGTCTGATTATTCAGATCTCGGATTTATCGTGTCTTAACTGTGAATTTCTCCCTAGCGGCGCTACAAAAGGTGGTGTAAAGAAAATAAGTTCGAGTCAATGTTACCCAACGACACGAGGCAACGCAGGGAAGCCGCCCTCGATAAGGGTGTAAAAGTACTCCAATCGACTATCACCCACCATTTCCAGCAGCCCGAGAACGCAGCCGAGAAGCCGATTGCATACAGCGACAAAGCGTTCGCGTGTGCCGCAATCGAGTGGCTTATTGAAGCAAATCTTGTGAGGATTTCTTTACATCACCTAACACTGGGCTGAATCGTTGGCACCATTCCAGCCGCCTCAAGTATTCGATAGGCCATCCTTCAAGAGGATGGTCGACCTCACCTCCCGTGCAAACCACGGGGTCAAGCTGCCTTCACCAAGGCAAACACGTGGACGCGTTATCAAATTGTTCAAGCAACAGATGTGTCTCTTGAAGGAACGGCTTAATGTGAGTTCGCTGTTCCGGTCCCCTACATTCCTTGCTCTAATGCTCACTTATTAGAGCCCTACCGTCAGCGGCGACATAAGCTTGACATGTGATACGTGGCAGGGTGATACTACCGATGGCTATTTTGCAATCACTGGTCACTGGATCGAAGAGCGTGCTGTCGGGGAGTGGACAGAGGAGCACGCGTTGTTTGGTTTCACCCAACTTGACACAGTACATAATGGCACGAGGCTCGGACAAATGCTTTACAAGGTCTGTAACCGCCTTGGTGTTGTGCACAAGGTAAGCGTTAGAACATCCTGACAGGCATCTGCTGACTTGCTAACTGTTCACAGGTTGGGCACATTACATGCGACAACGCAAAGAACAGCATGGAAATGATACAAGAGTTCGCTCGGTGTTACGACCTCAAGACTGGATCAACGTTTGACACTAACCGCCGTTATATCGGGTATGTCTTGAATCCCTAATAGTCCTTTAGCATTCATACTAAATTCATTTATCTGTACAGATGTTTGGCGCATACTATCAACTCGGCCACCCAAGTGGTCATATCCACACGCAGCAAATCAAAGTACTATTCTGGAGATCCTGAAGATGACTATCTCCCTGAGGACCCAGGAGCTACTGAGCGCGACGAGATCGGCATCATTCGAGCCATCTCTGTTAAGGTATGTCCCCCCTTTTAGACCACCCTTTGTTCCTGACATGCGGGTCAGGCGCGCTCCTCTACAGAACAAAAAGATCTTTTCAAGACTGTTCAAGAGCGTAGCAGTGCACTCCCCTGTCAGCTGCTGCTTGACACGGAAGTCCGTTGGAGTTCGACATTTGTAATGCTCATTCGTGCTGAGTCTCGGCGCCAAGTAAGCTCTGCCTCTTTTATCTTATGTCTACCCCATACTTATACTTGTCTTACAGGCCGTTGATGAGTTCGTTGGTGAACTCGTGCTCAGGGAAGCCGATACCGAAAAGCAGCGCAAGCTCGTTGCGCTTGCTTTAGATGAGGAAGAGTGGACGCGTGTGCGCCTCCTCTGTAACATTCTACAGGTACATACAGTAGCTATTAATCATTCAATACCACTGACACCGCCCCCTCAGCACGCGGACGATGCACTACACACGTTTTCGACTGGCTCGAGACCAACACTTCACAGTGTACTGCCCGCGCTGGAGAAGTTGATTGCAGAGTGGCAGAAGGCTTCAGGGAAACCACGCTACGAGACATTCGTACCAGCGCTTACTGCTGGCGTGGAAGAGCTTGACGAGTATTATAAACGCTCTGGTCCCTCTGATGCGCATCTGGTGGTCATGGGTGAGTAATAGTCTTCAACCTCTTCAATGTCGGTTGACATTTTAACCCTAGTGCTTAATCCATCCTCGAAAATGAGGCACTTCAAGAAATATTGGGATCCAGACCTTCTTTCAGAAGTGGAAAATATTGTTCAAATGCGTGTATGTATATTTCTTTTCTTTTTTGAGAAAATTTGATTGCTAGGTTCTGACTCGATATCTAGTTCCTACAGAAGTACAACAATCTCCGCAAGCACGCTGCAACCATTTCCAACCACGACTGCAAACCATCCTCATCCAACAATCCCCGCCGCTTAAATATCGATGACACTGACAGTGAAAGCGATGACGACAGCGAAGATGTTGACCCTGATAGGCTGTGGCTCCATGAGTGGACTGCATATCTCAACTCAAATGAGGTTGTTCCCGAAGGGATGGGAACAGTCCATTGGTGGGGGGTACGTAGCATATAAGCCCAACATGTTACAGTTTAGCACTAACTTTTTCTGTAGATCCATGGCCAACGCTACCCGACGTGGCAATCCCTTGCACGCGATTACCTTGCTATCATGGCGTCTTCGGTGTCAAGTGAGAGCATATGCTCGGCTGCAGGCATCACAACTAGCAAGTGCCACAATCGTCCTGAAGGAGACGTCGTGGAGGCACTACAGTGCTTGAAGAGTTTCACCCATCAAGACCTTCCATTCCACGATGTTGTCAACGCCGCACAAGAGGAAGAGCATCTGGACCTGGCGGATCAAGAACCAGCGAATCAAGAAGCCAGCTCAAGTGAGGTTGTCCGCGATGGAGAGAAGTGGAGTTGGGACGAACTAGTTGAGGGCTTTGATGATGATGAGGGAACGACTGCCCCGTGATGCCCATCATTTAGATATATCTGACGTTTTTTTTAATCCATTGTTGTACGCCTGAGGGCATATTACTCTATTACTCTATGTAGCACTACACTTGTAGTACGCGTCCAAGTCTCTCCGCCCCGGGCCCAGTGTCCTTCCCTTACATCTTCCATCTTGAATATCTAATGTCATGATGCCATGGCTGGCCAGCCTGAGCCCTCAAAAGCCTCAGTCGTGGGGTCAGCGTTGGTCAGCACTCGAAAGTCGAGAAAGCCGGGGCTTTGAGCTGGGCCTGAAAATCCGTGTCACTAATTGAAAGTCATTGTGCAATGACCACCTGTCTGACTATAGACACGTTCTTAGTATCGTATCAATAACGGCGGCGCCTCTAGTGCGACGAAGATCGTCGTGAGCCACTGGTCCCCGTCGTAATACGACGCTCGGGCCAGGCTCCAGGAATTCTATCCCGCTCAACTTTGCCCGCTGCCCCTGGTAGTAGTCTCGTAATAATTCGTGTAATATCCAATCAAGGCTTCTCAAGCCCGAGCCCGAGACCCTCGACAATCGTGCGTGTGGAACACGCTGATGCATCTCATTAGGTGGCCGCCAGTGCAGCAACACTGGCAGCTCGTGCTCAGATAACTTGGACACTTGACCGTGACCGAGCTAAGCTTCGCCAGCAAAACAAACAACCAAAAATAATTCTACTTGGATCCTTGGCGACGTGCACCCCGACTCGTGGCTTGGGCGCTGACGTTCTGTCTCACAAAATTGATGCTTTCGGCTGCATTGCGAGGATACCGCGGGTATTGTCACTTCTTTTTTCGAAGCTTGTTTTTCGCAAAGTCAGACCTGTCTGCTAACTTAGTGGAGCGGGAGATTTGACGTCACCGAGACCTCATGCGCGCCAGGCACGGACCACACGCGCACAGAGCACACCGTCTTTCGATCCAATTTTTGGACCTCTGTTCCTGTTTGGCGACAGCAGAAAATGGACTGCACCAAGAGTCAAGCCTATCCGGGTGGGCATGTCAAGGGCGGTTGGACAGGACACCACTGCTCGATGATAATAACGTAACTTATAAAACGGTCTTTCGTGTTCCGGCCAATTGGAGATGTCAATTAATTATTATTTTATGATTCGGACAGCAAGGAATTTGAATTCGTCAAGTCGAAGCAGAGCTCCAATCAATGAGATATCGTCAAGATGCTAAGGTAACAGCAGGGGTAATTAAATTGGTTCTGATTCCGGGTGAGACTGGGGCATGCAATAAGTGGCAAAGAAAGTGTAAGAGGCAGAGTCAATGAAGGGAAGCGACATAAGTCAAAGGGAAAATGGTATAGAGGCATCGCTACGACGCGCTGCACTCGATACTGCTACTAACTACGGACACGCTGAGAAAAGTAGAAGGCGAAGGCTGAAACGCACACATGAATGCAAAACCCGGTAAGCTTATGATCCTTGACGCGCTCGTAGCCAATCGGGCTTGTCAAGACCTCTCTCACTCTTGGAGACTCCAGTAGTCGATGAACGCCGAAAGTCCTGGTTGCCTAGACCGTTGGCCGTTGGCGGTACGGGGAACATGTACGACGTGGGCCGTTGGGGAACATCTGACGGTACATCTGGGAAGGCATCGAAAATGTTGCGTTCAAAAATGTCAACCTGTGATGATCCAGATATAGGAGAGATGGAGAGGAGAGACCCGGGTGTTTCGGGTATGATAGGTGGGAGCATAGGCGACCGCTCTGGGATAACATCGTCTGGGCATGCGCACAATAGATGAGCCAGGGTAAGTTGGCGGCATAAACAAGACCTCTCACCAGGATCGTCGAGGATAGACTTCGTCTTTGTCGCCCTATTAAGGAGACGCTCGGCAAATGAGCTGGCCCTCGCGACACTGCGCCGAGGCGAGAGACGCAGGGAGCCGGGAACACTTTCACTCTTACCACTCTTGTTACTGCGGATAGAGAACATGCTGCGTACACTCATAGTGTCATTGCCGTGTCCCTGGGCGGATTGCGGCATGGAGAGATCGAACGTAGGGAGAAGGTGGAGTAGGCGACTGGGGCAGAATCATCGGACGACATCTCAGACGACATGCTAAGTCGCGAGCCGCGCAGCGCGCCACGAAGGGAGAAATATTTACGTCCTCGTGTAGACTTCGGTGGCGTTGGTGAGAGCTCTTCAGGTGACCCGGATGTTGCTGGATGCACCTGGAGGCTAGGTGTCGAAGTGGACGAACGGACAGGCGAACGTGGGGGATTAGTGGTGGACACTGAGGTCAATGGACCAAGGGTGAGGCCGCGCCCCTTTGACCGTGTTGTAGTCGCAGCTGCAGGTACAGGTTGAGTCCGTTGTTCTGTCTTTGCTGCCGTAGCGGTCAACGATGCGGGCCCAGATTCAGCCTTCAGCCCTTCCTCGCTCGAAAAAGAGGGGATATCAAATGTCGTGGTCTCGTCGGAAAGCCTTTGCTCGAGCCACGCGGCGTCCTGGAGCAGAGCGGCCAAGTCGCCAATGCCGGGGATGGCGGGAGGGTCAGCAGTTACAGCGCCGAGGTGCTTGAAATTCCGCTTCGAGCGTACAACCCCACCATCAGTTCCGGTCTTGAAGCTAGAAGAACTTGGGCGAGAAGTGATAGTGCTGGTCCTGGAAGTATTGCTATGTCTTGAGTCTGGGCGTTTGTCGGTATCACTGCGATGCACAACGGCGCTAAAACTCCGACGACCAGCTTCGGTGGCAGGCGGCAGTGACATTGGAGTCGAGTCGTCGAAGTCTCCAACAATAGAATGAGTATTGACAGGGGTACTAGAGGGAAAGGCGACATTCGATGTGGAAGTGGAGTTAACTGGCGAATCGGTCTTTGTCTTATTGACGTAGGTGGCACTAGGAACTGTATCTCCTTTCAATTTTTCTGTTGAATCCACATTAGACAAAGGCGGTTGAGGGACAGCTGATGGAATAGAGTGGACGAGTGGCGCTGTCAGAGGATCATTCTGTGTTGACTGATCCAGTTGAGAGCCCTGTAGACTCGTCGCGGCCTCCTTGATGGGGACTTGCTCGAATGTGATGTGGGTTTGAACGATAGATATGGTGGGCTTGGTAACGGGCAAAGGCTCCTGATGGGACTCGACTGATGATGGCGTAGCCTGCTCTTTTTGGGGGGCAGAATGGTCAAGATTTTCGACATGGGGTGAAATCGTCTCGGACACGATTGGTTTCTGGGGGAAGGGTGCACATTCGGAGATTTCGTCCAGTGAAAGAGTGGTAACTGCCGGTCCAGCCGACGAGGGAGTGTCCACTAGCGAGACCATAGACTCCATAGTTGGTACGACGGTGTCCGAAGACCCGGGATCTGTCTCGGGGAGTGCACCAGAGGGAGAGTCTTGTTGTGTAGAATTCTCCTGAGGACCATTTGTATGCTCTGCTGTGTCCTGTTGCACCTCGTCCAACTTATCAACGGGGTCAGACAAAGAACGGCGCTCGGGAGGCGTGGATGGTGGAACGGTGTGGAGGGTAGTGTCAGATACCAGAAGCGGTGAAGACTCAGTGTCATTCCCGTCGGACGAAATCTGGGCGTTTGGAGTCGCGGAGATTGGTGCTGGGGACGTGACAGACCTGTTCCCAGAATTTCCTGGGGCGGTAGGGCGTCCTTTTCCCAGAGCGGCGACCCGGTTCCCATAGAGCTCGCGACTTTTTGTAGAGCCAGCGTCTTCAGGCGGGGGGACACCCATGGCGAAGCTACCACGTGGAATAGGCACGCCACCTTTCCTCTCAAACTTAGCAATCTTGTCGCGGAGGCTGCCCCGTGGGGGTGTGACGGACGCATCTCGAGAAGGAGGTGTGGGTGATGATGTTGGAGACGGTGTGCCGTTACGTTGCTGAAGAGCCGCAATGCGGTCTTTTAGGTTTCCTGGTGGAGGTTGTGTTGTAGCCCTGGGGTGAAATGAGAGTGGAGTAAGCTACGAAAGGAAGAGACAAAAAGGAAGGAATAGAGGCTTGCATGGTGAAAATGAGGGAATGAATGCGGCGAAGTATCCAATGAGCGACCGGTGACCTTCAAGAGGCGAAAAAAAGTGTTGCGAGAAACAGAGTGCGGAGTGGTATCGAACGGAGAGTGGGGAAAAGACAGGAAAAGAATAAGAACGAAAGAAAGGGGAACACAGATGGTCATAAGGTTAGGGGCAAACTGTATTCACTTCCCAGGCCCTGTCACCGTTCCGCTCTTGGAAGCCCAAAATGCGCGCTTCCGGTTTATCTTCACTCGACCTCCTCTACCACTCTCAGTCCCACCCTCGGTCCCCATCTCGACCCCCCCTTCCCTTGTCTCGTTGCACTCTAAAACCACGACCTCGTCATCACTGGCTTCTTCGTCTGAATCTGTCGTGAATTCAATTGGTGTTTCAGATCGTTGGCCCATCTTCTGTCGCTTCCTTGGAGGTATCCCATAACGGCTCTCCTCTACGTCCGCATCAACGTCGATGATTTCCCGGGTTTGTCCTTTCGCTGCAGAATCGGGCTTCCGACCGACTCCGCCACCATCTGATTCACGGGATCTGTCCGTCAGCTCCCAAGCGGACTGTACGGCAGACGCCTCACTCCCGTGTGGCCGCGCGGTACCGTTCAGACGTGGAACGTTCTGTACGACAGTAGCCCTTGGAGGAACTCCAACAAGTCGATGTAACACTCTCTTGTCGTAGACCTCTTGCACGACACGCCGCCGGTTGATGGCCTAGAGGATATGCATTCTGATCCAAGATCGTTCTACAACTGATCCGACGTACCTCCTGGGTGACACCTATGACACTTGACAATATGCTCAAGTCCGTCGCTTCAGTGTATCCCCGTAACGTGACAGAGCGTCCAGATCGCCGTGAATTCAGAATACTAGCTTTCATGTATGCCGCAGCTGTCATGATACCGTGCGCTCCCGCAAACGTCTGGCGCACTCTTGCGATATTGTACGACCCCTTGGAAATATCATTCGCTATACCACAACACCACCTGTTAAGCAACGATCTCAAAACACCGACTCAGGCAACTCACTTGGGTCCGCTGGATCCTCAATCGATAATAAGCTCTGCCTGTAGTCCACCCAACCTCGTTGAACCTTGCTAAAATAGGTCCCCCCATCTCGTAACGAGATGCCAACTTCGTGGTAGTTAAAGTAATAGCCGTAGAACTCAAAAAACTCCATTACCAGCACTCCTAGGTTTTGCGCCGGGTTGATTTCCCCCCTCCGTATCTTCGGATGCATTTGAAGGAAGCTCACCGCCAGACAAACGATGCTGTAACTCCCCAAACCGCCCGAGAACACCTCGTTCATTGACCGCTGACTGAGAAACGCCTTGGCGACAAGAACGAGCGCCCGTAACGCAGGCATTTCGGATAGGAATCCAGACACCACTCTTCCTGCCTCCACGCCGTTCTCCTGGTTGATAGAAATGTCAACGGAGAAGTAACCGTGGGTCGTAACAAACTTGACGATGGGAACTTTCGCCTTTGCAACGATGGTCACTTTATCCGTTATTCCCCCTCGTTTGAGGGTATTGGCGAGAGCATGTAAGACAGTGGTCCGGTCAGAGTACGCCATGGATTGAGAAAGGACAACTAGGTCTATGTCACTTCAGCGCGGTTAGGTTGAAAGACGGTCGGCAAGTGGTATCGGCCACACACCCTAGCGGGAGGTATAGCTTGGTCTCATAACTGCCAAACGCAAGCACTTTTGCATCCGGAAATCTTCTAGTGATAGCTTGTGAAATCAGTGTCACGACTAGCGAGCGGACCTCGTCCTCTTCTTCCGTCGGTGATACGTATCTCACAAAGGCGTCGACTTCCCGATGTAGTCTATACACTATCCAATCAGTCATTATACACATCACGGAGAAAAGACATGCAATTCAGCCACGTTTGTGCTCCCTTCCCAGTCGACGTCTGTGACCCATGGTGCCTTGCGCGATGCGGCATTCGTGCGCTCCTTCTTGTTGCTGTACCCGTCATTCTGGTCGAAATCTAACCTGCGCCTTTTGCCGTCCTCACCGTCGCGTTCACGGGGATTGGCTGTGCCTTCGTCCCGTTCTCCCGCCCGTGGTTCTTCCTCGTCCTCCTTGCCGTCGAGCTCGTGTGGTTCGGGCCCGAATGCGATAAAATCCACGTTATTCTCAAATGAATGCTCCTCGAAAGTAGCGGGCGACTTCTGTTCGTCTGGCGGGACGGGTGTCGCTGCCCCAGAGTCCTTACCCTTACTCCTCTTTGATTTTGCCAGGGTAGTTGAGCCATTGGCCAGAGTAACGGCACCTTTACCGCGGGCTTCGCTATCATTTTGGCTGGTAGAAGTACTGTTTCTCAGCCCTGATCGTGAGGGTCCGTCGAGTGGCATAGTAGGCGACAAAGATAATGGTGCTCGCGAAGATAGCACGCGTGCCGAACTTTTAGCGGGCCGGATCACCCGTGCATTCCTCGTCAAGATGCCAAAGGCAACGAAGAAGAAGAAAGAAAAGGCGGCAGACTTCTCCGTACGACGTATTCGACGTGATTTTGTGATGTTAATGAGGCTGACAACCTGGGTCTGCTCACAGAAAGCCAAACTCAAGCTGGGCAAAGGCAAGAAGCTCCCAGCCAACCAAATTGACACTTCCTTCAAGGCTCGGTGTATGCACTATTCCTTATAATGTAGATCACTGATTGCTGATTGTGCACAAAGCTATTGCGCTTCCGACGCAGAGCATCGTCCTCGAGAAAGACCCTAATGCTCCCACTACAAAGAGGAAACTTACATTTACTGATTTAGTGGCACACCTGAGGCATCACAACAGCAGCATCAAGAAGGGCACGTCCCCACATGGCCCTGTCTTCTTATGCAGCACTGACTGTTCTCAGATGCGTTGCTTGGCCTGCGTGAATTATTCGAGGCCCATCCAGCCCTAATCGAGTCGTCATTGGCAACGCTCATTGGCACTTGCGTACGATTAATCGCAAGCGAGGTGCACGACCCCACACTCGTTTCAGCATTCACCTAATGCTGATAGCACAGGATGCGAGTGTCCGTCGGGCACTACTCTCTTTCTTCACGTGGCTGTTTCCTCGTATCCCCATAGTAAGCACCGTTCCCTCCCTCCCGTCCGAAATGAATCGCCGAATTCCCTCTGCGTCACAGCATAGCCTCGCCCCTCACTCGTCTACACTCCTTCTCTTCACAACCTCTGGCCAAACCCATATATTTCCTGAAATCCGGATCGATGCCGTCCGGTTTCTTGACCTATACCTCGAAACATTTCCGGATCTCGTCGCATGCGGGTGGAGGGACGGGAAGAGTGGGCATGGTCGGCGCGTATTGAATGGCTACTTAAGTATATTGAATGTCAGTACGAAGCTAGGCGAGGAGGGGGGTAAGCATAGTTCTCCCGCAAGTCTTTTACGAGACTGATGTGCGTGTCAAACAGATGTAAGCTCCAACCCGCCTTCTATTGCAGGGGTTGCTTTGTCGACAGCAGTACGAGGCTTTTCTATTTCCGCGGGTCGTCCTTCTGAGTAACCGGTCCTTTATCAGTCAAAGCTCGTCGTCTTGAGGTCAATGTCAAATTTTCTACGTGTGGCCTTGAGATTTTCTTCCTTCAGCAGCGACGAGAGCTTTGCAGCCATTTCATCAAACCCCACTTGGTGTTTCTCTTCAGCCTTCCCCGAGCCAACTGCTTACAAGACCTTTGACGCACTCTTTCTGCCAGCAACAAATCTTCAACCCGGCTCTAGACGTCTCTGGGAAGCTGAAGTTGATTCTGAAGATGCGGAAGACTTTGCGTTCGTCTGCGACCCCATGCAGGTTCGAGTCTGTTGACGCGTCATACACGTTACGAGATCTGCATGATGCGATCTCGTCGACGACCCGAAACGACCTCTACCTAGACTCTGGAATCGGAGAACGGAAATCAGACTTCGAAATGGTCTGTCATACGTGTCCTTGCGTCTATCTTTTTCACAGAGTGATTGTAGCGTTTGGCCCGAGTACTACACCCTACCCTCCTGTCTAATTTCCTCGATTCAGCTCCTTCTGTATTTACGCCAAGCTCTGTACCCCTCCAAACAGAGCTAGGTATTATTTCAGCCATAGGAGGCATCTACCATGGCTTGTATGGCGCATTGCTCCAGGATACGAGGGTGAGGAATCGCGGGTCACTGATTAACCACCACTTACTGAATTACCCAGTCAAATGCCAACACAAGCTTTCTTTCGGATAGTCTACAGGCACTTCTAAGGAGAATGGCGCCTTACTTTCCCCTTTCTATCTAACCCTCTTGTCAAACGTGACGTTCAGGTATGTCCCTTTGTTTCGCGTGTGCCTGCTCGTTTATCCTGCCTCAAACTAGATCGAGCAAACACTGCAGGATCTTAACATTGTATTCTGCGAACTTACATCGCTTATGGTTCTCGCTTGTTCGACGCCGCCTGTAACTCAATCAAATACCAAGATACGTGACGGCACGTCGGTCCAAACACAAATCTCCCAGGTTAAGGACTTTGTTGCGTCTCTCCTGCGCGGCGTCTCTAGGTCTCCAAACACAATAGGGCGACAGATTACTGCTCAGGAATACACGGCACTGCTCCCAACACTCTGGATGCTTTTGAACAGCAACCTGGACTGTGGTAGTGTCGACGAGGACATAGACATCCTCTGTGTCTTGCTTGATCACGCACGACAGGTCTCTTCTACAGCCGCTGCTAAACGTCCAACAGTAGATTTCATTGTGCGGCTGATACTTGTAGGTCTCTAGTCGTGCATAGAGCTTCCGCATCTGACTCGAATTTCCTTAGCTGGAGACAACGCAGCGATATGCTGGCACCTTTAGGGTGAACAACAGTGTGGGGGGTCCCCAGAAAATCGAGGAATGGGTGGTAGACCTTCCGAAAACTCTTTGGGAGTTGGGTGGTACAAACATCCCGTGCACGGAGGTGGTACCTTATCTCTCGCAGCTATGTTTAATCCACTGACATCGTACCCAGGTGATCCTTCGCTTCCTGCTACGGCTATTTCAGCGCCGTTCTCCTATAGGGAACACCAGTGCAAGTGCTCTTGTATATTCCCGGATGCAATCACGGACAGTTAATCGCACTCTACATCTAGGTCGCTGCGCAACTCTGTGCCCGTCTTATTCCATATTTCACTATCACACACCCCGTACATGGCAAATTACATGGGCCATTCACGAAGCTTGAGGACACCGCTGTTCAACGGCTTGCGCTAGATGCTGCAATCACTATCATGGCACGCATACCTGCTGAACCTCGCAAACCACTTGACGCGGCAGTACAACGAGCAGTCGAGGGTTCGGCTCATGCGGCATACTGGGCAGCAGCCACGGAGAACGTGCTTTGCTCAGCGTAGCCATCTGTGGACGACACAATCTTTAGGCTCCCCACGTGGCCAACATTAAAAAATTTATATCTACTGCGGCGGCGCAGCCCGCTTACAGCCGTTTTCATATCGATACTATCCATCCCGGCTTGTTGCAAAAAATCATCGTGAAACTTTTTCTGAAACACATATACTTTTTAAATATGTGTTTCGAAGGTCATTCATAGATCGCTCATTGATGCCCAGATGTTCTTCTATCTCAGCATCAGACACTTCTTGACGAGACATGTGCAAGGCCACCTCCTTGATTTCTCGAGAAAGGTGACGACGATTGTGATTGACAGTGATGGGAAGTGGGGCGATGGGGGAAAAAAAGATAAGACGAGAAATGTGACAAAAAAAAAAAAAAAAAGATAAGCCTTATTTTGTTCGAGTTCGATAGGATCTCAAATGACTGGTCGTCCTCGACCTCCAGTCAGTAGCTTTTCCGAAAAACGGTCTATCGATATGAAACTGGTTGTAAAGATTGTACAAATACGAACGTCGGGACGTGGCTTACGGCACATAAAGATAGCCCGCGGCACGGTTCGTCACCCCAAAGGCTATCTCTACCTTCGCACGCGTCACTGGGTCAACGAGTGCGCACTCGATCTTGTCGCCTGCAGCAACGGGCCCAACACCTGCGGGTGTTCCGGTGAGTACGAGATCACCTTCTTCGAGGGTCATGATGGATGAGATATGCTGGATGAGCCGCGGGATGCGGAAAATCATGTTGGATGTGTTGTCGCTTTGCTTGATTTGTCCGTTGATCTGTTTCGGCTTACGCATGGGACATTTCCTTCACATATTGGGAACTACATGACACACCTTGAGCCATAGATTCAGGTTGTGAGGATCCGCGACTTTTGATCTCGGAATAAAAGAACTGCACGAGATTTCTGAGAATGGGAACGGGCAAGACCGCACACGCTCACTTACCTGATGGGCGTGAATGTGTCGAACCCTTTCACGGCAGACCATGGTAGTCCTTTTCTCTTGACTTCCTCCTGTAAATTTCTCGCGGTCATATCAATGGCGAGAGCTGATAAGAATTGGTGTTTGAGTTTGATGAGGTCAACATAACTCTGCGCACACACCATATCCAGCTATGTGCTCTTCCGCATTCGCTTCGGAGATGTCGCGTCCGCCTTTCCCGATGACGAGGCCCAGCTCGACTAGCTCGACTGGTGTGAGCAAGGAAACCACGTCGGTAAATTTGAAACATACCTTCGTGATGAGCGGAGATCCCTCTTGGGATCTCGATGAGACCGCCAGAAGGGAGGTAACTGGTCGTCGGCTTGAGGAAGAAGAATGGTTCCTTTGGAACCGTGTTCCTCAGCTCATTGATATGGTCCGCGTAGTTACGGCCTATTGCAACTATCTTGCTCGGGCTTAGATTTCGGGATGAGAACGGGTCGGACAGTTGAACCGACCTTTTTGCCAGTCCGGGCAAAAGACGCGGCCATTTTAAAGAGTAAGTGGATGACCTGCCTGACCAAATATAGCCGAGGCACAAACAACGCGACCGGCGCTCCGAGGCCACACTCCCTCCACAACCATGATTTCGGTGCGCAGAGGGACGACCCACGTTCGGATAGGACATGTGCTGACCCTGACCTCAGGCATTCTTCATCTTTAACCAGAAAGGCGAAGTGAGCACCAAATTGTTATGCTAAAGCAACATGTTAACATTTGACGCGTCTCGCTGTAGCTGTTGATATCTCGGCTCTATCGACCAGACGTAAAGTACTATCGACCGCCTCGTTCGAAAGGCTCGAGCTGAGTTTCCTCCAATAGGCGTCCAATAGCGGATGTTTTCCGGATACAGGTCATCTCTAGCAGCGACGTGCGGT
This sequence comes from Lactarius hatsudake, assembly GCA_024734325.1. Classification (NCBI taxonomy): domain Eukaryota; kingdom Fungi; phylum Basidiomycota; class Agaricomycetes; order Russulales; family Russulaceae; genus Lactarius; species Lactarius hatsudake. The sequence continues at coordinate 750,122 of JANSJP010000004.1, read as the reverse complement.
CCCCTATCGTCACCCTTGGATCTACAAGTTTCTTCCATGTCAGGGTCAACAATGTCTATGTTGTAGCTGTCACAAAGTGACTTGCGTCTTTTCCAGCTCGGAACGCCTTTTACTTACCCTACTATATAGGAACAACGCAAACGCTGCCCTCGTTTTCGAGTTCTGTTACCGAGTTATCACTATTTGCAAATCGTACTTTGGGAAGGTCGACGAGGAGTGCGTGAAGAATAACTTTGTGCTGATCTATGAGTTGATAGATGGTGGGTTTCCCCTGTCGTGTTCTGGTCCCGGCTGACTGTCGCAGAAATCAATGACTTTGGCTATCCCCAGAACAGCGAGATCGATACCCTTAAGAGTTACATCACGACCGAGAGCGTCGTGTCCTCTCAGATTGTTGCTGTATGCCGTCTCGTCTTCGCCGTCTTCGTTTCCACTAACTCGTGCATTTCAAGGAGGAGTCCTCAAAGATCACTAGCCAAGCAACAGGCGTCACGAGTTGGCGGCGGGCAGACGTAAAGTACAAGAAGAACGAAGCGTTTGTCGACGTCGTAGAAACGGTTAACTTGAGCATGAGTGCTAAAGGTTTGCTACAGGCGTCTTCGTGTCTTTCTGTTCTGTTGACTAAATGCATTGCGACCCCACAGGCACAGTTTTACGAGCTGACGTGGATGGCCACATTCAAATGCGCGCGTACTTGTCTGGTACTCCAGAGTGCAAATTCGGCCTTAATGACAAGCTGGTGATTGACAAGAGTGAGCGCGGCGCAATCGACGCCGTGGAACTCGACGACTGCCGATTCCATCAGTGTGTACGGCTCAATGAATTTGATTCTACTCGGACAATTAGTTTCATTCCCCCAGACGGAGAGTTTGAGTTAATGACGTGAGTAGGATATGGTGTTGATATATCTTTGCTGACACCCCCCCAGCTATCGATCCACCTCGAATGTTAAGCTACCTTTACGGGTCATTCCCACCATCAATGAGATAGGGACCACGCAAGTCACCTATCTCATTATCGTGAAGACAAATTTTGGGAACAAGCTCTCCGCAACTAACGTGGTGCTACGGATACCAACACCTTTGAACACGACCAGCGTAGAATGCAAAGTTCAGACAGGGAAAGCGAAGTATGTCCCTGAAGAAAATGTGGTAGTGTGGAAGTGAGTATCACAGTATTCCCCTTTTCCTTCTATTGATGCCTGTTCAGGATCCCACGAGTTCAGGGTGGACAAGAGCTTACATTCAATGCGACTGCACAACTGACCAGCACAACGACTCGACAAGTGTGGGCAAGACCTCCCATAGACGTCGACTTTCAAGTCCTTATGTTCACTGCCTCTGGGTTGATCGTACGCTTTTTGAAAGTATTCGAAAAGGGCAATTACCACAGTATCAAATGGGTGCGATATCTAACCAAGGCCAGCGGAAGTTATCAGATACGGGTAAGGAGGCACGAATACCCAGAAGATGTTGGACTGACTTTCCTCCTCTATCCCAGTTTTGAAGGCGTTGGGTAGTCCGTATAGTCCGCATATGTACCATTGAGGCAGTTGTGCACCCTTATAACGTACCCACTAATTTAGTCTTCCCCGCACGCGAATGGAGGTAGCAGAGCTGAGATGACCCGTTTTTATTTTCGCTCTACGTTTCCAACTTTACCTCTGTTTTTACGGCGTCGTCGTGAATCCGACTCGTTCATCCCTCAAAAAATACATCCGGGCGCTTTGGGTCGCCTGAATTGGGTACGAGCGACGCGTCCTCCGCTCAGCAACTTCATTGGTCGTCAAACCACCTTCCCGACATCCCCTCACCTACCATCGTCCTATTTGCCGTTAAACTATGTTTTGGAGGTATCCACGTCCGGGTTGACTAGAGAAGTGCCGAAATATCCTGACACCCCTTCCACCCAGGTTTGGCTTTCACAACGGGTCATCAATAGACGGCCTCCTCGACAAGGACGATGTCTCGTTAGAAGCCATACTCGACGAAGATGATCTCCTACAAGAATGCAAGGCACAGAACACGCGCCTTATCGACTATTTTCAGAGGTTAGACGTACTACAACGTCTATTGGGTTATGTCACTGGACAGATAGAGGGAGAGGATCGGGGTAGATTCAAGTGCGTGCCAAGCTTATGTTTCTGCTGCTCACACTTAATATTATCTTCTCGCTGCTCACAAAGGTACCCTTACGTCGCAACTGAAGTTCTCTGCAGTGAAATCTGGTCGATCGTCGAGACCTGTCTGAGTAACACGGACCAGTTGTTGGTCCCTTTTTGGGAGACTGTACTTGATCGTACACCCGAAGACATGAAGACAAGAATGACGATGGCCGCTCAATTTGCTAAAATTAATGCCGTATTTCTGAGCAAAAAACCCGCCGAGGTGACTACCGTTTCCTGCACCGTCGTGTTGCCAATTCGAAGACCCGCCGCAGATGCTCCAATTCATCAGAGCACAGCGAGACATCATTGAACGAATCCTCCAACACATCGAAATGCCCTCTTTTTCCGATCTCCTCGTACGAATCATACAACTAGATGAGCAGCCTGCCGGCGCTGGCGTACTTGAAGTATGCCTTCATTCGATTGAGCGCCCTCTCCCGTCAAATTCCGCTCACACGCCGCTTGCAGTGGCTTTCCGAAGAGCGTCTCATGACGAGACTCGTCCGGCGCCTTTCCCCGACTCACTCACCAGACATGCATGTTGTGGTAGCTGAGCTCATTAAAGGCATAATCTCGATGTCAGCACCTTCACCTGCGGTTGGGCTTTCAGAGGGTCTCCAAACTGGTCTAGCCTCCAATCGTTTTGCTAGGGAGCTGGCCAGTCGGGAAACCATGCAAATTCTCGTGGACTTCATTCTTTGTGATTTCAACGACACAGCTCCCGCACCGCCTAGTAATGACATCTCCGGGGATGACGGTCTCTGTCACCCGACTACCCCAACACTGCCGACCTATGAGTCTGCTACGTCCTCCGTTGTTAACTCAATATGCATGGTTATCGAGCTTATTCGGCAGAACAATTCGGACTACTTTGAACCATACCTCTTCCACACTTTGCGAAACCGACTCATCCACGTACAGCAGCAACTTTCCACCCGCGATCATGAGGAAGGCAGGTTAGCGCTCGAGGGCGCCATGAAAGAAATGGTAGACCGTATAGGCGTCGTACACTTGGGTCCGCTGCTGGACATATTTTGCGACCGCTTGCACGAGCTCAAACCATTCTTACTGAAACCACGGTCATCTTTAAGTCCTATATTTATATCTTTTCTTTTCCATCTAACTTCATAAACAGGATGGGCCCGTGTCAACGACTGTTGGAAAGATAGCCCCTTTAACATTCGAACGCTACAGGATTTGCGAACTCTATGCAGAACTTCTCCATTGCTCAAATATGTCTCTTCTCAATCGGTCTTCGGATTATGACTACCTTTACGACTCCGAGGGCCGTTTACAAGGGGGACTTTCTGCTCTCGAAGAACTAGCACAAGTCATCTCCATGGGTTCTGGCGATGAAGAGAAACGTGACGCAATGGACGAAGGGTCGGACGAAATTGAACCCGCCCTAGAGTTCCCTGTCCACGGTGCCCCACAAGACTCTTCGTCCCTCTTGGACTCCGATGAGGATATGAGCGACGACGAAGGCCCTGGCAGTTTTGAAGATGATCCCATGGAAGATGTCACTATTTTAGGAGACCCGAAGACTTCCGATGGCACCTCGAAACCTCGGTTGGGCGTCACCCCCTTGCACAACCGCTCTCCTGTCGACACCCTACCTATTTCTGCTTCCCCAGGGGCGTCTCCGCCTCCGGACATGGTGTCTTCAGGCGGGAATGTATCACCGCGGCGAAAAGGTTCAAATCAAAGCATTGGCTCTGAAGGTTCTACCATTGGTCGTCGTTCGGTCGGGTCGAGACGCAGTTCAAAACGGTTCACCTTGACTGACGTATCGCGATCCGGACCTTCCGTTCCAGTCGGGGAGCGACTGAAGCACAAGATATTAGAAGATAACGTATTGACGACCATACTAGTGAGTAAACTTTCTGTGAGGTGACCTTAAGTTATAGCAAGTCAGTAGGACCTGTTCTTCGAATTTCCTTGGAACAACTTCCTTCACAGCGTTGTGTACGATCTAATCCATCAAGTCCTCACTGGCCGCATAGACGGAGGAGCCAACCGTTTACTCGCTATTGCGTTGTTTCGAGATGCGAGGCTCATGGAGCGAATAGTGGAAGGGCAGATACTCAATGACTCCGAAAGGTGCGGTCTTGTGTAGTTGGTAGGGGTGTACTCACTGGAATTCTCACAGCACCAAGCCTAAGGGCGTCCGACTGGGTTACATGGGGCACCTGACTCTCATCTCGGAAGATGTGATAACTACACTCGAACATTTTCCACCGGATCTGAGGCAGGTCATCGAAGAGTCTGCACCACAACCAGCCTGGGATGAGTACGTGCGGGGTCGGTATAAAGAGACAAAGAAGAGAGATACCAGTCTTCTTGGTGGAGGCAAGCCTACCATGACTGCCAGTGTATCGCGGCCCGCGAGTCAGTGGAAGGTCGATGAGGAAGACGCCAGTACATCCGCGCCCCTACCTGCTGTTAAGCACGACCTACAAGAGACCAAGGGCGAGTTTCGTCGTGTAACGGGTTCGAGGCCCGCTTTGGCCAACACCGCTGACTTTGGTGCCGCATCGGCTGCCAATGACGATGACGACGACGACGACGATTTCAACTCGGCAACACATCCCACAGTGTGTTCCTACTGTTATCGATTTCACGCAGTTGCTCTCGAACTCTAACCATCACAGTTTGCCCAGTATCTAGCGCATGAAATGCAGCGACGCGACGAACTCGGAGGCTCGTCCTCGTCTGACGCCTCTGACGAAGAAGAGGGGGGTTGGCTCGCGCAATCGCGCTTTGATATGCAATTAGAGCACTTGCGGGGAGGATCATCGCCCGTTCGGGCAACGCCGTCCTTTAAGCGAAGCAAGAATAGAGGTCCGTTTTCCAGAAAAACGTTAGACAGCAGGCAACAGTTGACGTGTTGCATCAGAGCGCCTTTCCGCCTCCTCCAGCAGACAGCCCATTCAATGATCCCTTCTCTGCAGAAGAAGATGATGTAAGTGAAGTAACTTCACTGCCAGACAGAAAGCCCCAATCACGTACACTCTTGAAGGACGACAGCTTTGGCCCATTCTCGGACTCGGCAGCTGCCTCGCGAAGTGACCCGTTCAACCTCTCTGCGAGCTTCTCGGACGATATCCAAGAAGTCTCGTTCGATTCGTTTGGCGATTTCGGCGATTTTCAAAGCGCAGGAGAAGGTGAGACCACGCCAACTGCAGGTAGCTGGACATTTGCCAGCGGTTCCAGCCATAGCTCGCCAAGCGATGAGGGTGATGGCTCAGGGGACGAAAAGGACGCCGATGCTAGACCGACCAGAGAGGCTTAGCGAGACCCATGATTTATACTTAATTGTATGGGCATTCCATTGCATGATTACTTGCTTCGGAGCCGTTATCGACTCTCCGATTTCTGTTCGTCGACCGTCGCCCATGATCGAGTTGGATACTCACGGAACTCCGCATTGTGGACGATCCCTCGGGGGGTTCCCGGTACTCGAAAAACCCTAACCATACCTTTACTCGATTTGCGGGGTGTAACGTTGTAGCGTCACACCACAAAGGTATTGTCAGTGTGATATGGGGGCACCGATCAGTCCGCTCGATGGAACTGCTCGGGCAGAAGCGATGCCCCAAATAGCAGGAAGCAGGTGGCCGGCAGACCACATCAACCCGCAGACCAGAGTTCTCTTCCTCATGTAGACTGGGGCTGTGACCACGACAGTCCCCCCAACACGCATTTCTAGGCATTCTGTGTGTGGCGACAAGTACTGCGATCTAACGTATTATAGGGCTGTGTTTACTTGCAACGAGCTTGCGTGCGCGCAACTAACCTGTGTCCGGGTACTCTCGGATTGTCGATTCATAACCAACACCACGGTGCTTCTAGCTTCTAGCTTTGCAAGGCGGCGCGACTTCTATGCACCGATTTCCGGCGTTCAACGTTCAGCCCTCGACTCGAGTGGTCCTCGTGTTGCGCCGGTTTGTCAACTGATGAACCCCAGCAGCCACAGAATCAGGAAAAAAGACTCTAAATCTCCATCTCTGCGCCATATGACAGGCACCCGTGGATACCGAATACCGGTTATCAGAGGAGAGGCGTCCGCCCTCGTCGGATGGACGAGTATTCGGACCGAGGTATCCCGGACGAAGGGACGATAAGCTATATCGAGAACTCCATCTGCATTGCCGTCATCGAAGGAGTCAGTGGCACTGGCATCTCCCCGTGTATCTTCTTTATCTGGACCCGTGTTCCCATCGAGATCCTTTAGTTCCAAGCACGCCGAAATGGCTCGCCCAAAACACGCCTGAACGTGGTTGCGCACATTCCGTGAAAGTGGCGTGCAGTCGCTTGGCCAAATCAAGGTTAATTACCTCTCGTAAGGTACTTGCAGCCAGTGGCGGGTTTGCTGGACTGACGATACAATACTCGGCGCCGCCTGCATCTAGTCACCACTCGCCGGCGCTTGGCACACACCTTCCTTCATTCCGGGACCTTTTTGTCTCGGGTCTTGGACTCAAGTGTCCAACGATGTGAATACACCGGTATCATCATCTCGAGCGTCAACGCTTTGATTACCAACCAACGAATGCACAAGAATCAACCCCACTCCAGTGACTCCACCATCACCAGCATGCGTCGTCGGCTTCGGGACAAACTCAGAGCCGACTTCGTCATGGATCCAGCATTGAGGGTGAGCGCCGGTGAGCCGTACAACAACCGCTTTTTCCATCAGTATCCTTTTCTTGGAACTTAAAAGCTTCTGTTGACTGAGGCGAAGGCCATTCATTAGCGCCACCGAGAAGACCACAACGAAGTGGTAAGCGTTTCTCCGGATCCAAGAAGGAGCGGCGACCAAGTGCCAGTAGCCATGCCGCGGAAGACAGTTTCCAAGCCTTCGAGCTGACGCTCATCATCCAGGGTCATCGGGAGATGCAAGGGCAGATGTTCTCGGTGCGTAGCGGGCGCTGCTGCTCGATCCAATCATAATGGCGCCTAGAACCCAATCGGAGGCTAGCGCCGTCGACGTAAGCACAAAGCTTTGCGCCCAAAGACATTGCCCAAAAGCAGAAATGACCAACGCACCGATCCTACTGAAAGTCACCTTCGCACACATACTCGTGTTTGGCTTCAGCTCGATGTGAGCACGCGATGGGTGACCCGGTGGCGCACTAGTATGACGGCCGCCGGCAGTCACCTGACGGAATTTGGCTTTATACGGTATATCACTGGTGGTCTTGCCTCATGCCGGCTCGCTTTCGTATCTTCTGTCTGATTGATTACGCTAGGCGACCTCGTGCCGAGCACCAGGCAGTAGATCTTCCAGGCCGCCGTCTTGACCTATGAATCGCCAGGACCCGCTGATAGGAATGGGCACATCCGGGCGCCTATGTCATTACTATTTGCACTGGCACATCGTCACGCTTCGAGTACTCACTATGTGCTTAGAACCGTCCGCGATATATGCAAACTCTTTGTTCCTTTCAAGTGTGCTTTGTCTTCTACTCGCCCCTAACTGTCGTGCCCTGTCACTGTCATACTCGTTCGAGTCCCTGCCGAAGGTGTTCGCGTTCACTCTTACGTGCGGCCCTGGGTCATTCAAAGGGCCAGTCTTCCTTCTCTTTCACCGATGTTGCTACCGGGTTCTGCCAACAAGGGTCCATTTGGGTTTGCGCCAGTATCAAAGGAGGGGTTGGTTAGTTGGTGAAACAAGGGAAGAATGGTCAGCGAGGCTGGCTGCTCCTATCCATGTGTATACTTCCGTTTTAATCAGTATCCGAAACGTAACCTGCTCACTGCGATTAGATGAGATTAACAGCGGAGCGGGAATGACGATAACTTGGTGGTCGATCGACGAGATCTGCGAGATGTATTGTAGCCCCTGAAGGTCCCGCCCATTGAATAGCCCGTTTTACCGTATCGCTGCTCAGCGCTCGGCGTTCTCAATCACATTGCACACAACAAGGACCGTTTCTCCTTTCGTGCTCGGTAAAACCTCTTCGAACATTCGGAACTAGATTGTCCTTCGTAGGTGCGGATCAGTCTCTTTTGTGCTCAACGGAAGGTCTTTGTGTCCGTCACTAATTGGAATTATTTTTTTATAGGGAAATTCACCGGCTTCGGACAGCGATCTCGTTCTCAGCATGCCGACGGTGTCGGCCCCAATAGCGCTTGACTCATCCCGTTCGTTCATCTGCGGCTGCTACAATAGTATTTGTCGGTTCGGCGAACTGCCTGCCATACCCAGATGGCCGCGACTTTGGTCCTTTGGCTTTAACCATGATTAGAAGACACCGCGCAAGGGTATGCGGGCCGGGATGGTGGTTTCCATTTCAACGTCAGTAGCCTCATGCCGCCACCAGCATTGGCACTCAGCTTGTGGTTGCCTATTCATCGCTTCGCACTCGCCCCCTACCTGCCCAAGAGCAGACGCTCACCTGGCGAATGAACTTGGCTGCAGCTTCTCCGTCTTCGATCCAACATAAAACGGCAACCAATCGGGTGTAACGTTACTCTCGCAAATGACTTGATTGGCCTCCTGTCGTTGGTGCGTCGAATGTGATCCGCATGTGCCGTGGACTGAGGTCAACCACCACGCAGGATTCGGGATTTTCTGCCCAGAAACATTACGGGGACTGTTACAACACCGTGGCGATCATCTATAACTCGGGCTGCGTCCACCCAGACCTCTCTGATCGGCTACGTTGCCCGCAACTTCGTTGTTGCAGGCCCTAAACGCGACTTTCGTGCATGTCTATACTCGTCCGCAAGCTTCTTGATAGGCCCCCATTCAATTATACCTAATTTGTAGGATGGTTCTCGAACTTGCTGGTTTGTATTCGCCCTTTTCCTGGCTTCCTGAAATTTCTATTGGTTCGTGGAACGTGCATCACCGGAACCTACACGATTGTTGGCTAATATCTCAGTCAGGTGATGGCGACTATGTTGGAGACTCTGAGGTGAGGCATCCACAGCGCCCCAGTCAGTAAGGACCGCTAGAACTTAGGGGCACGTTCTACCCCGATTCGTTGATCCACGTCCGATGGACTGCCAGCGGAGAAGCAACTCTGCCGCTGAACTCGGGCACGTTCATGCCACCTACTTTCTCCAGTAAATTTTGATGTCCAAATGCAATTGCCGCAGCGACGTACAACACACGCACCCGTCCTCACGCGCGCCACGCGTCGGTCCCTTGCCTTGCTTGGACGTCCGACGATCCTAGACGCTTACGGGGTTCACCTGTTTTATCGGGCTTTGCGGACGGCCCCTGCGATTCTAGAATTTGCTTCGTGTAGACGACGGGCGACGTGGTCGGGATTTGCGCCAGGGCATCGCACGTCCTGCAAATTTGCAGGGTCCGTGGTGCACAGCCCCAAGTGACTCGTGCCCGTGTGGTACGATGAACATAATTCATTCGGGAAGACTCGCGGCGAAGCGGAAAGAAGTTGCTGCCTGGAAGACATGTACCTTCTGCTCCACCCCTCTGCTGGTATGATGAATGCAGGGCACGGCATTCGGGACAAAATGAAGAGGTCGGACGGACGACGTGAGATCATTTATAGACCCCACGTCCGTCTCACGTATTTGCTCTGGAGTGTATTAGGATAAATCACGAACTGGTTTTGGTAATCAATCATAAATTGAGCCGCGTGTCACGTTGCACCGCATGTACCCCAACTTAATGTGGCTTATGTGCACGGACACGCGATCGTTAAGCGCGTTATTCAGTTGACATTCGAGGGCCAGGACCATGGCATTCGACTGGCCTCGTTCACAACACGTTGCTGGGCACAGTGACCTGCAACAATCGAGGGGGGCACCCTTGAATGATGCAGTAGAAAGAGGAAAAGCTGAAAGGCCATTATTCCGACCGATATGAACGTCCTTTGTGTCATGTCACCGAGGAGAACAAAGGGTCATGCATGAAAGCGGAATGCACTACCGTCTTCTTTCTAGAAAATACCTGGTCGTGCACGGAATGCAATGCGAAGAAAGCGTGCAAAGCTAATAAAATAATGATGACGTGGGCGTTTTCCGCCAGAGATGTGTCGATACTGCCATTGATGGGGTTATGGGCCCGAATATTCCGAATACCCGAGCCCGAAAAGCAAAAAAAGGGTGTCTATTACTCGGTATCCTTCCGGGAAGATCACTTACGAGTATGAATGATGTCAGGACTCGGGAAGCGAGGCATCAAGTTATCTAAATGGAACAGCAGAGCCTGCGAGAAGAGCTGCGCAAGCGAGGTGCGAGTGCGACAGGTATGTGTATTTTGGGATCGGAAATAACAAAGACAAGGGGACAAACTTCCAACAATCTGATGCGGACAAGGCACCGCAATATAGTAGAGGCCATCATTGTTGGTGAATTGCTAAGACGATGTCTTAAGATTCTGGGGATCATTGCTGAAGTAAGGAGGGTTAGTAAGTTAGGTGACCCTGGTAGGTCCTGACTTAGTAAGCGCCGGTGAGGCCGAGGGGCGTCGTACGTGTGTGGTGGTCAAGGAGAGATTTACCCATGTGACCCACCTGGTGCCGAGGCCGAAGAGAGGACATCGATAATTGGGACGAGGGGGGAGGATTCGGAGTTTGGGGCGAGGGGATAGCCGAAAGGAGCGAAAAGATGCGTCGGTGCGAAGTGTACGGGGCGCTGTGGGGCGGCGAGGTACGCTAGAAGACGTATGTTGGTAAAAGTATTGGCGCCTCAGGTGAAATAGTAAAGACCGGAGTGGATTTCTTGTTCTATTCGGGCACGGGCACGGATGGAGGTGGGTGGCAAGGGTGGGTGCCCTTGGGTGGGGGCGAGTGCCAGAAGTGGGAGAGAGCGAATGGATGGTTGAGTCAGAGATGAGAAAACGCCGAGATGAGATGGCCCCGATTACAAGCCAGATACCGGGAACCCGTCTCAGCGATGCCTCTAGCCTGTAGCTGTCCTATCCTCTATAAATCTCCATCCCGATGTCCCGTAAGCTTCCCCGTCCCCACCCTCACCTTCACTCTCATCCTCTCTCCCAGGCCCATCTTTACAAATGTCTCCCACCTTTCAGTACGATCTACCGATGCGCGTATCTCATTCGACATCTCCCGCCCCTAAGCGCCACTTTTCTCATCGTCGCCAACCAAGAGTGGCAGACGTCTCCCGCATCCTCGACCCTTCATACCTATCCTCCTCAGCTTCATCCTCACCGACCTCCGTATATGCGGATACCAATGGGATTCTCCACGATCCAGATTACCGCCACTTTCCCACTGTGGCCGCTCCTCGCCGTCCCGCCTGGGAGAGCGGCGGCAATGACAACGAAGTAGATGTCGAAGACTTTGACGAACACGCTCGCCTCCGTAGTGCATCTCCTCGCGAGCGTCGCCGCGCACGCTACTCTGCCTACGAGAAGTCCTTACCCTACGCCCGCCGCTCCCTTGAGGAGGCCATCGGGGAACGACGGCACCAAACCCCCATCCGCTACAAACGCCGCACGAGAAGCCACTCTCCCCATTATGAGATCACTCAGATGGAAGTTGACGAGCCCGACGTCGTTCCCCGGGCGCTCAAGCACGAGCAGTACGTGCCAATGCACCAGGAGGTACCTGACTGGACGTGAGTCATCCTTTGTACCTTTGCCTTTCATAAATCTGACTGACGGGACCCCACCCAGCCCCACATGCGGCCAGCAGTTCCGTCGCCAGTGGCAAGCATTCGCTCTCGGTGTTCGCTTCTCCATCTTCCGCGCACAGAGAAGGATCAGACGGAAATTCGCGTAACCCCGACCCCATCATCAACATCTTTATCACGACATCGTCTATGCGACATCGTCTTCTATGGTTTCGACCACGGCTATCGACTGCCGTACATGCTAGCTGGGAGCAGCAACTCGGCCGCGGCACGAGTGCTCCTGGCATCATGCCACCTCCACACCTCTTTTTGTGCGCAGGTGCCATGCCCCATTCAACTGGCCCCTTCCCCTTTGTTCCACAGTATCGCCTTCCATACCCATGTCATACTACATACGGTCCTGGTTCACGTTCAGCTGTCTCCAACATATGGTCACCTCTAGCTCCCATCTTCGTCATTCAAAGGCACATGCACTTGACTTTTTACCCTTGCGCTTCGATTGATTCCCCCACCCCGCTCCACACGTCGCTTTTTCATGACATCACGTTTTCTGATGATGAGCCGATTTTTTTTTATATGTACGAATTTCCTGAGAAGTTGTTTTACCCGAATGTATCGAGGGCACAATGATGCGAACCTCGCGTTGCTATACAATGAACTAAAGAAGTTGTTTTACCATTATGATGAAATCAGTGATGTATGAGCCCAACCGTTTGAGCGATTTATAGAACGCGTAAATCGAATTGCAGCGTTTGTCGAGGATTCGTGTCCACACGTCCGATCATACGTGCGTGCTGTCTGCAGCTCATCGGTTCGCTGAGGAACGGCAGAGAAACTCGTATCGGGAGATCTGTTCTGCGCCGGCACACGGAACGGTGGCATGCTGTGCCACCGCAGAGAGCCCACTCCGGGCACTGAAAAGATCGATGGAATAGGACAAAGGGGTAAACAAGGCCGTGCCGTCCTCTCTGATGGGCCTGTTCGCGCAGCCTCGCCTCAAGTCGAGTCAGGTCCCCCACACCACGTTCCTTACAGTTGGGGTTAGGGCGCACGGCCTCGCAGCCCGATTTTGGTTATTTTTTTCGTGTTGATGCAGAGGCGATGTGCCGCGTGCTGCGGGAGAAGACCGACAAGGCCGGACTGAGAGAGGGGGAGGCTTGGTGGGAGCCATCTAGAAGACCGCCACACTTCCGCGTGAGCGCGCGGATGGGCGGCTGGCACCCTGGTAAACACCCCCCGGACGGGCACATGCGGGGTAAGCGCCCCCTGCGGATTGGCTGCGCACTGCTGGCGTAATTGGTAAGTTGGTGCTAAGCCAACGTCGGTAAAGGTGACGCGCGCTTGGGGGTCCAAGCCCGCCTCGTTCCGCTGCCGACGTTCGCATCTCGCGAAAAAGAAAAAAAAATACCATTAACAGAACAAAGAATCACTACGGCAACCTTTGCGTCGTTACAACGAAACACGACGAAGCTGGCGATTACTGTAGGACCCTTTGATACCGGATGTGAAGAGGTATGGTCTTATTGGGCAGGATGTCGTTGCCGTGCGAGAAGCAGAAGAACACACGGACGCCAACTCGGGCCGTCCTTTCGGGGCGGAGCGAGGGTCGTCGGTAGCAACGACCCGAACGAGCTGCCCCCGAAAAACTTACCATCTCGCCGCGGCGGGGCTCGATGCGGAGACTAGACAGACAACTGAACATTGGGACAACCCCACCGGAGACGACCGTGATGCGTGCTTTTCGCGCCCCGCCCCGCGCCGCTTTCACATGTGAAATCTCATCTTCAACAATTGTGGGCCTTTCGCTATCAAGAGGGGCTAACGAATATTACCACAAGTGGAAATCAATCACGGAGTTACGTGGGCTACACTCTTCTGGACGTTCTGGAGGACATGATTCTTTCCAGATTGTACGGAGGTCGAAATTCGAGTATGTAGGGGGACGATGGGGAAGGGTGAGGGGCATCCAAGCTTTCAAAAACATCACGCGGAGAGAAGCGGGACCCAGAGGGACCAGAGTGGAGCATCGTCGGGACATGCGATCAACAGCCCGACTGACCTGCATAGTGTGGGTAGGTAGTACAGATCGAGCGAAGCAGCGCTCAATCGACAAGACAATCGACATTCAAGCTGCCATATGTGTTTAGTCAAGACGATTTAGCAACCTTCAACTCGAGTCATCGCAGTCCCACAGTCGCACAGCATCCCCCGGTGAAAAGGACGGTTAAATCCAATTGTGACTCATGAGTCCCCTGAGCCCACGTACTTCGATAGATGTGGAAATGGAAATATGGAACTTGGGTTCGTGGTGTTTTCCCGTGGAACTTGCAGGTCCCATGATGGCCCGATAGTGAAAGTGCGCTCCGGAGCTTTCATCCAACGAGGGCTGGGGTTGACGAGTTCGCGGAATTTACCATATTGAGTGAGTGAGGCATCTGCCCGGTGCTTTTCCTGCCCAAATGCCCTAACGGGATAGGATGGGAAAAAGGTAGATGCGTGCAGATGTTCGGCGTAGGCAAGTCATATGCCAGCCTTCCCCAGACGGCTACATGTTATCGGTTGCTCGACAAGGCGTGAGAACAATACGATCACGCTGGAACGACTCGGAAGTCGCGAAACGGCCAATCTTCGCAGGTGCAAAGGGAAGTTGCTTTCCAGCGCAATTGTCCAGCTGACCTGAAAGGGTAAAAGTAGTCCCAATGATCAGTCATCTTTTCGCAATCGGCTTTCATGATGAGTGAGATAACTTCTTGGTAATTCACAGTGGCTCCCAAGGTGGCTCCCGCCTGCTGCTGCCTGCGCGTCTAGATTTGTCATGTTCAGGTTACGGGCGCGGGTATTGCGGCTTCTTGGAAGTTGAGAGGAAGGGGCAACTCGGCACACGCACCGATGAGGTGGGATGGGGATTAGTGGGCAGGCGGCCCAGCTGAGGAGACCGGAAAGATTCGGAAACGATACACTTTTGAGTTGAAAGGGAAATTTGCCGTACGTATAGGAGTATGTATGATTACCGAAAAAAGCTTTACTGCCCCAGTGAGGCTCGAACTCACGACCTTCCGATACCGCTATCTTTAACAGTCGGACGCTGTAACCAACTCAGCCATGGGGCACGCATAGAAGTACCAAATAAAGAAAATTATCAGGAGCTTGACCGAACTGCCGAGTGATCTGCTACCCATTGCGAGCCTTGGCTAGATGTCCACTCTTATGAACGGCATCAAGTCACGACGATCACAACGAAGCGACCGATTCTGGTTTTACGATGGCTCCGTCCTTGTCAGCTTAGCGCCATTGGTGTATAAGGTCCACAAGTCGATCTTTGATCGGCATTCATCCAAGTTCGCGCTTTGGCTACTGGATGTTGAGGATCCGGCCGCTCTTGCGTTATCGAGGGCCATCGACCACGCGGGAACTCCGGTGATAGTGATTCCGAGCGACATGGACATTTCGGTCGAAGACTTCGAGGCGCTGTTAGCACACTTGTACCATGACTCGTAAGCGCGTTCGAAACTGGTCGCGCCTTACGACACCATCGTGGGTGAACCTAACCTACCATTACAGTCCACTAAGACGTGAGAGCCCTTTCCCTCAGCTTGCCCGCGTGTTGCGGGTGTCATCGCCCCGCCAACTCGGTTTAGCCTCAATATTCGAGTTGGCAAAGGGTGACCTTGCCACCCTTTTCCCCGGCGGACCTATCCCGTTCGCGCATTTACATCGGGTCGAACATCTGGAAGAGGGGTTAGAACTCGCTCTGCAGCATGACGCAGATTTAGAGGTAGTATTGGCACACAGTCGTGGCGGCATCAACGTCACTAATCGTCCTCCCCCCAGACCAAGAAAGCGTTGCTTTACAGTGTCGCCACGTCGACCAACTTCGACCCAAAGAGCCAGTATGACCCCTCCGGTCCAGATACTCACGACGATGCATCAGGTGCGGGTGCACCGCACCCCGCCCTTTCTCCCCGCACACTTCGCATCTGCCATCGTTTGCTTTCCTCGCTCATTGAGGATTTTACCCCAGTTCTATTCACTGTCGGTGCAGCATCGCATATGCAGTGCACGGACGCACTCGCGGACTACTGGATGAGCGACGTAATCACTCCCGCGCTCGCCGATGGTGGCGTGGGGCGTCCCCTTGAGACCCTTACACGCATCGCTTCTCAGTCTTGGAAAGAGTGGGGCGTTTGCGAAGAATGCGTCGAGAGTAAGAAAGTAGAGTGGGGTGATACGGCGAAGGATATCTGGGAGAAAATCGGTGGATGGGTAGAAGAGGCAGAGAAGGAGTTCCACAGGGACTAGCGTGTGGATAGTCAAGGGATGAATTCTACAATATTTCAGTGTGAATTTCACCAACTGTCTCCTCACACAATTCCGTTTTCTCGAAGACGGGAGATGCGCTCCACATCATATCCCAATTCGCTTAATACCTGCTTGCAACCATGAGCCATCCGATTGAGTAGACCACAGATACGGCCGCACCTCGTCAGTATGCTCGGAGAGCCACGGTGGGGGTCTGTTCACTGGCATCTTCTTCCCGTTGTAAGTGACGGCAGGCCCGACTAGTTTGATCTTTCCAGCGCGCGGGTGCTAGGGGGAGAACTGAGTGGCGGAATTATGACGGAAACTGGAGTCCGTACTTCAACTTCTACAACAACACCACGTGCAATAGCCTGTGGGTGCTCGAATGTCTGCTGGATATTGTTAATGGGGCCATATGGAACCCTTAGACCTATCAGTGTGGGCCAAGCAATATCCCGAATCCACACTTACCCGAGCCCATCGAATAACTTCAGCCAATGACTCAGCGAATTTTGCATGAGTGCATCTGTGATTATCTTCACTAGTAGTTCACGATTTGCCACTCTTGCACCATTTGTACTAAATCTGGTATCATTTGCTAGCCCGGGTTGACTAAGGACTTTATCTGCGAAGAGTCTAAACTGCGTTGTAGTGTGGGTTTGGGTCGGGGCAAGTAGAAAGGCGAGTGATCACACCTGCTTATCGTTTCCGGCACCAATTAAAATGTGACCATCCTTGCAAGGGAATACTTGGTAAGGGACAATTGACGGATGGGCCGTGCCGTGTCTATGGGCTTCCTTTCCCGCGATGAGATAGTTGGACGCAATGTTCGCAAGGCCCGCGATCTGGTCTCGAAGGTTAAAGTATTATCGAAATTCTTCGTCGAAGGAGACGCACCTGTGACTCAAATAGGTTGCAATCTATCCATACGCCCTTCCCTGTCTTCTGCCGGGAGATAAGGGCGGCCATGATGGCACCATGGGTGTACAAGCCGGTTGAAATGTCAGTCACGGCGACACCAACTTTGGATGGCGGTCGGTCAGGTTCCCCTGTTCTGGGGGCCATTTGTTTAGAGAATAGGCCGGTCGCCGCTGTTGGGAGTGTTCCTCACATATGCATAAGCCCCGCCTCTCCCTCAATTACGACATCGTAACCCGCCGCTGTTCGATAAGGACCTGTTTGTCCATAGCCTGGGGACCATCAACATGAACGGAGGGTGTGAACACGCGGAGAGTAAACGTACCGGTGATTGAGGCGTAAATTAATCTGTTATTAATGGAGCTACAATCCTCATAACCGAGTCCCATGGAATCCAGCTTGCCGGGTATAAAATTCTCAACCAGTACGTCCGCCCTCGCAACAAGCTTACGCAAAATTTCCAGCCCCTCAGGGTTTTTAAAGTTGACTGTAATGGAGCGTTTGTTTCTGTTCACTGCGAGAAAATACGCGGATTCCGGAGGGAGGTGGGAAGCGGCCTTTGGCGCGGTTTCAGAAAGGGGAGCAGCGGGTGGGTTCCATGAACCTGTGTTGAGATAGTTGGCGAATGCGGGGAACGGTAGACGAGATACTCAACGTGTATCGTCACCACGTTTTATTTCCTCTACTTTTATAACGTCTGCGCCGAGGTCGGCTAGGAGCATCGTTGTCATTGGGCCAGCAAGAACGCGGGTCAAGTCAAGAATGCGAATTCCCTTGAGTGGTGGCTCGATGCCTGCAGCAGCCACATTTAAAGAGAAATTCCTGCGAGCCAGAGAGAGAGACCGAGACAGTCGTAACATATTTCTGGACGACGACCGGCCCGGTACTGTGGCCCTCTTTGAGCACACCCATCATCCTCATGCCCGCGATTGAATTGACGGATCTATTCCCTTCGACATCTTATCGTCTCGCTTACGCTCTTCCACTTCTTGTATTATCCACTCTCCTTGCATTTGCTGGTTCTTTCTTTACACTCGACCGCACTCGTTCCTTTCGACCTCGTAGCGATCCTTTACATGTCCCTGGGTCCTTCAGCCTAACGAAGAATCCGAGACGCTTCCGTCTTTACCTGCAGGGTGGCGTTGGTGGCCTCGCCATTGGTTATTCATTCGGGCGTACGTTCATCTACATCCCTGTTTAGTGCTACAAAGGTCATTGAAATCTCCTCAGTCCATTTATCCACGTTTCTTGCGCTAGTGTTTCCTAATGAATCATCATCCACACCCTTAAGTCCAAAGTCCTTCTTGGCCGTCTGGGTAATTACCTCCGTTTCTCTCGCCATCCCCTCTGGCCTCTTCAAATATACTGCACTCGCACTCGCGGGCATCACAGGCGGGTACGTAAAAGTCTTGGCATATAATTATCAATCTTATCGCGTCCCTCTCTTAGAACCTCTCTGGCGCTTGCTCTGTCCATCACAATTCATCCCAATCTTTTGACACGACGTATCTTCCTTGCACTTCTCGCAGCAATATGCTGTGTCTTCGCTCTACTCCCTTTCTCCCGCACCCAACGTAATTTCATCCGCCTGTCTGCTTCCGCGACAGGGGCATTTGGCTTGATCCTATCAATTGCACTGTTAGCGCACACCCAACAGTGGTCGGACGTTTGGGAGCGCTTGTGGGTAACAGATGGGAACGGGTGGGGTGATGGTGTCGAACGAGCTCTTAGCGCTGGCTATTGGCTCATCCTCGTGGCTGGATGTTTAGTAGATTGGGCACTGAGAAGGTATTTCGGGGGCAGCCCTGACGAGGTATTTTTCACGTCTGTGATCTTGAATCGGATCTTTGACCCAGTCGATGTAGGAGTGGGACTCTTACCTCACAGAATACGCCGCATCGCTTCCCATGGCCCGTGATCGTGCGGGCATCTTCCAGCCACTTTCGTACAGTTCCTGGGATCAACTCCTCCCTTGCCTCCGTCGGTCAAAACCATCTAGTGCACCCGACATCTTGTTCCCTCCGGACGATAAGTATACCCTCTCTCCACACATGTCTTTCGAACACAATCGTCAAGACTTCTCCCCGGGGCGACCGACGGTCCAACAAACCTTTAGTTTCGATGAACCACCCCGTCTCCTGCGAAAACAGACTCAACGTCCTCTCGCCCGCCTGCGCGGGTTGGCCGGCGCGGAGAGTCACGGCTACCGCAAACGTGAGGCATTAAAGTTTGGTGCGATGGACCCCAGTGATCTCAGCTCGGACGACGAGGATGATCCTTTGTCTTCCCCTCCACCACCTGCTCGTCGTGCCTCAACACGATCCAGCAGCGCGACTCTTACCAATGGGTCCAGCGAGGGCTCTCGGCGCATCTCCCTTGGAAAGGAAAGTTTAGACAAGGTAGTCGCCGCCAAGCGTATTGCTTTGGAAGCCAACGATGCTAGCGCACCGGAGTATTCTGACCACGAGGAAGATGCGATCAACACCAAGACACAGACAACGGACCATCGCAATTCGCCGGGTTGGAAGCCGCCGTTCATCGTGCGGAACGGCTCGAACACGGCGAGCACTGCGGAGCCCGTCGCAGCTGTACCAATGACACCGTCCCTCATCCGTGCGGTCGATCGTATTGAAGCAGCTAAGGTCCAAGCGTATGGCTCTCCAACTCCTGTAGACTCGACCGCGACCACGACCACTCCCGATACCCACACCGCTGGGAGCAGTCCAGCAAGGAAACAACGATGGGAGGCTTTCTGGCATGATGTGACTTCTAAAGCAGGGCAGAAAACAAACACGCGGTAATCATCACTACGCACTGTACTTTTTTCTCTTTCGTTTTTGTCTCTTTTTTACGACCGATTCACGACGACTTATGACGACGACTTATGACTAATGACATCCCTACTGTTGTTTGTTTGTCTTACTAGATGTAGGCAATTATCTGATTTCTTTCTCACATGCGCACTGACTACCCTTGTGACGGGATCTCAATATCTCTATATTGAGGCCTGACAGTGAACCGTGACTATATTTGTTTCACCTACGGCGCCATCGCTATCATGAAACCCGACGTCACGCTGGTGTCAATAACATCTCTGGGTAAGAAACTTGTCTAGAGAGGCAAGTGACACAGCGCCAGGATTAGAATCGCCGATAGCGAGGCAATGTGCCAGTGTCATTCCCCATACTGCGGGTACTCGGACGATAGGTGGAAAGGGAAGAGAGCAGTGACATTACGCCCAGCGGGGATTGGGGCCCAGATGCTGGCTGGGGGGTCGTGCATTTCCCTAAGTGTAGAAGTGCGACAATGTAATGCAAGGGCTGAGCTTGGAGAGGTGTGCGGACGCAGCCCATACCTAAAAACGTGAGGCGTCCAGTGGCTACTTACTGTATCAGGTACCCTCAGGAACTTCTCTAGAACGCCATGCATGGGGGACAGACTGGGTCGCTGGGGCGCTACGGGGACGCTACAGAGGCTTGATTTGGTAACGGATTGGATCGCTGTGCCGTTCTTGTAAAGGGAGGGAGGTGGACTCGGAAGTCACACGAGAAACTGGACTGCAAGCCACACAGCAACGGGAAAAGTAACGAGCAAAGCAAGAATGGCTTTTTAAAGAAAAAGGGAGAGGGGAGTGGTCTTGCAGCGTCTGAAGAACGAATTGTCACGTTTTGCTGAGAATTGTCGTTGCCGCTGCTTTTCTGTGTCCGCTGTCCACACAGTGGCTTGTCTTGCTCCGACAACCTTCATAGCTTCATCACCAACCATCTCACTTCTTCTATTTCCCTGTGGTCGCAATACTGGTCAGATTATGATTCTCACCGCAATTTTTTTTTGAATGCCCCCCTTGGCCGTTGAAAGAAGGATATTGATATTTTCGTCACCGAATGGCAGCAGGGTCAAGGTTATTATCGTCATGGGTTTCCAGACAAGGTATATACTATCCCTTGTCCAGTCCGTGAGATTTTTGGGTCAATGACTGCGGTATTTCTCCACAGAGAACAGAGTTCAAACCGAAGGGCTTGAAGGTGTCGTTGTCAGCTTTGAGGCAGTACCCTTGCAAACGAGCTTGCGGTCGTTGTTTCATGACACTCTCGGAAAGTAGACTGTTCAAAAAAGGGCAAGCACAGACACAACATCTTCATGGCAGAATCTCGAGCAACGAAGCGTTGAGGTGAATCGACATTCCGAAAATCATAGAAGGCGCCACACTCGTCGATTAGGAACGTCAAGTATGTTCTCGATGGGCTGTACTTGAAGATTGTCGCTTTTTTTTCAGGAGCAACGCGACATCTAGTTGGCAAC
This sequence comes from Lactarius hatsudake, assembly GCA_024734325.1. NCBI lineage: Eukaryota > Fungi > Basidiomycota > Agaricomycetes > Russulales > Russulaceae > Lactarius > Lactarius hatsudake. Next base: position 728,863 of record JANSJP010000004.1, on the reverse strand, counting down.
AGCGATCTTCACGATTCATCGTCTTGATGGTTTTGGTAGTATTGCTGCCCTCTGTTCGAGCGCTTGCGGCACTACATCATCTTCGGGTCTTGAGGCAATCAGACTACTTGAATCGGTTCTTCTATGTCTGGAAATCACACCGGGAAAAATGTGTTTGGGGCACATTACGGGATCATGATGGTTGATTTTGGATATTGACTCTTGCCTCTTGAGTTAACGTAACGGTGAGTCACAGTGTTACATGTTTGTGATTTGTGCTGCTGTTCCGCCTTGAATGCGCATGGGCCCGAGTACATCAAATTCCTGCTGCGCCTGAGGCGACTGTTGCCCGAAAGGTGAATCCGATCCAGAACGAATGTATTGGTTAGACCGAATCTATGCTGAGAAGTCGTCCGAGTTCAGAAGAGTGTCACTGAGACAGCACGCCAGCCAGCTCGAGAACCCTTCCTTCCGTGTTTGAACTGGGGCCATCTAGAAATGGCGCACTACTTCCGTGTTGCTTGGAGCGAATGCCAAATCTGTGAGTGCGTCTGGTCTCCGCAATCCCTAGTCTGGCCACATGTGTCGTGTATGTTCGTCCGAAGGTTCAATTGATTGGCCGATGGCCCGTTGTTCGAGGACTCCCAACTGGAGATTGCCATTCTGGGGTACCCGGTCTGTAGTACTGGACAAGTCCGTTCGGGGCAGATTGCCTTGTTGATGATCCTGGCAATTCCTTGAGCAAGTCGAGGCTTAAACGAAACCGAGTGCTGATCCTTGTCGTGTCTGAGCGCTCAGGCAGCCTCAAAAGGATTCCGCGGGGTCTTTGCAATTATCATGTCAGAGGCGAGGTGGACGGGATTCTTCTTACCAAACCTACCCTCCACTCATTATAAGAGCTCCTGAACTTCGCCGTTTCCTCCCTTCGGCAATCCCTCCTTTCCTTTCACCCCCACATTCTTTTTATTTATCTACTTTACCCCGCGACCTATTTCGACATTCTCTTGCATGCCCTTGCCTCAACCGCCTTATCCTTCCTTCACCCTGGTCATGTCCTCGCCACAGTTTGCCATTTATGACAATACGCGGCTTCCTGCCTATCGTACCTCGCACCTCAATCGCTTCCATCCATATCCCCGCAGTCATCCTTCCTCCCGACAAGAGCGATATATGGTACGGCCTCGTTTCGCGCAGTTTTCTTCCCGTTTAACACTCTACTCAGACCACTGTCGACTATCGATTCTCCACCCCTCCCCCAGGCTCTGTCCAGAGTATGGAACCTATGGTGGTGAGTGCACTTTTGGATATTATCGTGACGATTTGTGCCTTTAACGATGCACGTGTCCGTCAAGTCCACAATAGTTATAGAAGACACCAGAAAAGTAGAAAGCAAGTCGGAAACATCCACTATGGTCGCAGAGTCCATCTTGAGGCGAAAGAAGCTAAAGACTGCCGCCAGTCGACTTTCTGTACGAGGGCATCACTTTCCTCCCTTCTGAACCATCTTTGATGCCATCTCTCACAGGCCGTTATCGTCACAATACGCCGCATGTATCGTGGAACGACGGTGAAGCAAGCCGAAGAGAAGCTGAAATTTGACTTGATGAATTGAGCGGACGCACCTTATCGTCCGTGCTCGGTGGATCACACGCTCTAGATTCTGCCTCTTGGCTATTGCAGCGTCCTCCTTCGCCGCAAATCCGGTTGATCTAGTGGAAACACGTATACATACAGTCTCAAGGATGGATACTTTCTCTGTACCTCTATACCATGGAATCCCCAGCACAACTCGTGGGAGACATTGGAAGGTTACCTGATTTGCATTCGAGCGTTTAGGTTCCGAGCCGGATATAGGGATCCCGCGTGTCTACACCATCTTGCCGAAGGATTCGCAGGTCGAATACTTGTATATTAGTAACTGCTGCATTCATTTGAAACTATTGTGGTCTTAGACTGGAAACACCGCGTGGGGGACGCCTTATGGGGAATGATGTTACTGCCGCGAGGGCTTCTGTAATGGTCGGCCTTAATAAGGCGAGGGACAGAACTCGCGAGACCAATGTAAGAGCGTTTAGACTTCGATACATGTTGGGGGCTTCGCAAAGTATGAAATTAGGAACGACAAAAATTAGCCGAACATGGTGATGAATGTGGTCATACTTGTGCTAAACTACTACAAAGTCGGGTGAGTCGCGGAGAGAACGTAGGGTGACGACCGACAACTCACCTATGAAGAGAGAGGGAGAGCCTCACGAGAAGGAATTACTGAGTCTTCATGAAATTTTGATCTCGTATGCGCTGTCTATTCTCCTTCCTCAGGCGGCGTTTTTCCGCTTTTCCACCAGGCCCGTCGTCTGGCAACTCCGCCTTGTCAAGCAACTTCCATAACCAAGGCGGGTACTCTTCGTCGGCGAGAGCGAGCATGGGTGGCTGGTCCTTCATATAGTTCAAACCGACGAGAATGGTGTTTGGGGGACACGAAGACACCGCGGCTGCACGTCTCGCAGGAGTTTCGAGCTGACGCATCAAAACGTGCTGACACTCACCTCCTGTCGAAGGAGCTCGAGTTGTCACCTGCTCTGGTACAGCATTTTGTGCACCGGGCGTAGTCTTCAATGCGTATGAGCGCACACAGAGAGCGCGAGGTGACCGCCGGAGGATGTAAGAGGTTAACATGAGATGTGCTTAACACACTGCATGAAGAACCGGTAACTAATACTTAATAATTTTTATAATCGATAATTAGAAAATTATTATATTTAAATTTTATGTGCATCCTCTCCTCACACTTGAAAAAATCCTTGAAAAAACCTCAAAGATCCACACAAGATCATTGGTTGCTATCGTGCTCTCCCTTTATCGTTCTGAATGTTGTCTGCCACTCTAAATAAATGTGTTCTCCGCAGGTTCTTTAGTCTGCATTAGTTTGTAGACTGCAAATTAGCCGCTTCGTAGTGTGCTTAAAGTGGTAACTCAGTCACTGTAGAAGGGTGTTATGAGCAAGCGTGTGCTTCAAGGTTCTAGTGACAATCTGCAAGGACTAGAGAGCTGGAGTAGAAGACCTCGAAGCACGTGAGGTCTTGGAGTAGGCTCGGATTGACGCATGGGCGGCCCTACGCAAGCCACCTAACACGACAACTATATCAATACTTGCGCTTGCACATATTGCATCTGCAAGTGCTGTGTACCGTAAAATAAGAGTCGGGGGTTACATTACGCAGCGCTCGGAAGAGATGAATGACCCTTCTCAGTTATCGAGAGAGGCCACTTTCTACACTAGGGCCTTGCTTCCAGGCTTGGTCCAGCGGCGCAGAATCGTCCCTCCTCGTTGTTCCTTGAAGGAGCTCCACCTCTGCGTCGCTTCCTGAGCGCCTATGATAGTACGGACCATCTTCGGGGTGAACATGGGAAGGAAGTGAAGCGTCCAGGCGATGTATCCTTGGAGAGAATGGGAGATGTGCGATCTCGGAAGAGAGGGGAGGATAATAGAGTCTGTATGAAAAGTAGGCGGTAAGAATACCAAGACATGAGCCAGCAACGACGTCCTGCCAGTGGTCTGTGGATAGATAAAGCGTGAGTCCAGCGTGCGCAAGGCCTAACGAGGTAAACGGCACCAACGTCGATAGTCCATTGTACGGCTGACAGCGACGAGCGCAGCCCCGAAAAGAGGGAGAACGGAAAGCCAAACCTTGGGCTGGGAACCTAGGTCAGCCGAAGCCGTGTGACTTTTAAAATCGTTTTATGAATGACAAACCGTATGTCCACGCGAATCGAATAAAAGCAACTTCCCGGCAATATAGAGGGATAAGAAGGTTAACCCAGCAAAGGATACTGCAGAGGACATCAGCACATCTATCTTCTTTGCGAGGCTCACGGAATAACGCACAGCTTGAATGCCCGCTTGGGAAGCTCCTAAAACCATCGTTCAGGATATACCTATCGGATTGGTGGCATATTGCCGCAGAGGAGAGTCCAAAAGGTGGGTCGACAGTGCCAGCGGTTGGCTGACAGCGATCGATAATATCTAGTTGACACGAGTCGGTTAGTTAAGAACGCGCGACGACAATCCGTGGCTTCACCTGGACGTGGACGGCCAACTGTTACTTTGACGACTTGCGTGAAAGCACCGGCAAGAGAGAGGGACAAGACCACTGGGTGTCAGGAAACATGGTGAAGATACAGGAGGATTTGAGAAAATAATCGGGTCGTACGACCAAGGGCGCTGTTATGCGCATCCCATAGAGAGCGTGTCGTAAGGAGGTTGATGATCCACTGCAAGACCAGCGGGGCTACGAATGCAATGATATAGAGGGTGGTGTTCTAGCGAAACAATAAGAATAGGTAGCGATTAGAAGTTGAATGGCACTCACGGGTACTCTTTCATGTATAGCATATCTGCGTGATGGTGAGTCAGCCTATCTTGCGGCAACTCGTACTGTCAAAGACTCAAGCACTCACGGATGGAGCAAACTGGTCTCAAATCAGTATAGTCCAAAAGCGATGAGGGAATGGTACACACGAGGTATCCGATACAGAGAATTCGCGCTTGAAACCATCTACTTTGTCAAGGAGATAGAATGCTACGCTGAAGACAGCGTTTGAGCTGCGACCGCAACTCGGTAGGCTGAATGGAAGTACGCACGACAATGTTATTGTGAGAATCCTGGTCAAGGCTCGTTAATTGATACCCCGAGCGGGTCTCATGGAGTGACCCACCAGTCGGGTGCATAAGAGATAAGTAATTTGGTTCTATGGCCATAAGATGGAGAACCAGCATTCCTGAAGAAAGAGGGCATCGATCACTTTTGGGTCCCTCAGGCTTAGGGATAGGCTTTATATTGCTGCGGAGACACGTGACACGTGTCCGGACCAAGGTGGCCGTGGAGCCCGGTACCCGCAGTGAGCTGTGTGGTACAGCGCGCACTGGGACGCTACCGACGGCAAAGATGTCTTCGGCTTCGGACTTTCAGTGGTCTCAAGGTGAGACGCGGTGACCGTGCACCTGATAATCCGTCCTATTAAACGCTTAGGGTACGACACGACGCTCGAGCGCATCTCCTCGACTGATGTACTAGAGTTCGGCCCTTTCCCTCCCACAATCGTTGTGGCACTGATCCACTTGGCCTTTATAATTGCAGTGTAGACTGGCCCAAGTTACGTGACATAATCAAATATAAAATCAACCAGGTACTTTACTCCCTAGAGAGCACACACAGCTATCTCACCGCATCTTGTTAGAACATCGCCGCATTTCTCGCCGATTCTCACAAAACGTCATCCATTTACGTCCCACCATTTTCACCACGCCCGTCGACGAATGGGGGTTTGAAATTGCCTCCATTCACGTCGCGTGAGCGCGACGAATCAAATCCAAACGAAGCGCCCAAAGCAGAATATACGGTGGAGGAAGCTGCAGCAGCAAAGGAGACAATTTACTCACAGCTAGATGGATTCGACTCGTATGTCCCCTTTTCCTCCTGGTTTGCGACGACGTTTGAACCGCATATACACAGTGCGCCATTCACAATTCAGCGTCTTGCCGATCTTTGCGCGCGACCTAGAGAGAATTACACTGCACTCGGGAAATATTGTCGCGCTTTGGAGAAGTCACTGTTTGTGACATCTACGTGGAACTCCTTTCCTCCTCTACCATCGCAGCCAAAGGACACCATGGGCATCGCGGCCGCTCGAGCGGGCCTTTTGTCTACCTCCGTCCCAACCACACCGCTTTTCTCCCCCATCTCGTTCCTACACGATGACGCTAGGCGCTCTCGCTCACGCAGCCCACCGCCATCACCCTTGAACCTCAACGGGACCGAGCACAGCGGAGGTGCACCTCTAGACACGGATCCCTTGAGTATAGAACCTAGAGAATTGGGACTTGTGGACGAACTTGATGACCCGAACCCTGGACACCTCAGCGATCGACCGACGGCGTTGACCTCTGTAACGAGCATCGGAGGTAGCTCGGGTGCCATTAGTCTGGAAGACCGATTCATTCGGGCATCCGACCATGTAGAAGATGAGCGGGACACAAAGAGGCAGAGGGAAAATGATAATTCGACAGATCCTATGCTAGACGAGCGGGATGGCGACAAAGAGAATAAAAGCTAGGACAACCAATCTGATTGGAAGTCGTCTAGTCGTGTTGGTTGTTGTGTGGTAGTTGGGTAGCAAGTTAGTGACTATCATGAACAATCGCGTTTGATTTTCTCTAGCATGGCGGTCATACGCAAGCGCATATTGGGCTGACCGCCCCCCCGACCACGCTTAGGAGCGCCTATACTGGCTTCTCGTTTTTGGAAAGAAACCTCGTTGCTGGCCATGCGGCTCTTTGGGTGACGTAGGGGACGTGACTTGTAGTGATGCAACGATGCAGGCGAATATGCCTGCTTCTGGAGTTCTCGTAAAGACGAGCCAGTGGATGGAGAATGTTTCTTTTGTTCGTGCGGCCTCTGCTTGATTTGTTGGACAGACGCTGATGGCATTGGCTCATCGTCGGAGCTTTGTTTTACTTCGTCACCCATCTCGTCAATTCGAGTATCATCCTCGGATACACTCCGTTCTTCGCGAAGACTCGGTGGTTGGAGGGTTTGAGTTGACGTGTCAGGTTGGGGAAGAATACCTTCCCTGCGCTTTTGTGATTTCCACTTCGATTTGATTTTTGTTTGATAACCCATTCCTTTTTCAACTTCTTTGCTATGACATAAAGATTTAGTACGGTGCCCTTAATGAGGGGTAACGATAACATACCTCGCTCCTGTGGAAGGTGACGAAATGACGGCGGTTTTCTCTTACTCTTATCCATGGCTCTCGTCACGGTATCGAAGTGCAATCGGAAATCATGGATGACGTAATAATATTACCGAGTCAGGCGCCGCATAAATCTGGGAAGAGATGCCCTTTTCCTGTTTCCTTCCTCAACCGCCATCATCGTTCTCAACTCGATTTTCATCGCATATTTTCTTTCATCGCATGAGCGTGCAGAACCTCAACACTTTCGGTTCGTATCATTCATTTCATCATTCTTTGTCTCCTCACTCGTCCCTAGATCCCTTCGCCGACGCCGCCGACCCGCTCGCAGCCGACGAGCCCGGAAGGCAGAGTTACATCCACATCCGCATTCAGCAGCGAAATGGGCGCAAGACTTTGACAACGTTGCAAGGTCTTCCAAAGGGTAAGTGAAATCCTGTTGTTTACCCCCTGTTGCGATGCTCATTCCTGAGTACAGAGTATGACTCGAAGAAGATCCTAAAGGCCTTCAAGAAGGTACATAACTATCTGACTGCGTGATCCCTTACCGCTGAATTCCGTTGACTATCAGGAATTTGCCTGCAACGGCACCCTAGTGGAAGACGAAGAGATGGGACAAGTGATTCAGCTCCAGGGCGATCAGCGAGCGAAGATTTCTACCTTCCTCACTGAGAACGGTATACCGCGTGCCTCGATCAAGCTGCATGGGTTCTGAGAGCGGAGTTCGACGACGATGCATTTTGCCCTGGCACCGGCCCAATGCTCTGCGAGACCTCCGCCATTAAATGCACGACTTACTGTACTTCTGCGATGTTTTGTTACTTTGCATCACCATCGCCGTCTTAGTTGGTGTGTACTATTATCTACGAATTGTGGTGTTGTTGTGATTAGACTTTTACATTTCCGTGTCTCCGTGAGACAGTGTAGGCAATGGCAACTATTTGATTACTACCATGAAGCGAAGGACGAGAGGTTCAACCTTGCCATATCCTATCATCATTGCCATAATCCGAAAGCAGAAGTGTGAACCGAGGGATACTATCGTCACGATAAGAGATCGAAGCCCACAGCTAAGTAGAACCTGCGCCATGGGGTTGTGACTCAAGCCTCGGAGTTCAGTCAGTGCCCAAACAAAAGTTCGTCACGAGTAGAAATGTGAGCTATTTGATCTTGTCAAGGGGCCTGTTGAATCCTCCCCGCCTGAATTAATATTTGCGTCAGGCAGAGTTACGGGGGAAGTCTTCAACCGGGTGGACATACCTGTTCATGTATTGTCTCCAAGTCCGTGACTTCTTGACGTTGGCCGTGCCTTCTTGGTTTCCTTGGACGTGCTGACCCTAGAAAGTGCAAGGAGGTTGGCCGTAAGGGAAAACGCAATGGAAAATTTGAGGAATGTTACTTTGGTGGACCCGAAGCCCGTCATCCCCATCATGGCCAACATAGCCTCCTCGTCATCGTTCAGGGCTTCCATTGCCTCGCCCTCCTCTGCCTCACCCTCCTCGTCAGTCCGCGGAGGAGTGACCTTTTGAGAGGCAGGGGCAGAGGATTGCCCTAGAGAGGTATCGAGATAGCATTCACATCAGAAATCAGTCAGTTGGAGACCTGAGGACAGACCTTGTAATTGTGTCGGCTTTCCCGTCTCTCGGGGTTCGGAATCTGTCCGCTCATCTTCCCTCAGTGGCTCACGCTCACTATCTCTGCCCCGTTCGCCATCCCTTTTGTCCTTGTCGTGTCTATCGCGTTCTTTTTCTCCACCTCTCCTTGAATCTCGTCGTTCTCGGTCATCGCGACGACGAGAGTCACGCGAATCCCTGTCTCGCCTTTCTTCATCCCTGTCTCGTCCGTAGTCCCGTCTATCTGTAATAATCGTTGTACTAGTGTGAGTACGATTGGACATGGGCGAGTGTTGATATCACATACCTGTTCGCCTTGAGTCTGGGCCACCCCGTCTTGGTGGACTGCGAGACCGGCTGCTCCTGCGCCGCGAATGGCGGTCTCTATCTCTATCTCTATCTCTGTCCCTGTCCCTGTCATCTCGTTCCCAACTCCTATCACGCCGCCTATGGTCGTTCCGCGAAGACATGTATGCGGTGGTTTGATAAAGAGGTTCAACGCGTGAGATCACGTGCGAAGACCATTTCACGTCCTGAACCTGAATACCATGTCTGCTGTTGGCGCAGTCCGGGGCGCTGCCCTGGGTACAGCAAGGTCAAAGTCTTTTTCTTTGTCAAAAGGTGAGTTCAGGTTAGTATGGCATTATTTCCTTCCTTCTGCTCAGTGATCACCGCCCAAGGCCATTCGAATCTTCATGTCCAACTCACTGGTCTCCCCCGCACGACCACCCCAGCGGATATCACCCGTTTACTCGGAAGGAATAAAATACACAACATAACGAAAGGTGATTATGAAGTGTCCGCCGCGCCTCTAGCCCCTTTAACATTTTTGGCACAGTCGCGCTCGAGTATCAGCGGTTCGAGCCTACCGGGAACGCTGTCCTCACGCTCTCCCAGTCGTCTTCCCTCCCGAAGGTCATGGGGGCCCTTAAGCAGCTGAGATTTTTCGGGCATACAATGACACCTCGTACCGTACCTCGCCCCACCGAAATCAGAATGCGCTCGCGCGGGCTAAAAGGGCGTGAAGAGGCTTCTGAGCGGAACGTCGTCACTGGCAATGGGTATCAGGGCGGGATTACCGACGGTGGGAGGAGCGTGCTGCTCTCTGGCTTGCCTGGAAGGATCTCGGCGGATAGCGTCCGGAGGTTTTTGAGGAATTATAAACTCATGGGTGGCGAGGCAGAGGTGGTCAAATTGGAAACGTGAGTTCAACTGGAGGTCTTAGCCGTTCGATTGACACGACCCCATTATGCAGGGGCACGAAGAAAGAGTTAACCTCTCGAGTACTCGTCCGTCTTTCCTCGCCGTCGGAAGCATTCAGGCTTGTACGAAATGTTCATATGACGAACTATAAACCCGACACCTGGGAGGACAAGTATACCATTCGGGCCCAACCTATCCATTGACAGTGACTATACGTAGACCGTCCCCCCTACGATTTAGATGTTTGCAACCCATCGATGCAGAGACTGGATGCAGCACAAGTGAATAGAATACAGAAACAAAATGGAACTATGGTAAGCTACATCCGCCCAGTGTCTTCGTCCACCCTGGCACGTTGTCGAGAACTGTCATCCTCGACGTCGGGTGACCGACCACGTTTGAGAGGCGATTCCACGGGAACCGCATGTATTTGTTTCCACTCTTCGCCACCAGCCGCCACAGGACCACCCACCTCCACATCTGCATAACGTTCTTCGACCTGGCGCCTTCTTTCGCTCTCCAGCCTCTGAGCCTGTGCACCCCACCCGCCTCTGCCGGGGTCATAATCTTGTCGATGCTCGTCTCGAACCTAGAGCATCGCGTTATGGACCGTGCGCCAAAATAGTCGTAAGGACCTACCTGGCCGCCGCTCTTGCCACGGCCAAACTGCCTGCCTTCCCGATATCCGAGGTCCAAGTCGCAACGGATGATACGCTCATCAAGTTTGGTGCCTGAGACATATCGCATACTTGCAAGTGCCTCTGCGTGAGTATAGAACTCTACAAAGCAAAAACCACAGGGCGTCCTAACCCGAAGACGGCGCGTAAGTCAGGAAGGAGCGGCGAAGTCATAGAGAGTAGTAGCATACCGGGTGTGACGGTCGAGACCCATGATGATGCGTTTTACGCCGCCACCATCTTCAGGGTTGGCGCATTTTGAGAACACGTCATGGATTTGCTCCTCTGTCGTGTAGAAGCTGAGGTTGCCGATCTATAGGGCAGGAGACATGCGTTTGTATGCAATTACAACAATAGAACATGGACGAACATAGAGAGTGGTTGATTTCTGGAGTAAATCATGCTGCTTTTGACGGTCCACCCGCACCTGCGAGTCTTTGTAGTTCGACGGTTGGTCTAACGGTGTGACGACGGCCGCCATGACGGTGTTGAACGAACAGATTTCTCACGCCAGCTGAGACGCGTCCCGCATCCCCAGCGACGCGTCAGCTTCGGTCTGAGCTTCACATCTTTGACACTCGTCTACGACGACGCACTGCACTCTCACTCACCATGGCCGACGACGCAAGAATGGAGATCCAGAAAGAGGTGTGTCCCGTTGACGTCGTTTTCTCTCTGGTATTCACAGCCGGATCAGGACCCCACCTTTGATTCAGTCGTCACGGAGAAAACGGCCCTCTTCCAAGAGCTACAGGAAGAAGACCTCTACATCAAGTACAAGAAGCTCTCTCGCCATCTAGAACTACTCGAGATACAGGAGGGCTATATCAAGGACGAACAGGCTAGCCTCAAACGCGAACTCATACGTGCACAAGAGGAAGTCCGACGTATCCAGTCGGTTCCTCTCGTAATTGGCCAATTTCTTGAGCCCATTGACCAGCACACCGGCATCGTCGGCTCGACGACTGGCTCGAACTATGTCGTCCGCATCCTCTCGACGCTCGACCGTGAGCTGCTCAAGCCATCATCGAGCGTTGCGTTGCATCGGCATTCCAATGCTCTCGTGGACATCTTGCCCCCGGAAGCGGACAGTTCGATCGCAATGCTTGGGGCAGGACGAGAAGCCTGACGTGACGTACCAAGACGTTGGGGGCATGGACTCTCAGAAGCAGGAAATCCGGGAGGCGGTCGAGCTCCCTCTCACCCACTTTGACTTGTACAAGAAGATCGGCATCGACCCTCCTCGTGGAGTGTTGCTCTACGGTCCTCCAGGTAATGTCTGCTCCGTTGTCGCAAGACGTGCTCGTCGTTGACACCGGCGTAGGTACCGGCAAGACCATGCTCGTTAAAGCAGTCGCGCATCACACGACCGCTTCGTTCATCCGCGTCGTCGGGTCCGAGTTCGTACAAAAATACCTCGGTGAGGGCCCACGCATGGTGCGCGATGTGTTCCGGCTCGCACGAGAAAACTCTCCGGCCATTATCTTCATCGACGAGATCGATGCAATCGCGACGAAACGATTCGATGCGCAGACGGGTGCCGACCGCGAGGTACAACGTATTTTGTTGGAGTTGTTGAACCAGATGGATGGTTTCGATCAGGGGAGCAACGTCAAAGTGAGTCCCTCTGCCTTGCGGGCTCAGAACAATGAAAGTTCATCATATGCATGTGTGCAGGTCATTATGGCCACCAATCGTCAGGACACATTGGACCCGGCGTTGCTTCGCCCTGGGCGTCTCGACCGAAAGATTGAGTTTCCTCTGCCATCCCGTAGGGAACGGCGGTTGATTTTCCAGACCGTAACAAGCAAAATGAACCTTGGTCCAGACGTAGATTTGGAAGATTGTACGTTCCTATCTTTTCTTATTTAGGGCTGACCTCCCATCGCGTCTCAGACGTTTCACGGCCAGATCGTTTGTCCTCTGCCGAAATCACTTCGGTTGTTCAAGCCGCGGGCTTGCAAGGCACGCCATGAAATTCCTCTTGTTTCATATGTATTTACTCAAATTCACAGCTGTTCGCAAGAATCGGTACGTTATCTTACCCATCGACTTTGAGGAAGCTTGGAAAGTGAGTGGCTTTCTCTTTTCTTGTTTCAAAGTTACGACAGTGACCTTTTTCACCAGCAAACGGTCAAGAGAAATGACGAGACGCACGAATTTTGTACGTAATAAATTCTCCGAGCGTATATTCACTCACGTTTTTCCTGTTTCTTCCGACAGATCGGTAGTAACACCAGACTGGCCTGGTAAGTTGTCGAATATTGTTCTACCAACATGGTTCTGACTTCATGCAGTCATATCCATGTATACTTAGACATGCTACACACTCATTTTTTCGCTGTCGTGATGGTTATCTTGGGATAAATGCTCCTCTCACTTTGGCATCTCTATTGAATCCCATATGGAGATGTCCATTCTTGCGAGCAAGATTGTTTGTTGGCCATGCCAATGCCCGTTATTTTTTTGCCTCCTTCGCCTTCGAAAGAATGGGTGTGAGCTCAGACAGTGTAGGTGGTTCACACGCGGGATACAGACAATCATCAAAACGTGGCACCACTATTGTATCATCTACGTGTGAGTCCATTGTCCCTGTTACGTTGTCGGGCCTAATCTTTACCACAGGGACAGTTTTCTCAAATAATCAATACTCTTTCGATCCTTCCGTTTCTCCACTGTGCCTTTCTTATTCCATTCACGCTCCTCAACACTCTGGACTGCGCTGGAAATTACGCGCTTAGTTCTCATTTTACGGGAGCAATAGTAAGTAAAGCCCTAGAGGTTTCCTCTGCTCTTCGTGACTACCTAACTTTGGTGGGCGCGCAATGAGACTCGATGAGGAATACAGTCGTTTTCTTTTTGTCAAATACGTATCGAGACGCAATTTTGAATGTTTATCCACTTTCCCCTCCCTGCTTTCTTCGGTTACTTGACAGGTTGCCCGAGCTCGCTAGCGCGCTCTGTCGCCACCTGAATGGCACGGGCAATTGTGGATCTCACCCGCCCATCCTCCAGTGCAAGTAGGCCCGCAATGGTGCAACCACCAGGAGCTAACGGAACGTGATGAGTACGTGGGCCGAGCGAGTCATTGGCTTGACTCACTTGTGACTGAATCCTTGATTTGAGCTGGGTGCACATCCGATTGTAAGGTCATGCGAGCAGCACCTTGCAGTGCTAGGAAGAGCCGCAATTAAATGGCGTAAGGGCGATTCGTCACAACCACAACTGACGTACTCTGTGCCGCCAGTTCTAGAGCTTCCGCTCGTGGTAATCCCATCATGACACCACCGTCCGCCATTGCCTCAAGGAATATACAAGCAAAGGCAGGGCCAGACCCCGACAGGGCTGTGCAAGCATCGAAGTGCCTCTCCTCGAGGAAACGACAACGCCCTATCGAAGAGAATATTTTCAGGATGATCTCCTTATTCAATCCCTCCGCGTCTGAAGGGGGGAGGTTCGAGACCACCGTCATGCCTTCACGAATCTGTCAAGCATCTTATATATCTATCAAAACTCTTTGCAAGAGGGACGCACACGACATGGCGTGTTGGGCATCGCGCGGATGACCGTTGTACTGGGAAGAACCCAGTTGGAGAGTTGCGCTATGGTGACCCCGGCGAGGATGCTGATAAGCAACTTCCCGGCGAGGGCTTCTTTGATCCCAGTCTCATTGAGAATGAGATGCGCCACCTGTGGTTTGCAACTGAAGGAAGGAGGGCAAGAAGCCAATCAATCGATGTGTGTCCCCTTCGTACGCACCAGAGTAAGACGACGTCAGACTGCTGCACCGCCGCGATATTTTGTCCGACGGTGACTTCGACGGCCTCTCCTCCTGTGAGCGATCGGAATGTCCCGCGTAGGCGCTTTGCGCTTTCTTCGCGCATGACGCACGCGATGAAACGGGAGGGCAACGTCGGGTCGCCCTCGGTGACGTCGGTAGGGGTAGAGGTTCCGGGTGTGTGGGACTCCCACTTGGGATGGCCCGAGCCCAAGCGGTGCAGAGGGCCCTGCGAATCGAGGCTGGCGAGCACGCCGGACGTTATTGCGATACCCATGGTCCCGCATCCTGTTGTAGATGACGCTGGTCAGAGACAGATAGAGGGGTGCTGTGGACACGCACACCTAACACACACAACGTGTAGCCCATGTTTCTTTTTTGAATATAGCAGATGAGGGTCGATAAGAGAAGTGTCTCCTTGACGCTTTTCACCTTATACAGTACAGTATGCGCGTACTCGTCACGGTCGGTTCGACTAGATTCGATGCGCTCGTCGAGACGACGCTCTCTCAGCCCGTGTTGAGCGTTCTTAGTCAGAAGGGCTACTCTGACGTCGTCATTCAATGTGGTAACTCCCGGGTAGACGAACTCGGATCCACGGACGTGGAAGGGAGCGTGCACAAGTACGGTGTAGATGTAAAATTATGGAGGTTCAAGCCGAGTCTCGACGAGGAATATGATGCTGCCGATCTGGTCATAGGCCACGCAGGTCTGCCCTCCCCGGTTTTTTCGCTATTCGCAATAACCTCGTGCACAACCCAGGCTCGGGGACGATACTTGATGTGCTACGGAGGGGTAAACCTCTCATAATTGTGCCCAACCCAACTCTCCTCGATAATCACCAGGAAGACATGGCTCATGCCATGGGGGTATTGGGCTATGCAAAGATCTCGACTGTCAAGTGAGTGCACTGGTTTTTATCGTGTGAGTGGCAGTTAATAAAGGGAATCCGCCCAGTGGGCTTTCGCAATCCATCATGGATCTAGACACATCTAAGCTTGTACCATTCCCACCTTTCGACGGTAGCAAGTTTCGCAGACTGATGGATCAGGAGATGGGGTTTGAGTTGTGACTCCGGACTGACTCTTTCGGCTTGTTGCTATCTGCCTACCGTCGCACCCTAAGACATACACTTTGATACCGATGCCGTCGTCATCAGAGGTCACTGCCGCTGTCATCGACGACAATCCAGCAGTCTACGAGCATAGACACGTACACGCCGTGTATGACCAAATTGCGCCCCACTTCTCGTCTACGCGATACAAGGTAGTGAAATTTAGTGTTCACCCTTCGTAGTAACTCTGAATGGGCGATAGCCTTGGCCCTTAATCTCGAGGTTTCTTTTGAGCATTCCTACTGGATGGGTCGGGCTTGATTCAGGGACTGGCAACGGCAAATATCTACCCTTGCCCACAGACCACCCAGGAAAGATTTGGACGATCGGGCTCGACAGAAGTCAAAGCCTGTTAAACATCGCGAGGACCGCGGGTAGCGGCAGTACGATTCGCGAAGTTGTGAGGGGTGATGTTCTAGGGCAGGGATGGCGACAAGGCGCTTTCGTAAGTCGAGTCTTCTTCTCTTCGTCGCATGCCCAACTACGCCTTAAGGACTTTGCTATTTCGATCGCGACGATTCATCATCTGGCAACGGTCGAACGTCGGGTGACAGCCGTGAAGGTTTGGTCTACGAAAAAGCCCCCCTCACAAATCTTTAATAACAAGTAATGACCCAGAGACTATTGGAGTCCGTCTCCTCAAGGCACGGCCGCGTTCTAATCTACGTCTGGGCTATTGAGCAGGACGAACACTCTAAAAGGATTGTTCCGGTACCCGGCAGGGAGACAGGAACACATACGAATGTAGATGGTGAGCCGAGCACAAGCGGTCAAGATGTCTTCGTACCCTGGTCTCTTTCCACGGGTAGAGCCCGTTCAGAGGCACCCAAAATGAAGGAAGTGGTTGGGAACGCGCTGGGGACAACACCAGAGGTTATCCAGCGTTACTATCACATGTTTGCCAAAGATGAACTTGGCCAGTTGGTACGAGTCGCTGCTCAGGAGATGGGACTGATGGTTGGGCCTCCACCCATGAACCAGGTCGAAGAGGCTGAGGGGATCGAGATTGTTGCGAGTGGTTGGGAGCGATCAAATTATTATGTCGAGTTGCAGAGATGGCGAAGATAAAATGACAACTTTGGTAGCAGACAGCGAGTGGATCTGTGATTGGGAGAGACCCCCAAGAGTAGGGAGAACATGTCTACAAGACTTTTTCTTACAGGAGTATGGTACGAGCGGACGCAAACGTAATCACTCGCTCGCTGCCATGACTATTGAAAAGACGGTTGAGAGGAGGAACACAAATAAAAGGAAGATATACACACTTGCGTTGATAAGATCCCCTCCACTTTCCTTCAACACTCTCACGGCTTTTGCTCGTGAACAGTTGACTTGCGCCATTACGAGCTCTATGTCCTTGGGGTCGACACCAGTCTCATCAACGGGCCCATCGTCCTCGGGTGCCTCGAGTTCAGGGACATCGTCTTCGTTATCACCACCTTTCCCAGCCCCCGAGCTCTCGAGAGTGGTTGTGCCTCCCGCTCCGCTCGCCGCCAATTGCTGCGCCGCACTCAATTGGGCTTGTGCATTCATATCTTCCATCTACCCAAAGACATGTTAAGCTCAAGAAATGAGTCGTAAAGGCGAACGAACCTTGGCTTCGCCGAATACAATATACGTGTCACTATTTTGTGACTTGTACACATCGGGAGACGCGATCACAAACAAGAACTGCTCGGATTTCATGAAGACTTGTGCGCCAAGTAGATGTATCGGACGTACATTTTTTGGCCGCCGAAGAGTGACGCGAGTAATACCAGAAACCTTTTTGAGACCCAAACCAAGGAGCGCCTTTCTCGCCTTGCGCTCAGAACGTGACTGAATCTTGTCAAGAGCCGCGGCAGAAGTAGGGTCCTCATCGTGGTCATGATCGTGGTCGTGGTCGTGGTCGTGGTCATGGTCATGGTCATGGTCGTGACCCTCGTGGTCAGAGTGGTCGGAGATGACCTCTTCGATGGTGGCGGACATCTGTGCAATGGCCAAAGGCGAGTCAGCATTCATCACAGCTGTCGGCCACCCATCCACCCAATTCAGCGAGGTTCATGAACAAAATTTCTTTCTCAAAGAGAGTCTTTGTAAAAAAAAGGCATCCTGACCTTACTATTTTTCGACGTTAAAGACTACACGTCGTTGGCGATGTTGGGGATCAATAGTGAGCTGGACGCTGCAACGACTGCTGACTAAGCAATGCCGTTTCAACGGCAAGACAAGAACACCTCGTCGATAAGTTGTTCCCTTTACGCATTCATTAATCACCACTTAGATCGTACATAACAGCCCCTTTCATAGTGGGTATCTGTCTGTGGTCGTGCGGGTCTTGACCAAATCAATGCTGGTTCAGGGAATCAAGTAACTGCAGTACTAATCGATGAAGTTCCTACCGTAAAAAAACTACCGCAAATGTCAGACTTGATACTGTGTGTGAAACCGGGCAGCATGTGGGAACACGTGGAAGGAGCTGACAGTCCAGTCGGAGGCCAGTTTTGGGGTAAACCTGCAGACTACCAGTATGGTATGATATCATGTGGCTACTTACTGTACAGGTGTGAGAAGAAACCCATTGAAAAGTAGATAGGTGCAACTCAACGCCCATGGACCAGCACACTTGTACTACACCACCTGCTGCCAGGCACCGTGTGCCTGTCCTTGCTTTATGTGGTACTGATTGAGTGTAATGATAACCTAAGGCCAAAGATCAGTGGCACCGAGAGAAAGATATCAAAACAGGAAAGCAGTCCATGTCTGCAAAAGCTGAGAACCCCGAATCCGCGATCGGGATCTACCTAGGCACGCTCGCATGGCATGAGCACGAGAACTGTCAACGACGCGCTTGGCTGGCACGCGCCAGTTAATTGACTTAGCTCATTTTGGTTCACGTGACGCACCTGCAGCCTTGGGGCTTCCTCGTCCTCGTCCCCTCGTCCTCCTTCCCGCTTCCATCTACTTGGTCCGCCGTGATGTCTGATCGCACACAGATCGCCCAGCCTAACCGTCGTCAGGAAAGTGCCTCTAATCTTGCCTATGACCTCGCACTTCTCCTCTTTCGTGTCATCATCAACATATTCTTCCGGGAAGTTCGTCCTCGTGGCGCGTTCAACATCCCCCGCGATGGTCCTGTAATTTTTGTCGGTGCTCCCCACAGTAATCAAGTGCGATTGTTGATATCCACAGGATGAGACGTTCCGTTGACCCTATCGGGGACTTGCAGTTTCTCGATCTTCTCCTGGCGTTACAGGTCTATCGTGAGACGGGGCGACGGCCTGCTTTTTTAGTCGCTGCAAAAAGCATGAAGCGGAGGGTTGTAGGCTTTCTTGCTAAGTCTCTGTCAAGTAGTATGCACTACATCTCACATGCTCAGTTGTCTCATGAGTTTGACTCTATATTAGTCCCCGTCGCCCGTGCCGCCGACGACGCTAAAGCAGGAACCGGAAAGGTGTACCTGTCTCTCGACGACCCTTGTCTTGTCCTCGGGGAAGGTACCAAGTTTTAGAAGAGTTAAAGCCGAAGATGCAGATCATGTTATCAAAGGTCGTCAATTCTTCTGTTGCTGAAGTCACCCAGGTCATTTCGGATACACAACTCAGAATCAAAACCGAATTCCACAGTGATACGGAGAAGAGCACGAAACTTGTCCAAGAAAAGGCGGAAGAGGCGAAGTCACAAGGCATCGATGGCCTGACTTTCAAAACGCTTCCGTATGTCGATCAGAACGAGATGTATCAGCACGTGTACCAGCGGTTGCATGAGGGAGGTTGCATTGCAATCTACCCAGAAGGTAAACATTCCCTTCAAAGCGCAGCGTACTAGGAGCTTAATTGCGATCCAGGTGGCAGCCACGACAGAACAGATCTCTTACCCCTGAAGGCTGGTTTTTCAGTGATGGCCTTGGGTGCAATGGCAAGTGACCCGGATGTGAAAGTAAAGATAGTTCCTGTTGGATTGTCATATTTTCATGCCCACCGCTTCCGGTCACGTGCGGTCATTGAATTCGGCCCTCCGCTGGATGTTCCCCTCGAACTAGTCGAAAAGTTTAAAGATGGAGGGTCGTCAGGGAAGCGCGAAGCGGTGTCCAAGCTTCTTAGCCAAGTCTACGATGCCCTCAAGGCTGTGACTGTACGCGCACCTGATTATGATACCCTCATGGTGCGTAGTGTATGAGAGAGCACTGTGTTCATAGGTTAATTTTTTTTTGCAGCTCATTCAAGCCGCACGGCGACTCTACCAACCCCCTGGACAACACCTGACCCTTGGTCAAGTCGTCGAGTTAAACAAGCGCTTTCTGCTTGCCTACAGTCACTTTAAGGACGAACCCCGTATCCAAGCACTGCGCAAAAAGGTCTTAAGATATAACCGTTTGCTCCGAGATTTAGGCTTGCGAGACCATCAGGTATGACCTCTCCATTTATACTTTATGATTCTAAAGACTTGCATCAGGTACCCAGGGCTCAGAAAGCGAGCTGGAAGGCGTTCGGGCTTCTGCTCTATCGTATCATCCTCCTGTTCGTTTGGGCGGTTCTTTCTTTGCCAGGAGTGGTTCTTCACGCGCCCATCTTTGTAACGGCGTCAATTATATCCAAATTAAGGCAAAAGGTAACGGAGCATTATCTCATGTTGCGCAAGATCTCATATTGCATAAAGAGGCTCTCGCTGCATCGGTGGTGAAGGTCGCAGGGCGCGACGTCCTCGCGACGTGGAAGGTTCTAATTTCACTCGTCATGGCCCCGGCCCTCTACGCATTTTATGCTTTCGTTGCGACTTTCGTCTCCTTCGAAGCAGATGTCTCCTTTGATCGGATTCTCTGGACTCCATTCCTCACATTGCTTGCGCTGCCGTGCATCGGTTACGCGGCTCTCAAATTCGGCGAAGCGGGTGTAGATGTGCTCAAGTTCGTCACCTTATTGATAAACCCCATCAGTTGGCTAAGCTGCTTCGTAGGTCGCTTGGGCCCCTGATCGTTGCCCTCATGCCCGGAAAACATCGATACTTGGAACACTTAAAGCGAGTCCGGCAGGAATTAGCGAAGGAACTTAGCGAAGCTATCGACGAGTTTGGTCCTCAAATTTGGGATGACTTTGACAAGGTACTGAATTGCTGAGGTGCGGAGCGGTCTGGAAAGCTAACTACTCTCATCAGAATCGCATTCTTATCCCGTCCGCAAGCGTGCCTCCATCGTCTGGTAAACCTGGGTTATGGCGACGAAAGAGCGGTGTGGGTGCTGTGGATGCGCAGGGCAACCTACTTTCTCATCCCATGGTACGTGAATTTGATACCCATGTGACGAGACTCACCGTATTGTGTGATCAGACTTGGCTGGATGAACGTTTGTTTGGTTGGAGTGTCAGTGCAGAAGCAAGTCGTGAAGTCAGCCGAGCTGGGTCTCCGCGGGCCTCAGATGACGAAGATGGTGGAGACTATGACGATTTACTGAAGGGGACGCAACACGAGGGAACGTCTTCCAAAATACAGAGTCAGCGTGGGTCGTATGCCGACTTGCAGAAGCTACGAGCGACAGGAAAGTGTCATTGAGGATATAAACTGTTTTTGTTTTTGTTCTTCGAAATCGACCATGTTTGGGATGTATCACGTGCAGCATAGATTGGACCAGATTGGCAGCTTGAGTGAATCGCCCGTTCCGAGTCCGAGACCCTGATGTCCACGACAGAGGTCTCGCGCCAACTACGTCTCTATCTCGAGAGATCTCCTCAGGCTTTGTCCGGACCGGAGGTCTATGCTCTTGTTGATGCCTTTGTTTCTGATTGCACCGCGTCGGAGGAGCCCGAGGTCTCGGTACAAACCCTCGAGAATGACCTGCAAGTGATCCGAGATACGCTTGACCTCAGCGAATGTGCAGATACTGAGACCCTATTGTCCGTGCTGCATCATCTAGAACCAGTACTTTCATCCACATCCCTCATTTCTACCTGGTTTGATCTCGTGCTACGGCCCGCTTTGCGCGAGCCAAGATTGTCGCACTCTGCGATTACCCAAGCGAAGGACCTTGTTGTAGTGGCTCTCGAAAAACCCGACCATGTGCACCCAGAAATACAAGGCGAATTTCGGAGAAGGATATTAGACCTTTACCTCTTGGACGCATTTAATGAGGCATCTGCCGATGATGCGATTGAGTGGGCAAGCCTACCAAAGGACCAGCGCGACCAGTGGAACATCTGGAAGGGAAATCTTGAGGACATTCTTGTCGTTTTTGGCATGGACCAACCAGAGGTACGCCTCCTAGTGTAATGCACCACTCTCTTGACGTCAAAAGTGGTTCGGCTGTGCAGGCGTTCCTATTGCAGATTTTCCACTGCTTTGCGTCGCCCTCCTCGCGTCTGCAACTATTTGGCCTACTGAACCGCTACACTACAGAGCCGCTCTTCGAGCAGCACGGATGCGTCATGGCCGCCCATCCTCTCATGTCGTCTATTCTCACCTCACTCTTGGTCGACAATTCCACGACCAGCTGTACGATTGGCCTGACCACACTCACCAAACTATTGCCCATCTTTGCAGTCCACGATTGTGACGCTCTAAAGCGCATGCTCCCCAGCTCTTTGCGATCCTTGCTCGCATTCTTTGTTGGCGCGAGCGCGGACCGCCCACATCACCACCCGCACCACTCTCCGAAGGTGTTGCATCTGATGAGGACAATAGTGCCACTGGGGGAAACTATTCGGAACAAGCTATCGAGGGTGGCCGTGTTTTTGATACGAACCCAGATCTTCAATGGGAACGCCTTGAATTGTCGTTCGGTTCGACGGCAGCACCTGCGCCCTCCCCCCGGCAATACTTCACTTTCCTTTATTACCTCTTCCCATGCAATCTCATCGCATTTCTACGCAACCCTGTTGGATATCTCACAGATAGGCACGTAGAAAGACCTTATGCCGTAGACTGGGAGGATGTATTGGACCACGAACAGATCAAAACAAAAAGCGAGGTGCATTTTGCTTTACGTAGAATGTGGACGTAAATCAGCTGACACTTGCCCGTGCCAGCTCCTGCTCAGGCAACACGTCACTCACCCACGACTCATCTGGCATAACGCAGAAACCGAGGTCAGCAACACCGAAGTCTACTCTCAATACGACACGGCTAGGATCGTCGCAGAATGCCTATTACTTGAACTTCGCAATTCACACCCGGAATGGCAAGGCGGTACTACACCTGAAGTAGTCACCGCCACGGAAACGAAGCACGATATCGTGACCCCACCGCCGTTGGTAGTCGATCTAAGTGATTCCACTTTAGGGTCTATAAACTCGACTCCCCCAATGCGTACTGTCGAAATACAGAATAGGCCACGAGTCTCGCTCCAGGACATGGTCAACACGTCTATCGCGCTGAAATCGCAACTAGATGTCGACATTGTCGACCCGACACCTATTTGGCCATATGCGCTGTTCACACCAGAGCCTGGCTCCAAGAGTCCTGAAAAGTCGGACCCGGAAAGCAGCATGGCACGGGCTATCGCAGGGCTCCAGCGCGAGGTGCTGGTGCTACGGAACGAACTAAATTTCGAGTCGTGGCTCGCAAGAGAGAACGTAAGACAGATCGGGCGATTGTTCGAGCAAAGGATTGTGAGCCGCAACGCAGAGGTGGAAAGGCAAAATCTAGTGAGCGCTTCACGCTGTTGTCCGTGTGGTATACATGTTGATTCGCGTTTTGGGTAGCACAATAAATTACGAGAGAATAAAGTGCTGATCGGCAGTCTACAGCGAAAACTCAAGGAACACAGTGAACAGACGGAGATGACAAAGAAGAAATATGCGGATTGGAACGCGGAATTGAGCAGAAAATTACAAGATTTGAGGGAGCAAAAGCGAAATTGGGTGTCAGAGACCGCGGCACTGCGTTTGGCCGAGAAGGAGCTGCGAGTTCGTGCTTCCCTCCCTCTCGACAATGCGAACCGTGATTTACCTGGACCATAGGCTCAATTCGTGGCCCAAGGAGATTTACTGGCTGAAGCAGAACGGCGAGAGTCCCAACTTCGGACGTCCATCAAGGAGACGGAACACAAGGTTGCTCGTCTGAAAGACTATGAACAACGCATCGAGCAACACGTTTCCATGCAAAAGCTATGGTAAGTGGTGGATGTAGTCCATTGGCTCTATTAACGACGTAACTAGGGATGCAGACTTGCAAAAACACAAAGAACAGACAGAAGTGATGAAAGTATTGCTCAGCAAGTACAAGAAGATGGAACTGCTGCTAGACGCGTATGAACAAACTCACAGTACGATGGAAGAGCAGGCACGGTGAGTGTCCTACTTTGACTATGTGTTGTATCGTATTGAGACAAGGTTTGCGCACCAGAACATCACGTCGGCAAATCCAGACAATGGAGGCGAAGCTGAAGCTGCTTCCCAGCAAAGCACCACCGAGGACACCTCGGACGTCTCATGCAGGGGAAATCACGAGACTCAAAGAAGCAAATACGAAACTACGGGATGACAACGCGGAGCTTCAGGACGAAATCGAAGAATTGAAGGCGATGGTCGAGCTACTGCGGGCGCAGGTAAGCGGGCACTCAGGACTATTAGGCGATCCCACGCGTAGCCCAGTGTTAGGAGGTGCAGTGCTGCGGCCATAGTGTAATACTAGATTTGGTTAACTGAGGAACATTCTCGAATGATAGTCGAGCGTGGGAATAATTGCAAGATGCGCGTCGAAACTTCGAGAACAAATTTTGGGTGAGATTAAAAAGGTCAAAGGCTCGCCTTGGTTCCTTCGTCGCCCTAGAGTCATCCTTTACTTCCCCTTTGCGAAAAGAAAAAACATGTCTGCCCCTGAACCAGAAAGCTTTGGCTTCCAGGCTGAGATCTCTCAGTTGCTCGATCTGATCATCAGTCAGTCTCGTTATCTTCGCGTAATTCTTGCATTAACGTGAAATCTGACCTCGCTTGTCAGACACTTTCTATTCCAACAAAGAGATCTTCCTTCGTGAACTCATCTCCAATGGCTCCGATGCTCTCGACAAAATTCGCTATGCTTCCCTTACCGACCCCTCTGTCCTCGATTCCGAAAAGGAGCTCTTCATTCGGATCATCCCAGACAAAGAAAATAAGATCCTCTCCATCCGTGATAGTGGCATTGGCATGACCAAGGCCGACATGGTCAACAACCTTGGTACCATCGCCAAGTCCGGCACAAAGGTATATGCTCTCCGCTGTCTCGCCGACGCCGTTTTTCCTCACGTACTGTGGCACGCAGGGCTTTATGGAAGCACTCAGCTCAGGTGCTGACATATCCATGATCGGTCAGTTTGGTGTCGGCTTCTATTCCGCGTACCTCGTCGCGGAACGCGTTCAGGTCATCTCGAAAAACAACGATGACGAGCAGTACATCTGGGAGTCGGCTGCCGGTGGCACTTTCACCATCACTCTTGACACTGAGAACCCACCTCTCGGTCGTGGTACCGAGGTCCGCCTCTATCTCAAGGAGGATCAGACCGAGTATTTGGAGGAGAAACGGATCAAGGACATTGTCAAGAAACACTCTGAGTTCATCTCGTACCCGATCCAGCTCGTTGTCACCAAGGAGGTCGAGAAGGTTCGTTCTTGATTACACCATGATCTACTTCGCACCTCTAAATCGCGTGTCGCAGGAGGTCGATGAAGAAGAAGAGGAGGAAGAGGCCAAGGACGAAGAGGCAAAGTCCAAGGTTGAAGAAGTGGAGGACGAAGACGAAGACAAGGCCAAAGAGAAGAAAAGAAAAAGGTCAAGGAGCAGAGCAAGGTCAAGGAGCAGAGCAAGGTCAACGAGGAGCTCAACAAAACTAAGCCCATTTGGACTCGCAACCCGAGTGACATCACGCAAGAAGAGTACGGGTCGTTCTACAAGTCTCTTACCAATGATTGGGAGGAACACCTTGCTGTCAAACATTTCTCCGTCGAAGGCCAGCTCGAGTTCAAGGCCATCCTCTATATCCCGAAGCGGTAAGTCGCGTATCTTGTTTGCACGCTCGTATCTGACTGGTTGTCTCAGCGCGCCGTTCGATCTCTTTGAGAGCAAAAAGAAGCGCAACAACATCAAGCTCTACGTCCGTCGAGTGTTCATCATGGACGACTGCGAGGACCTCATTCCAGAGTACCTCAATTTCGTCAAGGGCATTGTTGATTCCGAAGATCTGCCGCTCAACATTTCGCGTGAGACCCTTCAGCAGAACAAGATCCTCAAAGTCATCCGCAAACACATCGTTAAGAAATGCATGGACTTGTTCACGGAGATCGCGGAAGACAAGGATAACTTCCAGAAGTTCTATGATGCATTCGGCAAGAACATGAAGCTCGGAATTCACGAGGACGCTCAAAACCGCAGCAAGCTCGCCGAATTCCTCCGCTTCCACTCGACCAAGTCTGTCGATGATACGATCACCCTCAAAGGTGTGTTGCATGTTTGTCCCAGATATATCTTTCTCATGTTTAATTACCAGACTACATTACACGCATGCCGTCTGGACAGAAGGCAATCTATTACCTTACGGGTGAATCCCTTGCTGCCATTAAGGACTCTCCGTTCTTGGAGGTCCTTAGGAAAAGGGGCTTCGAGGTTCTACTGCTGGTGGATCCCATTGACGAGTACGCGGTATCTCAGCTGAAGGAATTCGAGGGTCACAAGCTCGAATCGGTTTCGAAAGAAGGCCTTGAGCTCGAGGAGACGGATGAGGAGAAGAAAGCGCGCGAAGAGGAAGCCAAATCCTATGAGGACTTATGCTCGGTCATCAAGGACGCACTTGGTGACAAAGTCGAGAAGGTTGTTGTGTCAAACCGTATCTCAGACTCGCCTTGTGTACTTGTCACTGGCCAATTTGGTTGGTCATCGAATATGGTGGGCTTTTCCTTGTGCTTTGATCTGTTGACTCGGGACTGATAAGATCCGGCGTGTGTAGGAACGTATCATGAAAGCCCAGGCTCTCCGTGACACTTCCATGTCATCTTACATGGCGTCCA
Source organism: Lactarius hatsudake (assembly GCA_024734325.1). Lineage (NCBI taxonomy): Eukaryota > Fungi > Basidiomycota > Agaricomycetes > Russulales > Russulaceae > Lactarius > Lactarius hatsudake. Next base: position 702,797 of record JANSJP010000004.1, on the reverse strand, counting down.
AGAAGACCCTCGAGCTCAACCCCAAGCACCCAATCGTCAAAGAGCTCCGGCGCAAAGTCACCGAGGACAAGGCAGACAAGTCTGTCCGGGACCTCACATACCTATTATTCGAGACTGCTCTCCTTACTTCTGGCTTCTCACTCGAGGAGCCGACATCCTTTGCCAAGCGGATTCATCGCATGATCTCGTGAGTGGAGTTTTCCTGCATTGACGTCTCGCGATTAAGCAATCCGTGATGATTCCAGGCTTGGTCTTGATGTCGACGAGGAAGAAGAGACAGTACCTGTTGCTGAGGAGGCGGCCCCCGCGGAAACGGAAGGTGCTCCTGCATCTGCAATGGAGGAGATCGACTAGAGTTGGTATGGACTTTACCTATTTGAAGGGGATTACGGAAAATTTGCCGTCACTTGTCTCTGTATTTTGCTCTCGCATTCGTTTCCTTCCATAATTTTGTCCATTGCATCATCATCTATCCATCCATTAAAAGAACAAAATTCCCCCTGCGCTTGACGAATTATGCATGGAATACGCAACGCCGGCAAAGACATCTGGTCTGGCATGGAAATAGACAGCATAGGTTGCCACCGTACCGAATAAGTACCTAGCTTCCACTCTACTGCCTCACATCAATGGTAACACCCACATCGTCCACACGGGTGCCAGCTGCCATGAACGTGATATCAATGGAATTATGTTCCCATGGCCATACGTGCGATCGTCGGCGCTATCCATTGATTTCATTCCCGAGAATGGGTGCACAGTGGCGTTACTCGGGCGACGCTGTAAAACGAGGCTCAGAGCGGCGGGCCATTGTTCGCCATATTAGGTATGATTTGTCAGCGAAACGAGGCGGCGGCAACGTGCACCGGCTTTTGACACGCGGTATCCTTACGCTCTCCCCCATTGTCGCTCCCTCTCCATATAACTCTAGTCTCTCCTTTCCTTTTCGACCCCGTACGCCCACTTCGAAACGCCACCAATTCAATTCACCCGTTCTCTTGTGGTCGCCTCCGCCATCCCTCGACTGAGATCCACAATGCCTCCGACTCCCATTATCGCGCCCCAGCCTCGTCGTTTACTCCCGCAGCCGACAATTATCGACCCATCCGTTCCCGTGTTACCCATCAACCTCGACGACCCTTTCATCGTCAGTGTTTCTCATTTCTGAGAATGCCTTATCGAACCCTCACACGTTCCCTACCGCAGTGCCATACACCTGCCCCAAAGAACACTCAGCTTCCTCGCCTCATGTCTCCAATTCGCATTCACCGTACAAAGCGTTCTTTGGTACGTCCCTTTTACGTTATGTCACCTAATCGCTCTCACCAATCATTTTTTTTTTCTCATACAGACGTCTCAGTCTCCTACACCTTGTAGCTCGATCAAGCGACAGGTGGGCTGCCCCCCGCGTACCCCTCGTCGTCGGCGATACAACATTCGCCCGGAATCCATTATCGCCCCACGAGTAATCAATTTTGATTCACTTCCCTGGATTTCCGCCCTGGACGACCCCGTCCTTACGGCAGGGAATCCATGGGATTCCGATCTTTCACAGCTCGCATCGGCCGAGTCAATGCTGGCGTCAGAGTCTTGGGCCTGTTCGTCGCCGCAAGTCCATAACTCTCTCAAGAGATCGGACAGAGCCAATTGTACCCCTTGTGTCGCGTCCACCGAGTGCCACGTCAACACCACCACCACGGTTTCCATCACCTTCGAGAGTGCAATTCGTCGGCTTAATGCCAGCGATGACGCCTAGGCCAGCACCAATGCATTAGCCGCCCGTGTAGCGCTGTGACATTGACCGAGTTAGGAGTCCCATTTAATTGCCACCCCCTTCCTCACGTCACCATTCCCTATTTGATCAACGGACCTTCCCATCATCTTCCTCACCATCCGGATTCACCCGTGCCTCTTTTCACTCATCCCAGCATCATCAACTGTGATCCTATTCATCGCATTTATCTTACCATCTCTTCACATATCATCCATCCTCATCTGACGATTTTTGTGACCATGACCGTACAACGTTCTTTCATTTTCGTCATTCGTTGTTTGTACGCCCAGTTGTGCTGATATTTATTCCGTGCCTTTGTGTGTTATCCGGGTTTAGCTGCACGTTCCCCATCCTTCTCACCCCAACGCATCTATCTATGATGTTCCGAGTCTCTCCCCCTTTTCTCATTCTTATAAAGTGTACACGTATCCGCTCTAGGTATTCCTGTACAAGTTGTTCCTATACAATGTGCAATACACCGTTGTCCAACTAGACTAAGCAGTGGGTGAAACACCAGCAGCTTCCAGTGAAAAATAGAAGATAGAGTGAAAAAGGAACTGCCCCAGTGAGGCTCGAACTCACGACCTTCCGATGAGCTGTCCACTTTCGAGGATAACAGTCGGACGCTGTAACCAACTCAGCCATGGGGCATACATATAATTCGCATTGACTGGTACTCAAACGCATGAATGGACGAATTTATTCTCTCGTAACTGACACAAAGTCTATTTAACAGCTAAGTTTTACACCGAAGCCTGAGCGCCAGCCTCGGAAACGAAGTTCTTCATGTAGCCGACTAGCTTGTCGGTGTCAGATTCCGTGATAGCGTTATAGAGCGACACACGAATGCCTGCAACGAATTCAATTAGTTAAGCGTTTCTCCTGGATTCCGAATAACGTCATTGATACATACCACCAACTGACCTGATCCACATCGGGGCCGTTAGCGGAACGTCGACAGGTCTACTAGTGAATGTCTCACCGGTGACCTTTCAAGCCCTTCATCCCTGCCTCTTCTGCTCCGGTAAGGAAGCGTGATTCCGCGCCGTCGCCGAGGACGTTAAAAACAACATTCATCCAACTGCCTGAGCCGTCTTGAACCTTTCCTTGGAACACTCCGCGTTCCTCGCCGAACCGTATGGCCGCGTACACTTTTTCCGCCTTCTTTTTGTTGAGGGCCTCAAAGTACGTCAAGCCGCCTAACTCTTGCATGCGTTCGAGAACGAGCCCAGTGATGTAGATGGGGAGCATCGACGGGGTGTTGTACAGACTCTTGCTGTCCGCGAGCGTCTTGTAAGACAGAGACAGGGGCACGGGGGCCGCGCCGAGCTTCGCCGCCGCGTCGACGTCGACGAGGCAGTCGTGTCGCACGATGAGGACCGTGAGCCCCGCAGGGCCCAAGTTTTTCTGCGCGCCCGCAAATATGACGGCGTGCTCGGCGAGATGCGGGATCGGACGGGACATGAACGAGGACGAGTGGTCGCCGACGAGCGGGAGCAGCCCGCTGCGCTCGCGCGGGAGGCGCGCGAACGGGAAGGACGTCTGCGCGGACGGGTCCGCCGAGAACTGCACGCCGTCGACCGTCTCGTTCTCGCAGTAGTAGATGAACGCGGGCGCGGGCGAGAACGCGTACTCGCCGTGCGGCGGCACGTTGTCGAACGACACGCCGTCCTTGGAGTACTTGCGTGCGTCGAGCGCGACGTTCACGCGGGCGCCGCCGAGGCGCCTGGCCTCCTGAAAGGCTTTTTCGCCCCACGAGCCCGTGAGGACGTAGTCCATGACACGCTCGTCGTCAGTGAGTTCTGGGTACAGTAACCTGTGGCGCGCGAGGAGGTTCAGCACGACGGCCGAGAACTGGCCGGTACCGCCGCCCTGCGTGAAGAGGATAGAATGCGTCGAGGGAACGTCCAACTGAATCCTAATGAGAGACTCGACGTTGGAAAGAAACGCGACGAACTCCTTGGAGCGATGCGAAATCTCGGCGATCCCGATGCCTGTCTCATTGAAATTGAGCTAGCCCCTGGGTGGCCTTCTCAAGCACAGACTGAGGAAGGGCAGAGGGACCGGGCCAAAGTTGATCACTCGTGAGGCCGGCATCGTTGTGCGTGATTAAGACGGCGATTGTGATAAGTGCGAATGACTCAGTTCTACCATATGAGGCCATCATCTTGGTGTCCAAAGACCAATATGGTCAAGAAGAACTTGAAAGCTGCAGCTACCACTGCTGCCGTTCCCAAGCCCGCCCCAAAAGCGGTCATCTTCCCTGAGCTTTCAGAGAAAAATCACGTCCGGTGCGATACATTTCTGGAGGACCAGGTCTTGTTGCTGAAGGTGTGTCTGTCTCGGTGTTTGCCCGCCCCCCGCCCTTACATCCAAATCCGACATCTGTCAGAATGCTTTCACACCAGCAGAGTGCCAAACCTTTGTCGACTTTATTGACAGCCAGCCCCTGGAGCTGACACCACCCAAGAAACGTGGGGAGGCAGATAGGATCAACTGTGGGTTCTTCTCGGCCGCCTCGGTCGCCTTTCGTTGACAGCGGTCGACGCCTACTGAACCTGGTGTCATCGTAGATAGGGTGTCCATCTCTTCACCCGAGTTTGCGGGTCGTCTCTGGACCGTATTACGCCCCCATCTGCCATCGTTTCCATATCCTGCTTCTGTGACACCGCCAGCTGCAGGTGCTCGGATGGCACATTCACTGAACTCGAACATTCGGGTCTACAAGTATACGCCGTCGCAGCGTTTCAACCCGCATTATGATGATTCTGTTCGTGATGCCAAGACCGGCGCAGTCTCAGAATGGACACTGCTTATATACCTCACTGGAGTTGAGGATGGCGTGCGGGGCGGGGAGGTATGTACAGTAGTAGGCAGCATATGCCCACTCTGGGAATTTCGCTTGACACCTTGCAGACCATTTTTTATCCTAATAGCAAAGCCAAAGCCTCAGAGGCTATGGTCGTACCTCTGACACGGGGCACCGCCCTTCTTCATAGGTTCGTATTGCACCATAAATACGGCTCCCGGCACGTCGCCAAGGGGCTGACGTTTTATTTAGACACGGTGGCGAGTGTCTCCTTCACGAGGGTTCCCAGGTTCGAAGCGGCACCAAATACATCCTCCGCTCGGATATCATGTTCATGAATTAAACCACAATTATTCCAGGAGTAAACGGCGAATGCAACTGTCCCTAAGTTATCTTTTACTTTTACGTTTTTTCGTCGGCATTCCTGCCTGAACGACGTCGTCATCTCGATCGCGGACATCTCTATTATCTCGGTCCCCCTTTCTTCGCTTCCGATGTCCGTTCTTTGCGCCTTCTTCCCTAAGCTCTGTTGCCGCCAGTCGACCCGCTTCTTCGACACGTTCACGCAACAGGGCTATTTCCTCCTTATCTGTGGGCCATAGGTCCATCTTTTTACCAGTCACGGCTTCAATTCGTTGAATTAGTTCAACGTCGTATTGAGTGACGAGCGTGATTGATTTTCCTGCACGTCCAGCACGTGCCGTGCGGCCAACCCGGTGGATGTAATCTTTCGAATGTGTAGGGATGTCAAAGTTGATGACAATGTCCACCGCTGGGATATCGAGACCACTGAAAAATGTAGTCAGCTTCTGCATACGTACGCACCCAGAAAGGATTACATACCGACTGGCCACATCCGTGGCTACCAGAATTTTTCGGGATCCACTTTGGAATTTGCTCAGAGAACCCAGGCGTTGACTTTGGCTTAGTTGTCCGTGCAGAGGGACCGCCGCAAAACCTAGGTTACGCAACACAATGGAGAGCCTAGTCGGGGCTTGTATTTGAGTATATTCACTCAAACGAGGCAGACACACCGCTGAGCATCGTGAACTGTCCGTGTGAAGACTATAATGGAATTTTGAGCCTGTGAATTGGCGAGATAGACGAGGTGAACGTCCTTTTGTGACAGGGGTATGAAAAGATAGTACTGCAGCAAGGTGGACACTGTGGAATACCTGCGTGAGGGAGATAAGATTGCGGTCGCAGAAGACGACGGCGTGCAATGCACATACTTTGTCGACACCTCAACTCGGACAGGGTTTGTCAAGCTCGCGCGCTGCAGTTTCGCGACTTTGGTAGTCATCGTCGCAGAAAACAGGTATGTGGTACGCTCTTTCGGGATAGCCTTCAGAATGGCGTCGATATCCGGTCCAAAGTCCATATCCAATAGACGATCCGCCTCGTCAAGTACCTGGTGAAGAAGGCTCAGCTCACTTTATGCGCAGTGCTGCATGATGTGATGGGTCAGCCGGCAGGGTGCTGCTCACCAGAAACTTGAGGCCGCGCAGACTGAACCCCTTCGTGTTTTCCAAGTGATCCTTCAGTCGTCCAGGAGTTGCCACGATGATGTGCGGTTTCTTGGCCAGAGCGATCGACTGCGTCACCATGTCCATTCCACCTACGAGGACCGTGCAGCGCACGCCCATAGCCGAACCAAGCGCTTCGAACTGTTGAGATATCTGGTAGGCTAGCTCGCGTGTCGGTGCAAGTACGCATGCGAAAAATCCCTTTGGCTCGTCCCATAGTTTCTGAAGGATTGGGAGGGCAAAGGCTGCCGTCTTTCCGGAGCCAGTAGAGGCGACACCGATGATATCTCGGCCCGCGAGAGCAGAGGGGAGTGCTTCGGCCTGAATATCAGTCGGAGCTTTGTAATTAAGCTGTTCAATAGCCTCCAAAAGAGGTTTTATGAGCCCGAGTGATTCGAACGACGGCCTTGGTTTCGGCGTCATATCCAAGTCCGCGCTTGTGTTTGTGCTCTGTTCTAGCAGTTCCGGCATTATAGCAATAGCAAGATCAAAAACAATAGCAGGTGACAAAGGGGATAACTAGATAACCATTTGATAACTCCAAAATCTGCAAGGTAACTAATATTCCGAAAATTTCTCCCTCTACTATGATGATCGCTACTTCCTCAATTCATAAAAAAAAAAAGGAAGACCCTGCGTTCCATCGAATATACCCTGGTATACGACTATTTAAATCTTAAAGTACTTGTGATGTGTTGTTGAGGCTAGAGAAATGTTTAATGCTTTTTTTTTGTAAAGGCCAGGGACCGAAAGTATCTACTACCGCATCGTCGGTCAAATCGAACAAATTATGTAGTCAGTCCGACGCTCCCTCTCCCATCCCAACGATAAAGGTACTTCGACCGCCTCTGGGAAGAATAAGCACTTTCTCTGCTCCTTGCACCTGGTGAGTTTCGGTATTGGGTAATGATCCCATCGTGGATGTCTCCCCAACCATAGGTAGTGAAGAAACCACCACTTTAGGTAACGATAGCTCCCCGTGGTGCAGAGCAATTAACGTTATTGGAACGGTGAAAACCGACCCGTCCTTTTGGCAGTTCTTTGGTTCGGTAACTAGATCGTACAGAACTCGTACACACCTTTGCTTCAAAGTCCCCTCGTTTTCGACCACTTATAAGCCAATCTCGCACCAACTCTTCAATGTCAAATCGCATTTGATATGATGTATGGTTTGCGTCCTGTTTTGTGCCCCAGTGGAAGGAAAGTTTGAATCGACAGCAGAGCTGGGATAGGCTGTCCAGCGTATAGTGGGGGCAATTGATTTGAATCTTCCAAAGGTGGTGTCGCTAGTATGCGTAGTCGCACAGCCGCAAGTATCTGCAAATCCACAAGTCGCGTAAGAATCTATAAGACGCTGTTATGAATAATTGGGACTAGCCTCCATAAGTGGTACGTCGACTTGAATGCGGATCTCTCGCCACGAAGCGTCACTCCTGTCAGCGGGTCTGCCCATTGCTAGCAACTGCAGAAATATAAGAGTCGGTTTTTCCGTAATGCGGTGGGATAACCTGCCTCTTGGATTCGGGATATAACTTCCTTCGGGGAACTGTCTTCGCTGAGTTCGGGGACCCTAAGCTCACCAGTAACAATATAAGGCTCGACCCAGCCCGAATCACATTCGAGGGCCTTGATGGTGTGAGCGATCAAAAAACTGCGACTAGAGCGATGTTCGGGGAATTCGTCGAGAGCTTCATCAACAACTTTGTCGAGCACAGCTTCGACCTCTGATCGTCAAGGTCAGAAAAGTACACTTGAGTACGGTGGGTCCCCACCATCTCGCAGCATTCGATACTTGATGCATAGGCTCAAGGGATCGAGAACTAAGGTAAGTCAGTCCAGTCCGAGTATGATATACCCCGCGAGTCTAACCTCGGCCGTATCGTGAGACAAGCTCGAATAAAAAGTGCGCGGGGCGCGCAGGGGTGATAGTCTAATAGAACATGAGTGCTGAGGCCATACCACACCTCAAAGAGACGAACAATAATCTCGCGCGTTTGTGAAAGTGTGCCAAAGATGGAAGGTCCATTGTCTCCATTGACACTTTCTAACGTAGCCGAAGATACGCGGACGTAATGCTGCGCAGTCGCTGATATTGTGAACCTCGAAAAGAGACTTAAAAGTATGGGAATATGTGAGAAAGTAGTAAATGACCGAAATAGCATAGAACATTCTAACCTCTCGCCTCGGAAAAAATCTTGAACGTTGACGGCTACTGGTAAGGACACGGGCACTCTGCTGCTGTGTGACAAACTGCGTTCGACTCCAGCCCCCAATTTTGTGTCATACGTTGCGAGAATAGTTATTTGCTTTCATACGAATGATGAGTGTACGCTAATTCAGGAGAAAGAGTGGGAAGATGACCAACCATAGTGTGGTATGCCGAAGCATCACTGTGGGGTATTAATACCGAAATTTCGGAGTTCTCAGCAAGATCCACTAGCGAAATGCAATCTTCTGTGCATTCGAGAGATGCGGAGGAACCTGACGAGTAGTGTTCAGTCGTGCCATTAAGTGGCATTCTCAGGCTCACCATCACCCTCTAGCGTAGACTCCTTGAAGAAGAAAGCGACATCTGGTGGCCCAGCGAGCTTGAGCTTAGCCTTAGACACGTAAGTTTCTGCCGGTAGAAATGGCCAACAGAAGTTTAGACGACAATCCTGGTCCTAATACCACTACATGTGCGAGTTCAGAAGGCTCGCCCCCTGTGATGTCCTACTCACCAGAACGGGGTCGTTTCAAAGCGAACATCGAAAGCACGTGCGTCCTTGACAAGGCGGACCAGAGTTGGGGTGACGCGTTTGGTCCGTGAAGCTTTACCATTCTTCGTAGCTGTTCGGTGGTTCCACTCCAAGCGGAGATTGGACACCAGCACCTCTGTCTGATCTAGGATATAAGTCCCCCAGGATGATGTCTTCGTCTGCGTAAATCACTGAGTGCGGAGGCGGCTCCGGAGAACACGTACTGGACAAAATAATTTGAAAGTAGAGGACCCGGGCTCCAACGACGTCACTTGTGCACCGAATCGAAGTCTCTCGGAATCTCGGCCAGACAGAGTCAAACAAATTTCGTTTGCGGGGAGTGCCTTTGTGACTGCCATTGGACAATACACCCCCAAGAGTAAAACTTGGACTTACGCAAGGTAACGAGTTGAGCACCGAAACGTGAAGGAAAGAGCCATCCTCGTCTTCTGCGGGCTCGGCAGTTTCACCTAATAATCGGATAGTAAGGGCAGGGTGCTCAGAATATGTGAATGCTGAATCGGCCGATCAAGTGAGAAAGCGAATCGGGCCAGGAGAACAAGACAACGAACGTTCGCTGAGCTTGTCAACGACCGCCTTTAACGAGCCGACTAGGTTTGTTATGTAGGTCGTACTATCCGCATGTGGGATCAACGATTCCCCTTCAGAGCCGCCGCCACCAGAGTAGGACTTGAGGTAGCTGAGAGCAATGGTGACCCATTGCTTATCTTTGTCGATGCCCGACAGGGCGTAAATATCAACAGCTTGGGAAAGCACATAGGATTCCAACGATGTCCACCTGTGTGGAGAATAATGGGCTGGCAGCGACGAATATGTTTGGAGGGCAGATTTTAATCGGTCTCGGTGGCTGCAGATGGGAACCGTGAGACGGGGTAGAAGAAGAAAGGGCTCCCACCAACACATCCAATGCCGCCAGGCTGCCATGTAGTCTCAACGCAAACTTGCGACGTCCGGCCTTCACGTAGGCTTCAATCGCGCGGTTGGTCAGCTTAATATACAGATCGTAATATGCGGCTCGATCTCCCAAGCACTTCAGGAGCTCGGAGTTACTGATGATGCGTGATTCGCGTCTTGCATCTTGTGGGGCGACGGGAACGCTAGGCAGTGACATCGAGAATGGCGGTTTGGATGGTAAGAAGCCCAATCCTATCCCCAAAACATCCAACTGAAAACATGTCGGTGACAACACAACTTGAACTACGAAGTAGTCGCACCTGATTTCGTGCAAGTTCGAACAGTTCGGCCTTGCAAGCATTAAACTGGTTCAGCGCAATACCTTCGAGTTTGATATTACCCGCCCAGGTATCTGCCTGCTCTAACGCACTTAGCGCCGAAGAATACGTCCAAGACTCTATGAAATATAGTGGTAGGATAACCTAAGTAGGGCATATGAGCCGAAATGATGACAGTGGATTGTCCACTCACGCTAACTTCGCGCAAGTGTCGCCCAAAAGATACAAGGAACATGGCGACTTTTTTGCAGACGTCCGCGACTTTTCCCATCTTCCCTAGGAGAGCACATTGGTTCGAGAGTATGTATATGCGAAGGTCGAAAACAGATATAGTGTTTGCGACAATTAGGTCACGGTATGGCTTTTTGGTAACCGAGAGCAGCGGTAAAGAGTCGTCCTTTGCAGCAGGAATGATGAGAGTTCCAAACCAGGAGAGGTTCTTCTCCCTAAGTACATGTGCGAAGGATAGTTCCAGTTCATCATGGCAGCGTAAAGCATCCTCAAAAAGGTTCATTCCCTCGAATGACGCGGCGAGGCTTTCCTGCATGGGTAGAGGCGTGAGCGGACACTAACGACATGGACTGGTCTGTCTTACCTTTAGAATGAAGAATGTACAGAAATTCCAACCTGGCATCGATTGTTGGCCTTCCGACCGCCTAACCTCTTCGTCCCTCGAAGAGATGGCCGTATCGAATGCAGACAGAATCCCGTCCTTCACTTTCGAAAGCAGTTCGGCCCAGGCCGCGGGATTGTCCTTGGCCACAGGCCAGGCAAGCTGTACGCATCTGCAAACAAATTATAACACTCAGCCATGGGTTCGTCAACCGCTCTCGTCAATACGCACCTGTCCCGTTTATCCGTATTGAAGTCGGCTCGTATCTTATCGAGTACATTCCCCTTCATTTGGAAGAAATTCGATGACGCGTTACGAGTATCAGACCGGAGGATGTGTACAATGATCCATTCCTGGCTCTTACGATGATTCAAGGACGTCTGCCAGTCTTTGATCTGCTTTTTGGCAGTAGCTTTGTATGTGTCGCTGTCCTACGTGGCGATGTGTGAACGATCAGACGAACCCACAGTTGCGTAGTTTTACCTCACATGTCACGGCATAGATATTCACCAAGGGTCTCTCCACAAGTGAATATGGGACTTGTGAAGTATGCTCATCAGGGACAGTATCAAGAGGGACGAGCCGGACCTCAAGTTCCTGGATTGTCCTGATAGAAGGACGTGTTTGCGGTTTCCAGTGGATGTTCCTGAGAGGTAGCTGCTCTAACAATGCAGTATATATCTGTTTCCACTGATCAGAAGAAAGAAAGGGTTGCGGCGCCGAATATGTAACGACAACGCGTTGAGAGGACATTGTCGTGCAAGATGAACGTATTCGAAGTGTGTACAGTAGTAAAGTAACAGACAACGGACAACCAATCTAACGGCCGAACGGACCGGATCCCGCATCAAGTTCTCCCTTCTGGGTAACCAAACCAAATTCCCCCCAAAAGCACGACGTGGGATGCACACAAGACCGCAGAGGAAAGCTGAGTTGATGGATATATGTTCCACCCGTACTCTATTGCTCCCACGATGACGAGTCTACATCGCGATCAGAGCCACTCGACCACACCATGTATTACGAACGTACTTTAAGGCAGTAGGATAGCGTGTTCTCCAGGCCAACAAAGGCACCTGATAGGCATACCACGAATAGAATTGATAGTGCAGCGAACGCGCGAACAGTATCCCAACAAGGTTAGATGTGATAGCGATTGTGATGGCCTCTGCAAATCCGTTTTGAATGACCGAAAAGCACGAATATGGCGTACTAGTACGCACCGTCGGCTGTGACAGGAACGAGACTGCCAGGACGGTTCGGACGCCGGATGGCTCTATTGAGTACCGCCATAGCCCCTCCGGCAGACCTACACCACCGAAAAAGCCCAAACGCAACAAGAACCGAGGCGTGACCAACGAGTAACGCTGTCGCAAATTTCGGATCTAGAAATCCATCTTCACTCAAGAATCTCCAGTTGACAGTCCACTTGTAGAGGAAGACACGACCAAAGTCAAATGCACCCTTAACATAAGGTAGCGGGTGCTCGAGAAGGAATGGGTATCCTAACAGTCCCTGTACTGAGATGATGGTGAAGCAGAGCCTAACCGTGGTGGCCAATCCGCGTCCTTTCACGAGTACCACAAGAAAGGCAGGGAGGTAGAGAAGAACCGACATTTTGACGGATAGAGCAGCACTGCGGTAGAGGGTTCGCGGCAGTACAGTGCAAATATGCCACCGGTGCTCACCTGAATAGTAATATGGCAACATCAAACAGACCATGGCTAAGTGCCAGGATGGAAAGTTGGGTGAGTATCACTGCCCACACATCATTGAATAGGCGCAATACATATATTGAGTGAAGCCTTTTGCTCAGGGACAGTAGCAGCACGACCCAGTTGGGAACACCGCCCGCTTGGCGATAGATCGCACAAGAAATAACCAGAGATGCAACATATAGGAAAGCATAGACCTGCTGAGAGAGTGCCAAGTTTTGGCCTGCGTCCGTGAGCCTATACAGGAACGCATGAATGTAGACGTGTCCCGCGGGATACCTGTACAAATCGTCATCATCTCGGACATCTTTCCCAGAGGTTCATTGCCCCATCGAGTTAACTCACACCAAGGGTCCAGTTGGCCCAGAAATTGCGTTATAGTCCCGTTCACCATTCAAATAGATTTTCACTTGATGCATGTAGGTTTCCCAGTCGATCTCCGTGACTGGATTGTGATTCAGTGAGATACCGCTTGAGAGTGGCAGTGTCATTCGTACATGGAACGAATCGAATAATGAGCTGTGTCAGGACTACATCTCCAACGATAACTAGAGTTGCGAGGGTCCAAAAGAGCTTGGGGTCGAAGAGTAGCCGCTTGAGGAAATGGAGGACGGAGGCAACGGTGACGGATGAGGGCCCCAAGGCCGTTGGGCCTGGGTCAGTAGTAGTTGAACTCCCCCAGCTTGAGAAGAATGAGGAAGGAGTGTGATGCTCAGTTTAGGGCGAACCGAGTTTCCCACGTCGTCTCACATTTACACTTTACAATTTACGGTCGAACCCTGACATTGGTGCGCCACAAGGAAGGTGCTATCTTGGACTCAGCGGTACTGGGCCTCTTGGAAACTGTATGCGGTATTCCCGACCGCTCCCAGAGGTACATCCTGAGCTCCTTATCATTGAGACGCCAGGGTTGGGTCGCGAGTACCGCATCGAAAACCGGCTTCTGTCATGCAGTCAACGCGGACGCGTCGCCAACCGTTTTCCATGGATTACGGGGTTTGATGCATGTGCAGTGATGCTCGTCGGACTGTTATGGACTTCGGTGCGTCATTCCTTCAAACGACTTACAGCTTAGCGGGTCAATCAGCTTGGACCAGATCAAAGGAAATGCGGTCTTAACGATTGGCATGGGAATAGGGCTTGTCCTACTTGTGTATCAGAAGGCCACACAGGTCCTTTGGGGTGCGTGTTACCACCAACCAACTACTATAGTATATAATTGACGTTCACCTCCAGAGTCTGTCCTTGTCCTCCCTTCGTACGGCATTCAACTAGAAACACACCGCGGTCTCCCCTCTCTACCACTCTTCGTGTCTAGGAAATTCATACCCTTATCCGAAGTGAAAGACGTCCTGATCAACGAAGGCTTACGGAGATGGGACGTGCGGTACTACCTTACAGTTCTCTACTGCCCTCAACCAGCAGAGCTAACGCCTTGAAGTTGCATACGAGGTGAGGCTTATCCATATTTCCGTGTGAGAGTTGCTGGATTCTTTGGCAGAACATACTGCCTCGTTTTCCGGTGTTGACCGAGGTGTATAATGGCATCCATGAATGTCTACATAGTAAGTAGCATAGAAAGGGTGCGGGATATCCATGAAATTACTGCATAATGACGGGTCGTGTGCACATCCAAGTTTACCGACTCTACGCATATAGAATACGAAAAAGCGGTGTGGACAAGTATTTGGAGACAACTTAATGGTGTTGCATTGAACTGTCTTCACTCTCATACGCGTTCAAAAGCTCATCGTATCCTTCGTCATCACCCTCCTCAGCGGCACTTTCGGTTTGCTTCGCTGGCCTCGTTTCTGAAACCTTCCGTGTTCTGGGGGAGTGACTACTCGATGAAAATTTCCTTGGGCGAGGTTCGAAAGAGTCCCCGTTCGCTCCGTTCGCCTTTCGGCCGTCGCTGGAGAGCTTCCTTGCCCTATGGGGTCCTGGGGCAGGAGATTTTGGAGACGCCGAGGATACTGAGTTCTCCCCATTACTCTCGCGAAACGCTGTCGCGCGAGGAGTGACGACACTGTCGTGGTCATCGGACAATTCCGGCAGAGCCAGTCTGTTGGGGCTCGTGCTGACTTCAAGTGGTACAGGCTTTGGAACGTGTAATTTTGCGAGGTGGTGTGGGGAGCGTTTGGACCGCAGACGGGGGCTCCGGGGAGGTGCCACGGGCGGAGCAGACGAATCCGACGTGTAATCAGGCAGAGACGGTGGTGTTATCTTTCGCACCGGTTTTCTGGCCTGGCTTGGGGCCTCTAAGACGCGAATATCTGGCTCTGGGATAGTTACTGAGCCGCGCTGATAAACAGCACCGGACACAGCGGATGAGTTTAGGGTGGCTGCTGGAGGCGGCGGGGTATGTAGCGGGGGCGAAGGGGGGAGGGTTGCAGGCGAGTCCAGCTATATCGATCCTGCTCCACCCACGGTTGGCCGATCCGTCACTGCGTGTAGAAGGTGAATATGACCCCCCATTCAAAAACAAATCTTGTCCAGTCACGCCTTTTTCCGACGAGGACGACTGTAGACGACCGTGGCTCATGCGAGATTGTGGTGCCATAGGGGATACCGAGCGGCGATTTAGAGGAACAATACGGCTCTCTGTAGGCGTCGGACTCCCACTCCGATGGGCTGTCGTGACTTCGGATCGGTCTCGACGTGGCATACGCAGGGAATCCAGTGGATGACGACGAGTCAGCCCTCAGACGGGTGGGGGGGCTGCGTACAGACTGCCGGCGTCGTTCTTGTAAGCAGGGAAGATGAGTTTAGTAACAGTGGCCTTGGGGCAGATTTTGGCGAAGGTTTGGAAGGAGTTGTGGTCGCCAAACCTGCAAGGGAAGCAATCGAATCCCTGATGTTGTTCATTTTCGTTGAAGCAGTGTCATCGCCCGATTCGGGAGATGCGGGAGAGGATAAGAGACCCCTTCTGGGTTGTGGAAGCATGCTGTCTCGTGGAGGGCGGAAATAAGCTGGGCGAGCTGGTGGGGAATATGCTTCAGTGCGAAGCGTGTCGGAAATGGATCTCTCGCGACGAATAGCTTCTTGCGCGGGGCCTGTGCTGTCCAGTTCAGTTTCACGGCTGTCCTTGGACGATGACGGGTTGGGAGATGACGACGCGGATTTCCGGTTATTCCACGCTTGCATAGCTCTTACCCTCCAATTCGTACTGGCCTTCGCAAGCGAGGCGGCGGTGTCCGAGTCCCTTATTTTTTCGGCATAACTCCATATGGACGAAGTAGTTGACGATGATTCAGAGACTGGTGATAGTGGGGAAACAGGAGGCAGCGGCGACGCAGGGGAGAGCGGTGCAGGCGACACCGGGGAAGAAGGGGGTAGAGGTGATGGCGAGGAAGAGAGAGCAGGTGATATGGGGGATGGAGGAACATCCATAGCACTTTGGTTTGTTATTCCCTGCCAAACAACGGTGGCCAGTCGTGATGTGAAACTAGGTGCTGAAGAGGCAGAATCGACAGGGAGCGTTTCTGTTTCATCCACCTTCATTTTGCGACTTTGGTTCTTCTTCCGAGCTGTCGGATATGTCTGGCGAAGGCAGCGGAGAGGTACCCTGGTTAGTGAAACCCCGCCAGAATGTGTCACGCAGGCGGGAACCAAGTGCGTCACTAGTCTTCGCCGCCTTCGATTCTTCCTCCCTTCGTCTCCTAAACTTCCACTGCAGTTTGGAGGACACTATCGATCCCACCCGCCGCCTCCAGGGGATACATCTGTAGGAGGCTCATGCCCTCTATGAAGGCGTCATTGAGTTCCCAGGCTCGTACCGGAGACGGGGGCCCCATCAACGAGTTCTCTTCGGACCAGAGACTAGGTGAGCGTCGCCCCGTCTTTCCAAGTCTAGCACACAGTCAGTCAGTAGGACGAGTAATCGCTACGTGACATACCGAAAAAGTGGTCCCCTAAGACGAATCAGCATACTAGCGCAAACATCGAGCAGAGCATCGAGTTTAGGAGATGAGTCTCGTGTCGTCATAGGGCAAACAAACAGCGAATCCCAGACCGATAGAACGGACGGAAGTGGTAGTGTGTGCGTAAGTATGGGTGCCAGCCATCGACTGCAGGAGAAAAGAATCAGTGAACCTGCCAGTATGTCGAACAGGGTTCATACTAAGAATAATGCGGTAGTCCTGGGTCAAGGCCCTTCAAGCGCTGGGAGACGGAGAGGTCAGCAGCGCTCCTGCAGGTTTTTAGGATCGAACCCACCAGATCCGCTGATAATTCTGAATCTGCCCACTCGAGTCGATCACTTAAACGGCGCATCCATTGATTTCCTCCCTCTTCGTCCTCAAGCTGAGAAAACTCTCCTACTATGGCTTCAAAGAGCCAGAATGTATCTGCCTCAACATGAGCAACATCAGGCGACTCGACCTCTTGGAGGAGTACAGAGTATACGGGGATGAGTAGGGAGGCCATGTGGGGCGAATGGTTAGCTGGATTCAAGCATGAGTGGATATATAGAAGTCGTATGAGGGCGGAAGCATGTTTTGGATGAGCGCCTCCAGTGTTGAACGACTGCGAATAAAGCAACGTCCTAGGCGTGGCCGAGTCCCCAGCGTCTGGAGATGTCACGGAAATCACGGGCGTCGAGTCCGCGCCGTCTAGACGAATCTCGGGAAGATTTTGGGGGTCATGGTTGGTTTGGTTGATTTGTCCGAGTCGGATGTCTAAATTTGCAGCGGAAGATATTCTTATGTCACTGTCGGCTTGAGGATCCAGTGGGCAGCCCGAAAAGGTTTCTGGCTCCTCCTCCAGACTAGAGAAAAGATTAGCCGGAACGCGAAAAAGGTCCTTTATGGCACCAGTAAGTGCGGCATCCAAGGAAGACGGGGGTGACGTCGGAGGAGGAAGATTAGAAAAGGGCTCAAGCAAGCGGCGCACGAGATCCTGTAGTAATCAACATGGGTGTGAGAACAATGCAAATCAAGATAAAAAGCGACGCAGACGTAGTAGTTTTCTCTATATTTTTGGGCTTCGCTGTCCCACGACGCTTTTAGAACTGGGAGTGTGCCTAACAGCAATCTGGCAGCGGGTGTTATTAGGAAACGTACTAACACCGCACAATCCCTCACCTCCAAATTCGGGGGCGCAACCAAGCGGGAGAGTCCGGAATACCTGGTGATGGCTGAGTACAAGAAAAACTAGATTTGCTCAGAATATACCAAAGGTACAGAGCTTGCTAAGCCGAGACATATCGACTGCAGCTGTGTCATTGGATTTGTCCAGGATCTCTGATATTGCACTTAGGCTGGTAGCGCATCAGAAAAATAGCTAGACTCCAGCTAAAATGACTGACACGTCACTCGGCCGATATTCCGGGGTCCATTGTACACTATATGAACGTGCGATGCCAGCTAGGTAGGCATGCATGTCCGCAGCTGAGGCAGGTGGGGCGGACAATGCTCGGACAACCTATGGTGCCACGGCATCAGCGTATACGTAACCTGCAGACCAGATTATCAACGAACCTGAGCTGAAACACAGCGGTCTCTGTTCGAACTGGCGGCCTGAAGAAAATGCGGACCCAGGCGAATGCCGAGCAACTCGCCGCACGCTAATAGATCTGTACTACCCATGTTCAAGAAGACCTAGAATCAATGCAGAAGTGTCACACCTTTGGAGTCAATTTGGGGAGCCGCGAAAATGATCGTAGACGCGGCCTCCACGACCAAGGGGCTCAGGCTGCCGCTGTGAGGTGCCGCGTACTCTGAGCACTCTGTACATCATAAGATATACACGCACCTGTCCAATTCCGAAAATCGCTCGAGAACGACACCTATTTGCATCTCCAAGTTCTCCAACAAGTTCCCCATAATTTCATCTTGTATCAGCCTCTGCGCCTTTGCACGAGCCAGCGTCTCGTTGCCCTGCTGAAGAAGGATGGATATGTCCCTGCTAATGAGCCGTCCTTGTGCATCCTTACGATCCCTAAGCTGGCCTATCCGTTGAGCGGTAAGGCGGAACTGAGCCTGAATACTCTCCGAAGACAGCTCCGTGAAGCGGGAAATGCATCACGCACCTTTGCCCTCGTTGAATCCCAAGTAGCCATTCTTGCGATAGTTGTAGGGCGCTATGTGACCGTGATTAAGGTGTGAAGCTTTATGGAGTGGAAGGGGATGCTTTTGAGGTAGGAAGGTGCATATGATAGACGCTAACGTAACTGACGCGACAGTAGTCGCCACGTGCATCCGGAGGCTGTGTAACTACAAATCGTACAACACAATCTTCACTGCAGCAGGTGCTCAACCATTTGTTTTTCTAATCGACTTTTTGGTCCAGACGCCCTTCGCGAACCCGAACCGGTACCAATAATTGACAACAAGATATCTTCGGAAAGTGAGTGGCGCATCAGTGAGATACGAGGCACATCAGCGGGGATGTCTCTGTGCTTGCCGTTTCCCCATTTATATGTGATGGCTCACGCGAAGCTAAGTTAGTTTTGACAGTGGGGACATAGCCTCATGAAACCAGGCACTCGACAAATGCCTTTTCGGCTAGCGGAGGTCTCCATAAATTCCTAATGAAGATGCTACTAGGGAGGACACAACAAAGCTCACTCCGAGTCACTACACCGCCAAACGTATGAAAACCCTACTTGGGGGTCCGGTTGCCCAGGGTCCGTTGCGATCCCAGTTTAGCCTCATTTGCGAGTGACTGTCAGACAGCGGCCAAAAAAGAAAACCTTCAAATACTATCAGGCAAACTGCCCAGCCGCAACAGACCCTCAAATAGGGTTCTCGCACGTTTGGCAGTGTGTAGAGCTAAATTAAGGTTTTGAACACTTGATAACAGTCTCATCCCTTCATTGTTGCCATGTGGAAGTCGTGGGGTATGACGATAAACCATCGCATTATGTAGCAGGAAGCGTTCCACCCAGTGTTGCTGAGTTCAGCTGTGACCCGGTATCTTGTAAAAGGTGGGAGAAGTTCCACAAGCATGATGCCGGGGAAGTGATCTCATCGAGGGTTGGGACATGGAATACCCTATCGCGAAAGAAGTTATTCCGTGGGATAGACAACGATAAGCTGCGGTTTGGGGTACGAGAAGAAGATAATATTTTTCGCCACAGATGCGCCTGAGCCGAGCATCCCACAGCAAGGTGACCAAAGGAAGGACCTGACTAGTGACAATGACCTGACGCATGCCCCGCAACCCCAACGTCTCCAACAGTTTGGCGGCGAAGTTGTCAACAGCTGCTTCTTGGCCTACCTCGGGGTTTTGGGCGAGATCAAGGCAGTGCGGTAACTTGTAGCTGTCGTCGTCGGTCGCGAAAGTTCGATCCGTGGTCTCGGTAGGAGTTGGTTCTGATTGAAGAATTCTACCAACGACTCTCCAGTTGGATGTTATACGCTCGAAGCTCGTTTTGAGCCCAGTCGTCACCGGCTTTTGCACTGTGGATGAGGTTTGCCATGGGTGAGGCGCAATAACGTGAGTAACCACGAGTTTACCATTAACAACATCCCAGAGACAACCTTCAAGTATGTCGGATGTGGGGTGGAGCCAGACGGCCATCTAAATTTGGTGCTCATCTTCGAGGACGGGTATGACTAGATGGCATTCGACGTCATTGCGACCACAGACGCGCTTCTTGGGGCATCGCTCAATGTTTGAACCCTTGGCATCTGGCCCTCGCGCGAGTAGGGAGTGGTATAGAAGGTAATTGTCATACAAGCCAAGGTGCAAGCCAAGCCTCACACCAACCCTTCTTATTCGGCAGTCGGAACGCCCTCCGGCAACCGTTTCCCTCTCGTTGTCTTGATCCGCAAACTCGATTGTGTGTCTGCTCCCTGATCTCCGTCCCGCGCCTGTCTTTTTGTACTACGTCCGTCTTTAACCTTGTACCTTCCTGGATGAAATCAGAAATGACACCAACCCAAATCTGAATAAAACCAGTCTTATAAATAACGCAACTATCGCACTTGAACCACTCACGAACCTTTACTTGCATACAAATCAAGGACTCTCCCAATCCGCTAATATTGAGAAGCTGACACAATATTAGGCGCCGCGCGCAATATATTGTAGCTATTATCACATCCTAGCTATCGTACAACAAAGTCCACCGCAACATGTCAGAAAAGGTGCTCAGGTAGTCGCTTTTCTAATCGACTTTTTGGTCTCGACCCCCTTCGCGAATCCCTCGAACCAGTACCAGTAAACGACGACAAGAGATCCTCGGAAAGTGACTGGCGCATCACAGGCAATGAGGGCTCCCCAGGCTCGTCAGTAGGGATGTCACATAAGCCTGGGCTCTATGGCTCCTACTTCCCCATCTGTCTGTGGTGGCTCACGTGGCCGGCTGGCGACGCGCCAGGTGTACAGAGCGAGGCAAACTCCATAAAGAATGACTAGAAGTGTACGCTGAGTCAAGGAAGAGCGCTACATACGGCCAGACTCACGTAGCAGCGGTGGCACCCAGCTTGATATAACGATATAGACATTGAGAAGTTGGCAAATCCCATGGTCATCGGGTGCTTAAATGCCTCTATGTTAGACGACGTTGTCTTAGTATCGTGAAGACTCACTGTCATCGGGGCAAGATATGGTTGGCAACCAGACAGCGAACGACAGGGCGGTGCCGATATGGCAGACCAGTAAGAAGAGAAGACGTGCGCCATCAAGCCACGTCCTAAATTTTGCGAGTAATCTATGTGGTCCATCAGACCATTGCAAGGAGCTGATACACGAAGAGGGGCACATACAGGACCGGAAGTATGATCATAGTGAGGGCATCAATTCCCAGAAAGAGAATTAGGAAAGTACCTGCTCGCCAGTGAACTACAGAAACCTTGGGATAACCTGAGCGATTGCTTACGTTCAGACTGACTAGAGAAGTCCCATCGAGTGAATAAGACGCATGAGAATAGGATAACCCAAAGGAGGCAGATGAAAGTCGTTAAGGCTGTCAGCCGGGGATGAGTGCACAGCGAGGACATCATTGGCGAAGGGAGACCCACAGAACATGGCCAGCCGTAATTTCAGAAAGAGAGGTGAGTGTTGCATTGTGGGCCCAACAATACCGCAGAACCGTGTCGATGGCCTTAGGGGTGATATAGTCCGAACTGAGCTGGCCAGCCAGCACCCAAACCAAAGAGACCTGAGAAAGAAAGAAGAAGGAAGGCTGAGACATCCTAAGAGCTGCCTCGAAGGCCCGTGTTGTGGCGTTAGAACAAAGGACACGATTGGTCCGTGTCCACAATTGACAAAAGAAGTGAAGGCGAAGTCAACGTGAGAAAATGCCACCGGCATTTCATGTTTCTTGTTCTTCGCCTGCACAATCACAACACGTTGTGGATACAGTGAACAACATTAACGGCTGCTAGGATACACATTAAGAAGAAACTGCTATCGCCTAGAAACAAGGTACACTGTAAGGTAATAATGCGAAACACTCAGGTGACTGTAACAATCTCTCCTTTCCCGTCCTTGAGTATGACTAGTTCACAATCCAGCTTCTCACCGGTATCGAGGCATACGATATCAGTGGGATCGATGGGATTGATCTTCACTTGCCGCTTTTCCATGAAAGAACGCCCCAGAACGACGTCGAAGTGCGACTCCTCAGACAAGTAGACCGCATGTGTTGTTTTGGTGTTGCCTATTGTGACAGGCCATTTTCCAATACTTACGTTCCAAGGAGGCGGTGATCAGCGCGGTAAATAAAACAGTGGAAATACTCACTTGACCAAGCCGCTGTATCCATAGTGCCCCGGTGCGGCATCTTGTGGGATGAAGCCGTGCCTCATAGCAAACTTTCGGGAGATATACACATAGCGATATCCAGTCTTGAGGAAGCATACGTACTGGAGCACGATGATGAACAAAGAAAAGGGGAGATTTCGCGAGCCCCTTACCGTTTTGCACGGGACCAATGCTACCAGTGATAGTACGGACCCCATTGCTCGTATGAAAATCTTCGAACTCTTTCTTGTGCTTTAGGGGGTCGTCATGTTTAGGACTGTGCCTTTTCTTTTCGCTACGTGCAGAAGAAGAGTCGTGTGGGGAGCCATGACGTACAGACCCGCCATGATCCGAACGGAACAGATAAAAGGATGCATTCCGGTAAGACGAATGAGATGGGAGAGGCTCTGAAGGATTCCTCAGATAGACGGTCGGAGAATCAGTGTTCCCACTTTGTCTCCATTGAAAGATGGTATAATCTGCGTCTGTCAAAATATCGTCAAGTTCGCAGTTTCGAAAGGGGAGTAGCTGGATAATACCATCATCGAGATTCCAGACTGACCCGTTCCACTCGTACTTCAACCAACCGGGCCCAACGCGCTTGCCATGGAATTCTGTATTATTCTTTCTGCTGAGCTTATCGAAGAGTAACGTAAGGGTGTCATTGGAAACTAGACAATGAGTGAGCGCAGTCCTGGCCAAAGAGAGTTCATCTTACTGGAGTGGACTAGAGCTATAGAAGACGAAGGTGTGTGTACATTTACGATAGATGGTTTCTCTGGAGTCATGAGTGTGTCGTTACTGATCGCTGAGCGGTGGAACGTTGAATGTAGGAGACGAGGTTGGTCAGCTTCTCCGTTCCGAGACCAAGTCAATTTCAAGTTCCGATCTTTCACTGTACTGTACTAGCGCCAGTCCCTACTCTCGACCAAGGATCCGGCAGACGTGAGGTCGCTTTCGAATACACTACACATTCAAAAATAACGATGTCTGACCCCGCTACTCGAGCCAAGGCTTGGCCTCTTGCGCCCGCGGATTTGAACGACCAAGTATACTGTCCACCGTCTCGGTTCCTCGGACACCTCTGACATTCTGGCCTTGTACAGATTCTTGATCTAGTTCAGCAGGCTTCTACCTACAAGCAACTTAAGAAAGGGGCGAATGAAGGTATGCTTCCAAATGTCCGACTAGGGTCGCCTGAGAGACGTAACTTTCCGCAGCGACAAAAACTCTTAATCGTGGCATTGCCGAGTTCATCATCTTGACGGCTGATACCGAGCCACTAGAAATTTTGCTGCACCTTCCTCTACTATGTGAGGAAAAGGTACTTTTACCTTCTTCTGTACCTGAACAGCGTGTATTTATGTTATGGACGGTCTGTCTACAGAACGTGCCGTACGTCTTCATCGAGTCAAAGGCCGCTCTTGGACGCGCGTGTGGGGTTACTCGACCGGTCATCGCTGCGAGCGTTACTACGAACGAGCAGCGAGAACTGCAGAGTCAGATACAGACGGTTAAAAAGGCCATTGACAAGCTTATGGTATAAGCCCCCAGAGTTGGTCAAATAAAGTGTAATCCATTCGCACCCTAGGCTCTATATACAGTAGAGACGGTTCGGTTTCGAGACTTCTCTGTCAAGTGCCTCATCTGGGTTAAAGCCCACCATTACGCCAGCAAATTGTTACAATGATAGTGTACTCGTTACGCGTAATGGACATGACTCGAAGACGGACCAAAGCGTTAAAAGCGCTCCGGTTACTTTGGAATGTTTTCGCGTGCCTGCTGTCGAACTTTACGCCTAGAATTAGAGGGTTACTGTCAGCAGGTTAAATGCGAACGACGGAGAATAAACCTACTCGTATGCTACCTTGTCGTTCCTACCAAGAAAGTTTATCAACTGGAATACCAGCAACAACAGCGATTACGCACTTGAACATAGTATAAGCTTCGCTCTGGGCAGGGTCGTTGACATTTGGATCGTTCAGCAGAGCTTGGACACCCAACACAATCTAAAAGTGCATTCTGTGAACACCGTCTTTGTCGTCCCAGGGACACATACCTGTTTGATAGTAATAGCAGGCTTCCATGACTTCTCCTCGTCAAGAATAGATAGGCAAACAGTCCCTGAAGGGTATACGTTTGGATGAAACAAGGGTGGGACGAATTTACCTGGACAGAAATGTAAGTTCATCTGGAAGGTCCTGCTCTGCCTGCGAGCGTACATTTAGGGGGCTTGGATGGGTAATCTAACGGATGGTCTTCAGTGGCATCGCTCGACTTGCTTCGTGGATCGCGTACGTACCTTCAGGGAAGATCATGGACAACTTGTAGAGCCCACCTTCCCATGGTGTCTAAGGGTGTCAGTTTATTAAATGCAAAATACAGCATATTTATCGATGCCTCACCCCTTCCTTGCCAGGTATGCCAACCTCCCATTCCATTAGGTTCATAGAGCCATCTGTTGCCTTGGTGGGCTTCGCGTAGAATCCCTGTAAAGTAACGACTTGAGCTCGAATTAAAATTAGAACGAAAAAGAATACAGACGAACGGATGGTCCTTCCGCCACTGCTTCCTTTCCTCAGCTAGTCTGGGGCGACAAATGCCGGACATTTGCGAACTTGTCAACGATGTGAACGGGATCGAGTGAAAGAGTCGATCAGGCTGGCTTAGTCAGTACCTGGCTAAACACGACCAAATAAAGACGACGCGTACCCCCGGTGCTGCACCTTGATCGAAGCTGGTAACATCATGAACTCGCTCGTCCGCCAATTCCTGATCACAGACGCAGACAGAGAGACAGAGTGGTCCAGCGAACTCACCAATGAGGATCGTCCCTCAGATGCCCTGTGGGGCTCGCAAGCTGGTTTTGGCCACTTAATAGAAGGGCACGCATTTAATATTCCTGCTGTACCGGATGTGCGCACCAGTAGATCTCTCCTTTCCGTTGCTCAATCATCTTACACGTGTCTCTCTAGCCTTCAGCGTTTCTGAGACTTCACACCGATGATCATGCCGACCCCAACTGCAAAATCAAAATCCAGCACGGCACTACCACTCTTGCGTT
The DNA here is from genome assembly GCA_024734325.1 of Lactarius hatsudake. NCBI lineage: Eukaryota > Fungi > Basidiomycota > Agaricomycetes > Russulales > Russulaceae > Lactarius > Lactarius hatsudake. Next base: position 677,615 of record JANSJP010000004.1, on the reverse strand, counting down.
CCGGTTCCAAGGTGGGGTGATAGTCGCTGTAGATTCACGCGCAACCGCGGGGAGTTACATAGGTAATTATCACCTCAATAACGTGACTCGTGCTGAGTTCGTGTACAGCATCTGGCACTGTGAAGAAGGTTATCGAGATCAACCCATACCTTCTGGGGACGATGGCTGGTGGTGCAGGTGTGTCTACATAATCTCCATGGTGAGTCTGGCGGGCTGAGCCTCCATACAGCCGATTGCCAGTATTGGGAGACGTACCTTGGGATCCAATGTCGATTGCATGAGTTGAGGAATCGGGAACGGATATCTGTCGCCGCCGCTTCCAAATACCTCAGCAACCTCGTCTACAGCTATAAGGGCATGGGTCTCAGCATGGTGTGCCTCGCTCTTTCCTGATAGTAGAGACCCATGACCCATACTCTTCTAGGGTACTATGATCTGCGGTTGGGACAAGACTGGTCCTACCATCTTCTACGTCGATTCGGACGGTTCTCGTCTAAAAGGCGACTTGTTCTCCGTGGGCTCGGGTAGCACATTCGCGTATGGCGTTCTCGACCAAGGCTACCGGTGGGACTTGACGGACGAGGAGGCTCAGGAACTTGGCCGGAGGAGCATCTACGCCGCCGGTCACCGCGATGCATTCTCCGGCAACACTTGCAACTTGTATCATGTGAAGGAGGATGGTTGGAAGTTCATCGGTACGTTGTCATTGCAGTAGCAGTTCCCTCCAATTGCTCAACTATTTCTCAGGCAATTACGACATTACGAAATTGCACTACGACGGTCCGGGCGCGGTTCCTGGTGCACCAGAGGGTGGGTACGGCTACGATGTTCGTACTAATAGTCGCTTCTCTACTCTGTCCGAGCCCGTCGCGGCATAGATTTGTACTACTGTACTGTAGTCGGTGCCACTTATATTTCTTCTCACACTAAGATGGTGCCTGATATGATATGGATCACTCTGATTACGACCATACGCAACCCTTCGACCTCATCTCATGAAGCGTCTTTTCTCCAAGTCGCCCAAGAGTCCTTCTCCAAAACCTCCTGCACTTGTTCACAATGACTTGATTGCGCATACACCTGCTCTTCAGCCCAAATTCGTTGTTCCTGCCGTTCCGCACCCTCGGCCACATGATCTCATTGCTGTCTTACCCACTCAGGAGGGTCTCCTTCTACGACCGCACAGAACACGTTCGGACGATTCAGACCACTATTTTCGCATTAATTGGGGTAAATCTCCCAAGTTCGAGGAGTTCCAAGGATCTGCGCCGAATGTGGATAGCTGGGCGTCCGCCGTAATTGTCTACGGAATCGTCGGCATCCTTGAACTCTTCACCGGTAGCTTCATCTCACTCTTCCTATGGCAACGCTTCTTAAAAGCAAATTCCTGCGCAGAATCGTATCTGCTCGTAATAACATCCAGGTCGGAGGTCGGACACAGTGAGCTTTCTCGCTCCTGTCCACTCGCTACTGTGTTCAGGTTTGCCCAGTGCTCGACGAAAGCCGTAAAATCTATGCTGTCAAAGATGTCGCAGCCGTACCGCTGAGTGGTGTTCAACAAGCTGAATTTGTGACCAATGCCGTCGCGCGTAGAAATACCACAAAGGCCCGCGGGTCCCTCGTCGTCAACCCCTCTATCGAGCAACTCAGTGATGATCCCGGGCCCCCTTCTAACGGAGAGGGGCTCCATGTGAAATTTGCAGATGGCCACCAGGTCAAGGTGATGACCCCCGATGCCGTTGACGAGTTTACCTTGGTCAACAGGTCTCCATCTCCTGCTGCTTCGGTTGCCTCGTCTGTTGCTTCCTCGGTGTCATCTGAGACCTCTGGTGCTCCAGTTGCAAAGGCCCTGGCCAATCGCCTGTCATTTTGGAATAGACTTTCCAAGAGAAATAGTTCGAAGGCCTCCGAAGTCGAGTCTCCTTCTGATGTCGAAGAGGACCAGCCTTTAGACGCTTTGATCCATGAGGGTATGCCTGAACCTCAACAAGTATTAAACGAAATTGTCAACACCACAGCTCCTCCCCCTCCTACCATCGAAGAGAAGTACTCCGAGTTAGAAGCGAAAATCCTTCGGCAGACCGTCAAAGAGTACGCTAAGGGGGAGATGTATTTTGCTTACGATTTCGGTGAGGGCTACGTGTCCGCGCAGCCTGGATTGCGCTCATTGAGAAGGTGCCAGACTTGACACGCACCCTGCAACACAAGCAAGAACAGATCGCCAAAGCGCAGAAGCGAGATGCTCTACTCAAGCAGCTTAACGCATCTGATTCGTCGGCTCAGCCTAACGAGAACGTCGATGCTTTAGCGGAGCCTTTTCCGACTCTTCCATTGTGGCGTCGTGTGGATCGACAGTTTTGGTGGAACGAGCACCTGTCGAAACCGTTCATTGATGCCGGGGTACGATATCATTTCTAGAGCACAACCCTTACTCATTTTTTCATCAGCTTCACCCGTACGTATTGCCACTTGTGCAAGGTTTCTTCCAGATTGCCTCGTTTTCTATTCCGCTCGACACCGAACTCTCAGAAGCTGGAGACACCACTCGCGTAGAATATATAATAATGTCTCGGCGCTCTCGAGACAGAGCCGGCCTTCGGTATCAGCGTCGAGGTGTAGACGACGAAGCTCATGTCGCCAATTTCGTTGAGACCGAAACTATCACCCGATTAGACGTATGTAGCCCCAAGGGTTCCACCATTATATTGCTAATGCCACCTCTTTCTCAGAGAGAGAATATTACTAATATCTTCAGCTACGTCCAGATTAGAGGATCCAGTCAGTCGTCGCTTCATGTTGTACCATACCGATGTTCATCTTTCCCAGTCCCGTTGTTTTGGACCCAATCAGGCCCTGGGTTAAAACCCGCCCCTCAGCTATCGCCAGGAGCGACGCGTCAGCAGAACTTAAAGGCGCTTTCTCGACATTTCAAGCGAACATTGCCTACTTATGGACCTCATGTAAGTGTCTTTGACGATAAACACAGCGTAGAAACCCAATTTAAGGTTACAGACTATCGTGAACTTAGCGGAAACGCATGGCAGAGAGGGGATAATTACTAATGCGTACGGTGAATACGTCGAAGAAGCTCAGCTGTCAGATGTCAAGTACGTGTCATGTAAACTATGTCATGGTGGAACTGACTGTGGAGAAGATACTGTGCATATGACTTCCACGCGGAGACTAAGGGCATGAAGTACGTCACATACATCGTGTGGTTCACTTCGAGGGCCTGATGACGGGCAGATACGAGAACATCACAAAGCTCATCACTCAACTTGAGCGATCGTTCGAGTCTCAAGGGTGAGCAAAGTATTGTGTAATTGTATTTTTCGCTCAAAACGATCTACTCGGGTCAGGTTCCTGTGGATATCCGGTCAGTCCGCGCTGTCCCAACAGAGAGGCGTTTATCGTGTGAATTGCATCGATTGTTTGGATCGGACAAATGTCGTGCAGGCAAGTGATATATATTTGTCAGGGTAGTTCGTGTGCTCACGACCGACGCAGTCTGCATTTGCTCGATACGTACTGAACCGGCAGTTACTCGCTGTCGCCCTGTTGAACCCTTCTGGGAATGGGCGCACGGATATGGATGTTGTCTTTAACGATGGTACGACGCCGAAGTTAGCAGATTCAGCCGACTATCTGTGATGTTGATCTCGTCCTCAGTGTGGGCAAACAACGGAGACGCCATTAGTCGATGCTAGTACGTGTGACTATTTCAGCTGTCAACTCGTCCTCATCCGAAGGGCAGCGCAGGAACTTCAGCTCTCAAGGTAAGTTAGGGAAAGACACGATTTCTTTTAGCTAACGATAGCGCTTCGACAGGGCGACTTTACTAGGTAGGACCCCTAATCGAACAATACAGAATCTTTGGATTGAATACATTCGGACCGGCAGAACAGGGAAGCGTGATCTCGGCGGCCTGTTGAACGATGGGATAAACTCGTTGGCGAGGTGACTGACTATGTTATTTCCTTCGACTCTCTTCTGCTAAGTTCCATGTTTTAGGATGTACACTTCGACATTCAGCGACTGGTTTTGTCAGGCCGTTATCGACTACATGCTCGGTTTCCGCACACTGTCGGTTTTCTCGGAGTTCTTGTTGAAGTTGCAATCATCGGATCCACGAGAACTCGTCCGTTTGTCAAATATCAGAGCTGAGGCCATCGCGACATGTGTCTCGCGCGTCCTAGAAGAGGGGGAGAAACTGTTGTCAGGATGGACCTTGTTCTCTCCCGGTGCACTGAACACGAAGTTAGGGGACAAGTTCGAGGAAAAAGTTCTACTCTTAGTCCGTGAACTTTCTTCTGGTATTTCCCCTTTCCCTTAATTTTTGTCTTAGTCCGCAGTATCGCTACATATCATAGTAAGTGCAGCACTCGATTTCACCACGGTTCTTCTCAACGATCTCCAGAGCTACGACTACAATCTAGAGAAAGTAAAGATTTCGACTCGAATACCCCTTCGCGACATCGTCGGTATTGCCAAAGGTCACCCCCTCACTCCTTGAATCTCTGTACTGCTTCCCCTCACCGGTATTCCAGGCACATATATTGTCTCCCCCTTAGAGGAGGCGTCTCGAGATCCCATTCAGAATGCCGGATTTTTGGTGGAGTGGCGCAACGCCCGCCAGTTCACGCGCGTCACGAGCTACTCTGTGCGCAACAGCGTGGAGATCCCGGCCTCGCCCACGGGGCCGCACATCGTGGCCCCAGACACGCCCACCACGAGCAAGTTCACGGGCCGCAGCAGCAACAGGAGCACCTCACCTACCGTGCCTAGCCCCCTCTCTCCAACGCGTTCGAGCCTATCTCCAAAACGGACATCCACCACCACCCCCGCCCCGAGGCAGCGCACCGCCGTAGTGGTGGTACCGGTCTCGCCCCCCCCGCCCCTGCCTCCTTCGTCGTCGTCGTCGTCGTCGGTGAAGCGCCGCCCCCCGCCGCTTCTCTCGCGCACGCCCACCCGCTCCCGCCTCTCGCGTCTGCTCTCTAGCACCGCACCACCACCACCGTCTCCCGTCGTAGATGGCAGCGCGGCCGGAACGACGAGCTTTGCGGCGTTCAAGGCGCTTCCGATCGACCCGGCGCGCACGCGCCGCGGGGATGATGGCAGCACGTTTGTCGAGCCCGCCGACGCGCCGGAGGAGTTTGCGGGCGCGAGCACGTGTCGGGAGGCCGTCGACCATATGGTGGATTGTATCGTGCGTGCGTGCGCAGATGCCACTGGTGATGATTCCGTGTCCATCGTGCGCCAGGAGGACATCGTCAGGTCTGTCATTACTCGCACTTTCACTTTTGGGGGTATACTTGCTGACTCGTAAGTCGCCGGTGGCGACGACTCAGCTTGGCAGAGGCGCAGAAGATGACGAGCGTGTACGCAAAGATGGAATATGGTGTTAAGAGATTGTTGTGGCTTGGTGGTTGAGGGCCGGAGGAGCACCTGGTGTTGGTGGACACTGCACGATAGTGGTTTGCTTGGCTACTCGACTTTGAAATGACCCACAAATAGTTGTAGGATCTCTAAATCTATACTGTACAGTACACGCCGTCCTTGTCGCGATACCCAGAAACTCGACTGCATCTCGTAGTAGGCTGCTGTAAGTGAACCCGACGAAAGAAAAGGTGATATCGTATTAGATCGAGCAAGGTGAAAGGGTATTGATTGGCAGAGATAAAAGAGGAGTGAATTGGATATCCAAGAAATGGGGATGCATTGATCAATTGTTCGAATGTCCAGTCATCGCATTCGAAATCGACGTGGCTTCGCGGCCATGTCCAAACCAGACAATAAATAAATAAATCTATAGCATACCCTTTAGCACGCATGCATGAAAATCAAGGGGCAAGACTCACAAGCGCACCGCCAGGCTATCGCAGTCCGGCGATGTCGATGAATCGAGTCTTGCGTCTCATCGCGCGAGCATCTGCCTTCCTGCCAACATCGTCGTCCAACCCGACGCCCATCATGTCCTGTTCAACGACACGCCGCATGTGTCGCTCGCAAAGCATTCGCCCTTCGACCTCCCAGTAGTCGACGAGACGTTCGTCACATCTCGCACCGGTGCCATCATCCTCTTCATATTCACAGGTAAGGTGGTCTGGGTGGTACCGGTCGCCCGAATGTGACACCGCGCAGGGGCCCTCGATGGGCCGTCCGCAATCCAGGGCGGCGCAAAGAGAGTTGTTTGCTTCGTGATAGTGGTAATCGCAGAATGGCTTCCCGTCAAAGACGTAGAAAGTCCTGTCGGGGAAGGGTTTCTATAATACCAGTTAGGTAAGGGGCCGAAAAAAAAGTGGGGGAAGGGGGAGGTGCATACGTGGCAGGTGTGACAGTTGAAGCAGTCGCGGTGGTATTTCCCTTTGAGTTGACCGTCCAAGGACGAAACCGCTTGCTTCTCTATGGGCATGTTGCACCGTCGACACTTTCGAATGGGTCGTGAGCCGCGGTATCAGATGGTAACGACGAGCCAATATTCTCGTACCTTCGGCAGATACATATTCTTCCAGCATTTACCGCACAACACGCCCCTGCCGTTCTCTACCTGTATCCACCTGTTGTCCTCGATTTCCTTTGAGCACCGCATGCAAGTGAACACCGTCTCGCGGTATTTCCCAAGCCCGCTCGCGCTGGACTCTTCCGATAATCGTTCCTTTCTCCTCGATTTATCAGAAGAGCCACCACCGATCGCACCGGAAATCGTGCCTCCCCGTCGGTTAATGACGCCACCTAAGATAGATGAATCGCGTTGCGTGGGCGACGTCAGTGGCGACGTCAGGGAACGCATGGGTGGTTTCGACGCGCGGGGGATGGATACTGTAGGCGAAGTCGGCGACAGAACCTTGTTCACAGGGGCTGGTGACAGTGCCTTGTCCGTAGAGGCCGGCGAACCCAGAAGTGCAGCTATAGCCATGTCGAAGCCATCTTCCATAGGTATTTGCTCAGCCCGAGGGCGGTCGTCTGAGTATGCAGAGGAAGCGATGGACGGACTACGACGCACTCGAGTGGGAGTGGAGCTCATGCGACGCTCGATGATGCCGTCGTCATCCGACTCGTCGCTTTGGGCGTAGGCGAGACCGCCAAACTCAGATCCTTCGTCATCTGCGGCCCGCATGTGGAAGGAGGAATTCGTGTCGTCTTGGGTTACCACTTTGACGGTATCCCCGGATACTACCCTCTTCTTCTGCGAGAGATTTTCGGGCGAGGAAAAGGGCAATCCAGTCGGAGAAGTGGGAGTCAACGGCCCGGATGCCTTGGAGGGTTTGGAAGCGTGAGATGGCCTGAGGGGGAAAGGGATAGACGAGGATTTGGCGGCTACATTATTATCGCGTCCGGGTGGTGACCCGAGTGGGGGTGTGGATGGGGTTGGAGGAATCGAAGGCCGAGCATCCTGAGAAGACCGAGGATCTTGGGAACGCAATGGAGGCGAGTTGAGAGGTGCAGGGGGCGAATACGGATACGGCATATGTGGCGCAGCTGCGGGGAAGGGACAATCGTAAGCCACATATTAGGTATGACGACAGAAGCGGAACCACGAGACGCCAAGAATCACAGAGAAAGCAGTGCATACGGGCGTCTAAATAGACGTGAAATGAATGACGACGTACCGGCGGAAGGATTTTGAACGTTCGGAGGTGGGTAGGCTCGCCTGCCGTCCATAGGCGGAGGAGAAGAGGGAGCAGAGTTCCAAAACGCAGGTGGGGGTGATGTCGGCGTCGGTGGGGCGGAAGCAGCAAACATGGCAGCGCGAGCTGCGGCTGCAAAGCCTCTACGCCCCACGCCGGCCATGCCAGCAGCACCACCCGACTTGGTGTCGATCTCGGGTCCCATAAAGTGGTGGTGGGAAGAATAGTTGGATGGAGCAGGGGAAGGAGGGACCCGAATGGGAGGGTTGGGACGACTAGACGTCGGCATGAGTCGCGGATCGTAAGCAGCTCGAGGAGTCTGGGCGAGGGGAGAAGGGCGGTACAGAGGGACGATGGTGGTTAGCAACGCTCGGATGGGCGTAGATGTTACTCGGATGTGAGTTGCCAGGGATGGCGTTCAGAACTACTTGGGGTTGGGGTCTATTGTACTGGGAAGTTGGTTGGCGAGCTGAAGAGGGTGGCAGTATTGGTGTCTGGGTGCGCGATGGAGGTTGGGCAGGGCTGCGAACGCCATTCCGCGAAGGCGCACGGCTGGAGTTGGTTCGAGGGGGGGTGCGGTCATAGTTGCGCGTATCTCGCGGACTGGTGGACGGTAACCTGGGAGAAGTTGCGCCAGCGGTGGCACTCGCAATGGCAGTCTGTAGTTTGAGTCGCGGGGGGCTAGGTTTGGAAGAAGAGGCAGAAGAGGCAGGGACGGGTGGGCAGACATGGTCGACGAGTTTGTCGAGTGGAACAGACAGGCCACAGGAGGAACACTTGACGGATGGAAGAAGTTGGGACATGCGTAGGTCAGGCATAGTTAAAGGAAAGTGAGGATGAGAGAGTCAGCGAAGAGATTAAAATGAAGAGTAGTACAGGTCTAATATTAACATCAACTGCCGTTCTCTGAGCGTGCCCCTCCTGCTAGTGTCCTCGGCTGCTCCAATCCGTTCCCACTCCCATTTCCAATTCCAAGGGTTCCATTCCCGCTGTTTCCTAGTCTCGAGAAAAACTCATCCCATTGCCCTGTAAATATATCCTTTTCAGTAATAGTCCACACTGAATCCTGCTTCAATCTACAAACCCCAATCAAACATGCCACCAGGGATCCCGTCCAGCCAGTTGTTGTCAGCCATCGCAAACTGCTCCAGAGCTCGAGCAGACGCGGGAGCTGAGTCCAATAAGTTCATCACGCGAACATTCTCACTCCCGGTCATCCCACCCTCGTTCAGCACGGGGTTCACGTTCACTTTTTCGTCCTGTGTTGGGGCTAGCTGAGCTCCAGAGCCTCCATGCTCCTCTGCCCCTGCCGATGCTGTACCATCTACGGCCCGCGTGAGCCCGTCCTCCTTGAGCAGCAGGGACTTAACCTCACCCTCGTCCTCTTCTTCGCTGGTACTTTCGATAATCACGTCGGGTGTAATTTCTGGGTACGCCCCTTTGACCTTGCCGTGAGCGATAAACACACCTCCGCCAGGTCGGCTGGGGTCTCTTTCGTATAAAAGTCCTCCTAATGGTGGCGGCTTCTTAGACGTCACGTTGGTTGTCGGGTTCAGCGCCGGCCGCTCCATCGGCAGTGGTGGGCCTTGCGTCGCCTCGTACAATAACGCAATAATTTCGGCGGTCTATGAGAACCTGTTAAGCAATTCGCTCACACGAGTGCTGACAGGACCCAACCTTCCGACGCGCCGACATGTGATCCGGTGAGAGTGACTTTTCCCATCGCCGGACACAATCACGCAGCTTTTTGAGTTTCGCCGCGGCGTCCTGGTCTTGGCGACGCGCCCACGTATGATACTGTCAGGTCAACAACATTATTGGTTAGATATCCCAGGTTTCACATGTACCATACGAACCTGGACCAACGCGCACGATGTTGCAGCGTACGCAACTAGCATCCACACGTCGTATATTTTGTCGTTCTGATCTAACCAATCGATGGCATCTCCAGTCAATTCGACGAGATTTGTCCAGCTCTCGACGGTCAGGGAAAACTTGAGGTGTTCCGGGCATGAGTAAGAGATTCGCATAAAGACGCGATAGAAAATCATCAAAACGCAAGAGTACAAAAGGAAAAGCACGCCTGTGCAAAAGGTACTTAGAACGTCATCTCAAACTGGATGCACCTTACGAACCGGCGTTTACGGGCGTGTCAGGTCCCCGGAATTGCAGACTTGGAGGTAGATTCTTCTTCCAATTTTCAAGATCTGCGAGGAGTACCGCAAGCGCCTCGTCCGTGGTATTCATCAGGCCGGCCGGGCTACGTTAATCAGTAAATTTGATAAACGGTGAAGAAGATGGACTATACCTGTAGACGGTCTTTAATACCCTACCAAGGATGATGCTAAGTCTGACGAGTTCATCCACATAGAGATCATAAGGAGTGCCGGATGAAGGTAGTCGAGCGTCGCAATCGTTGACATCGATCATATACGGGTGCCCATATGACAAGCTCACCCTATGGTAAACATCGTTAGTAGGAAGCCCAAACTCTGTGACGTCGTGGTAGAGCCACGGGTAGAGTTACCATCGGTCACTGATAAGACATGCTCCCCATAACCTGCGACGCATTTCGATATTCTGCTTTACTGCCTCGGCGCGGTGAAGGCCTAGATCTTGAGCCTGCCATCCAGCATAAGCAAACGCACTCGGACTCTAAGGGATCGATTCATTGTTCACGCACCATCCTGATTGCGGTCCCTAGCCGAATCCACAGAGCGGACAGGGCATTTGGTACAAACTGTGAATGACAATCTCCTACCATGGAAAGGATTAGTAAGCTCTGCACGTTAGCGATCGAAGCCGTCGAAAGTACGTCGTCGACTTTGATGACGCCATTGACAGTATAGCGTATTGCGTCGAATACGCTCTGGGGTACGTCGCGCCGCGCCGCAGCTACAAGGCAAATAGAATACAATAATATAGGGGGAGGTGAGGGACTGGTGAGGAATTCGGCTTGTGTGATGACGGGAAGGATGGGAGCGATCTCCGTGAAGTAGGCATTGACCAACTTCTCAACCATATCGCGCTCAATGCGCATGTCGACGGGCTTTTGCAGCATAGGTACTGTATCGCCGACACTTGGTTCTATCACCTGGATGAGCCCATCACCACTCTGAGATACCTCCCATGTGTGGTGATGTCGAGCATCGTAATTCTCATATAACCGTGAGGGTATCGTAGCACTGGAATGAAGAAGGTGGTCTTCGGAAGTTGGTCCTGGGTAGGTGGGTCAAGCGAGGCAAAACAATTGTGAACGCCCAACACCGCACCGTAAACTCGAGCATCTGCAGGCCGAGAGGTTTCTCCGAGCGGCGTGGAGGAATGACGTTGGTCTGCATTCTCCGAACGCGCCTTTTCTGCTGCTTCTTCCTCTAGTTTTTTCTTCTTGAAACGGGTCTCCGCTATAGGAAGAAAGAATGTGCACTCAAACCCATACTGCTTGCAATGCTGGCATAGGGGTGGTTCAGAATCTGGTAGGATATCGCATCTATTCGAGGGAAAAATCGTCAGCGTGCGGATGGGGGGCCGAGTATCGGCCGAAGGTAGGGGTAGAAGCAAGAAAATAAAGCAAGGCGGATCATTCGGACTCAGGTGACAGAGAAAAAAAAAAGACTACGGACCGGATTTTGCGACTACGACAACTATCGCATGCCCTTTGCGTCTTGGTGCGCTTCTTTGCATCTAGGGGCAGTGGGGGTTGCGTATTAGCCCTTGAACCTGATGCTACTGCGCTGGAGGCTGAGCCCGACGGTCCTGCAGCCTCCTCCGAACCCTCCCCGTCTCTTCCTTGGCTCTCATTCGTGGGCTTGCGCTTACGCTTCGCGGATAACTGTTGACCGACTTGGATTGGTGACTGATTCGCAGTCGGGGAAGGTTGAGCGGAGACATCATGCGCGGCGCCGGGACGAGGCGGCGCATACATCATAATTTGTTGCGGATAAGGCGAATAGTGGGGGTAAGGGTGGGAAGGGTATGGGCCGTGGTGCACAGGATACGCATATGAGGCGGGATGGTTTTGTCCGCTCATAGGATTGGAATTCATGCCGTTGTTTGGATGGCCCACAGCTGGGGTGTGGGGGTAACTCTGGTGGGAGTGAGGGAAAGGGGAGCCATTGTGTGGATAGGATGGGTTCATGACAGGATAATGAGTGGCGGCCGGAAATGAATGCACAAGGGCCGAACGAGGATCGGGAGCTCCTCTCTTCGATGAGGATCTTTGCGGTTCTTCGCGCGCGCGAGAGAGAAGGGAAGGTCGGGATGCTAAGTTTAAGGGAGGATGAGAGATCAAAGTAAGAGGAACGATGCGATCGGAGTGAGTCAGCACGTACGGAGGTCCGGGGATGGAAGATGAGATGGAGTAGCGGCAGTAGCAGTAGGCTGCTTAGTGGGGCGTTTCTTGGGCTTGTCAGCAGGACGGGAAGGCGGTGGCTGACCTGTCCGCGCGTCTCCTTCAGGGTTTGTTCCATATTCTGGTTCCATAGTCCAGACACACAGCCTCAGCTACAGACGCCTAGCAGATTAAGCAAGCTGTGACCAAAGTCAAGGTACGGGCACTGAGTCCGAGCGAGACAGAACCCGGGTGAAGCACCTTATGTAAGTACACTTCACGGAACAGAGTGGGTCCGATTGGGGTGAGATAAAAAGGGGGTTTACGAGACAATGGTATCAGCCTTGCCTTGTATGCGCGATGTCTCAATGGGCGAGGAATGATGGGAGAGTGTGGAACAAGCTTCGACCCGGGCCTGACAAGAATATACCCGTCAAGAGGACCGCGCTGGTTCATACTATGTACATCATGATGGTGGCGGCGGCAGGAGCGGCCCCCCTTTCATTTCAAGCGCCGTTTTAAAGTTTGGTCCCGCGGTTGCGAGAATACGCTGACGTCACCTGCATATACATGCTGAGCCAATTACTCGTCTCATTTCTACCGCCGGCAGTCAAACAAGAAGCCGCCGTCCGCAACATTTTAAAATTTACCAAAATGTCGATACCGACGCGCGGACTCTATCAAATAAGTCAACCTGACAGCTCTCCTAAAAAAAGGATATATGAATATGTGAAAATAAAATATCCCAACTACCCATCGTCCCTGGACGGTACGCATACAGACCCAAACTCTAACCTCAGGCACGTCCATAGGTATCACCCTCTTCCGCACCATAGTCCACGGCAAAATCAGCCCGATCCTCAAAACCAGGGTTTACCAAGCGCTTGTCATCAGTCGCCACGGCGTGGGGTTGCACCCAAGAATATCCGCCCGGGCGACACAGGACGTCGCCGAAATTTCCCGTCCAACTGGCGTGAGCAAAAGGGTTCGGAGGTGTCTCCCCAGGCTCAATCGACTTCTGTGCGGAGTTCCGAATCTACGTAACAGAAAGACCAATGTCAATAATTCCCTATATGTGTAAACTGGCGCAAGGTGGAGTGATGGGGATTGAAGGCGCCGAAAAGACAGGTGGAAACGAAAACTATGGCGCCATACCTGTTCTATCGTGGTCACGTTGAGGTAAAGGAGCTAAACCCGGCTGGTTAATATTTTCGGACAGGGCCGAAATTATTCGCACCGCTCACCCGCACATGGTACAACAGAAGCGCCCCCACTGGCCAGATGACCGTGATCGCAAGGCAGAAGGCGGTTGCACTTCCCGCGCCCTTGCCAAGAGCATGTCCCAAGTCGATCTGATCCTCCCGCGTCAACAGTGAGACATGTAAAGCCGACGTAACGATCACTAGGCACAGGGTAAGTGTCTAGAAACGTCCTACGAGTCAAACCGATGCCCTGAAGCATTAGCACATAAAAATATTTTTGACGCACGGTCACCAAGATGAGGGCAAAGAAATGAGTGTAATTACGGCGCCCCACACAGTTATTTACCCATTGACAGTGATGGTCGCATCCATCGACACAATTATCACACTGTGTAAACGTCAAATTATCGCTCAATCACCCTCGTTGGATAATAATGCGTACCATCCTGCAATGGCTCGACCGCGGAGGTCGGTATGTGCGGCAAGTTGTACAATACTTCACCCGTACCCTTACGACTGCTGTGAGTGATCGAAGCTGCTCACGAAATGAGGGCCTTACACTCCGGAACGGACTTGCAAATCACGAGGCAATGGGACACGGTCATCGCCGTCGGAGGGTGTCACGGACGGGTATGGTGGATCGGGGTCCAGATTTCGTGGGAGAATTCCAGGATCCTTGAAGGCCTGTCGAACGCACAGTGAAGACGGACGTAAAACCCAGGAAGCTGAAGACCTACCGTTGACAACATCAACGATATCGTCAAAAGACACATGTATGCACCAACCGCAGCGACGGCAGGGCTTTTGTTATGCCACCACCATACGCACGTTGTACCAAACCAGACTCCTGAAATCCCAAAGAGCAGCATGAGGGAACCTATAAACGCCCAAGGTTTATCACCGCCCATAAGTAAATGGCCTTGCAGGAACCAGCGGTTGGAAGAGGATATCCGCTCGTGATTTCGAACGTAACGAGCGGACTTTTCGTGCTTCATAGGGACAGAGGAAGGTGGGTATTCAGACTTGGCGGGGGGGTATGGTATGAAGATAGCTGACTGGTGCCGCAAGTCGAGGGGAGCAACGCCTGACGCCCTGTACTCCTCATCCGAATTTTCTTTTGTCTCAAAGGGTGTAGGTGGCCCATGGCTCGCGCTTGATGGAGGATTGGCCAACACCGGCGACTCCCTGGCACTTCCCGAGCCAGACAAGGATTTGCGAACCGACTCGAGGCTCAAGCCCTTCCGAAAGCGGTCAAAGCCGTCGCGCATGCGCGCGGCAGCACTGGCGCTTGTAGCGTTCCTTTCGACGACATTTCTGGCGAGAGATGGCCTAGACCGGTGAGTTGCAAGAGAACCTGAGCGAGAACGAACGATTCCACCGAGAGGTAATAGCGGTTCGCGACTGTGCTTCTGCTTTCTTGCAGGCTGCTGTGGTAATGCGTCCTGCATGGAGTTGCGTGATGTCCGGTCGCCGCTGATAGGATATGAGTCCGAAAACCCATCTGAGTCATATTGGACATCTTGCGTCAATGGCTGGAGTGGGTACGCAGAATTAGGAGTTTCGTGTGAAGGGGAGAGCGCGTTGGAGGAAGCGACGGAGGAACGACGGGACGTTGTATCGGAACCAGACAGAGGTGGTAGAATGGGACGAGATGGATGAAAGAATGGCGAAGGGGGGAGGATTCCAGGTGCGTGTGTAACGCTAAGAGGAACAGAAATCGAACCTGCAAACGTTCGGCGAGTCGGGGAGCTTGGGTCTCCAAGTGTGGTGAGAGTAGGACGGGGACGAGAGGCAGGTAGAGACAGCAGAGCCAGAGCGTGCGTGCCTAGCGGCGCTGCTACTGCGAGGGGTGGTGACGCTTTCAAATTTGGTTGAGAGACCAACACTTGATAATGAGGACGGGAGCTGTGAGGGGCGTTGAGAGACAGGGACCGTCGGCGTCGAAGGGGAGAATGGTAAGGAACGTTGAGAGGCCATGTTTCCGTGAAGTAAGGTAAACAGAGTGATGTATGTGCACAAGGTTGAGGCGCGTGAGCCTGTGAAGCTGTGAAGCGCGAATGTGGCCGACCGGGTTTCACCGGAAAGGTAAAAACAAGCTCGGCCGTCTATTATTGCACGCATGACATGCAGTATATACAAATTAAAAAATTAGAGAGGGGTAGGGTACCAGCAGTGATTGTACCAGTCCTTCGCATGCTCCACCGTGACCGAATGAACAGCTTCCCAAAACACGTCGTAAACGCTGCAATTCTCGGACTCGAGCTTCGCGTTGAGGCGATCACGATTCGTGCGTAGCCACTCTTTGATGGGCGCAAACGACAATTCGATCGGGTTGAGGTCTGGCGAATGTGACGGGATGTAGAGGAGGCGCGCGCCGTGTGCCTCGACCAAGTGGCGAATCCCGCCCACCCTGTGGATCTCCGCGTTGTCGAGGACGAGGACCGAGTTGGGAAGTGGAAACTTGTTCATGCGGGGTAGAAGGCCTTCGACGAAGCGACGGAAGTCGTTGCTGGTAATAGCGTTCTCGACGACTTCAAGATGGAGGACCCCATCCAGACAGATGGCAGGAAGTACGTTGTATTTTGTGTCCCGAAGAAAGAACTCGAAGCGAGGACCACGCTCGCCACCCATTGACCACGCATACGGCCGCCTCAGACTCAGTCGGTGGAAGTAGCTCTGGTCAGCGAAGACGAGTTGTTCCGGGCGGAAGTCGGCTGCAACGAGGGCCCTGAATTCTTTACGTTCTTGCTGACTCCGTGCAAGAGTGGCATGCGTGACCTGTCGTTGACGTTTTTGTGAGACACAGTGAGACCAAAAATTGATGACTCACTATTCTCATTGAATATCCTATCCCTTGAAGTGAACGCGCGACCGTCTGTACTGACGCGTCGACGCCACATACCTCGTAAAGCTCCGTCTTCAGCTCGGCCAGCGAGATGTCGACCCGGCGCTCAACGCAACCGCGGAGGAACTGTGCAGAGTGAGATGGAACCCAGGGCTGAGATGTTGCGTACGTACATTTCCTTCCATGGCACCGAGCATGCGCGGCTGACTCGAGTGGACTGGTCGCCGTGAAATGATCATGCCTCCAGCTTCGCGATGCGCACTGCGCATCCGCTTGAGCGACCGTTCACTAATCCCCGTAGATGCACGAATCTCTGAGTCGGGAATTCCCTGAAGGGACATCGATAGGGCCGTCTCTTTGAGCTCGGTGGAAATGTGCCGCCCGACCATCGTTGAGGTCGAGAAGGATGTTGAGATGGCACGCGACGCAGACGGGATTTAACTAGGGGTAATAGCGGAGAGACATGGACACGTACTTTAAGTGTAATAGGGTATTGTAATCTACCTTCGGGTAAAACTAGGGCAATGATGATTTGAAACCTTAAAAATACTGTATCCCATCCACTTGAATGAAGAGTTCACATAAATACGAGTAACAAGGGCCTAAAGTACTGGATCTTGCTGTAACAGAATACAGTACAGTCGGATACAGACAACTACAATAGTCACCTCCCTGCTTCTCTTTTTTGCCGCGATACAATCCATTGCCGAATGTACGTACTACTCATCTTGGCCTGCTTCAGAGCTTCTGCGTCTTCCACTTCCACCCGACTTGAACTGTGTGAAATCACGTCTATCACAAAGGTTTTTAACGATGGCAATCCCTTCTCCTCTCGGTACTTGTCCACTTTGTCACCAGAGGTGTGAGCATGGTGCGAACAAAGAGCTAGCGTAGTTGCCCACCTGCTTTCCCGCCGGACGCCGTTTCCTTGCTCACGACGAGAGCTTGGATGTTCGGATCCGCCCCTGTTGGCCCGTATACGTCCTGGATCGGAACGATGTCGTAGACAAGGCTAGGCTTAAAGAGTTCCATGAACTGGCGGACACCTCGTATTCGTTCGGGAAGGCTCTCCAGCACCTCCCTATTGTCCTTTTTTGTAAGGAGTGCGTCGTCTGCATAGTTGTTCGTTAGGCTGCATCCTTGTGAAGAATCGGAGACGTACCAGTCACCCCAATAATGACCTTCTCATCGGCGATCCACGCGGCCATACTGAGCAGTATTTTGTGTCCCGCGTGCAGGTGATCGAAGGTACCCCCGAGGGCGACAACGGGGTAGGTTGGTGGATCGGATCCTGGAAGGGTCGGAGAGCCGGGAATGGTTTCGCTGTCCATGACGTGGTCTCCAGGCTTGGACCATGCTGTCCGTAGGGATGAAACGGATTGCGGGAGAGGGACCGGTATACAGTCTAGCCAAGGTCAATGACTGCGGAGCAGTTGAGTCAGGAGGACGAGGCACACCGCCTTCGATTCTGATGACCACCTCAAAGTCCTTTCCAAAGTCCTCGCTAAGGTCCTCGTCGAATCCCCGCAAAAGGACGTCCACTTGGAGCAAGACCTTGTCCAGTTCTTGGGCCACCGCCGTGGCCTGCACGTAGGCGTAGGTGAGAAGTCTTTGAATGTCGTCCCAGCATTCCGTGTGCGAAACTCCGGCCGAGCTGTCGCTGTGGGCAGAACCAAAACTATTTCTCCGGCTTTGACACTCTTTCTCAGGACGACCCACGAGAGGTGAGCGTGGCCTACGACCAGTGTTGAAAAGCCGGGAGAAAAGGACGATAACGAGGCGTTCGCGGACACATCTGGCAGCGCCGGCTATAGCCGGTGCTAGAAAGCAGGGTGTGCTCAAATCATTGACGGTGGCAAGGAGGAGAGCATGCGAAGTCGTGGCATTGGGGAGGGGCATATCCTGTGCTTCCGGAGAGTGTGTTGGGGCTAGCCCCGCTTCACGACCTAAAGCCCTTTCTGAAGGCGACCTTATGTGACGATCGAGGGATCTGTGTGTCATGAAATAAACACGGACCACGGCGCTAAAGGCGGTTCGCTTCGGACGCACATAAAATTGCCCCGATTCCATTCCACTCCAATTACAATCAACATAAATAGTGTCGTTACATCGTCATGTCATTAATTCATTACGCTGCGAGTCACGTCCGCGTGCGAGGCGAAATCCGGCTCTGATGTAGGTCCTTCACATCAAAGAAAACATTAATTCCAAAAGCAATCCCCAAAAGGCATGATCCAGCTGTCGCAACGTTGTACGCGTTACACCTGATACGACAGTGAAATTGAATGAATGCCAGAGCTAAGCGAGTGGGTAATGAACCTACCATCCATCGAATCCCCCAGGCGGACATCTCTCCCGGATCAAAATCCACACAAACTCCACGGACCACAGTATGAGGCCAGCTGCGTCGTAAAATAGCATCCATTTGAGGTCTTTCCGAGCTTGCTTCCACTGCTCCTCCAGCGCTAATCCCTCAAATACACTCCGTCGTTTCGGCCGTTTACCTGGGCCCGACTGGCTGGACGAGGACATGTGTTCATCTGGATTTCCGTGTTCCTCATCAGTCCTGACTATCGCGGGGGCCGAACATTGTCGGGTCAACGATCAAGTTCACCTGAACAGTTGCCTTGCTCTTGCTTCCCTTTCTTCCCCCCTTCTTCTTCTTCTTGTCGCCTCGTAGCTCCTGAATGGGGAGCACTGCAAGGCCACCGGGACCAGCGCCAGTGACGTTCCGCTTTTTCCGGTTCCCACGAAAGCAAGGGCGAAGAAAGAAGAGGTAAAGACAGGATAGCGCCGTTAGGATGGATAAAGCATAGAGCGCGAACGTGTGAGGTTCGGATTGAGGTGGTGGAGGTTTGGGAGGTTTGATCCACTGCAACGTTACGGTAAGCATAGAAAGAAAGAACAAGGGGTAATAGCAACGCACAAGAGCAGCATATATTACCGCCACAGCAATTCCGACAGCTAAGAAGACCTCGATTGCTCTGATGGCTGTCCTCTTCCTTGGACCATCTGTGATGAGGCGACCCTTCTCATTCACACTGCCTATTGGTTCTTGCTTAACTGGGTCTGCCGCAGTTGAGCCAAACTCGTGCTGTAACATGCGAATGCGCTCTTGCTTAAGCTCGGGATCCAGAGGGGAATCGTAGTTCGGAGCATCAGAATCGGACCACGGAACAAAGTCCCGTGAAGACTGGCTAAGGGTCGCAGCATAGGCGTCGTATCTGTTCCCGATTTGACCAGCGGTAGGATGTGCGGGGTCAAAGAAAGACGCCCGAGAAGGTTCGTGTGACTGCCCAATCGGTGACCATTTCTTCTCCTTAGCGTACCACCCATGAGACCAGGAGGGAAAGTGCGTGATATCAATCTCCGAGGTTGAAGTGACATCGTGGGAAGAACCCGCGTTCGGGGGAGGGCGTAGTGGCTCGTATGAATATGGTACACCACCCGAGAGATCGTAGACGGAAGTCCGTGCAGGAGACTGTACCGAGGGAGTAAATAACCTATGGCCAATATCTCGGCGGGGTGGTGTGCTGTGGGAATGTGAAGTCGGGGTACCACGAGAGGAAACGAGTGATGGTGGTTGTGAAGAGGTCTGACTAGCGAGTGAAAAAGATCTCGTAGGCGGAGGTGGAGGAGATGAGAGATAGTCCTCGTACGGGTCGTACGGATTTCGATTCAAAGTGCGAGCATAATCAGCCAGGTCAAATGCCTCGATGGAAGGATCTGAGACCTCATGCCTCTGATGCTGATGGACACTGAGGTAACGTAACGACGGAACAGGATCTCTGGGGTCGGGGGACCATGGACGAGGGCGAGGACGTGAAGGCGGGTGGGATTCCTCGGAGCTGTAGATTGTTGAATACATTGGTCGTTAAAGTGGTCATAAAAACATCAAAACATGGCAAAGATGAGGTGGAAGTGGAAAGGTTTCGTCAAGAGGGGAATACTAGGAAGACACGTGATGGTCAGACTACGGCCTCGAGCCACGCTACAAGACCGTCAATGTTAATCTGCCTCTTTTCGTCCGATAAGTCGACCGTCTCTCCAGCGCTTACCCAAGTCCCCATAAATTCGATATCTCCCCCTTCCCACTCAGAGAATTTAAACGACTCCCCCGGGGCACCGTTGCAGTCTAGGCCCCCCAATTCAGAATTATCCTCGCCCTCATGCTCCAAGTTCGTCGATGGTCACGCTTCCGGTGTGCGATCGTCGCCGTTTTTCGAGCTCGCGCTCTAAGATAGCGCGCACTCGGTTGATTGCGAGCTGTTCCAAAGATGAAGTCGTTGAAACACTCCCTGTCTTGAGCAGGTCACATTTGTGAGCTAGTATGACTATAGCAGGAGGGTCTTGTGACGGCGGGATTGTGGAAACAGCATGCAGAACCCAATGTAGGTGTCTAAGGTCGTAGAGTCAGTATACAGCAAAAAGAACTTGCAAATGTTCAAGCGTACTCTGCTACGGACGGGCCATTGCGGGAAATATCGCTAGAGTCTACGACAAAGACGATAGCTTTTGCGTCGGGTAGATGCTCACGGAACTCCGCGCGGAGGCGGGGATGCCCAGGAACATCCACCAATGTAACGGCCTTCTTATTCAACGAAGTAGGCACACGTATTGGTTTGGAGTGACGTCTGGCTGGGAAACGTCTGGCCGAACGCCAGCTAGAACGTATACCTGAGTCAGGGCTATCGCTACGAAGTTACCATCACACGCACCGTTGAGAGAATAGCAGTTTTCCCTGCATCTGGCGCTTCCTACAAATACGATGCTGTTGGCACGGGACTGTGACCGACGTCGAATCAAGTAAAGCACGACTGTTGCAACATAAGTGACTGGTGGGTATTTCCACTAAGCTACTCACACGCAAGAAGGACGGCTGCAAGAAAAGATATTGCCAATAGCTTGGGTTCCACTGATGGTTTCATGGCTGTATGGGAGACCTTGACCCAAGGCCCAAAATGCGAGTGGTCCAGCAAGAAATTTCGCATTATATAATCATCCATGCACAGTGGAAGCGCCGGTCACATCCCGGCAGCTGCACGATGGCAGTCGCAGCGGCCGACGAAGAGATCATCCACCCTCCTAGCAAAAGAATTCGCTCTTCTGCTGAAAAGACTGGGGCTTTTACGCGTGCCGATACACCTCCAAAGTCACTTGACTCTCAACGTTTATTTGCGCCATTTCGCGCACTCGGTATCATAACAAATGGAGTGCCATTTGCTCTTCAGCTAAGAGCAGTCAAGGGCTCAGCTGAGGGCCCTCGTGTGCATATCTTGACATGCTTAGGAAATTCATGGGCTTTGTGGGAAGGCGAGAAGATGACCCTTCTGTTCGTCGGTGAGCAAGCATCGCTGTTTCCCACTCCTTTTCGTGGTATTCAATAGTAAAGCGCTTCTGTAGGATCGGAGACGCAAGATCCGATTACGGGTATGGCGTTTGATGGCGACTTTGTATGGGCCTCTTCTGGTCCACATGTTCTCAAATACAGCAGAGGGAAGGAGGTGTGTGCAGTTTCGAGTAGTTAACGCTCACTACCTTAATCTCTCCGGAAGGTTGGTAGGCTGACGAACCTTCTGGGGACTCTGATAACTTCACCACTCGTCTTTGGCTCTCACCTTCTTGCTCTTACCGATGACGGTCGAAATCTGCTTGCTTGGGACATCTCAGAGCAAGGTGAGCATCTGAGCGGAACTATATGTTTTAAGCAGCGCCGAACGCCCACAAAGAACTACATAGCCAGATTCATTTCGAGCCAGGCTTTGTCGCTGTACGCCTTTTTCACCCCGCCACCTATTTGAACAAAGTCCTCGTTGGAGGCAACGACGGAAGTTTGCAACTGTGGAACATTCGTACTCGGTGCGTACCGCCGTGTATTTATTGAAGTAACCCGAATAACTGTGTCCCAGGTCTTGCATACACAAAATTCCTTTTGTTCAACTCTCAGAATCTTCATCACCATCTTCCGTAACTGCGTTGGCCCAGTCTCCTGCAATTGACGTAGTAGGCATTGGCTTTGCATCCGGAGAGGTCTCGATATACGACATACGTGCTGATGAAAAACTAATGCGGATTATCATGCGGGAAGGCCCGGTGCGGGCACTCGCTTTTCGGGGTGGTACGAGAAGCTCTACTTCCATAAGTATTTGAAAGTATGAATTTATTTTGCTAGATGGACCCCCTACCCTTGCTTCAGCCTCAGAAACGGGCCACATCTCACTCTGGGATTTAGGCTCTGGTGGGCGCTTGCTCCATACAGTACGAGGTGCTCACGATAGCAGTATATCCGCTCTGGAGTGGATTTCCGGCCAGCCACTGCTCATCAGTTCGGGGGATGATAATAGCGTCAAGGTTCGCCTTGAGATAGGACACGTCGCGTATCTCGCTGATATTTTACAAGCAATGGCATTTCGACTCGCCGACGTCGCCGCCGCGTCTTTTGAAATTTCGATCGGGCCACCAAGTACCTCCGCATCTCATTCGATACTATGGTGAAGATGGAAAACAGCTGCTTACAGCATCGAGGGACCGCAGTCTTCGATATACGTCCGTCGTGCGTGACTCGCGGTCGTTTGAGTTATCCCAGGGTCTGCCCATTTTTTCCATGAGGTATTCCCACAATAACCCGTACCTCTCAGGGTCTTTAAGCAAGAAAGCATCTACAATATCTGTGCCACTTGCTTCACTCAAGCACTCCTCCGTCACAGCGCTGTCGTTCTCGACTACAAGATACAAGGATTGGGATGATATTCTAACGGCACACTCCGACGAGACCCATGCTAGAACATGGAGCATGCTGAACAAAAGACTAGGCAAGCACGCGCTTGGGGTCGTTGAGAACGGCAAACCAAGAACTGTCGGGACGATGAAGGCAAGCCCTTGGCGACATTCTTTCTCGTCTCGTGCTGAACACCGAGATAGGCTGTCTGTGTTTCTGCATGTGGTAATTTCGGATTGGCCGGTTCCTCCACAGGTGTCATATACATGTGGAACATGCAATCCGGTGCCCGCCGTAAGTCGTTCAGCCTCGGGCCTCGTCCAGAAGGCATTTATACGAAGTATCGACCTCCACCTGGGAAACAAAAGAGCGAAGAGCGCAGCGTCACCGGCCTCGTCACGGATTCACTGAACCGTGTAGTGATTGTTAGCACTCTCGATGGAACTGTCAACGTGGGTGCTCACCTTATGATCCTACAAGTGGTCATGTACTTCTTCTGCAATTAGTTTTTTGATTTTCACACTGCAAAATTGGTACATGTGCTCATCATACCAGCCGCCGTAGTCTCCATCGCCCTCCAGCGAGACAGCGGCCTCCTTGCGGTCACATGTGACGATCTCGTTGTGCGTCTCGTGGATATTGAAACTCGCAGGATAGTCCGTGAGTTCGGTGGATTTTGGTGGACGCGTCCTAGACCTCGTGGGTTCACCGATACTCGACCCATTGCCCCAGTCTCGATGACAGCGCACGTAGACGTTCTCTTCTGACTCGCGGTGGCTCATCACGACATCACTCGATTCAATTATTCGAACATTTGATATTCCTTCTGGTCGCCTGATCGATGCTTTCCGGACTGCAAGTATCGCCACCAGTGTATCATTCTCACCTACTGGCGATTTTTGGCGACTGCACACGTTGACGGCGTCGGCGTGTATCTTTGGCACGTCCATTCCGCTGTGCGATTGGTATAGTCTGATGACACCGCCGTAGGGCGAATCGAGCCCAGTACACAGACATCTCGTTCCGTAGCATCACTGAAGAAGATTTGGAGCGTGTTAACTTACCATCAGTGGGTGGCGCTGCCGAAGATGAAGGTTTGTCCACAAACACGTCGTAGTTGCCCATAATTAATATTTCCTTCCAGCATTGAGACATTTGTCCAGTCTCACTGTGCATGACCAGCCTCAAGACATCTTTGGCTCTGTGTCAGACGTGGACGGTGAAGTCGTCACACTTACGTTGCTACCACGATCAAGGTGGCAGACACTCTTGAATCTCGACGTGATCCAAGTAAGCACTTCCTGTCTTTCCCTCTTTTTTACATATCTCAATTTCTTTTGCATAGTCAGCGCCGAAACAAGCCAAAAGAGCCCCCAAAAGCTCCGGAGAAAGCACCCTTTTTCCTGCCCACACTTCCAGGTGTTGAAACGCGGTTCGTGGTTCAAGAAAAAGGACAGGAAAAGACGCCGACGCGGAGATCAGAGAAAGCCGCCGCAAATGTGAAAAGTGTCTTTTCTGAAAAACTATCGCAGGAACCAAAGGAGGGAATTTGTAGGCGTCACGTCTGCCTACCCATGACGATCGTAGACTTATGAACCCCGCAGACGAGACGTTCTTTGCTTTTGCCAAATCGCTCTCCCCCGCCGCAGTTGATTTAGAAATTCGCTCTTTGGTGACAGTTCAAGACTTGGGGATCTTTTTGAACGCCCTTTCACAGCGCCTCAAATCCCGCCGTGATTTTGAAGCTGTCCAAACGTATCTCAATTTATTTCTGCGCGTACACGGAGAGATCCTCGTCCAAAATGCCGAGCTACGAAACGACCTGGAGGCTCTGTTGTTACTACAAAGGCAAGAGAGTAGTCGTTTACTAGATTCCATGTCCTCGTGTTTGGGTACATTGGCCTTTGTTCGGGATACGATCTGATGATGTAATCCAATCGGGATAACCCGAGTTTTTGTACCCGCCGTTCGTTACTGTTAAGGTCATCATGGAACAATCCACACCTCTTACGGTGGCCACTGGGACAATAGCTTCATGCAAGTTCGTCTTCCCCGTCTCGCAGGATAACCGCATCACTGCTCATCTTGTCTCCTGCAGCCGTCGTCGGCGCATTCGTTGCCGGCACCTATGCTTTAGCTAAACGAAGAGGACAAGCCGTTGCCAGCATATATGCCGCGTCAGCTGCCCTTAATTGCGGTATCGCTGGGGCTACGTTTTTCAGTGAGTCAGTAGCGTTCTTACTATTCCACTATATCTCACATTCCTGTAGGTGTTAGGGGATATGTTGTTGTGCCCCTTCTAAACCAAGCCCTGCGAGCGAGACTTCATGAGCAGGGTGGCCTACGAGGGACACCAGCCTCGATAGAGACTTCTTCGAATAGTGCCGTCACATGGGGGGCCATGAGGTTACACCACACCCTCGACTCCGCTTTAAGCGGGGGGTTCACGGGTGGAATGTGGAATATATGGAGACGTACGTGCCATTCGACTTGTTCGTAGCCCCCGGCAGGACCCGACGTATCGTTTCAAGGTGGCACACGCGGCGCATTATCGGGGATGATGTTCGGATCCGTCTCCTGCGCCGTTGGACAGTTGCTGTACAACGAGCTTGGCGTTCAACGCGTGAAATTCGTCTCCCGGACAAGTCTCGCTGCCTCCCCTCGACCACCGTTGCCAAGTGCCTCCAGGGTCACTGAGCCTCTTGCGCCCAAAGAACCTCTGTTCGATAGAGTGATCCATGCCATCGGCTTGAAAAAGCTTTCTGACGAAGAGTATCTGGCCCAAATGAGAGCGGAACGTGCCACGTACCTACAGAGAATCGCCGAGTTGGAAGCGAAATTACAAGCAGACAAGGATTCGTAGCACCCATAGTAAACGTGGTGGTAGCGATACAGGTTAAATACACACTATAATCCAAGATCACACCGCTTTGCAGCTGCGCACTTCTGCGGCTCCTTTCCCGTCCATCCGGAATCCTCCAACGGCGATGTTGTCGCCGTGAATAGCCAATGCGTTGACCTTTGAAACCATCTCTGTCTGCGCAATTGGAAACGATTCAATTCTCCAATCTCCTACGTCACCCTCGATGCGCATTAAGTGTCCAGATATGTTACCAAGCAGGGTGCTCGTAACAATCGTTGTGGGGTTCAAGAAGGCTCTAGATACGCGCGGGGTGAATGGACTTGGGCGTGCTGGTAGGGAGTAAGCTTACAAGGCGACAACAGGGCCGTCAGCAATCTTCTTGGACAAGCCCATATCTTCACGCAAGCCTCCCCACTTGCGGGTCTTTTTTACGGAGACCCTCTTGTCGCCGCCTAGGCCAATCCATATTTGGCCGTCTGCGGTGCCTGCAGCGAACGGTGCCTGTGGACGAAACGGAGAGGCAGAGGATGAACGGGGGAGATAATGACACGGCGGACGTCTGCGGTAATGAGGCTATGGGAAGGTGACCCTCAATATGCGGCTGGTTTACAAGAAACTACGTACCGAATTCCCGCCTTGAAAGTAGAGTGCTTTGTCTGAAGTCGAAGTGGAGCAAGGCAGAATCATAGCCCCCACTGACGACCTCACTCGGACGGTCAGGTATAAAACTTGCAGTTGCACAAATCTAAAGGGTCAACGGCATCAACGCTTTGATGATGCATAGAGATGTCGAGACTCACGCTCGTATGCTGTGTCTTCATCCTCCGAACGCTGTTTGTTAATAGGTCAACTACACCCACAACCCCACTATCCAGGGTGAATGCGAGACTCTTCTGGTTCTCACTAACAGATATCTGAGAGTAAGTTCTCAGACGAACCGGGTGAAAGCTCTACTATATCACATACCCCGTTCACTGCATCCCCCTTGTTGTCGCCTAGTTGTACGGTGACCAACGCATTTTTCGGATGACTGAATGAGTTCTCGAGTGTTCAGATTGAATAATTTTACCTGAGATGGGTCAGCGAGTGCTACGATGTTCCTCAAAGCACTGACAGAACTTCCACAGGCCACCCACAAATCGCCGAAACCACCCGACCTTGGCGCCATGACAGCGATGGATGAGACCTCAGAGCCAAGTCCTCGAATAGCTTTGACAACTCTAGTGTCTGGTAGGCGATAGAGCCGAATACTCCCGTCATCTTCCAAGGTCAGACGTAGCCTGTTCTGCACGAACGCGACAGCTCTTACCAGATCCTAAGATCAACGTTTCATTTTGTGTATACTCCAATGACGATACGTGTGCTGGTATAAACAAGGTGTGTTGTAGAGCGTACGCGGGGACTTGTGTCACAAGACTCATGACGGTTATTTTTAATCTGATAAATGCCGTAGTGCTGCCGACTGGGCCACGGAGCATTTGCCTCTGCAGACAGCCACCATGGTAGTCAACTCCCCCACCAAGCATGCCCCAACCTCGCTGGAAGATTTGAAGTCACTCCTGGCACCTGATAACAAGGTTAAAGTCGCAGGTTGCGTAGTTAAGAGTATGCTACTGTCCAGATTTCAATTAATCACCTATATCGCGCAGGTTTCGATGGTAGGTCCCACGTTTGGGGAGATTTTCTGGCCGATTAGCGATATCTGATTCCGGCCAGTGGATGGAGTCTTACGCGGGAAATTCATGGTGCGCCCGCCCATAAGCTCACATGGTCGTTGTTGATGGTCGGGTGTTGTCCAGTCAAAGGAGAAGTTCTTGAGTGCAGCATCCTCTGATGGTTTTGGGTTCTGCAGCGTAATTTTGTGTGTCTTCTCTTCTCGTTTCAATTACAGAGTATTCACCAGTAGCCCAGCGGTTGGGATATTGCATGATGCCGTGTATTCAAGAGAGCTTCTTATCTCCAACTCGGCAAACTGGTTATCGTGACCTCATCGCGTCCATCGATCTGTCCACGTACCGCAGGATCCCCTGGGAGGACAACGTCCCATTTTTCTTGGTCTCGTTCTTGGATCCCGAAACGAGGGCTCCCGTCAGTGTCTGCCCACGCGGTGTGTTGAAGAGGGTTCTGAGTAAAGGGGAACAATACGGGTGGCAATGTCTTGCGGGGGTCGAGTTTGAAGTACGTTACTACCATTGAATTCGGAACACAATTACCCGACTGACGTTTGACGCAGTATTTTCAATTCAAAGGTAACTCTGGCGAATCTTGTGCGGGTGGTAGCTGAGTCACGTCCTCAGAGACACCGCATAGCCTTGTTGAGAAGAAGTTCAGTGACTTGCAGCCTCTGACCCCAGGGAGTAAGTGTCTTCAATCTTCGACGCGGAAGTTTCACTAAGCGTATAACAGTGCACGGTTATTCGCTGCTCCGAACACAACTAAACAATGATTACTTTCATGACATATTTAACGAAGCGGATAAATTCGACATCGACATCGAAGGCCACCGTACGCATTTGACTGCATAGTCACTTCCTGTGTGTGACGTCATATCGGACAGACACGGAGACCGGTCCAGGAGTCTTCGAGACGGCACTCGCTTACAATACGGCACTCCGTATGGCAGACAATGCGTTGCTATTTAAGTATCTCGTCAAGAGCTTAGGGATGAAGTATGGTATCACCCCAAGTTTCATGGCAAAGCCTTGGGGGAACGTAAGTATATCTTTTCGAGTGGTCGATCACAACACTTATGCTACCGTCCATGTTTTGTTCAGTTACCCGGATGTAGTGGGTTTGTGCAAAATTGCGTGGTTCTTCACCCACGACTAGCTAACAGCAAAATTTGCGCCCTGAAGCCACATTCACGTATCCATCCGTGATAACAACGGGGACAACGTCTTTGCTGTCAAACCTGAAGAACTCAAGGGAGGACGAGAAGGGGCCGCCTACGATGAGCTCAAATATATTAGTCAGAGTGCCGAGTACTTCCTTGCTGGTGTATTACATGGTTTGACTGATGGTAAGTCCATCGTAGCTCAAGGGGTTGACGTGACGCTGAGCCATTCAAAGTTATGCCCGCCGTGAGCCCTGCCCCCATAAAAGCGTTCGCTGTAAGACCTAACTCCATGACAGCTCGTACCAACTATCAATGGTTATAAGCGGCTTAGTGGCGGTGAGGCATTTTGGGCACCTAATGCCGTGACATTTGGCTACGATTCCCGCGCCGCCTCGGTCAGGGTCATATCTCCTCCCTCAGTCCCACCAGCAGCTACGCGTTTCGAGATCCGCGTCACAGGCGCAGATGTGAATCCCTTCTTCGCATTGAGTGCGATTCTTGGACTCGGTATCAGGGGCATCGAGAAGAAGCTGGCGTTGCCTGTCGCGCCGGTCTCAAGTTTGAGCCTTGAGGATAAGAAGGCTGGCAAGGTGCGCACACCCTTAAACTGAAATCGATGAAGTGTATTCAACCCTCACTGTGATTGAAAAAGATTCCCATGTTGCCGCTATCATTGGAAGCGGCGACCTGCGAAGATGGTTCAACCGGACAGCGTTGCGCGCGAGATTTTTGGCGACGACTTTGTGGATCATTTCTGTGGTACAAGGGAACACGAAATCAAGCTTTGGAACGAGGCGGTTACCAGTTGGGAAGGTCAGTGTTCGAAGTCTAACATTTCGATCAATCCTCCACGTCGGAACTCATACCTATGTATATCTAGTGGAGCGCTACTTGGAGCTAGCCTAGAGCACATCCCTAATGTGATCCTAGAAAGTGTATGATATCTAAACTGGAAATCCTGCCCAGCTTCAAAGTCCGGAAATCGTTGTAATATCGACTATGCGACGGGTGCCTCGACCGCGTTGGCTGTTCCCAAACCGACGACGGCCGGTTCGTTTACAGGAGGGATGTTGGCAATCGCGTTGAGATCCGAAGCAGCTTGGTACAGTGGGAACTTCTTCTTTGGTCTCCGTCACGCGTCTGACAGTTTGGAACCACTTAAGGAAGTGTGGGACGTCCTGAAAAACCCATGTAGCTAGTACCCCTTCTGAGATAGCGTGAAATGCTCACCGCGGAGATAGTACTTGCCATCGTGTTCTCTACGAGAAAGGCAGGGTATGCGGCCGCCTGGGCTGCTGGAGGTAGCCATGCGCCATTCCGTCTTCCCACTAGGAAGCTCCGTGAGACATTCAACGCTGACATAGCGGCCCTTGACACCCCTCTCTTCGAGCTTGGCCAGGTCGGGTTCGCTAGTTAAGTCTATGGGAATGGATATGAATAGACTGCCAGAGTTGTGAGGTAGGA
Organism: Lactarius hatsudake; assembly: GCA_024734325.1. NCBI lineage: Eukaryota > Fungi > Basidiomycota > Agaricomycetes > Russulales > Russulaceae > Lactarius > Lactarius hatsudake. The sequence goes on along the minus strand of JANSJP010000004.1, from coordinate 647,729 downwards.
CATGGCAGCGCGACTGAAATTGACGCACCCTGTCCGGGGACTGCTCGGTTCATAGTGCGTGACTTGCAAAACGGTGAACACGCGAGGCGAAACACCGAAGGACGGAAATTCGTAATATGACGACCATATTTCTTGCGTCGCGGAAAGCTTCTTGACCAACGTCGCTTTCTTCACGACGTCGATGTACCTGTCGTAACTCGTCGTTCGTCGTGATCACTTCCGCTGAGAGGGACCGACGTACTCTTTCTCATTCTCAGAATGATCGATCCCAATCTTGCTCCAGAATTCGTCGAACGTTGCCTCGGCCGCGGTATGCTCACTGACCCTGCAGTGCCAAGACGCGCCGTCGCCGGGACCCTTCGGTTTGGAATAGGTTCGGACAGTGTTCTTCTGGTACGCCTTGCCCTTCTTCCAGCCTTTGGAAGCCTCGAGCACCTCACGCGCCGCCGCGACGACTTGCTCATCCGAGGGTAACTCTGTTTCGGTAAATACGCATAATCCAAGGCACTCAGACCGATATTGGACAGACCGTCGTGTCGAAGCTCGCGCTCTATAGTCAGCTTGAAGCTAGAGGACATCGTAGTAAGGAAGTGGAACAAGTAACCTTGAGGACCATCACGGGTGACAGCCCGTGGAAACAACACAAAATTCCGGAGCTCTCCGGGAAGAGAAGAGTGATAATCAATGTTTGTGAACGAGAACAGGTAGTGATGGATATCGGTGCTACACGACACGGAAGGTCACAGTCATGCGTGGGACGTCGATGTGCTCATCACAGATGAGTCGAGAGATGCATTCAGGTTCACAAGCCCAAAGAAACGACTGCGACCAACTGTCTGTTCGTCTCGAGGTAACTTCTCGCCCCGACTAAGGACAATACCAACGAATTTGCGCTCCCCCCGCATCCACTTCTCCTTGTAGAAACGAACGTAACCGGGGACCGTCGCATATAGCGTATGATCACGACCCATTTTCACCTAGATAGACATTTAGGTTCACCCAAAGTCTAGTGGAGAGTGGTGGGAGAAATATGCACATGCTGACCGGGGTGAAACTGCGTTCCACGCTGACGCACGATGATGTTCCCAGGAATCACGTACTGGTCTGTGTGGCCGAGAGAGGCTAAGTACGTCGCCTAGGGAGGGAAAGGCGACACACCTGAGAACTTTTTAACGCCAAGGCGCTTGCCTGGTGAGCCACCATGATTGCGTACAGAGCCTCCGGCACGCTTTGTCGCAGTACGGATGGATCCTGCCAAAGATGAGATAATAAAAACAGCAGAATAAAAGGAGAATTAACCTAGGATAGAAAAAGGAGAGTGTACCGAGTCTGAAAGGCGTAGAAATGATAAAAAGGACATTAAATGGGAGCGTGGTGGCAATGTCCAGTCTAGTCAGGGGATGGGAGAGGGGTCTGGATTGGAAGGAGCGCTCGTCAAGTGACCCCTCCATCCTTTCTTTCTCTCTTTCCACATCTCTCATCCACACTCACAATGGTTCTTCTCGTCACCTCTGATAACGAACAGTTTGTTGTCGACAAGGACGTTGCCGAACGTTCCGTACTGATCAAAAATATGCTCGAAGGTAGTCCGAATTTCCCGTTTACAGCCTGCCCACCACCCTGACACGCGACCTTTAGATGTCGGGGAGAGTGACCAGCCGATACCGTTGCCAAATGTCTCATCAAGCGTTTTGAAGAAGGTAAGCGTGCTGCCTGCCCGGATGTTGGCCTTTTTCGACCGACTACACCTGTTTTACGCAGGTCCTCGAATACTGCGAGCATCACCGAGGGGAACGACTTCCTACCACAGACTCCGAGTCACAGGACGAGACTCGCAAGCGCACCACCGATATCAGCGAGTGGGATCAGAAATTCATCGCGGTCGACCAGGAGATGCTCTTCGAGATCATCTTAGCCGCAAACTATCTCGACATCAAGCCACTCCTGTCAGTGCTTAGAGTTGGTCAACCCTGGTGGCATTCCTTAATTTTAAATTTTTTTTGACAGTGACGTGGGCTGCAAGACCGTCGCCAACATGATCAAGGGCAAGACGCCCGAGGAGATCAGGAAACTCTTCAACATAGTAAATGACTTCACCCCCGAGGAGGAGGTAAGAAATAAATGCGCATCCAGTCCTTCGGTTTGCTAATAATTGCGTTATAGGCTCAGATCAAGAAGGAGAACGTGAGTTCTTTTTGCTCCTCCGCTCTCTCGTATTTCTTACGTTTTGGTTTTCGTGTGCGTTTCCCTTCTTTGGCATTAGGAATGGGCGGAGGATCGCTAGATGTCTCGAGCGGAGAGCCGTCTTCACTGTGGTTTTCTATACTGTTTTCTATACGCCGGTATCTACAGTTGTCTGCACATCGTCTCATGCCTCATGCGACCGGCAAAATAATAACTGCTGTATACATACAATTCAGTCCTGGGCACGCCACGTGCACGAGCGCGAGTGAGCACAGCCTCGGAGTGGCCATGTTGACTCTCGTTATGTATCTGCATCTGCATGTCCCGCATTCCTGAACTCCCTGGAAATATTGTCCCCAAAAATTCAGAGCAGGATACGTGGCTCCGCAACCATGTCGCCACGCTCTGTGGTCTAAACCACGACCGGTCTGTCGCTCATTGCCTCCGTTCCGAGACCGGAACACCGCTCAAGTGACCCTTCAGGTTTCCGGGAAGTCAACCCGTTAGCTTCAGCACTAAAGACCTCGAGAGACTAGTGCAGGAGGAGTGAGTGCCACCTTACTGCTCTCGTATCCGACTGACTGTTCTTGTAGCTACTGGGTCTGCGAAAAGTCGGATGGCATCAGAGTCCTGCTTGTCGTCCTCACCAACCTTGAAACGAGCGAGCAGATTGTTTACATCGTACGCCCATAAAGTCTCCTCACCCCCCCTTCTTCTGCTCACACATTCTGCTGTAGGTCGACCGGCACAACATATACAGAGAAATCTCTGGCCTGTTCTTTCCGCATTACGAGCACCCGGAACGACCTCTTCGGAGCACCGTACTCGACGCGGAACTCGTTATTGATGTCGATCCTCGGACAAAACGCGTATGTCGTCTTTTCCGAACTTATTCACATGCGTTGGAATTAAGAGCCGTCATTGTCGGTAGGAAACCTTACGTCTTCTTTGCTTCGACTGCCTTGTCGTGGACAATCAAAACGTCATGTCCAAGACACTCGACAAGAGATATTATGTATGCGGTCCTTTCCTCGCGGAGAAAATAATGTTCTTGACGTACGCTGCCTGCAGAGATTGAAGGAATATGTCTCCAAACCGTACGCGAAAATGCTCCGTGACCATCCGCACATGGTAGAGAGCCAACCTTTTGAGTAAGTTTGATTCGCTAATAAGCTGTCTTTGAAACACGCCAATTCTCTCATAGTATTCAGGTCAAGGAGGTCAACTTCTCGTATTCGATCGACAAAGTCTTCCTCGACATACCGAATCTCCAGCATGGCAATGATGGCTTAATCTACACTTCGGTGTCGACGCCATATGTTCCCGGGACAGATCGGAATATGTTTGTTGTCGACTTTACATTGACACATACCATCCGAGCCTGACATTCTGACAGACTCAAGTGGAAGCCCCCTTCCGAAAATTCCATCGACTTCAAGCTCATCTTACGTTTCCCACCGCTTGCTGGTTCACCGACTCAACCAGACATGCACGCAAAGCCAATCTTTGCTCTGCACGTCTGGTGTGGAGGAGAGGGTGCCAAAGCCACATACGAACCCTGGGACACGATGCACGTGAATGACGATGAGTGGGAAAGGTGTGTCGCGAGCCACCTTTTACAAACCTGCACTCACTCTCCCTCAGTTTAAAAGCCAGCGGCGAACAAATCGACGACCGCATCGTCGAAGTACATTGGGACACCGCTGGCGAACGTTGGCGGATGATGCGCTTTCGTGATGACAAGCCACAAGGCAATCACCGCTCTGTTGTGGAGAACATCGTCCAAAGCATCGCCGATGGCGTTGAGAAGGATACTGTGAGTGCCCCTCCCGCGAGCCGTGCACGGCCCAGTGCAGCCGGCGCTGATCGCTATGCATTCCATCAGCTACTCGCCCGTTCTGTGGCAATAAAAAACGCATGGAAGACCCGACATGGCCAGCCACAGCCGCCACCTCAGAAGAGTAACGGGCCACCGCCGCCGTCTTTTCCGACATCTAACACTCAGCCTCGAGTCTTCCCTAAAGGAGACTTGTCCCCTTTACCGCTACGGTATGGCCCTCTAGCACAATCGCGTTGGAGCAAAGTATCCGGACCGATGATTGTAGCGGGGATGTCACGTTGAAGAAACCCCAAGCGCCACCTCTTTCTCCCCTTGATCTCGCGTTCACCATCCTTAGAAGGTGCAACTATAGTAACTTACTTAGATTCAATATGTAATATGATACGATTCCGTAAACACGGCGATGGGTGCCGTTCGATAAGACCGCATCTCCTTCTAAGACCGATATTTATGAGCGGGTACTGAGCTGTCAAGAAAAAAGGCACGCTTTTGCACGATAACATGATAATTGTTGCTAGGGAAGAACGTCACAACGAAACACAGCGGAGGCGAATTAACAAAACGTGATGGACGAGAGGCATGTAATAGAGGAATGGATGCGTGTGTCTAATGCGTACAGACAGATGCCGCATAGTAACCAATGGCAGGGACTGCTGTCATTAGCAAGAATGAATGGATGGAATGCGGAGAAGCAGAGAACGAGGACAATGGTTCTTCGGGGAGGGGTGGAGGAAAGTGGGTATCAAAATGCGATATACGATCGCGCATCGTATACAGGTCATAAAGTGCTAGCACCACGGTCGTCTGCGACCAATCAAAACCTTGAGATTACAAGTAAATTGTGGTAGATGGAGTGCGTAGATGAACGAAGAGTGTGCGAAGAACAACGACCTTTGCCATATGTTCAGAGAAGGACGGGAGCAGCCACAGACTTCTCGAAGTGAGAATCAAGACGCCGAAGACACGCCGGTCCGTAGCGCTGTTCCGATGTGTTTTTTTTTCGGGGGGGGATGTAGAGGATACTCAAAGAAAAACAAGATATTATGGATGGATGATGAGAGAGGTAGCTCTGGATGAATGATGTGGTGTCTTCAAGCAAAGAGGTCGTGACAAATCAAGGGCGCTGTCGGCCAAGATTGGGTCCTCCTCCGGGTCGCCAATTTCAGGGGCGATGTATTTTGGGACAAAGGGGAGAGCGCCGAGAGACGCCAAGCGTATGTGAAAGAGAGGGATCCCTGGCCCAGGGTCCGCGAAGCCCATGTCCCCAAAGGATAGACGTTCGAGGGGAGGAGTGCGCAGTACGTCTGGTGTAGACTCGAGAGACGATGCTGAGGACCCTGACACGGTACGGCGGCTGGGGGTGCGGGGAGTTGTCACAATGGGCCGCTGTCAAAAAAAAAAGGGTAAGGACGCGTCTCGACGGCAGCAGTCGAATTACCTGTGGTGAGTTGAGTCCAAATATGCGTACGCCCACGTCTGGGGTCGAAGGACGCTCGATCCCGGCGCTGGCGTTCTCGCTGTGATCCGCGACTGTGGGGGCGTCCACCACGGGGACACTTGTCGCCTCGTCACCTTCCTCATCACCCTCACCCTCCCCCCCTTCCTCCTCCTCGTTTTTCTCGCGCTGACCATCGGCGACACGCCACCAGTCGATATCCCCCAAGACCTTGCGGGCGGACAGGTCAGAACCGGAGGATCGGCGGTGGGGGCGTTGTGAGCGCGAGGTAAGGGAGGGATAAGGAGATACCCTGACGGAAGGGGTGGAGAGGGTGCGGCGAAGGGAAGGCATGATGGTGGGGGTGAGCGCCGAGACGAGGAGGAGACACGCTGCTTATATGATGTCGAATAGAGTAACCTACTTTGGACTTGACAATGTCACCCACAGACGCACTCGTGGTCTTCTATGGCCCGCTCGTCAATCCCAAATCGACATCGTCACTCCTCCTTCTGCCAAACACTCTCTTGGCAGTCGCTGCGAACGGGAAAATTGACTGGATCGAGCACAACGTACATCCGAGTTCGGTCCAGGACGTCCTCGCTCGGCACGGCTCGCTCGATACGCCATTCGTCGCTCTCAAGCACGGGGAGTTTATCATCCCAGGTTTCGTAGATACCCATACGGTGCGTGCGTGTGCAACCCGAACGTACGCTTCATTCATCAAATGAATGGTTTCGGCGATCTCTGCAGCATGCACCTCAGGTCCCGAACATCGGCAGGTAGTAGATGCACCGATTGCTTGCAACAATCATACACACACTTTCGAAACCAGCGGCCAGCAGTATGAACTACTTGACTGGCTAAAGGAAGTAACGTTTCCTATGGAGGCTCGATTCGCCGATGCGGACTTTGCCCATCGAGCGTACACCAAAATAGTAGAGCGAATCATCAATTCCGGGGTCAATAGTCCCCTTCCTCGTAAACAGCAAGCGACTAATTCCAAAGCCAGACGACCACTTGTTGTTACTATGGAACAATACATCTCGAAGCTACCAAGAAACTTGCCGAGATCGTCAACAACTACGGTTAGCTGGTTTAGACCTCGTTCTCTCAGTCCAACCTCATCCTCGTTCTGTAGGCCAGCGTGCTTTCGTGGGGGTACGTGATGTCTGTCTGATAAACCTCTTAACCTCGAGGCCGACGCGACTTTCTCCGTGGATCTCCCTCTATCTAGAAATGTAACATGGACCACAATTCGCTGTCTGACTACGTGGAACCGTCGGTCTCCAGTTCGATCGACGAAACGAACGCCCTCATTTCTCACATTCGCTCGCTCCCCTTCCCACGCCTCGTAGAGCCCGTGCTGACGCCACGGTTCGCAATGTCGTGCTCGGGGTCTCTCATGACCAAACTCGGGGCCCTCGCGAGCGCCGACCCTTCTCTCCGGATCCAGACGCACATATCCGAAAACCAGGAAGAGGTCCGACAAACGCTCGAGCTGTTCCCCGAGGCCACCTCGTACGCAGACGTGTACGACAGACACGGACTGCTCGGCCCACGCACGATACTCGCCCACGCGATCCACCTGGGAGAGGACGAAATCGCGCTGCTGAAGGAAAGGGGCGCGGGAGTGAGCCACTGCCCGACGAGCAATTTCAACTTGCGTAGCGGGGTGTGCCCCGTCGGCAAACTCACCGACCGTGGAATCAAGGTGTGATTTGACTGATTCCTGTTCACCGGCGGGGCTGACCTCGGACGCCAGGTCGGCCTGGGCACGGATGTCTCTGGCGGTTTCTCTCCTTCCATTCTCACTGCGATCCAACACGCTTCTATCGCGTCGAAAATTGTGGCAATACAACACCCCGCTGAACCCTCGGCTACGACGTCGTTCGCAGGCCGCCAGCTTCCTCTTGCGACCCTGCTCTATCTCGCGACGCTTGGTGGCGCCCGAGTCTGTGGGTTAGAAGACCGCATAGGGTCGTTCGCTCCAGGAAAGGCGTTTGATGCCCTAGTGGTCAGCGTTCGTGGTGATACAGGCAATCCGGGGCTGTGGGGTGTGGATCTCGACGAAGCACTCAATGTGAAGCACGTCGAGAGTAAGGAACTAGAGGTGTGGTTGGAGCGGTTCCTCTTCACGGGTGATGACCGCAACATAAGGAGGGTTTACGTCCAGGGGCAATGGATCGGAGGAGCTGAGCGCATCCGTTGACAACTTTATACACAATCCTTTGAGTGGGTATTCTAGAACCCGGCTCAAGGTATCATACAATATATCCGTAGAAGTGTGGAAGTATGCAAGCAGTTGTAAAATACAGTGCTCATGCCACGTCCTTGAATTCGCCAAACTCCCATTTATAACAGTCCTAGATAACGACATCACGTCAGCTCGCACAAGTCACACGAAAGTCACCAAGTGATCTCACTATGCAATCAACCTCTTCAACCGCCAAAGGAACGTCCCGACCATCCTCCCACTGTTGGTCGCCTTCTATGACACGCAAAATGACCTCCTTGATTGGATGGCTTTGCACTGAAACTCGCCAGCCCAACTTGCCCACTGTATCATAAACAATGCTTTTGCCCAAATGACACCGCGTCTCCAGAGCGTAGCCTGCAGAAGCACAGACGGAACGAAAGCCGGTACAAGCGCCCTGCGGTATTGGGTCCGCGTTGTGGTAGACGTGTGTAACTGGGGTGACCGGAAGACCCGACGTGTTCGACAGGGGAGGCAAAGGTAGGTGTAGGCGCCGAGCCGCGAGGCGCTCGCCTGGAGATTCGAATGCGACAACGGGGAAGCCGAAAGTCGTACCCAGCAAAGACGCAAGGGCACCGCCAAGAGAGTGACCGACGAGCCAGACATTGGCGTCCGGGTACTGGAGCGTCAAGTTCTTTACCAGGTTCTGAAATGAGTGTGTGAGAGGAAGGCCAATCAAACAACGTATATTGGGGTATACCATGCCAACGGAGTAAAACAAGCTATCTTCAACCAATGCTTGGGTCAGACAGGTGTTGTCGCACGTCCAATGTCCAGAGAAGCAATCGCAAACGGTTGAGAAGATCCAAGAGAAATCAATGCGCGCACAACAACAAGAAAAAAGAAGATTGTCGTTGAACTTGTCCTTCTTTGAGGTCGGGCCTTGGACCGTTGTACCCTTTATAGAGAGGATCGCAGTGCCATTGTCGGGAGACAAAAAGACGTGTCCACGAAAGCCTTCGGTAGAATCTTCCCAACCAAAAGGAAAGCTCTTCCATTAATCCGAATGATTAAACAGGGGGATGATGGGTGGAGATGATGGCGACTCACGTTGTTCCAAGCAGAATCGACATCATACCAGTTCTTTTGACCCGGAAGTGCGTAGGCGTTTCCGCTGATGCGCGCGAGCTGAGAAAGCGTGTGTTTGTCCTGGACATCGGGTCCGAGTACCTCCACGGGCTCCCATGCTGGGTGCTTCAGAGACTCTTGAGATCTAGGGCGACGGAACACTGTGGTCGGAACTGCCCTCAGTGTCCATGATGGCAAGAGTGTATCGGGTAAGGACGGTATGGGGTGAAAGGACGCGGGTGTAGTAGAGTCGCAGTTGTAGTGATGTGCAGGTGAAACGACGATAGGCTGAGAACTAGGGCTGAGCGGCCGCTACGAGAGCATATAATAGGAATGCAAAGAGCGTCGTGGTCTTCATTGACGAGGGAGACACAACAGTCGTAAATAATAACCAACCATTTATAAAGGACGACGACAGAGGTTTCCCGCTTGGTTAGCGCGACTTTATTAGACAGTACCCGTTCTGCCAATCTCTGCCCACGCAAGGACGAGGTGATTCAGTCTGGCGCAGAGCAACCCTGGTTGGGTATAAGAACGCGCTCCGTCTCTTTCTTTACGTCGAGTGTGTGTCAGACCTTTCCTACAGCCTATCCCCTCCATTAATATCCCTTTACTACGTTGTATCTTTAACTACACGCCAAAACTTAGAGGCACTTCCGTCAACCTGTCCACGGTTCATTTATGATTTAACTGCTTTACTGTGATCTCAAAAGTAGCCTGAAACAACGAAGTGACATTCACGAATACACGAGTTTTGTTTACTGCAAAATAGATAACAAAAATTCACCTACCTTTTCCCCTTTTTTAAAGGATATGTTTTGAATCGCTGCGAAAGCGATGAGTGGAAAAAATTATGGTATCGTCAGCACAGCCGACCCGTCTCTCGAAGCTAAGCTTCCCCCGCTACACCACTAGTCTCGCGACCACGCCGCGCGTTCGCCCGACCCTTGCTCTTCACATACTCCGCGCGGCACAGGGCACGCAACGTTTCTGTCCACCGTGAGCCACGGGCTCGTCTCTTGAACTTCCCAGGCACGGCGAAGTCTGCCGCGCTTCCGCTCGCCACGACGCCTCCATTGATCTTCTCGCCGCCGTGCACAGCAGCGCACAGGGCCCGCTCTCCGCTCCAAACTGGATCGCACACCGCGCTCGGATTTTCCTGTGTGTGAACCCCCCCTGCCGACACTCCTCTCCTCGGATGGGCAGTGAAACCCCGGATGCCCTCATCCGCACCAACACGGCGATCCTCACCGCACGCGACATGGCGACTCCCGACGCGCTACTCGAGACAACCCTGACGGCGAGCACGCAGCTCTTTGCGACACCCCGCAGGGCACCGCAATTCAGGATTGCCCAAGTGCGCGTGAGAGCGCGGCCACGTGCAGGCAGGCATCACCGGGGCGAAGAGTCGTCGAGCAACTGGTACTGCACCAAAACGAGAAAGACGAGATGTTATCTTGTCGAAGGGGGGTGTGGAAGAGCATTCGCGATGAGCGGGACCAGCTCAAGGAGACGTGTCATTGCGGACGGGCTGTATGACGAAGGATGGATGCGTGTGCCTTTCTTGCGGAAGTGCGTCGGCGGCAGCTTCAGGCCGACCCGAGGTGTGGGAAGACATCGGAGATCGTAGTGCCCACGGTGAGAGAGGGGTTACTCAGCACGGCAGTGTCGTAGTGCGTCTATCTGTGTGGGATAGGGTCGCAGTTGGGGGTGGGTGGATGTACACGGCGGTGGTTCCAAGATCCAGCTGTGAAGCCTCCTCAAGGGGGGCCACCGCCGTGCGATACACTGAGTCCGGGTCACTTGGAAATCAAGGGACACCTTCACACACTACATGACGCTGCAGTGACGCGACCATCTTCATCCCTGTTACATGCTTCCCTGTGCGTACCCGTCTTCCACCAAATCAAGAATGGCCTTTTGCCCACTGTTCGTTCGTCACGAAGCCATGCAGATTAAGCAACGTTCGAAAACGCTTCCGGGCCCCTATCCTCGTGCCTTTGCGACAGCCTCTTGTGACAGAGCGCAGCATAAGGAACGAGGCGGCCCACGGCGAGCAAATCCACAGAAGGGTCACCGGGTCGAGCAGAGCTCAAGTAGGGTAAAAACCCTGGCTACCTCCCATCCGGTGCGGTGGTCTAGTTCCAAAGGAACGCTGGTATTTTTTTCCGCTTGCGCAACCGAAGTTGCTCGCGTAGGTGGAGCGCAATGGCTTGATGCAAGAAAAACAGACAGGAGGGCACCAGGAAATTAGAATCGCGTCAAAGCGATTTGTGCGTGACCTGGGTTGCGAGAGGACAATGCCCAGACCTTGTACGGGGCCTGCTCGTTTCCCACCGGACGTCCAAGATATAAACCGAACGCGTCTCTGGTACTCCATATCCGTCCCACTCCGCCTTGGACGCGCGGATCCCACGTCGTTCCGGCACCGCCTTCCTCGTGACTTGTCGCTGCACCTACCCCCGTGGAATACGCGCAGTCCGGTAATTCGTAGGTGGGGGGTAGATGCGAGTCAATCAAGTACCAGGGTCCCGAGGCAGTACATGACGGGGATCTGTGCGTGCGTCGAAAGGGGAGGGTGCGTGTATGACAGGGAAGCACTTTCCGGAGACGCGAAAGGACGACGGTGGGAAAGTCATGGCAAGCGAAGGAAGGTCAATCAGGCGGCCTCAGGCGCGAGTTGTCTGTATTCAGACACCAATAAAATGCCAGCGCGACTCCAGCGACGCGCAGGACTGCCGCCCACATCCGAAAGCGGTTGAACGAGCCAGGTTTGACCGAGTGGGGATGGAGAGGGAGCCGATGATTACTTAGGGTTAGATGTCATTCCGGTAGCGGAATGGATCGTGTTGGCTGCGAATGACGAACGAAGTCGTGGAAGACCATTAATGACCGGAGGAGCGGGATGGCCAAGAGCGTTGGAGACCATCGGGAAGGCATGGGAAGGAATGATAGGCTTTGGGTGCAGTGCATGAGTGGCGTGGACAAGGAGACGCGACACGAGCACGAGCACGCGTCTCTCCACGTAGACCGTGACACAGATCAGTCACGCAGGTCACGCAGTGCAGAGACTGCTCTTACCCGAACGACCCGGAACAACTCTCTCTTCTCTGCAACCAATTCATCGACCTTTACAATGTTTATTATAAACTGGTTTTGGGACGTCCTCGCTCAATTAGGTATCTCATCGTTCTGCTGTCGCACGCACCCAATGATTGACACCGGACATTTGCAGGCCTCTTGCACAAGAATGCCAAAATTCTCTTTCTGGGTTTAGACAACGCTGGAAAGACGGTATATTCCCATGAACCACGTCATCTCTTCTGCTTCCTGCTAATGCATTGCACAGACCCTTTTGCACATGCTCAAAAATGACAGATTGGCCACCCTTCAGCCGACTCTTCACCCAAGTGAGTTCCGTTCGCGTCTGAGTTGTGGCATTGTTCCCTTACACTCGCTGTTTTCAGCTTCGGAGGAGCTTGCCATCGGCAACGTTAAGTTTACCACATACGACCTCGGCGGTCACCAACAGGGTGCGTGCGCGGTCTGGTATCGTCTTCACGACACGAGTCTAAACACATTTCTCGCAGCACGCCGTCTCTGGCGTGACTATTTCCCCGAAGTTGACGGGATCGTCTTCCTCGTCGACAGCGCCGACTTTGAGCGTTTCTCAGAGTCAAAGGCCGAGCTAGACGCTCTCCTTTCCATCGAGCAGCTCGCAAAGGTGCCCTTCCTCATCCTCGGCAACAAGATTGATGCACCAGGCGCCGTGAGCGAGGAGGAACTCAGGCACCATTTGGGCTTGTACCAGACTACTGGCAAGGTATGTGTACTTTCACTTTTGAGAGGTATGCAAGGCCGCTTAACCTGTGTCTTTTAGGGTAAGGTGCCTCTGAGTGATATTCGTCCTATTGAGATCTTCATGTGCTCGGTTGTTCTGAGACAAGGTTATGGCGAGGGTCAGTCTTCGATCTATTTTTCTGTAACAGACCTCCTGACTAGACGAACCCCCAACTACAGGCTTCCGCTGGGTTTCCCAATACGTATGTTACCCCACCATATGCTTCCTACTCCAAGGGTCACTAATACCACCCCAACAGATCTGAGGGTTTCCTTGGTGTTCCATTAGGGTCGCTGCAGGAATTGTATTCGGTTTTCTAGAACTTTTGTGCTCAGATTTCAATGGCCACTTCTCTTCTGTCCTTTTCGTTCGTCAGTATAATTTGCTTGTGAAAGTATAATTACGTTTTGCCACGTCATTCGGCGGCGCTTTTCACTTGCCACAAACGCGTTGTCCGCTTTTGGTGGTGACGCCGAGTCACGCGTTCTCTGACCTCCGTAAGTCTGTGTGCAGTGCATACAGGCACTGGTATGTCGACGGCATGGCCGAAGCCAAATATTGTTTTTCGTGTTGTCTCCTCGATTAGGACGCTTCTTATCTTCTCGAGCGTCATCCGTGTCGCCCTAATCCTGTACAGCGAATGGCACGATGCTCATTCACTCGTGAAGTACACCGACGTCGATTACCTGGTCTTCACCGATGCAACTTCCTTCACCCTGACCCCCGATCCCACGAATCGTGCCCAGGGTCCTCTCGGGAGATGGTTTAATATCGGAGAGTGCGTGCTTTTCGTTTTTACGTCCAGCCATACGCAAACCTGACGCTACTATCGATATCCGTTCAGCCCCTATCATCGAGAGACCTACCGTTACACCCCCTTGTTGGCACTGCTTCTTTCGCCCAACAGGTGGCTGCACAAATCTTTTGGGAAATATCTTTTCGCGGGATGTGACATCCTAGCAGGAATGCTCATGCACAGGCTGTTGGTCTCTACAATCCTACCGATCGCTCGTCCCCTTGCCGAAGCAACAGTTCACGCACCCTCCTCGTGTCAGCGGCATCCAACGTCCTCCCGTGGTCACCTGAAAGCGGACGGAGATAGCGAGATCAGCGCAACAGTTCCCATATCGGAGACCGAGTCATGCCGTGCCACCCTCATGGTGGCCCTCCACCTTCTGAACCCTATTGTGATCGGCATCTCCACCAGAGGGTCGTCAGAGTCTGTACTGACCCTCTTCGTACTTCTTACTCTTTTCTGTGCTCTGCGTGGACGGTGGGACGCAGCCGCTGTCCTTCTCGGACTCAGCACGCACTGGAAGATATATCCCGTTATCTATGGCGTGTCGTGTGTCGGGGTTATTGCCACGGAACATCAGCGCAGCGGTCAGAAGGACCGGCCGCGAGGCATATTCCTCCGAATGATCCAACACATCGATGTCTTTGTAACCGCGAAGACTGTGCGGTTTGCGGGGATCAGCGCTGGTACATTCTTCATACTTGGTCTTTCAATGTATCTCATGTGAGTAACGTTCCGTCAGTTGAGATTTCCGCTTCTCATGCCCTTTTTTTGTCGGTCAGCTGGGGATACCCATTCCTCTACGAAACGTATCTTTACCATCTCCATCGGCTCGATCATCGACATAATTTCTCGCCGTACTTCTACCTCATTTATCTTACACACCCAAGCATTCCGACGTCTGCCACTTCTCCGCTGGCCATGTGGGAAAAGCTCATTCGGATCGCCTTTGACGAGCTTTCTTACCCAATTATTCCTGTCCCTGGGTTCCGGCCTGTTTTTCGTTCGCACAAGACAAGACATGATTTTGGGGTGGTTCATCCAGACGGCGGCATTCGTTATCTTCAACAAGGTTTGCACCTCGCAGGTATGGGCAAACACCTTACCCCTTCGTTACGTGAAACCTGACAATAACCCTCGATTCCAGTACTTCCTCTGGTATCTATTATTCCTGCCGCTCCTTATCCCTCATCTTTCGATGTCGAGATCTTCATTTATCAAGTACCTCACGTGTTGGATAGGAACCCAAGCGTTATGGCTCAGCCAGGCATACAAAGTTGAATTTTTGGGAGAGCCCATCTTCCGGCGCTTGTGGCTTTGTGGTCTCATCTACGTCATTGGACACAGTTGGGTGCTTGCAGGAATCACTGACAGCTACAGGGTTGGGGTTCAAAAAACGTGAACACTGTGTTCCCTGCTATCGATCGTTGCCCGATGCCCTCGATGACTATTACTACTAACAGATTTGATAGTGTGGCGTTGCAGCGGACTGAACTGTCGTGTTGCCCGACTACCTAATATACAACACTTCTCTACCCTCTTCGGTCCACTGTGTGCATGGATCTCTCGGGGCCTCAACAGCTACTGTGATAACGGTACGCTATCACCTGTCAGGACAACAACTTGGATTCTAGTATATCCTTTGTGAGGCCTTCTGCACCATCGCGCACCTCCAACACCTTGCTAACTTCAACCTGAGAAACCATAATGGTGAGCAAGATATATATCGTTGCCAAAATTGGGCATACGGTATTCTGGAAATCTATGAGAGCACTTGCGTGTAGGGTGAGCATCCCAATCTCAGAAGTACTAGGAGCCCAGTTGATGAGGGCGAGAGGGGACGAGGTTCGCCCATCCTTATGCGCGAGGATGTATGAAAGCACGACGTATCTCGGTGAATTTTCTGGGAGCTCTGCAGCAGAGAGAGATCAGAATGCGAATCGGATAGCACACAGATTACAGTTAAAAATACCCTCTACTAGTTCCTCGATCGATATGTCGTCGAATCTCTCCACCTCCTCCATGATCAACTTTGGCTTGTTGATCTTGACCACAAGCGCAGCGTTGCTCTTGTGACGAGTGAACCTGAACTTGCGAATCGAGTCCTTCAGCTCTTGAGGGATATCTACGGTGTGAGACTAGGGCCATTAGGGCAACGATCTTTCGGGGCACATTTGTGGGGAGTAACAGACCATGTTGTCTGCTGAGAGGGCTGGGCACGGTGCGCGGCCCGCGATCATGCTCCATCATCTCCATCTCTTTTGCGCGACCAGGGGTTCACATATTGCGGCGCTCCTTCATGTTAATTGTTTTCAACGCTGTCTCCAAAAATACTCTCAAGATGACGACTGACATATGAGCTGTCGACTTCTGGACCAACCTAGTTCCTGGGCCTCAGCTTGAGCTGTCTTGTTTATCCCATCGTTGGACACAGGTCCACTTCGAGTCTTTTCATCCACATGCGCCGCACACTGGCAGCCCGTCTTGTGTTATCAGATGCACAACTGTCAGCTCGAGGCTACCATAGCATCCAGGAAGTCTGTCGAGGAATCGCGAAACTTTGAAAGTGATGACTGAATAGGCATGTGCTTAAATATTTTCCTGTCCTGTTGACGATAGAGACCGAGAAGGAATACTTCCCCGATTCAATAACTGTGCGGCGATACTACCCGAGTGGATAGGGTAGACACCAGCACGAAGATCCGTGTGTTTAAAAGCTTACTCCAGAGGACACGGCACGCGCCCTTTCCCCTTAAGAGATGATCGATGATCTGCCAGCGTCATAGTCTCTGCGCGCGTTGATGAGTTCGGCAACACGGTGACGTTCTACGTGTACTGATGTAGAAAGTCGAGTGGTCGCATCTCCACCAAAATTCGGACGTGATCTCCGAGGAGCCATTTCAACGTTCGCGCCAATATTCGGCCCATTTTGAATAGACGTGATAATACAATAAATAAAAAATTCCGTCGTTCCGCTGTCCGTAGCGTATGAGATCACAAGGCAGAAGACGTGGCCCAGTTAAATAAAGAGAATATGCCACCTACACAACCATTTACCTCGACTTCCACCATGTCCAGGCGCCAAAGCCCAAGATGAAATTGCCAATTCCAACCGCAGCGTTGCCCTACACCGATGATAACGAGTAACCACCAGACAGTGCCAATGATCCTGTCAAGAACTCGCCCGGTATATTTCTTTATCCCGGTAAAAGGATCTGGCCTAGGGGCGAAGCCTAGAGGTAGGGAAAGCAAAGGAATATGGTCACCCGTCGGCGGGACAATTGGCGCAGGTGGCAGGAGTAGGAGTGCCACGACGGGTTTCTGAGCAACTCGGTCAATTTCATTGGGGAAGGGAAGACCGAGGATTGGCACGTACATGATCTGAGGTTGTATATGACGGGATGGCGGTATACAAAACCTCGGCGATGGCACTGTCTTCTGTAGTGTCAGATGAGTCGGAGTAGGTCGTATACAAAATTCGGTCAGTCCAGGCAGGTGTCCTCTGGTGGCTGGCGTAACGCAGAAAAGGTATTAATCGAAGTGCGACTGGTGAGCTTGCCGAGCTTCACGAACCTATACTTGTCTACCTCTCCGATCTTGAATTTGTAGCTGCATTTAAACGACCAAAATTCGCCTTCCCGAAAACCTTGGAACACCGTGCCTTTCCTCCGCTCCTGCAATAACTGATCGAATTCCTTGAGCTCTTCTCTCCCCGACTGCGTGTCGAGTGCAGCCTCTATGCGTCCAAAGTTGGCACTGCCGGCATATGGATGTGTTTGAGGGAGCGCAAGCCGAAAATTCAGGTCACCCAAGAAGAAGAGGTGTGAAGTGGAATACATGGTCGTATGTTCCCCAGAAGGCGAGCCAGGAAGGGGAGGAAATAGTAGGGACCCGACGATATGGTGGTAATCCGCTATCCGAGCTGCTAGTTTGTTCGCGTGTGCTGTGAGGTGGGCGCAGACGAAAGCTAGGTATTCTTCAGAAGATATGAATCAGCTACATTCTCGCGGACTCACGTGTACGATTCTCCTGGACCGTCATCTTAGTCTGGACCCTAAAGCGCACGCCTACGGCCCCCTTGTTTCCCATAAAAGCAGGGCCGCAACCAGTCCATTGGGTCTGGACGTCATGAATACGGCGGGATACGCCCTCAT
This sequence comes from Lactarius hatsudake, assembly GCA_024734325.1. Lineage (NCBI taxonomy): Eukaryota > Fungi > Basidiomycota > Agaricomycetes > Russulales > Russulaceae > Lactarius > Lactarius hatsudake. The sequence continues at coordinate 630,154 of JANSJP010000004.1, read as the reverse complement.
CGATGGCGTATACGAGTAGCGCCACACCAACGTTTACGACCTTTGCCACGAGAGTGTACCGTTCTCCATTCGGAGCGTGAGCTTCTAGTTGAGAGAGGATGAGAGCATTGCGGTCTTGTATAACGCCAGTTGAAAGGCCAGCAACTGGATGTTCCAGCTGAGATGCAATGAGCAATAGGGGAAATCTGCGTTGTACATACGACCCTGGTGAAGAGGGAGAAGTTCCTGAAAGCCAACTGCGACAATATCGGGGGCGCAACACCCGCGCGATAGAAAGTTTGAAACCTTGAGTGTAGGGGAAAGCCAGTCAACTAGATCCTGTGGTACGCCATGGAAGCCCTGGAGGGCTGTATTATAGGAAGCAATCTGTACGAGCAGTCTCTCCGAGCCGGAGCTGGCTGCAGTAGTGGTGGTTGTCTCCATTAGAGGGGCGGCGAGCTGTCGCTGTCGCGCCGGTGTGTGCCTGTATGCGCGTTTCCGCGTCTCCGCGTGTATGCGCGAGTGCCGCGCCTTGAATACTGAATTAGAATTACGACGTCACTTCGATGTCTCGTCATCTAGAACCCCCGGCACTTTCGGTGGATCACTTCTCCCCTGGCTCAAAAGTCCAACATCCTTCCTTCGCCTCTCTCTCTCGACCACCATGTCTGTAAAGCCGTCGAACTCGGAGGGGTTCTCGTTGATGGAGAGGTTTTATGCCTCTAGCTTCTCCTATAAGACTTTCCTCGTCGTCTGGGCCACCGCGATCCATACCTTCTTCCGCGAGATTCGTCCCAGAGGCGCTTTCAATATCCCTCGTGACGGTCCCGTCATATTCGTTGCTGCCCCCCATCACAACCAGGTATGGTCTATTGTCATTCCCATATTACATTCTTACACACTTTCTTCTTTTGTCGTAGTTCCTTGATCCCGTCCTCCTTGCAAATGAGGTCTACCGTGAGACAGGACGACAGGTCAGCTTTCTTATTGCGGCTAAGAGCATGAAACGGAAAGCCATCGGTTTCTTTGCCAAACTTATAAAGTGCAGTACGTTCTTTTGTTATCTTCCTGGTCTATACTCTATTCACGATATCAATGGAAAGTCCCTGTCGCTCGTGCCGCGGATGATGCAAAGCCCGGTACCGGGAAAATCCGGCTTGCTCCAGACGATCCCTTTGTTGTGTTAGGGGAAGGCACAAGGTTTCTATCTGAATTTACACCTAAGATGCAAATCATGCTCCCAAGATCAGTTGGTTCCCCCGTGGCTGAAGTCACTGAAGTCATCTCGGACACCGAGTTGAAAATAAAGCGGGAATTCGGAGGAGAGAGCGGAAAAGTGACAAATAGGATCAAGGAAAAGTTAGACGAACTGAAGGCCCAAGGCATCAATGGGATGGAGTTCAAGCGCCTTCCATTTATCGACCAACAAGAGACATTCCGCCACGTCTACCAGCGGCTTACTGACGGAGCGTGCGTCGGAATTTTCCCAGAAGGTATTCCAGATCGGCCTTTGAAAGTCTGTCATGCTAACTAGGCGTTAAGGTGGCAGTCACGATCGTACCGATCTTCTTCCTTTCAAGGCCGGTGTTTCCATCATGGCCCTGGGAGCTATGGCGAACAACCCCGACGTAAAGGTCAAACTGGTTCCCGTTGGACTATCGTACTTCCATGCCCACCGCTTCCGCTCTCGTGCCGTGGTCGAATTTGGGCCCGCCTTGGATGTTCCCGTTGAATTCGCCGAAAAGTTCAAACAAGGAGGTCCGGAGAAGCGAGAGGCTGTGTCCAAATTTTTGGATTTGGTATATGAAGCCCTCAAGACTGTCACCATCCGAGCGCCTGATTATGATACTCTCATGGTGAGTGAACCCAGGTGTATTATGTGATTCTTCCTAATTCTGTTCATAGCTTATTCAAGCCGCGAGACGATTGTACAAACCTCCCGGGCTCGAGCACCTGACTTTGGGTCAGGTGGTAGAGCTAAACAAGCGCTTTCTGCACGGGTATAACGTCTACAAGGACGATCCTCGTCTCCAAGCCTTACTAAGCAATGTTCTCAAGTACAACCGTCTTTTACGAGACTTGGGTCTGCGGGACCATCAGGTACGTCTCAGTCGATGCTCTCGGGCTTGGTGAAGAATTCACTCAACTCGATTAAAGGTACCAAGAGCCAAAACTTCCAAAAGAGCGAGCTGGAAGACACTCAGCTTGTTGCTATATCGTGTTGGGCTGTTGAGCGTTTGGAGTACCTTTGCTTTGCCAGGTGTTATCCTGAATGGTCCTATTTTCTTGACGGCTTCCATCTTATCAGAGAAGAAAGCTAAAGGTACGCGGGTTTCTCTTTGAACGTCCTTGGCACACTTCTTCACGCTGTCCCAGAGGCCCTCGCAGCATCAGTCGTGAAAATTCATGGTCGCGATGTCGTTGCATCCTGGAAAGTGTTGATATCTCTCGGTATAACACCTGTACTGTACAGCTTCTACGCCGTCCTCGCCACTATCATAGCCATCAAGGCAAACGCCCCATGGCAATGGAGGTTACTAGCACCACCCTTGACCATTACAGCGTTGCCAGCAATCGGATATGCTGCATTAAAGTTCGGCGAGGCAGGGAGCGACGTTTTCAAGTAAATGCGTGAGATCTTTGATTGTATTCAGCAACTGATTGGCAGCGCAGATCTCTTAGGCCTCTCATCATGTCACTTATGCCAGGGCAGCACCAGTATCTTGAGCGATTAAAAGCGACCCGCCAAACTCTCTCGAATGAGCTGATGGATATCATCAATGAATTCGGCCCTAAGCTCTTTGATGACTTTGATAAGGTGAACGGGCTCTCAGAGACGCTGAATCCGTCCTGACCTCGGTATCGATTCAGAATCATGTGGTATTACCCTCGTCAAGCGTTCCCGTGTCGAATGGGAAGTCGGGGTCATGGCAAAGGAAGAGCGGTGCTCCCGGAGTTGAAACCCAAGAGAACCTTTTCGCGCACCCAATGGTACGTGCTCATTTGCAGCCGGTACCCACCTTTTACGTCTTAACCAGAGTTGGCTCGACGAACGTTTGTTCGGATGGAGCCGCAGTGCTGGGCGTGGAACGAGTGCATGGGCCGGCCCGCCGTCGAAGAGTCCAGATATCAGTCGCCCTACTTCGCCAGATGCCTCGGATGGCGAAGACACGGGGGACTATGACACCGTTCTTGGCGTTTTGCGGTCAGACGATGGACATATCACTCCCAATCGCGCGCGATCAAGAAGCCAGCACGGCTCTTACGCAGACCTTCAGAAGCTCCGGATGACCGAGGTTCAAGGGCAATTGCCTAAGGGGCCCGCGGAGCCTGGATCGCCAACGGAAAGTGGCTTGCATCGGAGACAACGTAGGGCGAGTTTATCTGATCGAGTCACGGTTGAACGGATCGGTGCTCTAGATCGTCAGGAACCCTTCAATGAATGCACGGACGATATAAACAGCGAAATTCAGAAAAGCAAGCCTTCGACAGCGGAGGAGTGATCGACTCTTTTCTGTTTACGAGCTCGGAAACTCTGATGTTCTTTTGACTCTGAAGACAGGAATCATTATAAAGGAACTGGCTGTCGAGAAATTATGTTTACTTAACCAGACTAGTCCCGGAATTTGAACACATTGCTTGCTTGTACCACGCCTCGGGTCTGCCTCAACGTCTGACTTTATCACGATCTCGTCGCCGACCCCGTGGCACGGAGTGTGATGATAATCTGATTTCAATCGGTCGGCTCAAAGCCTCCTCCTCACCTAGATCACCAGATCTCAACGAGAACTCCGACCAGCGCTCACAATGCCATTCGATCTGCGTGCCCCGACTTTCGTTCTCGAGTTCACAAACCGACGTACGATACCGAGCCCTCTCCGGTTCTCTCCGACACCATGCGGCGTCGCAGCAGTGGTCTGTTATTTCATTTTCGCTATGTCGGAAGGACACCCATCGGACACGATAATTCGCCGTGTTCAATCTGGGAATCGCAATGCTGAAAAATAATCCCGCAGCAACTACCAGAGTACAAAAATAATAAGACGGCTCATTTGAGGTACTACCGGGTGACCCGCGCGTAATAGGTGCGCTGGAACGCTTTTTTGACCTGATGCATGTGCCATCTATACATACATAAATAGATATATAGGTGCCGTTTATGACTGTGGAGTTTCACATGCAAAAGGGTACCCAGAAAACAACCACCTATGCCGGGACGCCGTGCACCTCCATGATAAGGTTTTGCCTGAGGTAGTGCTTGGAGAATTCCATGCCGCAGTTCGTGCACCTTCTCGAAAGGCGAAAAGTAGACAGGCAAGGTACAGACAAACAGGGATCCCACCGTGCGTGGAGGGGTGGACGCGTCAGCGAAGTCTGGTTTATCGTCTCGTTTTTCCAGCGCGGAAAAGCGGGTCCACTTACTTGAGGTCATTGATTTCATTGAAAAACTGGCAAAATATAGGCAGAAAGGGGGGGGGCAGGAAGAGGAAACCCTCCATCTGTGAGATAATGGGTAGGCAAAATGTGGAAACACACGTAGCCTTACCTGTATGTGAGTGCAACCCCCTTGCTGGGCCTTCCAGTTACCCAAGGCGGTCTTTCCAAGGTCCATGCACCGTATCTCCCGCTTCCGGTAAAAGTGATCGAGAAAGAAGAAGGGTCAGGAGTGAGCACTTTGCCCCACGGCGACGCAACGCAGCCGACCTACCACGCTGGCAGGGTGCTCTCCGGACGCGCTGGACAAATAATATCAATGGGGCGTACCCTGCATCGCGCACGACTCACGGGATATGTTCGGTAATGACATATATTAATCTGCCATATTTGGATCCGCATTGTTCAATAAGAAGGTATGGCTCGGTTGAAGTCATTGAAAAAAAAGTATGTGAAGTTGCTCTACGTGGCGGTAGCGTTCCAACAACATCGAAACGGCGTGACCGATTGGGCAAGATCCCACTAGAGCGCTCTCAAGGAGGGATGATTGGACAGCCATTGGATCCGGTCCCCATTTTCTTTCAACAAGCCCCTCCACCACGCGGTGATAAGATTCACACATGCCCGGGCGTTTGACTATTAACCGTATCAACAGAACTCACCTGACCCACATATCAACGTATCAACAATGACATCCTCACACACAAAAAACCTGTACAATAACTTGCGCGGTCCAAATAAGATAGAAGCCCTGTTTCGTTCGTCGTCATCCATCCAAACAGGCTATATCGCTACAAATCCCGTGGCCTCCCGGCGGTCAGAACTTCAACTCCCGTCTCTGTGATCCTGGAAGCCACTTCAATCAGGATGGGCGCTCAAAAGATGCAGTGGGCATGCTTACAGCAGTGTTTCTTCGAATTGGGCACTTCTCTTTCCGTCTACTGTCGTCGCCGTCCAGTTATCGGGCCAATGAACCTCGTCCCAATTACCTCCAAGATTTATCATCTATAGATTAGACGTCAGACGGCGTATCCACGTTTGCAATAACCCTGTCTCTAACCGGCTCGATAGTGAAGCACTACCCAGTCGATTAATCGTCCGCATCTTCTGACGCACGTAATCACGCACCATGCCCGCTTTCATAGTTCCTACCGCCTTGTTCTTTGCGTAATGAGGTACATTGGGGGCACAATGAAACAGATCGTTGATTCCGTGCCCGGTGTATGTTCGGACAGAGGAGCAGCCGTTCGCTCGAGCAATGGGTTCACTAAAAGATTTCTCGGTTGACGTTCTGTAGATTTCGATTCAGGACTCACATGACCTTTCCGATATCTCGAATCAATGCACCCGGCCGACAGATCTTGATCGAATCGTCAAGACATTTCCTCGCAGTCCGAATGAGTCGCTCCGAATCCTCGTCTATTCGCCCCACAGGGTATGTCTCATTCAAATCGCCATGGAAGCCTGATATCTCCGAAATTACTCTGCGCTCAAAAACAAAACCGGCTGGCCTCACCATCGTAGTACAGTGTCACGTCTTTGCGGGGAAAATGAGGAGGTAAGATTCCCCACGTGTGCAACGAGACGTACCTATGTTAATGATGTCGCCTTCTTGGAGCTTCCTCTGGTCGGGGATCCCATGACAAATCACCTCGTTGATCGAACTATGATGTGAACGTCAGATTTAGGTATTTTACTGCAAATATTGGCTACCACTCACGTACAAACCGACTTGGGGTAATGCCGATAATTCAGAGGCGACGGATAAGCGTTGCGCTCTATGCACGCCTGGTGTACAACAGCATCTATCTCATCTGTCGTAATCCCAGGGCGGATATGCGACGCGGCAGTGTCGAGAACTTCACGGGCTAGCTGCAAGTCGAAGCGTGGTCAGGCCCCGAACTCGGACGGTCCACAGACGGTGACGTCCTATCCATGGCGAATGGACGCGCGCCTACCCTACAAACAGTTCTCATCTTTTCCTGCTCTTCCAGACTCAATATGCGAGGAGGCTGGACGTTGCGCCTATTCTCGGAAACGGGAATTCCTGAGGAGATGATCGGCATCAGTGTTCCATAGCATGCTTCGGGAGGAAATAGCCGGAGAACCCTCTTCGGCGTAATCAGGTCGGGGTATATGATCAGGTACAACTCTCGTAGGCGAAAGAGGATACACGGGGCGTAAAGGCCCAGAGAAACCAAAATTGGGGAAGGGATTGAACGAGCCGTCCGAGTCTGCCAAAGGAGTCAATGGGTGCGTGCCACATTGGGCCAAAAACATACTAGGCACGCCGTCTGACGGGGTTGGGCGTGAGGCAATTTCGTGGATGACTTTATGCGATTTCTGCGACTCAGCATAAACGAATGCAAATGCACGAATCTGCATGCATCACTGACCCCTTCAATTACGATGAGAACTCTATGAGCGGAAAAGGCCGATCACGATGTGAAAGCGACTCACAACCAGCCTTGAAGCACTCCTGGCCGCAGAAGAAGGAACCTTTTATCCCGAGCCTATATAGCGTTTAAGAACCGACCGTCAGGGTATATCACTCGGAGCTCACTTATGGCAAGTGGGGCATTCGAGACGTGAGGGAGGATTGCCATTGAGACAGGTTGAGCTTTGGCAAAGAACTTCGGTAGCACTCATCAGGTCTCAAGTCAAGGATTAGCCTGACTTGGCCGAGTGGTCCGTCATGCTCGCTCCTCCCCTGCCGGCTTTTCGGCCCGGAGTAGTGAGGGAGGAGGTACTTTTGGCTACAGGAATGAGGATCGGAACACATCGAAACGTGGTCAACGAGCAAAACAGTGGTTCCAACAGTATAAACGCCTTGTAAGTAACGACATGCAAAAGGAATTACCCCGAATTGAGAATGTAATGATAGTGCGAAAGCAGGTCAAGTAATACAAAGCGTAGAGAACAGAATTGTGGAAACGCTGGCGATACCTACATATATTAAAGAAGAAAAAAGTGATGACGAGGGCTATTAAAAAGAAAAGGAAACGAGTGATGCGGCAAGACGGATGCGAACTACACGGATAACAAACGTGGGTGAGCACAGCAACGTAAATGAGCATGGGCGGCCTCTGGCACAGCGTAGGGCTAGGGGAGTCATGGAAAACGAGGACGGATTAAAGGGTGAACCATATAGAGAAGGAAAGGAGTACAATAAATCAGAAAGCACCGCCGTATGACAGCGACTGCGGGTGGGTCGTAGAAGCCTAGAGTCGCCTCGTGGAAAAGACGCGGTGGCCCCGTTTTGATGTCATTGCGTTCGGCCTGTCAACGCCTCACGAAATTGTCGACAAGGGTTTGGGCGCGGCACCACTCAGCCTCACCTAGCGTGCTCGAGCTTGAAGGACGTGCGCTTATCACCAGCAGCACGGAATAGTGCACGATAGTGCGGCATTCCGAATATTCTGATGAGGTCGGCTTCGTGTGCGGCGACCCACTCGACGGGAGGAAGTCCACGAATGGTGCGGTATGTGCCCTCGCCTGGAACGTGGTCTTCCTTGACCAGGAGGAAGACGCCAGTGAGAAGGCATTGGAAAAGGTAGAGTAGATCCGCTATTGGGGGAACGGTGTGTCGCAGGTAGGGGAAGACGGCCCCGTGGAAAACCATCTCCCACTGTACACGTCTGTCAGGGTTGAAGAGTGACGAGGCGTGCCTGGGAGCCTGGAGGCGGAAATTGGGTGACCGGGGGAGACTCTGAGGAGGTTGACATTCTATGGAAAAAAAGCATGCGGTCATCGAGGGGAAGCACGTCGCGCCATCCATACTGCTGGACGAGCTGGTTACGGATATTATGGAGCCAAGCACGGGCGCGGGCATAGTTAACGCCAATAGCGTCTGCGCTAATTAGTGGAATTCCGGTCCTCCTGGACCATTCGTGCATGGTGGGCACATCACTTGAAAAGACAACCTCGGGGGGCGATGAGGCCATTATGAGAACTGTTAGAAAGGAAAAATAGTAGTCGAGGGAGTGAGCAAGGGAGGGATAATGACTTTTGGATAGGGAAGGGCGTAAGAAAAGCGGGAAATATTTATATAGGAGGAGGATGGCTTACAGGAGTCAGAGCGTGGTGACTGAAGAAGCGTGAGAGGGCCAAAAGCGAAAAGAGGAGCGGACACGCCTGTGAGGGCAGGATGATGGCGAAAAAAAAAGAGGGAAGCGGCAAAGAGAAGTGGGACTATATGAAGAGGAGGAAGGAGACAAGCATAATCTTTTGTGAGAATAAGGACGAGATAGTCGGCGCGTTGGGAGGAGCAGGGCGGACGGTAGCAACCGGTTGTGGCAAGACGGCATCTGAGGCGTCTGGATGTGACCGACACGGAACGTGTTTCGACGACGGCGTTCCTTTCGTAGATTCGCCCTGACTGGGCCGGCCACAGCCCTTTTCCCGCGGGGTTGCTTTTCGTTTCCACCTAAGGCTAAGCTCAGTATGCTCACCGCCGCCATTTCTTCTCGTCATAGCCACCAACACACCATTGGCTGTCGAGCATGCTGTGGGTCATCGTTGCGTCCGCCCTGTCGCTGACGGTTGCCGTTCCCTTTAGTCACGGGTCTTACGCGAAATGGACGTCGCGGACTAATTTAGTTAAAAGGCCACCGCCGTTCCTGGTCAACTATTGTATTCAAAATGGGTTTCCGCTGAAATTCCCAACTAGCACTCCTCTTGAACGATGTTTATGTTTCACAACCTTCCCGATCTCACGGCTGCCTCCCGGTATCCATGGAACCCGTCTCGTAAAGGTCAATATGTCCTGAATTCGTCCTGGAATTCGTTCTATTCATGTCAACTGCCCCGGGAAATCCCATATGCGGGTGACGTCACATCGTAGCCTGTTGCTCAGTGTCGTTCCTCGTCATGCACAACAGAATACGAGAGTCACCTCTCTCAATCCTAAGTCACAGCCAAAATGCAGTCATCCCCGACACGGACATACATATGCAGTGTACATGATCTAGCAGCGGTCGTGTTACGGAACTAAATTGTCGATAGGACGGCGGGAGCAGAGGAGCCACATGTTACCACTTCCATAAAGAGGTGCTTCTCTATAACTGCTCTTGCCAAGTTATCCGAGATGTGAAACCCCTGTGAGAGAACTGTGATATCACGTTTATGATAGGTACGCAGTTAAAGTCGAGGGCACTGCCCCGGCCCGGCTACATTTATTGCGGACCGGGCCGGGGCTATTCGAAGGCGAGGCGGGCGAGGTGAACAGCTGAGACTGATACACCAGCCGTGAGGCATCCGGCTTTCGTTCATAGGAACATGAATACAGTCTATTCAAATTCAACTGTCGTTCCATCTGGGAACGCCAACCCGATCAACGATCATGATGACGCGGGTGAACGAGGCTTTGATGTCTACGGTGCCTACCAGCGTGCCCTAGCTGACGAGGATGTGAGTCTTTAAGTCGTTCTACTACCCGAAATACCCGGTCTCATCACCAAATCCAGATATCTCCCCCACTGGCAGCAATTCAATCCCTCACGGAGCTCGTTACATCCTCCGATGGTGAGGCCACACATTTTCGTGCTATTCTTGACGCCTTACACCCCCTATTCAGCGGGCACCATGTTCGAGCTCGTTCGTGCTTTGAATGATGGTGCTGAAACTTTGAAGAAACGTGTACCAAATCCAATCGGCCTAACTGCCGGGTGCGAACTCTTTATCGGTTTTGTGACGTTGTTTCCACACGAATCAGCGGTGAGCTAATGTATCATGTTGATGAAGTCACCCGCCTCATGGTATTACTGCCGTATGAAAGAGCTTTTCTGAGCTCAAGAGGGAAATTGTCCACCAAGGGAAAAGCTATACATCTCAGGCCATTAAATTTCGTACCAAGATAGCCGAACTCGCGCTTGGATTCATCAAGGATGATTCTGTGGTACGCTCTGCATCCGTTGCTCATGGCGCTTACTGAGATGCCGCAGATACTCACTCACTCTTACTCGAGAGTTGTCACACAGGCTCTGCTCCATGCCCATACGCGCAAGCGCATATCTGTCTATGTCACCGAAGCTCGTCCACGCGGCCTCGGGTGCGCAGGCTCCACTCCTATACCTCTTTCGACCGCACACGTACCTGTGCTTTAACAGCCTCAAGACTTACGGTCTTCTAACCGCAGCCGGCATTCCTTGCACGGTGGTCCTTGACTCTGCCGTAGCTTATGTCATGGATCAAGTCGATTTCGTTCTCGTTGGGTCGGAAGCGGTTGTCGAGAGCGGTGGTCTAATCAACGCAGTCGGGAGTAACCAAATGGCCATCATCGCAAAGGCAGAGAACAAGCCGTTCTACGCACTGGCAGAAAGGTACAGTTTACCTTCAATTAACCTCAGTGGCGACTAACCGGAGCGCCACCTAAGCTATAAGTTCCACCGGTTGTTCCCCCTATCACAGCATGACCTCCCGACCCACAATTCTGGCATTCTTTCCTTTCCTCACTCGATGAACCGCTCCGCAACAGCCCAGACTCGAGCTTCACCGCGGCTCACGGATGATGTTCCCGATGGTTCGGCGTCCGCATCGCCACCACAGCGAACAATGACTTTAGAGCAAGTGAACAGAAACCCCGATGTCGACTATACTAGGTTTGATTCGCTTTTACCAGCGTTGGCGCTCCGCCTGACAACCATCTCTCACAGACCAGACTTGATCTCGCTCGTATTTTCGGATGTCGGCGTCCTGACACCGGAGGGAGTTAGCCAATACTTAGTGGGAATGTTCGCAGGCTTATAGTTACCATTGCCTGTTCAATAGTCTTGTCCTGGTATATTTGGTACCCCCAGCTATGATTAGATTTTTTCTTACCAGAGGGTTGGGCACTTATCACCTTAAATCCAGCTATCTAAAACCTAATCATTGGCACAACCTACCGCCTACCACCCTGCCCGCATGCACGCACATACCACTGCCCAGGTGAGTACCCCTGTCGGACGGGCCGACACTCATCGCACTGATGACCAAATCGAGGGCGTAGATCGCCTATCTGTACGGATCCTTCTTACGGGGGTCGAATTACCCCAGACCTTCGGCGAGACGCTATCAAGAAGCTTGCAGGAGGACTCCGCCCGGGGACATGCGGGAAGGAGCGTGTTGGCGATCAACGGATAATGGTAACCCGTCATCGTATTGTCACTGTATGATGACATGCTGGCAGCGGTGATGAGGCAGTGCGCTTATCTGTGCCTGGTCATCATTGGACGTGACAACCTGAGACATCAAAGCATTTCTGCCCAAGTACCATTGTCCGCGTGTAGCTCCGACGACCCTGCGACCATTGGCACCCTCAACGGAGACACAAGTCAGAGCGCTATCAGGAACGCATGTTTGCCTCGTTGAAGATATTGCGAGCCAATCGCTAGCTCGTTGCCGCTCTAGGATAGACAATTCAATTTTCGAATTTAACCTTTTGGCGATTTACCATCGTAGGTGGGTGAGTGGGAATGACGGATTCAGATGTACAAGATGCCGATTTATGCAACAGCCTGAGATCCCCGCCACGGTGGAGCACTTGGGATTACAGGTTATGAAACCGTCGATTAGCCAGAAACAAACGCCTAGCAATCGGGGAGCGTGATACGATCTAATGCGCCCGAGACTTAGTTGATTGTCTACTGCCCCGTGCCAACCTCTCGGGAGGTGTTGTCTGGAGATTTAAGGCATCCGTAGTTGCTGAGGAGGGTATCAACTCACTCACCTTCTCCGAGCATTCGAGCATTCTCCAAGATGTGTCACTGGCGGAGGTGAGCAAGACTCCTTTACACTTTCCTCACCACTTTCTTATGGGAGAGGACCGACTACGCAGGGTAACCAACACCTACCTACGTTGCCACCACGAAGTAGAGTTGGTGAGTTGAATCGTTAGTTGGGCTATACACTTTGCGGTGGTCTGACGTTCTTCTCGCAGCCAGAGGAAGAAGTGAGCGCTCCATTGTGAATACTATTTTCACAGCGAAGCCAACCGCTTCTTAGATTCGGTGCGAAAACCGCTGGTGCAGATTTAGCGTGGTCCACCCCTCGGATTGCATTCCCCCGCAATGTCAGAGAACCTGTAATCAGTTGTAAGTTCAGTTGTGGTCAACGGCCAAGTGATCCGTGACTGATCATCTTGGGGTCAGCCGTTCGTTTCCCCAGTTGTACAGTACGTTGTGGGCATGCTTCCTTCGAGATGAAATTGACTTTTCGGCGCCTGTAGATCCACAGCTGGACACCTGGTGTCAGCAATGCCGGGAAAGTGGCATAGCACGTCGTTAACCGCCAAGGGCCAGCGCTGGGCGCGTGACGAGGTCTTACCATTCCCGCAATCGCCGATAGAATACTAGGACTGGGTTGGGCAATAGATAGAGGACGTGTTTGGGTTTCTTTTCCGTAACTATTGGAATTGTCATCGATAATATTGGATCCGGAATCACATGATTAACCACGCTTGATACACGACCTGACCACCGTCTCTCGTTATGCCGGAGTCCACCGTCCATTCCCAATGGCTTTTCCCAATCTCTGCCCTGTCTCGCACCCCGACTGCGCAGGATAGGTCACTGCACGAGGAGATGTACGACAGATCCAGGGGCATCGAGTTCCTCTATCGTCTCGGGTGCTCCATCGGCCTGTTCGTATAGTTACAGTCAGCTTTTGCCCTTTCTCGTCCTGCTTAACCCTTGTCTCTCAGCCATTCTCCTGGTCTATTCACCGCAGCCACCTGGTTCCATCGCTTCTTCATGCGGTTTTCGATGCTCGATTATCATCGGCAGGTCCGTCTTCACATTCGTGCTGGTTCTCTCCCCCCCACCCACCGATACGTCATACGTCATAAGACCATCGCAGCCGCGTGTATATTTCTTGCCACAAAAACGGAAGAGTGCGGAAGGAAGCTCAGAGACGTAGCTAGGGTATCCACGTCCAAGGCAAAGGGAATAGATGTTTGTGACATTCCCGAAAACGGTCCGGTTCGTTTATGCCCTCCTCGTTCTGTTTGGGCCAACCCACGACGTGTCTCCCAGGATGTCGAAGAGGTCTCGGGCCAAATCCTCGCCGCGGAGGAGGTCCTCCTAGAGGCCCTTTGCTTTGACTTTGTCGTCGACAGTCCACATGCCGACCTGGTCGAGATATTCGACGCGCACGACGTAGGGGACCGGTTTCAAGATCTCGCTTGGAGTATCGCGCACGACTCGTCAGTCGGCCTCACGTCCTGGGTTCTGTCCTAGCTGTGACACGTCTAGTTCTCAGATACCGCACACCCCTGTGTGTGCTTTACCCGCCCAAAATCATTGCAACCGCCTGTTGCATTCTTACCCAACGGATCATCGATGGCCCTCATTCGTTGTCCTTGGATGCTCGAGTATCGCCGTCGGCACCATCGTCGTCATTACCTACCCCCCCAACCCATAAGCCTTCATCGCCCGACGCGTCACGGTTCGCGATAGAGTTCTTTGGTCTCGGAGAGAGCGAGCTATTATCTGTCGCAGGTGCGCAATCGTTGGTCTGCTTTGTTACAATATCGTCAAGATAATATGTCGCACAGACGCCTTGGCCATTCTCCTCAATTTTTACGAGTATCAAGCGGTCCTCGGCTTCGCAACAAATTACCTAGAACCGTTGACAGAGGTGAGTCTTTTTGGCCCCTATTGCCCACTGCCAGGACACTCAACTGCAAATAAGGTCCAGCCACCAACCGTTGCCTCGTATCAGATGCGACTATACCCGTCCTCCGCGGATACCGGCGCCGCATTTGGCATGACTGCTGCGCAATCGCAATCATCCGTCTTACAAAATAGCACGCCGGTTTCAGCTCATGGTGGGAATGGAACCCCTGCACAGATGAACTCAACTGAAGAGGTTCCTGAAAAGACCGATCGGTCCTAATTTGTTTAGCTTGCTTGTACTATATTATTATCGACACACTCCTCGCATACAGATCTACTCTCCGGCCGAGATCGATCGAGTCTAGAATCACTCGAAAATATTATGCACAGATATGTATCGTCATCATCGTACTACCCACAACGGGGAGGATGGTGCTTGCCGACGCGGTAGAGGCGCCGGATTGATCCAGTTGCCTGCCCTGATAGTGGGCACCGAGAACGACGACCACTGACTGGTTGTGGCACTGGCGGCATCTTCGTTCAGGGTGTTTTCGCTGTCGGCATCTCCCTCCCAAGCGTCCTCACAGGCACTGAGCCAGTCTCGTGGGTCATAGTTTCGACGGGCCTTTGACGGACGGTAGGTTGCTGTCCTCTCTGAGTCAGCATGAGATATCTCAGTCTCGGCTGAAAAGCTGAACCCAGACTCCAGATCTAGCAGGGAACGGGGTCGATCAGTGATATATGTGACGAGAAACCAGCCGACGGATCTTACCATCGTCCTTTCCCTCCCAAGTCGATTCTGTATCTGATTGACAATAACTGGTGTCACAAGTGGTTACAGGCCCTCTGTCTAGTGCGAAGGGGATTAGACCTCGCCTAATGTGCGTTTCGGGGACCTACTCAAGGGGTGATCAGTCGAGTAAATACAGTGCGAGAGCGGCCCGGGGGTTCTTCGCCATAACGTCGTAGACCACCGAAGGGCATTCCTCGGGTGGGATGATGCGCTCATTACCCACCTCAGGACGACGGTATGTACCAGGCTCATCCATCGAGGATGATAGCCAATATAGTAGGTGCTCGAGTATCGTCGGTGTAACGTCGACATACTTCTGGACCTTCCCCACAAATGCAGTGCTCCAACCTAAGACAGCAAGAGTCAGTTGGATACTTATGCATCT
The DNA here is from genome assembly GCA_024734325.1 of Lactarius hatsudake. Lineage (NCBI taxonomy): Eukaryota > Fungi > Basidiomycota > Agaricomycetes > Russulales > Russulaceae > Lactarius > Lactarius hatsudake. The sequence goes on along the minus strand of JANSJP010000004.1, from coordinate 614,970 downwards.
CAGATAGACTAAATACCTCTTGAGAACACCCCAAATACCCAGCCGTAGTAGTTAGTTACAACGAAATATGGGCTATTCCTAGATACACAGATGTCGTAGAGCTGCAGTATGCATTAAGGAGGAGTAGGAGAGGTGCTAGTAAAAGATCAGGCTGACCTTCCCCCAAATGCGTTCATCGTCTTTAAAGCGAATGCGTCGACTTTCGTTGAAAAGCGGAAACTGTACGGGGGAGTCAGCTGGCCAAATCTATATCAAGGAACCTATATTCTTGCCTCTTTGCAAGCAGAAAAACATTGCAAGTCTGTTGGGGTAAGTGTCCACGGAGGCATTGCCATGACTATGGCAGTCGTCTCCTGCCCATTGGGACTCGAGATGGAAGGTGCTAGCTCCCATGCGTAATATTTGAAGTGTGCGTCGTCCATATCCCCGTTCTGGTAGACGAAGGACCATGGTCGTGACTTGGGATGCACAAGATGCATAGCCCTCTCCACAGTCTGCAAAGGCAAGTAGACGAGCCAGGATGCAAAACTGAGAGGTGGATTATCAGATTTTGGGTCACGTCACTGGAACGAGGAGATGTATCGCACCGATCTAGATCGGTCGGAGGAATCATGTGGGGCTGCGGTATATCAAACGTCGGATTACATGGAATACGGATAGCGTTCCCGGTCTCTGAGTCGTAATCTTCCTCCTTCAGAGGGTGTTCAGGGACCACCCGGTTTATGTCTAGAATTATGCCGTTGGGTGAGCTTGCTCGCTATAAGTTATACAGGGATGGTCACAAGTACATACAGTTTTGTACATCGACTTCTATGTCAATACCAAGGTCTTGGGACATGAACTCCAGGCGTCTGTATCTTTCCGGTCGCGTGGTTAAACCAATGTTGTGGCTTCTGTGTCCAGACGGTGGAAGCAGCGGCGCATTACGAGGCATCTTCATAAGCGGAAGGGTGGCTTGAGAGAGGTAAAGCCTAAGATTCTCTGTCGCTGGTACGCCAATATCCCCGGGGATCCCCATGTCTGTCTGTAGGACGATTTGGTGTTGAAGAGTCCGAGTAACACTGGCACAAAAACTGTGGGGAACCTCAAAGCACCAATTGGACCTGCATTTTATACCTCGCGCGTCAACACGTTCGAACAACGAGTATAAGGATCCGGTCGATGGATACTCGAAACCAAGTGGCGAAGCATGAAATACAATGCACTGCAGCGTTTGAGGCACAAGGCAACTTTGTATATCAGACAACACTCGGCCGGGCCGGCGTTGCGAGGAGTGTATTTCGATAATTCGATAAGAACATACATATACATAACATATAGGCATACAGATGGTTCAAATACGAGGAATAAACATATGGGAATAATATAGTAATCGATTGCGACTAACAATAGAGTCAGTGTGTTGGTGTAGATGAAAGTGCCGAGATTGCGATCAAGGATTAGGGTAAATGGGATATAAATAATGTACAACTCTACGCGAGACTGAGTTCAAGGTTCGTGATCACGTACAAGTCCTTTCTTCTTGCGCGAGCGCTAATGCGAGCGCGCAATCCGGACAGGGGTTCGGGCTTAGCCGTATTGGATTAAGCATAGGAGGGTCCATCATCCGTTTGCATCTGCAGGCCCCCAGGCAACAGTCTAAGGTGGTTCAATCAGGGACCATAAAAAACTACGACTTGTCGACGTACCTGCGGGGTGGCGATTACTGAACAAACAGGCATGGCGCAAACAGTCTTGGCGCCGCGTGGATATCGCCTTGAAATGGCGACAGGGCTCGTGGAATCGTCCGTCGATTATCTAGGGTCAGCGTCAGACACGCACGACACAAGTGAGCGAAGGATGGCTTGGTCCTACATTGTGACACATGATAATTCCTGTTATTGTCGAGTTGGTAAAGTAAGTGAGTTTGGTTGATTCGTCGAACTCGGACTGGATGAGTATTGTTGTGGAGAGCTACTCTGGACTCGTCCGTGCTATATAACTCTCTGTTAAGGAATCCGCGGCGAGGTCGAACCACAGCTAAGAAACTCGAGCCCTACATGTGCGCGCACATGCTGTTTGCCGCCAGGACATCGTTCGCAGAGTATTCAGTAGCCGAGATTTTTAATTGTTAGATATCAAATGGGGGCCCTCTGTTAGGAAAATTGTGCGTGGAAATGCGAGCCAGCTCTCGTGATGGCGATCAGAAGCCCAGGAAACGTAGCTCTGCCCTGTACCACATTCGAGACAGCCAGACAGAGGTTACGCGATGGCCGCCGAACGTTTTGCGATCGAGAAGCGAAATCGGCTGACAATCCACCCTCTAAGTGGACAAAAAAACCAAACGGTAAATGACTTCCCATTCGGCGTGTGCCACACGAGGCGGCTGGGATGACGTGAGTTCCTACTAAGGAGTTGATGGGGCTGAGATAATTGTGGAACCGTTGGCATGCGTCTAAGCATGGAACCTGTCAAGTACAGCATCAGAACCTCGGAGGAGTAAGGACGGGATATGATTGCGTTTGGGATGCATGCAGCATGGCATCAGTACCACTATTGAGATGTGCCAGGAAAAGGTTTCGCGTAAGACATGCAGCTATTCGCCGTTTCCCGCGAACCGCGCCATGCACGCGTGCTTCATGTGAGTCTGCACATAAAGCGATCGTAACCTCGAAGGAGGCGCACGCTGGTTTTCCCCCGTAATGAGCAAGGTGAGAGACACGCATTAAAGCGTAGTCGTTGCTATCTGTTCAAGTTCGCGCAGGTTCCTGACTATGTTGAATTGCGTTCATAGGTCGATACTAAGATCCGGGCCTATGAGGGCCAAAAGGACTCGTCCTACGCAACCGTTCATACTAAAAGGAGGCACTCGGCACAGCGCCGCAGCATTAGGAAAGACTGATGAGGAAGCGGGTAGAAAGTACGGCAAGGCAACCGAAGGGTAAGCTAATAATCTATGCGCCTCGAGCACGAATCTTGTTCACCAATTGCACCTTTTTCCGTACCTGGAGATTGATGGTCAGATACGTCACATAATAACGAACTTGCTATTACCTCGTGTGCAAATCTCCTTCTCCAGCGCTCGCTGCTCAACCTCCTCCGCTTATAGCCTTTCTTTTCGTGCCGCGCGGCCAGCCTAAGTTCTCTTGAAACCCTGTTCCTCCGTAAGGTGTATTGTAGGTTGCTCAGTGCCTCCGCAACGTTCCCATTTTTCACCTCAAAACTCCTTCCTGGACACATAAATGAGAAAATCGTGGATTCGACGTACAGTACAGAATGACCTTACCGGCGTAGGGACCCTTGGGTAGTGTTGAAATGGCTGTCCTGCTGCGACTCAGCATATACCACTTCTCTTCCGGTGACATGGGGGTTCCTTTCGGGTTCACATCCACCGCTTTGCCGTATATGTCGTTCAAATGACTCCAGTTTGCTGGTTGAGACTGGCTGGACCAAGAATACAAGCGAAGAAACACGGGGGGATGTGAAAGACCAAGAGAGGATGGTAACCACGGTATGGGAGGGCGAACAGCTGGAATGTAATGGACCAAACGGGACAGCATCACCGTTTCTGAAAATGGTTGTTGAAGTTGTTGGATCAACGCTCTGCGCTGGAGTGAGACCGGCCCGAGGTACCCGCCGGCTTTCTCACCAAAGATACTTTGCCTTCACTTGCTCTGGCACGGTCATGTCGTCCTCCGATGCAATCCTCGAAGAGTTCGAGGTACAGTTACGGCGCTATCGCGTCCTTTACCCTCGGACGGCGGTCTAATCATTTCTTAGGTTCTCGAGTCTATTTACGCCGATGAACTCGTCAGTCCTGTATAGATCGCCTTCCGCCATCGTGACTCTTCTACTAAGACTAAGGTTCCCACTAAGAGCTGTCCGAAAAGGACATTAGAATCGACATCGAACCGGACAGTCTTGATGACGGGGAAGACTCCCGTGCGTTTCACAGACCCTGGCATAGAAAATTGTGCCCAATCTCCTTTCTCCAGTTAAATTAGCAATGACGGTGCACTACACCGACAGTTACCCAGATGAACTACCTGAACTTTCCTTGCAACTTATAGATGGAGAAGTAGATGAGGACGACATCAGGGCCCTACTCGCCAGTGCTCGAGCTGTTGTGAGCGTGCTAGCCCACTTCCACGACCTTTGCTTTACACCGATGTGGATCAATAGGGCCAGGAGAATATAGGGATGGCCATGACCTTTACTATCATCTCCCAGCTGAGAGAGCAAGTTGTCGTCTTTCATCCGCACTAGATCAGAGCGTAGAGAGAAAGAAGTGCGAGAACTTGAACGAAAGGCATTAGAGGTAGGCCAGACGTCTTTGGGTTAATTCGCTGACTAAATTATCGTAGGAGGAAGAGGCGCGCACACGGGGTACCCCAGTAACGGTCAAGTCGTTCACCGAATGGAAGATTAAATTTGATAAGGAGGCTTTCTCTACGGAAGATGCGCACAGAAGAAGAAAAATCAAAGACCATGACCGTGAAAGAAAGGGAGGAATACAAAAAAATAGCCGCTCGGTTGACAGGTAAACGTTTATCATCCCACTCGGTCAGGGTTGTAACCCTTCCGCTATTTCTGCTTTTTAGGGCGTCAACTCTTTGAGCGCGATAAAAACCTGGCAACATCCGATACCTCCTTGCTAGAGGAGGGTACCGTGTCTGTCGACATCAGTCAATACGAACGGGTAATAGACAAGGAGGGACGATGAAGAGGATCGTCTTGAGTTCAGCGACAGCGATTGAGGCGACGTCGTGATGTATTCCAGAGGAAGGAATGCGTACATACTCTCAACCATACCGTGTATGTATCAATAGATAGGGCTAGTGAGTACGCATTGTATCCATCCGGCTAGTCTGCTACTGTTAACTTTCCTACGCCCAATGACCTGCCCTATGGGTCCTGACAGTCAACTCATTAAAAAAGGACATGCTCGGGTTTGTGCGGCGGCCACTTCTAATACCGTGATCAGTTACTCAAGAACAACCTTGAGCCACTGTATCTTGTGGGAATTTCTCCGGATAAACCACGGGCAGTTTAATTTATCCGTCTACTACACCATGCGGTAACAATGGCGTTCTGCTGTCCTTCATATCGGCTGGTAACGGACGTAAATTGAATTACACTTCAGGAGATACTTCCCAGCTCCGTTTGATTGGCGTCGTAGTCACGTAACACCCTCCAAGGTCGTCGGCAATAACAAATAGAGGGAGCAAGGTATCAGCGTGGCCTTGGCAATCAATCGAAAAGGCTCCCTTAGGGTTGCATCAGCTCCGCAACTTTGGAGCAAAGAACTAGCACTGGGCTTCTGTTGGGGTCCTCGCCGGTAACCTCCTTTCACATAGGCAGTGTCTCATGCCCTTAGGTACTGACGCAAATTTTTGCGGAACCAAGTCGCAGCTGATACACGAGTCGCCTTCGTTTACAGTGGTAATTTATCCGGTCCCCCAAGGCAGTATTCCCGAACCCCCGACTTGCCCGATACAGGCTTAAGGCTCCAGAGCACATTTCCACACATTGCCACCGTGACCTCAACTATTTCAAACCCTCGTCAGGGTATCACCACTCAAACGGCCCTCGCGTATCTCTGGCGCTCTGACGCTCTGTCCTGTATTGGATGATTAGCAAACGAATTTTTTTATATTTTTAAAATTCAAAATTACGATTGGGGCAGAGCCCACGAGGTTGGACCACTTTCTTTAACGAGCGCGTACTCTGATGCGATCGAGCTCCAATCGGTGGAGCGCTGTGGACAGTCTGTCGCCAACGTAGTATTACAAAAGTCTACCCTTTATGCAAATGAAGAGAGTAAGACATATACCGGTCACAAACCGGCGAGCATGTCCTTTTGTCCGCTGCCACCTTCTATTCTTCCACCCTCCCCGACGTCTCTACACCCGAGGTGTTCTCTCCCGCTCTCTACTAACCACCCGCCCTCGGACCGTATGTGACGTACGGGTCGTTGGGGCGCCTCGATTTTCTCCACAGTCGCCTTGAACCATTCGAGGGCGGGTTGCTGTATCCACCTTCTTACTCCATTCCCAGTTCTTTCGAACCAGCCTATGTGCCCCCCGCCCCGCGTGACTACCAAAACTACCCATTCGTTATCGGTCTCATACACGGGGATGTGCTTTACGAGGGGGTCGTCGTCCGAGTTGATTGCAAGGAATGGGATACGCACGTCACCCAGCACTTTATGCGATGAGGCGTGCGCGTAATAATCGTATGCATCCGCAAACGGAAACGGCGGGGATGTGCCACCAGAGTGTACAGTAACCAAGTTATCGAACTGTTCCAGAGTGAGGGATTTACGGGAAAACAACTCTGGAAGGGACTGCGCGAGCCTTGAGTCGGGAAATTGCGTGATTGAGTCAACGTGTCGCGAGATGAGGCGCCTTAGATTGTCGCCCAACCTTTCGGCATAGATACAACGATGGAACCAATCCCCATGTAAGCTACGCAGGATGTGAGCGGCAGTGTTCTGTGCAAAAATAAGTGGGTATGCACCCACACGTATGCATTTTCGGTGAGATCCCACGGCTGGAAGGGGCACTCAATGAGCCATGAGCCTCTCTGATCCATTCAGGGACGATAGACTTACACATGCGAGCGCACAGGCTGAGGTTAGTCTGCATTCCTCTCCCTCTTCTGCTACGTATCGTGTTAAGACATTAGCTCCTAGGGAAAATCCGAGACCAAGTAGAGGGGCCCGAGGGTAGCGATATGAGATATAAAGCAGGGCTTGCCGGAGGTCATCCGTATGGCAGGATGAATAAAGCTGCGGACTGGTGAGCGGGACCCCCGCGCCTAATATTCCAGGTCAGTAATGCAGGGCGGAGTTGAAGCAACTAATATGTAAGCATACATCCGCGAAAATTGACGACTACTGCACGATATCCAAGTCCTCCCCGATCCAAAGGTGCGACGGCTGGGGAAAGAATCTCACGGACATATGATTCCTGCGAACCTAGAACCAAGGACGTTCGATCAGGTCTAATAGCCGTGGTTATGTACAGACCACCAGTCAGGCCATGCAACACCACGATAATAGGTGTATCTTCTGGGATGACACGTTCTGAGATGGGCGGGGTAAAATCGATGCCCCTGATACGTCAATGAGTGTGGTTACTAAAGGTTGTATGGAAAAACCCTGACAATGTCCCCCCGTCTTTGACACGGAGGAGCCGCCTGTGGGTCACTACATATTGTTATCTGTATCTCGGTCTACTGAGAAATAGCACTACATGCCTATCATAAGCAAGCGTGTTCACCGCAGAAAAATCGCCAACGACAGCATAGAAAGTCTGTAAATGTCCACTGCGTTACGTGAGAACGTTGCCAGAGAAAAACACCGTCATGTACTTGCTTGAACAGCCACCGGGACGGACGGAACGGTGAGAAAAGGCTTGGGCAGCATGTCTCGAGTAGAAGGCGGAGAGAAATGTTCTCAGAGGCGGCAGGTTGCCTGAGCGGGACATAGGCCGGCCTTGAGGAAAGATATATCTTTGGACCAGGCCGGTGGCCTAGCATACCCAGAGCGCAACCCATTGTGGTCGCAAACAGGAAGGAAGGCGAAAGGAAGACGCTCGCGAATCCGGTATGATTCCCATCTGATTCCAAGGATAGATCCGAGGCGATACCGTCACGAGCGGGATAGATATCGGTCAACTCCGGTTGGTCGAGACTACGTTCTTGCTTTCCTGTGGCATATGATGAACCGAAGTAAGAAAGGCCGCGCAGCCCCAAGATTTTGACCCACTCCGGGCTACCGCCTGTGAGCGTCGCACAGGTCACGGGGACGGTATCCAAAACGTGTAAGTGCCGGTGACCGTGGTCCCTCGAGCATGAAGCTGCATGAACTTGAAGGACGAGCGCGAACTAAGCTAGATTGAGTAGTAACAGTACTCGTAGCAGGCATAAGTGGCTCGATCACGTGATTATACGCGTTGAAACTTGGGTCACGTTTACCTCGTGCGATGTGTGTGTACCCTCACCCGCCAAGGTCACCATGTCCTCCGACCTCGCCGTCCAGCATCGATCCACACCGCCATCACCCGCTTCTTCGACGACAAATAGTCTGGATGATCGAGTTAACTAGCCCTACGGCCCGTGTATACTTTGGCCCCATTCAGTCTCCTGAGAAGATTCTCATCGCGGAAGCCGCTCATAGTTGGAACAATCCCTCCTCCTTACCTGTCTGTATTTCCCCACGGACACAGAGTCCCCGGGACTCGCACCCTTCAGAGGAGGACGAGAGCGCGGTAAGGGCAATATTAGAAGTGGGGACAACGGACGTACCAAGCTTAGCCACTCCTACTCTCGATGAGGATTGCTTGCAGAACGGTAAGAATGTCCGCTGCTTTGGGGTATTGGCTCTACTGATTCTCTCTTCAGATATCGAGTCGGAACCTACTTCTGCTCTGGCAACCAAGATATCTCGGGCACACGACAACCCCTCACCCCCACCTCAGATGCAGCCGCCTAAGCAAGGTAACGACGACCCACCCCTTCTGACCCTTTCGGAGAACCATCAAATTCCTCCTCCCGCTGACTCCAGCTCGGCGGCTGCAGACGGACTGTCACGCAGAGTGCCAAGCACACTCTCCGTCGCCAACGTCCCACAAATCCGGTGGCTCCCTTGATCGAATGCAGACCACCTCCCCGCTTACCAATGACACTGCAGACTTGATAACATTCGATGACAGCAACATTCCAAGCATCCCACTAGCGTCCGTGAGTCACCAGAGTACGACACTTATACACTGTCACCCTGACTGGGTCTTTCGTAGCCTGTTGTTAAGCCCCTTCCTGACCTTCTAGCACCTACTCCTTTGCGATGTCCCGCCCCATTCGTGGGGAGTGCTGATGCTACGTCTACAACACCGTTGTTCCCTCTGCGGATTGGATCGGGTTCACCGAGAGATGAAGGGCTGGGGGATCATCTGTCGCCTTCGAAGGTTACAATCAGACCCCATGCATCCAATCAACCACACATAGAGTCTCCTACCCAACTTTGCCGTTCCGTTCACCCAAGTTCGCCTCGTCCCATTTCACCTAGTGGCGTTGATCCTTCGACTACGTGTCTGCTGCGAGTAGATACATGCTCGACTACACCCAGTGCTATGGCTAGACCACCACCGCCGTCTAGCCATTCTCGAGAACTCAGGTCACTCTCTCCTGCCTCAGAGGGTGTCCTCTACAATCTACTGTCCGTTACGGAAGATGTCACAACCACACCCCTGCACCAAATTCCTGTTCTTGTTCCTGTCTCCCCTCTCATTCTACCTCCTCACGATTGGGCATCCACCCCTGGGCGCCAGTCGTCACCAGAGCGTCCTAGCAGCTCTGTGAATACCAGCGAAGTCCAACGGCCTGCTCCCGATCGTAGTCCTTGGCGCAACCACATAGCAAGGGCCGAATCACCAAATAAGTTTGCTCTCAACAATACCCTTTCTGACCCTAATCGCACACCTACGCAAAGGATACCTATTGCGCAAAGGCCAGCGTCACCTAAGAAGGATAGTACTCCCCATCAATCTAGTGGAATATTTGGTCGGCCTGTCTTCACGCGCTATACACAGGAAGAACGAACACGCAGCCCTGTTCGACCACTTCCGTCTGACGCAGTGGACCGTGCTACGGTGGCCGGAATGTCTGGGTCTGTGGTCCCTGAGAAACTGCGTAGTGGGTCCGAGGAACCCATTTCCCCGAGAAGGCCCCCTTTCCTGGCGAGACCTTTCTTAAGGTCTGCGTCGGACTCGGAAATCTCAAGTCCTTCAAAATCAATGAGACTCCCGAGCTTTCCAATCCGTCCAGTCGTCGATGCGAGACTGCCAGACACTATTCCAGAGGAACCCGGACCGTGTTCTCCGACGAAGTCTGCGCAGCCAAGCCCGGCGCGGAAATCTGCGTTACGACAACCGTCGTCCACAGTGGGGAGTAGGATACCACGCATCGGCGCAAAGCCATACGCCCGACCAATAGAGAAGGAGAAACAACAAGGAAAGGGGAATGAGCCTCCGCACAAACCTGCGTTCGTGACAAGGCGCTTGACACCGTCCAATTCTGCTTTGGTAAGGTGGCAAAGATTTCTACGAAGGTTCCTGTGTGCTGACCAATCGCTTAAGCCAAAGCCGGTGCGACTTGTAAACACCGAGAGTACCAAGGGAAGTAGAGGTGGCTCTGAGGACTTTGCAAGTTCCAACTCAACGAATATTGGTGTTCCATCCAGTTCCCAGGCCAAAACATTAACCCCTCAGCTGTCCCCGTCGCTAAAGCGTAAACGTTCACCAGAGGAAGCAGCCTTCGCCTACTGTTACCCACCACACCGTTGCGCGCCGCGTAACACCGATACCGAAAGCGAAACAGAAGTCGTCACCCGTTCCTCCTGGTCCTTCGTCCGAGTCGGGTGGGCCTGCGAAGAAAGCCAGAATAGGCAACGTCAGAAAGGTCGGCGGAGACACCATCTCTCAGATACGTGCGACGCGCAGTCCGGACGTTCAAACTTCTATGGATGAGATTACCAGGACCAGATCACATTCCACCTCCCCTCCTTCAGAATCTCAAGCAGCTCCATCTACTGTACCTCTCACGCCACCTCCGTCCCAGTCTGATCCCGGACACCCTACTTCACCCGATGTACAAGCTGGACCCGCAACACCACCAACTATAACTACATCGCCCGAACCCAACGAGAACTTCTCGAACTCTGCTGTTGAAGACCCGTTGTCAAGTATCACGTATGTCACACGCTCTCGTCGTGCCTCACAGCCAACAAGCGACGTATTTGGAGCTGTCCGGTCGCTGAAACAACACCGACGACGTACCACACAAGGAGGCACGTTTTCGTCTATGAGCGCAGTTACGCTCAAGGCCCTGACCAATACAAATACTGCGAGAAATCAACACAATCTTGCCGCAATACTCGAAACGGAGGTCGTCCGCAAACCGGGCAACCGTCCTGGGAGTCCGGGCACGAAGGTCAGGACGATTGATGAAAAACGGAAGCTTGAACAAGGAAAGGAGAGGAGGGAACGCGCCGAACGCCGAGCGCGACGCGCCTCTGAACCTCAGGAGGATTCGAGTTTAACGAGTGAGGACGAAGCAAACTTACCCCTCGGGTCCGATGGGCGACCAGTGCGACATCGACGTGGACCCGGAGATGAAGAAGAGTACGAGAGTCCAAAACGCCCAAGATCGAGAGCACGCATTGGTGAAGCGGGCAAGCCCGAGGAAGAGGCTGAAGCGAAAACGGTTCGATGGGATCGTGGTCTCTTCACAACGATCTACTTCGACGACCTACCGCTACAGTCTCAAACGCACGACAGATCGCACACACCAGTGGCACACACTAGAGGAGCGCTGGCTAGTTCGGCAAAGGTAGAGGTACAAGCCTACGCTTGTAACAACATCCGTACTGACGTGAATGTCCAGGCGCTGCGACTAGACAGCCTCGGTAACTTGGTTAACGCCACCTCGCCGTTGAAGGATATCGTGCGGGAGAATGTCACTATCAAAAAGTTTGTCTATGACGACGACGCTGAGGCAGCAGAACATGAGGTGCCCAAACCCGCGTCGAAAGGAAAAGGCAAAAAATTGAAGGGATAATCTACTCGCGTTGTCGCTGCGGCTGCTTTGATTTATTGCTCATTTTGTACAACTATTACAAGCGGACACCTCACGGGTTTCAACAGTATACCAGTCCGCTGGTCGGCGCATTACTTGGACCCACCGCGGAACGCCAGTGTCGGGCTGGCTTGATTAACTGGAAGGACATAGACCTCGGCGAGGTTGACGTGCGGCGGGCGCGCCGCTGCCCAGACGATCTCTTCTGCGATGTCTTCCGCAGTCACTAAGTCCAGACAATCAGCGCAGCACTGCAGGAAGGGGGAGGAAAGCATCGCGCACGTGGCAGTAGACCATCGTATACCTTGTCCGCCGCGGACTTGTCTCCACGGAAACGTACGATGGAGAACTCGGTCTCCACCATTCCTGTGGTCAGGTGGAACAAAGGAGGCGTAAGGAGAGTCGTTGGCAAGAGATGCGGGAGAGATGAGGGAGAGACGGACCAGGCTGAATCTCGGTGACTCGGATGGGAGTATTTACGACCTCGCGTAAGAGCGAGCCGCTAAATGCGCGTACGGCAGCCTTGGATGCACAATACGCGCTGCCACCTGCATACGATTCCCTGCCTGCGATCGACCCAACATTGATGATATGGCCAGTGTTGCGGGCCTTGAAGTCTGTCGGGTGGATAGGTGCCAGCTGTATTGACGTCCGGAGGGTTCATGGGAGAATAGGACGGACCTTTGATAAGTAGCTGAGTGACAGAGATAAGGCCAAAGACATTCGTCGCGAACATCGCGTCGATATCGCTATCCAGGACATCACCGACCTGGTCGAGGCCATGTGCGGAACCTGCATTGTTGACTGCTCCCGGGGTCAGTTCTCATCTGTCAGGGACACAGAATAGAGTACGTACCGAGGATGTCGATATTGCGGAAGTTTGAAGGCACCTTTGACCACAGCGCAGCTACCTGGGCCCTGTCCGATACATCGAGCTGTATAGTTACGACCGCGCCCCCTTGCTGCACCCCAGACGCTTTGTGCGCAGCCCTCGCGGCCTCAGCAACTTTCTCGAGCGGATCGGCTCGGCGCGCAAGGAGAATCAAGGTTTGAGCCTCCCTGTATGGAAGGTGAATAGTCGCTCGAGACGTTGGGGTATTGATCGGTACCTTTGCGAACAATATGGCGGTGGCCTGGCGAACAAAGCAAGGCGTGATGCGGCGTGTGAAGTCAGCGGTTTCGTCCTTGATTTGATCACAGAGAGCGCCGGGGGGACGTACCGCACCGATCCCCGCACTGGCGCCAGTGATGAGGACGGTCTTGCCGAGCAATCTGGACGCGTTAAAGATGGACATGATTAGGAACGGGATAAAGGAAAGTTGGAGCAGTGGGCGATGGCGCACGATAAGTAAACGGTGTGAATCAATCACTCCCAGGCTACCGTGACGGGAGCGGACTCGGAGCGGAGAGCCGTCGAGGTCATCCTTGACGCGTCGATGACGACGCCCTGTGACTGACTCTGGTCTTACCGACTCCGACGAGCAACGATGGAGAGCGATGCTGGAGTGGCTAAAGGGGCACGGCATGTTGATCGATGAAGATCACCTCCTAGTCCGACCAAAGCATGTCGCTGGTACGTCCTACGGGCCTCCGTTTCCTCCACCAATTGCCGACAAAATCACTCGGCAGATGCAGGAAACGGTCTGTTCGCTATTGTCGATATCCCAGTTTGTTCTATGCTCGGTAATACACTCGCCTCATTTATGACACCTGACTTGTATGCAGCGTCAACGCCCGCTTTTTACGCTGCCCAGCGAGTACCAAAATCAATGCAGAGACCTTAGGGCACTACCCTCGTTCAAAACTGCTGACGGCGACTCAGCTCATGTCTTTACACCTGCTATTACACAGACCCGTAGACGGCCATGAGTCCGACGACCCCAATTTCGGACCATATATATCTATGTTGCCTCGAGACTTTAGGCAGCCACCCACTGACATGGGTCGTACATCAGAGTCTGGGAGTGGCTTCCCAGTGAAGAGTGCAAAGTCATGGAATTTGTTGCCACCTTCGGTGCTGGCGGAGCTCCTTCTGCTCGAGAAACGTTTTCGGACAGATTGGGAAGCCGTCCGTCAGTATTTGGTGCGATCCGCGCATACTCTTCAGCTGCCACCTGTTGCTTAATATGACTTTGGTCAGGACAACTTGCCTGAGCTATCTCAACAGCACCGCAGTAAAGGCGTGCATTCAGAGTTGATCTTGGACTTTATGTGGGGATGGATAAACGGTACTAACAACACATTCTCATTTTACTTGCACGTTTGATTGATACAAATTCGTAGTGAACACTCGCTGCCTTTATGATGATCTCGGGCTGGACAAGGACGACAATATGAGCCTGTGCCCCGTGTTTGATTTCGCAAACCACGCCTGGTTTCGGCCTACAATGGAGCCACTGCGGGAGGGCGAATCCGAGAACTGGAAAGTAGAACGACGCTCGCCTGGGAAAAGGGGTAACTTGGACCTCGTGTGTGTTTCATGCGACAGGGGTATTGCGCGCGATCAAGAAGTGACGTTAAGATACGGCTGGCACCCAAACCGGACGCTCTTCGTGGAGTATGGGTTCGTGAACGCGATCAAGCCGGAGGAGCTCATGTCCGGAGTATATCCGGGTGAAGTGAATGTGCAAGACATTGTCACAGACCTGTTGGACCAACAAGGAGATGCGGGCACGTTCGTCAAAAAAACCCTTGACGCGGAGGGGTACTGGGGGTAATTGATCGACTTACCTTCTCAGAGACTCTGGAATAGGTACTAACTCGATGGTGAAGTGACTGGACATTGCACAGTTCGCCATCACCAGCACACGCGTCTTTTCGCCTCATCACAGCGCTGAGGCTGTACCACACATTCCCAACACGCCCGGACTTCGGTGGGGTGGTATCAGAAGACGGCATGAACACAGCCTCGAGGGCCTGGCGAGATACCATAATGGGATACACGGAGGACGTATCAGAAGCAAACGAGAAGGCCTGCGGGGAGACGATACGTGAGATATGCCGAAAAGTGATAGAAAGGGCCGAAATTGGACTGAAATGTGTGAAAGGAGGAGAGGAAGGGGGTGGAGGATGGTACAGTAATAGTTTGGGGATAGTCGAACAACTTTGGACTGAGGAACTTTGGGTTGCACGGGCGGTGCTCCTCAGGCTTTCGTAAGCACCTTGACAAACACTCGGGCGAGACGGGCTACCTCACTCATTCCTCTCCGTGATTCCCTCATACCCCTCGTTCTACAAAATGACAGTCGATCCTTTCCTGGGAACCCGTGCACAGAGGTTATTCATCGCGACAAGTCAGATTATCTACTTGCATTTCACGCCACTATTACTGACTCTTCCTTTTTCTAGTCTCAATCCGTGAGCGAATCCGTGTTCAAAGCCAATCCCCATTTTCTTGATATCGGTTACAGAGGCCATTGCTGTTCTCGCTGTCATATCTATCGTCTTCCACTTAGTCGGTAGTTGCACCATATCTTCCCGTATATAACCTCAATCCTGTCAGGTTTCCGAGCATGTGGACCTCAGCCAAGGCAATTACAAGGTGCGTGTCCCCACGCACAACCGATGCCAGTTCCTTGATCCGATCACATCCAGACTATACCATGTTACCTTGCCCTATTTGTCCTCGCAGAGTAAGCCTAATACCATCCGGTGCCATTTCGTTCGTGACATTGGAGCAGGGTATTCGAGCTTTTGATGGCCTTTGATGCACTTCGCTTGCGAAACGTCATTCAACTCGCTGGAATTCTCGGTATGTCTCTGCTTCACCCGCTTGCATCCTGCGGACTTAGCGTGTTTGCTGTGTCAGTGTTCCACGCAGCACTTGTAGTCTTCGCAGCGATACAAGTTCACGAAACCAAGGCGGCTTTGGTCCAAATGCCTAATTGTGATGGTACCGACAACTACGTTGTAAGTTGACCCACGACTTTGTTGCTGTGTTTTCATAAACCTTCCTACTTCGGTAGCTCTGCGGAGGTCGTGGCACCCTGTACAGGAAGGTGGAACACCTTCTTATTACAGTCCCGTGTATCATTGCCGCTGCGTGGCTCGTCATGATCTTCTTCGTAAGAGCACTCTACTACGAGTTCGGGTAAGACATCAACATCCTACTCGGGTCCACTAGTGACCATATTCAGTTGGGCTATCTTCCGGATTGTGGGAGCAAACCCTGCCATGAAGAGTGAGCCCTTTCAAAATTAGTGCGCATAGCTTTTCTGACGGCCAATGACCAAGCGATGTACCAGTATTATCAAGTCCTGCTTTGCCTGTTGAAATTTGACTTTTTCGCCTTTACTGGAGTCACTATTCAAGTGGGTGCACGAGCATTCTTTACGTTGTCACTCTCTTACTGATGAGTCTCTAGCTCCTCATCGTTGTCCTCAACAGAAATTCAGCAGAGTTTGGCCTAACAATAGCCGCGATTCCCGTGGTCTTGCTACTTCTCCTTGTTTGTGGAATTGCTGTGAAACGCGAAATCAAGTGGTGCGTTCGCCAATACAATGGTCTTTCCTTCTCTGACATGCCGTTTCTCTGGAGGTTGATGAGCTTCTCCTTATTTTTGATGTTGGCATCCGAGACGTATTGTGAGTGACCTTTTTTTTTCTTATACCTGCTACAGTGACTCAGCTCCTGTACAGTTGGTATGTTGTTTTGACTGGCCTGGTTTGTTGCCAAATCTCATACGTTCCAGTTTACAAATTGGTTCGTTTCTACGAGCCCAGCTCAGAGAAACAATACGAGACGACACGAGCAACACTAACCGTATTCAGTGGGTGCTTTCCTGCGTGCTCACCTGTCCGTGTGACCTGACTTGCCAACGCGTGATAGCGATTGTCGCCATCCTCTTGCTACTCGCAACATTTGCTATTGGCCTAAAATGTTTCGTCGACTTTAATAAGGGTTTATACGACTCTAAGACTTCTGGTCAGTTGTTCCCGCGCTGTTTGTGTTTCCTCTACGGTGCCTCATCTTCATGTTGCTGAAAATGCACTATAGATACCCTTCTTCTTAAACCAAGGCGCGGGCCCAATAGTCCCGGGGAGAAACCCGACTCCTTTGGCCAGCCACTGGAACCACGGATCTCGATCGAATAATACCTTTATGACCCATCAGTTACTGTGTTCTCGTCGACTATACCAGGTGGTGGCCAGCTGCCTGTCCTGTTGCGCAAGGTGTTTCATTACTATAGGCTGACATGGATAATTCCATGTTACGAATGGACCTTTTAATTGAGTGTGAAAGGAACTACACGACATACGACACGACATGATACCGTATCTATTTTTGTTCAATATGAAGGATTTGTCATAGTCACGCTGATTTCTCTCCACGTGATGTGTGATAAGACGCGCATTGAGAGTCACAAGTCAGGTAATCAACATAACACCGTGCACTTATGGACTCGAACAATCCCACTTCACTCTTCTTTGATGAAGAAGAGGTAGACCTATACGCCGTCCTTGGTGTTGAGCCTACTGCATCGCAGGAAGATATTAAAAAGGCGTACCGTAAGTTAGCCCTCATCTACCACCCAGATAAACATGCAACCGCCGCCGAGGATGCCAAGCTTGCCGCGTCTCGAAAGTTCCAACAAGTGGGATTCGCATACACTGTGCTCAGTGAAACGAAGCGCCGCGCGAAGTATGACGCTACTGGTAGCACGGAGGAGGGTTTCGAGTTGGCGGAGGGAGAGGACGGCTGGCAGGCGTACTTTGAGGCCTTGTTCGAGAGCGTCACGAAGGCAAAGCTGGACGAAATGAAGAAGGAATACCAAGGTTTATTATTTTCATCTCTCTGGTGTTATCATCTTTTACGTGCGATTGGCAGGATCACACGAAGAGATCGACGATCTCAAGAGGGCATACGGAGAAACGGGAGGCGCCTTGGGCGAGATCATGAATCACATTCCCCATTCGACCCACGAAGACGAGGCGCGTTTTGTGATCGCCATCTCGGACCTGATCGCCAAAGGGGAGCTCTCCGCGACGGGCGCGTGGGCCGCGAGCTCGAAGGACGAGAAAGCGAAGCTCGTTCGCAGGAAACAGGCGGACAAGGAGGCGAAGGAGGCCGAGGCGCTAGCCAAGGAGCTCGGTGTCTGGGACGAGTTTTACGGAAGCGGAAAAGCGGGCCCCCGCAAGGGCAAAGGCAAGAAGAAGGCGAAGCGGGACGAGGAAGAAGAGGACGAGGAGGAGGACCATTCGGCTTTGCAGGCACTCATACTCAAGAAACGGCAGAACGCCGGCACTTCTTTCCTCGACAACCTCGCGGCGAAATACGCGGAGCCGGAACCCCGCGCAAAGAAGGGGAAACGGAAGAACGACGCCCCCGCGGACGAGGGAGCCGACGACGAGTCGCCCAGGAAAAGGAAAAAGCGCGACGCAGACCCCGACCCCAAAGAGATCGACGACGACGAATTTGAAAAGTTACAGCAGACATTATTTCGAGACAAAGGCGCGGAAACTGGAAAGTCGGCTGGAAAGAACAAACGTAGCTAGACGTGCGCGTAAGCCATGATCGCATGGTCTTCGTGTCAAATTATTATCTTTACCATCTGTATTTCACGGACTTGAACTAATCCTTTTACATGTACGCGCGTAGCATAGCTTTGGTATTATAGCTAATCTACCTTCCTAAGATGCGCGGTCCCAGCAGTATCATACAACGAACGAACCTATATGTAGCGTACTGCATCAATACCGAGAGCCCGCCGCGCTTGAACCACAGCAGCCATCTCCTTGATACACTCCTCCAGTATGACTATATTGTCCAATAACCGCGACAAGGTCACGGTCCTCGGGCCCTGCGCTTGTTCCTCAGAATGTGAAGTCGACCTGGCCGTGTTGCGAGGTGTCTCATCCCAGCCTGAAGACAACACGTCCTCTTCTTCCGCTGAGAATTTGAGATGGCGCGCGGGTACCCAGGGTCCCTCAGACGGACTTGGCGCCTCGAAAGGCTCAACGGCGACGGTACTGGTATGTTGATAATGCGAGACAAAGGGACTTGCAGCCACACCCTTCGGAGACGCGGACCCTAATGCTGCCTTCGCTTGTGCCGTCTTCGAGGGTGCTGGTTTCGGTTTCCTCGGGTGTTAAGAACGAGACAAGTGATCCGGATCGTTTTTGGACCGGCTGCGGTGGGATTTCTTGGGCCGAGACGGCAGCGGTCGTCAGCTGGGTATTCGCAGGGCTATTGGTGTCGTCGAGGTCAAGCACAAGGGTGAGTGCGTCAGTCAGGTTTTCAGAAAACAGGAGGCCCTGGCGCCGCTCAAGAAGATATTGGTCGAAGTTATCAACGCCGTGGCGATACCGCTCGAGCTGTGCTACTAGGCTCTGGAATATTGTGAGGACCACAGGACGAGCACCATCATCCAAGCTGGACGCTAGATGTGTTCTTGGTTCTGATGCCAGCATCTCTCCAATTTGGAAATCTTCTGACCTGTCATCGCCATCCTCCTGCCTACTGCTGCCCACTGGGAGCTGAATTGTTCCGGGGGCATCCTCTAGGTGGCCGAACGTCAGCCACCCAGTAAGCGACCGGAATGGATCGTGAGCTAGCGACGCTAGCACGCCTGTTAACGCAATATTGAATTCTGGAGTGTTCGAAAATAGCTTGCGGAGCCACTCCAGAATGGCGGAGAGGATAGGATCGTTTGGGTCGAGTTGGTGTTTCATCCGCGCTTGCGTCTCCTCCGAAACATTCAACGAAAAGGATGTATGGTTCTGAATAGCTTGGATTGCGTCGCAAAGGTATCGATCATAGCTCGTGCTAAAATTATTGCCTGTGTGCGCGGGATCCAAGTGAGAGATGAGCTTCAGGTAAAGGTCTAGCTCGCGTTCGTGGGCCGAGTATGTCGTCCTTGGCTGCATAAAACTAGGACTTGGAGGTGATTCTTCAATTATCTCGTCTCCTGGATAGACGAAAACATCGTCTTCCTGATCAAGTGACGGTATCCGCGGCTTCTCTTTCGAAGCAGGTTCTGGGAAGCTAGTCGCCTCTTGGGTCGCGAGTGACGATCAGCAACTTGTCGACGCAGAGTGGGCTGTAATAAATTAGTAAAGTATTGAGAAGCTGCATGGCTGCAGTAACTGTGGGTTGGTCTTTGGAACGGAGGTTGAAAACCAGGAGATCCTTGAGTGTGAACCGGCCGAGGCTAGTAAAGTAGCCAGACTGTTTCGTAGACTCTGGAGCTTCAAGCTCTAGCAGCATCATGGCGCTACTTCGTCGTCGTCGTAGCTTGTTTTGTGCATCAGAATTTTGCGCCGCACTGGGTGGAGTGGGTCCTAGCGTCAACATGCTATGAGGTCTTGGTCTTGGCTTTGCCACGTCATCGTTATCTTCACTGACGAGGAAGTTGACGAGAAGATCCGTGAGCTGCCCGCCTTCCAAGGTTCGAATGGTTATTTCGATGTATGACATGACCGCTATAGCACTCCCATCTGTATCTGAGCACTCCAGAATGGAAGGATACAGGACGTTTTCGAGGAACGTTTGGCGAACGGCCTCCAGGATGGAGTTCACTACTGCCGTGCCAATCAATGTCGAGGGGTCGAGACTGGACTCGGGATTCTCATGAGAAACATTACGCCGGAAAATATCTTCCAGAAATTCAAGAAGTTTCAAAAAGTGATCCAGGCGCGCTTTGAAGTCTGGAGCCCGCGAATCCTCCACTCCGGGCGCACGATTCTTCTCCCGACTTAGCAGCCTGTGCTCTAGCTTCCTCATCGTCCGATGGTTGGCCTCCGAGTACCATGCTTGCGCCTCTGATTTCGTCGGGGATAGGTGGTGCGTGGACTTCGAGTTTAGAGGGGAGCTGTGAGTAGACGGCTCCGAGACCAGCACCAAGAACGTCGGAAAAGTCTCCATCCAGTACGTATTCAGCTAGGGAGAGCGCGGCATCCGAAATTGGGTCCGTTGCTGCTTTTTCAGAAGGAGATTCCCGATGGTATGGACTCGTCTTTGGAGAGTCGGTGCACCTGGTCACTAGGTGACATAGCCACGTCCATGAGAAATAGGAGTCCGGCTCGCGCAAAATCGCCAATCTGGCCTTCTCTATGCACAAATCGCAAAAGATAGTTGAATAGAAGAAATTCGTATTCCGACTTCTTGTGATGCGTGGGCACATCTGGTGTCGCGGCGACCGTGACGGTCTCCGATTGGGGGTCTGTTTCAGGTGATTCAGCAGCGGCTTGTCCCATCACTGGTATCTTCTTCGTCCCCTTCTTCCACGGAGAACAAGGGTTCGGAGTGAAACCAATGCTTGTCATGGAAAAAGATCATGAGGAGCTCGCGAAAAGTCCGGATGCGACTACACAAAATGCACAGAAGGTTGACCACTACAATGTCGTGTCAGACAGATTGGGAGCTGAGGTGGACAGGGACCCACAATCTTCTTCGTACTCTGATGGAGAGCTTCGGACGATGTTTTTGGCTGCACCCATCACTTTGCGATTCTGATTGTCCAGCTGTTCCTGGATGTCGTCCCCCACACAATTCCTCAGCAACCGGAGAACAGCCTTGTGAACGACAGAGTGGACCAAAAACTGCTCGTCCAACAAGATGACCATATTTTGGACTGCCCGCAGTACCTCAGCTTGGATTCCGGATGGGCGGTCAGTTTCGCTGAGTCTGACAAGTGCACCGAGCACATCTGGGAGACTTGAGTGGGAACCACAGAGTATGTAGATAAGGACGAGGACGAACCGTTCTTCAAAAGGTACTCTAGGCAGACGCCTGTTCCTCTTAGAAAAAAGTAAGCGTCAGAGGAATACAAACTAAGAGAGCCACGCACCCCTCCTCTGTCCTCGTAGACTCAAGCACAAGAAGATCGACCATCACCTTAAGGTTCGCAGGCACATCGGTCGATGCGATACCCTTTGATAACTGTCGTTCGTCTGGGTGTAGAAGAGTGTTCTGATGTGAACATGAAAAAAAGACGAGGTAAAAGCGCGGTGGAATGCACCTTGACAGAGGTCCACGATCTGTGAAACTCTGTTGCGTTATCGTGAAGCTTGGGACTAGTTTGGTTGCCATAACGAAGGAATTTTGAAAAATAGTCCATCCTGACGGACTTGATGTGATGGGTGAAGACCTTGCGGCGATTGAAGAGAAAGGACAGGGGCAGATGATGGCTCGCACGATTAGTACAGGAAGCGGTCGCCAGTCCTGCCACACTCAGGACTCAGGTTATGTCAAGGTGTATGGTTCTCGTGCTAATAGATAGGATATACACAAAGTAAATGAATGTTTTACAAGAGTTCAGCGCGAACCCAGAACGACCATCATGCCTAGTTGTACGACTAGCGACAAACAAGATTATTAGTAGATTAGATATTCTGACAGATCGTGCAATGGAATGTAATCTCCTTTCGGAAGAGCGCAGCTATAGACCGTCAGTCAGTATTAGACATTGTCACTTGACATAGAACTCACGCAGGACGATCAACGACGCCAGTAGAGCAACCACGATGATGTAGAGAATCGTGTACTTGAAAACCTACGACAATTGGTCAACAGTGCGACGACCGAACAACAACTGGTTCCTGCTTACGATCCAGCGCCGCTGGCGTTTCTGCTTTGTAGAGAACAGTGGTGGGCGTATCTGCTTCGAGGGTCGGAGCCAGACTATGATTGGGTCAGCAACAATAAGAACGACGAAAAGACGTGGTCTTACAAAGCATGGTCGAATGCAACCGGTCGAAGAAAGGGATCAAGGTGGGTGGTGTCAAGATGACCAGGAGAATGTGACCGAGTAAGAAATCCGAGGACCAAAGCGACATCTCCACAATCTTCACAATAAACTCGCGTGCGGGCTGAGACATCGCGGAGGTGCCAAGGACCACGACCATACCATTTCCCAGTCCACCATGCCCTGTTGGTCTCATCGTGCTTAAATTCACGGGATAGGAAGACGGCTATCAGGATCTTCTGGATGGCTCTTTGGATGGCAATGATCGTGATCACACCCAGAACTGCGTGGGACGTATCCCAGAGCTCGAGGAACCACTAAAGGAACAGGAAAATGAGTGTTGCATTGACCAAACGCGTGTGCCACATACGAAGAATTCAAAGAATGCTACGATGCCAACGAGTGCAAGGAAGTGAGCAACAGCCGCGACAATAGAGCCGAATTTGGCCCACGAGCTCATCATGGGACCTAGGAAAAGGGAGATGAAGAAGAACACCAGCAGGACAGTCGCGTTCCACACGATAGGCCCAACGGCGACGATAGTAATCCGAATTAAGGGACTCGGCGGTTGATTACCGGCACGATCGGGGAATGACTTGACGAACATGTACGCAACGATGAATAACGCCGCGTAGCAGATTGGCCAGACTATCTCTGAAAGGACGACGGCCTTCCAAGGGGCGCGGGGAACATCGCCTGACAGCTTTTCCGATGGGTGTCCCAGTTTCTTCTTCTTGTATCCTGTGATCATCGTTCGCGACAGGCGACAGTACCCATACCAACTACTAGCTTTAGTCCGCGAATTACCACGCGACATCCAACGCAAGAACTTCTCGGTAGTCGATGATGAAGTCGGTAAAGGAGAACTGATGAGGGTTGAAAACGAATGGGGCGATGCAGAGGGAAAGAACAGAGAACCAGAAGTAGATGAGGTGGGGGATCCATATAGACAGCGTGGCGTAAAGCAGAAAGAGCAAGTTCCGCATGCCCATATAGATGCTCGGTCCGGCGAAGCGGGAGTAGAGGATGGTGAACGAAATGCGAGTTGTCGCGAACCCACGTCCAGTGGCAATATATCGTGCGCCACCAAAAGTCAAGTTGCTGAGGATGGCTTGTGAATAGATTTGGGTGGAAAAAACTTCGAAAATCGGCGAAAGTGATAAGAAGTGTTTGCCAAGACGGATCAATGCCATTCCTGTCCCCCTCTCTACGAGCTCTGTGAAGAGAATTAGGGTTAATAAATATGGCGTCGTCACTCTAAAACTGACCTTGTAGGAATAGAGGGAGGAACGCGACTATGAACACCAAGAAAATCGAGACGATGCACCGCCTCACCCAGTCAAACACGGGAATGAGGTTGTAGCACCCGCCCTGGCCACCAATGACGTTCCCCTGTGAATCGACTTTGCAGATGGCGAGTTGCTTGTTCAATATACCGATGAAGACCACTATGAGTAGATTAGCCACCAAGCGAAGCACGGACTGAAAAATGCTTACGCGTAACCATGAACACTTGAATGGAATAAATGACCAAAATGTTGTTGATATGGAATCCGGGGTGGCCATAATAAAAGGTCAGGAAACGGTCGATCGGCAGTTGTGTACCCAGGTAGTAATATTCTCGGCTGAGCATTTGTTCACCCATGCCAGTACCGATCTTCGTCTGGAAATTGAGGATTGTCCCGAAGCCAAGGTCACGCCCTTTGCCGCACTGATAGTATTCCGAATGCTTATACGGCCGCCTCGACCAAAGGCGTTCATACCAGCAAAAATGTCTTCGTTCAGATGTAAACCTTTCTGAGCTTTGGAAACGCCACCACGGGTTGTCATGAAGGTCGCATTTAGGAAGTCTGGGTGTCCGTAATGAAGCTTGCCACCAATCCAAGCCAATGCGCGAGCGGTCATGGTACCGAATGTCTGTTCTTTTCCCGCAGCAATATCACCAAGTACGCCGATATTCTCCGAGAAGATATACTCGCGGGTCCCAATAATCGCAACAGGGGACTTTTTGAATTCTTTATGGCCCCATTGCGCGTACGGGCTTTGGCTAGATATCGAGTACTCTTCGAATTCACCTAGGATATTCCGAATCTTGAGACACTCCTCGAAGATAATTGTCTTGATTGGCGTCGATGAGTTGGAGATACTCCCCACGGTAGAAGATAATCGCATGGTTTTGATTGTCCGACTTGCCGTCTCCAAGGATAGGGTTGCCAGGGAGCTCGATGCGGAACTTCGGACGTCTCTTCCCGGTCGCCTCGTCCAGTTCGGAATGGCCATCAATCAACACGGAATACAGCTTCGGGTCGGATCCTTTTGCACCAGGTTCTTCATCGAGGTAAGCAATCTGGAGGTCTGGATATGCGCGAAGGAGGAACTCGGCGTTTTCGCGCTCTTCCTTGTTGAATTTTGCGAACCGTTGCATAGAAATGACGAATTTGAACTTGCGCCTTCCCATACGCTCCAGCTCGCGCTCAAGACGATCCGTATTGCCGCTAAACGTTTGAACAACATCCGGATTCTCGAACCCTATACATAAGTTTGATTGCCTTTGAGTAGTTCATCATACCCGAGACCGTGCGGTAGAGTGTTTGAGCCCGGAGCGACGCCCAGATACGCGTACGGAGGGTATATTCCGGTGATGCGGTCTTGAAGCCAATGCAATAGAACGGCAAATCGTCCGACTTGGTAATGGCCTTTTCGTCATCCTCAGGATGCTCTTCCGCAAGAATCTTGGTGTCTTTGACGAAGTTGTCCCATTCAACGGGGTGTAACTGTTTGAGATACTCGAGCTGCGTGACACGAGTATTATGATCTTCTTCTCTGATAATCTCACGCAAGCTTAGCAATATCTTCTCGGAGTAGTGAGGAACTAAGACTGTGAACGTAGGCATAGCGTCAACGGGAAGGGGTTCAGGGATGGCAGTCGTAAGAGATGAGGCGAAGAATGAGATACGCCTTTCGGCCTCTCCACCCGCAGGGAAGAAGTTGCCCTTGAAACCGTTGCCTTGGTTGTTCGTGAAGAAAGGTGGGGCACGAAGGGTGCGGCGACCATCTGGAGCGTCCATCTGATGGTATAGTAGCCGCTGGACGTTGTCGATAGATAGCAGGTGCTCGCGGTACATGGAAATGATGACCGCGTTCCAAATT
This sequence comes from Lactarius hatsudake, assembly GCA_024734325.1. NCBI lineage: Eukaryota > Fungi > Basidiomycota > Agaricomycetes > Russulales > Russulaceae > Lactarius > Lactarius hatsudake. The sequence continues at coordinate 589,520 of JANSJP010000004.1, read as the reverse complement.
TGCGAGACGAGAACCTTAGGCTTGTACTTGACTTCCATTTCGGCAGTTGCGAGTAGCTTGGCGTAGATACGCTTCGGAAGGCGGGTATACACGTCTTTCCAAGGTGTCCATATCGAGAGACCCAGCCCGAATGAACGCCCGATGGAGAAAACAACTATCCAAATGATGTACCATAGATATGTGTCCAGGAAGAACAGCACCAAATCCATGATGTACATGATGGCGAGGGTGAAGTTGATCTGGTTAGAACAGAGGACAGTTCCAAACAGTCTGTCCTTGCACCCTTGTACTGTGGTCCGTGCCATGACAGCAATCGGACTGCTGAACGAGGACGAGAGGAAGAAGTACGATTCCGCAAACTTGCAACTGAAAATCAAGATCCAAAGGCTGATCGAAGCCAGACGCGCACTCCGTGGCAAGTCAGGATAAGAAGCTGTGAACGTTTGAGAAGCCATGTATTTTCGTGACTTGCCCGCAACGCGATCGCCAAACATGCGGCCCGAAGGAATGATGCCGAACGCGAGGGTAACCACAACGGATACACAAAACTGGGCAACGCCAAGGTAAAGAGGGAATTGTGATCTGGTGGGTATCCCGTCTATTCTGGCCAGGTAAATCGTTGGGCCTGCGGTTATTGCGAGAATAACGAGCAAAAATACAAAGCGCGTGGTGAGGTGAGAGGCATTGTTCCATGTTGTAGGAATGTAGAGGAACTCGGCCACAGTTGCAAGAAGCATGATAGTTGTCGAGACGGCACCACCAAGGGCTGTCGCGGACCAGGTCATGGGAGCAGACGGGAATTGCTTTTCACGGGGTGCATAAACCCGGGGTGAGTTGAACGCGGTGTAGAACCAATATACGGAGACATGGAGAATCCAAACACGGTTGAAGTTGACAAGAAGGTGAGCAGTCGACCGCTTCTCGAAATAGGTTTTGAAGAAAACACGCCCCCAATCAATGTGCTTGAACTTCATAAAACGCTGAGCCGGAGGAGCATCAACCAGGCGAGTCTAGAGACGAGTAATTAGTGAAGAATTAGTAAATGAACTTGCACGAACTACTAACGTTATCTTGGAGGACGATGCGTGCGAGGCCTTCAGGATACCAGAATAACTGATTGATATCGTCGTAGCCAATAATCTGATCGTGGTCCCTCTCCCTTCTCACAAACTTCCCATCAACGACTTCATAGCCCTGATCCCGCATGAACCGATATAGTGGCTTAATGACCGTGTCCAAGTAAACGCCCTCCGGAACGGGTTCTGTTCTGTTCTGGCATTCGGAACTGCGGTAGTAGTCGTCGGCACATTTGAAGATAAAGCACAGGCACTCCGGTACGAAACGAACGTTGCCAGCTTCACCCCAGCATAGAAGGTACAGGGCAAGTTGACGGAGGCGGTCGTATTGGCTCATGTTGTTCATCGCATTCCGCCACCTGTTAAGAGCATGGTCCAGCGACTTTGCCCCTGCAGATTTGGCTCCACCACCGCGAACGCTCTTCAGGCGCTGAAGTCCCGGGTTTTGCGATTGACCGACGGCGTCGTCGAGATTCAGCTGGGCAGCAAAGTACCACTTTCGGTAATTGGCATGCTGACCACCGATGTAATCCGCATGAAGAGTTAAAAGGGCCTGGCTAGGCGACATTCGTGAAGCACGAGAGTCGAGTAGATGCATGAGGAAATCAAACTGGCGTGGAACAATCAGTAGTGGTCGAAGTGCCTCTGAAAAACAACGAACTTGGTTCCGCATGGAGTCTCGCTGGAAGCCAAATTTCTGCGTGAGGTCGAGGAATATGTCTTCAATCTCTTCGTAGGAAATGGGGATTTGTTTATCTGCAGCCCAAGCTGGGTAGGGGTCCGCGTAACCCGTTGGGCCAGGCTGTTGTGAGACGCTCATGTGAGAGTTGACAGACGAAGCATAGTGTGTGTGTTGCGCGTGACCGTCGTCAGAATCTAGGACAGTTATGAGTACGGTCGAACATGTAGTGGAACGCTCGCAACAAAATTCGCGTCTATTCGACTACTGTGTCAACTAGACAGTAGTACTCACTGTAAGAATCGTATTGGCCAGGGTGGTCGTAGTACGGGGTACCGCCAGTTAGACGTGCTGTACTTCCATTCCGCGAACCATACTGGTCGCTCATGTCCGACTCGGCGTCATAGTCACGCCTTTGTTGTTGATACGGCTGAGGTTGTGGGAAATGATGCAGTTGTTGGGGGTTGGCAAAAGGATTTCTAGGGTCTGGCTGTTCGTAACCAGGACGAGCAGCCATGGTATAGTGAGAAGATCAGCAATTGAGGAGTGAGAACGGAATCGATGCGGAGGCGGAGTATTAAAAGAGTGTAACGTCGACAACGGACGACGAGGAGAGAATGAGTTGTTGTATGCTCTAGAAGAGAGTGCAAGACAGAGACCTTTCGTTAACAACGGACAACAAAAATACTTTTTTTTAGTTTCCTCTCTATCACCCAGTCACGTGAACATAATCACGCGTCATTCGATGGACGCGACAAACTCACGCGACCGCCACGAGCCATGCGCCAACCGATCATACTCTGGCAGAACGAACGTACATTATCCACCGATGACGCTGGCGTTACAATACTGAGCTCAGTCAGCCCTCCAAGGACCTACTTTCAACCCGGGCCTTACTATGATGAAGATGTCGACCGTCGCTGGCCCAGCGCGTTATCCCAGGCCCCTCTCCCACGTTCCTTCGCTCTCATATTTTTGCATCAAACACCTAGTCAAAATCCCAGAAATGGTTTATAATTACGGACCGGCTCGTCCATATCGTCCTCCAGAATATCCTGAGAGTCCGGATATTCTTCGAACTCTCCCACGTACGCCGCAATGCAACGTCGACTTGAGCAAAGTGGATCCCCGTCTATGGGCCGTGATTGTTCAAGCATACTCAGACTTACCATCTGACCTTCACATTTATCGTACGGCTTTAGCGGACAAATATCTACCATCACTTCAGCGCATTCCAACAACAGAACACTTCTCTCTTCTCACTGTACTGGAAATCCCAGGATGTTCCCATCTCACTGATGATACCATCGTCCGTTTAGCAGTCATCCATACTCTTTGCGTTCTCGATGCCAGTAACACCCCTCTCACCGCACAAGGGATCCGACGCCTCTCCGGGACTTTGAGATGGGGTGACGATGGTGTTGATACTGCCAATCAAAGGCGCGGTCCCTGGCAGCTACGTATCTTGAGTCTTCGTAACTGTAAACAAGTAACCGATAATATTTATCAATGTCTGGAGTCGTTTATACTTCTCGCCGTCGTGGGTAAGCTACACACGAGAGTCACGTCTACGCCTCTGAGGATTTTGTTAGATCTCCGCGGCACGAGATGCACCTGGGACCGCGAAAAGGTTCCTTCATCTTTCTTTCCGGCAAACGAGAAGCAACTATACCATCCCACGACCCCATTGGAAGCCCTGTCGCTACTGACGTCTTCCCCAGGTCTCCTTCCTTCCAGCAACACCGCGCTCCTGCACATTGACCACCTGACACACCCAACTCCCGAACATCGTCGAGATCGTGGCAAATTTTTGGTCCATCCAGATTCCATGGCACGGGATCATGTCGGCTTCAAATACGAATTCAACGCGTTCTGGCTTTCAAACACTGGCCCGTTGAAGACACAGTCGCACAGACAAATACCACAATGGGGCCAAGAGTTACTGATGCTCTATCGAGAGCCACCACCATGGAGCAAGGTGCACGATCCCCCTATCGTAAAGGGCCCGCCTAAAACACGGTCCTCGAACGAGCTGGCTGCTGTCAGACGAACAGACGGGCAAGCCATGAAGAGCCTTCAAAAGTTACAGGATATGCTTTCAGAACGACATCGCAATGCGGGGACGGAAGTCGACAGTTCCTGTGATGGTTTGAAGGTGTCCGCCAAATCTTCTGCACCCAGGAATCCTTTTGCAAAGTCCCATTCTGGAGGATCATCGGAGAACGTGAACGAGAGAGCCGATGAAAAATCTCGGGCCTTTGCACCACATACTCATAAGAGTATCATGGAAGTACCACCTAAATCTTTGCGATCTCTGAAACCGATAACCAGTCTTCCTGTCCCACGGCCTCCTAATTCTGTCAAGCAAGCCTCGGCGAACAAAGGACGAGATGCTCAACGTGTGCTGCCCAGACCACAGTTAAGCCACGAATCGGGCCAGAAGCGAGTTTCGGTTTCTCTGCACATCGACGATTCTGAGGGCAAGAAGGCGGAGATGATGGTAGCTTCTACTGGGACTAGATGTGCCTCGGGACGAGCCGATCCTGCGGTGGGGAGAAAACGGCATAGAACCGCAACACCAGCAACCGGAAGCAAAAAGTGAGACCAACTGATCTTGGATGCTGAAGTGGGTGCCGTGGGATCAAGCTCAGGTCGTCTGCGACGTCGCTGTGATAGTATAGTCAGTAGATGGTAGAATCGATGGTAGAATCGATGTTGGATATTAGTGCTTACATGTGCTCGGAATTGCCGGTCCGCGAGTGAAAGTTCTAGTCGACGAGCACCGTCACGAACTCGACACCAACTGACTCCTTCCCAAAAAAAAATTATTCGTGTTTCTCGGGGACCAGTTCAATGCTATATCAATTACAGTCCACAGGGAGGGTTCCCTCGTTATCCCCCCGCACCATCTCCAAGGCTTCCAGTGCTCTACGTACCTTTCGGCGTACTGCGTCGACTAGTATGCCACGTCCGTACAGATTCCACGTCTGCGCAAACTGGCTGTCTGCACCCCTAGAACACGGTATGAAAAAGCGAGGCGTGCCCTTCCCCGCGGATAGTCCCGTCGGCATATGGAGAGACCTCTCACTCACTTGGCCCAGACCTGGTAACAGCAGGACCCCAGGAGAAGACTTCTTCTACGTCCAAGAGGTGCGTGTGCACGAAACACCGTCCTTCAGAGCCTCTCACTCGCGCCCCGTGTCCAGATGCGAAACCATTCGGTAGGTGAGCCCGGTTGATCTGTCCTGGCGAATCCCATTCACACATGTGGGCGCTCCTCAGGGCATTTCGTTTGGGGTCGCGGACGGCGTTGGGGGATGGGCATCCAGCGGCATTGATCCTTCGTTGTTCTCGCAAGCGTTGATGTACCATTCTCACCGATATGCCAAAGTTGGTTGGGCAGGCGAACCAGAAGTCGACACCACGCAAGACTACGAGGACCGAGAAGCTGTCGAAGGATGGGAGTTACATCCTCGAGAGTGTCTCAAACTTGCATATCAAGCCACTCTGAGAGAACGATCCGTCATAGCAGGTGCGCAAGTCACTCCAGAAACTTCTTACTAGTCGGTGCTCAACGCGGCGAAAAAGGTTCTAGCACCGCTTGCCTCATCACTCTTAACGCGTCCTCCGGACTCCTACGTGCCGCGAAGTATGCTTCCCCGATCCACTTGCTCCCTCAATCAATAACGACGACGTGCTTTGCCCCTCAAGTTTGGGCGACAGCGGCTTCATGATTATTCGCTGCTCTTCAGTGTTTCACAGACAAAGAGCTCAAACCCATTTCTTCAATTGTCCCAAGTGAGCATAGTTCACATCCTTCTCCCTTACCGTGAGGCTCATTCGTGTCAGACAACTCGCAAAAATTCCCAGCGTCATTAGAAGATCGTCTGGTGCGGTTACCGATTCGCCAGAGGACGCTGACGTCTACGAAACAAAACTCCGAGATGGTGACTTGGTCATTGCCTATGTCGGTACCATTGCCACATCTCTGCACCACCTGGCTCATCTCTATTTGTCAGACGGACGGGATTGTCGGACAATGTGTTCAATCATGAAATCACCTCCATTTGCACTCTGGTATCTCGGTCTGGCGCGTCCGAAGAGGCACAGGTAAAATTGATCTCTGATCGTATCATTGAATACGCGCGTGGTTGCATGTTCAATGAAAGACGGACGAGCCCATTCCAGAGTAAGATCCAAATATCTCAACTCCATGACAGTGAGTTCAACTCGCATTTTTCCAGAGGCAGCAGCCATGAATGGGACAGCCTTTAATGGTGGTGTGAGTCCAAGTCCCACGTTCTCTTACCTATCAGTCTGCTGACATTCGTACGATCGCCTCAAGAAAATCGACGAGTGCGTTCCCACCACACACCTCTACACATCCTGCTGACTTCTCTTAGTATCACAGTCGTCGTTGCTCTAGTTCGCGAGGTCATATAGCCTATGCTTCTGTGAACACAGAGGCAATTTTTGTGATTTACTAGACTCGCATCAGCGCGCAACACCATGATATATTGTATACCTATAGAAGTCACAGGACTCGCATTAATTCGCGCCTGTGGTGCACATAGTAGAACTGCACTGACTCGTAAATCATCAGTATGGATCAAATTTTGCGTTCGACGAAGCTTTGGATAACACCAGCAGGAGTAAGAGGATAGTCTTTCAGAACCACCTCACCGTCTTGTACGAAGGTGTTTGGTTGGACAAAGAGTTTCCGGGCCTAGACGGAAGTAGCTATAGAGTATCATAGGTGGATGTCACAAGAAGGCCACGCACCACTTTCTTTTTTAAAACGATGTCGCGGATGTCGTTGTCCCAGCCAGGTAACGGGGTTGTCAGTTGTGTGTAGAACTGGCGTGCGCCGGCGCCGTCTGCGGTGCTCTTCCGCACCTGTAGGTCGACAAGGAGCGTACCAACGACCTCTTTACCTTGCGAGAGTACTTTCTCGCGGTCGACCTAGCGTACACTTCAGCGGATCCTTCAGCCCTCGATGACCAACACGCACACGGATAAACAAGTCCTCCAGATTACCGTCGGCACCTCGGACTTCCTCGAGCCGTGCGATTCCGCCTTTGATAAGATGCTGGGTAATGCCAAGGCTATAAGAAAGGCTATTTAACTTTAGGTGGAAACATATGGCACACGTAGAAATGACAGACCGAGCCTGCATGTGTGCTTGTCCGTGCTTCCCTGTCACAGGATCGTAGAACTCCAACCCCCGAAGGCCGGCTCGGCCCATCGAGAGGAAGGTGATGTACTGTATGTCGTCCACATCCTTCTTATCTGTGATCTGCCGGACCCGATGAAAATGCCGCATTAATAGTTCGAAAATATGTATGAACTCTGTTCGCTCACACCAAATACTTTGAGAATGTCGGTGTTACCGACGACTAGGGGGCAGCAGTGTTAGGACACGAAGACGTGTTGACTGGGAAGGAGAATCACGGAATAGCGAGACCGTTTCCGCACGGCATTCCTCCATCGAGGACGACACTTCTCCGAGTACAGAGCCGGGAGTCTGTCCCGGTTTGTACCAAGAGGAACTGAGCGCGTTCTTCAGACTTCCGTTAACCGGAAAATGGCGCTGAACTTACATCGGCTTGCCGGTGAGAGGGTTGATCACCTTTACTCGGGTCAAAATAGGTAAATGCAAGCTAGCCAAGCGGATCGCACCTTCTTTGGGTCAAAGTTCTTCTTGCCATCGGCCTCTTCCTTGAACAGCTTCCCCGAGCCGTGGCCCAGCAGCTCATGGTTCGCGACTTGCACCTCGAAGGCTTTCGTTTCCCATTTCCTATACAATGCAAGGTCGTCGGGGTGGATGAAAGGGAACTCATCTGGATGACTTGTTTACAATGAATCCAGGGTAGATGCGATGCTTCGTACCAGGAGACTTTGCGCCGAGAACGTTGGCGAGTGAGACGTTCTTGAACCCATCTGACTCTCGGATTTCATAATAGTTCTGGCGCAGGCACCGTCAGGACAGGCGTGCCAAGGATGTGATACAGGAAACGTTTACGGGAATCTGTGGGCGCTATCTCAGCCCTAACTGACAGCGGGCGGCGAGAAACACTCACATTAATACCAGCCGGAATGCCTTTATGTGTATCTCTTTCTCAGAGACGAATAACTACAAGGCGAACGAGTTTGCGTACCACCAGTGGCGAATGACAGAACTTCAAGAGCGGTGAAGTCGGGCTTCTTGAAGACATCAACCTCGAAATCTTTCCCCCAAGGCAAGCCATCGATGAGTTCGGGTGCATTGTTCACAAGGGTCTCGTATTTAGCGCTCAGTTCCTTGTTCACAATGGCCGTGAAGCCTGAATGGGAGTAAATAAGGGTCCACAGCAGATTATGGGCGGCCCACCTTCCCACTCTGCGCGCCCACCGTATGGATCCACATAGGTTTCGATAAAGCCTATATAACTCTCTACCACTGGGCCGACGTCCTTTACCCAGTGCCTAGAGCCTTGCTTGTGTTTCTCAATGGAACCGCTCTGGAAACTAGAAATGACAAAGGTCAACTTATACTGTTACGAATTACTACTAACACAGCACATACGAGGCGATATAATCCCCAATCATGGCTTTCTGATTATCATTGGCAGCATACTTCTTTGCCTAGATCGCGTGGTCAAGATATCATTAAAGAGCGCGTGGCATGTTGGCATACCTCAGCAAGAGCTTTCACCACACGCGACAAAGGGCCAGAGAAGTCGCCGTACTTGACGGTCAGTTTTACACGGCCGCCATTAAGTGAAAGGTCGTGCAGCGCATCCGGTTGGGTATCTGCGGAGGCGACCAGTAGAACAAAATCTTTCGGGCCATTCTTCTGAACGCTGAATCATGGGCCACTTCAATAAAATAGACGGTAGTGCAGAGGAATGGTAAAGGCATACCGAGTATTGAGTATATCTACCCCTATGTTCTCTGCGGCAGTTTGAACTGCCGCCACTTCATCGTCCGTGATGGTATCGCCAAGGTAATAGTTGCTGACTTGGCCAAGTTCGCTCTTTCCGATGAACAGACTCGCCTCAGGTTCCAACGCGTAAATGTGCTCTTTGAGCTGCAAAGATGTGGCTAATGTTCAGATAGATGCCGGGTGAGAATGACAGCGAATAGTTGCGCACTTCATTCCAGAGAGGGACGGCATTAGCAGCGTTCGGAGAATTCTCGATGACGGCGGCGAACTTGTCTTGTGGAACACGTGGGACGAACTTGGTGAAGCCAAAGCTTTTATAGTTTGCAAGATTGGACAATACCTATTGGTCAATGAGCCAAGTCACCGCGCGTTCCGACATGATAGGCAGTTACTTGGCTAGCAAACTCGAGAACGCGTTCCCATTCATCTGTCGAGAGGCCAGATTTTTCTTTCAGGGTGTCGACGTTGGTAATTGTGCCATTTTCGCCGAATACGAGGATTAAGAGGTCGAATAACTTCTCAGTGTAGGGAGTCCACTGTCCCAGGATGATTCGTGCCCCCGCCCAGGAAGCCTCGCCCAAATAATGAGCGTACTTTTTCTCCCTAGAACTATGATAGAAAACGACGAGTGGGTCAGTGAGAGCGTGGGAGATGTAGTAGCAGTTGCCTACCTCAGTTGTGCAAAGGCCGCGTCGATTTGAAGGCTAACAATTGGCGCATTGCGATCGGTGAGGAAGCGTTCAGCGGCTAAAGCTGAAGGCATCGTGTAAGTCTGGATACTACAAGTGGCGGTAGGAATAAAACGAATGATCGCACTGGCAGCAGCGGTGGGAGTGCTTTTTCACCGGGATCGATAAGGAAGGTCACATTGGCGATCGAATTCATCAAATCTCATAATCTGGCTTACATCTGCCTGGACCCACATGGCTGCGAGTGCTAGTTTGCTTCTAAAAAGTCGCAGGCTTGATCACAAACCTACTGCAAACCTAGTCAGTCAACATCAGGTGTCAACGTGTCAACAGCAAGCGTCCCAAAACATAATCATGACGCACTTTGTGATAACGTCACCGTATACCCCAGTGCTGTCTGTTTTTTTTCTGGTTGAAAGAATGAGAATCGAGAAATAGGAACACTACCGCAAATGATGTCCTTATCCACACCTTCATCCATCCATCCCCTGATGGCAAAAATCACGCACTTGGATAGCGACGACCGAAACTACATTCCTGCTCCACCATCTGTGCGGCATTACGCTTCGCTACTGATACGCCGTCCAAAAAAGACTGGACCGCAACAGACACAATAAGCCTTACCCGGTGATACCCATACCCTCTTCGTTGTCACCAATTTACGGACGCACGCTGTTCGTGCCAGCTTGAGATCTGATCCGACGACCGAGACATCTACTTCGGCAACCTCTTCTCCCTGACCAAAGGAGCATCGACTACTCCGCTTTCTTCAGCTTGCTCTTGCCTTGTACGAACCCGTGAGGAGACCAGTAAGAGAGTATCTTGTTTCATTCATCACATGATGGCCACTGTTTCTGGGCGCAGCGCTACCATTCTTTTACTTTTACAACTAATTCACAGGGGACGCTTGCCTCGCTTTGGGCTGTCCGCGTTCGACTTCTGGTGTTTAACGTAGGCCCACGTTTGAAATGTCCAATATAAGAGCACCAAGATTTCCTTCAGGATCGGAATCATTTTCAGACCAGGGCCAGAATCATCCTTAGAAATACTGGCTGCTTCACTCCCAATGTCATACTCCCTTGTACCCATCTCTTCAACCACGCGTTGCTGCCAATGATCATTTCTCCAATAAGTACCATCTACATGTGATACCTACTTACTCTTGGCCGAGTTCCTCCGATCACTTGGAAGTTATAAGGGTTGGACTGAGGGAAAATCGGACATTCCAAGGGTTTTCAAGTATCCAAAAACGGCCTCCTCGGGGAAGGGTTTTCCCGCGCCGAACTCTCAAAGGACCCAGGGTTGGTCGCTTTCTAAGCGCTACACGCTTTGTCGCTATCCCGCGCTCTCTGAGTGCTCGGCGGTTCCTCTCTCACTCTGGACTCTTCCCTTCGCGTTTTAGCATTCCCATTTCCCCTGTTATCTATTGCACACTTTCCCTGGTATATTTATACTATATCCATGTAATTACCACCTTTACACCCCAAATTAGAGTAGACTTCTCCTCTCAGGCTTCAGGGCTCAGTGTAGTTCTTCCCTCGCGTGCTCCAGTGTGCCGCACTTCCGCGCGGACTTAGCAACTACAGCGCGACACGTTCCCGACCCTGATGGCCACCCATACGAAGTTTCGCGCCACGCCGAAGCGTGCGCGACCACTTCCGACCACCTGCGACCAACCAATCCCGTTTCCATTCCCGACCTCGCCGCACTAGCGCGCGGCTCTAGCCCTTCAATACCGACGTGTCCACAATCGCTACGGACCCATATTCGACAGCTCGTGCCCAGCGAAGGCCTGCGCGATACCGACGATTGGGTGTCTTCTCGTTTTTCTGGGTCTTTACTCTTTTTTTTTCGCCGCTCTGTCACACTCCTATTCGCTACCTCGATCATAATATATTGGCCTCTATGATGATGGGCTCCCCCTTCGCGCAGTACGTCCGCCCCGCACCTGTACGCGCGTGCGGCCTTTGCCACACAGTCAGCTGGGTCTTCTTGCTTGGTACTCACCGGTGATCATGCGACTGGTGGATGGTAACTCCGTGGCCCGGGCCGGGACACACCAGCATCACTCCACCCTCACCTCATGACTACGTGGCGAGAATTTCTGGTCGAACATGCAAAATTCCCGTTTCCTGATCCCGTTGAAAATAAGTCTGCCGGTTCAACCGACATATCCCCCGAGGATGTTGGGAAAGTCGATCCGAAGTGGAGAGCCAAATACGCGGTGCCGGATGAGACTCTAGTTGGGAACCTTTGTCAAACTCTCGACAACATCCTTCAGGACACTGTTTTGCCGGATGGTTTCCGGAACGATCTCCTATTGTACTTTGGGCGTCATCTGCAATTCCCTACCGTTGGCATGGAAGAGATGGAGGAGCTAGTATGGTCTACGAATAGAAATGAATCTGAGGAAAGAATCCTGGATTCTCATTCACGGCTGAGCAAGTCTGGCTGACTCTTGAAACAGAGTCGGACAATATTGGATATAGGGTTCTTTCCAGCTGCCGCCGTCTGTTTGAGAGCCTATGGTAGATACCGCTTTAAGAAAACCTCGGAACACGTCGAGCGAGGTCTCTCCAAGGTCAATTATCTTGTGACGGTAGACGATAAATGTGTCGTCCTCGTTGAGGCGAAATCGCCTTCAGTCATGAAGGCAGTGAGCGATTCGCTACCGGAGCACACAGTCGAGTTGGACTGGACTCCCGGTGGAGATCTCGTATCGAGGGTTCTCCTGAAGGTGAGTACTCAGTCCTTAGATGCAACGCCGACTTTGACAATTCATCTAACTGACCAGTCCGCCTTGTATCTGGGCCTGAGGGAAATGGAATGGCTATTCCTTACATGCCACAACAGCTGGATCGTTTGTCGACTCGTCAGCGACAATGACAACCCTTTTCTTGCCTTCTCGCGCATATTCAGTATCGAAGGCTCTGAACCGTTTCGGGCATTTATGGGTGCCATTTTGTCAGTTCTAATTGGTGCTCCCGTTCAGGCCAGCAAATTTCACCCCCCTGTGGCGCTTGACACTGTTCCGGAAGAAGGGGAAGGTGGATCTTCATTTTCACCTGAAGACATCGACGGTTCAGGAGAATATTGGGGTCGTTCCACCGCAAACATTTCATCAACGCGCCCGATAACCCATTCTCGCGCGGCCATCAGTCATGATGCTGCGGAGTCCGAGTTAATGGTTCGTCCGGTACCCGGTCATCTCCTGTCAACTGGCTCACTCGTCTACTCTCAGTTTACTTTATCCTCCCCACACTATCCCGAATCGTTCCAAGTATGGGCGCATCTTCATTCGCTGCCCAACAATACATTCGCTCTTCCACACTGTGCCGAGAACGGAAACAGGAAACGACGCCTATGGTTGACCCGCCACATAGGATCTGGATCGACCGGAAATGTCTGGGAATGTCATTTCGACAACAGTGATGATTTGTTCGCGATCAAAGTCGTTAAATTGCGGCGCAGGTCTGATGTAGAGTGCCAACGACGGTTCTATAGCGAGTTTGAGGTTTACCTCATCCTGGAGATTGCGTACCAATCTGGGCAACTACGCGACCGCATTAGTCCGCACTGCTATGGTGCATTTGAGGGCGATGGGACCGGTGTCCTGATTCTTGGACTGTGCGGTGACACCCTCAAAGACTGGGATGAGCTCAATTTTTCGGAGCAGTGAGCATCAGCGGTTATTCTATCAAAGTAATTGATCCCAGATTGACAATATTTCTGCAGAACACAGGTCTACGAGTTGGTATGGGACCTTCATCGATTGGGAATAGTCCATGGGGATCTTGAACATCGATTTTTCAGAAAATGTAAGGCATAGCTGCGTGTATATCTCGGTACGACATATGGTTACTCCTTTCACTTGACACCTGATGACTTGGAATAGGGCAAACTGAACAAACGTTACAAATGTCCTGAACTGCAAGCAATACGGGGTGTTTTGAAGCTCCAGAGACATGCTAGTGTCAGGACCAATCTCGGACCATACTCGCCGTACACCGACGATCAACACCATGGCGTGCTAACGCCGATGCTACCAAGTCTCTCAAGTCTAGCCGCTGTCAACAATTAATTCACTCCGGTACACTTTTTAGAAACCCCTCTTTGATCATTAGGATTACCTTTCTTAACCATTAGCTCACTACTGTTCTCGTTTTCTATTCTCCTTATCGCGTGCTCTCTCTCTTGTAATCGTCTCTCTCTTGTCCCCGTCTGCGTTGTAACGTTGTATCCACGCGCTTATCGCCCCTGTATTTCTTTGTCTTCTCGGTTGACCCTTTTCTCTCTCTACTCTCTCCACTCGCAGCGCCTATGGGCCACGGAAATCCCTCTGGTGCACCAGGTAATATCCACTAGTTGCCAACCTCGCCTGACTAGAGTTTGTATGAGCAAACGGCCACAATGACAACTATCTCGTGGTAAACCAGGTTGAGGCACATCCCGCCGGGACTAACCGAGCCCGGAGAACGGACCGGCAGCGAACATGTATTAGTAAGCTATGGACGCGCGCATTTACGAACAGCGAAAGAGGAGCGTCCGCTCTCATCTCTACCACCATCCTCACATCCCTACTCGGGATATTCCTTCGCAAATCATAAAAGGTTATGGGCCCTGCCCTTAACTAAAGGGCAGAGTACTATTTTGGAGCTTGTACAACATAACTTTAGGCACATACAGTACAATAAAACTGCGCAAAAACATCCAACCCCTATCCAATCCTACTATACTGGGTCTAAGTGACCCAACGCGCATTTGCTCATGACAAGGCAGGACACAGCAGTGTGCCACAATCGCGATGAGGTGTTCCATTTGGGGTAACAACCCATTCTTATCCTCCATGGTGGCTATCTAGATACCGTCAGTGGGTGACTTCCCATAAGCCTACATCCTACATTTTCGTATCCTAAACCGTTGTGCCTGAAATCGGGGAATAAATCTTGATGAAATGTGCTCCGACCTCAGCAACAACAATAGACGACTGGTGGGGGGGGGCCCCTTTCTAAATCCTACACCACGTCGGAGTGCAAAATTTATGCCAAATCGAGGCAAAAATCTCGGACAACAATTTCGCGAAAGTCTTGGGTCCTCGGGTATCGGCCTTGTGCTGCCAGTGGCCATCAAAGTGTAGTGGTATATGTGGTATACAGGTTAATTTCGAGTACAGGGAAGAGGTGCGTTTGTTTTCCCACTCATGTACGGATTACTGATGCGATTGAAAAACTGACACCGCACCATCTAGTCGAGGGCGTCGTGCACCGGCGGTATGACCTGTCCGAGCACAAGCATGAAGACTGTACTAAAGTGAAACACGTCCCTCTGGCCCGCGTCGTGGTGTACTTCTAGGGCTGCTGGCGCAACGTCGTGCGCTGGCATTCTGTGGCCCCAGCGTCCGATGGATCCGGCAGGTTCACACCATCATTGGGCGGCAAGGCTACTCACCCGATGGAATGGACGACGACGACCAACCCCACACCGCTGCAGGCTATGCCAGAGACCGTGCAGCCCATCTCGTGGCAGCTGCCAAGCGATAGCCGTCGACTGTGCCAGTGGGAGAGCGCGACGAGCAAGTTACTGAGCAAGGGGTACGGCGAGGCGATGTGCGCGAAGCAGGTCGTCGCACAGCGCTAGCGAGACGAGGCAGCTGACCGGAAGCGATGCCGCGTCGAGTGGGTCTCCTTTCTGTTTTCCATTCCTGAGTTTTGACAGTAGGTTCGTGCCAAGGTATTTTGAGAAGGATATCCAGAGCGGTGTACTGACACTTACACAAGCCAGGAGGGAGGCGCTCGAAGCGAAGATCAAGTACGAGGATGAGGACGAGGATGAGGACGATGTGGAGAGGGATAATGGTGGTGTGCCTGCATCATAAACCCGCCTACAGCGTCATGTACGACGGCGGACGATGATTTATACCCTGCCTCCTGAGTCTCGACGAAAGAGCCATCGTGATTTCCGTATCTAGGTGCAGTTGGTGATGATCGCATCGGGAGTCAGGCATAACTTTGGTTTTATAGTCTTATGGTTAGCACCCAATCCTATCCTAACCTAGGCGGATCCTAAATAACTCCGAATACATGTAGCATAGGAAAATGTAGGATGTAGGCTTATGGGAAGTCACCCAGTATCAAGAATAAAACGGGAAGGTGGTCAGAAGGGGTTAGCATAAAAGCATGGTTTTCCTGAATTGGACCATAGTTAGCAAGGTGGCGAAAAGCGCGACCGCCACCCTAATCTTGGCCACAGCGCCGGAAGCGGTGGCACAGCATATTCTTCACGGACCAGAAGAGCTTGGATACCCCTTAGTCTGGTAGTGCCAGTGGATGCCAGTGGGGAAATAGATGTGATTATCGTGGTGCATTCCGGGCCACCATTCGGGTAAGGTGTCGTATTTATGAACCCCAAGCCTTGCCAAACCCCAAACAGCGCTCGTCATCTCAGGCTCTACGTTCCGGTGCCCACTCGTATAGTCGACAGTGGATGGGTGGGAGCATAATCATTCTACTTGGGTATACGTGTCGTGTTTATGAATTCCGAGCCCCAAATAGTGTCAAATCGATACGTACTGTATTGGATGATGGGGAAATAAATGTGATAATTCTACTCGGGTATATGTACGTGTCAAACAGTGCTTGTCTTGTCTAGTAATAGGTTGAGCGTTTTAATGTAATCGAGGCTCTGGAAGTCTCAAGTAATCGACTTCTGCCGCGTCCCTGCGCCCACAGGGGAAATCCTACAGTATGCTGTCGGGATCTCAAGGCGTATGCACGCGTGTACCGGGCGGCATGCAAAGCTGGTTCTAAGTAGGATAGAGAAGGTGCTGGTGGAAAGCGTCAGAAACTCGTGGCTCGGTGCTAACAACTGGTCGTTCGGTGGGGAAAGGCATCATCAGGTATTAATAGGTCAATTGGTAGGAAGAGACAGATTTGGTCGATTCAAAATCCTGATTACGACTCGGACTCCGCATTTCGAAGATTTAGTTCCGAACGAATTGCTCGTGAAGGGACCCACGGGGCATCGTGCTGCCTCTCTGCGGGGTTTGCTGGTGGCTCTGAATGGTGCGAAGATGAGTGTGCTATCTTCAAGTTATCAAGGTATTTCGGGACAGACGCGACATGACGTGGGCAAGAAATGCGGACATGCACTGTATGTGTGGGGCGGGTCCAGTTCTTGCAACCACATTTCCGAGAGGTGGGATAGAAATGCGAAATCAAATGCGACTTTGACCTGGAATCGACCCAACAGAGGCTCTCGTCCGGTGTTGTCGGCCATATTTACGGTAATTCGTTCCAAGAGAGCCGTCAACTCAACGCCTGGGGGCGGTGTGGTCGTTGAAATTGCTGCATGGACCAAGGAGACGTAAGAAGTGTCTGACGGCATGGCAGAATCGAACGACAACTAGAACACTCGGCGTTGCGTACTAAACTCGTTGTGCCCCACCCACATTTACCATCGCCCAATGTGGGGCAGAAGTGACGTCGTGTGGGAAACCGTACGCGGCAAGGTTTCCAGGGGTTAATACAGTGACATTGGACACGTGTGTACACGCGTGCTTCAGGCCTGGACAGAAGAATTTGATATAGTAGTCTCGCATTGTATGAGGCCCATGGGCGGCGTATTCGCCATGTGTTTGATGACGCCCTTCACCCACGTCCCTTGTTCCGACTACTGCACCCTTGTGAGACTGATGGTGGTCGATCAGCAGGCGGCGTGCCGTTTTCGGCCATCAGTTTATCGTACAAGGTTATCTCGTCGGCAAGCGTCGCGGACTGTCGTCGGGCAATCCCTCATTGCGAACGGTGGGTATAGCTGCCCAGGGAACCGACAGGATGGGAACTTGGGAAACAAGAACACAATAGGGCCAAGGGCACAGTACTCGATTAGCGAGATACGCAGCGCTGATTGTTCGCTCAGATAATCTGTCATCAGCCTCTCCTCACCTGGCCGCTCACCGCTGCGAATTCGCCGAGGGAAAAGAGAATCGCGTCACTGCTCTCTGAAGATTGTGATGTTGCCGAGGAGCGCTAGGAACACTTTGGAGTTGACAAGAAGCTCTTTCCCATTATTGTCCGCGACCTCGCATTCGCGCGAAAGGACGGGTCAAGAATCAATTAGTATTCTCCGCCATCGGGCTTCGACCGTACGGCCTCTCGAACTCGACTATAGTTTCCCCACAGGGCCTTCCACTCTGTCTCCAAAATGCCTTCCCCCGTTTTCACACCTCCGAGCACCCCATTGGTGGCCACACCCGCCCATCCCAGTGCACGCTCGTAGCAATCGAGAGAGGTTTGCAACGACTTTGCGTCCCCTTTGTTCTCGTGCAGCAATCCCAAAAGACTCCAAATTTCCGCAGCGGAACGGCGTGCGTCGCGCAGCAAGCTCTTGGCAGGCTTTTTCATGGATATGGACTTGGAATACTCGGGAAGCAGTGGTGCATCGGAGCTCGGCGGATGTGGCACTTTGGAGCCTGGAGCTTTAGGGTGACTCATGGGGAGTCCGGCCAGTGCGAGGGCAACTTGTTCAGACGACTGAGCAGCCTGTGACAACC
The DNA here is from genome assembly GCA_024734325.1 of Lactarius hatsudake. Taxonomy (NCBI): domain Eukaryota; kingdom Fungi; phylum Basidiomycota; class Agaricomycetes; order Russulales; family Russulaceae; genus Lactarius; species Lactarius hatsudake. The sequence continues at coordinate 571,600 of JANSJP010000004.1, read as the reverse complement.
ACTTCATCGATTGTGACGGTGGATTTTGTGAAGCATACAGGACTTCTGCGAGGTGGGTGGATATTAAAGAAGAACGATGGAGAATGTACAATGCGTGGAGTGTCTGCGGAGGTGATGGGGGTGAAGTTGAGTTGGGGAACCGGATCGATCGAAGGAGGTCAAGCGCAGACTCTTCGACAGCTTGTGCTTGGCGCAGCTGTCCTGACGTTGCATAGTAAGCTGAGAGAGAGACGAGAGCAGACGCGAGGGTGCGCTGAGCAGAAGGTGAGGAAGGGGGTGTAGAAGGGATCACAGGAATAAGTGGGGCGGTTGAGGACTCCGCAGAGGGAGAGACGATTTGAATGCAACGAGCCCACCAAGCAAGGGCATTATTGGCATCGCCCAGCCTGAAATTCAGGTCCCCCAATTTGAGTGCTACACGTGAAGCGAGCGCGCCTTTGGCATGCAACCGTGTCCAAACGCGTTGGAGGTCATACCGTGCGTCAGTAAGACCGGCCTTAGTTCCCATCCGTTCCGATATGTCAGCACGACGAATGATGATGTCTGTCACCGTCTGGGGGAGGATCAAACCGGCAGACTCTTTGGACAGAGCGATATCCAGCACGTCATCGAGAAAGTGGCGCGTAGTCTCTAGACGCCTCTCGACCGGCGCCGCGTCGTCGAGAGAGGTGACCCTGTTTGAAGCGGGTCTTCCCTGTTTGAGAGTCCCCGGAGACGTCCAGTGATGTTCCAACCATGCGCTACGGATTCCAAATCTTGCCATGAAGCCTAGGGAAGGGTCGGTGCCACCGTCTTTGGGCTGGCCCCATCGCTCTGCTTCTACGTCCCATTCCCATTCCACGCAGTGATTGTCTGATTCGGGAGCGAATTCAACATTCTCGATCCAAAGGTGAGTTGCCGCAGCACCGGAAAGGAGGGTGACGCTGATTCCGGAAAAGGCGACGAAGCACCATTTGGCATAACGCTTCAAAAAACCAACGGCTTGTCGGGTGTGCGTCGGGTGAACGTCACCCTGTGATTGTTTTCGAAGCCAAGGAGATACTGGGTCGGAGTAACTGCGCCAGGGAAACGTTCGATATGGACGAAAAACGGCAGGTGTTGCTCGGTGGTATCGAAGCATGGCTCGAAATAATTATTATAATATTTTGTTCCCGGAGTCGTCTGTTTATGTAATGGATAGGGTCGACTGATTTGATTTTGATTTGATTTCAGTCACCACCCGGGGCAGCATCGCCCTGACCGGGGTACCCTCGGGGGAACCCAATTTTCAGGTCACATATAGCCTAGCTGGCCCAGATGCTCGGACTTTTGAAATCGTGTTCGCGAGCGCTGACGCCGACGCTAATAGCTGACGCCGGGTATTGGCACCGCCCGATTCTGGATCGACTGAGGCACAATCAGGCCGTCATGGGGTTCCCGTGATAACTTGTTCGGTTGTCGCCGGAGCTGTGTTAGGTCGCCCGACGGACGCCTGTTGAACCATTGAAATAGTGAACGGGGCAGCTGGACTTGCAGGGTTGGGCCTCACTGTACTGTACCCAGTGCACGACTGACCACCGTCGATGCCTTCCCTCTCGCCTTGGTTCGTCGCTCTCCTGGGCATCACCGTGCTCTCCTCTGTGTTCGCTTCCCCCACTAGGACCATTCCCAGGACTCCTCCTCCCACGTCCCCTTTTGCTACCGCTTCCGGTGGTGGCCTGCTCATTAATGGCTCGTATGTCCTTCCTCCCCTCCCCAAAATCCTTCTGACACTGACCCCATATCCTCCTCTCCTCCTCCCCCTTCTCCAGCAAATTTTCATTCATAGGAACTAACGCCTATTGGTTGCCCTACCTCAATTCTGATGATGATATCTCCAATACGCTTGCTGATATGTCAGCATCTGGAATTACTGTTGTCAGAACATGGGCGTTCAATGGTGTGAATCCCATTGACGTTTTCATACCTTTTTTAATGATTATTCTTGCATTCTCGTCCCTAATTCCCACAGACGTCACTGAAATTCCTGAAGCGGGTAGTTGGCTGCAACTTATCGCAAACGGCACCACGATGATTAATACCGGTCCGAACGGTCTCCAGCGTCTGGACAAGATCATCGAACTCGCCGCCGAGCACAACATCTATGTCCTTTTCTCATTGACCAACAACTGGAACCCAGTCGCCAATGAGCCACCTACCCCCGTGCGTCGCCATAACGAGACCCCCCTGCCGCGCAATTTCCTTTCAAATGACTATGGTAAATATATGAACCCGCCATAATCGTCCGTATTCGTTTGTTAATGGTCTCCTGATTTTGCTAGGTGGTATGGATGCATACGTTCGCGAGTTCACTGAGACAAAGACGCACGACGAGTTCTACACCGATCAAACCGTCCGCAAGTTCTTCGAACAGTATCTCCAGGCTGTCATTTCTCGCTTCGCCGACAACCCTCGCCTCCTCGCGTGGGAGTTGGCCAATGACCCTCGCTGCAGCTCGTCCCTTGTTTCTTCGCCTTCCTGCAACACGCAAACGATCACCCAATGGCACTCAGATATCGCCAAGTTCATTATTTCCATCGATCCCAACCACCTCGTTACGTCTGGGTTCGTCCACTTTCTCAGCTCGGCTTGGGTTCCATTCTAATTTTTCGATGTTACACAGGAATCAAGGCTTCTTCTGTCCGGATTGCCCCAAGTTGTTCTTCAATCCGTCGCCCCCACCCAAGCCCGCCCCTTCGCCTGCTCCCGGAGGTACCCGCAAGCGCTCGACTCGCGGCCTTATGGGCCCCTCGAAACTGTTCCAAATGATCACTAAGGAAAGACGTGCTGTGCCCCGTGCTTCGGCCCCCCGTAATGGCATCAAGATCCGTGGTCGGTGGACCGCATCTCGTATGCTACCCTTTCTACCACGCGCCATCTGGCCCTGCTAAAATGATACCTTTCAGCCGTAGCCAAGAGACAGGCCGGAGGCGTCGGTTCTGCGTTTGATGGGTCTTTCGGTGTCGATAGCCAAGATATTCTCAGCATCCCAGAAATTGGTTTCGGTTCATTCCAGTTGTTCCCTGATCAGAACAGCTATGGAACGATCCCGACGCAGTTCACGCCCCCGAGCTCCGACTTCACCGGAACTGTGCAACAAGGAACCGCTTGGATCCAGGCGCAAGCCGCGTCAGCCCTTGCGTGAGTTCATTTCATGTCTCAGGAACCTGTTTACTCAGCATAAGCCCTATTGTGTAGTGTCGGCAAGCCCATAGCGCTCACTGGCTTTGGTCTTGTCACCCAGAACAACCTTCCGGCATTCGTTCCTTTCAACGCCACATTTCCGGTCGCTCCATCGCCGAACCAGAAGCGTAAGGCGTTATGTTGTATTACGTTTCTATGCTGCTCACTCCCTTTATGCAGGCCAGAGCACAGATTCATTCGGCACAGGCGTCACTGATGATCAGCGTCAATCTGCGTACGCAACGTGGTTGCAAGGTCGGTGATCGTTGGAACTGTCGCGCTTCACGCTGTTAACGACTGTGATTCTTCTAGCCGGTATCAATGCTGGTCTTAGTGGGATGACTCAGTACCAGGTTCGGCCACTAGGCATTTGTAGCCAACGAAAACCATTGACCTCTTTTGTTTGTAGTGGTCTGAACAAAACCTCCAGCCCGCCGCGGGCACGTTTGTACAGAGTCCTAACGGACCAGGAACGCTCGGTACCTCACCCAATGACGGTTACGGAATTCTTGGGTGCGTTGTTCACCTCGTGTGCAGTGGGCGGACTGATCATATATGGCATCATTCAGAACTGGCGAGAGCGGCATCCAGCAAACACTGCAGACGGCGAGCCAAAACATCACGTAAGACGGGCCTCGCCGATGCAGCACGGACTCTTTCTGGATTTTGGATGACCTTTTATGGACACGGACTATTACGTTTGGTCGGATCTTGCGGTCCCTGATCGCGGTCTCATGCCTAAACGAACCACACGCTCTCTTTCACGAACCGCTAGGGAAATGCCTCTTTGACGAACATTTCCCGTTTGAACAGTGATTCTAATGGGACTTTTCACGCTTCGTAGTACTGACTTGAACTCTCACAATATATGGACTCGTGAACGTAGTTGTAGATTTATTTGGCGCCCGAAGTGTGCGTCCACTCAACAGACTCGACGGCTACATTCAATTGTGCGAACCGATCGACGAAATATGCCATACTACCCTTATGGCTTACTGGCCTGGGGTCTTCTTTGCCTTTCCAGAAGGCTTTTACGGCACTCGCTACTGCGGCGAGGGCACGAGCAAAGTCATTGCGACTTTGGTCAAAGTTTGTTGGATCATCCGGTGAACCGAAGATCTCGTCAGCTAAATTGTCTACCGCAGCTGCAAATGGTGGGGCCGAGTCCGCTAGGTCGTCGAGCAGAGCAATCGGCGGCGACTGCGCTCGGGATGGCGTGGGAGACAGGAGCGCAATATGGATGTCTTTAAGGAGTTCCGAAGCACGCTGTACGACAGGCCAAATCTGGGGGCAAACGACGTGAACCGGTATCAGAGAGGACGGAGAAGAGAAGAAGAGTGTTGCCGTACTTTCTTCGCAATTTCTTTCTGCGCGGCGATCTGTTCGCCGGAGTCACTGCCAAGATCGAGTTCGGGATCATCCCAGCCATCGCTATCCTTGTCGTCGTCGTCGGACACAAAGGTTTCGACCTCGAGCATCGCCTCCGCATCTGAGACGGTCTCCGCATGCTCTAGCCAGCGTTTGCGGACGGCGACGAGATTGGTTCTGGAGAAGCCCTGGGGGTGGCCGGCCTTCGCTTGTGCGATGAGTTCGTGAACTATGCCGGTCTTGGAGAGATATTCTTCGGACGCGGCCTCGGTCGGGACTCTGGTTATGAGAGAGAGGTGTGCACGTGCGAGATCCTCGAGAGCGGTGAGTACGCTCTTCGCTATCGAGTGTACCTCCGCGGTGAGAGTCCGGCCGTGAACATCGGGCAGAAACAAGGATGCATTGGACGCGAGCGTGGACGAGTTGGTGACGAGGTCCTTCAGGGGACGTTGGGCGGCAGAGTAGGCCGGGCTGGACGGATTGAGCGCGATGGATAGTTTGGTCGTATTTGAATGGATCAGGGAAAGGAGAGACAGGAAATCTGTGCGTAGAGTGGAGAGCGGGATGTTCTGCGTGTCTGGGGCTGTCCTGATGGCTGAGATGGATTGTGCGCACGTCTGGGCGAGCGCGGGGAGGAGGAGTTTAAGAGGGTCAGACATTGTAACGTGTTACCTAAACCGACCAGTGTCGCGTCGCCCGTCTGTTCACATTTTATGAGCAAATGGCCAGTCTGACGAGGCTCAGACTGTTCACTGCTCCCTTGCGATACCATCTTACGCCTTTACATTCTTTCCATAATCCAAGCATCGTCTCCTTCTCTACTTCCCGTCTATCCCTCCCGTTACCCGTTCGGAGGCCGTCTCATTTTACCCTAATCCCTTGTCGTACAATCTCCCTCGGGTCAATCTTTTCGTCAAAACCTTCTTCTCCAACTCCTTCTCCTCATGCAGTGGCCCACGTAGCCAGGATAGAAGCCGACGCCAATGCTCATCCCTACGACGTCGAGAAACAGCTCGCCCTCTTTCAGGCTCTCTCAGAGACCAACATCCAGCCCGGATATGAGCTCATAATCAACCGTTGGGAAAGGATGTCCGAATTTGTTCGTCCGTTCTTTCACCCCTTCGAAAACCTCAGATGTCATCTTCTCTCGCTGACCTATGGTTCCGTATGTGCATGTTCACAGGATGCTGCCTCACCCCTCCTTCATTCAGACAAAGCCTTCGAGTATTACCTGCAGGCTCTCCTAAAAGCTAATAAGGAGCCATCGATCAACCCTGCGGTTCGCAGGCGTGAATCCCTCCTTGCTGCCCACCCGCTCGTTACTCCGTCACCCACAAGCACACCTACACCCACAACTGAGTCCTCATCCTCACCCTCACCTGCGTCAACACCAGCCCCACAAGCGGAGTCCTCCGCGTCAGCATTTACGCAGCAAGCACCGCCCCCAACGCTTCCGGCCTCTTCTCGTAGCCAAGAAATTGCCTCCTCGGTCCTCGCAGGCTCGAATGTCGAGCCCCTTTCTCCCCCTTCCTCGGGGTTGGGCCCTCCAAATCACCTGGTATCTGCAGACATGGCCAAGCTTCTCGCGGCCCTCAGTGCCGGCCAGGGTGGTAGCGGTAATCCGGTTCACGTCATAATCAAAGAGCGTGAGTCGTTTGGGCTACGATCATCCTCTCCGCTCAACCCCTTACTCTCTGGTCCTAGGTAAAGGTGCTTGGATTCCGAGCTTTGCACGCTTTTTGGTCTTTGCCGGCATAGCTACTTTCTGCAAGTCATACTTTTTTTTTGTGTTATCACGTGTCCTAACACTTTCCTCCCAGTCGTCCTTACCATCCTTTCCGTCCTGGTCGAAAATTCTGGACTCGTCAAGGCCGCTCCTCGTCAATCCGAATTCGAACCCCATGAATCGAGCAAACCCGTTCGCTTCAGCGACGTGCATGGCGTCGATGAGGCCAAAGAGGAGCTCAAAGACGTGGTTGCGTTTCTGAAGGACCCAACAAAGTTCGCGGAACTCGGTGGTAAGCTCCCGAAGGGCGTGCTCCTCACCGGTGAACCTGGAACTGGCAAGACCATGCTCGCGAGAGCCGTGGCTGGCGAAGCTGGTGTCCCGTTCCTTTTTGCGTCAGGGTACGTTAGCCCTACTACGTCTCTGCCATGTGGTTTCACCTCCCAACGCGACATAGCTCCGAGTTTGACGAAATGTTCGTTGGTGTCGGTGCAAAACGCGTGCGCGAGCTTTTCGCGACGGCACGGAAGAAGCAGCCTGCTATAATATTCATCGACGAGCTCGACGCCGTTGGAGGAAAGCGCAGCGCTCGTGACCAACAGTACATGAAACAGACCCTCAATCAGCTGCTCGTAGAGATGGACGGTTTCTTGCAAGACGAAGGCGTCATTGTAATTGCCGCAACTAATTTCCCCGAGTCACTCGATGAGTGCGTGACTCCATTCAGCCAACTCGCATGAGAATCTCTGACGCTGTTTATCGTTTCGAAAGAGCTCTCGTTCGACCAGGACGTTTCGATAGACATATTGCTGTTCCACTTCCTGACATCCGCGGGCGCGCTCAAATTCTGGTACACCACATGAAGGAGATCGTTGTCAGTCCCGACGTCGATCCTATGATTTTGGCACGGGGAACCCCAGGCTTCTCGGGTGCCGACCTGCAGAATATGGTCAAGTACGCGCTGCCAAACTCATATTTTTTCTCCCCCGTTATTGACAATGAGTCCACCAGCCAAGCAGCGATTCAGGCTTCCAAAGAACAGTGCAAGTCAGTTGACCTGAAACACTTGGAGTGGGCTAAGGTCTGTGCCGTTGCCACATCGCGATCGAGTTTTGGACTAAAATCTTGTGCATACAGGACCGTATCGTAATGGGAGCAGAACGACGGAGCTCTTACGTCGACGAGAAAGTCAAGCGCCTCACTGCATATCACGAAGGTGGCCACGCGCTCACAGCTCTCTACACCGACGGTGCGATGCCTTTACACAAAGTCACCTGTGTTCCACGCGGACACGCACTCGGAGTCGTGAGTTTCTGCCCTCTCTTTCTCCCAGCTAAAATGCTGACGGAAGAGGGTTAAAAATAGACGTCCCAACTACCAAAAGACGATCGGCTGATGGTGACGCAGAAAGAGTTTTTGGCTGACATAGATGTTGCACTTGGCGGTCGCGTCGCTGAGGAACTAATTTTTGGCGCGGAGAATGTCACGAGTGGCGCATCATCCGATTTAAGGAAGGCGACCGCCACTGCGACACGGATGGTAAAGGCAAGTCCGTCCCCGCTCACTGGGATGGCAACGATCTGATACTCTTACCGCAGAATTGGGGTTATTCGGAAAAAATAGGACCTGTGTATCTCAACGATCAGGAAGAGCACATCTCCGCGAGCAAGCGCGAGGAGGTTGAGGGCGAAGTACGGAGGTACGGGCTCATCTGCTCCAGGTTGTCTGGTCCCGATTCCCGATCTGATTGACGATCGTGCTACTCCGCAACCAATTCAATCCAGATTGCTGCAAGCTGGCCAAGCCCGGGTCTTCACTCTTCTCCGATCGAAGAAACAAGAGCTCCATCGGGTGCGTACCGTTCCCTGTTTGCCTGGCCCGATCTGATATATCGGCTCGCTTCATCAGCTTGCCCTAGCACTTATTGAGCACGAAACACTCGACATGGAAGAGGTGAAGAAGGTGGTTCAGGGAGAGCCCATTCGGAATATCCACGATGTCATCAGCGAAGACCTGTCTCGCATTGGTGTGCCGGCACCCGAGCCATCGCCGGCAGCTGCACCTGCGTCATAGGATCCCTCACTTAGATTTCATTACTCAGTCGTCTTCTGTAGCATATTCTTAATGAAGTGCCTCTTTGGTCTATTTGAGCAGCAGACACTTCGCAAAATTGCGCCCGTTCTCGTTATGTATATCGTCCTTCTATGAGAGAGACAGATAATCTCAGAATGTTATCATGACATGGCACAACAGACAGACAGACAGGTCAGATCCGTCAGCGATTGTCAATGTAAGAAGGGAATTATGGCCTGGCCTGGCTTTGACAGCTGCCAACGAAGCCGGTGACAATACGGCGAAAGCGATAGATCCGCGGATCTTTCTGGACTTGAATATCCACGACCCGCTGAATGGGTCAAACAATCATACAGGACAACACTGTAACCATAAAGCAAAACGGCGTTACACGTCACGTACGCTCACAGTAATGGGACAGCAGCAGCAGCAGCAGCAACAGCACCGAAGAAGCGCGGAGAAGTGGAGAGAGCAAAGTAAAAACCGATTTTCCAAAAGATAAGAAAGAATACTAGTAGGATCCTCCGCAGCCGTTGACGGGATCTTTGCTGCCTTGGCCGCGGCGGTAGCGTACGTGCAGCAGTAACGCCGTGTCGATTAAAGTTGGAAGAGAACACTTGTCAGAACGGCGGAGGCGTGTGGGTACGGGGGGGGGGGGGGGGAAGACACGCGCGTGAAATCATGCCCTCACACCCGCGACTCATGGAACGACATCGTGGAACGGGACGCCTTACGTCAATTAGGTGTTGACTAAGGGGGGGAAACGTTCGCAGTGCGTTCTCGCCACTAAAACCTTGCAAAATGGCTGTCGGCTCGGTGCGCAGACCCCCAGAGATAACACTGTCAGCTACATGACCGCTGTCAGAGGCGCGGACAAAATGGGACTGTAGCTCCGGATGTGTCAGTGTCCGTTAGACCACATGTCGCGGAGACGTTACCTACAGGTTATCATCCCGCGGTGGGAACGATTACTTTTACGCCGTTCGATGACGGAAAGGAAAGAAAGGGAGAGCGATAACGGAATCAGAAGAACATACATATCGTAACGTGCGCCCCCAATACAGTGGTGCTTCGTCTTCAATTACGAGCTCCTTGCCCCGCGGCGTAATCCACTGAACACCTGCCGACCACAAAGGGATATATGTGCCCCAGGCATTCCACGATAGAACGCGATTCGACCGTCCAGGCCACAGGGTTTTCAGAACTGATTCGAATTACGGTTTCACTGTGGGCATTCCACGAGGTGCTCCAAAATCTGGCCAATCAGATTTGAGGAGTTACGGTAAGCAATTGAATTGGAATACACCGTCAAATGCCACAGCGATCGTGGAAGGGCTGCGGTGAATCAATGTAGTTGCCGAGGTAGTCGCAGAGTTGATGCTCCTCGGATCAACTATGTTCCACAGAGCCATAGGGGTAATGAAGGCGTGAACAAGCATCGCAGGGAGTGCGTTCTTGTTTCGAGCACTAATATCACCGAGTGTCTGAAGGAAGTAACCAACCGGCCCCAAATCGGCGCCAAGACCTTCGCCATTCGGTAGTTTTCTTTCTCTGATTCCCCATTCGATGTTGCGCCTTGCACCATGACGAAAATGACACCGCAGAGCAAAGTACAAAGGACAAGGCAAAGGGTCGAGTGCGGCGACCGGAACGTGCGAAGATAGTCAAGAAGGACGGCCGGTCGGCAAAAACAAAAAAGAAGGCATGGGAGGAAAAAAAAAAGTGACGCGCGAATCTGTGGGACTAGCGAGGCCCTCTTCGCCCAAAGCTCGGCGTGAGTACTGTATTGAATGCGCCGTGAAATGAACCCGCAGAAGAACCCGTGACTGACGAAGGAAAAGAACAAGCTAGGTCATGCGGCGAGCAACCCGCTTCCGCGGACTGAGAAGCGATCAACATCACATGGAATATATCCTATTTGAGTGATATGGCGCGGTGTTCCCAACGGGACCAAGAGAGCCAGAGCGTCCTCGACTGGATGTCATCTAGAAAAGAGCGCAAGGTAGGACGGGAGGCAACTGAACGTGCGGTCGGCGCGTAACGTAATTAAACCTTACTTTGGCCCAAAGGAGATGCGTGCAAACGCACGTGGGGCACGATGAGATAACTTATATATCCATAGCCCTCAATTCGACCGGCATTCAATTCGCACACAAAGTTATGTGATTTCATTTGCTTGTTCCAAGAGGTCTGTGCACATGTGTTCTCGTCAGGGTTGGCCAGTCGGAAGGAGGATTGATAGATGCAAGTGGAGCAAGCGGGTTGTGCGCTTGTTCCATATAAGGCAAAGAAGAGCCCTCGTTGCGTTCCCGAAGAGGGGGTAGGAGAACCGTCCAACTGGAAGGTTGGGGTGGCGGCGAGGTAGGGTTCGGCCCAGCTGGATGGACTCCCTGATCTGAAACTTAAATCGAACGATTTGATCAAAAAGCCTCATTTCTGCGATCCCTTTTCACCTCCCCCCCATCCCCTTACCCCCGTCCCCCGACGAAAACGCTTACCTCCGCCGACGCGCCCCAAGGTCCCCCTTTGCCCTTTTTCGAAGCCTAAATCGGACTGACCTGCGTGATCCCAGATGTGTCATAGGCACCTCAGCTTTAAAAAGAGCACCGCTTGTGGTCATTTGATCCTCACCGAAGAGCGCAACGTCGATTGCCAAGACCCCCAATGTTATAATAGTGCCGTGCATCCCCCCGACTGCGCCGCCCGATCCGGTCATGCTCGTGCTCCTTGTCAGTGTCGCAGATATTACACGTCAGTTAATTTCCCTCCTCCCCTCCAAGCGCGCTTCCCTCATCGTCCTTACACCAGCCAACCGATACGAGTTGTCCAACGAGACGAGGTATTTTATTTTATTCACCACCTGCCAATTTTCCTGGAAATTTCTGAATCCAACTAAAATTCCCAATAGTTGCAAACCAAATGTCCTAGGTGTTCTTCACGTCGTTCATAGTTTCACCGAACCATTTAATTTTTCTTTTCTATTTCTTTTTTCTTTCTCCCATGTTTGTAGCGTACACGTAGACCATCTCGTATCATGAACTCTGTACTATTATATATCCAAGTTAACCTCGCCCAGCACTCGTTCCGAAAGACCGCCGGCGTCATATTCATCATCGTCCTCGTCCATTGGTTCTCCCAGTCCCAGTCCTTGGCTGGCTCGCGATTGCCGTGCCGCGGCGGCGGCAGTTTGCTCGGCCTCCGCTTGCCGTTGCGCTGCCTGCGCTTTCTCAACGTCCTCCACTGTCCAGAGCGATATCCCAGTCGAGTTCTCTCCGGCGGGCTGTGAGATGGTGCGCATAAAGAGCTTTGACAATGTCAGAGCCATGTCAGTCGACAGATTTGCAGCCGTTTCGGTGATATACTGATTGATCCATCGAGGCAACTTGGCTCGTTTATCTGCACGTGCGAAGCGCTAGGATAACGATAACTCAGAGCATAAGTATATTTATACCAAAACAATTCAGTGGTGAATTATGGACGAACCTTATCCGCAAAAATCATGAGACCCCAGTCGGTCTTCCCTCGCAGCGCACGTCCGACGCACTGGGCCGCGTTTCGAATCGCGTCAAAGCCCAGGAATTCGGACTCGCGTATCCGATAAGCATCGCGTAGGTACTCTAGGCGCGCTTTCAAAATCCGACTCTCCGTGTACTGGTATGGGACGCTGGAGCACAAAACAATTAGCGGCCATCGCGTTGCAGCCCACCTGCGACTCAAAAGACCTACCCAAACATGATCACGGCTCGACCATAGTTGTGGTCGAAATCGATCCCTTCTGAGACTTTCCCTCTCGCTACGGACAGCAGAACAGCACCTCGGCCATTATCGCATGCCTGGCTCGGGATGAGAATGAGCATCCGGGTAGAGAACACCGACGATGCCTACCCTCCGATAGTTTTCAAGTGCAATGCTGGTTTCATTTGCATCAGGCGTCTCTACGAAGATGAGCTTGTGCTTCCACACTTCGTTCAAGATGCCCTAAGGGATCCCGAATTCAGTTTTACGCTGGCGCCACAACAGATTAAGTTACAAATACATACCATGTCGTTCCATGCCGCAACAATGGACTCCATATAAAGGTAGCTAGGGAAGAATGCGACGACGCCATCAGGCACGATCTTACTATATTCCACCAAAATGCTTCCGAAATTCCGAACAACGGCGGGGTCGTTTCGGACCTCGAAGCGAGAGCTGATGGCAACCTGATCACTGCCCCGGGTTATGACCTAATTTCTCACATTCGACATACACAATGAGTGAGAAACGGGCGGTTGGCACTCACGAGGGGTAGGAAAGCGTTGCGTGTCAGGGTCATTGCATAGGTCTCTTGGACAACTGGGGTAAACTGCAGCATTTTAGGATACATGTCAAGCGGTGAGATTGTTCCAGAGGTGATGACAACGCTGCTGAAGCGTTCGAACACTGGCTTGATAGCGATGGCGGGGTCCATGCAACTGACGGGGCGTTTGAGTACACGGCGAAAAGCAGGCAGACTTGACATGGAGACATACACAAAGTGGAAAATAGGGTTTGGCACTGTAGCATTGTCTGTTTCGAACGGTTCTAGAATGAGGAGGAATCCTGCGGGTCTCGTTGTCAGCTGCAATGCGGTCGCAAGAAGTGGTGAGTGCCCTCAGGACCTTTTTCATATGTCGAGACAAGTGTCGCGAAGTTTGCAACTTTATGTAATGAAGAGTATTCATCCAGTCGGTTAAGTTCGAGAGTTCGAACTAGAGATTGCAATCGTTCTGCGCAAAACCTGTTCGGGGAGGTGTCATCAGGATGTTGTTGCTGCATGACGGTGTTCAGTATATGTGCCCAATGGTCAACCTACCGGAGTGGCCTCCTCTCGATGTAGGTAATGTCTTTTAAGTGTTGAAGGAAGGATAATGGGGTTTCGGCGACAACATGTAATACGCGCATCCGAGTCTGGGGAGTCATGAAAATATAAGAAAGGCTCTTGCAGGAATGAAGTCAGTAGAATCCGACCTTGAGATATTCAACCAGCCGTTTGAGAAATGCCACGAAATGCTCCGCCTTTCGGATGTTCCCAGGAATTGCTTCCTTGAGGAGGTCTTCCGGGAGAACTGTATCACAAACTCAGCCAAGTCCGCAATAATGGGCGCTGCTCTGGTTGACCTGGGGTACTCGTGAAGGCGTCCTCGTCTGATGCAGCCTCCTGCAATCCTTCAACAAGCTTGGCATATTCGTCCTGTAGCTTGGAGGCGTCTGTCTTCTTGATCCTGAATGGCCAAACACTAAGCCTAATTCGCGATACAAGAATCAAGGAACGTGCTCATCAATCTTGTCCGCGAGTTTATCCACGCTCCGTGCCGCGGCGTCCAGCATCGGCCGGGTCAAATCGATACTCAAGGACTCAATGCATACATTATCTGGTCCGATTAGTACTCGGCAGCAGACTTGACGCATAGTGTCCTCACCTATGTTGTGTGCTTCATCGAATACAACAATTGAGTCCTTGGACATCTCCTTGGAAACTTGTTCCGCTACTTTCGGATCAAGAAGATAGTGGAAGGAGTAGATGATGACATCAACGAATGGCATCTTGATACGCGAAACAGAATTAGTCCTTCGTAACAAGAAAGGGAACACGCGGACAGACCGAACGCCTGATAGTAAAGTAAGGACAGGTGCTAGTATCTCGCCCGTGCTGCAAGACATCTGCTAAAGTCCAGATGCCAGGTGACAGGATATTCTCGTTTGGGATGTCATTCATGTTCTTTTGGTACGTGTTTGAGCAATGGCGGATGAGGTGCTGAAAAAAAGTGCTTACCTCGTGAAAGCTACATACTTCCACTGACCCAGGCTCCGCTCTAGCCTTGTTCACTACGGCGGGATTCGTGAGGTCTCGACATCGAGCATCTACAACTTTTCCCTTTTTCTCTTTGGACACCTTGAAATATGAGTCACGAATGGCAGCGGTCGCTGGCGGGGTCCCATACTTCGGGATGTATGCACAGATTCTTGCGACTGGTCAGTCCTAAGCCGATGAAAGCCTCTTCTTTCTCTCGCTGCTCGTTATTCTCTGCCACTGATATGCGGTACGCCATCAGGCGCTTCAGCTCGGAAAGTGCTTTCTCGATCTCGGGGACTGTTCGGGAACAGTATATGAGTTTGCGCTTTACGGGGAAGAACTGGAGATAGAGGAAAGTCAAAGTCCGATTTATCGAAGGGGGACAAGTGATACCTGTTGGTATGATACGATCAAGGAGAGTAGAGACACTGTCTTCCCTGTCCCCGAGGGCATTTCAAGCACGCAGTGTCCCTACCGGGCACTTGTGAGCGATCACCAGGAACCCGAAGCCCGCACGCACGTACCGTTGCATCCAGTGTTCTCTTCAGGTCACACATGTACGCATATTGCTCTGAAATACAATGAGCACGACAGAATGGCATACAAGACAGGTATGCGTCGCACCGGGGTATATTCGGTCATAAGGAAAGATTATCTGCCAGCCGTGGTCATTCAACTTAAAGTAATGAGAAGTACAAGCAACGCACGGGAAGGTCGTCAATGAAGAACTTCATAGCTCCAAGTCTGACGCGTTTGACGACTACTGAAGTCGATCGAGTCAAGCGAAGCACAGGCAAGTCGCGTTACAAATAGCGCGTCACGATCACGTGACATTGAGTTGGCAAATTATGACTACTGTAGGAACGAATACAAGGCAAGATATCAGGTAGTGCTGATAGGACATGAAGGTCTAACTAACTTAGAAGACGTCGTATAGTAATATGAGAGGATAGTTCTAGTGTCAGGTCTAGACAATCAGGAAACGTCTCTACCAAAAGGTGGCCAAGTCATGTCCGAGGGTTCATCGAAAATGTGATCGCCAAAGTCAGCAGACGTTGATTCTGCGACAAGGATGTGTATGTTCTTGGGTAAGGTATCGGTCTGGTTGAAATCTGGAGAGGATATAACGTGCATTTCTAGAAGTATTACCAACGCGCAATCGATAGGTTGCTCGCGTTTCGTGCGTTCTTCGCTCCACGAAACCAAGGAATCGACATTCAAGGCCTTTGGACGTGTGAGGCGGAATGAGGACAATTTCGGGAGAATATCTCTACACTCTGTATCGGGGCGTTGCGTGACTAGGCCTTCCACAACGTTTGAGACGTCCATGTCGGTGAGGGAGAGCTCTTCAAGAGCCGTCAATCGCTCAAATAAACTCCTCCACCCATCGGCGTGGAATGACAGGGAAGATTTCCCTAGACCGAGGCACAGTGACCGTATTTGTGAACAAGGGAGGGATCGCAGGAAGCAGTTGAGAGCGGCTTCTGGCCATACGTCGTATACGTCTGACTCGCTCCGCAGCCGGTATGATGTGGAAACACCGGAGTGACGGGAAGTGGCACTATATCGGATAGAACTCTCTCCAAAGACCTTCATATCGTCCCGGATTGAAAGCTTCTCAACGCTTCCAAACGTGGGCAGGAGGTGAACATCTGCCGGAAAGGGGGACGGTAAGAGCTCGTCCGGGTGAGATGGGTCCATGTCTCGGTGAGCCCGGATGCAGCAATGGTGGGGGAGTCGGAGATGAGACAGAACGCGCGACGCCAATGCCCTCTCTGTCAGAGTCGAGACAAAGCACAAAAGTCGCAGATGGGGCAAATAAATGGGAAGGCGACGGTCTGAGGTGTTGACTGAGGGGCCGGCATCATCAAGGAGGAGTTCTTCAAGGCGAGGATTTGCTTCGAGGAAGTCAAGAAACTCTGTCATGGAGGGTCTCTTCTCGTACTGGGATTGTGAGCTTAATGCTAAGTGAGTTAGGCAACCGAAGGTGTGCCCGGGATATGGCGAGAAAGATTCGACCTGGAGATGCGTCACACGTGATATATCCCCGCCAAATATCGGTGGGAGAACGGGAGAGTGGTACGAGCCCCACATTGCGGTGCACAGACGAAGGAATTTCAGCCTAGGAGCCAGAAATCCACACGTGGATAAGAGGAAGCGCGGAACGTCGTATGACGAACACTTGAATGGGATCGAGATTGAGACGCTTTCGATTCGAGACGAGTATGGCAGAAAAAAATGGGATATCTGTTCGCCTCGGAACAGAGTTGAGATAACGATGCTAAGAGAGGCATCCTTCGACCTCTCTAAACAAAGTGTGGCCAGCTGGAAGTCATGGATGGCGCCTTCCCGGAGATGAATCGTGGTCCATAATGCCGGAAATCCGAGCGCCGTTTGACGCCAGTGGGAACAAACCAAAGACAGGACGATAATACACTGTGCTGGGTGGGCATCTGCTTCCGACATGCTTGCCAGTTTGAAGATGTGCGCAAGAATTTCGATGGGAAGTTTGTTAATGGCGGCCACATTGTTCTGCCGACGGGCAAGGAACATTTGTAGGCGCGGGAGGAGTGTGGCTAATTTCCGGACCTCATCCTGAAAAGGGAAAAATTGAGTTACGTGGGCGGCCTAGAGAAGTTGAGACAACCAACACTGATAGACTCAGTACAATCACTAAAGGACCCATCAACCATTTGTCAGAGAAGGTATCTAGAATAGACTTACCTCGTAGTATCATTTTCATCGAGGATGAAGCCATTGTCGAACTTAGTTATCAGCGCCTCCAGTAGTGACGAAGTGCTGATGTTGGACAAAAAAGCTGGGGATGTCATGGTGAAAATTCAGTCAGGCGCCTATTTGACGTGCCAGATACATTCATATTTATACTCCCTCTTGTCCTTTTGATGCCCGTAACGTTTATGGATGGTTCCGAGATTACCGCTTCCCGCGCGTGTCCGCTAGAGTCATAAAAAATGAGACTCGCTTGACTTACGGAGGCTAGGTGCATCTTAATCCCGTAAGCCGCCATTCTTGCTCGGAATATGATAAGGGACGCGGTGGCGACCACTAGAAAGACAGAGATGCTTTGAAATGGCGTTTGGCCGTGTCGCTTGTCATTTGTCGGAGAGTTATAGCCGGCCTGTCGCTAGCCTACAGCAGAGCTTTCGCTCGTGTGAACGGATTACCACGAGGCAAGATCCAAGGGCCCGGAATGTAAAGGAGCTACGACCTGCTAATTGCTGATAAAAATGGAGAGCAGAATGTAAGGCATAACGCAAGTGAACACACGTAGTTGCGGCTAACGTTCTTCAGGAACCTCTCCACTCGCCTTCCTCTTCCCGGTAACCTCTCCCTGTCGAGCTCGCTCTTGCTCTCGCCGATGGTCATCCCGCTCACG
The DNA here is from genome assembly GCA_024734325.1 of Lactarius hatsudake. Classification (NCBI taxonomy): domain Eukaryota; kingdom Fungi; phylum Basidiomycota; class Agaricomycetes; order Russulales; family Russulaceae; genus Lactarius; species Lactarius hatsudake. Next base: position 554,020 of record JANSJP010000004.1, on the reverse strand, counting down.
TTCCTGCCTGAAAGCAACGGCAAGTATGTTAGGCCAGAGCGCTCCGCTGCGACGGGCCTGTAGGCGTTCCACGAAGGACGTGATCTTGTTGTGTTGAGCACGTAAGTCAAAGACGTGCTCCTGAGTCCACGGCCGTGGTCAAAGTCAAGAACATGAAAAGGCAAAGAAAGGCCAAAGAACAATGAGCTTACGGCATCTGCAGCTCGTCGCCTGCGGTCTTCCTCCCGCATTCCATCCAACTCCCTTCGTCGCTCTTCTTTCTCTTTCAGATTGAGACCTGCACGTGGGATGGAGCCGCCAGACTAGGAACTGCATTGAACCTCAAATGCCTGAGACTGTTAACGGAAGACACACGTGTTTGAAAAGCGATTCGTATACACTTTTGTCGTTCAAGTTGACTTCTTGCTGATTATTGATTCGTTTTGGTCTCTTCAACACCGATAATGTATCCACGGACTCTTCCTGCACGAGGCTAGGGCCAGCCTTTGCTTCTTGCCCAGGTTTTCCTGTTGCTGGGTGATTTGGAGTGAGGTTCGTCGATGGAACTGCATTGGGTTTGTTCTTCTTGATCGGGGGAAGTCGCTTCTTTTTGAACGGGGGAAGAGAGACCGATGTAGGATTCTTCTTTGACAACCCCCAAAGCGGCCGTAGCGGTAGCATTAGCAGATGAGTCTACATCCGGTGAGACCGTGGCATCGAGTTGTCCTTCTGGCTCGTCCACAGAAAGAGGATCATCTCTGGGGCGCTTGGATCCGCCGGGTTGACATGCGATCCCTAACCCGTGCCTGAATCTCGGAGCGAGGAATCGTCTTCCCTTTCTCCTTTGACCCTAGGTGCCTGCTTTCGTCTGTGTTTAGATTCAGAGTGCGTTGGTGACGGTTCGTAATCGTCTTCCTCTGAATCTGTGGTCACCCGCCTTCGAGTGGACTTGCGACGTGCATTGGAGGGATCTGGGACCTGCAGGCATAGAAGCAAGCGGGTGAATATGGCATATTGTGTAACAAAAAACAATGATACCGAGTTGTTCGAGTTGTTCTTCTTAGTGGGTATCTTGATGGTGAGTGACATAGCGTCACGGCCCGGAACATCCCCGGTTCCCGGAGCTAACCGAGTCGTGCCCACACCGGGCTTCTGCCACCGCACCGCTTCAGTTGGGGGTTCATGACATCCTTGCTCTGGAGGATTCGCTACTTGCATCGCCGCACCCCCACGTTACCCGCTCGACGACGTCAAGCTACCTCAGCTACCTCACATATTCGGGTCCTCGGAGAAAAATATACCACCGATGACTACACCAACTTGTCCCCTTCAATATCCTCCAAACTCTCTAAACGTCTGCATGCACAGAAAGGACATCCGATTAGCACACTGCGCACTCTCATAGAGAATCACTTCCCCGATTTTGCGCACCTCTCTTCGCTCTCCCCCATCGTTACCCCCTACCAGAACTTTGACTCGCTGTCCTTTCCCGCGGACCATCCTGGCAGAGCAAAAACAGACTCCTACTACATCAATAGGAACACGATGCTTCGCACACACACTTCGGCCCATGAAGTAGAAGTCTTCGCCAAGGGAACTGAGCGCTGGCTGCTCACTGCAGATGTATACCGACGCGATGAAATAGACGCGTCCCACTATCCCGTCTTCCACCAGATGGAAGGGGCTAAAATCTTCGGTAATGACCCATCGAGCATCGAGCAGATTGAGAAGGAGACCCAACGCCTGGAGCGCCAGCTGGCTGCATCGAACATCGTCACCGAAGATGTTCAGCACATCTCCCAGACGAACCCGGCGCAGACTTCGCATAACGTGCGTAGTTCGGAGGTCACCGCAAAAAATCTAAAGCTCTGCTTGAACAGTTTGCTATATGAACTATTCGCGGGCGTAGCTGGCGCCTCCAAGGATAATCCTCTTCGAGTCAGGTGGATAGAGGCATATTTCCCGTTTACGAGCCCCAGTTATGAGGTCGAGGTGTTCTTCCGTGGAAAATGGCTTGAGATCCTCGGTTGTGGCGTTGTGCTGCAATCGACACTTGACCGCGCAGGTATTGTCTCGACCATGTCTTCGAAGACTCGTCACTAAAGGTTTGTCGCAGGCGTCGCAAACAAAATGGGTTGGGCTTTTGGCCTTGGACTCGAGCGAATCGCTATGATTCTCTTCTCCATTCCCGACATCCGGTTGTTTTGGTCTGAAGATCCCCGGTTTCTCTCGCAGTTTACACACGGAAAAATCAACACGTTCAAGCCATACTCCAAGTATCCCCCGAGCTACAGGGATATCAGTTTCTGGAAGCCGGGCCGAGATATGCATGACAATGACCTTTACGACGTGGTGAGGGATGTTGCTGGGGATCTCGTTGAGGATGTCACCATTGTATGCCACCAATTGTCCGAAATTCCTGTCGCGGCTCACACGCTGTCGTGAAGATTGACAGGTTCACACACCCGAAGACGCAACGCGACAGTTTGACGGCCCGAGTCGTTTATCGTTCATTTGATAGGTAAAATTGACGTTTTTTGAGGCCGAAGAGTGTTCTCATGCTCTTGGCAGGTCATTGGTGAACGAAGAGGTCAACGGGTTACAGGATCGGGTAGTTTCACACCTAAAGGAGCAGTTGGGAGTTGAGATTCGGTGATTATTAGTGCGGTAGTGTTAAAAATGCATGGGAGTGTGTCCCCTATCTATGGCGTGAATGCGCAAGTCTACGTCCACTCATAAACGCTACAGTCCCAGGATGGCTACTGCAATAGTTATGATGTTTCCTGAGCGACTCCAACTTGTGCTGCTCGCAAAACCCGGTCTTTAATTGTATAGCCAGTTTTCTGGCAGTCAATGACGGATCCGGGTTCTTTGTCCGGCACAGGCGCCTGGTATAACGCTTCGTGGCGGTTGGGGTCGAACTTGTCGCCAGTGGGGTCGAAAGGTTTCACGTGGTACTTGAACAGTGTTTGCAGTAAGAGACGTTGTGTCATCTCAACTCCATGGTGTAGTTCTTGCAGGTACGCAGAGGGAGATTTGGATGCGTCATGCGGACTCGTTTCCGTCGGTGGTGTGAGGGCAGATTCGGGTACTGATTTGAGCGCTAGGGACAGCACATCAACGGTTTCGAGGAGATCTCCAGCAAACCGAGTGATGGCAAAGTCTCGTGTTTGCTCCTTCTCACGAGCTGCGTTTCGCTGGAGGTTCAAGAAGTCGGCTTGGAGATATCGTAGCCTGCCCTAAAAGTACGTGGTAGGTCAGAAAGGACAGTCGTGTGATAACCCGTCGGGACGAGCGTACCGTCAAGTCTGAGACCTCGGCCTCCTTGGCCTGTAGTTTGGCCTCGAGTTCCGACAGCGGTGGAACTGAGTCAAGTTTGTCCCCTGTCTTAGTCTGGGCACCCTCTGAGCCTTCTGGAGATTCCTTGGAATTTTCTGGTGAAGTACTCGAGTAGGTTCGTGAACGAATCGCGGCAGTCCGATGAGAGTGGTAGTAAGAATGGGGAACAGTGGGGGTGCGCAGTGATGAGGTGGCGAATCGGAGAAGGTTCAGGGTAGGGCGACTCATATTAAAGTGAAGAGTAAAAGGAGTATTCAAAGAGAGAAAGGAGGTATAAAGGTGCAGACTGGTGCAGCGTTTTTTTGGGTGTCGGGTCTGACGAAGAGAAGTGGGAGAGCCCAAGAGCTACAGCCACGTGATGAACAAGGGGACATTCGCACACCAGACGGACGGAACGGGCTAAACGTCGCGTGATGATGGTGCGCCTAACCCGGGTGCGCCTAGGGCAATTACAGCGATTGTTATCGCCCAACCGTTTAACAATGGCTATCCCAGTCGACAGTTATACTGCCTCTGCCAAGATCATAGACGGAACTGCTATCGCAAAGTCGCTATGCATGCACTTTACTCATTCGACCGTAATATTGACAGCACCGATCCAGGTCCATTCGCGATGAGGTCGCACAAAGGATCAACACCCTCAAGTCGACATATCCCCGCTTTCAACCCCAACTTATCATAGTACAGGCGGGTGCCCGTCCCGATTCGAGTGTCTATGTCCGCATGAAGATCAAGGCCGCACAAGAGGTCGGCATTCTCTACAGGCATATCACATTACCAATAGAAGCAACCGTGGACGAGATCGTGGACGTCGTAAAGAAGCTCAATCGTGATGATGCAGTCAGTGGCATCATAGTCCAACTCCCCCTGGGCGACCACATTGGCCCCAATGAAGAGCGTACCGTCACAGAAGCCATCAGCCCAGAGAAGGACGTGGATGGGTACGCCCAGTCCTGTCCCATTGCAAATCGTACTCACGTCATGTGTGGTGAACCAGATTCCATGCGTACAACATAGGCCACCTATCTTCCCGCGCCGCCTTGCCGTTGTTCACACCGTGCACGCCGACCGGCGTCCTGCGTCTGCTCGAGTCGACGGGTGTTTCCATTTCTGGAGCAAATGCCGTCATACTCGGTCGAAGTGATATTGTCGGCAGTCCCGTTGCGGCAATGTTGCGCAGCAAGGATGCAACCACTACTCAGTGTCACAGCAAGACTAAGAACCTTCCGGAGATTGTAAGCCGTCGTTCTACACAACACTAGCCCGCTGACATAGATCTAAATCTGCAGGTGAAAAATGCAGACATTCTCGTATCTGCCATCGGCAAACCCGAATATGTGCATGGGTCTTGGCTCAAGCAAGGAGCGGTGGTGATCGACGTTGGTACAAATTATATTCCAGGTATGCTCACTCTCTACCTTTCCTCTTAATGCGTCTCACATTTTTATCAGACCCGACCAAAAAGTCTGGACAACGTTTGGTGGGGGATGTCGACTTCGCCTCCGCGAGCAGCGTTGCATCCCATATTACGCCTGTCCCGGGTGGCGTTGGCCCTATGACCGTAGCGCAGCTCATGTTCAATACCCTTAAATCGGCGGAACGCCTTTGGGAGGAGGCCCGCTCCAGGAAAGTAAAGCCGCTCAAGTTACGTCTCCAAGAAAAGGTCCCGAGTGACATCGAAATAGCAATGGAGCAGACGCCAAAACCGATTTTGCACCTTGCCCAGGAGGTCGGTTTACTTCCGGATGAGCTCGAGAGCTACGGAAAGTACAAGGCGAAGGTAGAACTTAGCGTTTTGGAACGGTTGAACCACAGAAAGAACGGCAAATATGTCGTCATCTCCGGTATCACGCCCACCCCCCTAGGAGAGGGCAAATCGACCACGACCATTGGTTTGTCTCAAGCCATAGCTGCTCATTTGGGTCGTCCTGCTTTCGCCTGTGTACGCCAGCCGAGCCAAGGTCCAACTTTCGGGATTAAAGGAGGCGCAGCTGGCGGCGGGTACAGTCAGGTCATTCCTATGGATGAGGTCAGTCTCACCCAAACCGCAATTTCGTTTGTATTAAGTTTTCCAGTTCAATCTTCACCTGACTGGCGATATCCATGCTGTGACGGCGGCAAATAATCTTTTAGGTAGGCAGAGATATTATGCGTCTGACGTATTCTAACGCCTCCCCAGCTGCGGCACTTGACGCTCGGATGTTCCACGAGGCGACGCAGTCCGACAAAGCCTTGTATGGCCGACTGGTACCAGCTAAGAAAGGCAAGCGCGAGTTCGCGCCTCTCATGTTCAAACGCCTGCAAAAGCTCGGCATTGACAAGACCGACCCTAACGATCTTGCTCCGGAAGAGATCAAACGCTTTGCTCGCCTAGACGTGGACCCTCAGACCATCACTTGGAGTCGCGTCCTCGACACTAACGACCGCTTCCTTCGTAAGATTACCATTGGACAGGGTGACGCCGAAAAAGGTCACCAGCGAGAGGCCGGTTTTGACATTGCCGTCGCGAGTGAATGCATGGCTGTCTTGGCACTGACCACGAGTCTGCAAGACATGCGTGAGCGTCTAGGCGCGATGGTAGTCGCAACGAGCAAGAGTGGCGACGCCATCACGGCCGACGACCTCGGTGTTGGCGGCGCTCTTGCGGTTCTCTTGAAGGACGCGATCAAGCCCAACCTCATGCAGACACTTGAGGGTACACCCGTCTTTGTGCACGCTGGGCCCTTTGCCAATATTGCTCACGGAAACTCGTCCATCTTGGCCGACCGCGTCGCGCTGAAGCTCGTGGGTTCGGAGGAGGGCGACTCGCCCGATCACGTCGGATATGTTCTCACCGAGGGTGGCTTCGGTGCCGACATGGGCATGGAGAAGTTCTGCAATATCAAGTGCAGGGTTAGCGGACTGACCCCGGATGCCGTGGTCATCGTGTCGACGACACGCGCGTTGAAAATGCACTGGAGGAGGGCCCGAAGTCACCCCAGGAAAGCCTCTCGCGGACACATACACCAAAGAAGATTTGGTCATACTCAAAGAAGGCACGAAGAACCTGGTCAGGCATATCCAGAACTCCAAGAAGTTCGGCTTGAAGGTGGTCGTGGCTGTCAACCGCTTCGCGTACGGATGTTCCATTCCAAAGACTCGGTGCGGCGATTGGTTGACTGATGAGAACATAGGTCGGACACCCCCGCGGAGCTCGAGCTCATCAGGGAGCAGGCGCTTATCGGTGGTGCGGATGCCGCCGTCGTCAGCAATCACTGGGCCGAGGGCGGCGCCGGCGCCCGTGAGCTTGCAGAAGCTCTAGTCACCGCCTGCGAAGGCGAATCAAAGTTCAAGTTCCTCTATGACCTGAACCTCCCTATCGAGGAGAAGATCACCATCATCTCCAAGGAGATCTACGGCGCAGACGGCATCGAGCTCAGCGACCTCGCCAAGCAGCAGATCGAAACCTATACCCGGCAAGGATATAGCGGTCTTCCCAGTTCGTAATGCCAGCAGCGTGCGTGGTTCGTTTCGGGGCTGACAAGGTCGAGCAGTCTGCATGGCGAAAACGCAATATTCGTTCTCTCATGACCCCAAGTTGAAAAATGCCCCAACCGGTCTGTGCTAACGTGATTTCTTGGCCGTCCATCTATCGTTCTCACTCAGCTGTTGTCCCTCAGGGTTCGTCATTCCGATCCGATCCGTGAGACTCTCGGCAGGGGCTGGCTTCTTGTATCCTCTGTTGGGGGACATGCAGACCATGCCTGGCCTGGGAACCCGGCCAGGTCGGTCCTGTATGCCTATCGATCATTCGCGATAACTTACGAGCGGTTTCACAGGGTTTTGGGAAGTCGGGCTCGATCCGGAAACCGGGCGGGTGGTGGGCTTGTTCTGATGGTGCTCACCGAGGTCACATTTGGTTGGGATCCTCACCAGATCATCGCAGGATCATGAACTGTTTGTATGACGTTCGCGGTTTCAGCACGCGGCGACGACTGCTGATCGAGCAGCGTAATTCAGGAGGAGAAGTATGCCTATAATCCAACCCCGAACATTCCGATATGATTATCTTCGTTTATCTATGTATACCATTCGTGTACCACCAAACCTGATTACCCTGCCATCAGGAAGTCGTACCTTCGTGATTGCTTGTGTCAGAAAAACTCAAAGAAGAAACTCCAGGGGATTGATCGGGAGCGGTGCTCGGTGCGAGTTTGCCACTCTCAGGCTGGTGGTGTGATGACATTGCCATGTCCATGTGGCCGAAGCTTTATTGCTGGTCCCATTTGACCGCGAGCGGGAAAGCGCTCCTGCGAGGCGGCGGCATTGTCCAGGATGAACGGGGTTGGGCGGACGGTGCGGTGGAGCAATATGAGAGAAAATCATACAGTTTACTGTAAGTCACCCAACGATGTGATAGCGTATTGAGGGCGACATGTGTCTCGAGAATTCGACCAGGGGCGAACCTTGGGGGCGACGACCTAAAAAATATTCTTGAAGTAGGATAAGAATATGAAACAGCCACAACCGTCGCACTTTTCGCAAGGACAGTGTCTTGGCTAGTGTACACGGTTGTATGTTCTCGTAGTGCAGGCTTGGGTGCAGTTCTTGGAAGAATACGGCCCACCACCTTGGTTCATGCGCCGCTCCTAACTATCGTCTGCCTCAATATGTTCACCGCACGAGACCACTAAAAGTCCGAACCATCACTCAAAATTGCCGAGCGAACACTTATCGCATGGCGTTCCCCGTAGTGGGTATGAACGATGGTACTTGTAGCCAGAAATACGCCCATTCTGGTCGATCTGGTGATCCGGCTCAATGGAGGCAACTCAAGAGTGACGGTATGTGGCTCGCCATTAGTGAGAACGTGATGAGTTGGCAGATGTACGGTGTTGAGGTAGCCTAGAAGCCTTTTTAAGGCCAACTGAGGGTACAGGAGTGGGACATACACGTACCTCCACAAACTCTTTGAGTCTCTTTGTTTGAATATAACATAACGGTCTCTACGCTTCAGCTGGCTTGTACTTCCGAGCCATTCAGTTCGTATCATAGAACTCGGGACCGTCTTCCTATGGAGACCTCTGACGATACCAGATCAAGAGGCGCCAGAGCCGTCACCATTTCTCACTCGGCCCTCCCCACCTCGAGGTGGTCCTCACGTGCGAAGAGACATCTGTACTTGATCTGGTATTGGAGCATAGCCCGCAACTAGTTGACACTCCCTGGGAATATTAGGGTGGCTACCTGTTGTACCTGAGACGTCCCAGCCGTAATTCACTGGCATGTGTGCTATGCAAATCAAGTGCCCTTTCCTTCCATTCCCAGCGCGATCTTCCTCTTATCACCCAAGCATCCACCTGGGCTCCTTCAACTAGTGTTATGTCCCAAGTTCCGTCTACCGCCACGTCTTCTACAGACTTTGAGACAATCTTCAGAGCTGCATTGGAAGCGTACAAGACGCAGACAAAGAAAGACATTGCCTTACATCCCCTAGCCGCCCAGCTGCAGTCCTGCGATTCTCCCAGTGCGATTCTCGCCGTGCTTCGAGCTCAAGTCCAGGCGTTCGATGAAACTCAAAGTGCAGATGAAAAGCTGACGAAGTGGCTGGATCCCACTGTAAATGTTTTGTATGCATTTGCCGTAACCCTCGGCAACGGTGTTGGGCTGGTATGTTGCGAGCGATAAGGCCGCTCGAGATCTGCCCTCTTATCGGTGTTATTACAGATATTCCCACCTTCGAACGCAGTCTTTGCTGGGATTGGTATCCTCCTCCAAGTGAGCGTCTTCCTTGACCCGGCATGTATCCTGATGACATCTATGTCCCTTAGGCCGTCAAGGATGTCCGCGCTAGCCAAGATGCCCTTGTAGATCTCTTTGGCCGCATCGAATCCTTTTTTAAGCGTCTCGAAGCATATATAGAGGTTCGACCGACAGCGGCCATGACGGACGTCATCGTGAAAATCATGGTTGAGGTTCTCTCGATTCTTGGGATCTTGACGAAAGAGATCGGGCAGGGACGAATGAGTATATCTTTCCAAGGTTGATTTATTTGCAAAAATTGACCGTCATGCAGAGAAGTATCTTAAAGAACTAGTTGGAAAGAAGGATGTCAAGGATGCTCTAGAACGGCTAGACAAATTGACGCAAGAGGAGGCTCACATGGCAGCAATAGAGGCCTTGAATGATCGGCCGCAGCATTGACGACAAAGTACAGGGCGTCGGTCACGATGTCGGTTCAGTCATTGAAGGTGGGTTATGCCTACCTTAACCACCCCGGACTCTGTCCTGACCCATTTTCTCGGTTAGGTATGAAAGAGACTGGTAGTAGCTATTCAACAGATGGCGAGTCAAGTCGACGATCTAAACCGTTTGTCATCTCCGTACATCACCACTATCTACCACGAAAGCTTGACGTCCCGTACAGGGTCAGGAAAACGCAAGGACCTTCAAGGATGGATTTCTCCCCCAGACCCATCCGTCAATTACAACACTGCGTGCAGAGCTCACCACCAGGGTACTGCAGCTTGGTGTATCCAAGGCGATACCTTTGTCGATTGGAAAGCGTCTGGTTCCTTGTTGTGGATTCACGGAAAACGTATGTGTACCTTTACACTCTGGGCCTTAATTGTCATTAACGACGTTCTGGATTGATAGCTGGCTCTGGCAAGACGATTCTTAGGTGCGTTACCCTCTGACAAGTTGCGTACCCGTTGAGAACTTATCAATCTACAAGTTCTGTAATCATCCGAGATATCAAGTCACTGTCCAACGCTGGGTCCGGGTCGGCTTACGTGGCTTATTTCTTTTTCGATTTCAAGGACACAGGAAAACAGGGCTCCCGTGCACTGTTATCATCCATTCTTGTCCAGCTCTCTAATCGATCTGAGAGGTGCTGTGACATTCTTCACGAATTATACTCAGCACATCACAATGGGGCTGAACAACCGACTGACGACTCGCTTATGCAATGTCTCAAGGACATGCTCACGATCGCGGAGCAAGTGCCAATATATCTAATCATGGATGCTCTTGATGAATGTCCCAATGATTCTGGCATGCCATCGTCACGTGAAACGGTCCTGGAACTTGTGGAAGAGCTTGTGGGGCTTGGCTGTTCAAATCTACGTCTATGTGTCACGAGTCGTCTGGAGTTCGACATCCGTATCACCCTGGAGCCATTGGCAGTTCACCAAGTATCCCTTTCCGACGAAAGCGGACAAAAGCAGGACATTATCGATTATGTTACTTTTGTCGTTTTCTCGGATCGAAGGATGAAGAGATGGCGAGATGATGATAAGGATGCAGTCATCGAGACTCTCACTAAGAAAGCAAATGGAATGTAAGGGCGTCTTCAAATGCTCGCGACTACGTCACTGTCTCATGTTCTCATCTAGGTTTCAGTGGGTCTTTTGCCATTTAGAGGTTCTGCGACACTGTTTCCCGAACGATGTGCATCGCGTCCTCAAGGAACTTCCCGAGTCACTGGATAAGACATACGAGCGCATACTGAAGCAAATCCCCAAGGCAAACAGACGGCATGCCTGTCGACTTTTACAATGCATCATGGCAGCCATTCAGCCACTCCGAGTTGAGGAGCTCGCGGAAGTGCTCGCGCTAGACTTCAGCACCGGAGCGATCCCGAGCTTGAATACGGATTGGCGCTGGGAGGACCAAGAAGAGGCGGTGCTGTCAGCATGTTCCAGTTTGGTTACCGTTGTCGTCCAATAATGGCTCCCGTGTTGTTCAGTTCTCGCATTTCTCCGTACAAGAATTCCTCGCCTCGGATCGCCTCGCGAGTTCCATTGACGAGGTTTCCCACTTTCATATTCTCTTCGGCCCCTCCCACGCGATGTTTGTTCAGGCCTGTCTCGGCGCCTTAGTTCGCTTGGGAGACCATACCGACGACCGCAGTGTCGAGCAGATTCCCCTTGTTAGATATGCTGCTCGAAATTGGGTTTGGCATGCTTATTTCGGGAGTACGGAATTACACATCATAGACGCAATGGAATATTTCCTCGACAGGGACAAGCCACATTTTAAAACATGGGTCACAATACAAGGCCCAGACATAACGGAAATGTTCAGCGAAGTCAGGTCTGGACGCCTAGCTCCGGCAGCTCCCTTATACTTTGCCGCACGTAGTCGATTCCAGTGGTCTAGTGGAACGCCTGGTAGTCAAGTACCCACAGCAAGTAAATGCTTGTGGTGGCGAACACGGTACTCCACTGCATGTGTCGGTGTTCATGGGGAATATCGATGTCGCTCGGTTACTATTGGCGTATGGTGCCGACATAAATTCCTGCTCTGCAGATGAGCGGACCCCGCTGCACATTGCATCGGAGGTGGGAAATCTTGAAGTTGGGAGGTGGCTGCTCAACCACGGTGCGGACGTGAACCCCGGGGGTGACGATGGATCTACTCCACTGCATTTGGCAGCTTCCAACGGACACCTCGAGGTTTCTCGGATGCTACTGGAGCATAATGCGGAGGTCGATGCCCTGGACGGCTACGGAAACACCCCCTTTCTCAATGCGTCAGTAAGTGGGAACGCCGACATTGTACAGTTATTCCTGGACCATAGTGCGGATGCGCACGTGCGCGACAACAGGGGGAACAACGCACTACATCTTGCGACAACCTGCGATTTTGCGACAACCTTCGGGAAACTCGATATCGTTAGGATACTACTCCCACTCAATATGGAGGTCAATGCCAGGAACGATATTGGATCTACCCCACTTCTCATAGCATCTGCTCAAGGGAGTCCTGATATTGTGCGGTTATTGCTGGACCACAATGCAGATGCAGGTGTGCGCAACAACAGTGGAGACACTCCACTGCATAACGCAGCACGCGGTGGTCACCTTGAGGTGGTTCAGATGCTACTCGAGCGCAATGTAGAGGTCAACGCCCAGAATGACGAGGGATCAACTGCATTACTTCAGGCATTACAGAGCCTCATACTTGAATATTCACCGTCACAACGACCCCCAAAGGTTGCGGAGTTGCTGCTGGACCATGGTGCGGATGCACATGTGCGCGACAACGATGGAAACACTCCACTGCATATCGCAGCAAGCCGCGGTTACCTCAAGGTTGCTCGGATACTACTCGAGTGCAATGTGGAGGTCAACACCCGGGATGACAGCGGATCTACTCCCCTTCTCAAAGCTTCGGCGAGCGGACACCATGATGTTGTGCAATTACTGTTGGACAACGACGCGGATGCGGACGTCCGTGACAACAACGGAAACACCGCACTGCACTTGGCAGCAGCCGGCGGTGTGCTCGGGCTTGACTTGTATCGGATGGCCAAGCTATTCGCGCCCATCGCAGAGGCCGATGCCCGGAAATACGAGGGATCGGTCACAATACGTCGAACATCAGATAGTAATAGTTGGGGGGAGCTTCGGGGAAGTGGAGGATCCCCAGAGGTTGTGCGATTATTGCTGGATCACGGTATGGATGTGCAGGTACGCAATGATAGGGGGAAGACCGCGTCCGAGGTAGCCCGTGGCCCGCGACAGGAGCAAATCGTACAATTGCTATCCGGGGACGCTGTAGGAATGCGAAGTGAAATTTACAAGCGAAACGCCCCGGGCCCCTGGTGAAAGCACGATCGACTTCATCCGAGCCATAGCCGTGTATGGTTTAGGCACCGTCGATGACGGTCCTTCTGGGTGGTAGAAGAAGTCCTTACCTCATTCCAGCCCAATATTATTTCGAGTCGCGTCCATGATTTCGGTGCACCTAACGTGCCTGTGTGAGCACTTCTTTGGGACGTCACCGTCCCTCGTGAGGTCATCACATTCTCCTCAGCAGTATATCTCCGCTGCAAAATAAGGCTCTCGCCGCCGCCAATGCTATCATGGGCCCGACTGCCTGCCAGTTAGCAAGCTCGTAAACAAAGTATATATGGAGCATGGCCCGGGCATATACGAGCGGACCAGAGGAGTCACAGGGCTGTGGAATTGGACATCAATCCAGCAGCAATCCAGCCTCGTGCGTGCCATGTATTGATGGATGCTTCGTTGTGCCGATGGCGGTGTACATTGCAGACGGAAGGGGGCTCTGAGCGACCCGCATCACACAGCAAAAGGTCGCGTCCTCTGAGTCGACACAGGTCGTCCCCATGGCCTGCTACTGAGAATGCGCGAGCATATACTCACCGGAGATTCTACCCGGCTATGCGCCGTTCACAAATCAGAGGGGGTGTGTATCATTGCGAGAAGAGTGTAAGTAGTCCACTAGTAGGCAGAAGAGACATAGGGTAGGCGTACTAATTGTACGTATACGATATAATAGCGTGGACGTAGACGTGCATGTGAACGTTAGAATTGGTGCTCAAAGACAGTATCGTCGTCCGCACGCGCGCCACCGGTACCAGTACCGGTGTCCTGCACACCCGTTTGCCTTGCACGGCTGCTACTACCGTACTGGACACCTTCGGGGTCCTCGGGAACCTGACCAGTCGATTCGCTGCCACGCGAGTAAGTGGACTCGTCATCGACTGCAGTGCGATTAGAACGCTTCTTCTTCCGACGGGTTGTATTTTCAGTAATGGAATATGCATCCTCGGTACGTGCAAATCGATCCTTCTTTATCTTCTTTTTCTTCTTAGGCGCGCTGGAACCGAGTGCGGGACTCGCAGTCGCACCGTCAAAGTTGGCGGGATAATGCCAACGAGAAGAGCGACTTTCGCCGCTACCGTTACTTTGTCCATAGAATTGCTCTTCCTGCGGATTCCAAAGTTCGCCGTTACCGGCCTTGCGGCGGGACTCCGAAGACAAAGAGACGTTCGGCGCCTCAGGGTTTTGTCCCTCTTCCAAGGGTTGGTCATTGAGGGTCGAGCTGGGTAGGCGCTCATCGTAGCGGCTGGCCCACTGTGAGCGTCTTTCCTTGCGTTTGATGGTTGAAGTATCAACGAGACCGTATCGCTGGGCCCATTTGGGCGTGCGGCGATGATTCTTGTTGTTGCGGATGTTCTGGATGTAGAAGTTGTGAACATGACCTGAGAGAGAGAGAGATAATATGATGGGAATGAGAAGCCAGGAAACGAGAAGACAACGAACCGGGGATATAACCAGCTAATGTGAGCACGAGATTGAGCCAGAAATCGCCTCCGATGCCGAAACGGGCAGCAACGGCTGAAGGACGGTTAATAAGCGAGACAAGGAAAGCTGATCGGTCGGACAGACCAAGAGGTGGAAAGAGTGTTCCAAGGATGAAAAGAACGACGCCGAATCCATGATGTCTTTTCGGTTTGATGGTGGGCATCGGATTCGATACGAGATCGTGGTTGTGGTTCAAGTCGAAATTGAGGGTGAGACCGAGGTTAAGGCCTTCGAGGAAAGGAACAAGGATGAAGCCGGCTCCGACTCGTAACCTTATGCTGCATTATGGCCCAACACTCACACCCACAGTCGCCCGTCCTCGCCCTTTCGGACGTCGTTCACGATTCACCTTCTTCTCAATCCCCGTTCCCATATAACTCCTCTCCGTCGCCCTCGCATCCCTCCTCGCCTTCTATCCTCTTCACCGCCCCGAAAGATCATGACAACCACCCCGACCTCAACTTTCTTTCTACGGGCCAGGAGCTCAACGTTGATCTTCTAGAGCGCGAACTCAACACCCTTTTGAACCGAGGCGCGACTGCCGCACATCCTTCCCCCGACGCTTTTCCTCACCACAAGGAGCACCAGCATCATGTCACACAACAATCGCAGTCCCCGAGACCCTCTCACCAGTCTTTGCCGCAGCAAGCTCTCCCCATGTCTGACCTTGATTTTAATGACATTGCCGCAATGCTCCAGGCCGTTGCAGCAGAGGAGAACGTAGGCAGGGACAAGACTCGTGCAGCCCCTGCTTTTCACTCTCTTACTGCTGATGATCCCCCTCGCATTACCTCACCCAGAATCAGCGATGTGCAGACCGCGCTTTCTGATGAATCACGATTTCTTTATGGCTCAGACACTCATAGTGATAACCAAGACGACGACACCGCAGGACCACGCAAGCGCCGACGTCTGGGTTCAGCCGAACACGAACTGCCCCCTCCGTCTGGAATGCGGAGCGATTTCAGCGACATCTCGGATATTCTCAACCACCTAGTACATTTTGAACATCCACATCATGTCACCCTGAGTACCGAACACGACACCCGGGAAGCAGACGATGTTGTTGAACAAGTAATACAGTCGTCTCCTGGTGCGAGTTCGCCAATTCTCGGCTCCGACCAGCATATATCTACCACTACGCGGCACACAGATCAGCAGCAGAAACAGCACCCGTCTGTACCAACCGTTCTCGTGCCCCAGGGCGGCGATTCGTCAGTTACGGCGTTCCACAATGCACGAGCATCCGATTTTTCGGCGTCATCTCGACCTTCAACATACATCTTTCAGACCAAGAGACCAGAGCAACCTGCAGACGCACCGAGTTCAGACGGCAAGAAGCAGCCGCACGCGTGCGATGAGTGCCGAAAGCGGTTCACGAGGCGTAGTGACCTACTCCGGCACATGCGCATACATACCGGTGAACGACCGTTTGTATGTGCTCGAGAAGGTTGTGGAAAAACATTCATCCAGGTATTCACTTGTGCTTTCCATGTCTCACTACACGCAGACTGATACGCACACCACGTTGGATAGCGCTCGGCTCTACACGTACACATGCGAGTTCATACAGGAGAGAAACCACACTGCTGCGAGTATCCTGGATGTACCAAGACGTTCGGCGATTCGAGTTCCCTTGCGCGACACCGAAGAACGCACACAGGCAAACGTCCGTACAAGTGTGAAGACCCCATCTGCGAAAAGACGTTTACGAGGCGAACGACACTGACTGCGCACATGCGTACCCACGATCCTCATTGGGAGCCAGATCCCAACATGTATGTATTCGTTATCCTCCTTGACGAAGTCTACTTTAATTGACTGTCGTGTGCAGTAAGTATGATTTTAAGCCTAAGAAGCGGAAGCGCAATGAGGCTGGGAACCACGAAGGCTCCTCTGAGGATGACGACCTTGAGGAGTCAGTGCGCACGATATCTGCACTATTAAGAAGCACCGAAGGGGATGTTGGGATATTGCCACCACATATACTTCCCCAGGGTGTGGGTAGTGATTGTACCCCTGTGGATGATGACCAGGATACGGTTGAAGAGCGCGATCTGGCGTCCCGGGTGGCCAACATCAACGCGCAGATAATGGCCGATGTAATGGCAGAAGAAGCAGAAGAGGAGGAAGTCGACGAGCTTGTGGATGAGTTAGAAGGAGATGGAGAGGTGGTAGGTGGTGGGGAAGTGGAAGGGACAGAGAGAGAGATAGGACTGAAAGGTTGGGATGAAGAGGACGACAGTGACACGTTCCCTGTGCCTTTGAGGCCGCGGAAGGATGTTGGTAACGTGACGACTTGACCCAGCCACGGGACGGGACGGGCGGGGCAGGCAGCGGGGGCCTAAATCTCACAGGGTCCTCAGATCTCTCAATCACTGTCATTTCATCTCTACGATCATCCCCACAATGACTACTGAACTTGCACCCCCCAGTACGGAGATTATCACTCTCACACGGTGCGTTTCCATCGTTCTCTATACTTCAGGGAGCCACCTTGACCCTTGATCCTAGTCACGTCCTCGCCGAGCAAATTCATCTTGGGCCTGCCGCGTCGGGCGATCTTACCCTTCTCCTCAATGCTATTCAACTCACTTCTAAATTCATTGCCACCAACGTGCGCAGGGCGCGCCTGATCAACCTGTTAGCATCTCAACTCCGAGCGTTTCATTGCTTTGGTCACTAAAGTCACTACCAGCGTCGGCCTGGCTGGCGATACGAACGTCCAGGGCGAAGAACAGAAGAAGCTCGACGTGCTTTCGAACGACATCATGGTGAACGCCTTACGTGCGTCCGGAAAGACCGCCGTGCTTGTGTCCGAAGAACTCGACGAGGCCATCATCATCGAAGACAGATACAAGGGAAAGTATTGCGTCGTCTTCGATCCACTTGATGGAAGCAGCAACATCGACGCCGGTGTGAACATCGGCACCATTTTTGGAATATATCAAATCGTGAGGATCCTCCTGTTGCACACACGACGTGCTTAGCTCGTCTTTTGAACTATAGAGACCGGATTCGCAAGGCACAATCGCAGACGTCTTGAGGCCTGGGAGTGAAATGGTTGCTGCCGGCTATACGATGTGGGGCTTCTCCCCCAAACACGTGCAACTACATCTGACCTTTCCCTGTTAGGTATGGCTCTTCTGCGAACCTCGTCCTCTCTACGGGTAATGGTGTCAATGGTTATACACTGGATACCGCGCTTGGAGAGTTCGTGCTCACTCATCCCGATATCAAGATACCGCCGCGCGGGAAAATTTACTCGTTTAATGAGGGCAATTCGCTCTATTTCCACCCCCCCACCGTCAACTATCTTAATAGCGTCAAGTTTCCGCCCGCTGGGAAGACTCCTTACTCTGCGCGATACATCGGGAGTATGGTCGCAGATGTTCATCGGACTTTGCTATACGGTGGCATCTTCGGATACCCAGACGATAAGAAGAGCAAGCAAGGGAAGCTCAGGTTGCTCTATGAGGCATTCCCTATGGCTTTCTTGACCGAGCAGGTATGCAACCTATGGCATTGATTCTCTGTTATGGGGGCATATAATTAACGAGAAGTGATGCTGCCTAGGCTGGAGGCATCGCAACGACAGGCACTAAGCGCATCCTCGACATCGTGCCAACTCAAGTCCACGAGCGCACCGGTATTTACCTAGGGAGCAAGGATGACGTGCAGGAGGTGATCAAATTCTACGAAGCGGAGGCAAAGTCTGTGTGACGCCAATCAGGATGAGAAGTACGACAAGCGCCTATGAGGCACCTCTTTGTAGTAGCTATAATATGAAGAGGCTCAAATGGCCAGAAACCATTACGATCGCGAGATAAACCGTGATGAGAATCGATGATAACATATCAACGCAAGTGGTCGACAATCTCAGCTTCATTGGTCATGACACAGGCATCCCTCCTCACTGGGTGAATACGCGGCGACACAAACTAGCACGAAAGAGAGGCTTAGCATCGCTACAGAGAGTCAAGAGGAGCGTCACACCTTCTCGTCATACTCATGCAATACCTCCGCGGCGATGATCGCTCGATCTTTGATCAAAGCTTCATAAGTTGTCGTCAGAACCCGCACCTAATAGCACAAAGGTTTGAATAACGGTAATCGGGGGGAAAAGAAACGAACCTGAAAGCTGATAGCAGCCATGACGGCGGCCATCATGATCCAATTCCCTGTGTTCCATAGCATCCACAAGAACACATGAATAGGTGAGTAGACGCAGAACAGCATGAGCTCTCCTTCGCTCGGCGTCCAAACTTCGAGCTCCTGTACGCGCGGACCACCAAACACGCTAGTCCCTGGAGAGGAGGATGGACTTATGCCAAGAAGGAAGCGCCAGAATCCGAGAAACGCGCTCCACGTGTGCGTGCGTACACGGGTAGAGAACGAGGGTGAATCAGCCGGCGCGGAGACGAAGCGGGCGTGTGGGGACGAGACAGGGTCCGGTTGGAGATGGAGGTGATAGAGTTTAGTATGTGTGAATAGGAAGAGCGCGTTCAACGATGCAACGATGATCAGGAGGCATGTCATGGGTACCGTCTACAACGAAAAAATAAAATAAAATGTTGAGTGCCGGCGTGAAGCAAGCATACAAAGATAGGAGAACACACCCAGTCGAACCAAGCGACATTGTTGTCTTCACGGTACATATCCTCCCAGCCGATATCCGAATCCGGAATAGATCGGATCTGTGAGACACGAATGCAGAAATGGATGAGGTGTAATGTGCCACCGATGATGCAAGCCGATGTCTTGGGTGCTGGGAGGGGCACATTGCTGGGGAAGATGGAGATCTCGAAAGCGATCCGAGACGGCAAAGCGGTGATTCTCACACATATAGATTAGACACAATACATTCACGGGTAGATAATTGGGTGAATCACCTCTCGTACAGGCTCTTCTTACGCACTGCGCGTCTGGGCGATGTGCGCTTCCCATCTGGGGTGCCAAAGTCGCTAGTCCGCCCCTCTCGACGTTTGGGACCCAGCGGGGAGTATGGCGGGTCGCGCAGGCCACGTGCAGCCTCCCAGTCAAACGGTAAACTTGCAGATATTGAGGGGTACTCCAGAGGGGATCTGGCAATCGGGTAGGACACGCGTGCCCTTGGTGTGATGGGAAGAGCTGGGGCCGAGGTTGGAGTGGAAGGAGTAGAGGTGCTGCCCAAACGACGGATTTGAAGGAAGAAGAGGGGAGCCTTGTAGCGTTTGCCTGGGCAAGACGGCGGAGGTCCATTGACGGACGGTGGTGTGGCCGGTGGGCCAGTGGAAGTACCCAGGGTAAGGCCTGGCGAGAGACGAACGCGAACCACGCGTCTTTCACGCGTTCTGTCACGTGTCACAGGTCACCCCGTTCTGAGGAATTATTTGTTGTGGGAATTCGATGTTCCCTTTAGAAGAAATGAGGTGGCCACGTTCATTGTTCGCGTGAATTTTTTTGTTTGGATAACGTTACGTAATACATACAAAGGATCAAAAAAGGAAATACAGACAATGGTATTTTTAAGGTGATCCTTTTCGGGTTCTAGTTGAACATCCTCCCCCATTTACTTCTCTTCCCTGTACATCCATCTCCCTCACCTTTTCTCCGTCAGGGCCTTTTATTTTCTCAGCCTATTCACATATCTATCGTCCCAATTTCTCCATTTTTTACAAACATAACTTCCACCGACCGCGCCCGCACTTCTACATCCTTGTCGCCCTCGAACTCGATCAGCGTCAGGATGGCTCAGCCTTCTTCTTCCCATCGTGAACGCGACAGAGAAGGGCATTCGCACCGCTCTGAACGCTCCACCCACCACCGTCATCATAGAACCATTTCTTCTACCACCCTTCTCCTCGTATTGTCCCTTATCCTCGCCGTCCTCGCCGTCATGCTTTCCCTCCCTAGCCAAAGCTCCTCCAGTGGTACCGCCGCAACCCCTGGAGATCCCGCTACCCAGGGTGTCTGGAGTGTGCTCACCCCCAAGCGATCCCAAGCACTCATTGCTCGTGAGAGCAATGTTGCAGTGCGCGAAGCCGAGGTCGCTCGACGCGAAGCAGAGATTTTGGCAGGTGCCCCAGGTGGCGTGGTTGGATCTGGACCCCTCGGACCTGCTCCCACGTCATGTCCTCCCTGTGTAGCGCAGGCGACATTCGAGCCCCCTCCCATCCAGACCGTTATCAAGGAGGTCTTCCAGGAAAAAGAGCTCACTCCACCTGGATGGTGGAAGGAAAGCAATGTGCGGTTTGATGATATCCTTGACCGCGAACTCAAAATTGCCGAACGCGAACGCGAGATCAGTCGTCGCGAAGAGACTGTCAACCGTCGCGAGCACGACGCGTCTCGTCGTGAGGCCTGGATCATGGAGCAACTTGCGTAAGTCATTCGAGGCTTAAACCCCTTGAGCCCTAGCTAATAATTCCCGGCCAGTGCTCTCGGTGGTGAATCTGCAGTCGAAGAAGAATACGTTTACGAACCAGTAGCGCCCCCTCAGCGTAGACCATCCAAGGTACCACCGCCTCTCTACCGCCGTCCCGAGCTCTGAGACGAAGGAGGTTCCGGATTCGTCTCCTTCCCACTTCAGTCAGTTGAAGTCTCTGATATCCTTCCTCCTCCACTCCTTCGTCCGGGCTTGGGGGACAACGGTTTTTCTCATCTCTCTTCTGTCCCCCTCGTTCCCTGTAGCCCCGGGGCCAGTTAGTCACGACGCGACAAGTCGCGTCTCCCCGAATAGACTCGATCGAAAGACGCGTCTTACACGTGATAGGCCCGATCGCCCTCGTGCGAGTCGTGTTGCCACTGCCCTGTTGGGCAAGCTCCTTATATCATCTGGCTCCAGGGCTACATCCCCCTCCTTAATACGTCCGAGAATCGCTTTCGCTGACGCACGTCTGTTTCCATGTTAGGATGTCCCCCCCGTCGTAATTACAGAGATTGAAACTGCAACACGTACCGTAACTCAAGTTCATATTGAAACCCAGTTTGTGCCAAATGAAACCGTTGTCATTCCACCACCCGCAAATACTCGCCGTGTCGCCCATCCTACTCCTTCACCCTATACAACTTCCTTCTCAACCATGTTGCCAAGAACAACTTCGGTTGAGGTGGTTATAGAGCATGAAGAAGCAGTTGTGCGTGAGGAACCTGTCGAAGTAGAGGAAGAAGTCGTTGAGCAGCCGAGGAGACGTGTGGCTCGCAAGGCACCACCCCCTCCTCCGGCTTTTCCACCGGCCGCGTATAGACAGGCGCCGCAGCGATGGTGGTAAGTAATGTGTGGTGGTTGGAGGAAACTCACGTTTGGCGATCATGAAACCGATCTGGGCTTGTATTGACTATATTGATATTTTCTTTGTTTTTTTTTTTTTGCTCTTTGCTACATATTTTTCTATATTGTCGCTGCTTGCGGTGCCTCGTTTATTATCGAGTCTGACCTTCCTACTTCCTACTCATCCGGCGATACCTAGCTACTTGACTCTTACTGACGCTTACGAACGATTGACGACGAATGGAAGGTTATACTTGCACTCAGCAGTTGGCGTGAGCACGATGAGCACGGGAATGATGACACAAAAAGTGTAATTTAGGTCACGTGGGATACCGAGTTTGTGTTTGTTTGGAGACCCAGTCTTTTGGCGCGCCTATGCCCGGACGTGTACGTGCCTTGACAGAGTCCGTTTCTCATACAACCAACCAACTAATCGCCTTCGCGGCTCTATTCCCTTCAACTCTCATGGCCGCAGCAGAGCACGAAAAATCCCTCCCCCCAGGCCCGTATACGGAGCCTCCTGCTCAACCAAAAAAATCGACCCTTTTCTCTGCGTTTTCACCTCTTGCGAATGCCTCCTCAAGGTTCTCCAGCTGGCGTACAGCACTCGGTCTGCCCAACCCAGGCTCCGTAGAGAATCTACAGAAAGAGGTCAAAAGTAAATATTTTATTCTTCGTAAACTATTGGGGAGTTGACAGCGTGACACAGCTACCCATCTGACCAACTTCATCTTCGATGGCGCGCGAGCCGACCTTATGAAGGGGTTGTCGATGGACCCTGCTTTCCAAGTCACCCATTCGTTCCAGCTGGCTTCCCAATCGGCACCCCCAACTTACTCGTTTGGCGCGCTGTTTGCGAACTCCAAGGTGGGTCGCGGAATGCAAGTCATATGACGTGTGGTTTTCAAACCAAATTTATGATAAAAGGGGCTCCTACAAGGTAACGTCGACCATGAGGGAAATGTCTCTGGGCGATTCCAGCAAAACTGGTCGGGATCAAATATCTCAAAAGTGCAGGCGCAGGTAGGTCACCGTTCTTGCGTTCACGAATCACTCCAATGACAAGCAACACTGTTCTGTAGCTCGGGATGCAGCCTGGTCATACTATGATACAGGTGGAGCACGACTATTCAGGTCTCGACTACACCTTGAACGGTAAAGTCATCAATCCGTCCCCATTAGACGGCTCTGGCATCTACGTCGGGAGCTATCTTCAGTCCGTCACCAAGAAGCTAGCACTGGGCATCGAGACGCTCTACCAAAGAGCACCCGACCAGGCAGAAGTATCCTCGTCGTACCTTGCCAAGTTGACGGGTTCCGATGGGAAGTGGATCGCGACGGCTCAGTTTCAGCCGATCGGTGTACTCCAAGCAACCTATTGGCACAAGCTGAGCGAGAAGGTGGAGGCGGCGGCAGACTTGCAGGTCATTGCCGCGCCCATGCGCCGTGATGCTATTGCCACCATAGGCGCGAAGTATGACTTGCGCATGTCGACGTTCCGGGCTCAGCTGGACTCTACGGGCAAAGTGTCAGCGCTTCTGGAGCAGCGGTTTGCGCCCAGCTTCGCATTCACGGTCGCTGGAGAGATTGACCACTTCAAAGTGCGTCCTGCTTATCGGTTTCCATCCTGTTATACTGCTTTACTCACTGTTGTTTACCCCAGAACGCAGCGAAGGTTGGAGTCGGTGTGATGATCGAGAGCACGAGCCTGACGCCGGAAGAGATGGGAATGGTACCACCACCAGGGCAGCCACATTTTTAGGACGTTTATTCAATACTTTACTCTAGACTAATGCAAATGCGTAACCGCGCGTTGGGGTTGGCGGCATTGGCGGTAGCTCGGACCGAAGCGTGAGAATCGAGAGAACAGAGCAGCTGCGAACCCGCGTTTCTCCAAGGTATGGCCCCCTTGGTTACCGTGAGGAATCTTTCTTGCATTCGGCCAGAAGGCGATCCCATTTTTGTCGACGTCAACTTTGATGTGAACGAGGGTGACATCATCATTGTGCAGGCACGCAGTGGTGCTGGGTGAGCTCAAGCTCGATTCCACCCCACCGTCGTCTCATGCCTCGTTGCTTTTCCAAGAAAAACATCCCTCTTGAAGTGTCTGGCCCACCTCAACCTTTACCATGGTGTCATAGAATTCAAGGGACAGTGAGTCGACGTGCTCTCGTTCTCATCGTGCCCTCTAATTTCGTGGACCCAACAGACCTCCAAAGAATTACGGTACGCCGACACCACCCGGAACGCCACAAAGTGTCCCTCACTCCATGACCGTCGTGACCGATAACCAGGTGTCCCTTCATACAGGACCCACGTCCAGTACATCCCCCAGCGGCCCTCGCTGCTCCCCGGCACACCACACGATCTGATCGAGACCCTCTGTACGTTCCACGCGCGCCACGTCCCAGAACGTTTCGCGGGCGACCCCCTCCATTTACATCGCGCGATGGACCTGGCAGAGCGGTGGGGGATCGCGAGGGAGCTCTGGGACCGCCCGTGGAGCTCGCTCAGCGGCGGCGAGGCCCAGCGACTGTCGCTCGCGATCCCCTACGGGCTCAACTGCGCCGAGGTGCTCTTGCTAGATGGTGCGTCTCCCCCAAAGGCTCAGCGCTTTTTTTTGTTCCTTGACACTCTCATTCGTAGAACCGACTTCCGCGCTCGATCCAGCGAGCTCCGCCGTGGTGGAGAGGGCGCTCGTAGAGGAGGTCAAGGACGCCGACTCGGCTCTCAAGGCGATCGTTTGGATCACACATTCTGAGGAGCAGGCCGCGCGAGTCGGCACGCGGTTTCTGCACCTCACACCCGCTGGCGTTCAGGAGGAGAGCACAGACGAACCGTGAGGTAAGGCGTGGCAGGGCAGGGTTTTCTTGGGTCTCGGGTATAATGATTTAGGTGGTTTAGTTGGATGCTGTATCGTATCGTAGACACACCCAATCGACTTCCATCTTAGTACCAGTCCATGAGAACTGGCCAGTTTCCCGAGCGTGCTAATGGTTTGGAGAACGGACCCTGGCGTTGATCCTGACTTATTTTTCCACTGTTAAATGGGTGTTACTAACGAATGCTATAAGGCGAGGGTGAAGAACCCGGGCACTTGATCCAACCCTCCCGTGAGGATCGTAGACGCATAAAATGAGACCAGAGGTGTTGGACCTTTAGCTCAATCGGTAGAGCTTTGTACTTATGAGGTTACCTTCACCCATTCATGCAAGGGTCCCGAGTTCGATTCTCGGAAGGTCCACTTTTTAACATGCGTTGTTCATGATGTCACCAAGCCCCTCCGGGGATCCAAGGAAAAGCATTTTCGACTTCGTCTTACTAGGTTGTTGTATCTACAGCACAATTATATAAATGATATTTCGTTTTGGACACAAGAATCCGTTAACCAAGAAGCGGCAGATTGAACTACGCAGGAGACACGACCCGAACCCCCAGCGCCGCTACCCTTTGCACTGGCCGCGGCAGCGGTCAACGCTTGATGAACATAGTCAGGGTGACGCTCGATCCATGCCGTTATCAATTGGGCTAGCTTAGAGGACTGATCAGTTTTGTCTCCGACGAACTTTTCATACAACTCCATATCGCGGGCCTTGGCGATGCGTTCGGTGTCAGTGCGCGTTTCTGCCAAGATAGGAAGTATATGCTCGTGCACTTGTTGTTGGACAGATGTTGTGATGGCGTCCATGAAAGGTTTGGGAAGGGGATATGTTGGTAGCGGTGACGATCGAGTCGCCCTGTTCGCCTGTGCTTTAAGGGTGCTCCCTAAAGACTCAGCCTCGGCTTGCAGACGCGCGAGCGCCTCAGCATTTTCTTGATCTGCCTTTACTAACTGTAGACGTCCTCGTCTTTGAGAGGATGAGAGCAACGGAGATGGGGGTCACGCACCTCTGCGAGTAATTCCTTACTCGCGGCCTCCTCCTGCTTGAAGAGATCATTCTCACGCCTGAGTGAGTCTAACTTCGGAATGAGTTCTGCCACCTCCTGTGCAAGTTCCCCGATCTCTCGGTCAGCCTGTGTGAAGCTTTCACTGAACGCCTGAAAGGTCTTGGTAGTCTGTGGGCCGAGCCGAATTTCCACCAGAGAGGATACGTCCGCATTCCCCGCGATCTCCTCGATTTTCTCCTCTATCTTCGCCTCAAGCAGCTCCATAACGTGACAAGAGTGCTGGGATATGTCGTTCTCGACCTCGTGGAGGTGGTCATCGATTTCGCGTATGGTGTTCTTGATAGACTCCACATCCTCGCGTATATCCGACGGGGTCGCATCATCGCTGCCGTTGATGGATAAGCGTCGTCGTTTTTTGGTACGAATCGCCCCGTCGGCCATTTCTACGTCTTCGTCTGGACCCGATCGCTTTGCGCTGGGACCACCTGAGCGCTGTTCGTAGAGACTTTCGATCCTCTTGTACAACTGACCGACACCGTCCGCCAGGCCTCCGAGCATCGATTTTGCTTCCTTCAGCTTGGCCTCCAATTCACCGGCTCTCTGTGAGGGGACGGGGGGCCAGAAATCTGTTTCGGACAGCTTATTGACCACACTATTAAAGGAATCCTTTTTCTTCTGGTAGGCGGATTCAGCGCTTGTAAGGCCGGTTTGGAAAGTGGCTTTGACGTCGGGAGGAAGTGCGGCGAATCCAGGCGACTGAATTTGACGTCGACGCATCTGCATATCTTGCCCCAGCTTTTCAAGTTCCATAAATTCCTTGGTGGCATCCGCCATGAGGCTGAAAATAGCTAAGAGAGGCATTGTGCACGCGGCGACGACGACGACTTACGTGATACGTCTCTCCCACACGGCCCGTCGTTGCTCGGGTGTCATCACATCATCGTTGGGTTGGGACGAGTTTTTTGGTATGGGAGGAGGCGGAAGAACTTCTGAGAACGGTCGATGTGAGGGCGCTGCCACGGGGCCAGAAGGCTTGGAGGCTGTTTCTGATGAGGGCTTAGATGTTGTAGCACTAGAGGGCGGGGCCGCTGCTATCACTTTGGCGGGAGCGATGGGACTGGATTTAGCTTCTTGTTCGGAAGGGGGATCGCGAGAGCTCGTATGTGACATGACGAGTTTGGGGGGAGCCTTGGGGGGGACGTGATCCGGTTTGGGTTTTAAATCGATGCGTTGGGCGAGAGTGAGATGTTCGTGCGAGGATGAACGGCGGGGAGGTCGAACGTCACGATCGTGGTAGTGTGGCGGGTGATGATCATCACGACGGGGACTTCGTGAAGAGCTGTGACGCCAAACAGGGCTACGGACACGGGCACTCCCACGGGGTGGCGTCCTCTGTCGTCTGGGGCTCAAGGCACTGCGCTTGGCGATCGAGCGATGGCGACCGTCTTCTGTCACGTCCACGGGGGGGTGAACTCGGCGAGCGTCGAGCCGAGTGATCGTCGCTGAACCTTCTGCTCTCTCCACGGACAACAGATTCCCATTCCTGGGTCCGGACGGGTGAACGAAATGACAAGCGGCAGAAGAACGCGGGCAACCGAATTCACCGTGCTGGTGGACCCTGTGGCCTCGGATGTCGAAAAACTGACATAACAATCCATGTGAGCTCGAGAGGTACAAGGACGAAAGGCACCGTGGACGACGAACATGACAGCGACGAGTCTTCGGAAATCCAACCGGCATTCTTATTTGCTGTGGGTAACTTATTTCTGGTGAGAAAATTTGTTATCGCACACCTGGTATTATATCAACGTCAACTTCAATTGAGAAGGCACGCCGCGGTGTGCCCCTTTCCTGGTTTACCTAGTTATGCCCCTAAGTGTACTCCGTCGCAACCTACTTCTCTTGATCGTGGCCGTCCTCTTGTTGGCATGTGTCTCCTCCACTCTTGTAGACCACTAACTCGAACTTAACGCAGACAATACTCTACACCCTGACTAACCCTCCTGGTCACCTCCGGCTTTTGCCGTCAGCGAGCCCAAGGGATGCCACTCTCCTCGTCGTGTGCGAAGATTCCGACTTAGGGGCTGTGCTCACTACTATGCAGCAAATTGAGGACAGGTTCAACGCACAAGCTAGATATCCATGGACGTTTCTGTGCGATGAACCACTTACGGAAGACTTCAAAACGTACTTCTCCAACCTTGCCCTCTCTCGAGCGTCACCATGCCTGACTAGTAGTATCCTATCTCAAGACGTGTCTCGACGATAACTGATTCCCCAGTCTCGTTCGGTGTGATCCCCGCAGAACACTGGGGTCCCCCTGACTGGATAAACGGAACCAGGGCGGAGCAAGTGCGTAAGAACATGGGACTGCTGAGAATTCCCCAAGGAGGTAGACGCTGGGAAACATCTCGTTCACACGCCTGCTTACGTCCCGATCAACCGACTAGACAGCGCACGGTATGTGTCTGTCTGGGCTCATTGAAAGAACCCTTTGACCTTGCTTCTCGCAGCTTTAGGAACTTGAGCAGATTCAATGCTGGTGTAATACTGATCCATTTATCCCGCTCAAATGCAGGCTGAGATGTGCCACAGTTCTTAGCCCGACAAGATATCCTCCAATCATATAGGTATTATTGGCGAATCCAGTCAGTCAGCTTATCCTGGTTGCGTGGTCCTATGTGATTAAAAATTTGTAAGGCCGGGGTCGCAATATTTCTGCGACTTTCTAGAGGACCCGTTCGAGATCATGCGAGAAGGAAAAATATATGGTACCATAGACCCGTGTCTTGACCAGCTGTCGTGACCCCGTTTGATGACGCTTTCGAAGCATTCAACATGGCTCTTCGCGAAATGGAACAGACTGTCTCTACGTTGTGGGAGGCTGTATATGGTACGTGCACAACTTTTTGTGCGCCCATTTATTGGCTTCTGAACAATGATAGATTTCATGCAGGAGCACAAGCTTCGTATAAACACGGGAAGCAACTTGGCGGGGTTCGTAACAGAGGACGAAGACACCTATACTTTGTGCCACTGTGCGTGCAGTTGTAGACTTTCGTTGTTCCTGCTCAGGACCAAAGCGTTCTTAGACGAGAGTAGTTTCGAAGTCGTCGACATGAAGTTCCTGAGGAGTCCAGGGTACTTGACGTTTTTCAACTATTCTAGACAAGAAAGGTGGTATATTTTACGAGGTACGCGAGGTCTCACTTTTGAACGCCGCGCGTCCTTGGTGGCTGAATTTTACTGTACGCAAAGCGATGGGACAGTGCGTCAATACTGAGCATTGCTCTATCTTTATTTCTGCACAAGGAGAAGCTAGTATTCCAAGATGGCATCGGCTATCGTCATGGCGACATTCAATATTGCCCACAGGGAGATGCATACAAGACTAGACGCTGTGCGTGCGATCCCAAGAAGAATTTTGGTGAGAAAATTCCCTCTGTTTATACGGCGATGTGATTGGACAACCGCCAGATTTCGACCAACGCTCGTGTCTTGGAAAATGGCAAGAGTTGTAACAAATATTGAGCGAGTCATACATTTCTACTCGTCGTCTACGTCTGTACAATGCACAGCATACTGTACAATATATAGAGCGGCTGAGGACTTATCTGCTGCAAAATGGCTCCATGTGATCCGTGTTTTTAGCTTAGTCATAAGAGCGACCTCGAAATCCCGCATCACATGTGCGTTATGCGCTCCTCCTCTACACTGGTCTGGTATCAATTGGCAACGCTCGCATCTACCTTTGTCCCTTAGGCTGGCTATATCATCATGGCGCATGGAAAGCACATTTTATGTTTACCACTAACAAACACTGTTCGCTCAGCAGGTGAGGGCGTGTTCATTGTCCTTGTAATGTAGTAAGACAGACAGAATATACCTTTACGTTCGGGACTCATTAAGTGAGACGCGAGTTTGGAATTTCACAATTTCAGAAAAGGACCTGCTCACACCTACTTTCCATAGGGAGAAATGACTGCAGTGAAGAAAGCGAGAGCCATCTGTTTACAACCCATTTTGGAATGGGCCCCCTTCCGAATTGCTAGTGTAAAGCAAAAGTATCACAGGTCAAGCACACCCAAATCCCACTCGCCATTGTCAGGCTTTGAATTTGGTCGAAGAACAAAATCAATGGCCGTTTGGTCCTCGGGAAAAGTGACTTACCTTTCACTTTAGTTCACGAATTGCTTGAACGCCTCATAACAAGACAGAATGACCTTCCTATTATCCAATGGCTTCATGCCTTCGTTCCAGCGGCGAATCGGTCTCGGGATATTGGGCATGTGCGCATACACAGTGGTTACCTCCTGAGGGTAAGCCCCACCTCCGATACTGGTTACGAGTGCTGCTGTAACCTTAATTTTGTAGAAAATCGGTGCGGTGCCCCTCACAGTGATACCGGGTATTATCTTGGAATCAAGGGGTGTTAGATTGGGTGCCTTGCCGGCGAATCTGATTATTTGCAGCAAAGGCTGCGATGGCTCCTACGATGAGCTGTGGTTCTGGATCTGAATTCTCCATATGTCGTTTGTCTTCCTGGACGACGAGCAAGATTTCGTTTTGGTCGACGATGCACACGTCCGTTTTGGCATACCTATTCTCGCCACAAATGACAAGAGGGATGTCCTTCCTCGTCCTTAAAACCCTGCCCCTCGTGTTGTAGCGTAACGCACGCAACAGCAGCACAACGAAATCGTCCACAGCAGATTCCTCTGCTGGGGCAGGAGACATAGCGAGATCCATCGTACGAAGGAGCTCATAAACACCGTCATCAGCTGCGTCGTCAGGGTCTGTATCCGTGAGGACAGCTGGGTTAACGGTGGCGGGCTGGGGGAGGTCGTGCGTGCCGAAGAAGGTAGCAGCATCCTGATACTCGACCGCGATGTTGTACGCTGCGAGCTCATTCCTCGTCCAATCTCTAGCAGACTTGGCGTTGCGGATGAGTTCGGCCATGCTAAAGATAAGGTGACTGTCACGGTAGTGTTGAGAGTGGCTATCTATCTTACCAACTGCACCGAACGGTCACGTCGAGCCAGTGGCTCGATCGACCCAACGTGCGGGGACCAACAAATAACAACACAAATATCTCTTTAGGATGGCTAGCGCTTTGCTCGGAGTCCCCGCAACCTCATACAATGAGATCGCGCTGGATGGAAACCAAGTCAGAGTCATAAGGAGGCACCACAGTGGGCACAACTCGTATACCTCAAGCTGACAACCCTACTCGAGCCTCTGCCAAAAGCCCCGCTGTATGATTTTCGTGTTCAACAAGGGTGCAAAGGTGGTCCCGTTTGCGGGCTATCACTTGCCGTCGATGTATTGAGCCAAGGGCCATATTATCCCTTCACTTTCCAGACCCAAGGGTTCTGATGTCCTCCACAGTTGCTAGTACCTGTAAAGTGGAATGGAGGTAGCGGGGCCTTGGATCCCATCTTTCTTTCTGTACCTGTACTTCTATTTGCTAAAAATGGCCCCGTTCAATCGGGGAAATGCTCATTGGCCGCTACAAAATGTCTATCTGAAGCTCTCTGCCCGTGTGTTATGAAATTGGCTACATAGCATGACCCAATTTTAGGTCCACGCTGGACATACACGGAATAAGCCAGGAATCAAGATTGATCAATGGTCATTTCCCACGACCGTGTAGAATATGAGTGCTGGTGATATCGCTCTTATGTGTTACTGGCTGCGACTCGGAATTCGCACCCAACTCCAGGAATGCGAACGAATTTTATTACAATTTCTGACGGGCTGTCGTTCGTTCGTTTCTCTCACGCGTGACCTTCTTACTTGTCCCGTTCAAAGTCCACCAGTGGACATCGAGTATCGAGTAAGGTCGAAGGCAAACCCAGCACTGGTCTGTCCTTTGCCATCCAATTCGAGCCGCAACAATCGTTCCTAGGAGAGGGGACAGTCTCGTTGCACGTCTCAAAGCGTTATGATACGGCTCTCGTCACGGGCTCTTGTCGCGGTGCTGGCCATACCTGTGAGTGGATGAGAATTAAGTTATATGTTGCATGCTATGTGGGCACAGCTACGCCATTACTGATGCCGCCGCCGAACACTTTTTTTTTGTAGATTGTCCTGTATCTCGTGCTCGCTCTCGGCTTCCTTTCCCACTCGCTCCCTGAACCAGTCCCTCCGGTTAACTTGAAGAACTTTCCGTACAACAGATACCTAGAACGGCCTAATGGCGACACGTCTCCCCTCGCGAATGCGACTTTCGTCGTACTATGTCGCAACTCGGACCTGGGTGACGTTTTGTGGAGCGTACAGCAAATGGAGGATAGGTTCAATAGGCGATTTGGGTATCCGTGGGTGTTTCTGAATGACGAACCGTTCACGGATGAATTCCAGGAGTGAGTTTTTGTGCGCACGAGTGTGGATCCCTCCCGAACTTACACGTCAAACAACGAACAGACGCGTGAGTGCGCTGACGGATGCAACTGTATCATTCGGTACGATTCCACGCGAGCACTGGGTACAGCCCGAGTGGATAGACGAGGATAGGGCCCAGGAGGCCCGGAGACAGATGGGGATGGACAGGGCACACATCATACCATACGGTGGTGCGTCGCGAGATTTGAAATATTATCGTCTTTTACATCTGACGCTATAATATCCTAGGGAGCCTCGAGTGAGTGATAGCAAGCTTCCGTGATCAGTAATTTTTACTGCATTCGACAGATACCGCAACATGTGTCGTTTCAACTCTGGCGTAAGGACTGGCTCACTCTTGACATCTAATCTATCTCATGCACTCTGACAGTTCTTCTTCCTTCACGATTTGTTGAAACCCTACAAGTATTATTGGCGCGTGGAGTGAGTAAGGACCACGCACCACCGATCTTCGCTTGATGTCTTGGAACAGACCCGGGGTCAGATTCTTCTGTGACCTCGACTACGACCCGTTTACGTTCATGGAGCACAATAATAAAACATATGGTACTGAAAATCACAGTGCAGCGTTACTGCCTGCTAATGCGATCTTCTAGGCTTCAACATTGGGATTTATGAGTACAAGTTTACTATACTGACGCTTGTGGGACACGGTAAAAGGTGAGACGTTCCTAGCTGCACCCGCCTTATCTCACCACCGCACAGAGTTTATGAGAGAGAACCCAGAATTAATCCCTGAGGATAATATGATGGGCTTCATCTCTGATGATGCCGGGGAAACGTACAATCTCTGTCACTGTGTGTCTGTCGTGTTGTTATGTTCTAGCGGATATTTGACCGTCCTTAGTCTGGAGCAATTTCGAGATCGGGGACATGGATTTCTGGAGGGGAGACGTCTACACGAGGTTCTTCGAATTTTTAGATAAGAAGGGGGGATTCTATTACGAGGTGAGTACTGATAAGTGGTCATTGTCATAGTAACAACTCACAAGGTGCTGCGGCAGCGATGGGGTGACGCACCGGTTCATAGCATCGCAGCTTCGATATTTTTACGGAAAGAGCAAACGCAATTTTTTAGCGACATTGGTTACCGCCATGAGCCGTTTCAGATTT
Organism: Lactarius hatsudake; assembly: GCA_024734325.1. NCBI lineage: Eukaryota > Fungi > Basidiomycota > Agaricomycetes > Russulales > Russulaceae > Lactarius > Lactarius hatsudake. The sequence goes on along the minus strand of JANSJP010000004.1, from coordinate 520,948 downwards.
GTCCGCAGGGTGAGGATTGGACAAAACGACGATGCAGTTGCGACCCGACGGTGAATATCGGTAAGTTAGCTAGTTACCCTTTTCGGCTCGAGCTAAATGTGGGTTGTGGATTAGATAAGTCGATGTCGTGTATTCCGAGATGGGAGGGGCTGTGACTTAATAAAAATTCTATTTTGTAAATAATCCGTAATATAAAGAGAAAGGAGCAGCCTGGACAGGGGATATCTCTTACGCTCAGCATGATCACCCCCTGGCGGTACCTGATCCTGGTGCTCAGTCTTGTCGTACGTTCTAAAGTCACTTTCCACTCCTCAACACTTCCCTTACCCCTCCTCAGCTTGGACTCCATTTCATCCTCACCGTATCCCATGAACCATATGGCAACGCTACATCCCTTTCCCGCTTGCTTGGCACCAGCACAAGCAAGACAACACCTCCAAAGACTTCCTCGAAAGTTGTTCCCGAACAATACCACTGGCCGGACAATTCTACGTTTGTACTGGATCGCCGAGCAAACGCGACCATCGTCATGCTTGCGCGCAATGGCGACATCCAGGGCGTAGTAAAGAGCGTCAAACAGATGGAAGACCGCTTCAACAAACGTTTCCGCTATCCCTATGTCTTCCTTAACGAGGAGCCGTTTTCGGATCTGTTCAAGGAGTGCGTCGCATTACCATATTGACGTCCGCGTTCGTTCCTCATGCTTACTTGCCCTCGTCCAACGCGACCACAGGAGGGTGACTGGACTGACCGATGCACTCGTCGAGTTCGGACTCATTCCTCCGGAGCATTGGCATCAGCCAGACTGGATAGATGAAGAAAAGGCCTCCGCAGCGCGGGAGACGATGGCGAAAAATAATGTGATCTATGGAGGTGCGTTCACTCTGATTGCTGCGGAGACGCACCGGCTTATTCTTTTTTCAGGAAGCCTACCGTACGTACAAAAATCCGTTTGCATTGACCCCGGTGTTGGGTGTTGACGTCACAAAGATACCGGAACATGTGTCGCTTCAATTCTGGCGTACGCTTCACTCTTCTCGTGCTCCCTCCCGGCCGTCTGACTTGCACGACCCTAGTTTTTCTTCAGGCACGAACTCTTGGCGAAGTACAAGTATTATTGGCGGGTCGAGTAGGTCGTGTTCCTTAGTTGCTGCTTGCTCCCACTGATAGGCCTCCAGGCCCGATGTGACTTTCTTCTGTGACCTTGATTTCGATCCTTTCCTCTACATGCAAGATCATGAAAAGGTTTACGGTACGAGAATATTGAGTACCCTCTCCCTCCGGATCTGATCGTGCGCAGGTTTCACCATTAGCCTTCCTGAATACGGAGACACCATTGAGACCCTATGGAATACCGTCAGAGGTGCTACCATTTCGTCCGCACGGAATCGGGTTCCGCTAATAATTTTTTCTTTCATCCTCATAGAGTTTATGAAAGAGAACCCTGACCTCATCGCTCCGGATAACGGAATGGGCTTCCTGTCCGACGACGGTGGGCTCACCTATAACAGGTGCCATTGTACGTTTCACGAAATCCGTTCCGCTACCCTATTCCGTGCTGACTAGCTCAGTCTGGAGCAATTTCGAAATCGCGGATCTCGACTTCTGGCGCGGTGAAGCTTACATGAAATACTTTGAACATCTTGAAAAGGCCGGTGGATTCTATTACGAGCGCTGGGGTGATGCGCCTGTGCACTCGATCGGTGCCGCCCTGTTGGCACCGAAGGACAAACTGCACTTTTTCCATGAGATTGGCTATCGCCACGAACCATTCCAACACTGTCCGGTGGCTGAGGCGCAGAAACGAGGTAAATGTTGGTGTGATTCGCAGCAGGACAACTTCGGTGAGCCACAGCATCATCTGGCGTATTGCACTGCACAATCTGACTTTTTTACGATAGATTATCACTGGTATTCGTGCTTGCCAAAATATGACCGCCTTTTCGAGTAGCTGTGTTGGCATTTTAATCCCATGTTGCACTATCTATTAATCTGATGCATAGACTATTACCGTATAAATAAGTAGCTTGCTGCAGTGATATCCGAGTAGCTGTGCTGTGTAGTTGGATCACTTGAAGCTCTGACAAGTACGGGATCATAGAATGGACTGAGAATAGTACTGATACTAGATCCGACAATGAGCTGCGAGTGAGACGGAACCAACAAACGGGGGCTTACTGAATCGTACAATCGCGTCCAGGTCGAACCGAGGGACGTGTCGATGAGTCTGTCAACGTGTTCTACCACGAGTGAATGTGTGAGCGCCTGTTGGAATCGTTCCCGGAGCTGCGCAGCAGTCTGGTCTCCAGAGGCTGCGAAGCAAGGGAGAGTGGAGTCTTCCCCTCCGATGTTAGTACGACGCCCTGAAGCTCAGGGTTTGACATGCCGAACCTTTCTGCATGAGTTCCACCATCGTAACAATTCTGTCACAATGTTTTCGCGCGGCCTCAAATCCCTCATGAAACAATCTTCGGAATTCTCGTAATGGCTCGCTGTCTGCCCCACCTAATACCTCGACGTACTCTAAAGGCAACTTGAACGGAGCAGCCTCGAAGCCGATGTTCCCCGGTGAGTTGGAGAGCATGAAGCCAAAGTCGATGTGGATCAAATGGCCATCGCGGTCCAACAGTATGTTGCCGTTATGGCGGTCTTTGATCTGGAGAAGATACGTGATTACAGAGTATCCAGCCAGCGATTTTGCGAAGTTTTGCTGGGCACGGGCGAACTTTGCAGAAGAGGGATCCCCATAGGTCTGATAGAATATGAGCGGGGATCCGATATGACACGACAAAAAAGCACACATTCTTGAAATGATCCATGAGGGAGACGTGTCCTAGACGACCCTCTGCTAGGCGTCGTGCATATTCTGCCTTCTTGATTGAGTGTATCGACACGGCGTCCGTGATGGTTTCGACGAGACCAGAAGTGCCCCCTGTGATTAGGATGCGAAAGCTCGAGGGAGAAGTCAGATCCGCCTCCACGGGGGAAAGCGAAACAGAAATAGCGTACTATCGCGCCCAACATTGACAGTTTTCCTCTTTCCAGATACGCTTGAACTCTTGGACAAGCTGGACAGCAAGTTGCTCTTGGCGGAGATCGCCACCGGTTTTGACGATCACCGACAAGCAATCCCAATTGGCTAATTGGAGGGCGTATCAGAATCAGGTAAGCGGGTGACTCGATACACACATGCCTAAATGTCCGTACGGCGACTCCTGCCGTACTCGGCTTTTCTTTGCTGTCCAACTCTCGCTAACGACGACAGCTGACGGGTCTACCTTGTTCAATTCGCGCCGTATAATGCCTTCGTCTTCCATCGTGTTGGCCATCGCCATACCGATTCTGAAAGCGCTATGGTCGTCGCGGTTCTCCCGCATGCGTTGCATGCGCTCCTCCTCGAGTGCCAACATCTCGTCCATGATACGGTCGCGAATTGCCGCCGCCTCAGATGGTTGGAGTTTCATCCGCTGTGGTTGCGATGTCGTTTGCTCTTGAGAGACCCCAGCCAGTGACGGGTGTAACGGGCCACCCTCGCGAGCAGTCGGAGAGTGTGGAGCGACAACGGCGAACCACGAAGAACCAGAAAGCCACTTCGACGGCCCTGCGGGCGTGATTGGCGTGCGCTCTTGAGTGCCAGGTGCGGGACTGACGGGCTCCCATATGAGACTGGCATTCAGCTGGGAAAGCATCACGGCAGCAGTACGCATCCGCTCAGAATAGTCTTCCAGAGTTAGATTCTGGCTCTGACCCGAGCGCGACAGCGCAATCGGTTGAGGAGTCGAGTTCCGTGAGTTGGAACGCTGGTGGTCCGAGCCCACTGCGACGTCGTTTTGCTCAAAAGACGGGGTGGTTGGTTGCGATGACGAACGCGACCAAGCAGCCAAGTCGAGGTCCTTATTTTTGGGTGTCGGCCGGAGAACAACAGAGTCCGAGAGATCAAGAGGCCGCGACCTCAACGACTCCTCACCGCCGTAGAGTTGTTCAACAAGGTCGATTTCCTCTTCTTCTCCTTCGGTCAGGACCAACGGCGCAGGGACCACTGCATTTACGGGAACAGGTGCAAATGCTCCGCTTTCCATCTCAGAAGTGTCCTTGCCCAGAACCGCGTCGGATACGTTTACTCGAATAGAGGGCTGGTCCTGGTTAGAGGTAGACGGAAAAGGTATGAGATCTCTTGATGTCCCTTGTTTCTCGCTCTCCTTTGCCACAATCCTCTGTAAGGTGGACTTATTATGGCGGTTGCTCGGGTCAAAATCGAGGTCGTTGTTAAGGATTTCGATCACTAGCAGATACGGGGCACGCTCTGCCGAGTTCAACACGACGCATTCACCAGGGGGTATACGAACAATGCGGTGATGTGGCGTTGGGATGGACTGAGAGGACGAGACCCCATCAGCACTGGAGCACCATAACGGCATACATACCTAGGGAGCAATGAGTTCCGGCGCCGGCTAGAGTATCGCATTGCTCACCTCCGCGGGTAGTCGGTGGTTGAGGGCCGTCAACTCAGCGCGCAGAGCACTCACTCTGGCAGGTTTTGGGACCACCACCAGTCTGTTCGAAATACTTTCCAGATTCAATATAAATTTGATCTATAACCTGAATCAATATTGAGATGAACCAAATTAGCGCTTACGGACCTCAGATCGACAAAAGTGACTCCTTAAAAGTTGGATCTGTGACCCAAGGTCATACTTGCTCAAGAGAATTTCCGAGACGTTCAACGAACTTGGTCGATGGGGCTGCTTGATGGAGGGTAACGATGGGACCGACTGAGTGATAGTTGGTGAATGATCCAATTGCCCTAGAGGGTCATCGGAGAATCTGGGTAGTCGATCCTCTTTTTGGGGGAGTGAGAGGCTGGGACTAGTGCGCGCGGCGCGGGTCGCCTCACGCTGCCGCCTGGTGCGCGCGGTTCCCTTTTCGGCGTTTGCTCTTTCGGAGAGCGCGGGCGGTCCGTCGGAACCACCGGTAGCTTCTAAGGGACTGTCAACCTCGTCGTCCTCTGCAGACCGTTGATATATTGACGCGGCCCTCCCTTGCGCCAAGTCATCTCCGTGCCGGTCTAAGCTTTTGACATCAGAGCCTTGTTTATCTATTCGTCCCTGCTCGATGGCAACCTCCCCCATAACCTTTGAGAGGGAGGGGAGGCCAGGTGAACTGGCCAGCACCATGCCCATGCCAATTAATGCCGGGTGAAGATGGGGCTTCACCTTCTTTCGCAAGAATTGTGGTAAAGAAGGCGAAGAAAGTCCCGGGTATGCCGATGTCGTGGGCAGAGGTATATCCCCGAATATGAGTTCATGGCACATGAGCAATGTCCGTTGACAAATTAAGAATGATTCTGGGGTATGATTGGTACTTGAAAAGTCCCTCAACGATGCTTGCATGAACCATAGTGTCTAAGTTCGTGAAAAAACATGCAGCTATTAAAACAATCGGGCTACACACAAGCATGGCTATGTGAGTTGACTTGCGGGAAATATCCATGACAAAGCACTCGAGCGCCCGAGATCGAGACGGCCTGGAGACAAGCAAATAGCTGAGACAGTGTGTCAAAACGGGTTCAAGGGTGTTTGTAACGAACATCTGTGTTCACCATATGAAACCCCAGACATCGCGAAGCTCGTCGATCCTGAATTCCCGGAGTCGGCGGGTGAGATAATATGTGATCCCGATGTTGTCGGAGTATAGCATGAGATAGCGCAGGGAGACATGAACGGAGAAGAAAGAAGGAGAAAGGAATAAACGAAGGAGAAGAGCATGGGTCATGGTGGAAAGTAGCGAGACGCACCGTGACCGCGTCCGCGCCGTTAAATCCGTGCCCGCTCCGGGCCACGTAGTCCGTTTGACCTCTTTTACTCTTTGCACTCATGCTTTTACCCTTCTTTCTTTTACTCGCACTTCCGGCCATCGTTCTCGCTGCGAAAGATAACACCCATCAGCGGCTCGTGAAGCTAGCGGCAGAGAACAATGGTGTCGTCAAACTCGATGCCAAGACTTTTGACCTGATCATTTCACCTCAACGCGACTGGTCCGCATCCATTCACTTTACTGCACTCGACAAAAGGCGCAAATGCACTCCGTGCCGGTGAGTTACAAGTGATTTTCTCTTCACGACTTGTCTCATCAAGTCCCCAGGGAATTTGAGCCGTCCTGGGTGGCCGTAGCCAAGGCATGGTCGAAGGTACCACCCTCCGAGCGCGACTCGCATTTCTTCGCCACCATCGATTTTGACGACGGTCAGATGGTCTTCCAACGAGTAAGTCTTTTTTTTTTTGGTTTACCTGTCACCTAAATGCCCAGCTTACGGGGTGAATAGATGGGTTTGCAGTCTGCACCTGTTGTGATGAACTATCCTCCGGCGACTGGTCCCCGCAAGTCAGCCAATCCGGATACTCCTATCACCCATGATTTCTCATAGTGAGTGCATTGCACGTTGCACCATGGATCACTTTGACCATGTCCTGCAGCGGTTTCGATCCCCAACCCCTCGCAGAGCAGCTCTCTGCGTTCACTCCTATACCCATACCATTCCACCCCCCCATCAACTGGGCAAAGTGGGGCGTTGGGGCTTTCTTTACTCTATCTGGTGTCCTGGCCGTTCGGTTCCTAGCCCCCGTTCTTCGTAACCGCTGGACCTGGGCGACCATCACCGTTCTCACTTCCCTGGTCATGACTTCGGGTTATATGTTCACTCGAATCCGCGGTATGCCCAATACAGCTCAGGATGGCTCGTGGATTTCGCCTGGTTTCCAATCTCAGTACGGCCAGGAAACTGTCGTCGTCGCGACCCTCTGTACGTTGTTTTCCTTTGGATACCGTGACTAGCCTTGATTGTATTTTGCAGATGGTCTCTTGTCAGCCTCTTTTCTAATGCTCACACTCGTGGCCCCGCTCCAAGCCTCGCCTACCAGACAACGCACTCAGATATACTTGTGGACAGGAGTAGTATTTATTCTTTTCTCAGTACTCGTGTCATTCTTCAGGGTGAAGAACAGAGGTATGACGACATCCCCCATTTCTCATGGTTGACACGTGTCATCTGACATTATCTGGCATTAGGATATCCGTTCAAACTTCTCCTGTGATCGCTTTCTCGACGTGGTAGTACGACTAAGTCTAGTGGCATCGTAAATAGCAATTTACGCAACAATGCGTGCTAGCTTCACAATGCATTAAATGTTCGATTTAAGGACGGACGCAAACGACTTGATGTGAAAACAAGACATAAAGACATGACTGAATAACTGCGATAATGCAACGTTCAACTGTAGGTATTATTGAGGCAAACGAATATCCTTAGGTCTCCACTGAAGGCTGCTGGAAGACATCCACGTAGCGGCTGCGCAGGTTCCGCTTCGTCGCCTGCGACCGCGGTCGGCTGGGCGGAGGTGTTGGCGAACCAGAAGGGACTGGTGGTGGGGAAGCCGTCGAACCCAGACCAGGAGGCGCACCATTGGTGTTACTTTCCCCCTCTGTCGATGCTAAGGTTGATCGGGGACGGGGAACCATGCGCTTCGGAGGAGACGCGGTGAGGTCGATGGCCGAAGCCGCGCGCAGAGGTGGGGGTGCAGGGGTAGTACCGGTTGGTATCCTCGGCGCAGTGTGCCCGGGGGATGTCGTTTGGGCTCGAGTGGGCGGCGGGGGAGGAGCAGCAGGTTTCGTGGCTTCCGCGCCGGCCTACAACACCTTAAGACTGGGAAACTGGACGCACATGTTGAAGCTCACCTTTTTATTTACCCAACGCTTGAGCTCATTGTCATATACGAAACTACTTTCTTCCCCGAGTGTGGCCTTGACTGGGCCGCCTGATCCCTCTTTGTTCCACCAACGGCTGAACCAGCCGGATGATTGCTGGCTAGGCTTCGCCCCTTCAAAGGTGGTGTAAGCACAGGCAAATCGTCAACAAAGCAATGTTACCTGGTCGCGATTGTAGGCTCGCTTGTTCTGCCTTCGGGTCGGGCACAGTACCATTGCCAGTGCCAGAATCATTTGACGAAGCTTTGTGCTTTCCAGAGGAATTTCCCAAACCAAGGTCGTCATCCTCGTTCTCGTCGTGTGTGGTGAGGGTTGAGGAACGCGACAGTGATCCGGACGCAGACACTGCAGGCATCGACGACCCGTCCATCAATGACACGAAGCCAGAAGGTGAGGATGCGCGGTCATTGGAGAACATAGTGGCAGTCGGAGTTGTAGTAGTAAACTCTTCCGTAACTGAGGAGCCCCACCAAGTGTCCGCGCTATAGCCAGCATACGATGATTCGCTCTCTTGCTGCTGATAGGCGCCGTTGAGAGTGCTCGCCTGGGGATATCCGTTGTTCCTTAAACTCGTGTGGGAAAAGTGCGTTGTAGCTGCGCTAGCAGATACGATACGCGGAGCCGGCGATGACTTTCGATGAATTGGTCGGTATTCCATTGCTGACGACGCACGATCAACTGGAATGTGTGGGTTGAGACGAACGGCCTGTGCAGAGCCGGTCCTACGGGGAAACGTGCCCTGCGCATCCGCCAAAACGTTGTGGTTTACGACAGTTGGTTGAGGGGAAGGTGCTTTCGAGGTGGTGGTAGATGAGGTGATTGTACTGTAATGGGAGAATGGCCCAGCGAACGCCTTATTCTCATGAGGAGTGGTATCCCCGTTTGCCGTAGGTGAATCATCGCCACCGGCCACGAACTCGGTGAGGCGACCACCAAGCCAGTTTCCAAAGCTATCCAGACTAGGGCGGGACATCTTGCCACCGATCCACGAGCCTGTCTTGTCTAGTCGCGGTGCACCAATCAACCTATCGTTGAGCTCCCTCAACTGCTCTGCCAACTCTAAGTGAGATCCAGTAGGGGCTCGATTTAGACACGCGGTGATGGCCTCGCAGTACCTGCGCTCGATTGAGTCTCTCCTTGCATATAATATGCTTGTGGTGACACTGACCTATTCGCAGCCAACACGTGACCCATTTCCGCCAAGTTAACCGCCCGGACTAGCTTGTATGGTTGCAAGTGGGGAAGACCATTAAATTGTTCTTGGCCTTTAGACAGGGGTGCTAACGAAAGAGCGAACTCCACAATTTCTGCAAAGACGATTGCATCGTCGTCCACGTGGAAGTTGGGGATAGCGGTCGGGCCACGTGATCCAACGAGTGCAAAGCGTCCAGGTGAGCCGATCGTTCCAAGTACACAACTTTGAGGAGCGAGGAGGTAACTGCAATGTCGATTAAGGATTAATGGGCAATCTTAATCGAGCTGCCAGTGATACGTACCATGCGTGTGCGGCTTCTACCCACTGATTCGCAAGAAGACAGTCTCCCAGAGCTACGAGAGCGGCCGAGCATTCAGAAGTAGAAGGGCCCGGAATGAGCATGGCAGCAGTAACTGGCCATTTGCTTAATACATCAGCATGAATAGGCACCGTCGGAGTATGAGGGTGGGCATTTGGAGAGATTGGGGTGATATTAGATAAGGTAGGAACGTGAGACATCTCGCCGCCTTTGTTTAGAGATATTGGCGGGACTAGTCCTTGTACTGTTCATACAATGTGGTCAATGAACCGAAGTACGTAGCGGATAGGCTTCCCACGCACCAGATGCAGCTCCTTGGCCGGAGTAGAGGCCATAAGCCACCTTCAAAGGCTCTCGACCTGTCCCTGGTGGTGTTGCCTCTCGTTGATGTGAGCCGGTGCCATCGGCAGAAACTTGAGAACTTAATTCTGAGCGGATAAAATCATTGACAACTTCCTTCCAGGCTTCTTTATCGACGCTACTGGCGATGACCATCGCGTGAGCCCACAAGCGTTCGTCCAAGGCATAACGGTAGGCGGCCGTACGTTCCCCTCGGGAGAGAAGATCCTGAATCTTATCAAGTGCCGATGATCTGACAGTGTGAACAGATAAGACACGATCGTGAGAGTCAAAAGCAGGTAAGCCAAGTGGTGCTACAGCGCCGTCAGGGCCATACAAAGTCGGCTTCGGAGACGTCGTCGATTTCTCTAGACCGGAAGTGTCGTTGATTCGAGGAACGAGGACAGCCCGGACAGAGGCTTCCACCTCAGGACTGGAGATATCGTCAAAATCGGAGTCACTTCAAATTTAGCTTGAGTGATTTCTCACCTGCCAGATAGGTGACCATCGTGTTCCAAGAGGACCTTCAGCAACCCCACGAGTACGTGTTTTCCCTCTGCTTGTCTGTGCTCGGCGCTCCCTTGACCAAGGTAAGCCAGCCCGCGGGAGATCTCTTCTGCACGCTCTTCCAAATATTTGATAACCTTGGCTTTGTTGCTCTTAGATTGTGTTGTTGCAGCGGCCCGTACCAGACTGGTTGGTGATCCGGGATCGCAGAACAAAGGGCCAGGGAAAGATGTTGAAATATGATCTAATGCGGATTCAGGAATTACTGCGTGCAAAGGCCGAAACTGGATGCCCGTCGTTTGCCTCGACGAAAGAGCAACGTCGAATCCAGTATTCAACGTGTTCGATCCATGGAAACAAAGTACCAAATTCCCACCGAATCCGAAGCTGACTACAGGCGCACGGCTTGAAGTCCTACCGAGAGGGTCGTTGCTACCCAGAAGCGAGGGCGACGGGGCATATGGAGGGTGAGTTTGAGCTGGGTACATTAGGGTTTGACCACCATGGGAGCGGTCTATATCATGAACAGGTGCACGCGAAGCGTGGTGCACCAACCCTATAGATGCTTCGGACGGGTTCTGACTACGACGAGAGGGAGCATATGGGTCCGAGGCGACCGAAGAGTGAGAGGAGACAAGGGAGCTGTTCGACATAGAGCGATCCCTAGCTGGCATGGAGGGCTCTATGCTATGCGCGGGAGCATAAGGGTCACGTGAAGAGACGTGAGGGGATTTCCACGACCGGACGGAAGCGGGTGAAGAAACCCTGGAGACCGAAGGTTTAGGGACCGTAGAAGGTCCGGCAGAGACAGGCGGATGGTGTACGGATCCAGCAAACTTAGGGGGAGAGACCAGATCACGCTTCGACGATCGGGAGCTGTGCACCGACGAGCCACTGGGCGACTGAGTCCTCTCAAGTATAGGTGTGTAGCCAGACAGCTCGTATTTTCCCGTATGAATTGGGGGTGAGCGGGAAATCTCCCGAGAGTAACCATTGTTGGCAATGGGACGAGTAAACTCACGCCCAGTGTTCAAATGATCGTATTGGCTCTCCGACAGCGTAGTTAGGCTGTGTTTGCGTTCGGTGGGCTCTCCTCGCTGATTTGGTCGGATAGTACGATCGTTGAAAGCTCCACTGTCGCCTGAAACAGCAACTGGATAGCCAAACTCACCGACCAGGGTGTCCTCTGCTACCGGTCCGTTACTTAAGACATTGTGCAGAGGTTGGTGGTCCAAGATATTATGGTGGGGATAAGGGGGGTCTAATGTTTGTGTGGTAGAATAGTGAGGAACGCCGATAGAGTGCCCGGAGGGAACAGATGATCCGGGGACAATACGCGGGTGGGGGTCGCGGCGAGACGGCGATGCGCTAGCAACTAGCTGGGAGACGGGTGGCGCGGGTGCTTGACCAGCGAACCTATCTGACAGGGATGGGGGAGCAGCATTCGTGTGCTGAGGGACATGCCTCGCCCCCAGTGCAGTGTATCCCTGCCCCACGCTGGTGGGAGAAAGCACCCGGGAGGATCCTGGCGCTCCAGAAGGGTATCTAGTAGGCTTTGGAGGCGGAATGGGAGGATCATATGCATTGGACGTTTTGGGGCGATACAACGCAGCAGCCTGAGAAGGGTCGGGAGGGTTGTCCTTGACCAATGATACAGGGACTACCTGGGGAGGAGGCGGATTGGCGGGTACCGAATATGGTTGGTATCCTGACTGGAGAACAGAAGGAGCGCCGCTAGACATTGGCTGGTACGGCGAGTACACAGCCGAGCGGTCAAGGTTGGAAGACATAGGGGGCTCCGAGTACATGGGAGAACTAACAACGTTGGTCGGTTGTTGTACTGTAGGTCCATAAGGATCAAGTGCTGGCTGTGCGTGGGCAGCACGCGCAGGCAAGGTGGACGAAGCGGGATCAACAGGCAAGCCACCGCCTGGCTGGGATGTTGAACGCCGCTCAAATGGCACTTGCGCGGTACTTGGTTGGTAGTGTTGCTGCGTGTTATAGACGTGTCCAGCTGGGTTCAGGTTCGTACATGCAGTGAGCTTCAAATTACGTGCACATAGAGACCACCCACCGTCATGCAATGCCAAATACTGTGAATGGTCACCCTCGTGGAGGTTCGACTGTTGGCGGTAGGTTAAACTGCTTGGCGAAGTCAGTCCTCCATAACGTGGCTGCGAGTCGTAATGACCACCAGCAGTATCACTACTCTGCCAGCTGTATTCTGGGTGAAATGAACCTTGAGATTGATGGTGGCCGGATTGGTCATTATACCAGCCACCCCCAATATTAGCATCTTGTGCCTCTGGCGGTGGAGGTTCGTTAGAGAGAAAAGTAGTTCTGTCAACAAGGTCGTCGCTACTGTCACCGACGATGCTTCCGAATGGATCGAGGCTAGAGTCAGCTGGGCCAAAGAGAGAAGCAGCTTCTTCCATGGCGGTTCTGTGGATAGTGCGCTGACTGAAGCGGTGACGTGCGCAATTGGAGAGACAAGCTGTGGCGGTGAACCGAACACGATGGCGCCCGTACTTCCACGTCGGCTCGGCCGACCATTAGCGAATTTGTTTGTTCCGATTTGTTCGGCCATCTAATACTCCGAGTCCGAGTCGGATTAGAACCAAAAGCGTGACTAGAACGAATGCTATATTAATATTGTGATGTGCAACTGTATGGAGCGGACGGATGAAAGAGGCATGGTGTGTAGTAACTAGATCGTGGTCAAGTATATAATGCCAGGTTCCATGACGAACTACGAGACGGTAACAAATGGTGGAGAGCAGTAGCGAGAGCGACTGAGGTACGAGAGATGACCGATACCTGTAAAATATTCGACATGAAGATAATTAAATGTGCGGGCAATACGAATGAGTGTATAGACCGAGCTGACAGGTGCATTGCAGAGTTGCGGAATGAGCACAAAACGATGATGTGGACCAGTATGGATCAGTGATTGTTCGTGAAAGAAATTGCTGCAAATCAAGACAGACTCTCTCCTGCTTGTGTCAACAGACGCTCGACTGAGTAGGAAAAGACAAAGCGCGTCAGGTCCAAATCGTAGGAAACGTCAATATGTCTACTTACTTGAAAGCAGGTGTTTGCTATAAGCACTAGAATACCTCCGCATACTAACTAATTGAGGCTTGATTTTGCTGATCAGCTCACGTTTTTGTTCCTGGTCTGCGACAGATACCGCACGTTGTAAGACGTAGTCTGAAGTGTGTGTTAGTGATGACCTGATTACAAGGTGACAAGCGATTACTCACTCGCGTATTGGTCCTTCATCATTGTAGCAATCGGGCTCACACCGTCTTGTTTAGACGTCATCACCTCCAGTATGAGGGCACGACGGCTTTCCGCATCGGCTGTGAGGAGGGCCTTCTCGCAGACATTCGAAGCGAATTTATGACGTGACATGTGAAGCATTTGTCCTCGAAGCTTGGATATAACAAGCGCTCTATCGTGCTGCTTGCCATATTCGAGAACATATTGCACAACATAATTCTGAAAAACGAGTTAATGAACCGTGAAAGTTGTGATGGTCTCCGACGCACCCCAAATTGATCTTGCATGAGGTTGATAATATACTTGTGGAGTTCGTCCATGAGCGGCCTCGTCTGTTCCTCCCCCAGGTGCTCGAAACATCTTTGAAGAACACGGCATCCGTATGGATGGGTAGACAGTTCGAAAACGCTGCCCTTGAAAGCCGAAATGAAACTCAGACGATCGGCCGGCACACGCTCGATAAGCTTTTGCACGACCTGGGAGCATGTCAGAAGAAGCGATAGATAGACAAGGTAGCACAAACATGATTGCCATTTGCATCTTTGACGCACTTGAGCACGTGGGGCTCTAATTCCTTTACGATTGCTATTTGCTGTTCGGGAAGGATGTACTCGATCGCCTGCCGCACGGTAAGAAGCGGAAATAGCAAGTAGTCAACGATATTACCTTTTGGACTACGCGACACGCGTACATTTGTACAGACAATTGGGCTATATGTGGCTCGATCGCATTGGCTAATAACGTCTTGTGGACTTGGGTACCATGTTCGAAAAGCTTCTGAATGACCTAATGACCACGATATGAGATTACTTTCAAGTACGACTGTGGATGACCAACGTAGTTGCCAAAGACGTCTTGAACGAGCTGTAAAGTATTGTCGGGGACAATTTCGTCAAAGATGACCTGCTTCTCCTCGCTTGAGGCTGTTTCGATCTTTTGTTGGATGAACCGAGAACCGTGCTGATCACCGCTGAATTCCACAATATGTCCATAGATGTCCTGGTGTGTAGTATAACCCATTAAGTTTCAAAAACAATTTTAAAAATTTGACGAAGAGACGCCTACGCAAAGTTCCCACTTGCGGGTCCGATTAGTGCGAAACTCTTCTAAAATCGGACTGCGAAGCGCGATTGTATCGCCATCCCGACGGCGGGCGAATTGTGCCCCGTGATTATAGAAGTGCATTGTATGTGGACCCATTCCCGTATACATTGCACCCGGAGCCCCGGGATGCATTCCGGGATGAAGGGCGCCGTACTCTACGTGGGTCGCATAAAGGTGGGGCGAGCTGGCATACTGGTGGGGAGACGGTGGTGACCTGACAGAACCATAGCTTAATCCGTGGGGAGGAATCTGTCGGAGACACATAATCGTTTAGTGCTCGAAGAGTGTCGTGGTGGTAAACCAACACACCTGCATATCTCTTTTATGATCACCCACTATTGGGGGTACGTGGACGGTAATGTGAGGTGAGAGTAATGGTGAATGGCCGGCGTGGTATAGTGTTGGTTGGGAGGGATAATAGAATTGGGAACCTGGGGGTCTAGGTGGCCCCGCATAGTCGTAGAACATGCCATGCTGCAAAGCTCGCATGAGCGAGTTATTTTACATAATGGAGAATACAGACCCACCGGTGGATACAAGTTTGCCGGTACTGCACTTGGGGTGACGGGGGAGGGTGCGTACAGGGACGGGTCTGACAGAAGCTATCAGAAACGATACAACAAACGCCTATGACACTGACCAGTGGGAGTACCTGGGTAATATGAAGCGTACTCGGGAGGTGGGAAGGCAGTGTAAGGCCCTCGAGGCTGCAACGGTGCGGCACGGATGTGAGGTAAAGCACTTGGGACAACAGCAGATACATGGTTCCCATTGCGGTAGGTAGGCGTTTGCTGAGAAAGGGAAGCATCATCCTCAACAACCATGCCACGGATACCGAGCGCCAGGTTGTCCACAACCGACGGGCTGTGGCTCGGGTCATATGCCATGGGATGGCTTTGAGCAACCTGCTGCGAGGAAAATGGAGGTGCAGAGAAGGTTGTCGGCTGCGGAGGGGAATAACGTGGGGTAGTAGCGGAATCCTTGTTCAGATTAACATCAAAACGTTGAGGAGAAAAACCGGGTTTGGATCCTCCAAGAGGTTGATCGTCCTAAATATATGGATAATTATGTAAAATTTAATGCACTGTTCCAATCATCAGACTCACGGTGCGTGGCGAGGAAAAAGTGACGCCTTGCGCGACACTAACTTGCCTGGGTCGGCCCTGGTTGAGAGGTCAGCGGACTGCCGACTGCGCACAAGACGCAGGTCTTTTCGAATGCCACGCTGTTCTCCAATGACTCACCAATTGAAACTCGGCTGAATCATCGTCTGCCCATGCACCGTTGCTGGGGCGCCAACCTTCGGTCATATTTGGGCGAAACGGCATCTCGCTTTGGCTTGACAGAGAATCTGGAGCTGAGCTTGCCGAGACATTACGCTGAGGAGACGGCGCGGTGCCCCCCCAAACCTGGACCCGGTGAATGGAGGGAGGAGAAGAGCCGGGTTACACACACCTGCCAGCCAGAGCTAAGACTCGAGTTTGTTAAGGTACTAGGCGTGCCTATACCAGCCCCAAATGTATTGTTTGATGTAACCCTTCGTTGTGATGCAGCCTAGTCGATGAAAAGACGCACGATTAGAGGTTTTGAATATGTACAATCCTCACGAATCAACATACGTTGCTAGGTGAACCCATTGGTGAGTGCGCGCCAGATAGTGACGAAGAGCCTGAGGGTTTTCTGGAGACGTCATTGGTACTTTGTGACATGAATTGCGTAGTTCCTTCCAGGAAGAGCGCGACGTTTCAACGAAGCGCGTCGGTGACAAGAAACGCGCTCACTTAACGAAAACTGGAAGTGATGTCACGCCTTTCAAGCAACGAGAGTCTGGGAAGTTGAGCTGTAGGCAACACCGTCAGCGGTGTGAAACATGAGCCTGGTCGGGCTGTCGCTGGTAGATTATCCTACACGCCGCGAACGGGACGAAGCACAACGAAGGCCGGCCGTCTGGGCAGAGAGCGACCCAAGAAAAAAGGCTGCTACTCACGTTTCACGTGTCCAGAGCAAGGTAGTATGTTACAGCCAGCGGAGGTCAAGACGCGACGAGCGGAGGGTTGAAGAAGCAAAGGAGGGGAAAAGACGCCCTCAAGGCGCGACGAGCGGGAAACGGAGCACGGGTATTGGTTCCGGCGCTCGACGTACGGAGGAAATTGAATTTCGGAAGAAAATGATGAATGAATGTGACGCTTCGGCGACCAGTACTATTTGGTCCCGGCAGAAATTGACTACTTGTGCTTGACAAACGGGCAGAGACCTGAAACGTACGGAACGGAGCGGCCTTTAGTATTACATACTACGTATAAAACCCGGTGTGTCGACGAGTCGAACTGCATGTTCTGTAAGGGGCGCACCTTTGCAGCATGACGCCGGGTAATTTGATCCATCACGGAAGCGGCCCCTCGCGCCCTCGCTTCGTCAAGATTGAATAGTCTGGCTGTGGTGTAAATTTACCTTCAAAGAAGCCACGAGCCTGAGCCAAGGAGCCGGCACTGCCTCCACTGCAGTGTTTTTTTCTTCCCGAGGGGATCCGGATGTCAACGTACGACACTCAATAAGACACTCGTGCTACTTTATACGTCTTAACTTAAGCCACGTGTCTTCACGGCCTTCTCGTTCCCTCAAGATCGTCTTTCTTTTCTTTTGTTAAAGCCAAAGTTTAAACAGGCCACAGGTCTCGAGGCATTAAAAGGAGAAAGAATAATAACAATAATCCGTCTCCCGCGGGTGACATCAAGGGCCAAGACCAACTCTATCACACAACGCCGCTTTTAGTGCTTGCTCTCTTCGATTCCTGGGACCCATGAGTTAGGCTCAGCCTAGCCCTTTAGGGCCGTATCCCAAAAAAGATTTAACCCGCGGCGGAGTGTCCAGACCATGTAACCTTCACAGTGCACAAGGAGAGTATGCGTGCAATTGGGGGGAGTGTGCCAGTTGGTAGATGTAATGTATGACGAATGATAGAACGTACAACTAGCGTCGGGTATAGCAGTAAAACAGGGAGAGAGCAAATAATACAGCCAATTAACGTGACGACTGGAAGAACCATGAAGCGCGCTTGCCTATGCACACAATGCGTAAATGAGAAAAGGAAAATGCAACACGCAGAAAACTTACCTCCCCTAAAAATGTAAAATTTCGGCTAAGTGCGAAACCACCACACGAAGAAGAGGCTAACGTACCCATCTTCATTTTGAACCCTAGAAAGTGGGTTCACGGAGACAGATGGACCAGTAGGAGTCTGGATCGTCGTATTAGGCACAACCCCACCGCCACCACCACGCAGGGGTTTTGCAATTCTCCCCGCGAAACTGAGGGGAGAAGGTGTCGCGGCTTTTTGCGCTGAAAAGGACGAGTATAAGTTCTGCAATGAGGCTGAAACGAACCAAATACCTCTTGCTTGATCTAGTCGATCCTTTACCGCTTGGAGCTGTGCTTCAAACTTCTGGTTCTGCAGGGCCAGCCGACGGTCCGCATCTTGAAGCAAGGCCTCGAGATTTTGTATGCGCTCATTCCTCGCAAGCAGCTTTCGTTCAGCGATCCCGGCCTCCTTTTTCAGAGCGGAGTTCTGGTCAACCAGCTTGAGCAAAGCGTGTTAGATCAAGTCGTCAAGTCAGTCACGAGAAACAGGACAATACCTGCTTCTGAACTAGTGTCAGCTGCTCGAGATTCCGCTCCAGGAAAGCCATCTTCTTCTGTTGCGCCTTCGAGTTACTGTTCCGGATCACGTTGTTATACTGCTCCTTGATCTCATCTAGCTGTATTTCCAGTTCGACGACCTTTTCGCAGCGATTCTGCAGGTCGCGCATGAGTGATTTCTTGACGCCGTCAAACTCCGCAAGTTGAACATTGATAGCTTTGCGCGTCCGCTCAAGATCTTGGGCACTCTCCGCTAAGTTCTTCCCACCCTCGATGCCTGCGGACGTAACAGCGAAGGCGCGCTAGAAGGGGGTCAAAGGGGAGGCAAATAATCGACAGTATGAGGATGAAACCAACCTTCAGCTCCTCATTGACGCTCTTGAGGCTGTCAATAGAAGTATTCAAGTTCCGGACCTCGCTGTTCTTCATCTCCAGTTGCTGCTTCAGATCAGCGACCTCACTTTGTTGGGCCTCACGCTTCGAGGCGTACTGGGCCTCCAATTTGACCTGCAAGGACATCCAGCAAATTCACAGAAATGCTATATCCAGCTACCTCACCTTAAGTTCGGCGGTTGACCGTGCGATGTCTGCATTACTGGCTTCTTCATCGTGAATGATTTTCTCTAGACGAACAGTGAATCAGTGTGCTTTACAGCAGAACGGGTTACCGCACCTAGCAACTCCTCATATTCTGCCTCCAAGGTACTAAGACGGCTCTCCAGTTCGTCCTTCCGTCGTGTGATAAGGTCGCTCTCCTCTTGCTTCTGACGAAGACGTTCTACTGTTTCTCGGACAAGGGATTGACCCTCAGCAAGCTGTCGGCGGATTTGTGTGACATCTTCGGTGGTCAGGGATGGTGCACTTGACTCCGACTCGATGGCATCGAGCTTAGTAATTATCTGACGCAGTTGTTCGTCTTTCTCAAAAAATGTTCCTTGCTGTAGGATTTGAAATTACGTCGGCCACCATGAGATACGGATCATGACACTTACCATGTCAAACTGCGCCATCATCAGTGCCATCTTCTCTTGCTTCTTCTTCTCCTTATCGTCAGCAGTGGGATCCCTCTGAGAGGACTTGAGCTCTGCGATAGTTCGTTTGAACTCCTCCAGCTCATTCCTAGCGTCTGCATTCTGCTCCTTGAGAATGTCAACAGTGATGACACCCTCTTTGTTGTCGAATTCAAGCTTCTCGACCTGGAGACGAAGCTCGTTGAGTTGTACGGACATTGCCTTGTTTTCCTGAAATACCGTCCACATCAGTCAGTGCGTGCATTGTCGCTCCAGCTGAGGGTCTCACCTTTGAGGACGCTGCCTCCTGCTCTTTAAGAAAGGCTAGTTCTTCCTTCAACTCTTTGACAAGTTTCTCAGCAGCCACAAGCGCTCCCTCGCGTTCAGCAAGTTGGTCACTGAGTTCGTTCTCGCGTTTCAAAAACTCTTCTCTCTCATCCTTGTCCAGCCCTATCACCGTAGGAGTCTGTGGCCGGCTGTCCAAATCCTTCAAGCCCTCTAAAGCAGGGTTGACAGGTGTTGCACTGCGAGTCGTTGAACTTGAAGGTGTTGGTGAAGTGGGTGTCCTCTTCGGGGCCGTAGTTGAACCCACCTTGTCTCCGGTAATTGAGGCGTACTCTGATGGATCGACGCTTCCCCCGGCGCGCCATACTGCGAGTTCCGCTTCGAGAGCAGCGATCTGCTTCTGGTAGGAGGCGTTGGAAATTTGTGCCTTCTGGAGGAGCCCCTTGAGCTCGAGTGGTGAAAGCTCTGCGTTCACACGGGCAGTATTCTTGATTGACTTTGCCCGGATCCCGAAGCGAAGTGTGGACAGGGTCTCTGCCTCGTTGAAGGAGGCAGGTGAACAGTTGATGATCAGTGTGGTGCGTGAGTTACCACCGAGAGATTCTTGCAATATGCGGGTAAGTTTGGAGTCCCGATAAGGTATATGCTTTGCCTAAAGAACACCCCAAACGCTCGGCAGGTGCCTTGACCATTGTGAAAAAGGGCGCACCTTTTCGGTCAGCGCATTGATCACCATCCCGAGAGCAGATAGAGACTTGTTGATCTTCTTTGCTTCTTCAAGGGTCTGGCCGGAAGCACCGGTCTTTCCGACCTTCTCAGAGCCAGCTAGATCCACTAGGTACAAGTTTCCAGTCTTCTGGGCGCCAGTTTCGGTGTTCCTCTGGCTGATTGTAATAAGGAAGATGGAATGAGAGCGCGAACTTTCGGCGTTCATGTCTATAAGAAACGGCTCCTCCAAATTCGTGCAAGTGCCTAAAAAACGGCAACTTACTTGTAGATGTAACAACACGAGCGGCGCCACCTTGCCTCATGATCTCATAGACCTCACGAGCACTACTGACATAGTAATCGGATAGACTCTTCACGTATACGCCCTTCGACTTTTCCTCGTGTATCTGAAGATTATCATTTTGTGCTGAGTTAAAGCGAGTTAGCATAGAAAGAAAGGTATTTAGCTGCACTCACGTTGCAGCAAGTCCCTAATACGTTCCAGGTATATCTCCATGTAGGACACCTTCACGAAATATTCTAAGTGCGCGTCCGACTCTACAATAGATTGGAATATCTGTTCGGTGATACGGGGAATTATTCCCTTCAGCTCTTCTGAATCTATGTCAGCACCCTTGAGGTCATTGAGCTACATGTTCCGAGTATGATGGGGAAAAGAAGCACCATCATCGTAAAAGTCTTTCCACTGCCCGTTTGCCCGTAGGCAAAGACCGTCCCATTATAACCATCAAGGACATCTGGCAGATACGATTAGCTGCATGTGAGAAAGTGTGGATACTACAGGAGGGACGGCCTGTATTACACACCCTTTACAATCCTAGAAAACCGGAACTGTAACTAATCAAGACAGATTGAATGAGCGGGAAAACTCAACTCTTTGACCCCGTAGTCAAAGACCTCGTCCTGCTTCGTTCCCATAGGGAAGACTCTATCGAAAGTGAAACCATCCTTCTCAGGCCCTGAACTGACTTGCGCAGAACGAAGCTGGACAGTCTGTAGGTTGTCGTCAAATGAGACGATAACTTCACTGCCTTCTCTTATTTCTAAAGCGTTTGGTGGCCGAAATCTATTGGGGAAACGGGATAGAGATCATAAGCAGATCTAGTGACCGAGAAGGATGCGGCCTACGCACCGACAGATGACCTTGATGTTATTTGATGCCATTATTAAGGAGTGAGCGGCGGAGGGGGGAAATGGGCAGATGAACGAGCAGAGGGGAACGCGAGAGTCTGAGGCGAGGTGGGTGAGCACGCGTTGCCAGTTACTATACCGTCGGAATTGTGGTTGCGACCACAATTACAGTAAAGGCGTATGGATATTGACCGGATTTTATTATTGAGCAGACAGAACAAGTGGTCTATTTTACATTGGGAATAGCAACAAGGCGGGTAGTACGGGTGCAGTGACATATACTAGTAGTCCGGGCTAATCTTCCTCGCTCCCTATAGATGGTGGGCCAGTAGGCCTCGCTCGGCTTGAAGACGCCACAGGACGCCGCAGTGCTCGCCGCTCTTCTTCCTTTGCAGCGTAATCTGCAGCATCTAACCATTCCGAGTAAATATCTATAGGCTCTGTTAAGTCTAAGGTTGTGGTGGGATAAGTTTCTTGTAGTATTCGATGTCCTTGCGAACACGTACGATTGACTTTGCTTTGAAAGCTTTGACCACACACTTTGCACACGAGCTGGGCGACACCCTCTTTCCTGTCAAGTTTGACGGTCACTGATTGGTCGTGGTGACAGAACAGGCAGGTAAATGTAGTGTCTGCAAACATTCCATGATAACTTGGAACGTGAAATAAAAGAGATCGCTCCAACCTAGAGGCTCCGCCTTTCGTTTCGGGGCGGGTTTTCTGGAGGATTTTTTGCGTTTCCCCATTGACGTTGAAAGTACGATTGGAGAGATGACAAGGGGAAAGGTCAGACTAGGGTCAGTCTTGAAAAGACACGATCATGTGACACTATCATTTGACGCGTTCTCAACCCACCGAGTTCCTTACCGAGTTCACTTTCGAATGGCGACTCGTCGTGTCGCAGCTAATCGCAGCCGCTCCCAGACGGGTGCTACAATCCCACCCCCAACTCGCCCTAAATCTGTCGCAGCCAAGGCGCAGCGTGCAGTCGCTAGTGCCGCCACTTCGACACAAGATGCGTCCGGACCGCCATTACTGTCTCCCCCTCCTTCTATCCCACAGCCGAAGCCAGTCACAAGGCTACAAGTACCCCTTCAATCTCAAGATGAATGCGAAACAAATATCCAAGTTGTTATTCGTTGTAGACGCCGCTCGGACAGAGAGGTTCAAGAGAACTCGCCGATCATCGTTAGCACTGAAGGGGCACGGGGTCAATCCGTGTCAATAGAAACGGCCGCTCCCGTGTCAAGTCTAGGCGTCGTTACACTTCCTCCGATGAGGACGTATCCTTTCGACCTTGTATTTGGACCAGAGGCTGACCAGTCCATGATCTACCAAGACGTCGTCCATCCTATGCTAGATGAAGTCCTGCTGGGGTATAATTGCACCCTTTTTGCCTATGGGCAAACAGGGACAGGGAAAACGTAAGTCTGATTCCGTCGGTCTATAATGGTGGGTGAGATGGTTACCTTCACATAGGTATACCATGCAAGGTGATCTGGGTACCACTCCTTTAGGTAATCCCGTAGCTTCTGCTGGGATGGTTCCACGCGTGCTTTTTCGTCTCTTCGGCCAACTTGAGGCGTCCGGCATCGACTTTAGCGTCAAAGTGTCGTACATCGAACTCTACAACGAAGAGCTCCGTGACCTCCTCGCATCGGATCTTGCTACCCCTGCTGGGAGTAGCCAACCGATGAGCATGGGGTCTGGGAATTCCCGAGACACAACAGCCAATTCTGGCGGGCTGAAGATATTCGATGACTCCAGCAAGCGAGGCGTATTTATCCAGGGATTGGAGGAGATCCCAGTCAAGAGTGCGCCAGACGCATTGGCACTCCTCGTCAAGGGCAGCGACCGCCGACAGATTGCTGCCACTAAATTTAATGACCATTCTAGTCGGTCACACTCTATCTTTTCCATCACTGTGCACACCAAGGAGGTCTCAGCAATGGGCGATGACCTACTCCGGGTCGGAAAGTTAAATCTTGTCGATCTCGCGGGCTCTGAGAACATAGGTCGATCAGGTGCTGAGAACAAGAGAGCGCGCGAAGCCGGTATGATTAATCAGAGTTTGTTGACATTGGGCCGTGTCATCAATGGCCTGGTGGAAAGATCATCTCACATTCCATACCGGTACGTACCTTATCCTTCGTGCTATAGGCATGACACGCTGATTCCTCACAAGGGAGTCTAAGCTTACAAGACTTCTGCAAGATTCTCTCGGTGGTCGGACTAAGACCTGCATTATTGCTACCATCTCGCCCGCGCGATCGAATATGGAAGAAACACTATCCACACTTGACTACGCTATTCGCGCGAAGTCCATCCGAAATCGTCCCGAAATTAACCAGCGTATGACGCGAAACGCTTTACTCAAAGAGTACGTCACAGAAATTGAACGCCTCAAGTCGGATCTCCTCGCAGCACGCGAGAAGAATGGCATTTTCTTTTCCGAGGACACATGGAACCAGATGAATGTAGAACACGAAGTCGCACGGACATCCCTGGAGGAAACCAAGCGCCAGGTTGAGATCATCGAAAGGCAGCTCAAGAACGTACAAGAGGAATACCAAGAGTGCATGAACCTTCTTACAACGCGGGACAGTGACCTCAAGGTGGCGAAGGAGGGACTCTCAGAAACCACGCGCGTTTTGACAACCACGAACGAAGAGTTGCAAGTAACGAAACGCGCCTTGGAGGAGGAGGTCATAGTCCGAGAGTCCTATCAAACTACGGAGGCCACCTTAGATGAGGTCGCGCAGGGGTTGAAGCGAACAGCTCAAGAAAGCCTAGGTGATTTAAGCGCGACGTTTGGCAAAATATGTACGTGCGTCTATGTACCTTCACTTACAGGAAGCCTCATAACTTTGTACAGCACGGAAATCTGCCGTGCTCAGCGCGAACGTGGAAGCTGTTCTCAGCCTTGGGAAGGCGCTAACCTCGGAGACGCAGAGATTCTCAGCAGAATTGGACGTATTCGCCAAGAACACCACACACGGTCTAGCCAAGTTGCGCTCCGACGAGGAACTATACCAAGCAAAGGAACTTGAGAATCTCGCTGGCCTCACGGGTCGAATAAATGACCAGGTTCGGCGGGTTCAAGATGTGATGACATCAATCCAAGCTCAGGATGAGGTGGCTGGTGAAGCCTTAAGGAACGCACAAACGTCGGTGAAGGAAGCTAATGACAGCATTCGCGCAACCTTTTCTTCTTGGTCAGATAAGCTCGAGCAGTCTAGTTTGTCCTGGCGGACCGACTTGGAGAAATCCTCTATGACCAGCTTCCAAGCAGTACGTACAGCAACGGGTTCTGCGATCCCCTTGTATGCTAATGTAACATTAGGTTGAGAAAGCCCTCGACTCGATAGCGGTCCTGGTACAGAGTGTTATTCAAGAAATTCAGAAATATATGGCCGCGGAACGCGAGCGCAATGCGGAAGCGAAATCAATCGCCGAGAACCAAGCGGAGGAACAAATTCGTCACCTCAAGGACCAAAATGCCCAGTTGACTCGCTTGCTGCAACACGAGAAACTCAAGTCAGAGCGGATGAAGAATGAACTCGTTGAACGTGTTTCAGGCCTTCTCAACGAGTACGTTGCTGACAGAGACAAGAGCTTGGAAGAGGCTGTTGTTGCGATCAAAGAGGAGAACACCCAGGCAGAAAACACGTTAAATGGGTTTACAGACGAATACTCGCGGAAAGTCGACGATGTCATGATGCGGAATCAAGAGTTGTCCGCCTTCATTGAGAAGAAGGGCGACCAATGCAAGCGTCTTCGAGACGGCGCATTTAAGGTAATGTAGGCTATCCACCATTTCAAGCAGCTATTGACAAGCTGTGAAGTCTCTCGGCAGTGTCAGCAATACAACCCTCGATGGTGTGTCGAATATACAGAGCCTTGTGACGACCTCCCTGTCAACATACTCCGCGGACGTGACACGACAAATCCACTTATTAAACTCAGCAAGTGCAGATGGTAAGCGTTATCTTTGGTTATGTACAAGCGTACTGACAACGCACTAGCATTCGAACGCCATGGACGCGCAAAGCGGGCCAGGATCGATGCCACTGATGGCTTTTGCGCAGATGTTTTAGCTGAATCTCAGTATCTCCAACGTGCTATCGCTGCCATGTCAAAGTCCGTGGAAGCAAATGCGTCGAAGGTGACCACAGAGGTTGGCTCTTTACCCCAATCTCTTTCTTGAACACTCTTTAAACACGGGCACCCCCAGGCTTCGAAAACTGTCAGATCCGCCCAAGTGTATCATAAATCCGCTTCTGAACACTTGGCTTCAATGCGCAAGACGACTGACTCGCTGATCGACCAAGGCACTCGAGAGGACACGCCCACTGGCAACACACCCCGAAAGCGCGTCTGGCAGTACACCGATGATTGGGAGTTGACCAAAGACCGTGATACCGTCATTCAGCTATGGAAACGGAAAGCTGTACAGCCGCAAGACGACGGGTCTGACACACGGCGTCTTCCCTTGGCACCCTCCTCAAATAGCCTTGAACAGCCCCTCCCGTCAAGCGCTGCGCGACCAACTGGGATATTGGACCAGTCGGACCTAGATCCACTGCCTCCGCCCTATCTCGAAGCAGACCCGGAAAAGCCCCCCACATCCAAATTTTCCGTGCCTTTACATCAACCTATTGCGCCAGCTCTACCGCCACCGGCGTCAGTTTCTAACACGAAGACCAAGAACGCGAAGCCAGGATCTGATGATATCCCTGTGTTGGGCACCCTCACAGAGCGCTCGACGAATTTAATATACGGTAGAGGGGCTCGGAGAGCGAGATAATGTTCGCTCATTATCGTCGGTGCGCCATTGATAACAGAGGAGTGTAACCCACTGTAGCTGTAGAGACCCTTTTTTTATCTCCGGATATCGCCATAGTAATTTATTCAGTTTTTTTGAAAGTGTTTATTCTCAGTAACTAAAGAATCACCTTGCTTGACAAGGTCATGGTCAGATTGAAATTACAGTACAGTTGAACCCCTCTTATCCCATAGGGCGGATAACCCATACCCGGATAACCCCCGGTACCCCATAGAAAAGTGAGTCCACCAAGTTGGTGGGCGGGGATTTGCATACCATAACCCATAAGTCCGTCAAACACCATACCCCATAGCCCTTTGCCAGAACTGTCCCAGCTCTCCCCCCACCCTAACATGTCACATGACATCATGTAATCACCAATCCAAAAACTCAGAACCAAAAATAAATTTTCGATCAAAAATTATGTAACTTATCACAAACATAAATACGACATAATTTGTCCTCTGTTTTTTTTTTCTTTTATTTGTGTGGTGTAAATATAGTACAAACAAGAGCAAATAAGGTAAGTGCCACCTGTTGCATGAAGTGTACCCCCCACCCTTTGGGTGTGTGGCCCCCTCCTCCTCCTTTGGCCCCCCTTTACCCCACACATGCACAGGACACACAAGTGTGGGACTGCACAGGACAAGCCCCCGCCCCTGCCCCTGTTCACCCATGAAGGGGAGCGTGCCCCCCATATGTGCACAAAGGAGGCGCGGGACAGATACGCCCCCCCCTTCATCCCTGTTCCTGTTCACATCAAATAGGAGACCCAAACACCACCCCCGCCCCTGTTGACTCGCGAATGGGGGGCTGTGCAGGAAGTGACACACCACCCCATTTGTGCACAACGGGACGTGACAGGCACCCCCCACTCCCTTCATTCATGTGTGAACAGGGCACGTGCACGCAGGACAAGCCCCTGCCACTGCAGCAGCTGCTGCCATCTGCACGCAAGGGGGGGTGGGGCACAGGAATGAGGCGCAGGGGACAGGTACGTCCCCCATTTCTGCCCTCCCACCCCCTCGTTTACACACAAACAGGATGCGGGACGCAGGATGGCATGGGACAAGGTACACGCACCCCCCCCTTCCCCCTCTTGCTGGGGACCCCGTGCACCAGCAACGCCAGAGGTGGTGCGGCGCCCCCCCCCCCCAGTTTGCACACCCCTGCGTCCACACACATGGGCAATGTGCAAACTGGAATGCACAGAAGCGGCGCCCCCTCCACGACACAGGGGCAAGCGAACCAGGGGGGCGTGCTAGAGCCAAACATGAATGGGCGGATGCATGGAAGTGCCCCCCCCCCCACTTCTCCGGTTTGCATGCCATGGCAAAATGCGGGCACACATGGAACCCCCCTCCCTCTCCCACAGGTTCGCACGCCAGGGCAAAACACGAGTGGGTGACCATGTGGAAGCCCCCCCCCTCTCCCGCAGGTTTGCGCGCAAGGGCGAAACGCAATCGCATGGTGGAAGTGCCCCCTCTTCCATGTATGCACTCCGGGCAGCATGCAGGTTGGGTAGTGTGTGACTGGGCGGCGCGTGAATGGGAGGCACACTGTAACCTGGTGGTGCCCCACCCTCCGCTTTGTGCACTGCCTCCCCGGTTCATGAATGGGAGGGTGAGGATAATGAGCGGGGGCACGCAGAATACACCCCCAGACAAATGAGGTGTCCTGAGGTTGGCCTGACAGTGACTCAGTGGTGGCTGCACTGAAATCGGAAATGAGTCTAAAATTGTCTCCTATCCGCAGTTTATTTAGTGATAATAAACAGTTGATTGCCAAGGGGATTACCTGTATTGACAGCCACTAAGCCCAAATATGATTCCAAATTTTACCCGGGTGACCAATAAACACAGCAGAGTGACATGAAACATATACCAGCTTACAAACTGAATGGAACCTTGGCAATGGAGCCAAAGCATCCTGAGGACGAATTGGAGTCCATCCTGAGGACGAACTGGAGTCCATCCCAAGGATGCTGCAGGTCCTTAACGTGGGAATGTGCACATCCTCTCCGAGGTCTCATACAATTTTGGTGACTCAATACCACATAACAGTGTTCAATAACAAAAAAAAAAACAATCTATTCAAGTCTACAGAAACAGCAGTAGAAACAGTGTATAGAATACAACTAATTACAGAGGCCATAGAAAGCGTGCTCATAGCACACCTGTCCACCATTGTGTCATGGCCAAGCAGTCCAAGTCCAAAATTTAGTCAAAAGAAAAACAATACTGTCAATGTAATATTAGTTAGTTGAGATAAATAAAGCTGGTATGAGGGTACTCACAGGATAGGTTCAAGTTGGAAGTGAATGCTGGAGAGCGTGTCGAGAGAAAACAACAAGTGGATGAAGAGTGTAAAGAAGAGAGAGTTGGTTGCGTGGCATTGTGGAACGTTGATTATGCTTACATATTCCCATGGCAGTCTGCGGGAATTCAGAGATTCCCACCATACACAATAAAATGTTATGGGATGCTTGATGGGATGAATCAAGGGATGAATACCAAGTTTGATTAGGGCAGGTGTACAGATGAATGCCGGATGGCAGTGAAACCATCCTGAGGATGTTGGCCAGGACGACCTTAGGATGGATGGACCAAAAAACCAGGGACCGATTCTCAGCTACCCGATGGCAGGGACCAACCAGCTGCTCAGCCTGATGCCATCCAGAGTCTCTGCCAAATTAATTAAATGTATTCCGGACAGTAACCTAGATTCATTTGTAATGACACCACCCACAGCCGAGTGCTAAAACTGTCGCGGCTAACCTCAGGACATCGCCCTTGGTTGGGGGTGTAGGGTGCATGCCCCCCTCTCGACTTAGATGAAAAAAGTACATATGTTATGTAATCTTTATTAACTAATAAACATGTTTTTCTTTTCATTAAACAAAGCAAAACAAACATTTAATTTGGTTTTGTTTGTACTATATTTACACCACACAAATAAAAGAAAAAAAAAGAGGACAATTATGTCATATTTATGTTTGTGATAAGTGTTTATGTTTGTGATAAGTGTTTATGTTTGTGATAAGTGACATAATTTTTGAGCCAAAATTTATTTCTGGTTC
Organism: Lactarius hatsudake; assembly: GCA_024734325.1. NCBI lineage: Eukaryota > Fungi > Basidiomycota > Agaricomycetes > Russulales > Russulaceae > Lactarius > Lactarius hatsudake. Next base: position 491,746 of record JANSJP010000004.1, on the reverse strand, counting down.
CAAGTTGTTGGATTGGTGATTACGTGATGTCATGTGACATGTTAGGGGGGGGGGAGAGCAAGGACAGTTCTTTGCCAGCAAAACCCATAGTGTAGGGATACCAGTCGGCACTAACCGGCTGAGTAAGATTGAGATTGAGCTTTCGGACTATTCCGAGATTATGACCGCACGTGAAGTAGCTTACCTAACATGTAAAGACTACGCCGGGTCTATTGAATAGGGGGAGAGCTCCCTACCAAGGACGCTCATCCCCTTGCTCATCCCCTTCGGGTGCCTTTCCCATAATACATTTCTAGAGGTTATGGGCCCTGGCCCCATAGCTTAAAACCTCAGGCCAGGAAAATATACAGTTCAATAATCATCATTATCATCATTCCCTGCGCGAAAAACAATAAACCCCTATACTATGCCTCCATATCCACCCGCGGACGAGGACGATCTACCACAGCTTGTGGACCCCTCCTCCTCAGAGGAGGAGGAACTCTACATTACTGAGGCTAAGGCTCCCGATTCGCAAGTGACTCGAGTGATTGAGCTGCTTACCGAAGATAACTGGGCGACTTGGTGTACTAGGATGTGGAGAATGTTCCACAGTTGCCACGTACGCCAGTATGTCGATGGGTCGCTTCTGCGCCCTGCCGGTCCTCGGAATGCGGAAGCCTGGGAAGACAACGACAGCTATGCCCAGGTCCTCATCACGAATAATATAACAGAGTCGCAGATGGTCCATACGCACTGTTGTGAGACGGCGCGAGAGATCTGGACGAATCTAGAAGCCGTGCATCAGACAAAAGGGCTGAACAGTTATTTCAGTATCCTCTACGCTATGAATCACATTGTTTCTGACGAGAATACTAACGTCATCGAGCTTCTCAACCAGTTGAAGAGCCAGTGGGAACGCCTTATTCAGGTGTGCAATGCACGCATGCCACTTGACGATGAATACTTCAAAATGCTCATCGCGTGGGCACTCCCACGCTCTTGGGACTCGTTTACACAGCAATACGTCGGAGGCGAGTTTGGGGACGAACAGGTGGACCCGAAAAAGCTGCACGCAAGGCTAGCAGTGGCAGCGTCAACCAGGCCATCGGGAACAAATCTACCCTCACTCAGCGCATGGGAGCCTCCCGGTCTGGAAATTCCAGCGGAGTGTCCAGCCGGTGCGGGAAGCGCAAGAGGAAGCACTGCGACCATTGTGGAAGAGACAATCACAACACGCAGAACTGTCGTTTCCTCAATAAGCCGAAGTGCGCCAGCTGCGGGAAGTTCTCGCATACTGCTGATAACTGTTGGAAGAAGAGGAGGGTCGGCGACGGCGAAGGCGGAAGTAGCAGCGGCGGCAGTGGCAAACCAAAAGGAGGGCTTACCTCCAAGATTGAAGAAGCGCACACCACCACTTACGACGAACAAGTCGCGCTTATTGTAAAAGAGGATCGGAGCGAGTCAGAATATTTTGGCGAGTGTTATAACTTCGAAGACTACGACGCTAGTGATGTTGCAGCAATCGACACCCGCACTATGTGGTATGACTGGCTTGCCGATAGTGCGACGACTTCACACGTCGCGAATGAGCGCACCACATTCGCGGAATACGAGCCGCTACAGCACACTTCCGTGATCGGCGTCGGCGGTACCAAAGTCCCTATAAAAGGTCGAGGAACGGTCGAACTTGAATCACGATTAAACGGCAAAATTTACCTTTTGCGACTCGAGAACGTCCTACATATCCCGACCAATAAGAATAATTTGATATCTTTGGGACGATGGGACCGTACCGGCGGGACTTGCGTATTCAGCCACGGAACACTTACACTGATCTCCAAGAGCGGAAACCAGATCGCCGTAGGGCAATTAGCAGATAACAATCTGTATAAGATGGACGTTAGCATTCATCCTACCCAAAAGCCTCAGGTGATTGCTTCCGCTACATTCACTACTTCCGAAACGCTTCCGAGCTGGGAGACCTGGCACCGGAGATTTGGACATGTTAGTTACACCGGGCTACAAAAGCTACTGGACGACGGACTCGTTGATGGCCTTCGCGTGGACACTGCAATGCCTAAACCCGATTGCGTCGCGTGTACCGAAGCAAAGCAAGCGGAAGATGCCTATAGCGAGAAATTAGTCCACGTGACTTCGCCTGGTGAACTCACTCACATGGATCTCTGGGGCAAGTATGACAGGTTTTCCATCAACGGAAACCAATATTTTCTTCTATTTGTCGACAATGCGTTGCGATACATGACCGTGCACTTCCTGAAAGGGAAGGATCAGGCGACACAGGGAGTCAAGGATTACCTAACGCACCTCAAGGCGAATGGGAAGCCCCTGCGTGCAACGCGCACAGACAGGGGGAAAGAATTCATAAACGAGGCCTTGGGGACGTGGTGCCGTGAGCGTGGCATAGAGAATCAGATGACAGTGCCCTACTCACCTGCCCAGAACGGCATAGCCGAATGCGCGAACCGCACGCTGGTAGAGCTCGCCCGTGCGATGCTGCGCAGACAAGAAATGCCCGAATTCCTGTGGGAATACGCTGTCTCCCATGCAGCGTATGTCTGAAACCGTTCCTATACGAGAGCCCTAAAAGTGGCGACTCCGTATCAGCTATGGTTCAGAAAGAGACCAGACGTCACCCACCTCAGAGAATTTGGTGCACCGGTATGGGTGCTCCTACAAGGCCAGGCCACACAGCGCAAAATGTTGCCTAAGTCGCAAAGAAGGGCCTATGTAGGGTATGAAGATGGGCCGAAGGCCGTTCAGTACTACAATGCGGAAACGCGTAAGGTACTCACTTCTCGAAACTACCGTTTCCTAGAGTTGACCCAAGATTCTCCCCCTACCAAGCCAATCGCCGTGATCGCGCCGGACGCACAGCGTGGAGGGGAGCTGGGAAGACTGGAAATGGACACCCTGTCCACCGGCGGCATATCGGACGCACAGCCTAAAGATCTAGGGCAGAATGTGGGCAGTGGATCGAAGAGAAAGAGAAGTGAAGAAGAAGACTCACCATGCGAACCCCGAAAAACTCGAGGGATACGCAAAGACTACCGGCGACTTGACAATCCCTTCTCCGACTCGGAAGATGAGGATGTAGTTAACGCCGTAGGGATTGAGTCACCTGGTGACCCGAAGAGCCTCAAAGAGGCAAAGGAGTCGCTCGAGTGGCCCGAGTGGGAACGCGCGGTGCAGGCAGAGCTTAGTCAGCTCAGCCAAAAGGGTACGTGGACACTCACCGAACCACCTGTGGACTCCGTCCCCATCGCCAATAAATGGGTCTTCACAAGGAAGTACGGCAAGGCTGGAAACCTACTAAAATATAAAGCACGTTTAGTGGCCAAAGGGTACGCGCAAAGACCGGGATACGACTACACAGAGACGTTCTCCCCAGTAGTAAGGTTCGAGACGCTTCGAGCCATCCTTGCGCTAGCAGCAATAAACGATCTCCGCACCCAACAGATGGATGTGAAAGGGGCATACCTAAACGGTGTCCTCAAGGAGAAAGTCTACATGCGGCAACCCGAAGGTTACGAAGACGGGACAGATCGAGTCTGCCTACTCGTCAAAACCCTATATGGACTTAAGCAGTCCGGGCACGAGTGGAATCATGAGCTCGATGATAAACTTACAAAGCACAGATTTACCTCGCTGATGGCAGATCCATGTGCGTATGTCCGAAGGGGAGTCGATCTTGAGATAATTACTGTCTGGGTCGATGACCTCATGCTCTTCACGACGTCAGAAATAGCAATGGAGAGTACCAAAAAGGACTTACGCTCAGAGTGGGAAGTCACCGATATGGGCAAGCCGACGAAGATCGTCGGAATCGAGGTTACACGCGATGAGGTGTCGATTAAGATCATGCAACAGAGATACATAGAAGCCATCCTGGAGAAGGAAGGCATGGAGCGTGCAAATCATGTCGCGACGCCGCTTGACCCGAATATGGAGCTTGTCCCTAATCCTGACAGGAACGAGGGGAGCCGGAGCAATTCCTATGCGCGATTGCTCGGCGAACTTCAGTTCCTTGCTAATGCTACTAGACCGGACATTGCATATGCCATGAACCGATTAGCATCGTATACAGCTAACCCGAGTCTAGAACATACCTCTGCCTTGAAACGGATACTACGCTATCTCGCAGGCACGAAGACGTACGGCATAACCTACTCCAAGAGGAGGAACGAGAATAAGAACTTGAACCTCTTCCATGGGTTTTCCGACGCCATGTATGCCAACACCGATGATTACAAATCAGTCTCGGGATATGTTTTCCTGATGGGCAGGGGAGCGATCACTTGGATGTCGAAGAGGCAATCGGTCACTGTGCAGTCCTCGACCGAGGCTGAGTACATCGCCCTATCTGAGGCGAGTCGCGAAGCTTCATGGTTGAGGAATCTGTTCGAAGAATTGGGCTATGATCAGCAGTATCCAACGCTGATTAGAGAAGATAATACCAGATCGGCGGCGATGGCGAAGGATCCCAAGTTCCATAAGAGAGCCAAGCATATTGCTACAAAATGGCACTTGACGCGCGAACTTGTGGCCAAGAACATCGTCCGAGATCGGAGATTGTCGTGACCCAGATCAAACGGCCAATGTCCTCACTAAGGCATTGCCAAGACCAAAGCACAGAAAGCACGTCGCAGAGATGGGATTAGCACCGATGTGAAGGGGAGTGTAGGGATACCAGTCGGCACTAACTGGCTGAGTAAGATTGAGATCGAGCTTTCGGACTATTCCGAGATTATGACCGTACGTGAAGTAGCTTACCTAACATGTAAAGACTACGCCGGGTCTATTGAATAGGGGGAGAGCTCCCTACCAAGGACGCTCATCCCCTTGCTCATCCCCTTCGGGTGCCTTTCCCATAATACATTTCTAGACATAGTGTGATCTGTATCAGGTTAGTGTTGCACATTAGTCTAGTGAGTCTAGTTTAGTACCAAACACGAATATCAATGCCTTTGGACTCGGAAATTCGGAATGGCAGCCACTAGGCACACTCAGGCCGGTAACCAAGTTTGACTTGATGTTGCAGGCCAGTGAGTCTCAAACAACTTGGAAACTTCAAACGTGTCTTATTGCTGTCTCAAAACTATTCTCTATGTCTCTAAACCCACTTAAAATCCTTAAGAGAGGTTTTGCTGAGTTCTTGGGAAAGATCAAGGAGAGGAAGGACACGCTCATCAAGAAGCTCTCCTGGGGTGAAGCCATTTCCCCATCCAATGAGCGGTGGCTGCCATTGGCTGGACCATGAAGGAAACACCATTGATGAGGAGCGCATCCTTGAGGTTCTGCAGTCAGCTCCTGACTACGAGAGGGCAGTTTCTGAGTTGGACAATGACAAAAAGGCAATTGTGAGGAAGCTAAGGGAATGGGCAGGTGCATCAGCTAAGGTGGCTGGAAACAAACGGAAACATACACATTGTCATATCCTGTGCGTGCTCTGGAATTGGTCGCTCATAATTTGCCTATAGGCCCAGATCAAGAGAAGACAGGAACTAAAAAAAGTCAACTCAGTCAGCCCCTGTTTTCATGAAGAAAGAAAACGTGACTCTTGCTCAATGGATCGAAATCCTTGACTGGCACCTAGTGATTTCCCAGCCTGGCTCATAGGCCAGAAGCCAGCCTAAGCCAGCACTTCTGAAGCCAGACCGGGCTGGGCCGAGGAGGTGGCCCGGAAGGGCCCAGGGCTCAGGCTTCAAATTTGGAAGGCCGCTTTCACGGCCCGTGGCCCAGGCTTCCATTTTTAGGGCTGTCCATCTCCAGGCTCAGCCACGCACTGCCACCTACATCCACAACAACCTGAACTGAGGGTCCATTTCTCAGATCGGTTCACGCATGTTCAGAGAGTGACCCATTCCTATTACACTGGGTCCCTAGTGATGGACCTGGCTGTTTTTGAGTACTAGTAGTACAAGAATCAAGGTTTTTTCTTCTTCCCAGATATTGACCATGTTGCCCCATTTGTCACCCAACCACAAAATTCAGCCCATGCCAAAGTTGTCCACAGAAAACACAGGTTGTTTGGAACAACTTCACATCACAGGGCTGTTGCATCTGCAAGCTCAGCTGCACCCACTCCCTCATTGCCCGTCTCTGACTGAGTCAACACCTACGGATTTTGATGTGGGGTCGTCAAACTTGTCACCTGATCCCATTTCAGCTCGGACAACTAAGCAACCTTGTGCTCAGTCCCTCTCGCGCAATTAGCTTGGCCATGCCCCTTTGTCTCTGCAAAGGTGTGGCCCATTTCTCTATTTTTCTTTGTCTTTTTTACTAACTTTTTTGCCTTAGTTATGCTGGTATGTGCGTTGATACGACTGTGCTCTCCCTGGGCCCTGAAAGGGGTTATATTTGCATTTTCACTTACTTCCTGCATTTGCTTGCACTTGTCTGCACTTTGCACGCTTTCTTTGCCGCTTTCCTGCACGCTTCCGCGCTTTCCCACGTTCTCCATGCACTCGGTTCTCAGACTTCTCCCCTCAGACTTTTGAGCTCAGTGAAGCTCATCCCTTGCTTTCCCCAGCGTGTCGCACTTGCGCACGGCATTAACAACTTGAACCAGATGTGTTCCCGACCCCAGTGGCCACCCTTATGAAGTTTCACACTGCGCCAAGGCATGTGCAACCATTTCTGACTGCCTGCAACCACCCGGCCCCGTTCCCTCTCCCGAGCTTGCCGCACTCACACGCGGCTCTAGCCTTTTGACACCAACGCATCTGCGATCGCTGCGGACCCACATACAACAACTCGCGCCCTGCAGAGGCCTGCGCAACACCTCACGACACTTCACACCCCCCAAATCCTGCACTCACTGTAGACTGTTTCCTAGCTATCAGCATTGTTGCTCTTCTTGTCGGCACCACCCAAGTTTCAACTGGCTGACCTTGACTTGTCTCGCGGTGGCTCCCGGCACTTGTACCATTGCAATTTGACTCATTTCTATCTGACCCATCGTATTGAAGCCCATGCCAGCGCCATGGTCATGAAAGAGGTGAGTAACGTCTTCATCAACTCATCCAAGTTGAGTTTGATGGCTTATGCGTCAAATACAGACATCTAGTACTCCTTTACAATTACACTCCCCATCTCAAGCCTTTGACTTATCGTCACCTGGATATTCGCCAACTAGTCCATGGTACTTGCTGGTGTCACCATCATTCTCACCAACATCTCTCCACAAAATAGGGTTTTTCTTTTCTATTGTTTCTCACTTTCAGAGCCATGTCATTGCCGCCACCACCACCGCCAACATCAACCTGTGGTTCCCACCTCCATCCTTCGCCATGTGCAAGTTCTCACCACCCCGCCATGTGAAAGCCCCACCCTGATGCCATGCCATTGCAATGTGCAAGACCAACTACAATACCACCCCCATCATGACACCACCCACAGCATGCAGGTCCTCACTGCCAATGACAACGAGGCACATTAACACAACAACGATGACGGCTGCAAGGACGACGACAGCAGCAAGGATGATGGTGATGACATCGACAAGGCCGACAACACCAACACTGACAATGACATAAGGCCCACAGGTCACGTGAGTGCACAGCTCGAGTAGTTTATTTAGATCTTGATTTAGATTGTTGCTTAGTTGCACAAGGGTTTTAAATATACCAATGTCATATCTGTCCACAAGCTGTGGCTTTGGCCATGGCAAGCCTAAGCTGTGGGTTCACTGGCCGCGTCAGGCCTAAGCCCTCATGGGCCGTGGGCAGGGGCTCAGGCCTCTACATTGTGAGGCCATGGGCCACCAAAAGCTGGGCTGTGACCCAAATCTTTGAGCTGAGCCAGGCCAGGAAAACACTACTTGTGTCGCCTTGTCTGAGTTGCAGTTGGCATTGTCTGAGTTGTTGTATCTGCTGTTGTCAATGGCAGGGCTTTGGCAATGACAGTGGCAGTGGCGGTTGGTGGCCATCCAAGTCGTGTTGCATTGCGTTGCCATTGCTGTTGCCATCATTGTTGCCATTGCTGTTGTTGTTGTTGTCTTGCTGTTGTCAGTGGCGGGGCCCTGGTGGTGGCAGTTGGTAGCACATGCAGCTTGGGGCTGCATGTTGAGGAGGGGAAGTGCAATGATAGGGTGACTAAGCAAGGTGAACAGAACAAATCCAGCATCACCTGGCCTGGGAACAAATTGGGAATGCTATGCTTTAGGATCAAGCATCAACAGCAAATCCTGAGTGCACATATGCTACACTGCCAACCAAGACAACTTTGCCAGCCCCACCCATGCTGAACAAACCACTGCCATACCCCTCCCAAACACAATGGCAGCGGCACCCAGCTGCAGCAGGAGTGATAGCAAGGCAGCACCGCAACTGCGAGTGACTCTGCCAACTGGATGACATGGCAGCAACAACAACAGCAACAATGATGGGGACAACAGCAGCGACAATGGTGACAATGACAGCAACAGTGGCGATGACAACAACGAAAATGACAATGACAATGGTGACAATGCTGTGATAACAGCAACAACTCAGACAACTGTGACAATGATGAAAACAGCTACAACAATGGCAACAACAGCGGCGGTGGTGACACGATGATGGCAGGCATCAGTGACAATGTATTTAAGTAGTAGTAGTACTGTACAAATAAATGAATAGTAGGCTGCTTCATGCAAAGACCTTGAGAGCCACTCAAATGGCACAGGTCACATGCTGACCTGCAGTGCCAACCCACATGGGTTTTTCATACCCATGTGACCCACTGGAACCCATACCCGCAGCTGTGAGAACCCATACCCATGAGCCCAGGTATGGGTTTTGGATGGGTGTGGGTGCAGGTAGACATCTAGTCACCCATGGGTTACCCACGCTATGCACTACCTGGAATCAATAGTGATGAGACAGTATAGTAGATGAGACGAACAAGTGAATGAGAATAGACCGCATCAGCAAGAACACAGGTGGCTGCCAGGGATTGTGCAACTTTTTACTGGTGTACCAGTAAGAAAGCACCACAAGTATCACAAGTTGGCCAGCACAAGTTGTGCAAGTTGTGCAAGTTGGAAAGTTGGAAAGTTTTTTACTAACTCTTTACTAATCAAGGGTCTTCGGGTTTTTCCTGTGTTTTCTCAATTGACTTGTATGAAATAATGTTTTTGAAATAATGTTTTGAATCCAAATTTATATAGTTTGCTTATATCATGTATTATACAGTCAATAATCATGATAAACTATTCACACAAGAAACCAATAGAAAAACCAATAAATAAAATCACATTTCACAGCGTCTACATAATACAACTAAAAACTAACAGAGTAGCGGAGCGGCTCATCGGCTGCTGTTGTCACCGCCATCCGCTGTCACCGCCGCTCATCACTGTCGTTGCCGTTGCCGTTGCCGCCGCCGCCACCACCGCCGTCGTCGTCGTCCTCATCCCCACCACCGTCATTATCGCAGTCGCCTTCATCCACCGCGGTTGTCATCGCTGCGATCGTCATTCTTCCAATTGCCTTGCTGTCGCCTCGTCATTGCCATTGTCGTAATGGTCGACTTTGCTGTGTTGTCGTCTTGGTCGTTGCTGGAAACCGGCGTTAGCGCGCACCCCGCCGTGGCTGCATCGTCGCTTTATAGGCGTGGTGTCACATTGGCTCTCCAGCGGCGGCAGTGGTGTAGTTTTGGTTCCACCCTGGGGAGGGCTTCGGCAGCAGTGATGTCGACGACGTTGGGTATTGACAGCGGTGTACTTCTCGGCCTCTGTATATGATGAGTCGGCGCAGTAGAGAAGTTGACTGCAAATGGTGCCACGACCGAGAAACACGCACCAAATGCCAACCAACTGTAACTTACAAGAGACACGACACCTGCAGAGAGAAAGCGGTCGATGATGTTCACGGCAAGATAAATGCATTAGGGAGGTAGAAGCGTGTGTCTGCCTGAAGTATCTCAGGCAGAAAGTTGGCTTACACGATCTAACAAACACGCACCTAATTCCAACGGACCGTAAGTTAGCATTAGACACGACATGCGCGGAGGGAAAGCGGTCGACAATGTTCATGGCGAGGGTGTCCCAGGGAGGAGGGCAGAAGAGCATATCCGCTAGAAGGATCTCAACAAGGAAGTTGACTACAGGTGGTACCATGATCCGAGAAACACGCACCCAATACCAACGGATTGTACGTTAGCAGGAGATTCGACATGCGCAGACAGAAAGCGGTAGATGATGTTCACGCCAAGGTAGGGTGTCCCAGGGAAGAGGCAGAAGCGCATGTCTGCTGGAAGGACCTCAGACAGGAATTCGACTACACGACCCAGCAAACACGCACATATTGCCGACAGATCATTAGCAAGAAACATGACACCTGTGGAGAGAAAGTGGTCGATAATGTTCGCGGCAAGGTAAAGTGTCTCACCCCGGGAGGAGGCAGAGGCGTATGTCCGTCTGAAAGATCTCGGAGAGAAAGTTGAGTACAAGCGGTGCCACGATCCGAGAAACACACACCTAAACCAGCGGATTATAGGTCAGCAGGAGATTTGACATGCACAGAGAGAAAGTGATTGATGATGTTCACGGCAAGGTAGAGTGCCTCAGGGTGGAGACAGCAGAAGCGCATGTCCACCTGAAAGATCTCAAAAGAAGAAGTTGAGTACAAGTGGTGCCAGATCCGAGAAACACGCACTTAATGCCAACTAACTGCAACTCAGCAAGAGACATGACATGCAGAGAGAAAGTTGATGGTGTTCACGGCGAGGTAGTGCGCCCCAAGGATGAAGCAGAAGCACATATCCGCTGGAAGGATCTCAGAAAGGAAGTTGACAACAGGTGGTGCCACGATCCGAGAAACGCACACCTAATACCAACCAACTGTAAGTCAGCAAGAGACACAACATGCGCAGAGAGAGAGAAAGCGTCGATGGTGTTTACGGTAAGGTAGGGATGCAGAAGCGCATATCTGCTAGAAGGACCTCAGACAGGAGGTTGACTACAGGTGGCGCCATGATTCGAGAAACACGTACCTAATACCAGTGGATTGTAGGTAAGCAGGAGACATGACATGCGCAGAGATAAAACGGTCGATGATGCTCACAGTAAGGTAGAACGTCTCAGGGGAGCGGAAGCGCATCCGGGCCTGTACCAACCACGCATCTTCCGTGCGAGGTCCTTTTAGCTGTCCATATAGTTCAGGGGGGAGAGTAATTTGTTGTTCAATGCAGGCGAATAAGACCATAGGAGAAAAATAGTGCGCACCTCGACAACCCCAACTAACCACCATAGCATCTTCAGTATCTATCAGCACCCAGGTCTTCCCATTTGACACCTTTGAATGGTTGAAAGAGAAGTACGAGCGAGGAAGAGGAAGCAAGCGAAGGACAGTGAGGTGTATGCGGCCTTGTTGGATGAGTCAGTTGAGGGATGAAACAAAGTCCGCTTGGTACGTTGAATGCCAGCATAGCCTTCAGTCACGCAGAACATGCTGAATATCGAACAGTTCCTTACAGTACCGTGCCAGTGTTTTCGTCAAATTATGAAGCACCTAAAAACTCGTACATGTGATGATCTGCATGTCTACTAACAAAATACGCCTGAAAAGCATGTAGCGAGTCAGAAAAATGAAAGTCTTCGGGAAGAAACGAAGACCCATAGACGGGGATGAGGTGGGCACCTCGAACAATGCAATCAATATGAATTACAGACAGACTGTGACGATTACCCTTGAATTCAGGACGTACGACCCACATACCAGTGTCGTCGTCTGGTTCATCCCCAACTGGAATAAGCCAGTGTACGAGGGCACACGGGTAATGCTGGTCACGGAAAAAAAATGAAAGAACAACAGGACCCTCGCAACAAGCATCCCACGCATCCCCGAGAGCTCTGCATCAGTCTCGACAAATACTGTGTCATGCCGTGGGTACTCCCCTCGCCAATTTGGGGTGGACCTGATCCGTTCACGATACATCCCCCCAGTGCCGCAGAGGTCACTTGGGGCATAAAAGCGGGCGATAGCGGAGTGATATACTTTGATGTGGCCTCTAAAACGTGGGCACTCGTCAAGGGGAATGTCATCGAGGGATCTCGAGGGGTCGGAGTCAAATTGGTCCCAGAGAAAACGCCGCAGGACGTCCGGAAATCGGGGCTGGTTTATAGTTTGAGCAAGGTCATCTATGTCGTGTGGGTAGCCACGCGCTATATGAAGGATAAGCAATACAATACTATGAAGTGGATTGAAATACAACAGAACGCACCAGGAGTTTTTGCCAGTTCGATTGAAGAGAGCACCTTTGGCCCCGATGAAGGACCAAGGTCATGGTCCTCGTCCTCGTCCTCGTGATCTTCAGCCAAATCGCCAAGTGGCCGAGGTTGCTCGCCTCGCAGGACCATAGCAGTGTATGAAGAAGTTGACCCTTCCATCATCCCCTGCCCAGTAAGAATGCGACAAGCGGCCGCCATCTTGTCTAACCGTGAAAGTGTCCGGAGCATCTGAACCAATGCGTGGTATCGACTTGACCTTCGCCACGGCTCCTTGACGGCTTTAATATGTTTGGACTCCGTAATCGACAAGCATAAGCCATTTGGTGAACCAAAAAGGCAGATGGAGCAGATATAATGAACAAGTGAATGTTCGCGCGGGAGAGAAATGTCAGTACGGACACCTGTGCGAATGAAGATGTCACGGTGCTGATGAAAGCGAGTAAGAGCATCTTGAAGGCTGTCAAGGCCCTCAGCGGATATCACGTTACGACGAGCAATGTAACAGAAGTCTAGAAATGCAGAGACACATTTGACCATGTCTGAGGGGACATGCCCGACAATTGCGGCAAGATAAACCTGTATGTAGGCAATGCGATTCAACAAGTTATGAAAAAAGGGTGATGTCTGGTTACCTTCATCAATGACTTTGAGTCGTTTCCTGTCCACTGAGCGAAATCATGGCCATCTGGAAAGCGCCTCAGACCTGGAAAGGGCGGAACTGCAGAAATGCTGACAAAAATAAGTTCGACATTTCAGCAAGCTTCGGAAATTAAGACATACCGGCGGTCAATGTCTTGAATAATCTCAAGACCACGCGCTTCCCCGTGTTCCTCGATCTGGTATTGGCCGACCCATGCAACGAGATTGTCCTTGAACGTGCCCTTGATGACCTGATGAAGCAAGTCCAGACAAATTAGTTCATGTATGTCAGCGCGCGGAAATTCGTGCGTAAACGGCTGCTATGGAGATCAGAACCAAGCGGAATAGCTCAAAACATTGGCTCACCGTCACGTCACTGCGTATCCCATAGTCATCCCACAGGACTACAGGGTTGAACGAGTTGATCAAAAGGTCAGTTTTTTCATGTGTTCGACGGTGTGCGCTGAGATCGTCGAGAAAGTCAGGCCTGGCAAGGCATCTAAAAACAAGACGCGTGATGAAAGTACTCATAATAGAGACAAGACGCACTTTGGACACCAGCCTTGGACGATTGCTGATAACCAGACTTGTTCTGGATAGTCACCGATATAGGGCCCAAGCCCATACACCGCTCTACGGAAATGTCCATCAGGACATTTGACAACCTCAGGAGTTGTCATTCCAGGCTTGAGGGGACGGAAAATTTGGGCAAGGCACGTGTGATAAAGTTGGCGGCAGAACTTTTGATATTGCAGTCTCTTCCGCTGCCTTTTGCTCGCTGTAAGACAAGATGAGATACAGAAACCAGAGAGATTGTCAATAAATACTCACTCTTTGGAATAGGAAGGAATGCAACGGGAAGCAAAGCATTTCCGTGTGCTCTGCGAGCGACATTGGAAAGGTTACCGGGTGACATGTACACCGGATGGTACTCTTGATGCCCTGTTGCAACAGAAACCGTCGTCTTGTCACTCCCTGCAACAATGGGTATAAACATTGCCCCGTGGGTCAAGGGGTCGGCAGCTATCAAGTCCTGCCATATAGTAATAAACTTCCGAAGCTAATGTGTTTGTGTAGGGGAAACACAACTGCTTGTTTCGTGGCCCAATCTGCAGACATTAAATTTGACCAGACACGGCTACCATCCCCCTTAAACTGCATATACGGTGCATAGTGGATCTTGTCTTTGAAGCCCACTGTCTCCAACTGCTGATGAAGAAGGGTCCATGAGTCGCGTGTACAGAGTTCAAAGGTGTCTGTCATCCACCGTGGTGGTGTGCCTTCGGGTAATGGTCCACTATATGACACTTTGAAGGTTTTCCATGGCGCGTGGCCGTGTTGAATAGAATCGATTGTGGCATAGAGGTCCTGTGCATTAGCCCATGGGATGTTCTCACCATACCCAAGAACTGACGCCAGCCATAAATCTAATGCTTTATTGATCCCCGACTCAGAGGTTTGTTGTTCAACAAAATGAAAGTAAGTAAAATCAAAAGCGACTCAGCTAGGAAAAGGGTCCCAAGACGTATTGGCTTGTGGTGGCAAAGAGGATGGTGGGGGAGGAGTATGAGCCGGTAGAAAATTTCCGTTTTCATCACATGGGTTTGCTAGAGAAGTTTCAGTGAGAAAGTAACAGCCAAGGTAATTGCGTTACTTCACCTGTCAAGAGATGATGTCGACGGTAAAAGAAAACCTCACCATCTTCACCGTTGTCATCTGGTGTGGGAGTTAATGGTTGATGTGATGCATTGTGATGTCTTGTCAGTCCGCTGCTGCTGCTGCATTTTCGTGTACAATCTGGACATGCGTACGAAGAGCAAACACGGTTCATGAGTGGGAAGGCTAAAGTGGTTGCTGATTTGTAATCATAGCGACATCGCAAGTATGGGTGCGCGACTGGTGCGCGCAGGTACAGTATGAAAAATCATGTTTATTTCTTTGCGAGTATCATGGACAATGTTGTCACCATCACCCTCCCCCTCGCCGCCTTCATCTTCACCGCCGCCATCGTGGTCATCGTCGATGCCGTGGCCGTCTTCAAGTTCATCGTTGTCACCGCTGTGGTTGTCTTCGTCGTTGTTGCCTTTGTGTCGTCATCCCTTGCTGTTGTCGCGTCACTGGAGCCCCCATCGTCGTTGTCATAGATGTCGCCGGAGTTATCGGTTCTTGCATTGGCACGGCGCACACCCACCGCGCTATGTTGTTGTCGCTGTTATAGGCGCACGGGGCTCACATTGACCCCCTGGTGGTGGCGGGGGTATTGAGGCGGTTAGGGGTCCACTTGGGGTAAGGGCCTCGGTAGTGATATCGTCGGTCAGTGGGCGTTATGCCAGGTCAGCTGCATCGGCCAGTAATCGATGTCAGTGCGATGTAAACTCGAATGGACTGGTACTCATCTTTTTCGTTTTATGGGGGTGGCACTGTTTCCGGCGTTTTGTGAACATCTAAGGCAGGTGCACGCCGGTTTGTAAAGGGGCAATGGTAGTCAGTGGAGGGTGCAAGGGGCGAGAGGTGCGGACTTACGACTAGTCTTCAGGCACGACAAAGTGCCTTGTCAATCATCAACTGACGCGTGAGCGGTTGGCGACGTCCATTGGCAACGCAATGAGGGTGTACAAGTGAAGTAATGAGCGAGGGCATGGACGAAGGCGGGAGGAGAATGGATGAGGAGAAAGTAATATTGACGCGATGGATATTCTGCGAGGGCTGTTGGTCTGATGTCGTAGGAGACCGGCGAAGGCGGGAGGAGAATGGATGAGGAGAAAGTAATATTGACGCGATGGATATTCTGCGAGGGCTGTTGGTCTGATGTCGTAGGAGACCGAGTCCGAAATGGCAGTCAAGTCACTCACGTGCGAGGGCAAGGATGAGTCTGAATGACGCGACGGCTGGTAAGGACTCGGATGGCAAACTGATAGCAAGGCATGGAGAGGGCGAGGACAGGGCGGTGGGCCTGACTCTGCTTAGCAGGGACGACGCCAACCGTATCCGCGTAGTACGAGGGCGTCTCATTATCGATGCTTTGTGTGTGTTTTGTCCAAATACAGAACGACCTTGTGGATGTATCGGACGGCTGCCTCTTGAAGCTTTGTGCGTGGCTTGAAGGCCATCGCGGAGCCGCGCAGGTAGGGCTTGGAAAAGACCGAGTAAGTGAGATAGTGAAAGTAGGTGAAGCTCAGCGAACTGGAAAAACGAACGTCAATATGTTAAAGTAAAGATAATACTTGCTGAGCTCTGCGAAGCCATTCACGAATGTGGGAACCTGTGCTGACCATAGGAGCCTGGTGATAGTCACGGCCTGAAACTTGATATTTAACACCCACTTATACAAGTCTAAAGGCGACCTTGACTTGGAACGATCAAGGGTGTAAGGCGTTGAATGAGATCACAAACGAAACTGGACGTACTGGAACAGTTCCAAACACACCATCTGCGCAAGCAAATTCAGTTAGTTGGCGACCAAGATTCGGCCACCAAGACATTTGAGGTCGACATATTCCCAAGCACGATGCCGCCCAAGATGCTGTCATTGATTAATATTGATTCCCTCGAAGCCGAGAGGAAGCAAGTCTTTGAAGTTGAGATCGAGGAGTTGGTTCCGGAGCCACCGGGTGAACCCGTGGACAGACTTGGGAGTGGTGAACGCAACCAAAACAAAGACATGCTACCAGTGGGAACCCATGGTTCGGGTACGGTACCCGTACCCGTACCCGTACCCGAACCCGTACCCGAACCCGAACCCGAACCCGAGGACAGGAGGCTCCTGCAGATTGAAGGACGCGGTTGGAGCACGAAAAGCTCGTTCACGAGCAGTTTGTGCCAGCACCTCCAGCCACATTGTATCAAGATCTATAACGTACAAAACGTACAAAAGCGGATATATTTTAACTCTCGCGCTTCCAAATTAGGTTTTAGAGAACTAGCCGAGTTTTTAGAACACCGTGCTTCATCATTCGTCATCACAAGTGGACCAAAGTAGTGTAGCTCAGAGAAATCTGAGCGCTGTACTCTAGATTTTGGCACTGTCAAAGCTAATTTCAACTCACCACGCTTTGCTAGCCCCGTCCCAATCGGTCTTCAATACAGTTACTGTACAGGTTCCCACAAGGGTTCCCAAAATTTGGTTCACAGTTTCACAATTTCAAACACGGCATCGAACAGATTTGAAATGGAAACAGGATGTGCGCACTCTTGGGTGCACTCGCAAAAATCGACTTGGTACCATATTGCCCATTGATGAGTCCATATTGTAAGTCCCCGTTGAAAGATTGTAATTTGACTATACGATCGACAGACAATTTCCGAGTCATACCATAAGTAACCTAATGCTGAGCCCCTACCGTAGCGACACTACTACCACCGACAATGAGACCAGCAATGCAATGCGCCCTCTCCCTCATCTTTGCTTGTTCATGAGCCTGAAAAGCTATGTCGTACTCCATAGAAACGCGTTGTTTGAATAGTCCTGCAGCCTCCTCTGTCATCCCGACCTGGTTTGATGCATAAAAACGAGTCTTGAGCACGCTGGCAGCTTCAAGGGAATAAATTCCGAGTCCCTGAAGATTCCCCTCGTACTGGAGGAAGCCCTGTTCTGGGTACTCGGCATTAAGTGCGATGAGGATCCCTTTAACATCGAACTCAGCCTTGACACCAGCACATTGGGGGCTCGGGTCAAAATAAATTGCATGCTGCCGAGTGAGGGGGCGATAAGCCTTGTGCACCAAGGGATCGACTTGATATTGAGTGGTAGAATTAACGGACTGTGCAGCATGCGGGTGATCAAGGGTTGGAAGAGCTGTCTCCACTGCCGATGGTAATGGAGTCAAATGAGGACGGGACGGCACAAGTACACAAGGACGTACCATCCTCGGACAGACATTGCGTGGGGGTTTGAACACGCAATGGGAAAGCATGTAACATGTCGCCATCAGGACCGTGGAAAGAGGGAGAAGGCGGAGAAGGCATGGATTATCGTAAGGATTGGTTGTATCAAGAGAGCCTAGAAGCAAGAATACAAGATACGGAAGTTAAGTACTGAGGGATGACGGTCAGTCAGGTGCTCCCGAAGGATACAAAGGCAAACATACTAAAAGTTGAACCCCCGGCACAGTCATTTGCTACCGTTCCCGCCTACCCCTTGAATTTTTATTTTCTTCTTCTTTCTATTCATCATCCACCCAGACGCTCTTTAATACTTTCTTTACTAGATGTCAGCACTGCGCCAATCTGCACGCAACAAGGTTAGACAAGGAGTAGTCGAGTCGGAGACCTCGTCTGTACCAGACTCTCGCAAGACAGCTGCAGCTGAGAGGCGTCAGTCACCGAAAGGAAAGCCAAAAGGCAAAACCCAACGGGCAGCACCAAAGGCGAAATCGGTAGCCAAGTCAACTAATCTTACCGCAGGAAGCAACGTAGGAATGGAATCTGAGTCAGACAACCCTGTCCAGAGCGTACCACACAAACGAGGTCTCCCAAATGGCCAAGACACTGGCGAGGATCCAGCTACTCAATTTGTCGAGCCAGTTGGGAAGAAACCGAAAGTTGGGGTACACACAGCGCCGGAGAGTCCCCGCGTCAAGACGAAGAAGCCTATCCCTCCACGGTCTCCACTGCCCCAGCGTATCAATCGTGTAGTACAGCCAGGCAAGCCAGTCATGCCGCGGCCAAAGCGCACATCAGCGGAGGTCGCTGCTGCTCAGGCTGAGAAGGTTAAGTTGTCGCAGGAGGCGGAGGAACTGGACAAACAGAACAAGCTCGCATTAGCCGAAATGGAGCTCAACGAAGAAGCGCAGGATGCAGTAGAAGAACGTATGGCTGTCCGACACCTCGCAGACTTACGATATTCCGAGAAAGAAGACCAAGCCGAACCTAGGGACGATGTACTCGAGGACCGCCCAGTGGACGAGGATGGACCACAGGATGAGAATGATGAGCTCCCCCGCTCGGAAGACGAGTGCTTGGAACCCGAAACTATGCCGGTGAGTTCAATGGATGTTGCCTCACAATGTTGGTTCATGGCTCAACGCATCTTGCGATGCACAACAGAAGGCCCAGGGAAAGAAGAAAAGGCCGGCGAAAGGAGAGACGAGGAAAGCCGTTGAAGCCATGACAGCAGAGTTAAGACAAGCACGGGAAGAAACTCTCGTTGGCAAGAGACCAGGGGCGAATAATAAGACGTGAGTTACGATTGATGTTGATTGTTGATTGATTCAAAACCAATCACGTGAATGTCAGTGAACCGCCACGCAAACGCCTCAGGGAAACCGTCCAAGCGAGCGTCCGAGTCACAAAACCGTCTGGCTTCTTGAATAATTGGCAGTCAAGAGCTGTCTCTAGAGGTGGTCAGACTAAAGGAACCCCTAACACTCGAGACGATGCTGTCCTTTCTGACAATGCTCTCGGTGGCCTCGCCGACGAGGACGCAGATTCAAAGCGACCATCGCCGAAAATGTCAAAAAGTCGGGATGTGACACGAAAGAATGAGGTGAGTTCTTGAGTTTGTATTTGTCGCACTCTATGCCAATCAATTCAGATCATCCGTATCACGGGCAGCGACACTGAGGTCGAAACATCCAACACTTCTAGAAAATCATCGCGCCCACCAACTTCCCGTCTCACAAAGCAAACGGTCAAGTCTGAACCATCGTTCAGCTCAAGCAATGGCACCTCTAGGGATGATGAACACAGGATGCCCTCGTTTATCGTGTCTGACTGGACTACGCGGTTCCTTCCGACGTTGTATCACATTATGTTCTGTTCAGAGAGGCCATTCCATGATTTCGGCAAAGGCACTGGTCTTTTGCGGACTGTTCAGCAGGTCGTCGACCTCATTTTCCCCGACCATAGCTATTTTGTGACAGTCGAGAGTAAGCTTTACGTAAATGTAGCAACATTTTTGCCCCTCTTCACTTTCACCACTTGCTAATCTCATCTTCGTTGTAGGCTTACGATCGGCTTGTCGAAAAGCGGTCCGAATTTGGTGTACGTGCTCTTCGAGTTGTCGATAAACTTTTCAAACAAGTTGAATACACGAACAACGTACGCGCGGTCTCCGAGTATGCCATATGGGCCACAGAAAGAGATGGGCCCGCACTATGGGGGGTTCCATCACCTCAGGGAGTATCGTCTCGTGACGAAGACTATGTTGTAAGAAGTCCGGTATTTACCAAGGTTCGAGGCTCATCGTTTACCTGCTAGAAAGCCAAGGACCTTTTCGAATCGCAATATATGATCGACGTATTGACATCAGTCGTAAAGAAGCCAATGGAAAACTCCCTACTTCTCAAGTGCGGACATCCCAAGGGTGCTGTTGCCCTGGCCGCTGCGGGAGTTTGTGACGACTCAGATTCTATGGCCATTTTAGGAACTAACCGCCCCGTAGGTTGAACGGGCATTTTTTGCCTTTCACAGTGGCCGGAAAGCCCATGTTAGCCCATTTTCACGGGACAGCCATGGGGAAATTGTTGCCGATTACGTGGAAAATTTGAATGCTTTTAGTGAACGTCGTTGGAAGTCACTGCTGACTGCGTGTGGCCTCAAGAGAGAGGGGCAGGTCAAAATACGTTCATTGGAATCCGCACGTCACGCGCTCTACATTCCGAGTAGTCCTTAAGACTACGTACTTGGAAGCTCTCCATATTTTCGTGGCAGTGTTTCAACTGGCAACTTTGCTGGCACCTACTTTCGTCATTCACTAATATTCACTACTTGTTCCGCATTGCTAATTAACACCTAATTTACTCTACTTTATGAATACTTACTGAGGCTACTACTACTTCACCATCGCTTGCATCGCCTTTCGTTGAACTCTAGAAATTACCAATGATAACCTATTCTTAAAACGTATCCTTATTTTCGCGACAACCCCCCAAGCGGACTTTCATCTCCGTCTCGTTTGGTTATGTCTCAACATGCCTCGTCCAACAAGGCCGCATACACCCTCGTCTCGGGCTTGTTTTTCGCTTTCTTCCTCTTCCTCGCTCTTATCATTCTCTGTCAACCTTTCCCAATGGTGCCGAATGGGATGACCTGGGTGTTGGTGATGCTGCTGGTCCTATGATGGTCAATCGGGGTCGTAGAGGTGCCCTCTTGTTTTCCTACAGTCTTCATCACTTGACGAAGTACCAACACTGAACAACAAACTACTCTCCCCAACCTAAAATATATGGACAGCCAGACGGACCTCGCGTGGAGGATGCGTGGTATCCTTACCGACTGGTTGGTATAGGCCCACATGGGCTTCCGCTTCCCTGAGACACTCTGCCTTGCTGTGAGCATCATCGACCGCTTTCTCTCTGCGCGTCTCGTATCTCTTGCTAACAGTCTGTTGGCATTAGGCACGTGTTGCTTGGATCTTGGCACTGCCTGTAGTCAACTTCCTGTCTGAGATCCTCCAGGCGGACATGCGCTTCCGCCTCCTCCCTGAGACATTCTACCCTTCCGTGAGTATAATCGACCGCTTTCTCTCTGTTCGTGTCGTGTCTCTTGCTCAGAGTCTGTTGGTATGTTTCTTGGGTCGTGGCACCGCCTGTAGTCAACTTCCTGTCGGAGGTCCTTCAGGTGGACATGCGCTTCCGCCTCCTCCCCGAGACACTCTACCTTACATCATCGATCGATTCTCTCTGCGCATGTCGTGTCTCCTGTTAACCTACAGTCTATTGGCATTAAGTGCGTGTTTGTTGGATCGTGGTACCATCTGACAACTTCCTCTATTGCGCCGACTCGTCGTATTCAGGAGAGATCATTTAGGTGGACATGCGCTTCCGCTTCCGCTTCCTCTTTTTTTTTGTGGATTCACCTTCCGCTTCCTCTCTACCTTGCCGTGAACATCATCGACGGCTTTCTCTCTGCGCAAGTCATGTCTCTTGTTAAATTACAGTTGGTTGGCATTAGGTGCGTGGTTTTTGGGCCATGGTGCCATCTTCAGTCGATTTCCTCTATTGTGCCGACTCATTTTGTTCAGGGGAGATCTTTCAGGCGGGCATGCGCTTCCGCCTCCTCTGGGACACCTACCTTACTGTGAGCATCATTGACCGTTTTCTCTCTGCGCATGTCGTGTCTCTTTGCTGAGTTACAGTTGATTGGCATTAGGTGCGTGTTTCTTGGATCGTGACCCACCTGTAGTCAACTTCCTTTCTGAGATCCTTCAGGCGGGCATGCGCTTCCACCTCCTCCCTGAGACACTCTGCCTTACTGTGAATATCATCGACCACTTTCTCTCTCTGCGCATGTCGTGACTCTTGCTAACAGTCTGTTGGCATTAGGTGCGTGGATCGTGGCACCGCCTGCAGTCAACTTCCTTTCTGAGACCCTTAGGCGGACATGCGCTTCTGCTTCCTCTCTGAGACTCTCTACCTTGCCGTGAACATGTGCTTCCGCCTCTTTGAGACACCTACCTTACCGCGAACAACACAAACAACCTTTTCTCTGCGCGGGTCGTGCCTCTTGCTAAGTTACAGTTGATTGACTCTAGGTGCGTGTTTCTCGGATCGTGGCACCACCTATAGTCGACTTCCTCTACTGTGCCGACTCACACAGAGGCCGAGACCTTCAGGTGGAGAACTTCTGCACGTCCTCAATATACCAGAATGGAACATGAGTTACCCAACCCTATCCATTTTCTTCCTCGGGTCAGCAAAGCGGACGAGTATAATGTCCAGGTGTCCAGGCGCGCACTGTCGCAAAGTACCTCTAAGAGATCGAGTGCGTAGAGTTAATTGATCGCCGCACTACCTTCTCCATTTGCTGCAACCTTGATGTAGTTGGCTCGCTTCGTGCTGGGGGAAAGAGGACTGGGTATGTCCGCCAGTGACAGACCTTCCATGTGCAACAGAGTTGACAATGGAACCCTCTAGACATCGAACTTGGTACGCTACCCGTTATACGCCGAGAGTTCACTGCAGTTGATTTTATGCTTAACTACATCCCGGAGCCGGTCCGGCACCCTTCGTTCTTTGTCTTCCCGACTAATACACCATCTCATAACCAGCACGCATGTCTCACTGCCGGGAAGATTCAGGGTGTTGATGCGCTGAAGCTGCCAAATACTCCGGCTTCATACCTTTCCAGCGCCGTCATATCTAATGCAAAGCCCTTGACGCGTAAATAACCTCTCGTCGGAGTCCACGACCATCTAAATAGGCCACACCCTGCGTAACGCAGAACTAAAACAGTCACTCCTAATGCTGTTCAAATACACATCACTTGACCTCTATCATTGTATCTCCTGCTATAGTGTCTTATCTACTGAAACGTTGGTGTTTACTCCCCTTGCTAGCCGTTAACGTCGGCCCGAAGTAGCCGGCTGACCGAACACTGGCGTCTAACATGGCCATGGCACTATGACTTGCACTGAGTCCGCACTAGAGGCTTCTCACACTGCACGGGATAAAACTCCAATAAAACACAATTGTTATGATATCTATGCGAAAGGACACCCTTCGGTAGAACGACGAGGAGGATGCCACGGACAAAACATAAATATCTTGGGAGGCTAGTCGTCAGTACGTACATAACTTTGAGCAAAAGTGTTGTTGTACTCGTTAACATGACCTACAGGTGCAAAATGATCATTGGATTTTCGGTATTACACTGAATTTCTCAAATCGTACATTCCTCCCGGCGGTGACAAAGAGACGTGTGTAGTCTAGCCACGGCCAGCGATTTTTCCGATGGTAAGCTGAAGCCCGAGACGTGCCGTCTCTGCAAGAATATGCAGAAGGCTGTTCGAGGTACGTCCTCTTGCCCGACGACGGCGTGGCGTATCCAGATTACCACCGCCTGTCCTGCGTTGCACAAGTCCGCACCGCTCGCTGTCGTCTTCCCACTTCACGAGGAGTCAGAAAGGGCAAAAGCTTGCATATGCGTACGCATTCCGCGCCGATGATGTACGAGTCTGCTATAAACACGACCAGGTACCCAATATTTCCCTCGACCCTCCTCCTTCCGTTACCCGCGATTGCGTACGCATATGGTACATGTGCAGGAAGGCTCCACACGCTAACGATCGGGTAAGAACGGTCAAGACTGGGAGACAACACCCAACACAAGACTCACCACTACTCCATCTCCGACAGGGGACGGCGGGGGCGGCGGGGGCGGCGGGGGCGGCGACGGGGGAGGTGTCGCAGGAATGTCAAGAGAATCGGGTACTACGCAAGTCAACCTTCGGCTTGGTGACATTTTTGCGGAAGTGTACTCACCGATGGTCAGTTGAATCTTCCTAAGCTTCTGTGGGGTGGTTGGGAGCTCGTCCATCTTACGTTTCAGCGGTTGCATAGGTGTGGTGGTGCGACGAGAAAAGTGAGACGCTCCAGTCGAACAGCCACGTGCAGCGCTGTATCGAGCGTTCGCTTACAAGTAACGCACTTTCCGAAACTTTCGTTGTCTTTGCTCGCGTCGTGCACTACTTACGACGGAAAGGTGATCCTGGAAGGACTACCAGCTAGCGCGGCAAACAAATCGTCCTCTCGACACGGGTGAGCTTACGCGCTTACCTACCAAACCTACTCATCCTCATCCCCCCCCCACCCACCCACCTCGTCATCTAGACCGCCTCCCCACTCGTCCCCCCTCTTCTCAGAGTAGTCCCCGTCATCCCAGCAAATCGCGTTTGCACGCGCCGGGACACACCCCAATGTTTAGATGCATGATTGGTGCGCTCCTCATCAACCTTAGCGGACTCTCCGAGGACTTCCCACCACACCCGCCGCCGTTGCACGTACCATCCCCACGACCTCGACAAGATGTAGTCGGCGTGAGCAGGGCTTCGGCCAACATATCCATGTGGTCTTAGGTGCGTTCTTTGTTGTGTTCTACTTTTTTTTGCTTTGCTTTGCGGCGCCATGCGATCGCAACACGCAAGCCGCGACGCTACCCCAGCACGACGGGCGAACCCCGCCACCATGCCACGATGGCAAGTGAACCGCCACTCGACGACGCTACCGATACTCCGCCACAACCCCGGCCCAAGACCGCGACCAGGCGAAGAACGTAGCCGACGTGAGCACTTCTGCCAACGTATCTATCTGGTCTTAGGTGCGGGTTTTTATTTTATTTTTACATTTTGCTTTGCTTTGGGACGCCATGCGATCGCAGCACGCAAGCCGCACTACGACACCGCACCGTGCCGCCCCGCCGCGATGCTACCCCAGCGCGACGGGTGAACCCCGCCGCGATGCCACGACGGCATGCGAACCACCACCCCACGACGCCATCGGTCTCCGCCACAACCTTGGCCCTGCGACCGCGACCAGGTGAGGTCCTCCATGACCTCACGACGCCGTGCGAAACGCCCGTCGCGACGCTATGCGCTCGCAGCACGCAAGCCGCACCCGCTGCGACGCCACTCCAGCACGACGGGCGAACCCCGCCACGATGCCACGACGGCACGCGAACCACTGCCCCATGGCCCTGCGACGACCACCCAATCGCCGCCAACACTGCCACCCCGACCCTGCCGCGCCGCTGCCGTTCTTCCTATAGACTAGTTCTTTGTATTTATTTAATTCCAATTAAATATTATTATTGTTATTGTTATGATGACTGCAATTAAATGTTATTATTATTATTATTATTATTATTATTATTATTATGCTGCTGCAAATATGTGTGCTGATGACCTGATGTGATTCAGTCAAAGATATGATGACTAATCATATGACCAATCATATGACTGACACTTAATTGCCATTTTGATCAACTTGTTTGAGCTTGTGAACTGGTCAGCAGGCTGGTCATCGCTCTGTAAGGAGATTGTTGAAGATTTGACATGGCCTGTCAACTGGTCAACTTGCTAACTTTGGCTAACTTTTGGGGGTTGTACCAGCTGGTACCAGCTGGTACCAGCTGGGGCCAGCTGGTACCAGTGAGGAAAGTAACCTGTCAAAACACTGATGCGCTAGGGTCCAATGTCCAAAGATTAGAGCTGAGGGTTGCCCATGCTAAGGTGGACAAGTACCCTGGGCCATCAGCCCGATCCAGTCCTACCAGGCTCCCAGTGCTGGTGGCTCCCCCACAAGTCAGGCTCACAGCATGTTTCAGCAGAGAGTGTAACGCCACCACAGGGGCGTTAGGTACGGCGTGTACCGCGTTAAGTCAACGGGATCGGAAAGCACAAGTCGGTTAAGACTCAGTTCGGTGATGCACAAGTATTGCTCGGTTTCCCTGGAACCGAGGATAATAGTAGAAAAGCAAGGCTCAAGCGCAAGGGCGAGCGAAAGTGTTGACTCAAGTGCAAAGGTGAGTCGAAGGTCGTTCGTAAGGCAAAGACGATGTGGTATTACACAAGAAGTCAAGTCTACCGTACAAGCTAGGTAGGGTGTGACTTATATACTAGTACAGGATGTTTGCACGATGCAAACATATGGCGCGAGTCTGGCATGATCATACGAGAAGGGAAACAAAGGGAATGGTCATATGTAGTACAAGGGAATCCTGCGGAACAACGCGTGCCTCGGAAATGGTCAGCGGGCGAAACAGGGCGTAAAACTGGTCATCCTATCGCCAAGGCGCAGGGTGCGGAATGGAAGTCGAGAAGCGCGAGTCACAGGAACGTGTCGTAAAAGTACAGTAGTTGGAAAGCATGGATAGAAGAGTAGGACAAATCGTAACAGAGAGGACCCCCAAGCTTTGGTCTGAGATATTGCCAAATATTTTTCAGAATGTTAGTTATTTCCTGGAATATAAAAAGTGGGTTAGCATTTTTGTACTGATAAAATTTTCACATTTCTGTAATAAAAGGCCTTTTCTTTCATTTTTATATCAAACATACAGATATAATTAACTATTGCTAAATTCATGTTAAAAATGATGTTAAAATGATGTATAATATTGCCACAGTTTGGAAAATATATCATTCTTCAAGGATTTTTCATCTACACTTAAAAAAGTGAGTCAAACAGTGAGTGGCCAATGCCATTCATACTATATAATTTACATTTTTTCTAATTTATTCCTAAGTAAGACATCTTAGAAGAATAATCATATTTATCAAAGATATCATAATAAAAGTATGTCAAGTAAATATCATGTTAACATCATCTTTAATATGAATTTAGGATAGTAATATCATAGTTGGATTTTGTAGCATCAAAATTAATTTATTATAGATTTTGACTGGAAGAATCCCATCCAGGGAGATATGTTCATTGAGTGTAAGCAGGATTTTAAATATAGTTGGTATTTTCTATGTTTATAAACCATTTATAAACCATTTATAGAACTTATTTACCATTTATGTTTATTTACAATTTTTCTGTAAACATAAACTAAATAGTTGGAGCCAAGGTTGGAGCACTATTCAATATAACTCATAGTGAAACCACATGTTCATCAATACCCATAGCACCCATACCTGTAGTACAAAACCCATTGACCCCATTGACCCCTAACCTGTATTCACAGAAACCTGTACCTTTGAGAACAGGTACAGGTTTTGCCAGGTACAGGTATGGGTAGCCCTTTTCAACCCAAGGGTTACCTGGGCCAATCACTAAGGACCTTGCAGCAGAGCAAGGTGATCAATGCAAATTGTTTTATAAATAGTATTTACTGTCTATTTACTGGCTGTTGAGTAAACATAGACTAAATGGTTGGAGCCTTACTTTCTTCATAACCTATGGGTCATGGACCTCAACACAAGAGGGAATGATGTTGTAGTCACTGAGATGCCGACTCTGGTGACTTGGCCCTCACTGTGAGGCTGTGCATTTGCCGCCGCCCAGGGGTGCGCCAGTGGTGCGCTTAGGCCAAATGTGGTCGGCCACCGGGCCGCAGCTGAGCGAGGGCACCCACAACACCCGCACAACTATGGGTTCGGATGGCCCAGAGGACACAGACACACTTCTTGCTTTGCTATGTAGCCTCCTGCCCGATAATTTTTCATTTTCCCAGCAAACACTCATCGAGGTATTACTCCAGACAGAGGGTGACGTAGAAATAGCAGCTGGGATCCTATTGAAACAACGTACGAATCGCAAACGCAAAAGAAACACGAGCTTGGATAGCTGGCTAACACGTTCCGACGCTGCAACGCAGACCAAGAGGCTATCATCTGTACCATCCTCTTCCGCTGGCTTTTCGCATAATCAACTGGTGTCAGGCTCGTCGCCTCAAAAGAAGCCACGTTCTGAGGGTAGTGCGACAACGACAAAGAGAGACCAGCCGCCCATCTCCAAGCCTGTCAAGAACCTACTAGAAGTTCTCCGTCCCCAGCCTCCTCAGGCTAGTGCCACAGCGAATGCCCCGCGTCTCCCCCCATTGACCCTCAGCAATCCTTCGCTAGTGACACAGCACACCCCATGTACGCTTCATCTTGGCGTACTTCCACCAAAGCTTGCGTGTCGTCTTTTCTATACCATGCTCCACGAGGCACAAGATTGGACGAAGAATAAGTGGTGGCTGTTCGACAGACTGGTTGAAAGCCCGCACCGATCTTCTCTGTACACCCGACACCCCGCCGAGGCGAGCAACGAGGGCTGCTTGGCAGAACATAACTCGTGCATGGTGAACAGTAGCAATTCTGTCTTTTTTTTTTTTGCTCATATGCTCTGTTGGTTAGGTACAACGGCCGGCTAAACGACGCCCCGAAACAGTTCCCTTCACCAATGGAGGAGGCTTGTATGATTATCGAGAAGATCGTTAATGTTGAGATGCGCAAGCGCAAACGATTTCCTCTGGAATGGGGTGGTGACCCCGATAATTCTGATGGAGAGGGCTGTATCTGGCGTGCTAACTTCGCTGCTGCGAATTGTTATGAGGGTGCCAAAGGCGCCGTCGGGTTTCATTCGGATCGCCTGACAACCATTGGGCCCTATCCGACCATCGCCAGCCTGAGTCTAGGTACATAAGGCTTTCATACTACTTCTGACTGACGGTGCGATGATTTCTGCAGGAACTCGAAGAGTGTTTCGGCTTCGGGAGGTTATTCCAATCGATGAAGTCGGGAAGAGAGCTGCTCAAACGTTCGACGTCCCTCTTCCACACAACTCTGTTGGTGTATCCCAGTTTGCGCGACTCGGATATTGTTCACGAGCGTGTTCCTCTTGTAGCTCTGCATAATGCACGCGTCTACGCAGGAGCGTTTCAAACATTCCATTCCACCGCGGAATACCATTGACCGCTTCCATCCTCCATATTCTCCACCGACCGACTTGCCTGAACTTGCGTTTGACCCGGGGCACTGTCGGATCAACGTCACATTCCGATTTTTTCGCCCGGATTTTCACCCAGACACCATCCCACGCTGCAAGTGCGGCGAGATGACGACTCTGCGGCCAGACATGAAAGGGCGGCAGCGCGAACAGGTGGGAAATGACAGCTTGAAGGGAGGCCCTGAGTCGAGTTCGGAGCGCTCTACGGGTTACTGGTGGGCATGCACAGCTGGAGATCAGAATGAGGGGAAAGGATGCGGATTCTGGAAGGTAATGGATGTAAAAGCCGAGGGTCGAGGGCCATTTGCGTCAGATTTGTTTTAGTAGCCAGTGGCACTTTGCAGGAGTGCTTCTCAATCACTTGACACGATGACCACGACTGCTCGCACCGCGACTATTTCTCGCAAAACTAACGAGACGGAGATCGAAGTATATATCGATCTTGACTCGCAGCCAGGTTCGGCGTCTCAACAAGTTATCAATATTTCGACGGGGATTGGTTTCCTCGATCACGTACGTCTTCCACCTAAAGAACAGCACCTATGCCTCTCAGCGAGCGAGATAATACTGTAGATGTACCACGCTCTTGCGAAGCACGGTGGCATGTCCCTCACCCTGCTAGCAAAAGGTGACCTTCACATAGACGACCATCACACAGCTGATAAGTCGATCCATCATCATCTGCGTCGCGAGGCCTTGATCTTTCCCCGCGCCCACACAGGATACTGCGATCGCGCTGGGCACCGCGTTCAAGCAGGCGCTGGGCGAAGTCAGGGGTATCCGTCGCTACGGCACGGGCTTTGCTCCGCTCGACGAGGCAAGTCCACATGCCTGCCCTTCTGACCGCAGGCAACCATCACGTCACGCGTCCGACAGGCTCTTTCGCGTGCGGTTATCGACATCTGCTCGCGCCCTTACTGCGTGACCGACCTGGGCATCAAGCGCGAAAAGATTGGCGACCTCTCGACAGAGATGCTTCCTCACATATTCTACTCGTTTGCCATGGCGTCTGGATGCACGCTGCACATAGACGTCCTGCGCGGCCAGAACGACCATCACAGGTATATTGAGCAGCTGGGCACCCTTATCAAGTACACACATTCATTATCGCGTTCACAGGGCCGAGTCCGCTTTCAAGGCCCTGGCGCTCGCCATTCGTCAGGCCACCGAGCGCACGGGAGGGAACGACGTTCCCAGCACAAAAGGCGTATTATAGTATTGTAACCAGGCTACGAGGTCGACACTTCGCACGTGCACAGTGCTTGAATCCAACACTCCGTACAGGTTGATTGCCGCGGGAAGGGAGGATAAATAATATGCTACAAATTGCACGATTGTATCCTTCCAATCACGACGACCACAGAAGGCATCGTTTCTCGGGTGGTGGATTGAGCTAGAAATTTTTGAGAGGGAAAGACAAGTAGGGGTTATTGAAAAACGGACCTTCGCCTTTGAGGAGCAATTGAAAGCCTTCGCGAATTCTGGGACATTGTGCAGAGTTCCATCCACACGGAACTGGGCGGGAGAATGTGGGTCCGTGCGAATCCGTTGAACTAGGGCTGCAGGTTTGATGTTCTCTGCCCAGATACGACCGAAGGCAATGAAGAAGAGTTGATCCCTGTGCGCGATTGTAGGTATCGTGATCAAGAGGGCTAGTTATATCGTACCTCGTGAAATTGAGACCGGGCAGGAGATATTCATTCCCTGCCTTGAACGAATCGGTATATTGTACTTTCCATGCACGGTAAGCCTGGATAATACCGGAGTCGCCGATATTCTCCCCGGATGTTCTGGGACCAGTCAGTTGCGGATATTATCATGACCCTAGATACGCGTACAGGTTTCCCTGAAAATCAACAATTTAGGTGAAGGTGTAACCAATCAAGTGATCGGAAGCCTACGTTGACATGAACTTTACCGCCGTGCCCATCGTCTACTGCGTATGCTGAATTTTTGCCATCTGAGTAAGCAACAAACCTTGACAAAGCGCACGTAGCTCACAAGAGTATTGCTTCTCAAGGCAGCTTTGCTTCACTTTGAAACCCTCGCTTGTAGCATTCGTCCACCACTCCTCTAACTTGCCTTCCTGGTTGTACAAGCGTCCAGCAGAATCGAATGCGTGCTTAGGGATAACTCAAATTAGTGCATTACTGCCTCAAAGAGAGCCAAGACGTACAGTTAGCTCGTGAGACGCTACTTGGCCGAATGCCCCGTAACTTAGATAGGCAGGCCAATCTTTATTGAAGAATGGTGGCCGTAAAATGCCAGCGGGGAACACAATCTGGGGGACGTCCATAAATGACCAAGCACGCACGTTTGTGCAAGGGAAAACCTACTTCATTTGCTGGGGGATTAAAATAGGCGTTCACAGTAGCTGGTGTCATCTCCCAAGCGTCCAAATCGCGACGCTTCCCAAGCTGTTGCCACTCCTTGTAGACGTCACTCACACTGCGCCGTGCCTTTAATAAGGGCCATCACGAAGTCATTGGAACGGTACCTTGCGCTAAGCATATTATTGAAGTATTCGAATTTATTTATCTTGACGAGGGTGTAGTATCGCAAGAGAGATGGGGCGCTCAGTGTGTCAGGGGAAACAGGGTAGCCAACTTTCACGCGGATCGCATCGGCCTAAAAATCGGGTCATGAAGGCACGTGTACCGCATCTGAAGTACAGAACAGGTCACCTTTTGGGCCGCGGCGACAGCGGACTTTTTGTCCATCCAAGGTATAGATGATAACGACTCCTTGAAAGCTTTCACGATATCTGCACAAAAAAGTCCACGCTAGGACCGACAAATAATGAACGAGTACGCACCAGTAATGACCTTGGTACCTTTCTCCTTCGAGTCGCCTGCGAAAGTCTCGTTCACAAAGTATCTACCAGTCGCGAATCCGAGTGCCTGATCCACACTGTTGGCGCAGTACTCTGCTCGGTCGCCAATGGCACCGGGCTTTATGCCTTGCAGAACTTCTTGCAGAGTCCTTGTAGCTTTCCATGATTCGGTGGACGTTCCAAGCCGGGGAGCCAAGGACAAAGCAGCGCGCGAGACGAGGTAGGCCTCAAGGACGTCAGCGTCAGTATCATTGAGAATGGAGGTAAGCGAGCGGGTATATTCCGGGTAAGTGACGACAACTTCTTCGGGGTAATTGCGCGGGGTGAGGGTTGCAAAATAGTTCTGGAAGTTGACCTGTGTTATAGTCTCAGTGATGTTGGAGATAGCGACCTTGTTGTAGGTAAACAGGGGATCTTGATATAAAATGTCTCTGTGCAACCATTAGTACCTAGGATTGTCTTGCAATAAACATACTGACAGGTCCAGACTTGCCCGCGCAAGTTTCCATTCGAATTTGACCACTTTTTCTGCGAGTTCTGTCGCATTCTTTGGGCCATGCTTTGGGCCGTCGTCGTCGTCGTCGCCCCACGGAGGCCAGGGCCAGGGAGGCCAAACGTTCACAGAATCCTCATTGTTAACCAAGAATGGAGGTTTGTGTTCCTCACCCCCTCCGTCATAATGAACGATGAGAAGGCGCTCTAAAACACTTCCGTAGAGCTCCCGCATAGTCTCATCCTCAAAGTACTCCTACGTTTAATTGTGAAAAAAAGGGATGAGAACGAATGAGCTTTTGAGCCATACCTTCGAAGGAAGACCAAGCCTGGGCTGCTGGAACCAGAGAATCATGAAATTTGGGTCGACAGCGGCATCACCCTCGACACCGAGTTCGAAGAGGCCGGGAATACCTGTGGCGGCGTGAGTCGACGTCATTGAGTCTGAAGGCTGTTTTCGAACCTCTTGAGTGCAGGAACGCCAAGGCGGCAGTCAGCCCTTCCCGCCTCTGGTCATCATCATTGACGTAAGTGACGCTGGTCGACTCCCGACGATACAGCTTTTTGACGTGACCAACAAAGTCCTTCAGAGGGCCTTCGCCCAACTGATCTAGTGTGTCCTCGTCCATACACGAGTGATACAGATTGCGTAACTTGGTGAGGAGTTGCTGGTCAGCAGATTCCTTGAGTGAACCGACGGACATGGGGCCATTGTCATCGAGGATGTCTTTCACAATCTGCTGGTTCTCCTGGAAAAGAAGGTTGAAATTGCCGAAACGACCCTTATCCGAGGGGAGAGGATGAGCTTTGCGCCACCCACCAGCTAGGTTGTAGACATGTGGATGAGTGAGTTGGAAGCTGGAAATCTGGACGATACCCACTGGCGTATTCGTAGAAGTTCTCGCAGGGATCCTGAGTGGTATCCAGAGAAGAAAGTATGGCCGCGGAAAGCATGACGCATTCAGGAGTAAAACATTGCTTCTGGGAACTCGTCAAGAAAAATGAAGGACGAGCAGCAGCAGTAACAAACTTGCCTCTTCTGGGGGATTTGAAGGGCCGGGTGCAGGCGCGCCTGTGATGGTAGTCACCGAAGTGGTCGTTACAGTGGCGGTGGTAGTTGAAGGGACGGTAACCGTGCTTGTGAATGTGCTGGGGGGATGGTCCCCAGGGGCATCTGGCTTACCATTGAGCTTGTGCATTGAGCCCATGAACAAGCCAATGAAGATGGAGCTGAGGAGGAGGAAGACAAGAAGGAGGATAAGCAGTATCTTGTTGAGGGTAGTGAGTGGGTTCTGAAGGATTGAACCAAGTTTGTCGGCTATTGACGGAGAGGTCTCGGGAAGAGGATGAGGTCCCCCATTCCCTGGATTACTATCCCGAAGAAGAGGAGCAGACTCTGGATAGTTGTGAGTGGTCGTGGCTGAAGGGCATCACAACGAGATAAAAGTACCTTCATCTGTAGATGGCCTTGCCTGCCTTTCAGGCATGGCGACAAGGCAGGAGTGAGAAAGAGACACGAATGTATGCGCCTTACGGATGGGGTGCGACACCAACGCGCTCGCTTTTCGGCCCGGCAAGATCGGCTCGCCACGTGAACAAGAACGCGTGAACCGCCGCGACTGAGCGAGATCGAATGGGACATCGTCTCATGCTCACCCTCATTCGGTGTTCTCACCTCCGTGTGCCATGTCGCATCAATTCGCGCCAATTCGCACGTCAAACTATTTACTCCAGATCGTTATTTAATCTCTTTAAAAAGGCCCCCTCGCAGCCAGAGTTCCAACCCACACTTTCCCAGGACAACCTCTTCCACCCTTTTTCCGGCTCTCCCTTTCCTGCCATAGTCGCTCGGGGAGAAGCTATCAAGTCTTTGGCCCCGTGTCCAATTTGTGCTTCGCATCATGATGCGCACGCAAAGGCACAACCTCGAGCGGTCGCGTTCGAGTGTCCTGACTGCGGGTGGCCTACACATTGCACGGAGGAGCATTGGCAGGCTGACGAAGACCACGCAAAGTACTGCTCGCGCCTCCGCGAAGTGAATGAAGATGAGCACGATCTTCGCAGCGGTCGGAGGTTACGGGAATTTGAGTTGCCAGGTCCGTTTCTCCTGTTTTCTATCGTTCGATTACTTACCCTCTCGTAAGTGTAGGCCCGCAAGATACAGAAGCCGCCATATCCTTTTCTAACTGGGACGTGTTTTGGTATACGCGTAATTTTGCTTCAATGGACACGGAACGGTCACGGAGACACGCCAGCAAGCTGCTCACATATCCAATAACCCTCGGATCTGTCATACACCAATACAGCGCGTTGACCCTCGGAAATCAAAGGCTGACCCCAGAAGGCAGTCGTTCATTGGCTGGTATGTACACTGACCGCCCAATCATTTGTCACTTACAAGTGCACCACCATACCAGCTCTGCGATCGACGTTACATGGCGCCACGGGAACGCCTGAGACAGAGGAGGCTTCCATTGACAAACCCCAGATGCGAATATTCATCCTTGGCGCACGAGCAGAATCCTCCTTACCCCCTCACGTTTGGGAGCAGCTCACCCTTTTGTTCCCGGCTGCGCTCTTTCATCTCTACTTCATCGGACCACAGGTTTCTCTGCCTAAAAAGGCGCCAGCCTCGCCCACCGCTAACACCTCATCAGAAACGACGTCCGAGTCGACTGGCACCTCATCGAGCCCTCAGGCAGAAGGTTCGGCCTCGAGTGAGTTTGTCAAGCCTGAGGAGGAAAAACCAGTATACCTGCCCAACGTATACGAACCTCCAACACCGGCTCCTATTGTACCTCATAAACGTACTCGATCGTCGATCGAACGCTATGGCGTACCATCGTATACCGTGCCCTACACCCCACAACTCACAATTACCGGCATGCAGTGCAACTACCACGAAGTTCACGCGCAATTCCAGGACACGTTCGACCCGTATACCGACCTCTTCTTCATGTTCTCTCCTGGCTTTGGCTTTCCATCACCGACCTCGGTCTCTGATGTGACCGGGGAGCCTTTATTACAAATCGAGTCACCAACCGAGTGGGGACCCGTTCTCCCGCTTCTGTTGGCCACAAAATGCCCTATTTTCGTCACCGGGTTCTCTCCCACTGATGTTGAACGCGACATCAAGTCTATGTCGATCGCACCTGGTGTAGCGGGTGAGTTTGATTGGGTGATCACGCCTGGAGAGAATGCGTTTGGAAGTGAAAAATGGGAGGTTGCGGACTTTGACCCGAGGGTGATGGTCAAGACGAACTGGGGAGTATGGGGCATTCGGGGTAAACGACGGGATGTGCGTGAGCGAAGCGTATTCGGATTTTGATTAATGTGATTACGTGAGACACGCGTCGCGTTTACTCAATCGAATTTGGCTTCGGGTCTTTCACGCCTTCTCTTTCCATGGTCTTCATCCCGCCGCCTCATCTCGCCTCTGCCTCGCGTCCATCATATGCTGAAGCATACAACAATATCTTAGCAGCGCACAGAAGATCTCCACTTTCAGCTGCTTCATCGGTCATCATCCTCGTAGCACCCGATATCGATGCGCTTTGCGCCGCTAAAATGTTTGCAGAGCTATTTAAGCAGGATGATGTCATGCACCGTATTACACCTTTGTCTGGAATTGCAGACCTCGAACGTATGCGTGACGAACTTATAACCTATTCAGAAGTACATCACGCCAGTCCAATCATCCGTCTTGGACCTGACAGCGCCATCAGCTTCACACCCTCATTCTCTTAAATATCGGCTCTATCCTCGACTTGCCTTCATCGGAGTGGTTTGGTGACTTCCCTCCCAAAGTTCATGTGCACGTCATCGACTCAGGCCGGCCGCAGAATCTGTCCAGTCTATTTGGCGAAGGCGAGGGGGGAGAGCGGATCATTATATGGGATGATGGAGGAGCGGAGCACCTTGACGAAGAGAGGAGAGCCTGGGAAGCGCTCAACGTGAGTTTTTGCCGACCGATGAGTTTGCGCACCGTGACAGGGTTTCTTTTGAAGAACGACCCGGAGCCAAGTTCGGACGAAGGTTCCGATGACGACTCACACCAAGACTTAAACGAAGACTCTGCAGATGAAGGTGTGGTGAGCCCCTCGCGTAAAAGAAGATCCACCAGTGTGGGCAGTAGGAGCCGAGGTAAACGCAGACGTGTGGACGATGGGGTGAACCGAGGACACTTCTTTTAGCCACGTCTTAATACTAACAGTACGTTACAGCGACATCCGCGCGTGTCAAGAGAACAGCGCGACCAGTACTACGCCTTGTTGGACAAGTACTATATGTCTGGGACATCTTATGGACAGAGTGCGGCCGGCGTCGTCTACATCCTCGCTACTATACTGGAGCGCGTTGACAATGATCTTCTCTGGTAAGCCCCATGTCTCCCGTGCTCTGTCATCTGCGAAACTCACCAAATAAGGCTCGCAATCCTTGGCCTCACGAATCAGTACATCCGATGTCGAATATCGCGCCCCGAGTACGACAAATATCATTCTATCTATCACGATGAGGTTTCCAGGCTCAATCCTCCTCCACCTGCCGGCGACACGTACGGCCTAGCTGCATTAAGCGCGGATGATATGTCGCTGCGCACTAACCGATGAGCTCCGCTTTGAGCTGTTTCGGCATTGGACGCTGTACGACGCGATGTTTCACTCTAGCTATGTAGCAGGGAAGATGGGAATCTGGAAGGAACAAGGTCGGAAACGACTGACAGGCCTCCTTGCAAAAATGGGGTAGGTACATGACATTGGCGACGCCCATCCCTCTGATAGCCGTCACAGTTTTTCCATCCCACAGACACAACAACTGTATGCACACATGGATATGGACTTGAAGCGTCAGCTCCGCGACAAGCTCGATGCCATTGCACCAGAGTACGGCATGATTGAGCTCACTTACCCTTCCTTCGTGCGCTGCTATGGTTACCATATGCAGCCACTATCCGCTGCTGATGCCGTGGATGCGCTCAATGCCCTCCTGGATGTAGCCACTGGCGTACAGATCGAAGTTGAACTCGATGGCGCGCGAAATGGTGGAGAATGGTTCGGAGGCGCGCGTGTCTGGCGCGCTGCTGGACGCTGGGGAGTACCAGAGGCAAACGAAGCCGCAAACATGCACGATAGCGGTCAAGAAGAGCATGCAGCGGAGGCAAGGGTGGAGGAGCGCGAGTCTTTACTCGTGCGCAACTTCTGGAATGCGTTTGATGCGCTCGAAGAGTGAGTGAGCCCTGGATCACATGGGGTGTCCATGGGCTGACATCTGGACTCGCAGCATTGCCCGCCTACGCGAAGCCGTTGGTCTAGCAAAATCTGTCCACCAAGCGATAATCCGCACAGGTTCCTCCATCATCGATAAGAACGACGTTCGCATGATCAAAGGTTATCGCATCGTGCAACTCAAACAGGGTCCCGACCTCGCCTTGTTTACGCACCCGGGTGTCCTCTTCCGTCTCGGCCTTTGGCTGACGGAAGTCCTTCGCGATCGGGTCAAAGGGGTTGTCGCCAGCAGACGGAACAAAAAGAAGAGCTTGCCGTTGATTCTCGCGTGCCTAGACGAGCAAGACCGGACTTATCTTGTGATCGGCTTGAACGAAAGCATTGATTTCGGGGATGTGAGAAAAAAGTACGTGCCTGATACGAGCAGAAGTTGTGAATCCGAACGACTGACGGTGTCTCAGTGAGTTTGGCCTGGTCTTTCTGGACGCCAAGGAGGATTCCGGTGCTCGGACACGGCACGGTTCATTCGACACCAACATACTGGAGGTCAATGAGGCGGATTTCGAAAAATTCATTGCGGAGGTCTACAGAGCAAACGACAAGTACTAATACGGATATAACGCACGCGACACGCTTGTTATTTTTGTAATTGTAAGATCGACACCCGCTCTCATCGGATATCCAAGGATAGAACTACTCAGTCCGACGAGCCCCAACCGAAATGCCAAAAGCCCATGCCGGATCTGACCGCATGTGAACCTAAGACCGCAGAAATGGAATGACCACTGAGACACGTACCCCCCTTCTGAATGCCTGGAGAAATAGTCGAAGTCCACATTCACCGCCATGGCTAATACAAGCTGCGAGGGCGAGCCTTAGGCTAGACAGACAGCGAAGGAGACTGAAATGATCTCACAGCTCGTTCTTGTAGGGACAACTCTCGAATGACGTACGGTTCCCTCGGCGCGGTGTCCTCTGGAGCCGCCTGTGAGGGCAAAGGGGTGAAGCTCACCGAATATTGTCCTATGCTCAGTTACGTTGGCAGCTCCTTGATTTTATTAGAGGCACACGACTTGCCCGTATCAGTAAAGATCTCGCGTCCGAAGCCACGGAACGCCCGACTTATACTCGCCAACTCTTCACCACGAGAGCTGCGAAGGGTGAAATGCCATGCCCAAAAGCCTTCGTCGATCTTGGAAAATTGCACAAAGTGCTCTAGTTGAGGCTCGGGAGGATGTTCGCCAGCTTTCGATAATGTACGTTCCACTGTGACTTTATCGGTGAAGGACGTTTGAGGTGTTGGTGCGTTGACCGAGAGGTCCTGCCTGAGAAAAAGGTCGTAGCGCCGCCGCCACAGATGCCAGCGCTGTTGGGCCTCGGCGAAGGTATCCAGGACGGGTTCACCACTAGGGGTGTACTCATGCCAGTCCTTGAGTCTTTCGACGTACATGCGAGAGTTTATCCACGCAAAAGGTCGCCGTATCTAATATGCCGAAGTGAGTCCAAGGAAACAACTCCACAATCCGCATACCCAGAGAATGGGTGTGCCATCACGATCCATAATGACGGCACGAAACGGTCGATGCGTTTTAAAAATTTGGCGAGAAAAGGACGCAAGTAACCCACGAGGCTCTTCGGCAATAAATCCCAGCGTCTCGCCGACCTCGTTTGCTACACGCTCTTAGTCCCTTGGCAAAGACAAAGCATTTGACACGAACAGATAACATATTTATTTGTTTGCTCAAATCCTATGAATATATTGAGCATTTCAAGCTGTCTGTAATGAAATTCGACTCAATGCGACCCGATAAGGCAAAGAAATAACAGACCGGGTCACAACCAGGCTATCGTTTTGCAGGAGCCTTGTGAGACCATGCTCTGGATTGGAAGCGGGAGGCCTCTGACTTTCTTCCCAAAGAGGTGAGTTGTTGAGGATGTCAGAAGAGCTGTCGTCTTGCGGTTCCGTTGGACCTTGGCGCGCGCGTGGTGTGGGTGTACGTGGTCTTGTCCTTCCTCCGGACGGTGCACCCCCACGAGGAAATCTGGATAACACAAATGACCTCAGAAACGAAGGACTTTGACGGCCTCTGCTGATGGAACTGAGCCTGCTCACTGGCAGGCCGAGCCTGAGCATGACGGTCGTTGTGGTCGTGGTTATCCCGGCCCGCGGTCCGCATTTTCCCGCTAGTGCCCATCACCGGGCTTTGGTCTCTTGCTTAGGACCTCTGCCAGTGGCTTCCTAAATGCAAAGGGGTTCGAGACATGTGCTCCCGCGACTCACAACTTCCGTAGACATTCGGTTTGCCTCTGTTGCTACAAAGCCTGCGGTGCTGTTTGGGTTTCTCGCTGTCGCCATTATCTTACAGACTCTTATTATTTCCAACGCGCATAGCCGCTGCCCACTCGCAACTCTCACACTCCTCCAACGCTTTCTACCGATAGGTCGGCACCTGATCTCGGAAAATGGGGACGTCCGCAGGGCCTCCCCCAGAGATTGCCTAGGGCTAGTTTCTCGCCTGCATCCGAGGCGTCTGGTTCGACGGGAAGATACTCTCGTGATCTGGCCAGCGACTCTGCTCAAGCTTCGGACGGAAAGCGCGGGTCTCGTCCGGGATCCTTCCGCATCGCGCCTTCAGGTCATTCAAAGTGGAAAAAGCCTATCCCTTTCCCTATGCCGTCGAGACGACCCGAATCTTTCCCCCGCACCACCGTCCGCGACTCCGCCCCGCATCTTGCCAACTCTGCTGCCCGAGGTCTGCCTCACCTAGGCGCGCCGTCCAGAATAGACCCCCGTGATCATTCTCTTCGCGCTGAGACTGCTCATGCTCCTTCGGTAGAAACCGCTCGTCGAAGCGGAAGATCTCGAGAGTGAAGCGCTTCCCTCGGACCAAGTACGTGGGGACTTCGCATACAACAAGCCAAGACGTTCGAAGGTCACACACAAGGAACGCGGGTCACTTAGATTGGCATACGGCGACTTCGAGCCGTCTTCTCGAAATCGCAGTCGTGACAAAGTCATGAAGCCTCCCGGATCGAATGCGAAACTCAAGAGTAAACCCAAAGTCCTGAATCAGACAAAACGAGAAGTTTTTATTCCAAGTATTGTCTCTGTTGGCAACCTTGCCAGGATCCTTCGTGTTTCACTTAGTAGGCCACGCTTTCATCTGAGTACATTCCAGACATTCATTTGCCTCGGTGATTAGGTAGACTCCAGCGGAAGATGCGGGAAGCAGGAATGGGGGAAGAGGCTTCCTACGACCACGGTATGTCAGTCTTTCAAGTCTCCTGGTATGGCTCTAACTCTCGTTCCTAGTCCTGACAGCTGAATATGCTGTCCTTCTGGCCGAGGAATTTAACTACAAGCCTGTTGTCAATGATGAGGCTGCCTTCGACCTTTATCCTTCGTAAGACCCCACATTGAAGCATCTGGCCTCTGATTTACATCACCCGTTATTTAGTCTGCCCACTAATTCCTCGACATTGCCCCTGAGACCACCCATTGTTACTATCATGGGGCACGTCGACCACGGCAAAACAACACTGTTGGACACCCTCCGCTCCACCTCGGTGGCCAAGGGAGAGGCAGGAGGTATTACTCAGCACATTGGTGCCTTCTCGGTTCCTGTCCCAAACAGTGTTGGAGGTGGCCTTCAGCAGATCACGTTTTTGGATACACCCGGTCATGCAGCATTCTCTGCGATGCGCGCCCGTGGTGCTGATGTTACTGATATTGTCGTTTTGGTCGTGGCTGCAGACGATGGAGTCCGTCCGCAAACCAAGGAGGTCATTCAACTCATCCAGAGAGACTCGGATGTGCAGCTCATAGTAGCCAGTCAATAAGGTGGACAAACCCGGGGTTGACATCGTGCGCCATAGTTTGCTTCTCTTTTTGCTTCTTTGACATTCTCGACAGAACAAGGTACACAATGCCCTATTAGCCGAGGGCATCCAACTCGAGGCAATGGGCGGCGACGTACCTTCGGTGGAAATATCCGGTTTAACGGGTAAAGGCCTCGACCAGCTTGTGGAGACTATCACCGCCGTTGCAGAGATGCAAGATCTACGTGCAGATTCGAAGGGCCAGGCCTACGGTCGTATCATCGAGTCAAAGTTGCAAAAGGGACTTGGGTGAGTATTCGCCTGCCGCACCTTCTGTTGCCCTTAAATTTTCGGTGCAGAAATGTTGCCACAGTGCTTTTACTCAGTGGTTCACTCAAACCCGGTGCCCACTTGATCGCCGGCACCACTCACGCTAAGCTCCGCATCATGACCGATTCGACAGGCTCGCAGATCAAAGTGGCGGGCCCTGGCATGGCCGTCACCGTGTCAGGGTGGAAAGAACTTCCGGGTGCCGGTGATGAAGTCCTCGACGGCTCAGAACAGGACGTCAAGAAGGCAGTGGCTAACCGAAAACGCAAAGCGGAAGAGCAAGCTATGATGGTAGACATCGACGCGATCAACGTGCAGCGCCGGCTCGATCGTGAGCAGAGGGAGCGCGAAGAAGGCGATCAACCCGAGGTCACTTCTGAGACTGAGAAGAAGCCGCACGAGCTTAGATTGGTCGTCAAAGCGGACGTGAGCGGGAGCGTCGAAGCGCTGGAGGGTGCATTGAAATGTATTGGAAACGAGAACGCGCGAGCCAAGATCGTTTTCACTGGCGTTGGCGAGATCACCGAGTCGGATATCCTCCTCGCCAAGACTTCTGAAAGTGAGCATTTTCGGTGTGTCCCAGGAAGACCTCCCTGACCGAGTTGGTTCTACAGGTACGATCATTGCCTTTGCGGTGCCAGTACCTCGAAGCGCTGTCGCTGCCGCGGCCGCACAAAGCATCCCCATAGTCTCGTCCAAAATCATTTATCAAGTCATAGAAGACGTCAGGCAGCGCGTTGCTAACTTGCTTCCCTCGGTCTACGAGAAACGAGTTTCCGGGGAGGCCGCTGTCCTCCAAATATTTGACATCAAACTCACTGGAGGACGCACGAAAACGATTGCTGGCTGCCGTGTCACGAAAGGTATCGTTGAGAAAAGCAAGAAAGTCCAAGTTGTTCGAAATGGCGTGGTTGTTCACGAAGGTACGGCACTATTTGCATCCCGGCGTGTCTCGCCATTAAGCTGTTGTCATTAGGTCGATTAGACACCTTTAGACGCTTGAAAGACGACATCACCGAGGCATCCAAAGGGACCGAATGCGGTATTAGCTTAGAGTCATTCGGAGATCTCAAGAAAGACGATGTCATTCAGGTATATAGTGACATAGAGCTTCCTAAAGTGTTGTAGATCCAGACCCACTTAGACACTATTTTCCTATTGCCACACCTCTCCGATGGATTACCGGTAGTGTCTATCTAAGGGACATGATTGCGACTATTTTGTTCATCCAAGACGAACTCCTTTGCGCCGACTGTTCCTGTACGACCCTTAACTCCGAACGTAAAACTTACAGGTCCCAGGTCACGATCGGTCTTTTCTAGCACTGTCCAACTCCTTCCGTCGAGCTTTTTCAACTTGACCTCGATCTAGCAATTTCTGAGTAATCAGAGAAAGAAGGTGGTCTACTTGACGTTACCTTGGTCCCAAAAACCGTAAAGGACGACGCAGATGAGTCCACGGGTCCAAAGAGCTGCACGGATCGGGTGAACCGCTTCGATCCAGGTAGATAAAGGTCAAAGTGAATCTGGGCAGGTAAGCTTGATGTTTGAAGAATGTCGGATCGTCGGGTAATCCATTACCTCGTTTTCCCCAATTTTTATGGTGCTCCGTTCCTTGTTAACTTGTTTAGCGAATACCGTGACATATACCGTACTTGGCGTTTGATAGTGATCGATTCGACAGTTCACGACTTCTTCCGCGTGCTGCAAAGCATTGGCACCACATCAGTAAACAGTCGATACAATACGAATCATCTCACGTATCACGTACGTCTCCCCTCGACTTAGGGACAAACATATGCCGCCCTTCTGCACATCCTTCAATTTTGAGAAACTCATCAAACTCGAGTACACGACGTTTACAGCAAAAGTAACCCTATAGGGCCTGTCAGTGACGTCACGTTCGGGGAGGAGAAGTAAACACAAAACCAACCTTGCTCCCCTCATGGAATAGAGGCTGACAGACGAGACAATGTCAGGACAAGGCAGCCACGAAATGAACATCCTTACAGCTCCGGGGTGATAGACACACTTCGTCCCTGGACCATCACCGTTCCGATTTTCCTCATTGCTCACGAATGTCACTTTACACCCGGCTCGTTTGCATGCGGTTCCCGGAGGAACAACAGCGTTTGAATCGTCCTCATCTGCCTCAGCCTTCTTGTCCGAAGCTGGCGGAGCGGCGGGAATGGCTGCAGTGGGTTCTGTCGGCCCCTGTGGCCGGCTGAGAGCAGATCGCGTTGTGTACACTTCTTTTCCATCGG
Organism: Lactarius hatsudake; assembly: GCA_024734325.1. NCBI lineage: Eukaryota > Fungi > Basidiomycota > Agaricomycetes > Russulales > Russulaceae > Lactarius > Lactarius hatsudake. The sequence continues at coordinate 447,780 of JANSJP010000004.1, read as the reverse complement.
ATGTCTCGGTCATCGTAAGGGACTTATTCGGTGTGGAAGGTGTTTCCTTAGGCTCCACTTTCGGGGCATCCTCGGTGTGCACCCCGCGCGTACACCCCTCCGCGAATGGTTTATAAGATATACAAAACTCAGAACCAGAATAACCGACTTACGGGTATGGTCATAAACTCGTCAAAGTCCAAAACGGGCTTATTGACCGTATTGCAGCAAGACCATGACTTCAAGCCTTCGTGAAATATCTATGCTCTAAGGTGGTCAGGCGAATATCGGATGGTGTCGGCGAGACTCACCGGAGCACCAGGGTGATAGACGCAAATTTCCTCCGTATTATCTCCAGGATCGAACTCCTTTCCACAGCCTTTGTGAGTGCAGCGAGGCATGATCTTGTCTCCTTAAATTTATCTTTGTCAGCGTAATCGTAGGTGGTGAGCGACGTTTGTCTGTAGCGATCTCGTCGTTGATAAGCGCTTAGTAAGCGGTTTGGTGGTATTGGTATATTACTGCAGTGGTTGTACTGTATCTGTATCTGTATGTTACTCTAACAAGTCGATAACCTATGATATGCCGGGTCCAAATGCCTCCCAGACCAAAAATCCAACCCCCCATGGGCCCACACGTCCTAATGTCCGCGCAACCGCAAGCAACCTTTGCCGACCCAGACTCATGGGGTTATTCCCTTCGTAGCTTGTAGCATCCCGGAAAAAGAAAAGCAAGCCATCGTCATGTATCTTGCGTGTTATGAGGTTGAAAAGATGATGCCTTGGTCTATGAGTGGTGGCAGATTGAACCCGGTCAAGGTAAGCTAGCCTCCGGGCCACATCCCATGGTCGACAAACGACCTCGTATGCCAATCCCGCAGTGACCCCTCCGGCCACTAGAGTCCCACCGTGAACTGTGCGGGGCAGGTTTCGTTGTATGGCAGTCGGTCGCTCGTCAGTTACCGTGAACGGCTGCACAAGGCCCACCGATAAGATCTTCAGTTCCGTGGCAAGACGGCGAGTGACCTCAAAAATTGTGAAAAATACTGAGAACCCTGTAGGTGAATGGGGTTAGATGACTCGCCCCTTGGAAAAGCTGCGTCTAGCCGGGCTCACCACAAACGTCTTTAGCCAGTCCCCAACCCCAGCCGTTCCACCCACGCCCTGCCATGTCACGAACCTCCATCATCCAACCCCGGACCTGCCTCATTTCGCGGAGAGTCTTCTTTTCAGTCGACTGGTTCTGTACCGTTCCTCGGAGCACCTCCTTCCATGCGTGAGACCAGCCACCGCCCACAGTGCCACCCTCGATGGCTAAGCGAGCATTCTCTGCGGGAGCGGCCACAATGGCCTGGGCACCACCTGCGATCGCACCGGAAATTGCGGCGGTGGCAATCGGATGTGCTTCTAGGTCGTCACCACCGTTTAGGAGAGAAGAAGTCCCCGAGTACGCCGTCCATAGAACAGTGCCTAGCGCCGCATTAACTAGGAGGGGTGGGACAAAGTGTCTTGGTATAACTAGTAGCTTGGAGAAGTTGATGAGTGGAATGGGTGTGAAGAACGCGTAGTACACACCCCTTGAGTCTTTACGAGCCGCGTGACAAAGTGCGGGCTTAACGATGTTCCGTCACTAGCAGCGAGACCTCTGAGTGAATGCCACCCACTGACTTCGGTTTCGAGATGGACTTTAGCGAAGGACCTCACTCGCAAAACGCGGAAACGCACTCTTGGAAGGCCTGAAAATCCGCACTGGTCTTGAAAAATATAACGCCGCACCACGCGTCAGCGTTCGTGCGACGGCGGCGTACGTCGGGTTGGTTGTTCCTTTGCCACCTTGTGTCGGGTCATCTGATTCTTTGGACATCTTGGTTCATTAACGACGGAGATTGAGATTGGATGTACGAGTCCAATCTGGCATCTGCACCTGTTGACACGAATTAGGCGGTCTCAGCCCGGTGTCCGCGGCCCGTGGTCGTCCCTCTCGTCCCGCCAGCGCCGCGTAAGTTACCTCCGCGTAGCCCGACGAGCAGTGGAATAAAGCGCAAACTATGCGTTGTTCTCCTTGACAGCGACCGTATCCACGTCATAATGCAGCGCAACTATCACTCTATCCCGCGACGCTACAGTACACGTTCTGCCTTACCCGCCAACTTCCAATGGTTTCCGCGCTTTTTCAATCCCACGGAACAATACGCATTGCTTTCTGCCGCCCTTCGGAAGCTAGACGTGGCAGAACCAAGAGCTGCGCGTAAGCGACGCCGAGATTTCCTCGTGTCCCATCAACGGGATCGGCTCCGAGACACCGGAGATCTGAAAGGTGTTTTTCTTCCAGATGAATTTTATCACTTCGAAGAGGTTCGTCCTTCTCAACTGCGGGGACCTGCCTTACCCGGTGCAAACAGGGTCACTATGACGGTGTCATTAAGCGATTCCGGGAAACCCGCGTTTCTTCTTGGGACGGCGAGACAGATCCTGTTTTCAGGTCTGCCCTCGATCGCTTAGAAGTACTGTGTCCAAATGCAGGTAGCACACAGACACATTTGTTGCATTTGGCTTCCGACGGAGAAATACTTCCGCACATCGACAATGTTGATGCGAGCGGGTCATGGATACTTGGCGTCAGCCTCGGTTCCGATAGGGTTTTGCGAATGGAATCCGTGGAAGCTGATTCTGACTGCTCCCCGAGACACACTTTCGACATCACACTACCTTCTGGGAGTGTGTACATTCAGAGGTAGAAAACTCGTCCGCGCAGTGGCCTTGTTGCTCACGCATAGAAGGGACGATGTTCGCTACAACTACAAGCACTCGATACTGCGAGCCGAGCCAATACCGGCACAAGTGGCCCCTCAAGCTCAAGGGCAGCGCCTAAGTATCATGGTCAGGGTGCGTTTCCAGCTGGTGCCTATTTTGCAAGAAATCATGAACACTTTCGAAGGATTGTCCTCCTCCCATCGCGTCAGAAAGGGCAGCACCGTCATTTGTCTAGCGCAAAACCATACATATTGTACATGAAAAGTTAGAAAAAGGGTCATTCCGATGCCCGCTCCGGCAACATCGCCCAACGTATGAGACTTGTCGCTGCCAATCTCGAGCCAACAGGTGCTGACCTCAGTGCAACGTGCAAAACGGGGTATAGGCCAACAGTATAAACGAATTTCGGGTGCCTGGCGTATAAAATGATGCGGGTTGTTGGATGAACTCTGAAGAAAACCATACCGGGACTGCACCACGCGTCGTAGGACGGTGAGTAAGAGGCTGTCCTGCACTATAAGTTTCCTAGATATCTTCTGTGCCAACGTATCGAATAACCCCTGCCAATCTTTTACATATCAGAGAAATTCGGAAAGCCGTAGACCTGCACGTATACCGAAGGATTGAGGGAAATGCCTGTTGCATATGATTACAACCCATGTCCGGTGCAATACACAGATCAAATCCGGTTCTGACACACCTATCATTACCGTGACCGTCCGGCGACTGCGCCATCGAGTCCCTTGCCAATGGGCCGAAGTATATCGAAGATACACGAATCCCTTCAAGCTCTAGTATGGTGGCCAGGCTCTCGGCTGTGGCGGTGCGACTCGCCAAAGATAACAGCGCGAGGGGTGTGCCTGTATCGAGCCCGTAAGAAACACCGAACCATAGAACAGACCCACTACACCAACTATCAGCAAAGTTAGATAATACGATGATTCGCCCCGAGGCCTCGGCAAGTAACTCCCTGTAGTCGTATGCCATGAGCACTGGTTCCGTAACATCGTCGAGCACAATATTTCTCCACGCGTCTTCTTCGAGGTGGCTCTCGTGAGTTCCGACTGTCGCGTCTAGCGCGTCTATGGGCGATGGTCCTGTGCCGGGATGGGACTTGGAGTCGTGCGAAATTATCAGCGCCACGAGACGAAGGTCATAGGCATTACAATGGGCCGAGACTGTCTCGTGTACTGCTTGACGTTGAGACCGAGACCACATGTTCAGCTGCATCGGCGCTACTAGACCCCACGGAATCGAGCGAGATCTTTCTTTCCTGTTATGCCAGATGTACAGGAGCTTTGGACAAAGGTACTTGTGTTGGTAAGATAATTCACTATCAGGAGAAAGCGGACCCAGCGCTCTCACCGAAGCTACACCCCTGAACCCACCAGGCGATACAATGTGGCCTGCATCATCTTGTCGATTGGGACACAACGCAAAGACAGTGTAGCCTAACTCGGAGAAATGAAGTGCGGCGTTTCTTCCCACACCTGACTCAAGGATGCACGTCGATGTTTGGTTCAATCGAATGGGTGACGTATGTACCTTCTTGGGCTCCTAGAATTAAGACGGCGCATTTTTCTGTTGGGAAGGAGCTGCGAGGTGGGACCCCAGAGGAATCGGAGGCCAGCTCGAAGAGGACTGATGAGATATCTTCGAATAGGGAAAGTAGAGCGGTGATCCCGGCCAATAAAGTAAAGATAGTTAACTTGACTACTGAGAAGGTGATATGGGTGATGCTCAGAAAAAGGTAGTTCATCGGCATCGACGACTTGAAGAACACCACTCTTCATCCGGGTCGGGAACCGACGGCGACGGGCACGTGGAAGATGATTCGATGATTGCCGTAATTGGGATATCTATTATGATCGCGTAACCGTATTTGCGACTTTGCGGGCCACGCAACAACATGCGCTCTCTCTTCCTCAAGCTTTATCGGCCGCTCGTTCACCGTGCCGCGGAGAGTGTCGGATTCTATTCCGAACTCTAAGCGGGTTTTCAATCTAGATCACTCGGGCTGGGCTGTTATGGTTCCTGTTGTACTTATCGAACAACTCGAGGTTACGGTGACACGCACTTCCAACGCACTCGAGCAGGAATCCAATCATTCCGTGTTTTTGGCAACCACCCGGCGTCAGAACTGTCCCGTTGTGGCGCAGTTCGAGGACATTATAAAATGCAATTGGGCTAGATCTTGGCAATCTTTGCCATCATTTCTTGCTCTCCTCGTGGCATCCACCCATAATATCTATTCGCCTTTCATTTCAATTTATTTGTCCCCAAAGTATCGGAGTACACGGGCCATGCAGCGACATCTTGTGCCTGCCCCTGCCCGTGCACACCACCGGCCTTTTACGCACTCCCGTCGGTGGTGACAGCTCGTTTTCATGGACTTCGAGCTCAGCTGCCGTATTGCGTTCTTGGATTTCCGAATTTCATAGCGAAGGATCGTGGCTGCACGGTATTGGCGTCCTCTCGGACATGAGTGGTGTGCCATCTCGCCCTATTCCCGTGTCATTGCAACCCCATTTCTGCCACACCTTCGTTTGAGCAAAAAATTCTAGACCTGCCCTCGGGCGCATGTCCATGGGGAATCGGAATGTTTTTCTTAGCGCACGTATCGCCGCTCTTCCAGACGTCTCGTCCAGTCGTACCCTCAATTTGCATGCTTCGACGTCATGCCTCTCGACCACCGGACGTCATTCGAATCGAACTGGACATGTGATTATACTATGAATTCCGTGACAATCAGACCTATAGTTGTGATATAAGTTATGTGATCTAGGGAGTGCAAGAATAGTATGCGTCCAAAGTACTAACTGTCTACGATGCGGGTGCAAGTACGATACAGTCCGAATGACAAATACATCGGTTCGTGGAGGAAAAACGACACTGCATTCTAGAATGATGGAACAATGTGGGCTTCACTGGCGTTATCCCGCGAGTTTTACATGATCTATTCTGGAGGATTGTCAACTCGAAATTAATCTGTTACGTGATGTGATAGCTGTCACATACGGAAGTGTCAGCGTCGAAGGTTGTCCGTCCTCCACCTGAATCACAACGACATGAGAGTTCTAATAACAAACAATACATGTCAGCGTCGTTGAAAGCAAACCCACCCAAGAACGCACGTCGGTCAATACGTTGATGGCTTTTACACATCCATGTTTGAGTTGCCCCCGGCTATCCCACCAGTCATCAGCAAATCCCCGTGAAAGTCATGACCCAATATGACGTATCACGGTTATTGTCACGGTTTCGTCGACAATTATAATTACTAGTCTACTAGTGTAACATCTGTGATACTTCTATATCATCAATATGGTTGTTATAACATTTAAACTGCCATTACCAAGATTTTACTTGCTATACTGTGGTCACAATGCCCTTATAACGGAATATAACTTTTGACCACGCGACGATGTTCGGGTTGGCCATCGGGTCATCTCCGCGTGGCCAGCTGCCATATCGGACCCATTCCCGCGACGTCGCACCACCTTTTTCACCTCACACCAGAGTTCTCAGGTGAACCAAAACGTTATGGGGCTCAACAACTGTGTCGGACACCTTGGGGACTGGGGACGACGGAGTACGTGCACGTCATCTGATCGGGATATTCCTCACGTTTTCGAAATCAGAGGAGTCCCCATACCAGCACCAGCACCAGCACCAAGAGAGTGATTTGGAAATCCTGTAGAGCATCCATACCCTCAGCTTCCTTCCGAACGACGTCAAGAACGGCGTCGACGAGTTCAGCACCTTGAAACACGTAACCCCCACCTACGGTGATCTTAACCACCTCGTTCTCCGTTGTCGTCATGGTCGCTTCCTGACAGTGGTCGCTGTCTTCCGTGGCAAGGTGTTGATGAAAGAGGTCGAGGAGCAAATGCAGAACTCGGCGTACATTGTTGAGTGGATCCCGAGCAATGTGCTCACGGCGCAGTGTGACATCCCGCTACGTGGCCTCAAAATGGCTGTCACATTCCTTGGCAACTCAACTGCTGTCCAAGAGTTGTTCCGCCGTGTCAGTGAGCAATTCACAGCTATGTTTAAGAGGAAAGCTTTCTGGCATTAGTACTCAGGAGGGGATGGATGAGATGGAATTCCGAGTCGAACATACAGGACCTGTTTGCCGAGTATCAGCAGTACCAGAATGTGACCGCTGAGGAAGAAGTCGAATATGAAGAGGATGTTCCGACAGGTGATGGATAGACTGTAGCACGAACAGAAGTAATGGAACATGTATGGCTCGCGTTACCTCTGCCACGGCGTCGTCGGCCTCGTGGAGCACGGGTATTGTGTCTCGCATTGGTGGAGGGCCACCCAGCCACCGCCGCATTGTCGTCGTCATCGGTGGTGCATGACGGTTGATCACCCCTGCCCGCGCTACGCCATCGTCGGTAGTGTACGGAAGTTGTGGACTGAGTCGGTAGCTCGCTGTTGTGTTATCCTCATTGTGGTCGGGCACTCGGTAGCATCAGGGTGGCGGTTCGCATTGGTAGAGCAAGCCCCGCCCCTGTGCCGCCACGTCGTCGTTGGGATCGTATGCAGCTTACAACTTGCGTCAGCGTAGCGCTTCCTGGTGGGGGCATCGCTTATGGCCGTCATCAGGTTGCACGCGGCTCGCAGCCCGCATGGGGGAGTACCCCTAGCGAAGGTGTCGTCATCGTTGTCACCCTTGCGGGCCCGGAAGTTGGCCATCACCCGCACACTCCACAGCGGCGAGACGGCGAGCACGGCGGTGCCAAATAAGATACCTGGCGTAGCTCGTCGGCTTCAGCTGTTGCAGGTGTGCTGGTGAAAGCCGGTGGCCCAGTGCTGGGCCGCTTCGTGCTCGCCTTCTTCCCAAGGCCCTTCGTGTTCTTCGTAATGCCATAGTCTCAAGGCCCTTTTGCGTGCACTGGTGAGGCTGTGGGGTGGATGCCGGACATAACCTCGTCGGCAAACGTACGGCAGTAGCGTAGCGTGCGCGCGCGCTGCTCGAGTAGGAGGGGAGGGAGGAAGTAGGAGAACTCGCCCGTCCCATCCCTTCCAGTCCAGCTGGAGAAGGCGGAAGGCGTTGCAGAGGTCCCGGAGGCCCGCCCGAGGGAGGTTAGTGCTGGAGCTGAGAAAGGATATCGCGTCAGTAGTCATGAGCGTGGGGGCGGAAGTGAGACGCTCACGGGTCATGGTGCACCACTCCTACACCCCGTCGACGGCCCTGGGAACGGTAGCCCCTGCGACACATCCTTGTCCGACGACAACGGTGAGCACGACATGGGGACCCTTCGGTATCCATCGGCTCGTCGCAACGGGCGACCTCGTGGGCTCGGATGTGGCGGCCAAGTGTCGGTCGTGTTTCTCGAGACTTTGCCGAGAGAAGTGAATATGCGCTTGAAGTCACGCGTCACGTGTTGTTTGTTGATTGGTCCGAGCGTGGGAAGCTTCTATCCGTTCCCTTATACCCGTCGCGTCTCAGTCTCCCACTCTCGCCACCCTCTCGTCCACGCCTCCACCATCATCAAGCTTCATCAATTACTGGCCAATGGAAAAGAGGTGTCATATTGCAGCATTCTTTCAACCAAGGTGGCCGTCGTACTTCTAAGCCCCACAAAGGTGGAAAAATAAGCACTCTAGTCGATCTCGCCTTGCAATGTACTCACTGGTTCCAGGCTCTCCCACCCCACACGGTCGTCATGGCCCTACATCCCAACCACTGTACTATGACACCTCAAGCACAGAAGATGACGTCTACTGATGTCGCGTCTTTTGCCCCACTGCCACGTCATGAATATTTACTGTCAGTCGTAGTTTTGAACCCGCCTACCGTTCGCGCCCCTGACTAACAGCCACCACCCTTTTACAAACCAATGCGTCCTTGCCACGCATGTTTGATGACATTACCAACGGAACCCCCAAGATCTGGAAAAGGCGAGTTTGAATCTGTTTCACTCTACAACATACTGATTATTGCATGCCTATGCAGCTGCCCTAGAACAACATCCGTAGATCCCCAAACCTCGCTGCTGTCAGGGAGGTAAGAACTTAGCGTGCTCGTAACAGTGATTGTGACTCAACTGTGGCAGAGTGGTACTATCACAGGCGACAATGGCTGTGACAACGGTAAGGCGTAGCACAGCTGACAGCCGTAGCAATCACCACCTTACCACCATGGCACTGCCTCCGCAACCGCGACATCAAACCCCCCCAGGTTAGTTCCCACGCCTATCAGGCGACCGCAACACTGATCCAGATTAACAGCAACGGTAACATTTCCGGACCACATCACGTGACGATAACAGTGGCCACCACGACACTGGCGAAAATGGCAATGAAGACAGTGTCAACAACAACGGAAGCCACACAATGATGGGTCCAGCAACAGCGGTGTGGGCGGGTGGTGGCGGCAGAGCGGGGAGGTGTACCATTGATTTATTCTGTGTATTCTAAACCTAATTGTGTGAAATATATTATCGTTCCACCAAGCATTCCACAGTATTACAATTCCAGATAACATGTTTAAAATCAATGTATGATTTCCTTCTCACTCCGCCACAATACGCTCATGATGTAACTATAATGGATCTGCGATCATGATATAATTATCTTATAACTCCCTCATGACCTCGTCATCGCTCCGCAACAGCACGCTTACGATGCAATTATAATGGGTGTGCGGTAATAATATAATTAGCTTATGACACCCTAATAATTTCCTTGTAGCTCTGCAACAACACAGTTACGATGCTGTAATGATGGCACCATAATAGTACGAGCCAGACAGAATATAGTAAGTAAAGGATTATGGACATTACATAGGAAAATAGACATTATATTCAGTTATGATGGCATTGGAATCTCACGGGGAATTTGCTGATGGCCACCTGACACGGCTGCCGATCTGTGGCGTCGAATTGTCGGGAATTACGGAACGCGTGACGAAAACAAATCCAGCTCACCTGGGGGTTCATAACCAGTACATAAATATGCAGATGTCGTAAGAGGAGGTCAGCTTCAGGGATTGAAGACCGGGTTATCTCCAAACTTCTTTTATGGCGAACTTGAACGAAGTCGTTGGAGGGCGTCAAATGAAGTGCGAGGTACAACAATATATGTCGCTCCTACAAAGAGTACGACGCCGGAGGTGAGCGAGAGTCAGGGGGTGTATATGAAAGGGTCCCAAGTCTGATCAGAATCGCTGAGATGGTTTCACCACATCTGGGTGTGGGGTCGGGCCAAGGAAAAGCTGAAAGCAACTCTTTATTGCTAAATTGTGACAACTGGAACTCGCTGTGATTCCCATGGCGCGGCAGGAGGGCAGAATATTGGACCCGGGCACACCAAAATCGAGGCCGCGAAGCATTGGGAACCAGGGTCAGTGTAAAATTGCATGGTGCGTGGCAAGAATCGTGTCTTTGCCGGAAGCGAACGGGATGCCGGAGGCGTAGAGCGAGGGATTTCTGAGAAAGAATAGAAGCAGGCACGGTTACCAGATACACGTAATTCAAACGCGAGGCCCACGAACTGCATGTGTCCTGAGTTAAGTCGATATTACAAGGGGGCGGGTCTTGATGGAATCGAAGTGGGCAGGAATGGCACACTCCACGAAAGTCGCTGGAAGGGACCCAGTGGTCCTGGTGCGTGTACGACTGGAATTCCCATAGCTTGCAGTAGCAATACTAGCGAAAAGTGAAGCGTGATCCTAAATGGCGAAAGAAGGAACACGTCAGAGGAGAAATGCATCAATGGGGAAATTACTGTAAAGTGATGCAGATACGGGTCGAGTCTTCCCTCTTCTCCGAGAGCCATCGACTGGCCCCTTAATCGGCACGGCAACGCACATAACGATATATAGAACACAGCGTACGCTCTCGACGACGTGTAGCACGAGCGACGGACAGAAACCAAAGGGCTGCTATAGTACCCCTATTTGCCAAGATCATGCCCAACCAGCCTGCGGCTCCCGCTCCTGCCCGGCATGACATGTCCGTCATACTTGTCACTGGCTCTTACGATCATGAAATCCGCTTCTGGGAGGCTTGGAGCGGTATATGCTCTCGAACCATCGCTCGTTCAGGAGAGTCAGGAGTGAGGCATAGTCTCCAATCCAAATTGTCTTCTACTCTCACCACCTAGCTACGATCATCACACAGCAAGTAAACCGACTTGCAATCTCCCCAGAGTGCGTCCGCGTGCACTCCGGTCTCTATCTAATCGTCTGATCTGGTTCCCTACAGCAAGCGTTTGTTAGCTGCCGCTATTCATAAGAAAGTGAACGTATATGAGATTGCCAGCTCTTCATCTACCCCAGTAATTGGATTATCGATTGTTTACCATCATCCCAATTCTCAACTACAGGAACACAGGTCATCACCTTCGAGGGCCACACTTCCAATGTCACCTCGGTCTCTTTTCATAGCCAGGGAAAGTGGTTAGTGACGGGAAGTGAGGACGGGACCATAAAGATATGGGATCTCCGGTGAGCCCATCAGATATGTGCGGTTGACTGATAGTGTGAATCGCTTCGCAGGAACACGCACTTACACCGCAATTATAATAATGAGGCACCAGGTCGCTCTCACGTCTTTTGCTCGTTGTTACGACAGTGGTAACTCAAACTTCCCGTACCCTCAGTCAACGATGTTTGCGTTCATCCGAACCAAGGAGAGCTCATTTCCTGCGACCAAGCAGGACGAATCAAGCAATGGGATTTGTCCGAGAATATTTGCACGCATGAACTGGTACCGGCTTCGTTTTTTCTATGTCTTTCATGGATAATGTTGAAAGGGTCCAAGACACCAGCTGGGGATGTCCCAATCCGGTCTGTGACGCTCGCATCAGATGGATCGTGCTTAGTTGCTGGTAACAACAAGGTGGAAAATTCAGCGAAACTTCCATGCAGTGGATCTGTAAGAATGACCCTTTTTCCAGGGCAAGTGTTATGTATGGAAGATCTACGAAGAGGGCACAGGGCTACCCCGCTTCCAAGCTGTCACAAAATTTCAGGCGCACAACAAGCACTTGACACGTTGTCTCCTTAGCCCTGACGTGAAGTCCGTAGTCTTGTTTCCTTCTTTGCTGCTTTGCATCTAAGATAAGGCAGATATCTCGCTACCTGCTCGGCGGACACCACCGTGAAGATCTGGTCGATCTCTCCCAACTACGAGTTCAAATCCGAGAAGGTTTTACAAGGACACCAACGCTGGGTATGGGATTGCGCATTCAGCGCAGATTCGGCTTATCTTGTGACAGGTGAGTCTAGCCTTGAGTGATCATGGGGCGCTTCTGATGCGCCACAAGCGTCTTCTGACCATACTGCGCGTTTATGGGAAATGGCTTCCGGGGAAACGGTTAGACAATACAACGGTCATCACAAAGGTCCGTGTGTTCCTGAGAGAATCTGCCTTGGCTGAAGCGTATTAGCTGCGGTGTGTTGTGCCCTGCATGACGGTGCTGGTTGAAGGCAAAGGAATGTGTACGTCGTATGGGTGATGTAAGCACAGCTAGTATGACTCGGACTTGGCTAGGAGGAGCAATGCCGCTGAGGTAGAAAATGACGAATCGTGTGGGAAATGATATAACGTGCCTAGGTTGATTGGCCAAAGTGGGACTCGGCCGAACGCCACGGATAGATTCGGCGGACGCGAGCAAAGATAAAGGGAGACTCCACGGCCCCTCTCCGTGTCGACACGGCTCCCCTCAGTGAATTTTTTCGTTAGCGCAAGCTCGAGCTTCTCCCGCTTTCTTTCGCTGCAGTGTAGCCAGTCTTCTCTTTCCCAGAGAGTGTTCCAGCTCTCCCATGTCATCGACCTCCGACTTCCTACTCGATCCTTCCATTCCCTTTGTTGAGGATTTCGCCTCACAATCTTCTATCAACAGTTTTCATGCCGTACAACGCGATCCTTCGTCATGGGCGGGTGCGATGCCAGCTAATCAAGGCCTTTATTTGAATGAGCTCGAGAAAGATGCCTGTGGTGTCGGCTTCATTTGCCATATCAAAGGTGAACAGAACCACAAAATCGTCTCAGACGCCAGGCAGCTGCTTTGCGCCATGACCCATCGAGGCGCCACCGGTGCTGACAGTCGTGATGGTGACGGTGCTGGAGTGATGACTAGCATCCCTCATGCTTTATTTAAGCGTGAAGCAGAAAGAGACATCGGCTCCGAACTGCCAGAGCCTGGCGAATATGCCGTTGGTAACGTTTTCTTCAAGGCCAACGATCCAGCACTTGTCCAAAAGCATCAGTCTCTCTTTTCTAGGATCGCCGGTGATCTGGGCCTCAGAGTCCTTGGCTGGCGTGAGGTGCCTACCGACGGTTCCATCCTAGGACCAGCCGCCAGCAGCACAGAACCCCTCATTCTCCAACCCTTTGTTGTACTCCGTTCCCACTACGGAGACGGGACTGTTAGCCAAAGTGGTCATTTTGACGAAAAACATTTCGAGAGACAGCTTTACGTCCTCCGCAAGCACGCAACACATAGCATGTTTGTGGTTTTCTATCTCTGTGCAAACGCCCTGAGCTCAACGTATCGGACTTGCCCTGTATAAAGTACGCTTGCGAAATCCTTTTATGTCTGCTCCTTGTCGTCCAAGAACATTGTCTACAAGGGACAGCTGTCGCCCCCTCAAGTGTACAATTACTACCATGACCTCAACCACGTTCTATACCGTTCGCATTTCACCTTGGTTCATTCCCGATTCTCGACGAACACATTCCCCAGCTGGGATCGCGCTCAACCTATGAGGTGGGCAGCTCACAATGGTAAGCGAAGTTGGTCCCTGGAAACGACTGGTCTTCACTTTTTTGGTTGCAGGCGAGATCAACACAGTCCGCGGGAACAAAAACTGGATGCGCGCGCGCGAAGGCGTTCTACACTCTACTCACTTCGGAGATCAACTTGATCTTCTATATCCTATCATCGAAGCGGGCGGTTCAGACTCAGCTGCTTTTGACAACGTTTTAGAGTTGCTCGTAGTAAATGGCGTTGTCACCCTTCCTGAGGCCGTCATGATGCTCGTCCCTGAAGCCTGGCAAGGCAACGATAATATGGAGCCGGAGAAACGCGCATTCTATAACTGGGCGGCTTGCCTCCAGGAGCCCTGGGATGGACCGGCGCTATTCGCCTTCTCTGATGGTCGTTACTGTGGCGCGAACTTGGATCGTAATGGCCTGCGCCCGTGTCGGTTTATCGTTACGAGCGAGGACATCATGGTCTGCGCTTCAGAAGTTGGGGCTCTGGTAGTTCCCCCCGAGAAGATTGTCTCGAAAGGTCGCTTGAAACCTGGGCGAATGCTTTTAGTGGACACTGTCGAAGGCCGTGTTGTAGATGACAAGGAACTCAAGAGGAATACCGCAAGAAAACAGAACTTTGCTTCGTGGGTTGAGAGTCATGTACTCCAGGTTCCCAACATCGTCAAACGCGTCACTCGGACTTTGTCAGTCGATGTGAGCGTCGATGATGCACCGCTGAGGACCGACGCTCGGCTTGTAGCTTTCGGCTTCACAGTGGAACAACTCAGCCTTCTCATGCTTCCAATGATCACTTCTGGAAAGGAGGCGCTTGGCTCTATGGGGAACGATGCACCGCTCGCAGCTATGGCGACTCAACCGCGCGTCGTCTACGATTACTTCCGTCAACTATTCGCGCAAGTCACTAACCCTCCCATTGACCCTATCCGAGAAAACATCGTCATGTCCCTGGAGACTTATGTCGGGCCCGAAGGGAACCTCCTGGAGATGAAACCACAGCAGTGCCACCGAATCCTTCTGCCCTCGCCCGTACTTTCGATTGAAGAAATGAATGCCATGAAGAACCTTGAGGCTGCATACCCTACCTGGCCCTCTTGTACCATTGACGTCACTTTTCCGAAAGATGAAGGCCTTCCCGGTTACAAGAATGCGCTAGATCGGGTGTGCAACGAGGCTACGCAGGCCATTGAAGATGGTATAAAAGTAATCGTCATTTCGGACCGAGCGACCTCCCCCACTCGCGTGCCTCTTTCCACTCTCGTCGCTTGTGGAGGGGTTCATCACCATCTCGTTCTTCAGAAGAAGCGCGCAAAGGTCGCGCTTATGGTCGAGACGGCAGAAGCCAGGGAGGTTCATCACATCTGTGTACTCGTTGGATACGGCGCAGACGCCATCTGTCCATGGCTCACGATGGAAGCTATATACAAGGTTGCAAGGGAAGGCCTGTGAGTTGTAATTCCCTGAATCAGTGCTCGATTCGCCTGTATTTTAACCTCTCGCTTTCGGATAGGGTGAAGAATGACATGGCCGTGAACCAACTCATGGAGAAATACCGGACTTCCTTGAACAATGGTATTCTCAAGGTGATGTCGAAGATGGGCATCTCTACCCTCCAGTCGTACAAAGGCGCCCAAATCTTCGAAGCGCTGGGCCTACACAGCGAAGTTATCGATCGTTGCTTTGTTGGTACGGCTAGTCGTGTTCAGGGGGCGACTTTCGATCTCCTTGCCATGGACGCGTTCGAACTTCATGAGCGTGGCTGGCCTTCTCGCGAGACCCTTATCCCTCCCGGAATGCCCGAGTCTGGAGAGTATCACTGGCGTGACGGCGGGGAGCCACATATAAACGATCCCGAAGGCATCGCCAATCTCCAAGATGCCGTCCACGAAAAGAATCAGAAGGCGTACGACGCTTACGCGGCTAATGCGAACAAGCAAGGGAGGAGCATTCATCTTCGTGGTCTCTTAGACTTCCGCTATGAGGGTGCGACACCCATCCCCGTTGATCAGGTGGAACCTTGGAACGAAATCGTCCGCCGTTTCGTCACTGGAGCAATGTCTTATGGCTCGATCTCGATGGAGGCTCACTCAACTCTCGCAATTGCCATGAATCGACTTCGTGGCAAGTCGAATACCGGCGAAGGTGGTGAAGATGCCGAGCGATCACTGATATTAAGCAACGGAGATACAATGCGTTCTGCTATCAAGCAAGTGGCATCTGGCCGCTTCGGTGTTACTTCAAACTTCCTTGCGGACGCGGATGAGCTGCAAATAAAGATGGCTCAGGGTGCCAAGCCAGGCGAAGGCGGTGAACTTCCTGGTCACAAGGTCTCTACGTCCATCGCTCGCACGCGCCACTCCACCGCCGGTGTCGGCCTCATTTCCCCACCACCTCATCACGACATTTATTCAATCGAAGACCTCAAGCAGCTTATTTATGACCTGAAATGTTCCAACCCACGCGGCCGCGTGTCTGTGAAGCTGGTGTCAGAAGTCGGTGTGGGAATCGTCGCGAGCGGTGTTGCGAAAGCCAAGGCCGACCACATCCTCATAGCGGGACATGACGGAGGAACTGGGGCATCGCGTTGGACGGGAATCAAGAACGCGGGACTTCCCTGGGAACTCGGCCTAGCTGAAACTCACCAGACACTCGTGTTGAACGACCTCCGTGGTCGTGTGACTGTGCAAACTGACGGCCAGATACGAACGGGCCGCGACATTGCGATTGCCTGTCTGCTTGGAGCCGAAGAATGGGGTTTCGCAACTGCACCGTTGATAGCTATGGGATGCATAATGATGAGGAAAATGTCATCGTGAGTCCGACGTTTCCTTTCCTAGCAAGTGGGCCATAGGTTCTAAGACTTATCTCGACGCTAGTCAATACCTGCCCTGTTGGCATTGCTACGCAGGATCCACAACTTCGCTGCGAAGTTTGCCGGTCAGCCGGAACATGTTATCAACTTCTTCTACTACCTCGCCGAAGAACTCCGGGGATACATGGCGAAGCTCGGGTTCCGAACTATCAACGAGATGGTTGGGCGGGCAGATATGCTCAAAGTCGATGAAAAGCTCCGTACTCCGAAGACGAGGTATCTGGATCTGTCGGCTATATTAAAACCTGCTTGGCAGATGCGCCCAGGCGCTGCGACCTATCGCGTCCGGCAGCAGGACCACAAACTCTATATTCGCCTCGACAACAAGTTCATCGACGAGTCTGAACCAGCCCTGACGAAAGGACTCCCTGTTCACATCGAATGCGACGTGGTTAACACTGACCGTGCACTTGGGACCACTCTTTCCTACCGCGTGTCCAAACTTTACGGAGAAGAAGGACTTCCAAGGGACACAATTCACATCAGTATGAAAGGGTCGGCAGGGCAATCGTGTGGGGCATTCCTCGCGCCGGGCATAACAATCGAACTCGAAGGCGATTCCAATGATTACGTTGGCAAGGGACTTTCGGGCGGTCGGATCATCGTTTATCCCCCGCGCCAGGCCCCATTCAAGGCAGAAGAGAACGTCATCATCGGAAATGTCTGCCTTTATGGTGCCACGTCTGGTGAAGCGTTTATTCGTGGTATTGCTGCGGAGCGTTTCGCTGTGCGGAATTCTGGAGCTAACGCTGTTGTTGAGGGAACTGGCGATCATGGCTGCGAGTACATGACGGGTGGAAGGATCGTTGTTCTTGGCACCACTGGGCGCAACTTTGCTGCAGGAATGAGCGGCGGAATCGCATACGTGCTGGATACAGCTCATACGTTCGCGTCAAAAGTCAACATGGAAATGGTCGAGCTTGGGAAAGTCACCGAACCCCGCGAAATTGCTGAGCTGCGTAGTCTCATTGAAGATCATCGCCACTTCACTGGTTCCGAAGTTGCTGACCGTGTTCTTCGCGACTTCCACCACCTCTTGCCGCTGTTTGTTCGTGTAATGCCCTTCGATTACAAACGGGTATTGGACGAGCAAGCGGCCAAAGCCAAAGAAGACAAACTACGCCAGAGCGTCATCGATCTTGTGCCCTCACGCACCGCGAGTCAGGTTGATCTCGCTTCTGAAGGTCTCGAAGATTTCCTTACTCCGAAAGAGCCTCAAGTCTCCCCGGTATCTCCCATCAAGCGCCACGAACCATCTGTCGTTGACCTCGAAGATTCGATGGCTGATGAAGCCTCGACGAAACAGCGCTTGCACAAGTTGGACAAGATGCGTGGGTTTATGAAGTACAAACGCCTGGGAGAGGCTTACAGGCCACCCCGAAAACGCACCAAGGACTGGAAGGAGATCTCGACTCGCCTGACCGAAAGCGAACTGAAGTATCAATCGGCACGTTGCATGGACTGCGGCGTACCCTTCTGTCAATCAGACACGGGCTGCCCTATTTCAAACGTTATCCCGAAATGGAACGATCTCGTATTCAAGGGTCAATGGCAGGATGCGCTGAATCGCCTGTTACTGACAAATAACTTCCCCGAGTTTACGGGCAGGGTCTGTCCCGCACCGTGCGAGGGCGCCTGTGTGTTGGGAATTAACGAACAGCCTGTCGGCATCAAGTCCATCGAGTGTGCGATCATAGACAAGGTGACCAATCTCTCGTCTTCGCGTAGTCCGCTCCCTGATTTCATTTTTGCAGGGCTTTGAAATGGGTTGGATGGCCCCTAACCCGCCGACGTTCAGCACAGGGAAAAGGATAGCTGTCATCGGCTCTGGACCAGCGGGGCTTGCGTGTGCGGACCAATTAAACAAAGCAGGGCACAAAGTTACCGTCTATGATCGTAACGATCGCATGGGTGGCCTCCTCATGTACGGAATTCCTAAGTACGTCCGTATTTTATCGAAGAGGGGTTCAGTGTTCAAACAATCTCCCACATCCAGCATGAAGCTTGACAAGTCCATCGTGCAACGCCGCATAGACCTCATGGCCGCAGAGGGTGTGGTAAGGCTCGTGCACTCCGAGTTTAAGGGGCAGGCTAATACTTCCGTCCCGCAGGTATTTGTGCCGAACGCACATGTTGGGGTAGACACAGACATTGAAAAAATTCGGGCCGATAACGATGCGGTGGTCTTGTGCACCGGGGCAACCTGGCCTCGGGATTTGAAGATACCGGGTCGCGATGCAGATGGCATCCACTTTGCGATGGAATATTTACAAGTCGGTCTTCTTTGCTCATGATTCTTGCGGCACAAGCTGAGACCCTCTCGTCATGATAGCTGAACACGACGTCACTGCTGGACTCAGATCTCCAAGATGGCAGGTACATAAGCGCCAAGGGAAAGGACGTTATCGTCATTGGTGGTGGTGATACGGGGAATGACTGTATTGGCACGGCCATGCGGCATGGCGCGAAGTCAGTGACAAACTTCGAACTACTGCCCGAACCACCCGGGTCGCGTGGCCGTGACAACCCCTGGCCTCAATGGCCTCGGTACGTCTAGATCTTTTCGCATCAGTCACTGCGATGCTAACACATGTTTAGTATTTTCCGCACAGATTACGGGCATACGGAGGTTGCTGCTCACTTTGGCACCGGTCACTCTTTGTTTTTGATAGGTGTCCGATCCCCGCTGACGCGTTCCGCCCACAGACCCCCGTGAATACTGTATTTCAACGAAGGATTTTGTTGTTGATGACGAAGGAAAATTACAAGGTCTGAACACCGGTAAGGGCGTTTTGGATGATATCTTTGTCGAAGTTTACCCAACACGCCCTTTTAGTTCGTGTCGAATGGACAAAGGACAGTGGCGGCCGCTGGAAAATGGAGGAGGTGCCTGGTTCGGCGAAGTACTTCTCTGCGCAACTCGTCTTCCTTGCCCTTGGTTTCTTGGGCCCACAGCCAGAGGTAATCGAGGTACTCGGCGTGAGCCAAGACGCGCGTTCGAATATCCGAACACCCAACAAGAAGTACTCGACCAATGTCGATGGCGTCTTTGCGGCGGGCGATTGTCGTCGTGGCCAGTCCTTGATTGTCTGGGGTATCAAGTGAGTTCTGATTGATTCTCTCCATGCGAGCTCAGTCTGATCACGTTAATTCCTTCACTTCACAGCGAAGGGCGTGGAGCGGCATCTGAAGTAGACCTGTGGCTCATGAAAAATACCCGACTTCCCACTGCTGGAGGTATCAAAACCCGGGTACATATTCTTACATAGCTTCCTCCTCAGACGGAACCTTATTTGGTTTTGCAGCACTTTGTCCCACCCCCGAGCAACGTTCCCAACGGTGGCCAAACTGTGATTTCCGTCGCAGCATAAGTTCAAAGTACAACTATCTCCCTTTCGGAAGTCGAG
Organism: Lactarius hatsudake; assembly: GCA_024734325.1. Classification (NCBI taxonomy): domain Eukaryota; kingdom Fungi; phylum Basidiomycota; class Agaricomycetes; order Russulales; family Russulaceae; genus Lactarius; species Lactarius hatsudake. The sequence continues at coordinate 428,036 of JANSJP010000004.1, read as the reverse complement.
CAACGTCTCATTTCTCCTGGCTGTGAAAGTTATATCCTTTTGTAGTCAAACAATGTATGTATGATATATCTATCAATGGATCAATATATAAGGAGTGTGGCCCTCTACTTCACCAGTCGGGCAGCTGGACAGGAGATAGAATCGTACATTCGGCAAGGACAAATATATCTACTCTCGGTATATTCGGACATAGCCTCCACCCCATTTCTCCATTAGTGCCTTTCCAGAGGCAGTAGGCTGGGTAAATGCGACTTCACCGCACGTGGGGTCCAGGGGACAACCGTGCACAAAAGTTGCGGCTGCGGCGTCGAGTAAACGAAGGGCGATGCCGCAACGCTGGTAAGCAGAAGGCACGAACAAACGCGAGACGCCCATCGGCGTCGGAAGAGGCTCCGGTCTGCAGAAGAGACCAGAACTAGGATCGACAGAGACCAAGCGGGCTGTGGGAGGTGGAATGGAATTTACTTTTGAAGGTGTGGGGGAGCCTTGGACTTCTGCCGGTGAGGCGACTGCCAGAGCATCCGAGATATGAGTGGCAACTACACAGCCGGCGATAGTTTCGCAGGAAAGTGATTTCTTCGATGGGATAAGGAAGAGGTAGACCTTTGAAACACGAAGGACATCGCGAGTAAGTGGGGGTGAGGAAAGGTGCAAAGATATTGTCTGTAGAAGTATGGCCAACTTTGCGATAGCCACCATTCTATTAGATAGGTTTGCGTGCACCGTCAAATTAAATCATACCTTTGTGCCTATCTTTCCACCGACATCCGCACTGACGGATATAATCCTACCCGATTTGCCGCTCTTGAGCTTTACACTGGTAGCAATTTCGCAGACGTGAGCCTCTGTAGCAGCTCTCTCTTCGTCACGACGCCACTGCATCCCCCTCTGGACTCTAGCGCAATGGGAATTGTGTAGGGTTTCATCCTCAGGAGCTCCCTTTGTGTAAGTGAGATCGCAGAGAGGACATGTGCGCAGAATAGATGAATCGAGAGTGAAATGGAGCTGAGTGAGATTCTTGGGAGGTCGGTCCTCTTTGCTCTTGAGATTGTGCTTTGTCTTGGACTTGGAGACCCGTGTAGAAGCGGAAGGAACAGCTCGAGTGGGTTGAAGGGATTGAGGTGTATTATGAAATGACAGTCGCTCTGCGAGGGGACGCTTTCTCGTGGATGATTGTGGTGATGAACACGTAGACTTGTGGGACGAACGAGAGCTGGTATAAGTTCGCATGAGAAAACCACTGGCAGGCACAGTCGCGCTCGCGTCGTCGATTTACTAAACGCGTCAATCACGTGCACTGATAACCGTGACTTGACTGGCACCATCATGTCACTGTCCACCCTCGGGATATGTTCCTCGATCGTTGCAAATGCGTTTGTGTTTCCCTATTTCTAATTTAGTATTATACTCATCCAAGCTATCCAGTATCTTCGCGGGCGGTATCTTCATCTTTCCTCTTCTCTCTCCCGTGCTCGCCCTTCGCCTCAAATTCACACAACCACAACTCACAACTATTGTGCTTCTGTGGGGTCTTTTACCATACCTACTTCCTTATTTCTGACATATTTAGTGGAATGATGGGTCAATATCCGTTCTCTGCGCCCATTGGCAAAATCGTCGATGAATACGGCCCTTGGGCGTGCTCTCTAATCGCCTCATTTCTCTTTTCGGGTAGTTTCGCTATCCTTGCTGCAGAGATAGCCAAGACTCCGGACGATATCACGGGACCTTCAGAGTCCTCCTTCAGGATCCTAACTGGAGTTTTCTTCGTGATGGGTCTTGCAACTGATGCCTCGTACGTTTCCTCATAGTCAACGCCTGCTTTTAACCTCACATCATGTTCGACAAAGCTATTTTTCTACTCTCTTCGCCGCCACTCGGACTTTCCCCCAATACCTTGGTGCCGCTTCTGGGGCAAGCATGACGCTCTTTGGCCTGTCTCCCTTATTCCTCTCCCTTCTGGCATCCACATTCTTCACCGATCCGTCCACTGGCTTGGATGTCCCTCGTTTCTTGAAATTCTTAGCCCTCGCATCAGGAATTGTCCATCTTATCGGTGCTTTTAACATGCGCTTATGCAAACCTCAGTGCATAACCCCGTCGACGCCCGCGAGTGCTCCCACCAATGACGAGGAGCGTTCAATTGACGAACGCGAGCCTCTTCTACCTAACAAGCCCCATCGTTCGGAGTCACAGATCATACCTATTGGAGAAAGCCGTCCCGTCGTCGAGCTGTTCAAGGATTCTCATTTCTGGTTGTTGGCTCTCGTGGCCCTCATCATACTTGGTTCTGTAAGTCGCCGCTTGGCTACCCGATATCTCTTCCATAACCGAACATCTGCAGTGCGAAATGATTATTTCAAATATTGGAACCATCGTTCTCTCTCTTAACTCAGGGCGCACTGTTAGTATTGGAGGCTCTTCCTCTGCGGCAGCAGCTACCGCGACTCAAGTACGCCTCATTTCCATTTCCAATACCCTGTCTCGCGTTGTTGTTGGCCCTCTTGCGGATTTGATATCCCCTGTCACTCCCCGTGCCTCTGGCGATTCGCCATCATCCCCGCAAAGATACCGCGTTAGTAGAGTTGCCCTTATGTCTTTCGTCCCCCTCCTTCTGGCGGGAACTTTTCTTTATCTGGAATTGGCTATCAGAACCCCAGGTGACCTTTGGATACTCAGGTATGCAGCCCTATTCTTCTGTGTTGTTGATTCATCTGTTATCTCTCTAGCGTAAACACTGGTGCCGCCTATGGTATCACGTTCACCATTTTGTGCGTCACTTCTACTCTCTTCTTGCACATCACTTAGTGTTTGGCCATCTAGACCCAGTATTGTTTCCACGATCTGGGGCCATAGGGACTTCGGGCGCAATTTTGGCATTATGACCTACGCCCCCTTTTTTGGAACGCCTCTTTTCTCATACTTGTACGCATTCGTTTCGGATCACAACAATGTCGGTGCCGGCGTTTGCACCGGTATCGCGTGCTGGAGCTCCACATTCTGGGTCATCACTGGCACGACCCTTCTGTCCTGTGTCGCAAGCACCCTTCTGTGGCGACGGTGGGCCGGACTGGTCTAAACGAGGTCCATGAACGGATTCCAGCGTACTCGACTCGAGACAGGCATTCTTTCCACACTATTCTCTATATGATATCAGATTTAATCGCCCCTGTATGACATAACGTAGAGTGGTTTTGTTTTGTACATTATCGTTGCATTTGTTTTCGATGTTTTCACTTATAGACTGGCATTAGCCTCTCACCGAGTCATCGTGGAGCCTCGAGCCAACCTCGCTTGTTTAGCAGTACGTTCTCGTCGCAAGCCGACACACACCGTTACGCGGAGTCATGGGCACGACTTATTTTTGCATTGTAAAACTTCGGTGCACGCAAGTTCGGTGACCACCGAAGAGGGGGTGCAGATCACGGCCAGGCTTTGTGTTGCGATCGGGTTTTGCGGGACGAGGATCATGAGACTCTATATAGGAGTGATTCGTTCGATCTTGCGTGCCCTTTGGCGGCAGACTCTTGGGCAGACTCTCGTCCATTTCCGCTTTGCCTGATCGCCAGCACGTGTGCATCATGCCTGGTTACTTGAAAGGCTCAATCCGATAGTAAATTACAAGTTTGACTCCAACTTTATAGCTAGCCTGAGTGGGTTCAGCTGTCGATCACTATCGTCCGGAGCGGAACCACAACAACTAACTTATCCCGACAAGCCTCCAGGTAAGGGCTTCTATATTTAATAGTTCTCGCGCCACCATTGGCGCTCCTTGCTTTAGTTCTGTAATTGGCCATAGCCCGGTTTTTGTACATCAAAAAAAGAAAACCAAGGTTCAGCTGGTTCATTATCGCTTACGTAAATATTTTTACTTCTCCATAGAAATAGGGGCCCACTTACAGCCTGAGCGTTACCCGTTTCCGCATCGCCAATCACCATGGCAGACGAACCAACCAAGCAAAAGCTGTGGGGTGGCCGCTTCACTGGGAAGACGGATCCACTGTATGTCTCTATAGTTATCACTAAGTGATGCTGACTACCCGGATCGAACAAAGTATGCACGCGTTCAATCAATCATTGGACTATGATCGGAGGATGTACGCCGCAGATATTCGTGGGTCGATCGCATACGCCAAGTCATTGACGCTCGTTGGTATCCTCACCAAGGATGAAGAGGCCAAGATTGTTGAAGGTCTCACCGCAGTCAAGAAGGAATGGGAAAGCGGCCAGGTTGGCTTTCTATCTCTCCACACAAAGGCTGTGATATCTTATCCGAGCAGTTTCGAGTTCAACCTGACGACGAGGACATTCACACGGCGAATGAACGGCGCTTAAGTGAACTGATAGGCCCCCTAGGAGGGAAATTGCACACCGGTCGCTCAAGGAACGATCAAGTCGCGACGGACATGCGCATCTGGCTTCTTGGCCAGGTCGACGAAATTGAAGCAAGCTTGGTCGCACTGATACGGGTCATGGTCGAGCGTGCTGACAAGGAGGTCGACTATCTAATGCCTGGATATACGCACTTGCAGGTCACTTTTTCTGTATATCTTGTGCATAAACGTGCAGCTGATCGGCGATGATGTTGTGCAGCGCGCCCAACCCATTCGCTGGTCCCACCTTCTCTTGTCTCATGCCTTTTCTTTCAGCTCAGATCTCGAGCGCCTCCGTCAGCTCATCCCCCGGATATCTGTCCTTCCATTAGGCTCAGGTGCACTTGCCGGTAACCCCTTCTCTGTTGATCGTCTTTACCTCGCGAAGGAGCTCGGGTTTCAGTCGCTTGCGGAAAACAGTCTATGGGGTGTAGGCGACCGCGACTTTGTCATCGAGTTCATGATGTGGGCCAGTCTGACGACAACCCACTTGAGTCGCATGTCGGAAGACTTCATCATCTATTCGACGGCAGAGTTTGGCTTCATTACTTTGAGTGACGCTTATAGGTCTGCTCTCGCAGCATCGTAGATGGAGTAAATGCTTACGAATTTATAATCAGTACGGGCTCAAGTATAATGCCTCAAAAGAAAAACCCAGATTCACTGGAACTTCTTCGCGGGAAGTCCGGCCGGGTATTCGGAAACGTCCGTTTTTGTTTGCTTTGCCTTCTTAACGTGTACGTGTTGAAAACGGAGCAGATGGCAGGATTCCTTGTGAGCTACAAGGGTTTACCATCGACATACAATAAGGATTTGCAAGAGGACAAGGAACCCTTGTTTGACTCAGTGGACACCGTCTCGTCATGTCTCCGTATTGCTGAGGGGGTCATTGGGACGCTGAATGTGAATGATTTGGATCGCAATCTTGAAGTGATAAATTAACAGCTCTCCAGGTACATCCAGAAAAGATGAGACAGGCGCTCACTATGGACGTCTTGGCTACTGACCTAGCCGACTACCTTGTACGCAAAGGGGTGAGTGTATTTGTTTGTATCTCTGCCACAGACCAGTATAATGCGTCGAACAGGTTCCATTCAGAGAAACGCATCACATATCCGGTCGCGCGGTAGCCCTTGCGGAGTCCCGAAAGTGTCAACTGAACGAACTCACAGTCGCCGACTACAAGAATCTTCACGCTGAGTTCGGGGACGACGTTCATGAAGTATTCGACTTTGAGGCGAGTGTGGAGAGACGGCAGGCGATTGGGGGACCCAGCCGTGTAATGATAAGTAGACAGGTTGCAGTGTTGCGAGAAAGACTCAGTGGTTAAGGGAGATGTAGTGTAGTAGCTGAAAGGCGACGTGGAAACGGAAAAAATTGACACAGGAATGCAAGACAGTGACTGCGGAAGTGACAACGAGCGAGGCCCTGCAAGCGCCAGCGGATCATTTTGGCCGATTTGCTGTGACCAACCCAACCACCACAGCCACAAACCTCTCTCCCCCCTCTCCCATCTTTGCCCCTTTACCCATTCTATTGCTTACCTCCAACATTGACTGTTGTCAGGTCCCAAACATCACCGTTCACTCCCATCTTCCTTTACACATCGCACTTCCACAATGGCTAGAGACAGACTTGCGGCAATGAGAGTCCGTACCACATTAGTCACCATACAGTCATTGTGTTAATTGGTGACTCTTCAGGCTCAGCAGACTGGGGGCAACAATCCTAGCAAGTGTGTCATGATCGTGTTTCTTGACCGGGTGTCCAATAGTCTCACAAACATATAGCAATTCGTATCCCACGCAACGTCCTGGTAATGATGGGGGTTACTCTCGCCGACAGAACCCCTATGCCCAGCAAGACGACAACCCCGGCTATGAGTTGTCCGATGTAAACCCCAGCACTGCGCATCTGACCACGAACATGGCTGCAGATACCATGGCTACTTTTTACGACGAGGTACGCGCTCCGTCGAATAGGATGGGTCCTGACGGGTTCGATTGTTTCGCATAGATTTCGTCCGTCCAGGAAAGTGTCAAACTCTTTAATGACAACATCTCGAGAATATCGGACTTGCATGCGCGATCGCTCAACAACACAGACGACGCTGCAGCAGCGCGCAATACCCAGCAATTGGAAGAACTCGTCAACGAGACAAGTGCCCTCAGCGCCACTCTCAAGCGACGGGTCAAAGCACTGGAACGTCAGGGTGGTTCTCCACGGGAAGCACAGATCAAGAAGCAGCAGGTCAGTGCTCTGTTACGTGCTCGTGATTATATATCATTGGGACCGACCATCTATAGACTGCATTAGTCAAATCAAAATTCGTGGAGGCCATCCAAAACTACCAGCAGGTTGAGCAGCAATACAGGCAGAAATATAAGCAAAGGATGGAACGCCAGTTCAAGATCGGTGCGTCCTATCGAGTACTCTTACGCATTTGTACACTGACCTGACAATCGCATCCGCAGTCAAGCCTGATGCGACACCAGAAGAAGTACGTGCTGTTGTTGAGGACGATCAAGGCGGACAAATATTCTCTCAAGCTGTGAGTCCTGCCGTTTTTACTTGTATGAGTATGTTCTGAACGCTTTATCAGCTTATGAGCTCAAACAGGTACGGCGAGTCTCGCGCCGCTTACCGTGAAGTACAAGAACGTCATGAGGACATCAAGCGCATCGAGCGGACTATTGCCGAGCTCGCGCAACTGTTTAATGACGTACGTCTCTTCGCGTACTTTGGGGGGATCACTCGTCTAACCACCTTATTGAATATCAGATGAGCATCCTGGTTGAGCAACAAGATGAGACCATCAATATCATTGAGGCGCAGGCTAGCGAAGCCGAGAAGGACGTAGAAACAGGGTGAGAGGCGTCTTTGACTGCTTGGACGCTTCCGCTGCTAATCATGTCTTTAGTCTTGGCTACACGGACAAGGCCGTTAGCTCTGCACGGGCTGCCCGTAAAAAGCGATGGATCTGCTTCATTATATTCCTCATCATCCTTGCTATTGTCGGCGTCGTCGTGGCTATTCAAGTCGTGAACCACAACAAGAAGTAGAACGCATCTGCAACTTGTGCTGGTCGTCTTCTGTACGTTGGTGACATCCGGGAGAACTCATTTATCTCAGGTTTAGTGCTTTCTTTGCAAGTTATTCGTTACACTCTTTTCGCGTCCGCGTGCTTTTTAAATTATTTTCACACACCCTTGGACACGTAGCTCTGTTTAGCGTACTACCGAGTTTCACTGAGATATCTTAGTCTACCCTTAGGGTGTGCATAGTAATTGGATGCGTTGCATTCCTCCAAGATATAGATACCCAATTATGACATGGAAGGCAGTGGGTTTATTCCCGTGAGAGGAAATAAGTGCTATCGTGAATGGCGTGCAAAGTACCTAAGCTACTTTGACAATGGTATTGTATCCATAGGTTCGTGACAAGCCTGTACTATGGATCGCCAGATTCGACCTAAATCTTCCGTATTGTCGGGGTGGAAGTTGGAGTCTGGTTGTGGACCTGTATCATGTTCAGCGTTTGGGGCGTGTAAACACCTTCCCCACTCGAAGTCTCGTGACAATAATGAAAGTATACTACAATAGTCAAAGTCGTCCTAGTAACTGAGCACAAAACACTGTCGTGCTTATTACATGCATACCCAAATCTCACTCCTAAAAGCGTATCCTATTGATTTTCAGGTTACCTGCCACATAGCACCCACCACGCACGCCGTCCATTAAAAACATACTGTAGTGACCCACCAAACCCCCTTTCTATAACCCCAGATGGGCACTGTGAGCAGCTGGTCTGGCCTCCGAGTCACAGCGGTCAACTGTCAAACTATTTTATTAACTAACAACTCCCACCACCAACCCCCGTTGACACCAATTTACCTCCTCGCAGGGGCTGTGATCACTGCCCATTTAATAAATGCTTGTAAGGGGATAGCTACGCTCCGAGTACAATGAGCCACAACAAACTTGCATATCATAAGACTGGACGTGAAACAGGAACAAAACTGGGCCCTGTCTGGCCGGCTCAATAGTTCTGGGTCTTGACGCCGAAATGGTGAGGGCAGTCAGGGTTGAGGAGGCTATGTTCGGGGGACCGGGCTCACGAAGGGCCGTGAACATGAGTTACGGCCGCGCCATCGCATCGCGGCGTCGCAAGCTGCAAGCCTTGCCCTTTCACGGAAAATGCCGTTGCACAACCGTCGATCTTAGATCTTCGAATGCTGACGCGTCCCGTCCCCCTCACCTTCTTATATAAATCAAGCCCACCTGCTCATCCCACAAGTCCCACCTCACACCGCACGAGAAACATTTCGCCGTCCCCATTCCTCTTAGTACGTTAAATCCCCGACCAAATTCTTCGCGTTTCTGGGTTTTTAACCACACCACCTTCAGCTAGAACTTCCTTCGACCTGAGTCATGCCGGCCAAGAAGCGTTGCCAATTCCATAGCGAGCAGCAATGTAACCAAGCCGCTTTGCGCATCATCGGCAACTGTCCCCACTGTCGCTCTGACTTCTGTGGAACTGTGCGCCTTCAACAGTCGGTTTCCCTTTCGTCCATGTTAACGTTGCCTCCTGTTTTGTAGCATCGCTTGCCGGAGCACCATGCGTGCAATAAACTCGAGGATTGTCGGCAGCAGGCCTTCAACCGTAACAAGATCAAGTTGGAGAGTGAGCGGACTGTGGCCTCCAAGTTGGCGACCGCATGATTACATCCTCTTCACCCTCCCTTCCCCCTCTTTCATACCCCCCTCATCATATGTGAGCGAGCCTTCACACGCGTCCACTTACTAAAGTGGATACAATACTTTCCTCTACTCCCCGACGTCGACATACGCTTTTCCATTTGATGCAATATCAATCACGGACATCTAGGATGCTGTCTATCCCTCCTAATTTTGCCCCCCTCCCCAATTTTCCCTTCCCTTGGGCACTCTATTGTGTAGATTACTGCCATTGCTTTGTATCGATCTTCCGTGGCCATAGGCTTTATTATGATTGGGTTGTTTCTTCGAGAGCGAATATGGTCCAACTGTGAATAGGTGACGTAAATCGACTTCGGTCCAAGAGGCGAGGGACTCGGACTGGTGAGGCACCGGGGCGTCCCTTCGGATGGTCTTCGGAGTGAGCGTAAACGGAGCGGTGACCTTGTTACGTCCTAAACGATAATTTTCCTCATCTTCCCCGCGTGATTCCATCGTTGAGGTGCTTGAGCGGGCCCTCCATTGGATCGGGGATAAGAGTCAGCCGTGGGTCCGTAATTGCGGCACGAGTGCTGGGCGCTATGTGCTCGATACAAATAGCAAGTGACCCATTAGCTTCGTCTGGGTCACACAGGTCAAACACAAGCAACACTTTGAACCGGCCCTCCTTGGATCCAGCTATCACGTGTGTTGTCAGACAAACAGCCTATTTTTCGGGTAGGAGATTCATAGCTCATTGATCGACCCCCCAATTTCCTGCCGTTGGCCATCACCTCTGACATGGCGAGTAGATTGAAACAGATCGCACAACATCTCACCTCGCAGCAGTCCATGTCGGCAGGTTGGTAGATCAAGATATTGGCCCCGCCGAAAGACGCTCATAATTCGCAGAGACCTGGAACAATGTCCCTCTGGCCCCGCCGGACAGGTACGAGTTCTAATGATGTATCGAGCAAAACAGCGGATGCTCAGACACAGCAACAGCATTTTTAAGTTGACCGCTGCCTACAAAGCCGATCCGTACCCACACAAAATCAATCTCGGCGTGGGTGCTTATCGCGACGACGACAGTAAACCATGGGTACTGCCCGTCGTGAAGAAAGTAGTGTGAAATTTATTCGAATTTTCCGTGTTATCTTTCCATGCCGACGTACTGCAGGCATCACAAATCATCCTGAACGACGCTACACTCGATCACGAGTATCTTCCCATTACGGGTCTTTCCGAGTTCGTAACTGGCGCTGCACGTTTGATCTTAGGAGAAAATTCCCCCGCCATTTCAGAAGGTCGTGTCGTTAGTGTACAGACGATTTCTGGGACTGGCGCGAATCACCTCGGCGCTCTCTTCCTGAGTAGGTATTATCATTTCAACGGTGACAAGGCGATCTACCTAAGCGACCCGACTTGGGGTAAGTGTTTTACCAGATCTTGTGGCCTCCCTGACATCTTACGTGATGCAGCCAATCACTTTGCCATCTTCAACAATGTCGGGATCAAACCGCTCCTGTATCCTTATTACGACCCGAAGACTATTGGTCTCGATTTCACTGGATTCATCGCAGCGCTGCAGAGTGCTCCGGAGCGTTCCGTATTCTTACTCCACGCCTGCGCGCACAATCCCACGGGTGTCGACCCTACGGAGGAGCAATGGAAGACCAGTCGCGGATGTCGTAGTCGCGAAACAGCACTACGCTTTCTTTGACACCGCTTACCAGGGTTTCGCGAGCGGTGATCTGGAGCGGGATGCCACAGCGGTCAGATACTTTGTGTCGCGGGGTGTGCCTCTACTTGTTTGCCAGGTGCGTGAATGGCAGTATTCGATCGGCGTTAGATGTCTCTGATTCGAGGATCCGACCACAGAGCTTCGCCAAGAATGCGGGACTCTACGGAGAACGAGTTGGCGCGCTTCACCTCGTAACACCAACCAAGGAGACGGCAGACCGAGTGCGCAGTCAATTGTCTGTGCTCCAACGAAGTGAGATTTCGAACCCCCCGAACATACGGCGCACGTATAGTACGTAACTATAATAACCTCCATATACCTAGCCCTGGATCGATCCGATGTTTCTATCACCAGGTTGCGTTGATCCTGAACAACCCCGAATTATATGAGGAGTGGAAAGCGGATATCCGGACGATGGCCGGCCGAATTATCCAGATGCGCAAAGAGCTATACCGCCTGTTGACCGAAGAGCTCAAGACGCCAGGAAACTGGGAGCACATAGTCAACCAGATCGGAATGTTTAGGTGCGTGGTGGACTCCCGACGAACAAAGTCCCAAACTGACATATGGGATCTAAGTTTCACCGGAATTTCTGAGGCTCAATCCAAGGCGTTGACCGAGGGCGCACACGTGTATTTAACCACTAACGGAAGAATTTCGATGGCCGGGCTGAACAGTAAAAACATCAGGTATTTTGCGGAAGCACTAGATGGGGTGGTACGGAGAGCTTAAAAGGTTGAAGGCAATGAAGTGTGGAGAAACTGAGCACAACTGTCTTACTGTAAAACTAGATCAATTGAGCACCTGTGTCTGGCAGTTCTATATAGTCCTACTTGGGCTGTGGGCTTTACAGTTCAAACGTTCAACGTTCAAGCTCAAGCTTCAAGGATCTCGCCACTCATAGAATTTGCTGTTGTTTCTACCGTGACAGTTCTCTCTCACCTTGACCTCGAATTCATTGAGCCTAGTAACTTATCTTCGGTTTCACCGATTTAATGTGGTAATGCGATGGTAATGCGATTTTCCTACCAGAGCGTTGGGACTAGTTGACGGTCTAAGCCACGTTCCTCCGGGCTCCGGGCAGTGTGTCTGGTATTGTATTGGCCTGGTTCCACTGTCATTGTTCGTGCCAAGGCGCCTGCCTTGTTATTTTTCCCAACGTCTGTGTGGCAACAAGACCGCTATTATTCCTCTCAGTGCCCATAAGGAGCCACAGCCCTTCCTTACTCATGCATTGTCCTCTCCCTTTTCTATTAACCCCTCCGCGCGCTCCTCGCAGGCCACTTCGCGGTCAAGTTACCCAGTGCCATCGTGAACCACCCGAGTTTGCTGTGGAGTAAGAATGCCGACACCTCAGCCCTCCCGCCTTCTGCTGGTCAAAAGCCCATTTCTTCTCGTCCGATTCGTCATTTTCTGTGAGCAAAGCAACTCATCCTCCCGTTCGCGATCACTCACGCCATCCTAGCACTCCTTGTCTATTTGGGGTTGACTGCGCTGGGTTTCGCAGCATGGGAAGTGGGTGCAAGCAGGGCAGCTGGAGTTCGCAGTGAGCCTCGAATTTTGTCTCCCCTTCCGGATTGCTTAGAAGGCGGGTTCATAGCTAACGGAGCGTCTGCCCTCCTCATCTTCACCAGCATCGCAACGTCTCTTTGCATTGCCGCGTGCGTATCTCGTTGCATCAATAAAGTTGCCTTCCCTTGACAGAATAACAGGTCTTCGGCGGATGTGAAAATATCGTCACTCAAGGTCTCGATGGCAGGGGTCGAGTGTCTTTGGACAGGTGTTTTCTCTTCATTGCAGATAGGTACCACACCGTTTACTTCTTCATTGGCGTCTCTGATACCGGAAATAATAGCGGCCAGTGTCTTTGTTACTTTGGTCGGCCCTCCAGAGTCTTGTGAGGCAAGGGCATCACTAGCCGTCTGCGCCTCAACCACCATCCTGGTTCCTGTATCCTGGCTGTCCGCAACATTGCGTGAGCACAGTTTTTCTCTACCCAGAACTCGATCTTCCTAACACTCCCTGTTCCTCCAGTACTAGGTTACTTTATAGCAATTACAACTCTGTGCATCACACACCTGCGCTTGTATCCCGCGCTATGGTCCACGCCCCTCTATGATATCGCCTGGTTCGTAGAGGACAATGCTCAAGACAAGCGCAACTCAGCCCCTCAGCTTCCCCCTATAAATACCTCCACTCTTACACGCCTTTCCGTCGCCTCTCGTCGCCATTCTACTTCCTCCCTCCCCAGGGACGTGGAAAATCAAGTTCCGGTTTCAGCCTCCCCTGATCGTGAGAAGGCCCTGCCGTCGCCCGCATCTTCAAACGTTTGGTGGGGGCGCCTTCTTCCCGGTCGGGCTGGGAAGGACCATCCTTTTAGCATCCGTCGCGTGAAAAGACCCGAGTTCCAGTGGGAGGGAAATGAGGGCAACCTGGGATATGGCTTGCATGCCTCGTCCACGTATCCTGGGTTGCAGGTGCCGCCATCGAATGTGTCACAATTTCCGCCATACCCATCGGTCACGGAAGTAGTTTTGAATGAAGATGAACCTATACCGTTAGGTGATCGGTCTCAGTGGGTCCGTGCTGCGAGGGTTCCCAAGCCAAACGCCCCCCGATTACGTGACGGGTAGAGTGACTGAGTAGTTGACTGCCAGTGGCTTTACTCAATGTGTATCCCTAGTTCATGCACTCCTTACATTACAGTGTATTTTATTGGTCCCTCTGTAAAAGGTAAATGTAGCATCATGAACATAGAAGCTTTAAATAGATCCGAAGGGGCAAGAGAGAACGCGGTCAACCAGAGTATAGTGGACCACGGAACGACTCGGGAGCTAATGGATAACCTATTCGGATTCTAACCATGTGACTCTTGCACGGAGCTCCTGATTCTCCTCCCGAGTCTGGACGAGTGCGGAGCGAGACTTTTCTAGCTCGCATTTTACCTGAGCTAGCTCTTTGACTGTGTCTTCCTCGATTTCCCCAGCACCGACTGCGACGCCTACAGGAGCTGAGGATCGGTATTCTTTCCGATGTGCGGTGTAGTTGCTCACCTCCTACTAATTTCAAAAGTCGCCAGAGACGAAGGGTAATGAGCAATCCCGCCAGTTCACGCTCCTTTCCTCTGAGAACAACCTCGAGCACGAATGTCGTTACAATAATGGTGGCGTCAAAGAGATGAAGAGACGCATGCGGAACCCGTCCGTGGGGCTTGTAATATTCGAGTCCGAGTGACCATATGGCTGAGGGGAATCTCAACGAGGAAGAGAGTAGTGATCACGGTGGAAATGAGAGAGAGGACCTCCAGCCAGGCTGGAACATCGGGACCACCGGACGGTTCACACTCAGAGGACAAGAGGGTGTAGGCAAGATCGACCAGAACACATCCGGCGTCTATGACGATCTACAAAATATGGGATGAATAAAGAAACAGTTACATGAGAGGAAAACCGTAGCGGACAAGTGTGATCACAGATTTGTGAGCTGTAGGGGATTCTAGGGCTTCAGACACATGTTCACGCCAGGTAGATGGTGAAGCTGTCTGAGACTGGTCTCGTCGATCTTGAGAATACGAAGAAGGAAGAAGTGGTTCCTGTTCAGATGACCGTGACATGTCGTACTTGAGCTTGAGTACTAAGTACTAAGTCCTGCAATTGCCGGTGTACTAGTAAATCACAGTTTCTGATAAACGGTGCACTGAGCCCGACTCAGGTGCAGGCGCCCTGCCTCGCTGGATCACGTGCAGATATACCACCGCTTTAGGCCGAGGCGCAAAAATATGCGCTGTCCAAGAATACCCATGGCCATCAGCGCTCAGCAAACCAAGGACACATCAGTACCGTAAACATGCGCGCTCATCATCATCAACCACTGGGGCTGTTCATGGCTACAACTTAGAACGGCGTGATCGGGAGGTCGTAGTGACATTCACAGCCCTGATTCCACGCTTTCACTAGATACACTCTGCAAGAGTTTGTCTATGATGGCAGCATTGTGATGTGCCAAGCTTAAGGTCCGCATTAGTGAGTGTGCGCCCATCTAGTTGACTGGCACCTCCGTTACTACTATCATTCGTGTCGGTCCGTCAATGGCCATCACCGCCGCCGGACAAAGTAAAATTGCCCTAAAGTAAAGGACATGCTCCCAGTGCCACGCCTGATACCCTCTTTCTTTCCCTCCACTGGCTGGCTAGGTCTTGTGCTTGGCCTTTGTATCCGCACGTACTTCGTACCGTCGGAATCTGGAGGCGCGGGGTCGCCTTCCTGTTCGTTCTTCCTGCTTTTTTGTTTTATTTTATTTTTGTCACGTCCCCTTTTGATTCGTCATGGGCGTTTGGGTCTTTTTTCGCAGAGCGAGAATTGTTTTGTTTTGTGAGTACCCATCATAGTCTTCGTGTCTTCAGCTAACCGTTGTGCGTCTTCCATAGCGTTGCTAGTTCTACTTTGTCTTACCTGGGCCGCCCTCTTCGCTGTCTTCCTCACCCACGAGTGGTCACATTTTTCCAAGTTTCAGAGTGCGCCAGTCCTGAAATGTGTCGATGTTGCCTCCTGACAGAGCTATCCAGAGATCGTGGTTTTATGCTTGTCGTTGCTTTATGGCTTCACTGGCATCCTCCTGTATTTGATGTGAGATATTCGAACGCTTGTGATACTTGCACCCTAACACCGTTCTCAGGGCTGTGGTGCAATTCCGTTTTTGGTGGGACGTTGCGCGAGTTGTATCGCTTTTGGTCATCCATACTGGTGAGTCAACCAACCACGCAAACGAGAAATAGTTTAACATGGCGAGTAGGAGGTTCCTTAGTGTTCATGCATTACCGCAATAGTTTTCCTTGTCGTGGATTTGGTAGGTGAACCCGAATTTCCACTAGCTGCGCTGATTCGAGCCAATCCTAGGGACGGAAACAGTTTGCAGGCAATTTACCTTTGCCATCTTCATCGGGTGCTGTGTTTTCACTGCGACGAGTAAGACATATCGTGTTGGTTACTAGCCGGCGGTGCTCAGGTCCATCATTCTTACAGTGCTCGTTTTCGCCGTCATTCTCGGGATCATGGCTTTCCTCCCTCGACCAGCGGAATCAAACGGAGAAGAAGATTTCCCTCCTAGCCCCGCTTCGTTCAAAGCAGGCAGCCTTTACGATGGGCGACCCCCATCCTTTCATTCTTTCGATCTACGCATGGGTTATGATGACAAGAGTGCATTTCCAGATGAGTCACTCTCCCCAGCACGTGCGCTCGCCCTGGCCAACGGCGCTCCCCAAGAACCACCTCGTCTTTGGCAAGGCCTTCAGACCAGGAACAGCACTGATGGCCCCATATATGCCCAAACGATGATTGCTAGGACAGATGGTCCTATGAAACCCCCCGGTGGTGACGTGAAGAAAGCCGACTCGTTTTATTTCAATCCTTTCAGCTCTCCTTCACCTCCCCCGCTTCCTGTCTATACACCGGCGTCAGAGACTGGAAACGAACCCCCCTCAGTTCCACTGACTATACCAGGCCGGCTCCCTACCGTCCCCGAACTGATGTACGGAGCTCGTGGCATGACTTCTGACCCTTTGCCCCACGACCGCGCTGATCCCTATACGCTAACAACCAACACCGATCCCAGCGCCAACTCGTTGCCGGCGACCTTCAGGGGAAGTCACCAGCCGCGTCATTTGTACCCGGACCCCGTGCAGACTGCCATGCCCCGCGTTTCTTCGTTCCACTCCGCTACTGCGAGCATCCACTCTAAATGGGTGATGTCACCCTCACACGTCCTCTCCCCTCCGGACTTCGCTTCTGGTGCCAGTGGATTGCAAGACCTTCCGACATCGTACGACGCGCAGAACACGACTCTCAAGCGCAATGCCTCTGTGCCGAACGTGACTATTGCGAATCACGGTGGGAGTCTGGCTCGTCGGTCATACGCCTTACCCGTCACGGAAAGTGCCCTTCAGAGAAGGGGCAGTGATGGACAGGTGGTGGATCACGCACAGTGGCGGCGACTTATATTGGGTGCAGCAGCGAAGCCTTGAAGATTTGTGCCTCACCGACACTGTCCGACTCGGGGATTCCTAAGTGAGGACAATCATCACAGCTCTCCGATAGTCAAGGTTTCTATGTATCCCTGCTGCTGTACCACCACGTTTTCCATGTAATCTGCTCCACTTATCTATGTAACGCGAGCTCTGTAACCTATCAGCTCGAAGTTACTGTAATGCTTCTACTTCGACCCACAAGGTCAGGTAGTTCGAGGATTGATTATCTTAATGACAGTTCATGTGGCACCTAGAAATCAACGCATTATCCACATGCACCACTACCCATCTATGAGACACGTGTGCAAAGGAGCATGTGGTGAAACGATTGTTAGACTCGTGACACCTCTCGGGGACTTCGTGCCTCCCATGCTGGAAAGACTATATATATGTTGTGTAAACAAGACTCGTATAGGAACCTACAAGCTCATTGCTTTGCACTAGGATAATGCGGTCCCCTCTTGTCCTACTCTCCTTCGGGTTGTTGGCATCCGCGGTGCCAGTCAAGCGAGCCTTGCCAACACCGGTTTCGGTGGCGACGGCCAAGACATACCTTAGTGAACGTATGGTCTTATCGATGGAAATGGAAGAATCCAGGGTCCACTCACGTACGCTCTGCAGTGACCGTAGCGGTGGATTCCAATGTGCCCGCATACTCGAGGGACTTATTCAAGACTTGGGATATTAGTGAGTAGCGCTGCCGTTTGGTGTTTCACCGACTGGTGAAAAGTCCGTTGACAAAATAATTGGATCACCAGTTTCTGGCACCTGCGATACGAGAGAAAGTGAGTCACTCGCCATGCGCACCACGCGGCGGCCATCTCATCCTATAAAAATCCAGCTGTTCTCCAGAGGGATGGCACCAATGTTGTCACCAACAGCGCATGCAACGCGGTGTCCGGAAACTGGTTCTCGGTATACGATGACGTTACAACGACCGACTCGAGCACTTTCGATATCGACCACCTTGTCCCACTAAAGGAGGTGAGCCAGCCTCGCACGGCAGCGTCACGATAGAAGGGTTTATATAAAAAATGTTCCACCTAGGCCTGGGTGTCCGGCGCAAGGAGCTGGACCGACGCTCAGCGAGAGGCGTTCGCTAACGATCTGACAAGGCCACAACTGATCGCAGTTTCGTCTAGCTCCAACGAATCCAAAGGTAAGAGTCTCTTGGGACGGAAACCAGGAGCCATCCCTGATATAGTCCTTGTCTTTGTAAAACAGGTGATAGGGATCCCGCCCAATGGATGCCCCCAGACTCGAGTTTCCACTGCATATACGTGCGAGCGTGGATCACCGTAAAACAATTTTACGGGTTGACGGTGGATAGCGCGGAGAAGTCGGCGCTGACGACGTTGATTAACCAGTGTTAGTAACTTGAAAGAAAGAAAGTACCGACTGCGCGTGGATGAGTCAGCCGTGTCTAGGGCCATCCATCCTCTAGTACCTCCTGTCGTAACTTTCGTACGGATAACCGTACTTACTTTATGGAAATCACCAATTAGCCCAATGCTTCCGGAAACACCCTTTGAGTATCTAGACATAAGAAGTGCGGCCAATGTTCTAGTGTGCTGAGAGGCTGAAGCAAGGGAACATGTTTGCGTGTGACGCTCAATGACACTCATCCATTTATCCATTGACTCAGTGCTGTTGAACGACGTGAACCAGGAGAGCTTTCGTAATCTGAGTCACTCGCACCGCTCTATATGTGCCAACAACTATCCCAGTCCTAGAGTCGACTCGTTTCTAGCTACCTTCAGGGAAAATATCAGCCGCACCATGTGTACTGTACTGGATACTGCAGACTGCCATGCCGTGCCTCGTTCTACATTCCGCTGTCGCTCAAGTGGGCGGTGCGGCCCGCACATCCTCCCCGCTCCTGTCCTCATAGGCCTCATCCCGGGTGTTGCACACACAACACGTTCCTTTCACCTACAAGACTTTCGACCACACACAGTGACCAAGCGCAACGCCTCGGAGCCGAACAGTATCCCGATCACGGTGGAAGTCCGGCCCGGATCACACACTCTACTCACCAGTTCCCTTCAGCGAAGAGGGTCAGACTACACAAAGTGGTGGCGACTTACATTGAGTGCGGCGGCCCAGCCTTGAAGATCTGTGCCTCTCCGACTCGGGTATTCCTGAGTGAGGGAAATCGTCACAGCTCTCCATAATGTTCCTATGTATTTTTCTTGCTGTACCACACGGATCCTTGATTCAACTACGACAATCCGCTCCACTTCTGTGTGAACGTTAGCACTGTATCCATCGGCTTGACGTGATTGCAACGCTTCTACTTCGATACCTTCGACCCAAGAGGTCAGAGAATTGGTTATCATAATGACAGTTCGCTTGGCACCTTGGAATTGAGGTGGTATCCACATGCACCTGTCGTGAACACGTGGTGCAACGAATGTTCAAGGTTCAAGGTTCGACCCGTGACTTTCCAGACATGGTACGTACCAACCTAGAAGATGGAATATATAATAGTTGTGTAAACGGGACTCACATAGCAACCCAGAAGCTCGTTAGCGGATAATGCGGTCCTCTCTGGTCTTTCTCTCCCTGGGGCTGTTGGCAGCCGCGGCGCCGCTCAAGCGAGCCTTGCCGACGCCAGTTTCGGTGGCGACGGCCAAGACATACCTTAGCGAACGTAAGGGCTTACAATGTCCATGGAAGTGGAGGAATCTAGGTATTGACGCGACGTACACCTTGTAGTGACAGTAGCGGCGGAGTCCAATGTGCCAGCATACTCGAGGGACTTATTCAAGACTTGGGATACTAGTCAGTACCGCAGCCGTCTGGTATTGCCATAGGTGGAAGTCCGCTGACAAAATGATTGTACTACCAGTTTCTGGCACCTGCGATACGAGAGAAAGTGAGTCAATCTCCATGCGTACCACGCAGCGGCCATCTCATTCCATTAAAATGCAGCCGTTCTCAAGAGGGATGGCACCAGTGTTGTTACCGACAGTGCATGCAGCGCGGTGTCGGGACACTGGTCGTCACCATACGATGGCGTCACAACGACTGACTCGAGCAGTTTTGATATCGACCACCTCGTCCCGCTGAAGGAGGTGAGCCAACCCCGCACAGCATCGTCGTGATAGAAGGGTAAAATTGTCTACTTAGGCCTGGGTATCTGGTGCAAGGAGCTGGACGAACGCCCAGCGAGAAGCGTTCGCTAACGACCTGACAAGGCCGCAACTGATCGCAGTTTCGGCTAGCTCCAATAGATCCAAAGGTAAGAGTCCCTTGAGTCGGTAGCCAGGGGTTCCTGATATGGACCCTGTCTGTTTACACAGGAGACAGTGACCCTGACTCGTGGATGCCCCCATCCTTGAGTTACCACTGCACATACGTGCGAGCGTGGATCACCGTGAAACACTTTTACGGGTTGACGGTGGACAGTGCGGAGAAGTCGGCGCTGACGACGTTTATTAACCAGTGTTGAGGAAGTTCGGAAGTCAGATGGAAGATCACCGTGACTTGAACTACAATGAAATAAAAGTAAACATGATGGATGAGTCATCCGAATCCCCATGGCATCTCTGCATACCCTTGCGTTCTCGCGTCGGGCTGTCCTAGGTCGTACTACCTTTTGTCGTGATGCAACGCGGGCGAAGCGCATTCTATGGAAAGCACCAATCACCCCAACCCTTCCGGGAACCTCACGCCCTTTGAGTGATGCAGTAGCAGCCAGAAGAATGGGGGCCGCCGTTCGGTGGACAGGTGCTAGTCTCGCTGTGGGCACTGGCTTAGGGCTCTTATCCTACGCGAACCTCCCTCGGCTCAACTGCGAGTGTAAGCCTGTTACGCCATGGACCATCGGTCATTGCTGATATTGGCCCAGCCGATTCTGGGTTTTCTCAGCCAACTCTGAGAGGGGTAGGGGGGTCATCGGATCCAATGGGCATTCCTCCTCCACCTAGAGTCCAGTGTTGATAAGTATGGACTCACGTTTGGGACTGTCTGTGGCATTTGCGCTGGTGTATTCGTCAAGAGGGGAGCAAAACTGCTTGCGTTCTTTTTTGGCGGGATATTTGTGCTGCTACAGGTGAGTTGTGTGTTGTCTCATCGCCGGGCTCATCTCAAATCCACAAACAGTCTCTTAGTTCTGCATCCATAGTCAGAGTAGACTGGTCAAGGGCCGCTGCCCGCTTCGAAAACCTTATATATACCACCGAAGCCAATGGGGTCAGACGGCCTCCATCTGTTTATTCGCTGTGGAGATGGCTAGTGGACTTTTTGACCGCAGATTTCCAACCAAGGGCGTCCTTTATCGCAGGGTTTGCCTTGGGACTTAGAATCGGTTGAATTAGCAATTTGCGAGCCCGTCATCTTTCAGACGCTCGAATTCTGTGTACAGCTCGGACAACTACCTACTCGTAAACGTAGATCATGACACACAGAACATGCTGCGAGAGTACATGTAATTGATTACAATTCATGTTCCAGCTCGGACTCCGCGGCCATGCGTCAGTGGGGTCAGCTGCAGCTGCGGTGTGCGCATCCTCAAGCTCATCCTCAACGGCAGAGAAGCGTGATGGTCATGGATGTTGATCTGACAGCGAGTTTAAAAGTTGTTGAATGCACAAAAAGAAACCTCTGCATGGTCTTTCTCCAAACCATCCAGGGCGACGCGAACCGGAAGTAAAACCCCTTCCTCTGCTTCATGTAGAGAAGTTTGATTGTCATGAACGTTAAAGATGGTCGAGAAGCCGGAGATGCGCATACAAAGGGACCAGTGCATGTTTTTGCTTCGAACCATCCAGGGGGACGGCGGGGAACCCGAAGGGTACACAGTATCGGCAAAAGTGGGCCAGAGAACATACAAACCCCTTGCAAGCTTTCACCAGGGCGTCGTCGATTGGATTTCGGAGATAGAAAGTATGGGCAGCAGAAATTGGGCTAAATCTCATATCAAGAATTCCATAGCAGAGGAATGAGGGGTGGAGCAGGCGACAGGCGGGTTCTGTGACGGAACAGGTTATGATAGCGTCATGAGACATCCTCATCCGTCAATGAGACAACGGGGAAGTTCTAGCAATGCACGGCAAGCGAGTATGTAGCTCCTGATCGCCTAGTAGACATGGTGATCCTGTACAAATGCGAGAGACTGCACGTCTTGAACAAATTTTTATACGAGGTTGAAGAGGAGGCATATTGCTACCTCCGCGTTCCGTCAAGGGGGGACGCTGAATCACGGATGCAAACGGGCACCCGTAGTGGAACATGGTTACGGATCGTTAATGGCGAAGATCCAAACGAGCCTTGACGCCATCGCTTGGGTACAACTCGTACAATCCATTCGGAATAGGGGCCACAAATTATATTTGGACTTTCCCTTGCAAACGGCACGAGTTATATTACGACGCTCTGCGAGCCAATACAACGCATGGCACCGGGAGTCTATTCTCCCCCGCTTTCCGATGTCCTGTGGAATACGAGCTGTAAGAATCGTTGGGCAGAGGAACATAAAAAGAGGAAGGTACAGTACCTCGTCTCTTCGAACGCCCTCGACTGAATGAACCACCGTTTGTCACGCAGTGCGTAAAAGTTTTGGTGGAGTCACGTGTCGTGTAACCGAGGCTTCAACTGATTTGATACGACCATGGGAAGACGCGCTAAAAACAAGCAAGGTGACCCTCTTCGAGAGCCTACGGAGCACGTCTCCCCCAAAAAACTGGGCAAGCGTAAGGCCAATCCGGGTTCTGACCAGAAACGGCCTGCAAAGAAGGTTAAAAATCCTGCGCGACCGACTAGATTAGAAAGGTTGCAAGAAAATGTAAAACCCCGACGTACGGGAAAGGCAGCTTCGAGTGACGACTCAGAGGAGTCTTGGGGCGGCATCGAAGAGGAAAATCACCGCGAAGGTTGGGACGATGTCCAGGACGAGGACGCAGTCCCTAGGTATGTGCTCTCATGCTCAAGTGGGACTACCTCTCACCGAATTAAATGGCGAAGGTCGTTGTTTCAAGACAGCGACGTTTCTTCAAAATCGGACGCGACTTCGGTTTCTGACACAGACGAAGAAGGCGAAGATTTACCCATCACGGCATCGAACTTCGAAGCGAGGTCTCATGCACTCGATGCAAAGCTTGCACGCTATGCCGAACTGGACGCTGAAGAATTACAACTGGCTGCTCAAGTAGAAGCGGACGATCTCGAAGGTGCTGAAGACATGGATGCCGATGAAGACGAGGTGGACGCGCCCGACAATGGTACTGTTCTACCGACACCAGAAGAACGTGCAGAAGAAAAAAAGGTCGGCGGCCCAGAAGTGCACGCCGTTCAAAAACGTATGCGTCAATGTATTGGGATACTGAAAAGGTGGAAAACATCGGGGGCAAAAACGGGCGGGTTCGTATCCTGACATGGTCACGGCGACGATATCATCAACTCTGACAGGGATCGCACCGAGTTTGTCGAGCAACTCATATTGGACATCGCTAGCTATTACGGCTACAACGAATATCTCGCAGAGAAGTTGTTCCAACTTTTCCCCGCCGCGGAGGTTTATCGAACACCCGAGACAGTGTACGTGTACTGACTACATCACCAGGCCATTGAATTTTTCGACGCAAACGAGGTTCCCCGCCCCGTTACCATTCGGACGAATACCCTCCGCACCAGACGTCGTGACCTTGCACAGGCCCTGATCAATCGCGGTGTCAACCTGGAACCAATAGGCAAATGGACGAACGTTGGTCTCCAGGTGTTCGAGAGCAGTGTACCAATAGGTAGCAACCAGCCCAAGTTATTCCTCCCGTTTTCTTTCTCTCAACGATCACATTTCGTAGGTGCGACTCCAGAATACCTCGCCGGACACTACATGCTGCAAGCAGCGTCATCGTTTCTCCCCGTCGTTTCTCTGTCGCCACAGCCTCATGAGCGTGTACTCGACATGGCTTCTTCCCCTGGGGGAAAGACAACACACATGGCTGCGTTGATGCAAAATACCGGGATCATCTTCGCAAACGACGCCAACAAGGCTCGCACGAAGAGTCTAACGGCCAATATACACCGTCTAGGGTGCAAAAACGTTGTGGTGTGTTCTTACGACGGACGCGAATTTCCCAAGGTCATGGGCGGCTTTGACCGTGTATTACTCGATGCGCCGTGCAGTGGGACAGGCGTCATCAGCAAAGACGCCAGCGTCAAGATTAACAAGGTGCGTCACTCGGCGTCAATGTACCTCGTCAAGTCGTTAATTATACATTGACGTCTATGCGACTACTCCGGTGGCGTTGCCATAATCAGACCGAGAAAGACTTTACGTTGTTGTCGCATTTGCAGAAGCAACTCATTCTGTGCGCTATTGACAGCGTCAATCCTGCTTCAAAAACGGGTGGATACTTGGTCTATTCGACTTGTTCGGTGACTATCGATGAGAACGAAGCAGTGGTCGACTATGCGCTTCGAAAGCGGCCCAATGCCCATCTAATCGATTCTGGGCTTGAATTTGGTCGTCCAGGCTACACAAGCTATCGCGGCAAGTCCTTCCATGACAGTGTCAAGCAAACTCGACGATTCTATCCCCACGTGCACAATATGGACGGATTCTTTGTGGCAAAATTCAGGGTCACGAAGCGGGCAAAGCAAGCAGAGGAAGACAAAGAGAGAAGCTACCCCGCGGCCGACGAGGATGTACTACAAGATGTACAGTTTGATGAAAAGGAGGATGAACGATACATTCAAGGTGAGAGTCTCCACATAGCCACAGTTTTGGCCCACTCATGAATTTAACAGAGGCCAAACGGAGGCAGTTGAAGGCGAAAGGTCTTCGCGTCACACCTCGGAGTCATCTGCAATCAGTGCCTAGTACTTCCTGAGGGACCATGTGGACTCATCGTCACACAGATATACATAAGGTCTTACCGTTTGATGGCTTTGCAAAGGCTCGCGTGATGTGGTGAGCCGAAATGTAAGAGTAAGCTCAGGTGGAGTCATTTACCATAATCGATAGGTCCAGGTCGTGATACTATGTCTTAATTTGAAAGCAGTCAGTCAGATGCGTATCAGGCGTCACTGTTACTCTGCGGATCCAACTCCTCGGTTCATCACACAGGTGGCCGGCCGCGTTGGTTATCTCATCGATGGCCTGACCGTTCCCGGCTAGCTGGCGACGGTAGATACTGATACCTGTGAGTGAGCCGGCCGTGCCAGACAAATGGAGATATTTGGGTACAGCTCGAGAAAGCACCGCCTTCAATTTACGGATCTAATTGTTGAATTGCGCAATCGTGAAAGACTCGGGTGTAGGGTGTCCCATTGAACGCAGATTTCGTTTGACCATTCAGCTATAGATGGGACAAAGGACCAAAGGGGACTGGCGCCGGAATGACCAACTCCGACAAGACAATTGGAGATGATGAGTACGAGAGGACTTTATGAGGAGATGACAGAGATGTACAGTAAAGTAGGGAGGCCGGGAGTGACGCATTCAAATTGAAATATGTACTGTATGTCGTGTGAGCCTGCTGGAGGGTGTAAGTTACGTATTTAGTAGATGGATCTCCTCGGCGAACGGTAGCAATGGCGTGAGAATAGAAGGAATGTGATAGCCGGGTGGACAGAGATACGGTGACGGTTGACGGTGACGACAATGCCAATGTTACCAAGGTGAGCTGGGCCGGGCTAGTTTGAGACGCAGAACCTAGGCTTCAGTACAGAGAGTAGGGACTCATCGGAGCATACCACGCAGAACTAAAATAAGCGCTATCTCTGACAGGCAATTCCTTGCGCTCCGAGCAGGTCGCGAAGCGGTCGAGACAACGACAACGCGTGATCGAGTGTTCTTCTCCCGACATTTTTCGTTACTAACATATTTTTTTCTTCTTCTGCTGCTTTTGGTTATCTCTCCAGGTCCCCCATTCAGATGTATATACAAACAAAGAAAAAACTGAAAGGAAAGATTACACGATTACACGACGGGTTGAAAGAGGACGGTGGCTCAGGTCAGGGGTATATGCAGTAAGAAAAGATAAAGGGAAAGGGGGCGAACTTGGCCAAATTTGGGAAATAGGCGAAGAATAGAGTTCGGCTCATTTTTGTTTGGTTGACGCGGGCGGAGCCAAACATGAATAAGAAGGGGGCGGAACCTGCTCGCTCAACCTATCTCCCTTCCTCCTCTCACTCTCCCCTTTTTACTTCACGGGCCAGCCCTCCACTTCTCTCTCTCTCTCGTCTACAGTACCTCCTTCGTTCGTATCTGTTTCTATCCTTTCGTTCTTTGTTGATTTGAGTTCACTCTAGTTCCAGTTTACCTCTATTTTTGTAATGTCTGCCCCTGAAACTGTTGCTGCCCCTGTTGTCACCGTGGAGGAGGTCAAGCCCACCGAGACTGTCCCTGCTCCTGAGCCCTCTGTCCCTGCCGCAGAGGTTCCGAAGCCCGAGGAGGTTGCCCCGTCACCTGTAAGACTTTTCTTTGTCTATCAATTGCTCTCTTCGTGACCCCGTGTCAGGAGGCTACTAAGGCAGAACCGGCTGAAGTGAGTTATTAGCGGCGATCTTTGTTTTGTTCTAACGAGGTTCTTTCAAAAGGAAAGCGCTGTTGAGGCTCCAGAGCCTTCCGCGGATGCCACTCCAGCTACTGAGGACGCCAAGCCCGTATGGACCTTCCCTTCTATGAAGAGTTTGATTTGCTTATCTATCGCCTCGGGTTCTAGGCCGAGCCTACCCCCGCGGAGGTCAAGAAGGAGGATCACCCGAGGAGCCCTTCTCTCCTCGCCAAGATTCTTGCTCCTTTCAAGAGTGTCGAGAAGAAGGTGAAGGCCCCCAAGAGTCCCAAGAAAGAGAAGAAAGAAGAGGTTAAGGTATCTATTGTTTTGACTAAATTTGATTTTGTCGGGCGTGTATTGATGTCTGTCTGTAGCCAGAGCCAGCTGCTCCTGAAGAGCCTGCTAAGGTCGCCGAAACTCCTGCGGCTGAGGAAACTCCAGCTGAGGTTGTTACTGAGACGTAAGTTGTTTTCTGTGAGGTTACAGATCAGTAGTAACGCAGCATGTGTAGTGCCCCACCCGCTGAGGCCGCAGCTTCTGAACCTCCTGCTGAGACCGCTGTTGAGCCAGTTGCCTCTGACACAGAGGCTCCTAAGGATGAGGTGGTGCGTTACGCTCCGCAGAATGTATGCGAAATCATGACTCATTACTATGCAGAAAGAGGAGAAAAAACCCGAAAAGAGGGACGCCAAGCAAACCGCTGTGAAAGTCGGGCGTCGGTTGTCTTCACGTGTCGGGGAGTTCTTTAAACCTAAGAAGACGGAGGCCTCTACCCCGGCCAAGGTTGACGAAAATCCCCCGAAGATTGACGAACCTACCCCTGTTGCCCCCTTAGAGAACCCCGCCGCTGAGGAGACCCCTGCTCCTGCTGAGGAACCGAAGCCTGAGGTTCCTCCTGCCGCTCCCGTGGTAGCTGCCACGGCGTGAAGTTTGGCACGGGTATTTATCATTGAATGACTATCATGACCGTGGCAAGATCCTGCCCTCTTTCTCTCATCTTCTAACCATCTTTATGCCTTTTGGATATCTACGCCTCTGCCTTCAATCATTCTGCTCGTATATTGCATAGTTTACGTCTGGGTCTTGTTTTATCTTGGCGCAGGCGATGATATGTGTTCCGTTCCATCCCACTTCATTAATAGCGATCCTATGGTCCGGTTGATATACCCTTACTTTCCTTACCCTCAGGGTCGATTTTCTGCTTCCCGTACACTTTCTTGTAAAGTAGTCACTTAGGCTCACGTTGCAAGTATGTTCACGTTCACTTGATATTGGGCACACGTGATCTGCCAGTAAATCGGTCTGCTTCGCTTCCAACGAACACTGGCACATCTAATGCCTTCAAAGCCGTCAACGAACAAGGATATTCCTGAAGAGGAGGAAGCTGAGGTGCTTCAAGCCGTTATTCTCGCGGATAGTTTCAACAAACGGTTCAAACCGTTGACCATTGATCGACCTAAGGTACGTCCGTTGCGTAATTTGTGTACCGCGTCTGACCAGCTTACCTAGTGTCTACTTCCCATCTGCAATACCCCACTATTAGACTGGACCCTAGAGGGCCTTGCACTTGCAGGCGTCCAGGAGATCTTCGTCATATGCCGTTCACATCCAGAACAGGTCAAAGCGGCAATCCGGTGAGTCGACAGTTCCGTGTCGTTCCCCACTTATTATTGATAACGTTATTTCCAGGAATTCCAAATGGTCTCATCCGTCGAGTGGTCTCAAAATCGTACCCGTAATGACGGCCAAGGAGACATTCTCTCCGGGGGATGCGATGCGAGATATCTACACGCATGGGATCATCACCAGTGATTTTGTCCTCGTCTTTGGTGATCTGGTTAGCAACATCCGCATCGATGAAGTCGTTCGTGCACACAAGGATCGGCGGAAAGTCAATAAAGACGCAATCATGACGATGGTCGTTAAAGAGTGTGGGACCACACATCGGACCAGGTGAGCAGACTCTTCTCCGCCGCATCTCGGCGGGAGGCTTTCGTCTTGACACGAAAAACATCGAGGTCTAAAGGCGATTCGGCTGTGTTCGTGCTTGATCAAGATACTTCGGAATGTCTGCACTACGAACCGGTGACGGGTTACCCCCCGAAGAGTATCGCTAGAATTCCTCGAGATATTCTTGAGAGTCATCCGAACATCGAAATTCGAAACGACCTTCTCGATTGTTCAATTGACGTTTGCGCTTTGGAGGCAAGACCACCATTGTTTTACGTCTTCTTCCGCCTGACCAATGGGTCCCTTCAGGTACCATCGTTATTTCAAGACAACTTCGATTATGGTGATATCAGGCGGGATTTTGTGCACGGCGTCCTCACGTCGGATTTACTCATGAAGAACATACATTGTTACGTTGCGAAAGAGGGCTACGCTGCACGGGTCCAGGACACGCGAAGTTATGACGCCATCAGGTTCGTATCCCCCTTTTCTAGCGAGCTAGCACGACTATTGATACCCGCGTTAGCAAGGACATCCTGTCTCGCTGGACTTTCCCGCTGGTACCTGACGACAACCACCCAGGTGGATACGCTTACGATCACTTACGTGGCAACAAATACATTCCCAAAGACAATTCGGTCGTGCTCTCGCGGTTAGTGCCCGAACATGTGATAATTTACGCTCCCCTGAACCAGCTCACAGGACATGCAAGATCGGAAACAATACGCTCATAGGTCCCTCGTCCCACGTGGGCGACAATGCAAAGGTCGTCGCGTCGACGCTCGGGGCGCGCTGTTCCGTCGGCACCGACACCGTCTTGCGTAACGCATACGTCTTCGACGATGTAACGATAGGTCCGAATTGTGTCCTCGAGAGCTGCATCGTCGGCGCCGGGGTGCAAGTTGGCGAGGGTAGCCAGATAGCGCGGGGTTCACTCGTTGCCGACGGTGTCAAGCTCGGGCCAGGGACGGTTCTCATGCCATTTGAAAGGGTATCCAGGCGGAAGCAAAAGTCGGTCCCCGTGATAGGCGAGCCCGCGGAGGAGGACGACGATGGGGACGATGCCGATGCTGATTCTGAGCTCGAAGAGGCCGAGAAAAGTCACTCTCTTAACGTTTTTCGCTGTCCTGCTCATGGCACTAAAGCAGGTCACTCTGATTTTGTAGATCAACGCTCTATCTCGCAGAATCTGGGTCCGGGCTCTGACGCTTTCGTATGGCCCCGAAGAGCGATCGCACGGAAGGGTGACGAAGAAGGACATGAGAACGAACTAGAGAACTTCAACAACTGGCGGCTGATGCGATTGGGTACGTTCTTCCCAAATGGTTCGGAAGAATGCACGAATCTATGAGTTTTTATTATAGGCGACGACTTGACCGATCTTGTGCTATCTGACCCTGGCTCGCTGACGTCCGAGGACGAACAGTCATCTGATTCGGACGACGATTCTTTCTCGCAGAACGCCTCTCTAGCTTCCTCCGTCACTTCCCTTCCCGCGGCTTCGGCGGCCGCATCTGTATCAGCTGGTGAACAAGAGTTCCAGACAGAAGTCCGCCTGTCCTTGGAACGGGCCTTCTCGGAAGGTCATTCGCTAGATAATGCCAGCGTCGAGCTGAAGACTTTGCGAATGGCGAGCAACGTGCCGCTGCGCCGCGTGCGCGAGGCGGTTGTTGCGGGTATCGTGGAAAATATCCCTCTCGTTGAAGAGGCCGTGCCGCAACGCACGGAGATTAATAAGTGGGTAGACCGATGGGGGGACTTGATCAACCTTATCGGCGGTGTGGACGGTGTGGAGACAGTCTCAATCCTTCAGGTAAGCAGTTCCTTTATTTTGGACGTCCTTGGCTATAAGTTCACGATTTGCACACACATCGGTAGTACCACTGTGCTTCTTCAACGCGCTTTCCATTATTCGGGCAGATACTCGCAGCACTTTATCAAAACGACATCGTCGAGGAAGAGGACATACAGAACTGGCACGCCAAGCCAGAAGCGAAAGGCGAAGGTGTTAAAAACGGTGCCTTACTAGAGAACATACAGAAGTCTTGGATCGTTGGCGCACGGATGATCCACCAATTAAATGAGCAAGAGAGCGACGACGAGAGTGAGGATTCAGAATAGCGGCTCAATCGGAACAATTTAAACAGGTGACACTCGGAAATGTTCGGATTTGAGTCACGTGAAAGAAACGAACAACGTCCGTATACTTGTACTATTTACAAGCGACTACAGTCGTGGCAATTAAATTTGTACGAGAGACATATGGACAGAGGAATTGTAGCGTTTGGTTCGGTCTCAATATTTGAGGATGATATATAATGCTGTGCAGTAAGGGCCAATCAGCGAGACGCTCGTTGGAGTGTGTTTACAACTAACCGTGGATGATGCCGGGTCTGGATGCCAAGAAAAAAAAAGTACAGGTCAAGAAAAACCAAAGCGATAGGAAAAATTATAATACATACATATAACCCAGAATCGTCTTGGAAAAGCGAGAGAACATGAGCAATTCGGGCGGAATTAGTTCTGAAGAATGAACATACCAGGAGGATGTTTATCAACTGTCGACACGTTTTTTAAAAAGCCAGAAAACTGATATATGTGAAGGGTGACGTACGAAATCAGCACCACAGCCGCGCTCCAAGAACACCCCTAAGGGGGGGATGAAGATGGCCAAGCTAAAATGAAGGTGAGAGACCAGAAAACGTGAACGGAAAGGGGAGAAGGGAACGAACAGGACCTAATAGAAGTGAGTTACAGTTTGAAGGAAAGAAATAGTGTTCGATACGCACTTTGCAAATGTCAGAGCCAGTGAGAGCCATTATGTGTGTTGGGGTCGGGTTGGAGGAATTGGGTGGGAAAACGGGAGCGAGGGTTTATTTCTTATACCCCCACTTGTTAGCATACATGACGTCACGATAAGATCACGGGTGCGAAGTTGCCGCATGTCCTCGGGTCGGTCGGGTCGAGCAACGGAGGTCCTTTCTTTCCTTTCATCATGACCACGGGCTTGAAGGTGTTTTGGGACATACCCTACACAAAGGATACTAATCCCAATCCTTTACACACTTTTGACTTGTTCGTTCCCCAACGACCCCCACAGGCACCACCCTCCCCACTCATCTGTTTTGTGCATGGTGGTGCTTGGCGCTCGTGAGTTCGGGTCGCCAACTGTATACGACGATCTATGACAAATACATATTCATATTGAATTTCGGCTGTCTCTCATCACAGTGAAGATAAAAAGGATCACGGCGACCTTGCGCGCAACCTCGCCGTGTACACGTCTTATCCGGTTGCTGTCCCGAACTACCGGTTGAGCAAACCGGACAACAAGCTGCATCACCCTGCACATGCGCAGGACGTCCTCCAGCTGCTCACTTTCCTGCTTTCCTGGCCTGGACCCACAGGATGCCAATCCCTCCCGTATAACCCCGACAAGCTTTTCCTTATGGGTCATAGTTGCAGTGCACACATGCTAGCCTGCATGCTTCTCGACTCGTCGGAGCCAACGTTGGTGCCGTCACCGGAGCTCTTGCGGGCGATCCGGGGCGTGATCTTCTCGGAGGGCATCTATAACATCGATGCCTTGCTTCAATCCTTTCCGGCTTACCGTGACTGGTTCATCGCCGATGCGTTCGGCGATCTGTCAAACTACAACCAATATTCTGTCACAACCACGCCTCTCCGTGAAGGGGCGAGTCATATTCATTGGATCATCGTTCACTCCAAAGGAGACACCCTTGTGGACATGCGTCAAAGTCAGGGTATGTACGAGCACTTGCGATCGCTTCACGAGGGTAATATATTGGGGGCGGGTCGGGTATTGAACAGTTGGGACGATCTGGGAGATGAACACGACGCAGTTCTTCAGTCAGGAAAATTCCTTCAGATCGCAGGAGACTTCATACTATATTCTGTTTGAAGAACGAATACACGTTCCAGTTATTCTACTTGCCGCCTCTTTAATTGTCCAGCTCCTTGAGAACCTCTTCCAGATATTTTGCTGCATTCTCGCAATCCTGAATGGTGCTGTACAGAGCCGTGGGAGCTAATCGGATGACATTTGGGTGTCTTTCATCCGTCATAACACCGTAGCTACCAAGTTTCTCGTGAACTTTTTGCATAAGTTCCGTATCAGACGAGAAAAACAGAAGGGAAAGCTGTGAACCCCGAGAGTTTGCAGCAGTGGGAGTGATAATGGTGAAAGCGGGACGGCGGTATTGAACGGAGTCCGTTGAACTGACGCACAACGGCAATTTTACTGCGGCCTCGTGGGGAGGGACGAAATAAGCCGACCGAGTTAGGAGTCCTTCGAGATGTGCTGTCAGTTCGACGGAACGTTCGCGCAAGCGTCCCATCATCCCGGCCTCCTTGAACACCTGAAGGGAACCAAGTAGAGAGGCGACCCCGAGGACGGATGGGTTAGACAACTGCAACCCTTGCGCACCGCGGATAGGGGAGAAAATCGGTGGCATAAGGAAACGTGTGGCAGGATCGTGTCCCCACCAGCCCGCGTATCTGTAATCGATACACGTCAACAAACAGACCCATTCGGCCCCTCAAGAGAAGACGAAAAAACACGGTGTGGGGGGATTGGTGAATGTGTCAGAGAAGACATGGAGTTTCCCGCACCTTGGCTTTTCGTCCCACTTCTCGTGTACGTAGAGGCCAGCAATAGTTTCCAGGACCCGAATTTAGGTACTTGTAGCTGCACCATACTGCCCAGTCGACGTCCCAATCGTGAAGAGAGAGAGGGACGTTTCCGATCGCGTGAGCAAGGTCCCACCCACAAATGCAGCCCTATGTATAGCACCGATCAGTCGAACTAGAACGTAGAAAAACACCGAAGGCGCTGGGACTATGGAATATATCCTGGCCGGATATTGATCTGGAACAGGTTGGACACTTCCCCGAGCGCCTGGGGATGGCTCCGGGGATGAACGGGTAAAACTCACTTGGGCCTTGGCTGCCTTGGTGATCGACTGCATTGGGAACCATTGGCCGGTGTAATATTGCACTCCACTGAAAATGACAAGGGTGATAGAAGACCCGTGTTTTTCTATTACTTCCAAAATATCCGCTTCTCGAAGGGTGAATTCCCCTTGACGGGGATTCATTTCGATGATGGCATCCTCAGGCTTGAACCCGTGTAGTTGCACCTGGGACGCGAAAGCGTACTTTGGACAAATGGGGCGTTAAAGAAAAGTGTGGGAGAAGGGGGAAAAGACACAAGGTGATGAAAGGGATACCTGATCGGACGGGAAAGCCTTGCCTTCACAGAGTAACTTGTACCGGTCGGGGGTGGGTCTATAAAATGTACTTCATCATGAGGTGTAGATTGGCCGTCAGTGTCCCCATGCAGGCAACCTCAGCCTCACGGGCACCTTCGCCGAAGCGGAAGCGTGAGCCGGGAAATGGCAAGGACTGAATAGTGGGTTTATCTACCTAGGAGCTCGGCAAGGAGGGGATTGACATGATCAGTGATCTTCACCCATTCCCTTCCAAGTGGATGGTCGTGGTGTCCCTGGACGGCCCTGCGAAGATGAAAAATAGTGTCAGCATATCTGTGATAAATGAAACGAACGGTCTACGGTGCTTGCCTAGAACCCCAGACGCGAAGTTCCTCTTGGACTAGTACTTCTGCCGGCTTGGGAAGAAGGCCCAGAGAATTACCACATAGATAAGTGCAAGGTTCTTCGCCTGCAAGTTCAGGGCGCTTCGGTGGGCGTTTGATTTACGATGGCGCGGAAGCAGATTGGAGGGATGAAGGACGACTAACCTCTAACGCGCGATGCGCCAATGTCAGTGTTAGTAGGGATAACAAAGTGACGTCTAGATGGGGGGTCCATAGATGTATGCGGTCAAGAATGCGCCAGTAGACTCGCGATTCGTCCTTCCCGGCAACTCGCGAGATGATCAAATCGCTTTAATTTTCGCAAAACCGCGATTTGCCGGGGCAGTTTGGATGTCTGTATCGGATAAATGTGTGGCCGCGGAATTTGTCAAGTGACTTGCCCGGTTCGTGTCGTTGAATGGAAGTGCGCAGTGCGTGACTTCAAGTTGGTATCCAAGTTGAATGGCCTTCGAACAACATCCAACACATGACTAGGAAACTTGTCGTAGTAGGTGCTGGCCCCGTTGGCTGTCTCGCCGCCATTGCCCTCGCAAAGATGGGTTGGTCCGTCGAAATCTACGAGGCTCGCCCTGGTATTTTCCTCTTTCAACAGACCCCCACTTTTTCTCAACCAAAAAAAACGCCAGATATGCGCTTACCTTCTTCACGGGAGGCCGCCCAGCAGCGATCGATTAACCTCGCCATCTCTTCTCGCGGAATAGCTGCCATGCAGGCAATTGATCCCGCCGCGGCCTCTCGCTTCCTCGACAGCGTTATTCCCATGCGTGGCCGGATGATCCATGAATCCAACGGTAATTTAGACAGCCAACTCTACGATAGGGATGGCCAGGTGGGTACCAATTTCTCACCCCTTCATCGTCCGTTCACACCCTTGTACCGCCGATGTGTCGTCCCTGAATTTCCTTGTTCTTGAACAAGTCCATCAATTCCATCGACCGTGCCCTTCTCAACCAGGGACTCCTCAACGAAGCCCTCTCCGTCGATTCCATTCGTGTCTTGTTCCGACATAAAATTGTGTCTATAAACTTTGACGGGCGCGTGATAAGGATACTAGATGTCGGCAAGGGCGAAGAACTCGAAAAGAGCTTTGACCTGTGTATTGGCGCCGATGGCAGCTATTCTGTTGTAAGACGTCAGCTGATGAGGGTCGTTTGGTAGGTACCTCACTCAGCTTAGGAACGCGCTGCGTTGTGACACAAGTCCCCTTTCTTTTGTAGCATGGATTTTCAGCAAGTCTATATCCCTCACGAATACATTGAACTTAAAATACCAGCGGGCTCAGATAATCGTAATGATCCAGTTTTTCTCCTTGATCCGAATCATCTACATATCTGGCCAAGGCATTCTTTCATGCTGATAGCATTACCCAACAAAGTCAGTCCTCTGTCCCAACATAATTCATTCTTATCTGCAACGTGTTGTAATACAGGACAAGTCGTTTACTTGCACGTTATTCGCTCCAACGACTGAGTTCGAGAATCTATCTCACGATGACCAAATTCTTGCGTGGTTCAAGAGACATTTTTCGGACGCTTTCGAGTTCATAGGAGCGGAGAAATTATTGAATTGCTTCCACCAGAACCCGCGGAGCCCGCTAGTTTCTATCAAGGTATGGTACCTTTGTCGTCCGCATATGTGTTTGCGGTATTTATTGTTTTTGTTTCTTTTTCTCCTTCAGGCAAGACCGTACCACTATAAGGACCGCGCAATTATCCTGGGGGACGCGGCCCATTCCATGGTGCCTTTCTATGGCCAAGGCCTAAATTGCGGTCTCGAGGACGTTCGCGTCCTCACAGCATTACTTCACGAGGAAGGGGTTCATCCCCCGACGAGTCAGGATCCGGACGATTTTGATCTTCGACTTGCCAGGGCCCTGTCCCGGTACTCCGAGTCGAGGCACGAGGACCTCATTGCGATCAATGACCTGGCGATGGATAATTAGTGAGTGTGATCCCGTCGCTCACCTCGTCCGTGCGTTAAATATATACTCTAGTGTGGAGATGCGTCACTCTGTGACAACACCGTCCCACAAATTACGAAGGATGGTCGACAACCTGTTGTTTTCACTGACTTGTCGCACGCCTGTCACATTGGCAAGTCTTGGCGCCTTCGCAGCGGGTGTGACCTTCGCGCCGGGAATACCTCGCGGATGGCTCCCACTGTACACGATGGTGACGTTTCGTCCTGACATCAGCTACTCGACTGCGAAACGCAAAGCAGCCAAACAAGACCGTGTGATCTCTAACGTAGGAATTGCTGGATCGGTGGTGCTCGGTATTGCGAGCGTGGGCATGGCCTCGATGGCGTTATTTCACCGAACACGAACTTATTCGTAGAAGCATGTCAAGTAATCATTGGAGATAGGGGCCTCCGACCACATTGTTCGTGTTTCCGGGAATTTGGCCTGCATCGAACAAGTTCGGATATGCAGGGACGAGAAGGGCTGGTTTTCTGCGGTGATTGAGAAACCCTTGTTTTTTCCTTCCCGGCAACTGATGGAACGTCATGATGAACGTATCGTCACACATGTTTTTATCAAACATTCTCGACCTTGACATCCAATCATACATGGATCAGCTATGAAAACACCGTGTCCACCAGGAACCTAATGCTACGGAAAAGGGGAGTACAAGTGGAGTGGTGCGAGGGAAAATAGATACTACCGGACAATTGCAACAATAAAGAGTCCAAGGGACAGGCAACAAGAAGTGGGTATTGTTCTCGATGGTCGTGGGCGCAAGCGTCGTCGCATCAGCACGGCGGAGGACGGTTCCATAAACGTATACAATGCATCCAATCAGAATATTATTTCAGGCGGCGTTCTTCGGGGGCCTGCCCCGCTTTCGCTTTACTGGGAGGTCGGAGGTACCGCCCTCGCCGGCGTCCTCCTGGGTCGAGGCAGGCTTGGGATTTTTTGGCGGCCTTCCTCTCTTGCGCTTCGCGGGTGGTTCACCGGTCGAGGTGTCCTCCTGGGGATTCTTGGGCTGCCAAAAACCAAGAAAGATGAGAAGGAAGGGGAGGACAGGGGGTTCGGCGAGTCGGGCGTACTTTAGGAGGCCGCCCCCTTTTCCTCTTCTCGCCAACCGCTGGGGAAGCTTCGGGTGCAGACGTGGACGCGCCCGCAACGCTCTTCTTGTTTTTGCTGCCCTTGGGACGACCGCGCCCTCGCTTCACGGGTGAAAGAGGGGCGCCTAAATGATGAAGAAGGATACCGTCAGCGCACGGAATGGGATAGGACGCGCCTTATCGATCGTTACAGAGAGGAAAGGGGGACTGACCCGAGTCTGAGTTCCCCGCCAGCTGAGCACCCTCATCGAGCTCGTCGGGAAGTTTGTGATCGTCAAAGGTGTCGTCGGCTGGAGAGTCAGACATGGTGGTTGGGAAAAGAGGGGTAGTAGGGGGGATTGTTGAAGGGAGGGGACGGGTTATAACGATTATTTTGCCATAATTGAATAGGGTTCTTTTTCGCGTGCATTTTTATTGCTTTAGATAATGTTCTTCTTGAGAAAGCGTTCTGTGTCGGGCTGGCGAAGGGCCCTGGAACCGTGGAATACGTAATTAATTTTAATTGGGGCAAGGTGGACCGAGGTCCATATCAATGGAAAATGCCGTTTCTGCACTTTCCCGCTCGTCCCACACTGTGCCATAAGCGCAATACAGTATCTCCCGTTTGAAAAAGATACACAATAATAGGAGGTTGGAATGGGATGTGATCGCTGCTCGCCCTGGCCATGTGCTTTATCCTATAACTCGGCCAATCGTCGCGGAGACCGAACGGCCATTCCCGGAGTTTCGCACAAGCCCGCAGGGAAATCTAAAATCTCAAAACCCTCACTCCGGCGCCACAACGTCCAGGGACCCGGACCTTGCCACGTGGCTCTCTCCTTGTTGTCCTCACCCTTGTCCTCTCCTCGATGCCTAGGATTCTCCTTCTCCTCCTTCCCCTTTTCTGCTCTCACCTATCTCTCGCTCGTTTATTCCAGTCTCTTCCGGACGATCTCTATGCCTTTCCGAAATACAGGGTCTCGTTTCTGAATGGCTTGCCTCTACTGAATGAAACAGCCGAACGCTGGCTTCGTGAGGGACTGCGTGGGGGCGAACCAGAATTCCTCGACCATCCCACTCAATGGCAGGACCCTCCTCCTTTCAAACACATCGACGCCGGTGACGGCATAACTGTAGGTCCTTAAATTACCTACCTCTCTAACCCCTCGCTGACTCGGGGTTGCCTATCTTCCTGTAAAGCAAGCGCAAGTCAAGTCGACCCAAGATCACACGATTGAATTAATGAAAATGGGTCCGCGTGATACATATCTTTGTTTCATACCTCCATCACCCAAGCAAGAGCCGCAACCCCCAGAAGAAACTATCACAGAAGTCGCCGCATCCCACAGCTGGTCGCTCCTCCAACCGCTGGATGGAACTTGCCTATACGTATGTGACCTGTCTGCTCTCCTCTTCCGGTTATATGACTTCCCCTTAGCATCGCCAAGGATGGTTTACCTACGCATACTGCCACAACTCTCACGTCCGGCAATTCCGAGAAATGATTCACCAGCGTCCGATGGCCCCAGGTGTGCTTCCACATTGTGTCAACTCCCGCTCACGCCGACCAAATCCCAGGAAAGGTTTATGAGATCGAGGAGGATCCTGACGTAAGTCCTCTTTATTCACGCTATTCCCGTCGGCTTTACATGCGCTTCTCCCAGTGGGAAGCCTACGATCTCGGTCGGGCGCCGGAGTCTGGCTCCGGCGTCGACTTGAGCCAGGCGGATTATAGCGCAGTCAGCGCCAACCTCGAGCTCGCGCGTGGTGCGGGATCGCGGTACCTCCTCCAGCGATGGGGAGACGGTACAATGTGCGACAAGACCGGAAAGCGACGCGAGATAGAGGTCCAGGTAGGCAATTAGTGCGCCCTTTTGCTCGTAACGTGTAACTCATCTTTCCGTTTTTGCACTGTGAATCTTCCTTTCCTTCATTTGCGCCCCGCTTTAGTTCCACTGTTCCATGACAATGACAGACACCATCATGTTCGTGAAGGAGACAAGGACGTGTCACTACATCCTCGTAATCAACACCCCCCGTCTCTGCGGCGAGCCCGGCTTCAAATCGCGCGTCGACCATCACGAAGAAGCCCTGATTCGCTGCCGCCAGGTCGTGGACGCAGCAACGCTCGCCAACGCAGACAACTCCCACCCAGAATCCGATCACCCGTACCTCCAGCGGCGCGCTCCCGCCCCTCCACCCCTAGACCGCGGCAGAATCAGCAGCAGCAGCCACGCCAGAAGATGAACAAGGACCAGGCCACGACGGTGCGCACAGGGACGCCGAGTCCGCCGCGCTGCGGCGTAACGACCAGCTGCGCCGCGCGCTCGAGGCAGTTCTCCGAAAGGCGGGCAATCCCGCAGCAGGAAACGGCGCGGGTGCCGGTGTTGGCGAGCCGCGCGTCGTCGTGGAGGATGTTGGCGACGGCGAGATGTTGATCGAGTTCATCAGCGAGGTGCAGCTGGACGACGGGACGGATCTCGAGCAGAGCGTCGACGATCTCTCCCGGCTGATGGATTCCAACATGTTCGAAGACGCCTTGCGCGCGGCAGGGTTCGACGTCCGTGACGAGGGGGTTGAGGTCGAAGTCGAAGTCGAGGAAGAGCACGACGAAGGGAGAAAGCAGACTCCGAACGGTGCTGCCAAAGGTCGCTGGAGAGCGAACGCTCACCCTAACAGGGACGAGTTGTAAAACTGTGTGCATTACAATACCCTTATGTGTAGTCAAGTTAGCGTGCTTCGGACTCAGTACCCATGCCATGTTAGCAAGTCGACGGATTTGACTCGAGACTTTTCCAAATAACTTCCGAAATGTTATTTAGCCGGGAGTTGTGTAGATAAATATAATTACAAGGGGGTGATGGATCTAGCAGTATTCGGTAAAAAAAAAAGAAAAGGCCAGGAACATACACATGCGGAGACAGTCCCAGACAAGGAGAGAGCATGTAAGGCGCGACAAATGCAAATCTGTTGATCCAGTCCAATGGTCAGCTCGCCTAGTGTGACAGAGGGAAATGTGGACATGTGAGTGAACGATGGCAAACTCGTGGCGGTGCAATAAGCAAAAGGAAAGAAAGTGAGCGCACGAAAGAGAACAGAAACAAAATGGATGTGATGGATATATAAGTATAAGGCTGCATGTGCGCTAGAAAAACCGTCGCTTGTGTGCCTTCTCATCTACAGTTACTTTGATGTGAGTGTGGTCGGATCTACTGGCCCCGAGAGTCGAGCATGTCTTGATGCCTTTGAGCCATGCATCACCGTCGTCCTCCTCTTCTGCATTCAGATCGTGGTCCTGACACACCCCAGGGGGGGTATCGATGCCACGAGATTGCGAATCGTTGACATGACGGTGGCATCCACAAAGGAGGCCAGAGGTCTTGCCGCGACCCTTGAGAAGGTCTGTAAGAGTGCAACGCGCCTCGGGCTCGACAAACAACATGCGTCGAATGGCAGGCCGCGTCTCGCGCGGAAGGAGAAGGAAAATGGATTCTGCGCTGCCGACGAAGCCGTTGTGGGTCGCAACTGACGCTGTGCTGTCCACGCGGCGACGGCGGATAGCCACTCTCTCCGCTGGTGTGGGGGTAGATTTCTCGCTGAGGTCCTGTGCAATCGCTTCTGATGTGACATTCACTTCGTCCACAGCAAGGTCATCTTCTGCTGACTGCTCAACGGAAACCGGTGACAGCGGTCCGTGGATGGTAGATGAGCGAGCCCGCGTCGAAATCACTGGTGGTTTCAGTGTGGGTGTCGGCAAGTCTTCAAGAGACGTTCCAGTTGCCGTGGGTGATGCTGTTATTCTGCTAGCGATAATAGGTGTGTGGATCCCCTGATAAGTTGGGCTGAGCGTCGGTGAGGATGGAAGTGACTCTGTCGATGCTCCTGGACGGGCGAATATCTCTACAGACGCATCTAGTTGCGTCGCGCTGTCCGCACGGCTTATGCTCTTTGGAAGGACAGCAGGAAGAGTCGCGACAGAGTAGGAACGAGGGCCGGTGCTCCCGGGTAAGAAATGAGCCAAAGGAACATCATGACTGAGATCATCGGAAGATCCTGAGTCATCAGAGACATGAGTACACATCGTGAATTCGGTGTCCAGACTATCTGGGATGGAGCTTGTCTCGAAAGCGCTCAGGACAGTTTCGGCATCGGTGGAAGACGCGTTGCTACTGGTCTGGCTGTCCTGGGATGGGCTGTTGGAACCATCATAGGGTGTGGGGTCGTTCAGATCAACCGGCTCAGTTGCGGACTTGTGTGGTGTAGGTGGCCGAGGTCCCTGTGATGAGTCAACTCCGGCGGGGATCGTATGACTCTTGACCGAAACTCGAGGGGAAGGTTTCTGAGACAACTCCGGGTGCGAGTTGACGAATGCACGGAAGCTCGGATCCGCTTTAGCATCCGGGATCTTCCACGGGAAACGACGTAGGATCATGCACATGAATATGATGGCGACGCTCCACACGTCGGTCTTGCGCGGGTCATAGTTTTCCTGTGTAATGACCTCCGGAGCCAAATACGGGTCGGATCCGACGATTCCCGTTGCTCTCTGATGAGAGCTGCCCGGGTAATGGAAGACAATGGCTGTGCCGAAGTCGATGAGCTTGACTACATTGTTGGTAGTCATGACGCAATTGTCGAGCTTCAAATCGCGGTGGGCCAAACCCATCTCGTGCAGGTACTCGACACCATCACAGATTTGCCTAAACACACAATAAGTTTCAGGACGGGACATCTTGCCGGACATGACGACGCTGAAGAGATCGTATGGTGCATACTCCATGACCTGAATCAGAAGGTACGAAACTGAGATGACGGCGCACTCGAGGTTGATAAACCCTTACCTCGTAGTAATGGCCGTGATCACAAACGATATCGACGGTCTCGATGATGTTGGGGTGTTTGAGAGTCGAACCGACACAGAACTCTGCAGTTACCTTCTTCTGGTATTCCTTCTCGGACTCTCCGTTGCGTTTCGGTCTGAATTCCTTGACAGCAAAGATGTGCCCGCCGTTCTTGTTACTGGCTTTGATGAGGCGTACTGTACCACCAGCGCCCGAGCCGAGGACACGACCCCATTTGCCATACTTCTTTGTGAGATGCGCCTGAGTGGCCTCGGAAAGAGAGTTGATGGGATGTGAACGAGAAGGGGTATTGAAACCAGAAGCGCGTGCGGACGTAGAATGAGGTGTATGATGCATATCTGGAACGGGCGACCGTGATCTCCTGTCACCAGAAATAGAGGAGTGGGGAGATGAAGACCGGTCGGAAGAAAGATCCTTGGTAACTTTAGCAGCTTTATCGTCTTTGACATGAGGGAGTTTGTCTTTCCGCATAAACGCCGCAAGTTTCTGCTCCTTGGGGACCTTCCCGTCGGGGAATTGTGCGTGGGAGAGCGAATCCGGGGTATGGGTCGATCCTGGGGGACTCGGAGGTTCTGTGGAAGGGTGGGACGGGGTGTGTGCACCGTGCAGAGAGCTGTGAGATTCAACATCGCGACCATGAAGGGAGTCAACAGAAAGTTGTCGAGGCTCTACAGGAGTATGCACACTAATTTCAACTTGACCCGCCGTGGTAAGAGGCGGTGTGAGCAATGTGGCTGGGTGGTTTTGGTTGTGATGGTGGTGGTGATGGTGATGGGGTATGTGACTGTTTAAGAAGCGCCTGAGATCGTGGAGCGGGCCAGAGAAATGTTTGTGAGGTTTGACTGCAGGGGGAATCTGGTGCTGCAGGGCTGGGGACTGGTCCGGGGAGTGAGGTTGGGAGGCACAAGGAGAAGGAGTGTTTGGCGTGGCAGCAGGGCTAGGCGCGAAAGTTGAATGAGCGACGGCGAGATGTGAAACCGAGCTTGGAGGTCATGGTGGGTTGTTCCGCAGTAGGGGAGCCCGGCTGTGAAGGACTGCCTTTGGGTCTCAGGAAAGAAGGAGTCCTGGAGGGACGAGTTGAGGGAGCCTTGAAAGCAAGAAATAAGAAATAGGACGATCAGGATTGTGGTTGAGTAGTGGACGAGGAAAAGAAATACCTGCTCCGACTTGGGAAGAACTGTGGACGAGGACAGTTGTGGAGGTTCCGACTGAGCGGTGGAAGAAGTGTCATCGTCCGATGGACGTGGGGAATGATGGGGGGAAGAGGAAGAGGATAAGTCTATAGGATCTGGGGTGAGATGAGCGGGGAAGGGACGCATATCAGGGATGACGACGGGCTCGACGGGATGAGCGGACAGCATTGTGGACAAAAATGAGGAGAGAGTGGATGATGATAAGAGGAAAGAGGGAAGGGAAGGAAACGAGATGAGGGCGACCAGTTGAATTTAGTCGACGTCAATTGGGGGGGATTCCTTTTTAGTATCCTCATCGTCGGTCCGGGAATCTTGTCACACGTTTCTAATAGATCTGCGAAACTCATCTAATCGTTCTTATGTCCACTCCGGCCTCTTCTCCGCTCCATCCTCCGATTACAGACACCACTTCTCATCCCTATTATT
Source organism: Lactarius hatsudake (assembly GCA_024734325.1). NCBI lineage: Eukaryota > Fungi > Basidiomycota > Agaricomycetes > Russulales > Russulaceae > Lactarius > Lactarius hatsudake. The sequence goes on along the minus strand of JANSJP010000004.1, from coordinate 384,589 downwards.
TATTTTATTTTATTATTTTCATCTCTCTAAAAATATCCCCCCGTCGTTACCCCGCGCTACCTTTACGTATCTTTTCATTGTCTGTCCCCACATTGCTTAGCGATCCTACGGCTCAAGGTAACAACACCTGTCCTGCTATCGAGCCACCTACACCGGGTTATTACAGACATTGTGGTGTCATTGGTACTAGTGTCCACGATCCTGGTTCTGCGCATGCCCAGCATCCGCATTGCATATGCCATAATCCCTCTAGCTTCGCGTGGCAGACTAACTCCCATGACGCAGTTGCCACCCGAGCTTATACAGCCTCTAGCTCTCATCGCCCAGTTCTCAATTCGATTATTTGCGCCGCACCACCGTCCAATCCCCCCCGGTCCCCGATGTCATTCGATCCTCTCGGTGACTCGGCCAAGGACCTGTTGTACAAATGAGTGCTGTCTCAGCGCCGGCGCCCAACTTCCTCCACCCTACTACCTATTCTGGTACTAGCGCCCAGGCCTATCCTCCACCTTCACATGCCACTGATGTCTGGTCCAATTTTTGAACCTTTGGTACCATTGGGTAAAGGGCACTGTAAGGACCCGTGACCGAGCGTTCCTTGGAGCATTGATCCTCTGCCAATGATAGTGCCTTTACCAAGCGTCCCTCACTTATTTTTAGCTCTAACCGATTTCTGGGGTCATGTTAGGCCGACCAACCCCGAGCCCCGATGCTTGCCCCCCTGACATACAAACAGAGCACCTCTCGCCCGCCTTCTTCCCCTCTGTGGCTGTCCGTCTTCGTTTTTCTAATTCGAATGTTTTATACGAGCCTCGTGCGCCGCATAGGGGTCTGCAACTACGAGAGGCGCTGTGCGCGTAGCTTGCCGGGGTGTTCTAGCCAATCCAATGCCGATTTCTTTACGTGCATCTTCTCATGTGTCCATACCGTATGTCGCCGGATGAATGCATTGTGCACCACGACAACCGTACAAATTCTTTGGGGTCCCGTCACCGTAATCCACTTTCGAGTCTCGACCGCAAGATCCGGCAGCGCGCGTCCTCGTTGAAATGTCGAAAATTACAACAATATGATTAATTTTTTTTCACACTCATGCACATGAGGCTTGACGGGGTCGGGCGTAACACTGATAGGGTGCACATATTGCCATCACGCACATCACCCGTGGCCCAAGTTTTTCTGATCGCTACAGCTACGCCCGAAGCTTTAACATCATCACGTAACCTTCTTCTTATCTGGTCCATCCCGCCGTCTAGATGAGACGAACGCCGCACCGAAGCACGTGTGTAGCGTGTGTATGGCGAACAATACATACAAGCGCACTCTCTCGGCGCGTACCTTCCGACTCGTATTTTTGTGCTTAGTGTGGGAGTGCGTCTAATCCAACCGCCCCCCCTGCAGGGATCAAACAACGATAAATATAACATATATTACATAAACTTTGATACGGTGATCGACACCTTAGATCGCATATACGATGCGGGTATGGCACCACCAACTAGCAAATGGCAATAGACACTCATAGTGCGGAAGTATAGGAATCGGATATTCGTTTCTCCCCCCCTTTCCTGTACTCCGAACCGCAGTATTCACCCTGTTGGTAAGCCACCGAGGATAGGTCAAACTGCACAGGGATGCAAAGATATACTATACAAAAGATGCAACAGCATATATGTCGTTTTGACACTCCGAGTCTCATGTCAGGACTCGGGTAATATCATGCCGGAGAGTCGGCACACAACACAGCCGCGGCCGGAGGGTGATCGGACGGACGGACGGCGGCGGCATGCAAAAGCCTGTCCCATTTCCATTTATTTGTGACATTATATGGTTGTCCCATCTCCACTTGGCACTCCACATACTGTCGGTCTCGGAGAAACCTCTTTTTTTTTCGTCCTAAGTAAACTCCACGAACACGGTTTGTGCGTCAGAACTGCAGTAACCCCTTTTTTTTTCTTTTTGCTCTTGTTTCGTTTTTTTTTTTTTTTGGTTTGGGTTCCGAGTATGTTTGTCCTCGGAGGCCCCCATCTATTTTTGCGCAAAAAAAATTGGGCTCATGAGCGGTGTAAAAGCAGTACGCTAGGTTTGCGATATCGATTCAGATATCGCCAAGTCTTCGCGAACTGCGGGACGAGCATATGAGTTGCGTCGACCTTGCCTAGTCTGGCCATATGTCCGCCCACTAAAGTCCGCACGTACTGTTTTATCATCATGAAACCCGAACGCGGATGCACGAACTAGCGAACACATGGAGGAATGTGAGGGCCAAGGAGAGCCAAGGAGTTCTTAGCGATGCATCGAACACATCATGTCAACCGTAGTGTGTCTTTGATTACGGAGCTGTCTTCATGGGAAAATTGGGAAAACTTGAACAATTGCCAGCGATGAAGCCCTCTTCATCCCTCATCTCTAAATCGTTTCATGGAAGGTACGGTACAGTACAGTGCAATTCACTCGGACAAGAGAGTGGACATATGTCGGGTGCCTCCAAACGGATCAGGGAACAGAAACCACCAGTAGAATCGAGAACAATTCACCCAACATGCATGTATGACGTGCCAAGTTCGAGTCGCACGGGGTACGTTGATCGCGAATGAGCGGAGCGCCGCGTCCCCAGGTCAAACTAACTTAACACGCCAAATATGAAACGAGCTAATCATTGAGCAGTGCACTCGCCAACGCCGAGCGCCACATCGCTAAAGACTAAGACCCCACCTCCTATCCCTGATCCTCGGCGTCCCGCTTGCGTTTCATCTCTCGTGACACCTTATGCTGGGCAGCCTCGTGTCGCGCGAGTTCCACAGGGACCTTCGACACGGGACTCTTCGATATTTCTGAAATACACATGGCTCAGGACTTTCCGATTTACTGCGAGCATCTGACGTCATCTCACCTTGCTTCAAGTCATACCTACCAAGGCGAATAACGTTAGTTCATACAGTCAAGGAAAGCACTACACTTGGAGACTGTGCTCACATCACTTCGTCGTCATCGTTGGTCAAAAACGTGATTGCTATTCCTGTTTGCCGGCACGCCCAGTACGACCTGAGAGACGTAGTTTAGTCACACGCACAACGGTAGTCAGAGCTATGCCAAACCAATGCGATGCACGTAAGCCTCGATTGTGCCAGCCATCTGGAAATTGATGACGAGTGAAACGTCTTGGACGTCGATACCGCGTCCAGCGAGATCCGTCGCTACCAGAACATCCGCGGCACCCGAACGCAGTGATTGCAACGAAGCTTCTCGTTGCTCTTGGTTTTTCCCAGAATGTAACGTTGCAGCGCTCCACTGTGCCAAGGCATCATCAGTGAATGCTGGGAAGCCAACAGCGGATTACCAACGTACGCCAGCGCGGGACAGGTCCTTGGCCACCATATCCGCAGTCTTCTTTTGGTTGACGAAAACAATGATCGGGGCTTGATACTCCCCGCTGTTGAGGATTTCGAGCAAGCGCTGTCTGTTTCGAGTGAGAAGAGCTCAGGCCTCGCCGGTTGACAAACAAACTGCGCACTTCTTTTTTTCGTCGCCGATGACGAACTCTACGCGCTGTTCGACTGTATCGACAGCTCTGCCTGCTTCACCGATGGTAATGACCGCAGGTCGTTTCAGGTACTTCCTCGCGAGTCTCTCGACGGGAGGTGGCATGGTCGCAGAGAAGAGTGTTGTCACTCGTGTGCGTCCCTTCTTCACAAGGGTCTCACCGTCAACATCCATCTGCTCGCTTTGGTCCTCCCCTTCCATGGTCTCCGAGGGTAGCTTGTCCAGAATGAAGGTAAGGTCAGCTTCGAACCCCAGATGGACCATTCGGTCAGCCTCGTCCATAACAACGTATCGACATTGAGACAGCACGAGGACATGGCGCTCAAGGACATCCTTCAGGCGACCGGGTGTGGCAATTATAATTTCGGCGCCCTCGCGAAGATTGAATTGTTGCTCTTCCACGGCTCTCTGGGGTACATCAGCCTATGCAACAAACAAAAGCTAAGGCCAAAAACGTACTCCTCCGACGATGGACACGCAATGGAAACCGAGTGGTGCGGCAAACTTTTTTGCTTCTGATTCTATCTGCTGTGCCAACTCACGTGTGGGTGCCAAGATCAGGCCATATGGTCCCAAGTGTCTATTTTCCTCGGTAAATGGCGGCATGTTCGAGATAAAAGTAAGCATAGGAATGACAAAAGCCGCGGTCTTTCCGGAACCTACAAGAAGTTTAGCGTCACAGGTTCGTGTGCATGTACATAGGGCATTAAGGCGGACCTGTTTCTGCGATACCGATGATGTCTCGGTTCTGTAGCCCGATAGGGATGGCCTGACGCTGGATTGGGGACGGCTCCTTGTAGCCAATCTGGTCTATGACAGCTAGAATCTGCTTAGGAATTGTAGACTCGCTCCATGAACGTAATGGGTGCGGTATATTACCACCTATGCTTGGGTCAGTGAGTGACAAAGGGGGACTAATCAATCAGCAGACCTCGTGCTGCTATGCTGAAGTCCTCGCGAAAGATGCGCCAATCACGCTCCTTCATCTCGTCTAAGGCTTTATCGGTCCAATGGCGGTCGTCGTATCCGTGCTTGGCAGCCTTTCGCCGTTCCATGGCGTCGGCAAGTTGAGCATCCGGCTTGGTGCCGGCTCTGCTTCCTCCGCCATCATCCATACCCGCTATGTGCCCGCGGCCGAACATGACCTGTGCTCCCTGACGCTGTACCCCAATGTTCGCAGAGGGATCCGCAGTACCGGTGTCCTCCTGTTCGTCCCAGTCAAAGACGAACTTGCGGTCGTTCATCTTACGGATCTTCCGTTTCTTCTTGTCCACACCGAGATATCGTGAACGTAGCGCAGCCAGGTCCTCTTCTGTCATTGGAGGGGTGAAGGTAGAGTCTGGTGCGGGAGTCGAAGAGCTGGACGCAGAAACGGACTGGGGACCCCCAGATGTGGGAGTAGCAGGATTTGCTGAAGCTTTAGCACGCTCCGCGCGGGGTTCAGTGGGGACAGTTGTTGTACCCTGAACGTCTGTCATCATTCATGCGCCTGTCGCGGTGATCTCTGCGACCGGTTCCTCGGCCACGGTCGCGGTCACGATTGCGGTCGCGGTCATGATGATCACCATCTATCGCAACAAATATCAGAAAATTGGGATAGAGTATGAGGACGAGAAACAGATCGACATCTTGCGCTGTTACTTGTTGTGTACTTAGTGTCTCTCTCTCGCCTTCGTATGGCTTCTGCCTCGCGCTTCGAGCTCTTCCCTATTTTTCCGATTATCCTCTTCTTTTCTCTTTTCTTCCTGTATTTCTTGGGACCGCTTCGCAATTGCGATATTTGCGCGTTCCTCCCTCGATAAGAACTTGGGCTGTGGAGGAACGATGAAATGACGATTGGTTCCAAGAGGCAAGCTACTCACTCTAGCTGCAGCTTCGCGCTCCTCTTTCTGCTTCTGCAGCAAAGATTCGATGGATAGCGGTTCAGCTCCAGGGGCCATTGTTGCAGTCTTACCTGGGATTATTCCAAGGACTTGTTGGAGGAAAGAAAGAGCACTAGGGTGATTACATAATGTCAAGTGCAGCAACAACTAAAATCGTTGTCGCGGTAAAGGCAACATTTTTTTTATTCAGGAGATGAGGTAGAAGCTGGCTATGTTCGGAGGTGTAAAGATGATGGAGTGCCCTCTACAGCTTCTAGTTCCCATATCATCCCAATCATCTTCATCCCAGTTCCCTTCCAATCGCTTGGGGGTTCCAATAAACGCCAGAGAGGATCTCGTTGATCACACCGCAGTCAGAACGCTCGAATCACAAACGCGCGGGAGCAGTTGCTCGGAAGGGTGCGGAGCAGTGGTTGGAGAAAGGGTGTAACGTCGTGTTGTAAAGACCCGCCCTAATCTGGGTGGCTCCGCCATTGTACGTCGATCGGGAGTTAATTGAGTACAACGTTGAGTCTTTCGTGGATGTGAATAGTATGCTTGGGAGGTAAAGGGCGGGAACACGTTGTGTGTGGCCACGCCTCCGCAAGGCAACCGTGTACCGGGTTTTTCATTCTTTTCTATTTCCTTTCTATTTCCTTTCTATTTCCTCCCCGCCCTTCCCTTCCCCTTCATCTCCTCCCAAACTCGTTTTTGTACTTTTATCACTCTCTTTTCAACATTTCTGGTCTTCGCGTCCTCCTTTACCGGGTCGCGCCATGAAAGCTCTTTTCAATCGATTCAACAGAGGTCACTCTAAAGACAAAGTCAAGGATCCCAGGGATTCTGACTCGTTCCCTCATCCAGCTCCTTCCTACCAGAGGGAAAAACTTCCCCAGTTACCACCACTCAGAGAATGGCCCCCAGCCCCGCCCCCACTCGAACAGCCTCAGCATTCTATCGGCACTCCGACCTCAATCACGTCCTACAAACCCCTCCCAGAAATTTCCTCTCGCCCCCTTCCGCCAATCGACGACACTCCTGTACCTTTTGTCGATTACGGCCCCATATCTATATCTCACTCCAGAGGTCCCCTCTCTGATGTCGCGGAGGAGGATTCTATTGACACAGCCGTCGTCACCCGCACAGCTTCCCCTCGCGTTGATCTGGACTCTGCCGGGAGAAGCTCGCGCAAGACTGGGAACGGGAGCATAACCACAACTAACGGGAGCAATGATGTTCCAAAGAAAGTTGCCTTTCTTTCTCCTCCTCCTACCCCGAGTCTCAGCGCAGACCGTCCCTTACCAGAAGACGCGTCTGCCACGAACAAGAGCACTGTAGTTCGCTCGCAGATGTCACATTCCAGAGACCCCCGTGGCTCGATGTCTACCGCTGCATCTGGTTCTCGCCCAGATGTCGGTTCCAGTAAAAACAGCACCCAGACCGTCAAAGCTACGTCAACGCGTTCGGTGACCTCACCCTATTCAGCGAAGCCAGCATATGGAGATGGCGCTTCTATCCATCAATCTCTCCGTTCTGCTACTCCTTTCTCTCAGAAGTCTATCGGAAGCGTTCTCCCTCCCGCTTCTTGGAGTGAAGGCGCGGAAGAAGATCTGGTGACCCACCTTGGACCTCGTGAACGGACACGACAAGAAGTACTATGGGAGATTGTCGCAAGCGAGGAAAGGTATTGATTTCATCCTTGTCTTGTTGCCAGTGTCCCTTGACACCCTTGCAGATATGTGGCCGAGCTCCTCAAGATGAAGGAGACGTTTATAGTTCCTCTACTCCACCCATACGCAACTTCGCCCGTAGCATCGCCGACCCTGGTAGACTATGATGACATGTCTCGTCTCGATACACCCGTGGAGTCGCTCGAATTTTTACCCATTGCCTCTCGTTTTCTCTCCCCGACCGGCTTTCGGTCTGACACACCTACGGCGATGGATTACGCGTCTCGCAGGGAGGACAAGGATACACCAAACATGGATAGCGAGTCTCTCACTTCAGACCCCGAAGACGAGAACGATAGGATGGGCAAGGGGTTGTCTGACTCTCGACGGCTTGGAGCGAAGCACAACCATCCCCACTCCCCCTACGGCACATCCCGGACGGGCAAGAACACCTCAGTACCATTTCCCTCCCGTTCCCATCAGTCTCTCCCGCCACCTCCCCGCCCAAACCCTAATACGGCGTCCACACAATCTCTTGGTCGCCAGTCTTTTGTGGGGGCATCGTCTCCGGAGAAGGAACGAGATCGGGATCGCAAGTCTACCACTACTAATCCAAGCGCCCGAGGCATGCTACGGAAGTCCAAAAAAAGCTTGACTAAAGCAGATCTAATCGTCAATGGTGGTATCGCTCCGCATCAATTACCAGATGACTTGCGGCAGTGCCTCGAAGTCATCGAAGACAGTATACTTGCGGGACATCTCAAGCTCAGTGAGGGTCTTCGGAAACGATATGACGAACAATATCCTCTTGTCCGATCCTTGGCAGACGTTTTTGTGGCGAACGTAGGTTTTATCTTACTTGCTCCGCATAACCCACTGATTAGTGACTACAGTCACACATCCTTCGGGGCTATGCGGACTATGTTCTACGCTTAGAACGGGCCCTTGAGCAAGCCAACGACGCGATTTCAACTAGCAACTCGACGAAACGTCCAAAGAATAAGGACGTAGACGAATGGCTCAAAGTCTGCGTTTTTCTACGCAGACTCGAAAACGATGCTCAGGACCGTGGAGAAACCGGGCTGGCTATCTCTTTATCAAAGCCCTTCCAAAGGTTGCTCAAGTACCCGTTACTTTTTCAGAACCTCCTTTTCCACACGGACCCCTCGACCTTTGAATACGAAAGTACTCTCCACATGGTTGCAGAGGTTGAAAACATCGTTCGTAGCATCGAAGACGAAAAGATCCAAAAAGAAGAACGCGACAAGACGCGTGATATCCTGGCACGGATAGAGGGGCTGGACAAAGTAAAACAACTGGCTGCTCCCAAGCCGTCCCGCGTTCTAGTGGAAGAGCGAATGCTAGCCCCTCGAGACTTGAGCGATGCCTCAAAGCCTTCATCACCGCCTCCCGTTGGGACCACCAAGGCCGTGAAAGGGAAGACATCCTTTAAACGTCTAAGTGACGTGCTGCAGAACGGCGGCAGCGGTGTCGGTGGCAAAAAAGACATGTGGTTGGTCGTGTTCAGTGACGTCGTACTACGTTGTCAACGGACTGGCACGACTTCTCTTCCCTTGGGGAGTGCCCACGCTTCAAGGGCGAATTCCCTACCCGAGGGCAAGACCAAGTATGCAACAACTGGCCGCCGAAACTCTACAGCGCGGCCACGGAATTTGTACAAATTCATCAAGGCAGGTTTCTGGTCCTTTTTCCCAATACGGAGTAATTTGACGTCACCACCTCCTTCAGATCGAAAACTGGACTCTTGGCAATAATGTTCAGCCCCCTGAAGGCGTGGTGTCCATGGAAGAGTAAGTAGTTTCGGGGTGTTATGCGGAAGAACCACTTAATTGATCTCGTGCAGTGTGGTCCGCTCAAGAGCCCAGATCCACTCCGCCGTTCAACCTAAAATCGTGCCTATGCCCGATGATGACGAAGACGGCGGGGTTGATTCTGATGACTCAGATCGCAAGAGCAAGATGAGTTTCTCATATTGGGGCGCGGACAAGATTACTCTGCAGAAGCCCATCGCTAAACACCGACCAGTTCCTGGAGGTCTGGGTACTCGACGCAATGGTCCTATCGTGCCTTCGGGTTACTCCAGGGAATCGTCGGCGAATGCTAAATTCGGTAGTCGCCTAGTTTCTGCGGACTCGTCAGCTGCTGGCGCTAGGCCGTCGAGCCGTCGGACTGTGACGCCATCTGGTCGCCGCCCAGCTGGCTCGGATGAGGGACACTCCATAAAGGTCACCGTTACTCGACCAGCCTGGGACGGAAGCACCCGTACCCCTGCCACCTCCGTACAATCGGCGAAGCGGTCACGCAACACCTCACAAAATAGTGCCGCCACCCGAACGACAACGGCACCTCCCATCAACAAGGTTCTTTCTTCACCTGCCCCCTCCGAGGACTCCGGAGTGGGTCTCTATCGCCAGATGATGGCGAATGACCTATCATTGAACAACGACTAGGCCCGGTATACATCCTGTTCTCTTAATTCTTTAACGACCCTTCCATTCAAGATACCAACTCATTACATTATTTTGGAACGATAACACCGGGTCTCTCCATTTTTCTCCACGTCAACGTCCTTTGCATGTCGCTTACCCCTCTCGTTTTCACTGAGTACCCCTCCTTTTGCGATACCGTTGCCATGTTCAAGTTCTCGGTTTCCGAGGTAGCCTCGTTTTTTTCATCCTTCATTGATACCTGCACTCATTTCCGACGAACGGTTTCCACATCATACAACCCTTCTTTTGGAGTCTCATTGACCTGTCTGCTTCTTAATCTATACATGGCTAGAACTTGTATCACCATTATGCTGCTTTTGAATCTATCGCACCATTTGTCGTCACTCGTACGCCGCATTGTGAATACTAACACTCCTTCCGCTGGGGTCCGCGGCGCAACCCCAGTCTCCACGCGGGATCCACCTGTATCGAGTATTAGCCAAGCCAAGGAGCTGATCCGATGAATGAAAGGTGCGGTGCATACCGAACGGCCGTTTTGGCTGCGGCGTCGGACATGAACAAGCCTGTGCGAAAAAAAAAAAAAAAACGTTTTTAGTAGACATACAGGATAGCGGAAAGAATCAGCGTGGTTGGCAAGCTCACCGTCGAATATGTCACGCATGTAGTAAGCCTCCTTGGTACTCGGCGTGTCCACTGGCCAGCGTTCAAACCGCTTCTCGTATAGCTGATCTGGGATGGCGTTCTCAGCATGGGCTTTCAACCTAAAGTCAAAACAAGGGTGTGTATGACGTGGGTAAACGAACGAGAAGCGAAATTGACGCACCCGTCAATCCAAGAGTAGCCAACGCCGTCCGAGAATTGCTCTTTTTGCCTCCACAGGATTGAGCGAGGAAGATACGGCTACGATCATGATTAGAAAAGTGTTACCAACGGCAGGGTGTCTTGTTGCAGACCTTGCCGTCCGGCGCCACGTCGAATGCCTTGCGAAGTACGTACTTCTCCATCTTGGGATATCCATCCTCGTCGAGCTCCTGAGAGCTACCTTTAGTGAACATCTTGTCCTCGGGTCGCACATTCATCGCGACTTCCAAAAATGCCTTGTCCAAGAAAGGAACGCGGGCCTCGAGACCCCAGGCCATGGTGGATCTTTGGGGTGGTCAGAGGAAAAACTTCGTCTCAAGTAAGTTTGCGATACGCACTTATTCGCGCGGAGACAATCGGCTGTGTGCAGATTTTTCACTCTGCAGACACATTCTTTGTGGAAGGAGCGCGCATCGGGGGCCGCATGGAAATATAGATAGCCTGCGTAGATTCAGCTTCACTGGACCATTTCCAGGTGCAAGAAAAGTCACCTCCAAGGATTTCGTCACTTCCTTCACCACTCAAGACCATCTTGACGCCCATGGCCTTGATCTTCCGACTGAGGAGATACATCGGCGTGCTCGCCCTCACGGTGGTCACATCGTAAGTTTCCAGGTGGTATATCACATCCGGAACGGCGTCTAAGCCCTCTTGAACAGTGAACACGTATTCGTGATGTACGGTGCCCAAGTAATGGGCCGCCTTCCGGGCAGCGAGGAGATCAGGAGAATGTTCTAGACCTATCGAAAATGAATGCAGCCTGGGCCACGAGGTGATGGTTTCTGCAGAACAATCCGGGCGGCTCTCAGATATGGGTGGAAAAAAAATAATTTACCCTCACCATCCTCTGTCGCCGAACCTCCCGGTGGAGTCGCGAGGCCGGTGTCGGTTTGAGCGAGCCGCTTCTGCCTGGCCTCGAACTGGGCCTGGGCCACTCTCTCGGTTTCTCTAGCCGCAACCGCCGCGATGATGCTGCTATCTAGACCGCCACTGAGAAGAACACCATAGGGGACTTCTGACATTAGCCGTTTCTTCACCGCAGCCTCGAGCGTCTCTCTAATCAACTTAAGATCCGCTGGCCGGGAGGGGATGGGGCCGTCCGAGTCGCCATCCCACCACGACGGTGTGTAGTAGCGGGTCAAGGAACTGTCACGGCTGTCAAACACGTGTCCAGGAGGGAACGAGATAATTTCATCGCATTCGTCGACAAGGCACTTCAGCTCTGAAGCGAAGAAAATGGCCCCCGGACACCTCGAAGACCGGCCTTGATACAGCGTCGTGATCCCAACGGGGTCACGAGCGGCTATGATTCTGGAAGGCTCGACTGACTCGTCGAGCAACACGAAGGAAAACATCCCGTCGAGTAGGGTGCAAAGGTCCTTGTCGTGTTTCCGATACTTGAGCGCAACGAGAGATTATTTGGCTGGCCGTATGGGTACATACACCACGCACCAGAGGGATCACCACTTCACAATCAGAGTGGGTCTTAAATTTATATCCGGAGCAAGAGGCTCGCAGTTTGACATGGTTGTAAATCTCACCGTTCACGGCAAGAACGAGCTTCCCATCCTCGCTCACGATGGGTTGTGCGCCCGTATCTGTGCTCAACACCCGTTTGTCAGAAACGACGACGAGGACGAGGACGCTTACCAACGCCAACAATCGCAAGACGCTCATGGACCAGCACGGTGCGCTGACCAACGTAACAGCCGGACCAGTCGGGACCACGATGGCGCTGCTTCTTAGAAAGAGCGATGAATTTAGACCTATCCGCAGCAGGTTTCTGGAGGTTGTGCACAGCAAATATGCCACACATATTGGTCGGTTGGAAGATGTTTTGCACAAAATTTTCATGCGTGACTCATGAGAGATAAGATAAGCTGCGATCACAATTTCAATCGGTCCACCATGGGTGCATGAGCAGTGGGATTATTTTTAAAGCACACAGCATGGCTCGACGAGCGCTGGCTGAGGACACTGAGAGTAGGGACACCGCCAGTGCCCGTGGGTGTTCGGTTACGGTCCAGCGCTACCTCGGATGTAATTCTCACGCCGACTTGGTTGGTTGGTGGTCTGGTCACATTCCGCAGGCAGCCCCTCGCCCCACCCCATCCGGTTCCTCCGACCTGCTCCCTCCCTCGTCCGTCGGTTGGTTTTCTAGGCGCAGTATTGCGCTTATCAGAACACTTTGCCACCCGGTGTGAATACACAGACCAGAAGCAATGGCGCGCGATCGACTTGCTGCGTTGCGGGCACGTGTCATGTCATTTCCTACCGTTGCGACGATACACTTACAATGCCTCTTCACTCTTAGGCTCAGAGACAGGGGGGTCCTCCAAGTCCCAATGCCACTGGGGAATACGAGATGGCTGGTCTTCAAACCCCAGACCACATCGTCGATGGGAATGGGGCTAGTGCTGCGGACGGCATGACCAGATTCTACAACCAGGTCCGCAGTCCGGCTAATCTTACATTATTGTTTTTTTTTTAATGCGGGCCATTGTTATTCTCATCAAAGATATCCAGCATTCAGGACGAACTTCGACGCTTCGATGCAAACGTGTCGAGGATTTCCGACTTGCACTCTCGTTCTTTGAACAACACGGATGAGGCGCTCTCTCAACAAAACGCCGCTGCCTTGGACCAGCTGGTATCGGAAACTCGGTCTTTGAGCAATCAAATCAAGACTCAAATTCAAGAGTTGGAGAAGGAGCCCGTCCCCGCTGGACAAGACGCGAGGATACGAAAGAATCAGGCACGTAGAAGCCTCTCTAAGACCGTGTACATGCATTTGCTCAAACTTGTCACGACAGACGTCCCTCGTCCGTTCAAAATTCATAGAGGCCTTGCAGAACTACCAACAGGTAGAGCAACAGTATCGCACGCGATACCGTCAGCGGGTTGAGCGACAGTTCAAAATCGGTGGGTCAACCGTGTCTGTGTGACTTCGGCTGTCCTGACCTCCTGCCTCACATCGTACAGTAAAACCTGACGCTACTCCGGAGGAAGTTGCTGCGGTTGTCCAAAGTGATCAAGGGGCTGGTGGCCAGGTATTCGCTCAGGCAGTGCGTCCGACGTCGCCTCAGGCGGGCTACTTTCTGAATGAGGCGTGTTTTTAGCTTACGTCGACCACGCGATATGGAGAGTCTCGAGCCGCATACCGTGAAGTCCAGGAGCGGCACGAGGATATTCGAAAAATCGAGCGAACGCTGGCCGAGCTGGCACAGATGTTCAATGATGTGAGGATTGGCTCCTTCCCTCCTACCAACTCGGTGACTTACTATTTATGTAGATGGACGCCCTCGTTGCTCAGCAGGAAGACACCATCAACGCTATCGAAACCTCTGCGACTCAAGTTGCAGGAGATACGGAAGCTGGGTATGTGAAGATGCCCGTCCATCGTTTACTCTTTTAAACTCGGAATTTCAGGCTCGCGCAGACAGAAAAGGCTGTTAAACATGCCCGAGCGGCTCGCCGAAAGCGCTGGATATGTTTCTTCATATTCCTTATTATCCTAGCCATCGTTGGTATTGCTGTCGGAGTCACTGTCAGCAACAACAACAAGCATTAGATATCGTGTTGTTCTCGGCGATTGGTGACTGGACCTGGTTTTTACGATTTGTTCGATGTTTATGATTTAGGCTCTTGTATCTAAGCAAGTGGGCTGTTCCACGCCCTGCGCATTCTACTTAATTCGTTTACCCTGTTGTTAGCACGATTCTTGCTTTTTCTTTATTCGATCAAAAAGTTCATTTTTACTTTTTTTTATTGAGCGCCGGGTATAAGCTGTTGGAGTCACACAGACTCGTGACCTCGTTTCATCACTTCCCCCTGTCATGACCAAAATCCCTGCTCACCGTCGCAAGGGCGGCTCTGTCGAAGTAGTCGATTCAAAATATGCCGTCGACTTGGCTACTCAACAATCTTATTCGGAAAATATATTCCTCTTCGTGCCTAATCTTATTGGTTAGTAGCTTATATCCTCTTTTTCTGCCACATGCTCAGCGGGTACAATCGGGATCCAGGCTACACTCGCATAATTCTTGCAGGACTGGCTCTCCACTATATGAGTTACCACCCCAAATATTGCACATTACTCTATGGTCTGTCCTGTCTGTTGGATGCGGTGGATGGGCAAGCTGCGAGGGCTCTCGGTCAGACTTCCAAGTTCGGCGCTGTCCTGGACATGGTAACTGATAGGTGGTGTCATATGTCGTCATCACCCTTCCCCGGTTCCAGTGGCTTATCGTTCGCATTAGGTGCACCACATCCTGCCTTCTATGTTACCTGTCATCGGCGTATCCAACATATGCTCTGTTCTTCCAATTTTTGATCTCTTTGGACTTCGCGAGCCACTACATGCACATGTACAGGTGAGTGATGTCTGGATCAATTGTCCCCCTCGATTCCCTTTTGTTGATGTGTTGCCCCTACCCAGTTCCCTCGTTACAGGATCGCGGAGTCATAAGTTAGTCACGAGCGACGTCAGCAGAATATTGTGGTACTACTACAACGATTCGGTGAGTGTTTTTTGAATCATACGCGATCGCTTGCTGACGTGGCATGATGCAGCGGACGCTCTTCGTGATGTGCGCGGGCAATGAACTGTTCTTTCTCGCGTTATATCTCATGAAATGGGTGAAAACACCCATTGGGTTCTCGAACCCGTTGCTGTCGCAATTGACATGGCCGGAGGCCGTTGCCTTCGGGTCGTTTTGGATATTCCTTGCGAAGAACATCATCAACTTCGTTCAGCTGTGGAAGGCTTCGAAGATCCTCGTCGGTGTTGACCTTGCAGAGAGGGCGCAGGCACGGGAGGCGCAGGCTAATCCCAAGTCCAAGTGATAGACGTTTCTGAATAGATACCACTACAGTACTGCTTTCTTTGCTACGTTGTCGCCCACGAGCTGTAATGCTGATTTCGTTTTCCATATTTTCTGTACCGTATTTTCTGTTTCGTACGTAAGCGCGTTCTGCGCGGATAATACTAGCCGCGTTGACTGTTCCCCGCACGCGTCCACGGCTTGTATGCGTTCTCGCATTCTCCTCCGCAGGACGGGCCTGTCTACGAAAACTTCCTCAGGTCGCAACTCGCGCACTTCTTTCGTATTCTGGCCCTACGCGTTACCCAAGGAATGACCTGCGCCAGAACGTGGCCAAGGGCACTCGTGTCACTCGGCGGGCCTCCACGTCCTCAACGCGTCCACAAGCTGCTCACTCGGCGCCGTCCCCCGGTGGCTCTGATCCTCCTTCCAAGGAGCCTGATGGCTCAAATGGCAAAAACGAACCGAGCGTCCCGTCACAGACCCTGCAGGTTCCCGTCGAAGAAAGCTTCTTCTGGACGCACCAATCTCTCCCTGAACCTGAGCCTTCCGCTTTGCCCCCACCAGAGGTGTTCGAAGAGATCTTGAACAACGTGTACCTCGCCCTGCACCCGCAAGTCCAGCATAAAGCCACATATTCAACCCCGAGCGGTCCGCCAACAGAGCCCACTCTTGCCCTTTACTGCCCAATCGAAGGGGGTAACTATGTAATTGACGATACCGTACGTGAGCTTGCGCGTCAAACAGGCTCAGACGTGGTTGTATTGGATGCAGTGCACATTGCGGCAGGTGAATGGGGTCATTTTGGGCAAGGTACGTGCGTCCGTCGTTCCGTGATGGGTGGGTACTCATGCTGTCGTTTCTGCAATTGGTTCTTTTTTATTTTGCTAGCGGCGTCGCTCATCGAACTACCCCAAAATCCACTACATTTTCCCTCTGCACCTTCGACCACAAGATATGATGACGATGACGATGGAGACGAGAGATACTATCGTCCGCCTCAAATGACGTTGCAAGTTGTCCTGCCACCCCAAATATCTATAGTGCGAGGGGGGGCTTCGTCGAAAAAGAGGCGTGGTCAAAGCCAAGGCCTTCTTCGAAATGTGCATCAATTTGCAAGCCCCTGCTGATGCAGGAAGTTCTAACGGTACCCAGAGACCGCGTCTCATATACATCCGCGACTTTTCAACCCTGTCAGTCATCATGGGCGTCCTTACACCCGGTTCTACTCTCCGCAGTCCGCCAGCGGCGTCAAGGTGTCTTGGCGCGACCTACGTCCCCTGTAGTAAATCCCACGACCATAGTATTTGGTATTACCCCTCCCATCTTTCCCTCGACTCCGGACCATTCACCACCGCCACCTGGCCCACATGACATGGTGAATGTGTTGACAAGCACTGGTCAGGCAGGTCCAGGTGTCGCGACGCCAAGATCTGAGAGATCCGACTGGAGTGAAGAAGACCACGCAGAGAAGGCTAGAGAACGGCGCCTACGAGAACGCTTGCGGAAATGGGAGCGTGATGATCTGCAGTCTGAGATACCTAAGCTTGTGACGACAACTCCTGTCGAAGAAGAGTCGGGCCCCAATCACCCCAATCTCACGTTCCTTGGAGGCCCTGGTGGAGCAAATCCGCTCGCTTCACTCCTGAATCCGTTGCTCGGTGGGCCTCAACCTAGTCCGCAGTCGGAGACCCCGGGACTCCAACTCCTCAACGAACTCGGGTTTCCTTGCGTACCTCTGTGTTAGTTCCCGCCTCTCGGTCTCTGCTGCGCGAGAAGACTTCCAGAGTGGGACGCAGAAGGGAGATCAACGAATTGACTATGCGGATGGCGATCGCGGCGATCGGAGGACTGCTCGAGGCACGCAGCGCTGCTTCCTTGTCTACCCCATCTTCTGAGCTTGCACCATCCCATTGAGCATGTGGCGCCAGAGAATACGTCAAATGCAGCTAGGATGTGGGAGGATTGGGGTAACAGAATCACAGCTTGGGCGCAGGTCAAAACAATTGCCTGACCAGGCCGTTGGCCGCGTCGTCTCGTCGTCGCTACGTGGTGGAGAGATGGTTAGGCCATCTCTCTCTGCGGCCTCTGTTTTATGGGACCATGTATGGGGCGCGTGGGCTGATCGCTGGGCCTCTCATGGTCTCAGAAAAGCGTGGATGCAACGATCTACTGGGAGATCTGCCGGGGGGCAACAAGCGTGGGACGACGAAACAGAGCCACAAGTGGATGACATTGTAGAGTCAGTGAAGCACGAGCCGTCCTTGGATATGCATGAGCAGAGACTCGTGGGGTGCATCGTGGATTCTGGTAAGCTTTCCGAGCGAAGTCGTAACTGGTCATTTCGTTGCTGAAGAGGGGGACTTGCAGCGTCGATGCCCACCTCATTCGCCCACGTTCATCTTCCCGCTCACACGATTGACTCCGTGCGGACTATTGTGTCGTTACCAATGTTACATCCAACCGCGTTCCAACAAGGCATCCTTAAGGAGCACAGCATGAGTGGGTGCCTTTTGTTTGGACCGCCCGGCACAGGGAAGACCCTGGTTGTCCGAGCTCTCGCAAAGGAGGCTGGGTGTCGCATGCTAGCAATTTCTCCCTCCGACGTCATGGACATGGTTTGTGATCTCAACGTTCTCTCCTCGATTCGGCCTGACTCACGCCCCGTCTTCCAAAGTACGTAGGAGAGGGCGAAAAACTAGTCCGCTCCGTGTTCAAGCTAGCTAGAAGGCTAGCCCCTTGCGTCGTTTTCATCGACGAGATCGATGCCCTCTTTGGTGCCCGTTCGTCCTCCAGAAACTCGGGAGGTGCATCCGTGCATCGTGGTGTCATTACCGAATTCATGCAGGAAATGGACGGTTTAAAGACATTCAACGCGCACAACGTCATCGTTATAGGTGCTACGAACAGGCCATTCGACCTCGACGACGCCGTCCTGAGACGGCTTCCTCGGAGACTTCTGGTTGACCTGCCTGGGGAGAACGAACGCGAAGGCAAGTGATGGTCTCTTGGTCACCCATATTCTCTCGCATTCTAACCCTATCGCCAGAAATACTGAAGATCCTTCTTCGGAATGAAGCTCTATCTCCCGACGTCGATCTGAAAGCTCTTGCGCGGGATACTCCCACGTTCTCCGGGTCTGATCTGAAGCGTAAGTCAAACCCTCCTTAGGGTTTGTGTCCTAATGCCGATTCGCAACCCTTCCTAGATGCATGTGTGTCTGCGGCACTAGATGCGGTTAAGGAGAAGGTCTCGGTGCCTTGGGTAGTTGACAGAGGCAAGAATGACCATCAAGACGCTTTGCAGACGAGCAACGCCGAGGGGAAGGAGGAGAACACGCCTCCAACATCCGGCGACTCTGAATCCGCCACACAGCGCGTCCTTCGACCTCATAATTTCGCGAAGGCCCTCAAAGAGATAACACCCTCCGCATCCGAGTCTCTGGGTAGTCTTGCCGACCTTCGCAAATGGAACGACGAGTTCGGAGAGGGCCGTAAGCGGAAAAAACAGGTCTGGGGGAAGGGCCGATTCGGCTTCACCAAGCAATGGCACACCCAGCAGGACGGCAGGGTCGCTACGAGCGACCAATCTAATAGTACACCATCCGCCGAGTAGAATACCCATAAACTAGATGTATTGGGGGCGATGCTAATACCGTGTAACTGTTGCGCATAGAATAGTCAACCACGCCGCCGCCCCTTCTCTCGTTTCTTCGGTTGGGGCGGTTCCTCTCCTTCCTCATCATCCACTGCTGAATGCGGGGTACTGAAGGACGGTCAGCTGGGAACAATCTCTCATGACAACGGTCATTAATTACCTGACACTTGTTGCACGCTGCGGGTTACGACGTGCTGGCATTTGAGAAGACTCGGCCTGGTCTGCCATGGGCACATCTACGTCGTCCCCTCCGTCTTCGCTCTCTGTCAAGCTTCTTCGTGTACGGCGTGGCCATTCATCTTTGGGTGCGGCAGCCTCGCCAATGGGGACTACTTTATCGTTCCCGGCTCTGCCCCAGTCCTCGCTGCACTTGGGGCATTTGCCACCGGGTCGGCGATACGTGTCGTAACAGGCGTTGTGCATTCCCACTCCACATTTGGCGTTGGGACACGCGTGACCACGCGTAATAATCTGTCGTCGTCTGCGCTCAAGATTCCGACTTTCTTTTATGAAGAAAAACCCCACCTCGAAGCAGATGGTGCATTCCAGAATTTCATCCGGATACGTAGATTTGAGATAGGGCTGGAGCTCTAGCAAGGAACGTGAAGACAGCGAGAAACGACCCTTTCTAATAATAAAATAAAAGTCGGCGTCAATGGGGCAGGGCGACATCGGGGACGGACGTACTTGCTCTTCAACAGCCAGCCCTTTGCGACAAAGCTGGCCAACACGCTCTCGGCTTGGGTTTTGGTCATCGGCGATGTCAGCGCGTTTACCTCGCGGAGGGCTGCAAGGGAAGAGATGGAGTATGAGTTACTTGGGGCGAGCATGATCTGTTCGACCTGTATCGAGTCCGGCTCAGCTCAGGGGTTACAGCTGAAAGATAGGTGGCAGGCAGGCATACCAGTGCCCTGAAGTAGGATATCTCGAGTGGCGAATAGTCACTCGCGATACGAGCAATCTCATCATCTCTGCGATTGACCTATAGGGTCGTTTAGAACCGATAAATTTGAAACCGGGACGGTAGCAGAACAATTTTACCAGGGCATACATATCCTTTCCCGTAATTTCGTCACGCGTGCGCGAGAGCTCTAAATCCAAAGGGTCCAGTGATTTATTGAGGGTGGCCAAAAAGTCACTCCAGCCGTCCGCCGAGTTTGTGTTTGCATTTATCTGAATAGCATCATCTGCGGCTGGTGTCTCTGAGCCCAAGCGTTATGCTACGAACGAAAGGGGTCGTACCTTTGACAGCTTCGACCGATTGCTTCCATAAGGCTTTCGCGAGATCAACTGAAAGGACCCTGCGTGAGATGACCGACTGGAGGAAGAGGCGTTGTACGTCGCCCGAAGAAACCATGGCTACTCGGAAAAAAGACGCGATACTGACGACGCGACGGACCGTGACGCGCGCGCAGCCACAATCGCGCACTTTCATTTTCATAATAAAACTACATCCGATCCGGAGAATAACAGCAGGGTAGAAAATACCAATTCATGGGTGGACATGTTTTCTTTTCTTTGGTCTTACTTAGGGTTTGGGAACACGAAGCGTCTTGCTCACCATCATCGCGGCCCATGCACCGAATATGAGGCTCACGACGTGGAGATCACCGCGTCCTCCCGACTTTCCCCATACAGTCATAACCCCACCGGGAAGCCCTTCCTTCCCTTCGATCCACCCATTCTTTGCCCAGTAAGATAGGAGCCCGACCAACGCCAACGAGGACGGGATGGGCAATCCTTCAAAATAGCGTGCCTTTCCCGACGGATCCTTTGGTACCAGCGCCACGGTCGCATTAAATCTAGCGAGGCGTGCTAGCCCGCAGCAGATAAAGCAGGCGAGGGCAACCGTGTCGAGGGTCGTGCGAAGGCCGACGACAAAGGCCAGAACCGCGGGCGCCACTCCAAATGATATCTGTGACCGAACGAAATGAGGACGTGAAGAGGTGAACACGCGAGAGGAAGAGGACGCACCAAGTCCGCCAGTGAGTCGAGCTCCTGACCCAACATGCTAGTCGACTTTCTCCAACGGGCGACCTTCCCGTCGAAGAAGTCGAATATCAGGCCAGCGAGCGGAAACAGAAAGGCGTTCCGAAGGTAGTAATCGTCGTTTGTTACGAGATAGTTTGCAGAAGAGAATAGGGAGAATGATCCGCAAAATCCGTTCATGATCGTTACAAGGTCGGCCAGTCGGAAATTCCTGGGTCCAGTCGGTTCGGGGAACGAGGGGAGGGATGGAGGTGTGGCAGCTCGGACTTACCTGACAAGTGAAAAATGGCCCTCGGAGTCGTTGTATTGCTGCAGTACGCATGCTACGTGACCGTCGTTGTTGCCCTCTGGCTTTGCTGGGTCGGCCTTACGCTGGATCATGGTGCTCGTCAAGTCTTGTGAGTGGTTGGGCCCAAAGCCCCCACGAAGACCGAGAACCCGAGCTAGCGCTTCACTCGGCTTACATAAATGCAGAGCAGGTCTTACTTAATCCAATACAGTAATAGTACAGTCGAGTCACCTCATAACGGTATCACCATCCCCTGATGCACGTTCTAACGCTCTGCTCGCTGCCACGTATTGATTCGGATGGGTAACCGTCTCTCCAGATCCAATACCGTCTCCCTTCGCAACATTTTGGGTCGCGTGCGTGATTTCAAATACCCTTGTGCACGCGACATGAAAACCTTTGGCTTTCACCGTGTTCATTATATCGGGAAGATCGGCCTCTGTCAGCCCCTGTGGGGAGTACATCGATAACAGTGCCGTTTGGAGGTTGTCCGCAGAAAAGTGGCGATATGGACATCCGTGTGAATCGTCAGCGCCAGGCTGGTCATTCATCAGAATTTGTTGACAGCTCGTGACAAGTCAGCGTGCCTTTTATTATCTCCTCCGAATCAGTGGAGCGTACCTTTTCGCAGGGTAGTTCGCCCGTTTGCCTTCCAACCCGTATAAGTGCCGGATATTATATTTATACTTTTTGTTGAAATCGTCGTCATTGTAGCCGGTGAAAGACTTGCGCCAGAATACCACGGCCTCGTCGATAGATAGGCCCAGAGCCTGTATACCCAGTGTTGACTAGCCCTGGCCCTCCAACAACACAAGACATTACCTTCAGGAACAATCCGTATTGCAGGCGTCCGAAATGTTTGAGTTTATGATTCCGCTTGAGGTTCTCTTGAAGGTTTCGCATGCACATGGGGAAGTGTTTGTGGGCGAGTTCGTCCACCATCTCGGCTCTAATTTCTTCACCGGTGCTTTCGTTGGCACCCCACTCTGAGCCAATGCCGGCAATGAAGCCCTGCGATAGATTGGCAAGGATTGGCTCCAGCCTAGTGTCCTCGTCCATCCGTGGAAGTGCCTTTGCTGTCATCTATTGAAATTCAGCATCAATCCATTCGCATACGGGTGGCACACTACCGCCAGAGCCCGTTCCAGGCGCGTTTGGAACTCCTGAAACACTATGCTCGACAGCTCCCTGCTAGGGACGTACGCCCAACCGTCTTTGAGAAGAACTCTCCGCTTTTCGACAAGATCAGGGACACGGGTCCATCTAACCTGCGGCATGTCAGTCAGTTGGTGTTGGGGTAAACAGGAGGGGAATCACCCACTTTAAGGTACTGGTCCTCTGGACTCGCATCGGGAACCAGCTTAAGTTCTGATGCATACTTCGTCTTCTCCTCCGTCTCCACCTGTAAGTACAATCTCAGGCGCTATAAGTACCTCGAGTGATGGGGCTGACCAGAGTCCAATCAAAGTCTCCAGACTTGTGAAATTCCCTTCGCTCTGAGATTGTCGTATTCATGTAACGGACCCGGAAGAGTGTCGTCTCTGCTTTCACGAATCTCCGCCTGAGATCCTCCCTGCAGAAATGAGGGTGAGCCACAAGCCTAGGCAGAGACGAAACCATAACGCACGATCGACAAAACGCCAATCTAAGCACGAAATGTCCGGTATTGTCCTTCCTTCGCTGACCGTCTCTGTCCTTGGTGGTCGCAGAGTTATGGTCTAGCGGAATGTGCTTCTCGCTCTGCGAATGCGTGATCTCTTTGAGCTCATCGAATGGCCTGTTACGCGCATAACACGATTCAATTTCGGAAAGGAGACGGAGGCGATCTATAGCGCAGGTTTCGAACTCTTCGATAGTGATATCTTCCGTGGGTGGCTGGTCATATCTATATTTGAGAGCGTAGCATCAAGAGCCGCTGGATTGCAAAGCAAAAAGGTGTCCCACAAGCTGAGCCTATGTGGGTATTTCAGACCCGAGTGCACCTGGACCTCTGCGGCTATTTTCCTACTGCTCTTGTGCATCACTAATGTTGTGAGTAGGCGACAAAAAGAACGGCAGACGCGTGCGGGTCTGCGCAAGTGCACGTTGCAAGTTACGTCACGCGTCTAGCGTGACGGAACCGCCATGTGAACTTGAGAACTTGGTCGTGAATACAATTCAGCGTATTAACGATATGATACACCGTGCGACAGTTATAAATACAGCTTCGTAAGCTTCGTAGGGGAGGATTTGTAGATGCGTACGTATATACGATATAAAGGCAAGCACACAGCGAAATATTAAGACCAAAGGGAAAAAGAAAGAAAGAAAAAAAAGGCAGTGACAGCATATAAAATCGGGTCCTCAACTACGGACTTTATCGCGAGCCCGGACGGCATAATTAAACCTGTGACGTTCTGCTTGGGGGTGGTCTTCATAACCCTCAAAATGCACACCTGGGCGCCGCCGTCGTGCGCTCCCTCGCTGGATGGCTTCCGCTTCTTCTTTGTTTCGCCATACATAGGTTGCCTGCTGGGGGTCTCGCTGCGGTGGAAGCAATTTGGGTGTGGGGCTCCGTGTTGAATTCGCCGGAGAAGTTAGCACGGTGCTCGCCTGCAAGTAATCAACGATTAGCGCAATCGAGGAACGGAACTAGGGGGACATACACCGGCATTCGTTCCATCGACGGCTTCCGCCGATGCACCAGACATGGTACGGTGTCGCTTCGATGAACCAATTCGAAATGACGTAAATGCATTAGGGACAGAGCTCATTCTCTCCTCAAATCTGGCGAAGGGCGTGGGGGGAGGTGCCCGTGGTGTTGGGGGCGGTTGTGGATGCGACGACGGTGGTTGAGATACCGGAGCGGACACTGGAGGGTGAGTTACGGCCGGAGTCCTCGCTTTCTTCAGCTTTGACGACATCAGGACAACCTTGGAGTCCGACTCATATTGCAAAGGTACAGGAGCCTTGGAAGATGCTGGCTTGGAAGGAGGTGGCTGAGCGCGAAGACCTGCATCTACCGTCTTGGATTCATGAGGGTGCTGCTTCTGAGCCGAGGACTTTGAGCGGAACAGCCCTTGGAAAAAGCTCTTTTTCTTCGGCTCTTGATAGGATTGCGTGGACATCACCGGTGCAATGGGTTCATCGGACACAATGGGTAACTTGGTCGATACGGCAAGTGACGACGGGGTGTTTAATTCCGACTCCTGCGATGGGGATGGGATTGTGTTCCTCAGCTGCCTAAAATTTGGGGCCGGGGTGGAAGGATACCCCGAAACCTGTCGAGTAGCGTAAGGGTCCCCCGCGGCTTGCGCGGTCGAATAAGATCGGATGGGCATTGGTGACACTGGGGCAGGTACCTTTGGGGTAGGGTGCGTTTGCGATCGAACTGGTGGAGGTTGTGGGAGGGAAGAAACAGGCACTGTAGGGGCGGACGTGCTATGATAGTGGCGGGTGGTCTGACGTGCAGCAGGAGCAGCAAGGGTATGCGCAGTTGCGTGAGTGTTACGGTCACCCGAAATGTCGGGCACAGGCGCTGAAATAAGGACAGATTGTCGGCCGCTATGGTTTCCTGCACGGGACATCATGACCTGGGGCTGGGACGTCGGCGACATTGGCGTCGGCAACAACATCGATCCTTGTGAGGATGGGGTCTGTCCCAGAAGCGTTGTAGAACCGGTTTCATGAGATGGCGTCCTGTTTGTGATGTGCACTGCAACGGGATGTGTCGGTCCTTGGGAGGGTGCAACAGCTTGAGAGCGGGATCGAGGGGATGGATGTCCAGGCTTAACTTTGGGTGATGGATTATTTGATGATGAATTAGCTACAGGGGGATTATTATTGGTGGGGCTTGCTTCTACGTGAGTACGAGGTGACGAGGAAGGGTATATGGACGTGGCGGGGTATGCTGACGAGCTTCGGGTTTTGGGTTAACACGTTGTATACGCCAGGCTGAGAGGTGTCATGAGCTTGCGGTGGACCGAAGTTAGTAGAGGGCTGCGGCTGATAGGTCGGCGCAAGAATAGGTGGCGGATGAGACTTGGGTGGTGTCCCCTGGTTCACGGGACGGGGGTGCAGATTTGGAGACGCCTTGGTCGACCGCGGGGTGCGCTCACTGGAAGGCACAGCGCTCACAACTAGACGTGCAGCGCTTTCCTGAGTGTGACCATATCGGTCCCATTGATCTGGTACATTCCTTGATGCTCGTGTCTCCTGTGCACGCTCCTCCTGAGGCGAGTACCGCTGATACACCTCTACGTTATCCTCTCGGATTGGAAACGCAGCAGCCAAGCCAGGTGCGATCGGCCGCGATGTCTGTGGGGTAACACGGGCCGACGGTGTGTCGCCATAGACCCCCGGAGCAGATCGATGCCTTGGGGGCTTCGTACCAACTACATCAGGGACCGCAGATGTTGCGCCTTGTGGGGACGCACGTTGGCCGTTCGTAACCTGCGGGTGAAGGCACTGAGTGAGAGGGGACCGTCTGAACTGGTGGCCGAGTATTTGCCGCGTTATTAGGCCAGGGTATTTCCTGCGGCGCCAGGGTATGTCTAGGGCCCTCTTGCGTTGGAGGTACGTGGTGCTGAGCGCGCTGACACCTGCTTGCCGATGCATATCCACCACGGCAGCAGGTGGTGCCAATGGGGCAGGAAAGACCACAGGAGAGGGAACAATAGCTGGGCGAGGGCGCTGGCGACATTGGGTGAAGCGCTGGTGACATGAGTTGAGGCACCGGCGACATGAGTTGAGGAACTGGCGACATGAGTTGGGGCACCGGCGACATAAGTTGGGGGACTGGCGACATAGGTTTAGGAATTGGTGACATAAGTTGAGGCACCGGCGACATAAGTTGAGGTACTGGCGACATAGGCCGGGGCTCTGTCGACCACTGTGCAGATTGTAACCATGGCTGTGATGAAGTAGGTTGCGCGGCTGAAGTATGGCCGGGGTGTTCAAGCTGTGCACTAGCTGCGACACGAGGCACGGCACGAGGTTGTCTATCAAATGTCTGGGGCTGCTGTTGCACCTGCACCGTGGGTAAAGGCTGGACTGTCGCATCTCTAACAGAGGGAGCTACAGTTGGCGGCATCGCTTCGTCTAGCGCTGATTTCTTGTAGATAGTCTGCGGGGCCTTCACCAGCTCTGATGCTGACAACCCGAGGGATGTACTCAGAAGTATCGTTACGCATAATAGATGCACGCGCGGTAGCCTGAGCGGCGTTGTGGTTTGTGGCATGAGCATCCGCAGGTTTGGGGTACGAGCCAGTCCCCTCTCGATGAAATGGCCAACCGATAAACTTTGACTGTTTCTGAAGGGCACGTGAATACTGTCTTGCAGAGGACATCAAGACACGACGAACCTCAGGTTTATGAGAACTCCGGTCATTGGATGGTTGTACGTGCGGTGTGGAGGGTGGCTTGTAAACTGCTTCATGAGCAAAGCTGGTGCGATGACCGCCAGATGTCCGGGGACGTTCTATCGGCCGACCATTCTCGACAGGTTTCGACCGCTGATGAAACGTTTAAATTGACCACCGATACTTATGTTACGACAACTCACATGCTCTCTTTTCGATGCGTGCTCACTATCGCTTGCAGAGACAGCATAACCGGGAGGGTATGGCACGGTTAAATTCTGCGAGGGTGAACCTTTGTGAGGCTTCGCGCTGTACTTCTCGTTAGTGGTGCCGAGTGTCACATTCGACGGCTGCCCCAAAGTTGCTGCTTGCCGAGATTCATTCGGGGAAGGACCGTTATCGGGTTGGCCCGTTGATAGTGGAGCAGGATTAGTGGGATAAGTCGACTGACGCAACACCGAGGGTACCACAGCCTAAAAAAATCTAGGTTAAGTGAGTTTTCGAACCAGGCCAAACAAATGCCCACCACTGGTGTCGTATGATCTCTCTGCCGGTGACGTCTGGGTCTGATCGAGCCTTGCGGCTTCCTCAGCGAGTTGTCAGACTCGTCGGAATCCTTAATACGCGCAAGTCTTTGATCCTTTCCCAGAAACAGAAGAGGTACTGAACCGTCCTTGACCTCACCTCGCCTCTCTTGATGTCGAGTGGCTCTCTGGGTATGGTCGTCTTTGACCTTCTGCTCGTGGTGAGTCTCGTCGCGGCGCTGCTCCTCTTCTCTGCGCCTCTCCTTCTCACGCCGACGTTCCTCTGTATACCGTCGTCGCTCTTCTTCCTGCCTTGCGCCCTGCTCCCGCTGATCACGAACAGCCTGCTCCTGAGTTCTCTCTGAACGTCCCCTTTCTTTTGATTTTGATGTTGGTTTTGGCTCATCCCTCGTTTTGGTCCTGCTCTGGTCCCTATCTTTTTCTCTGCCATCTGGACTTACTTTCTTGAGAAAGGATGAAGAGAGGGGCCAGATAGAGGCGGCTTGAGGTTCCGCACTTTCAAGAGCAGCAGGTGGGACGGTGCGAGATCGGTGGCGAGAACTCTTGTGACGATGATCGCCGGAGCGGCGTACTGGATCCGAGGACACGAGGGGTTTCTTGTCAGTAGTAGTGGCAACCCTCTGGGAAGTAGCTCGGGAATCATGGGTGGGGTCTATATACCTCTCGGCCGGTGAGGGATGAGCCTCCTGAGAGAGAGACTGGGGCTGGAAGCGGTATTTTCTGTGACATGTTTGCTGGATGCCCTTGGGAAGCCTGTGTGGGAGGGTGTTGATTATGAGATGCTTTGGTGACGGTGGCCAAGGATGGGGTGGCTTGTGGTGGGTACGTGGGTGTAAGGGTTTGTGACGATGTAGGGGGTCCATCGGAGACGTAGCCGCGGCCGGAACGTAGTCTGGCATCGTCTTTGCCAGCGGGACGAGCGTCTGGGTTCTTGTGATGAGAGGAAGAAGAGAAGTGCTTGTGTCTCTGACGATCGGGTTCTTGGCTGAGCGATATAGCGGTGGGCTTCCAGAGTTTATAGGTGTTCATAGTCAGATGAGAATGAGTAAATGAAACTCTGCCTCTCGAATAGAGAGGTAGGCCTTTGCGGCCCCAGAACTTGGGTGCTTGAAATGTGCACCGTCGGGAGACAAAATCGGAAAGGACTGAGCACGTCGGACGACCGACATGAGGCTGATTCGAGGTGCTGCCTACTACTTATGGTTACGGCTGCATGGACCACCCGGTCACTGCTCTCTTAATTTGTGTCATTGCTACATCTACAGTACATGTGTGCCCAAGTGACAACGACCAATGTCCCGTGGGTCCAGCTGGGATTATCCGTGATGTCAAATCGGCTTTCCACAAGGTAGGCCCAAACTCGTCCGCTCCAAAACGGAGTGAAGAACAGTAAGGCCCGGCTCCTCGTGGCTTATTCTTACACGGTTTTGACTCACTACCGACAGTGAACAGCGCAGGTGACGCTGATGGAGAACCACGAGTGGTCTCCTCTGTCGAGATGGTTTAAGGACCGTGTAAAGGAGAGAAAAATATATATCTCAGCCTAAGAGAGAGAAGCCTGTATGCCGCCTCGCCCTTAATAGTCCCGTGTGACAAAAGTTCGGCAGTCTCCGTGACTGGGTGCGCTTGCTCTCATCGAGGAGACATCCACGATTGCACTGCGACTGCGTCACCTTACCCGTCCACTCTCTTTCTTTTCCTAGGGTCGATATTTCTCGACATTGTATCAATAAACCCTCTCCGCATATAGCACTCAATCTTACCGTCCGGGAATGGTGTGTCGATCCCTAAACGACTTGCCGAAATGACTGACCTCTCCTCTCCGCGTAACAGAGCGACATGGACACGTTAGACGAGAAGGCCAACGGTGCACCCCCAATGGATGTCGATGAGCCAGTGTCTGTCAGAGATCGTGTGTATAGATGCTTCGGTCCTCTTAGCATCTTTTCATTATCGCTCCACAGATGAAGCCTTTGCCGCAAAGCATATGCCAGACCTGGGTCATGATGTCAAAGAGTTTAGAGTCTTCTCATGGAAACTCACTGGCTGGAAAAAGCTTGAGAAGAAGCTCACTAGTCCAGAGTTCGACTGTGGCGGGCATCGTTGGTGAGCACCTCCCACGCTCTTTTTAAGTCTTCCTATCCTTACCACTGGAACGGCGAAGGCGCATACTACTCTTTCCATTTGGTAATTCGAATGCCCCTCCGAACGACACCGTCTCGGTCTACCTTGATTACGCTGATCCGAAACGAGCCCCCGAGGGCTGGCACGCATGCGCCCAGTTCGCCTTAGTCATCTCCAATCCTCACGACCCTACCATTTATACCGTCAGCCGTACGTGTCTAGTGGATGTCAGAGATCATGGTTTAATTTTAATCTGTCCCGTGACCTTCTTCTAGATGCACACCACCGCTTCATCGCCGAGGAATGTGACTGGGGCTTCACTCGCTTCAGCGAGCTGCGCAAATTATTTACCATTCAAGAGGGCCACAGTAGACCCACAATCGAAGACGAGTGCGCCGATGTTTCAGTGTTCGTCCGCGTACTAGAAGACCCGACGGGTGTGCTATGGCACAATTTCGTAAAGTGCGAACTTTGGGTACATCGGTCGACTAACCATTTACGCCAAGCCCTGTAGTTATGATTCCAAGAAAGAGACTGGCTATGTTGGCTTGAAAAATCAAGGTGCAACATGTTACATGAACTCACTACTCCAATCCCTGTTCTGCACACGATATTTCCGCAAGGTGATGCCCTTGATGTTTCACAGACTATATGACACAAATTCACCGCCCTTTAGGCTGTCTATGAGATCCCTACGGAAGAAGAGCGACCGACAGAGAGCGTGGCCTTAGCGCTTCAGCGTGTCTTCTACCACTTGCAGACATCAGATCAACCTGTCGGTGTGTTGGTTGTTCTTAGTTCCAGGCCTACCACCTGTTTACCATCGCCACAGGCACCACCGAATTGACGAAATCATTCGGATGGACTTCACTGGACTCTTTCTTGCAGCATGATGTGCAAGAATTTAATCGCGTCTTACAAGACAAGTTGGAATCCAAGATGAAGGTACATCTATTCTCCTCTGCGGAATCGGCGGCTAATGCCTTTGTAGGGCACGAAAGCGGAGGGTGCTATTGCCAAGCTCTTTGTCGGGAAGATGAAGAGTTACATCAAATGTGTCAACGTCGATTTTGAGTCTTCACGAATCGAGGAATTCAATGGTACACCTCGTCAGTGCAGTGAAATCCGACATTCACAAACTGGTTTACAGATCTCCAACTTAATGTCAAGGGGATGAAAAACCTCTATGACTCATTTCGAGACTATGTCGCCGTTGAGACTCTTGACGGTGAGAACAAGTACCAGGCAGAGGGGTATGGTCTACAAGATGCAAAGAAGGGGATTATTTTCCAGTCTTTCCCTCCCGTTCTTCATCTTCAGCTCAAGCGCTTTGAGTACGATGTCCAACGAGACGCTATGGTCAAGGTAAGTTTAGTGTCTGATGCTAGTCACCCCACAGCTTAACTGGTAATTTGCAGATCAATGATCGGCATGAATTTCCCTTTGAGATTGACCTCACGGAGTTTTTAGACGAGACCGCTGACCGGTCACAGCCATGGGTCTACAAGTTACATGGTGTGCTCGTTCACTCGGGGGATCTCCACGGGGGTCATTACTTTGCTTGCATCAAACCTGATGCTGCCAGTCGATGGCTCAAGTTTGACGACGACCGGGTCACACCCGTGACAGACCGTGAGGTCCTTGAGGAGAACTACGGGGGAGAAGTCCTCAATGGCGTTCCTCCGACATTGCAGCGCAATCAAGTTCGTTCGATGAAGAGGTTCTCAAATGCCTACATGTTGGTATACGTACGTGAGGCTCTCGCGGACGAAGTGTTACCACCGTTCAAGGAGGAGGATACGCCCGCCCATCTCAGTAAGCGATATCATTCCCCCTTTTCATGTCACTGACGCATTTGCATCAGAAAGGCGCTTGGAGGAGGAGCGCCTCCAGGTGGAGGCGAAGCGCCGGGAGCGCGAAGAACAGCACCTCTTCCTCACAGCGAAGGTAAGGTCGCATTCACCATTCTTGGAGGCTCTAGATCATTGTTTTAATCCAGGTCATCACGGACGACACTTTCTCGCAACACGAGGGCTTTGACCTCGCAAGCTTTGATGAGAAAAATTGGCCACCATCAGAACTTCCAACGTTCCGCGTGCTCAAGACTGAGACCTACAGTGTTTTCAAAGCACGAGTAGCCCAACATTTCAACTTCCCCGACAATCAGGTCCGCTTGTGGGTGTTGGTGAACCGACAAAACAAGACTGTCCGACCCGACACCCACATACCCGAAAATGAGCCCACTCTGAGTGTGTAATGTGATGTTAATATATAGTCTCACCTCTCATGCACCATGCAGCGGTCGATGTCATCCGTAACAACATGGCCGCAAGGCAAACCGACCTCCGCCTTTACTTGGATGTCATTCCAGATCCGAGCAAGGTACCTTTTTGTTCTATAGCCGCACCCCTCTCTAACGTTTCTGCGCAGCCGGAGCTTCCTCAAGGAACCATCATGGTTTTCTTGAAGCACTTCGATACGTCAAAGCAGACGCTACATGGTATTGGAAAATGCTACGCGCAGCGTAATGCCAAAATCAGCGACCTTGTCCCTATTATCAACGAGAGAATGCGGTGGACTCCCGGAACTCCACTAAAACTCTACGAGGAGATCAAGCCGGGAATGATTGAACTCATGAAATCTAAGCTCACGTTTTCCCAGAGCGAAATTCAGGATGGTGACGTGATATGTTTCCAAGTGGATCTCTCCGAGAAAGAGTAAGTTCTTGATACACTCGTTTACGTTTCGTCTAATACTTTCCAGGATTCATGATCTTGAGATCCAGAGCCTTTACTCGAACCCCATCCAGTTCTACGACTTCTTGCAAAATCGCGTGATGATTATTTTCCGGCCCAAGTCTGATTCTGATTCTGATGGTCCCGAGTTCAGTCTGGTACTAAGCAAAAAGCAGACATATGACGCGGTACTAATCTCTTATTATCCAAATGAGGGATAATTTAGCTGACCAGCGTACCACGGCTCGTGTAGATGGCGGTCAAGGTTGCCGAACATCTTCGACACGACCCTATAAAGCTCCGATTCACAACAACGCACGCGTCGAACGCTTCCCCCAAGGCAATCTTGAAGCGATCGTTAAACCAAAGCATTGCCGAGATTATTTCACCGTCCTACACTAGCCCCTCCACAACAGTTATCCTGTTTGAGAAGCTGGAAGTCAGTATCGTCGAACTTGAAACGAAGCGGAGCCTCAAAGTCGTCTGGACCGGCATTCACAACAGGGAGGAATCGACACATACGTTCCTCCTCCCCAAGACAAGCATGGTGCACGAGCTAGCGGACCATCTATCTAAACAGGTGACGATGTCGACGAGTGGGCAGGGGTCCGGTAAGATTCGGGTGTTTGAAGTGTCGAAGGATGGCAAAACACAGAAGGAATTCACTGGGTCAGAAATGATAGGGAACATTCCCGACCCAGTGGAGTTGTATGCCGAGGTAAACGATGCCGCATGCTCTACCAGATTTGTGCTCACTCTTGGTCTTGTAGGAAATACCATGGGAGGAGCTTGAAGCCGACGACGCCGACAAGGTGATAAGCGTGTTCCATTTTTCGAAGGAGGTTCAGCGAACACACGGTGTTCCCTTCAAATTTGTTGTCAAACCAGTACGTTCTCAGTTCTATGGACGAGAAAACTGTGCTGAACTGGAGACCAGGGGGAACGTTTTGCGGATACGAAAAAGCGGCTCCAGGCTCGGATTGGCGCTTCCGACAAAGATTTTTCACGGTTCCGGTTTGCGTTGATTCAGGCGGTGACGTTCAAACAACCATCGTACATAGAAGACGGTGAGCCCTCCCTGTCCAGGTTCACTCTGCTATGGCGATTGCTTAGCTGTGATAGTAGATGACAACATCTATGACCATAAGTTCGCGCCAGAAGATGTTCTAGGGTTGGACCACGTCGACAAGTCTGGAAAGACGCGGACTGGTACGGGCGAAAAAGCAATCGTGATTCGGGGTTAAGAGAACTTGCTCCTCCGTCGCTTTCTTTCTCATTACCTTTTGACATTGTATTTTTGACTCCACGATCACGGTCATCCCCTTGCCATAACATAATGTTGTGTTCCCCAACACCAGTATGAAGATTACGATTTGGATAACTGCACTGAACAGGGAGGTGCACATAAATACTGTAGAATAAGAACTATTTTCGCTTCTTCGATTTTTTGGCAGACTGGATCAATAACAATGAGTACTTTGCAAAGGCTCAATGGCGAATTCGGACACTTACGCGGTTGCGTGGACTTGCTTCGCTCTCACTGGAAACACCATCTGTGCCTGCGCTAGGTGCGGGAGGTGAGAGAGACGACGAGGATTTTGTTGCGGTCGAGGGTTTTGGCGTTGTAGGGCCACTCGATGCGGATGTAGGGACGGGGGGCGCCTGGGTGGTGCCAGGCAGACCTTTACCGAATTTCGCCTCTGGCGGCCAATCAGACATAAAAAATCACGGGTCAGACGGACATTATGAATACCGTTCCGTGCGCGCTCCAGGGGTATCTGCTCTACGACCACCCTCGTCTTCTCGTTGGCGAGCATTTCACTCGCCGTCTGGAAGAGGACGTGGCCCCATCCCTCGACGAACGTATTGGCCTCGGCGTGAACCTCGACGATTTCTGCCTCGAGTTCCTTCTCGGCGGCGAGGAGGCTGTTCCAGAGGTCGTCGCCGACGGAGCCCTTTTGCAAGAGGTTTTGCAGCGCCTGTTTGTCCTCACGTAAGCGGAGGATGCGCTGTACGTCCGCGATCGCCCGCCGGACGAGCGCGGCTTTCAACAATGCGTCGGAAGCGGGGGGGTCTGTGCGCTGGAGGAGTGTGACATAAGTGTCTCTCTCGTGGTGTCTCGCAAAGTAGGGGTCTATGCGTTTGTCTGGACGATAAGAGGTGAGCGGGTGTGTCCGACGAGATGCGGGCCACGTACTTGCGGTGCTTTTTCTGTAGAACCTGCCGAAAAGAAAAAGACCGCCGAATACGATGAGAACATAGAATACGGGGACCAGCACGGAAGCCATCAGAGTAAAAGAAAGCGTAGTGGCACGTGGTCGAGAAAGTCGGAGGCGTGTTCTGTTTACCTTTGTTTGGGTAGCCCGGACGCGGCCGGACAAGAAACGCGATCACGCGGAACCGGAGATCACTCTCGGACTAGACCAGACCAGACCCGACCAGATGTTGTTCCGTCGTAGCACTCTTCGCCTCGCCGCATCACTACGCAGCACACAGAGGTTTGCCTCAACCAAGGTTTGTTTCACAACGTATTTGCACGCATTTTTGATCTGAGATGCCGTAGACTCTAAAAGAGACACTTCAAGAAGTCATACCAGTTAAGCAGGAACAACTTAAAAGCCTGGTGTGACTGGCCAATGCTAGTCTAAGAGTAGACGCTGAACGAGTATCCAGAAAGCGAAGCACTCGCAAACGGTCATCGGCGATGTCAAGGTTGAGAACATTATCGGGGGTATGCGTGGCTTGAAGTCAATGTTGTGGGAGGCTTCCGTACTGGACCCGAACGAGGCGAGTTCCTCACGAATTATTCAATTCCTGCACTCAAACGACGTGTGTAGGGAATACGGTTCCATGGTCTGAGTATCCCTGACTGCCAGCGGCAGCTTCCTGCGGCCCCAGGTGGCAAGGAAATCATTGCCGAGAGCATGCTCTGGTTGCTTCTTACGGGCAAGGTTCCCACCGAAGCGGAGACACGCCAGCTCTCGCGCGAGCTCGCAGAGAAGGGCGACCTTCCGACATACGTCGAGAAGCTCATCGACGGGTAGGAGGTTCCCTTCGTCTGTCCTGTACCCACCAAAAACTCCGATCGTGTGTGTGATAGGCTCTCCCCGTCTATACACCCGATGACGCAGCTCGGCATCGGCGTCGCCGCCCTCAACCACGACAGCGAGTTCCAGAAGGCGTATGAATCAGGGATAAAGAAGACCGAGTATTGGACGTACACGCTGGAGGACTGTCTTACGCTCATCGCGCGCCTCCCGGCTCTCGCAGCACGCATTTACAGGAACATCTACAGACAGGGCGCCTCGGCGCCCGCGATCGACAAGGATTTGGACCTCGTTGGCAATTATACGGCGCTAATGGGATATGGAGCGAACAAGGACTTGACGGAGTACCTCCGGCTATACATCTCTATTCATGGTGACCACGAGGGCGGAAACGCTTCCGCACACACAGCGCGTACGCCCTCGTTGTTACCCTCGTCTCTATGTTTGTCATTGAGCACTGAGCAGATCTCGTCGGTTCGACGTTGGCCGACCCATACCTCGCCTATTCCGCTGCTCTTTTCGCTCTGGCCGGGCCATTACACGGGTGAGCCATAGACCTTCGTCCTTTGCCCTTGATAGGACTCGAGCCTCGCCTTGGCAGCCTTGCCAATCAGGAAGTATTGCGATGGCAGTTGGCGATGCTGAAAGAGCTCGGTGACAACATCACCCTCGATAATATCAAGGACTATCTCTGGAAGACTCTGAAGAGCGGTCAGGTTGTGCCTGGGTTAGTCGCGAAATGTTTTTTTTTTTCCCCCAAGAAAGCACAACTAATGACCCATCAGCTATGGGCACGGTGTCTTGCGCAAGTCCGATCCGCGCTTCATTGCACTCCAGGAATTCTGCGACACTCGGCCAGACTTGCTCGAGAGCGCTACGATCCAGCTCGTGAAAAAGGTGCGGTTCACCTAGCGAGCTTCCGAGAATCGGTGCTGACGAACGTTGTCCCCAAGACCTATCAAGTCGCCCCTGGTGTTCTAACTGAGCACGGGAAGGTGAGCAGATGGTCGTTGTGGGGTAAACCGGCACTGACCCGAAACCCAATATAGACTAAGAACCCCTGGCCCAATGTTGACGCCGCCTCAGGTTCGTTGGACTGCCAAAGATCCCTTCTCGTTTTGCTAAATTAATACGCGAATATAGGATGCGTACTTTACCACTACGGACTCACGGAGTTCAAGGTACCGTGACGTCAGCTTTCTACGCTGAACACTGGTTGATCATCTACAAGTATTACACTGTGATCTTCGGTGTCTCCCGCGGTACGTGGTATCCATGCACCTACGAACGCCCCAGAAAAGCTTATACTTATTCACAGTAGCATTGGGCGCATTGACCCAACTTGTGTGGGCCCGCGGTACGTTATGTGTACTGCCCATTGAGTTGATAGCATCACCTGACGACCTGATTAGCGCTCGGCCTTCCCTTGGAACGACCAAAGTGTAAGTGTTGCTTTGACAGTTGAAATGGTCGTTATGCTAACAGCTGCCGTAGCCGTATCCATGGACACCCTCCAGGACATAATCAACAAAGGTGCTTAAGGACGAGCGAGGGATAACTTGGGCTCGTTGACAAGCATACATTCAAGGCTATTAATACATACAAGAGGGCATTTGCATTACCCTGGAACTGATGGTAGTAACAATGAAAAAACAGTATTTGCCTGCTGTCGGAGATGTGCCATTTAGGATATAGTGTTCGTGGCTGAGACTCCACAAGGAACCAGAGAAGGACAACACGGGACCATATTCACAATATTCAAACAACAGAAATCCATCAACGATGAGGGACCACACAAAGAAAGGGGGAAAAAAAAAATCAGGATAAGGAGAGAGCAATCAAAGACCATGAAGGAGATGGGAAATAAATAACGCTTAGTAGAGCGTAGCTAAGGCAATACTGAATTGGCACTAGAAGCGTCGCGCGGCTTGCTGTGCCTGCACCTGCTGTGGCATAGGTGAACGACTTGCAGAACCCGCGCTAGAGGCAACAGGTACGCCTTGACGGGGTTGACCAGGGCTGGGCATGTAGCCCTGCGGCGGGGGAGGGCCTTGCGCACGTACGGCGGGATAACCTTGTGGAGGGCGATTTTGCGGAGGAGGCATACCTGCCTGAGCTGAGGGGCCGCGTTGGAGTACCTGTTGTTGTGCTGGGGCGGGACCAGGGTCACGAAGAGAGACAGGAGCTGGACGGTTGTTCGGGCCAGGGCCAGGAACGCCAGCGGGCATGGGCGCGGGAGCAGCTGCCTGGGGGTTTTTCTCTGCAGCCTTAATAATCTCGTCGCTGTCAAGGACTCGATGATGAGTATAGGATAGGAGAAGAACATGAGGAGTTTGGGTTCACTCTAGGAGGTTCAGGGCAGCACAGAGGACAACCCATTCGACGCAGTCCTCGTTACCCTCTCCCAGTGTCTGCCAAACAGCCTTCTCTTCTGGAGACTTCCCTGAGATCGTGATGCGTGTGCCACCACCGTTAGGACCAGGGGGATTCTTCTGGATCTTGCCAAACTCGATGCGTTTCGGTGGAATGTTGTGGCCAGCATAGGCGAAGTAGAACATGCTCCAGAATGCGGCATTGGGATTGGGCTTGGAGATTTGGAAGAGCGGGAGGTCTGGCGAGTCAGGGGAAGGAAGGGCAAGTTTGTAGATGGGAGAGATCACGCCAGTGTTGGTAATGGACCATTTGAGGTTGCGAGAAGCCTCGCAACGTACGACGCGGGATGAAGCGCCGCCATGTCCGGAACCATGGCCTGGATCCGAGGCTGAGGCCTTGACTGCGGGATTGTTGGCACGTGGGGGGAAAAGTTTAGCGACGCAGAGATCGCCTTGGGGGGAAGGTGTCAAGAGGTAGTTTTCCGAATTCTAGGAGTGAAGGGTTAATGGCAGGTAAAGAGAGGAGAAGTTGATGTAGCGTACGAAGTTGGTGTGCAAGTATGAATACAGAATATTGGAAGGCTGACCTGGGGAAGATATGAGACGTGGATCAGAAAGATGAAGGACTAGAAATACCATGGGGTGTTACTATCAGAGTTGGGAGATGATTGGGTATTGGGGGGTGGGTTGGGGAGGTATAGACGGAGTAGATGGCGGCCATGGGTGAGTGATGGTGTTAGCAGGAAGGGTAAGGGCTAGTAGTAGTAGGGTTGGCTGTGACGGGTCACGGGTCACGATTCTCAAGCCGCGTCCATCGAATCGCATCGCATCGCATCACATCGACCGACCGACCGCCATGAAAAGCTTCAAAAAGTCTTTGGTATTATTTTATTCCCTAACATTCTCTCGTTATTTCTCACTTTCTCGTTGCAGCTTCGTGGCAAAGATTCGAACTCTTCAAAAAATAAACCCGCTCAGCCGTCTTCGACCCCATCGTCTGCTTCCTCGTCATCTTCCACACTACCACCCCAATCCTCCGCGTCCGTTCAAGCTTCTCTCCCAGCAATCTCCACACATAATGGGAGCAATCACTCTCTTCCCCCGCAACCTCCCCCACAGTCCTCGCGCTCCTCCGCTCAACCTGCGATCACCCAGGACCGTAGACTTGCCGTCGACAGAGCGGCTCCTGCACCGCCGATTGTCGTCGTCAGTCCAGACAACTCTGACCAGTCATCACGGAACAGCACTGGCTATGGCTCCCCCGAGCGCCTGTCTATTGGGCTCGAACCTGGAGGCTCCGCTACTCCTCCTCGGACAAGTCCTTTGAATCGTCTCCGAGGACCCAAGGATACCATACCGATTGTCGGTAAACCCCCAAGAAAGCAAAGGAGCAGCCGCTTCGTCGTCACAGAGAAAGTCGAAATTGAACGGCTCCCTCCATTCATGGGTATGTTTGCGCCGCTTATCAACACACTCCACACTTGTCTCATCGTCGCTTTAGAAACTCCTCCTAGCGAGCGCCCTCAGCTTTTCATAAAGAAGCTACACCAGTGCCACGTCTTGTTTGACTTCAACGATGCCAGCTCTGAGCTCAAAGGCAAGCAAATTAAAGCACAGACACTGCATGAAATGCTAGAGTACATCACCACCCAGCGTGGCGTTATTTCTGAAAACATATACCCGGAGGTGATCAAGATGGTGCGCCTCTAATTTTCATTGTCTGAATCTGCTTGCTGAGAAACCTTGCTCGTTCAGTTTGCGACTAACCTCTTCCGTTCCATACCCCCTCCTGTGAATCCCACAGGTGACGCGTTCGACCCAGAAGAAGACGAACCCGTGCTTGAGCTTGCTTGGCCCCACCTAAAGATTGTCTATGAGTTCTTCCTCCGCTTCGTGGAGAGCCCCGATTTCAACACAAACCTAGCCAAACGTTACATTGATCAGTCTTTCGTTTTAAATTTGCTCGAACTCTTCGACTCTGAGGACCCTCGCGAACGCGACTTTTTGAAGACGACCTTACACAGGATATATGGCAAATTCCTTAATCTCCGTGCACCCATCAGACGTGCCATCAACAACGTATTCTACCACTTTATCTACGAAACCGAACGACATAACGGCATTGCCGAGCTTCTAGAGATTCTTGGGTCTATCATCAATGGCTTTGCCTTGCCGCTGAAGGAGGAGCACAAGACCTTTCTGATGCGTTTGCTCATCCCGCTTCACAAGGTCAAGAGTCTCTCCATGTACCATCCACAGCTCGCGTATTGCGTCGTCCAATTTCTGGAAAAGGACGGGTCCCTCGCTGAAGAGGTCGTACTCGGGCTTCTCAAGTATTGGCCCAAAGTCAACTCCCCCAAGGAAGTGATGTTCCTGAGCGAAGTTGAAGAGATCCTTGATGTGATCGATCCCGCCGAGTTTCAAAAGATCCAGATACCTCTTTTCCAACAACTCGCGCGGTGCATCAATAGCCAGCACTTCCAAGTCGCGGAACGTGCGTTATATTACTGGAACAACGAATACATCGTCAACTTGATGAGCGACAACATGGCGGTTATCCTGCCAATCGTATTCCCCGCTCTGTATCAAAACTCGAAATCGCATTGGAACCGGTAAGTTCAATTCCCGATGCGGTCTTCCTTCCGCTCTGGCTCACTCGATACTCCAGCACAATACACGGGATGGTGTACAATGCCCTCAAACTTTTATGGAACTCAATCCAGACTTATTCGATGAGACGATGCAGCAGTACAAGCAACGAAGGATCGAGTATGTTTTGCGTTGAACCTCACGGAGATGATACCTAAACCTACCTTACAGCGAGCGGCAACACGCCATGGACCGATACGAAGGATGGAAGAAGATTCGGGCAAAAGCGCTCCAGAATGCAAATGGCCATTTACCGGATGGCTTTATGGAGGACGAGCCGCAACCCCCTCCGCCATCCGTCGCCTGATGATGGCGACATCGTTGACCTAGCAATGGATCTCAGTGCCGTATCAATCGACGGCGAGATAGCTCATGAGCTAGATGACAGCGGGATTGAGCGGGTGCCAACCGCGGATCCAGGGCTGGACGTGAGTGGTCGGAAATCGGTCGTTGTCGTGCTGATGGATATGTATATAGCGGCCGCTCCCCGAAGTGGGGACTACTATCTTAGAGCCAGGATCGCCTCTGGGAAGTGGAACACACGTTCGTAGGAGAAGTGTACTACCAGGCAAGTGACGCGGATGACATGAATGTGAAAAAGGGAATGATAAACCGATTCAGCAGTGGACCCAACCGTACTGCGGGATTTGCAAGCTCATCGTAGCTTAGATGACGGACTCGGTGCTCGGGGAGGACAGTAGTGTAGTGTAGTGTAGTGCTTATATAAGCGAATGAAGGTTGTGGAACGGTAAAGAAGCCTCTGGAAAGCGAAAGAACAAGTGTGCTTTAAAACCCTCACCGTCGGCGTCAACCCTCTTTCCACATCTCACCCAACTCATTCTTCTCACAAATCGCAATGTCTACCTCCAAGGCTGTTGGCATCGATCTCGGCACAACATACTCGTCAGTCCTATTTCTTCTTGAGGTACCCCGAGTGCTCACTGTCCTGGATCCAGATGTGTTGGTGTCTGGCAAAATGATCGCGTTGAAATCATCGCGAACGACCAGGGCAACCGCACCACCCCCTCATACGTCTCTTTCTCAGAAAGTGAGCGTCTCATCGGTGATGCCGCGAAGAACCAAGTCGCGATGAACCCCCACAACACGTATGTATACGGTGTGATCTTATCACTATATCATCTGACTCGGATCTATGTTAGTGTCTTCGACGCAAAACGTCTCATCGGTCGCAAGTTCGATGATGCCGAAGTGCAGGCGGATCTCAAGCACTTCCCCTTCAAAGTCGTTAACAAGAGTGGAAAACCCTACATCCGCGTTCAATACCGTGGCGAGGACAAAGAGTTTGTAAGTTGCAGATCGATTCCAGCCAATATATATTTGCTCATCACCGTGCGCAGTCGCCCGAGGAGGTCTCATCCATGGTTCTCGTGAAAATGAAGGAGACAGCCGAGTCTTACCTCGGCACAACCGTCACGAATGCCGTCGTCACAGTCCCTGCTTACTTCAACGACTCACAACGCCAAGCCACGAAGGACGCCGGCACAATCTCTGGCCTCAACGTTCTTCGTATCATCAACGAACCCACCGCCGCCGCCATTGCATACGGTCTTGACAAGAAGGTTTCTGGCGAGCGCAACGTTCTCATCTTCGATTTGGGCGGAGGAACTTTCGATGTGTCTCTTCTGACCATTGAGGAGGGTATTTTCGAGGTCAAGGCGACCGCTGGTGACACTCATCTTGGTGGCGAGGACTTTGACAACCGCCTTGTCAACCACTTCGTCCAGGAGTTCAAGCGCAAATTTAAGAAGGACTTATCGTCGAACGCTCGTGCTCTTCGCCGCCTTCGCACCGCTTGCGAGCGCGCCAAGCGTACCCTTTCCTCTGCTACCAACACTACACTCGAGATCGACTCTCTCTATGAGGGTATCGATTTCTACACCTCCCTCACCCGTGCGCGCTTCGAAGAGCTCTGCCAGGACCTGTTCCGCAGCACGTTGGAGCCGGTGGAGAAGGTTCTTCGGGACTCGAAGATCGACAAGGCCAACGTTCACGAGATCGTCCTCGTCGGTGGCTCCACCCGTATCCCCCGTATCGT
This sequence comes from Lactarius hatsudake, assembly GCA_024734325.1. Taxonomy (NCBI): domain Eukaryota; kingdom Fungi; phylum Basidiomycota; class Agaricomycetes; order Russulales; family Russulaceae; genus Lactarius; species Lactarius hatsudake. The sequence continues at coordinate 342,557 of JANSJP010000004.1, read as the reverse complement.
CAAACTTGTCTCCGATTTCTTCAATGGCAAGGAGCCCAACAAGAGCATCAACCCAGACGAGGCCGTTGCATACGGCGCAGCAGTGCAGGCCGCCATCCTCTCTGGTGACACCTCGGAGAAGACCCAGGATCTCCTCCTCCTCGATGTCGCCCCACTGTCCCTCGGGTAAGTCGGTCTATTCGTATTTTCAGACCCGAAAATAACCCTCGCTCTCTAGTATCGAGACTGCGGGTGGTGTCATGACCGCGCTTATCAAGCGCAACACGACCGTCCCGACGAAAAAGTCCGAGATCTTCTCCACGTATTCGGACAACCAGCCCGGTGTGCTCATCCAAGTTTACGAGGGCGAGCGTGCACGGACGAAGGACAACAACCTGCTCGGAAAGTTCGAGCTCTCTGGTATCCCCCCAGCGCCTCGTGGCGTCCCTCAAGTAGAAGTCACATTCGATATCGACGCGAACGGTATCTTGAATGTTTCTGCGGCCGACAAGACAACGGGCAAGTCGAATCGTATAACGATCACGAATGACAAGGGTCGCTTGTCGAAGGAGGAAATCGAGCGCATGGTCAACGACGCCGAAAAATACAAGGGTGAGTACAGCGGTCTTTTCTCTGTCGGTGGCCCATTCTCACACGAATATTAGCTGAGGACGAGGCCGCCGCCTCTCGTATCACTGCCAAGAACGGTCTCGAGTCGTACGCATACAACCTCCGGAACTCGTTGACGGACGAAAAGCTCGCGGACAAATTCGACCCAGCCGACAAGACCAAGTTAGAGACCGCAGTCAACGAGACCATCTCTTGGCTCGACTCGTCACAAGAGGCGTCCACCGAAGAGTACAGCGAGAAGCAGAAGGAGCTCGAGGGCATCGCAAATCCCATCATGCAGAAGCTGTACTCTCAGGCTGGTGCGGCAGGTGGTTTCCCTGGAGGTCCTGGCGGCTTCCCAGGTGGCGCCCCGGGCGGTGCTCCAGGCGGTGCTCCAGGTGGCTTCCCAGGTGCTGGCGGCTGAGGATGGACCTAGCGTGGAAGAGGTTCGATTAACTGTGTGGTGACTGCGCGTGATTGGGTCGTTGTATTCAGTACCGGTTTGGACTTGCTATCATCAAAAATAATGGCGCTGGTGTACGGTAGCTTCTGCATATGTCTAGAATTTCATTCCATTGCATTTTTTTCTTTTCACTATCTACAACTAGCCTTAGGTTGAGCTGAGTGCAAACGAACGATAATAGTCAAGGAAGGGTCCAATTCATCCCGTAACATTGGATTTCAAAACACCGGCCTTTACGGAACCTCCTGCGACAGGGCGAGACAACTTATTCGCTCCTACGCACGAGACGTTGTATGTCAGACATGATGAGCAGATTGCCAAAGAGAACTAACTGACCCTCTTCGACGACAAAATGTGCGGACGCGAATCCGTCGAGGTTTGGATTGCCTTTGGTGCGAGAGAGTTTTAATATGCGGGGCCAACCGACACAGAGAGCCAACTCACTGATGTTATTCATTGCGTAGTACGTGGCGGTCAGCGTGGACGGGCTGACGGTGAGCAAAAAGAAGCCCCTGAACGATCCCTCGCTCCATTGCAAGTCCGTATTATTAGCGACGAGCACTCGGGAGATGGCGTCTGCAGCCGCTGGCGCGATGCCTGCGCCGAACGGGGAGGTCGAGGTGACTGCCGTCCCAGCAAACTCGACACCGAGGCCTCCTTTCCCTGTCACCGGATCGTAGCTGTGCACAGTTTCAATTTTAAAAAACCAACCAGGAGAGAAAAGATCTTACTTGGTAGTGTCATTGGGGTCTGGAAGAAATTCCGGTCAGGGCGATGAAAGACGAGGACGGGGGAGGGCTTACGGGCGAGGTCGGATACCCAGTTGGCATGACTGTCACCGGAGAGTATGACCGTATTGTCGATCTTGTTTTGTTCGATGTGGTTGAGTACGCGCGCCCTGGAAGCACGGTAGCCATCCCAGGCGTCCTAAAAATCGGTAATCTTCGTAAGGGGGAGGAATGGGATTATGCGTGAGCCTTTTGACTGACCAGATCAACTGCGGGGTCGCGCTCGCGTAATTAGCTCGTTTCTCGGCAGCTCTCTCTCTCTGCAGCAGAAAGACATACATGTACCCTGCGCTTCTAGCTGTGAGAAAACCACTTGTTGCCTGGGCCGCGGGATCGTTTGAAAATAACAATAACAGATATAGTATTACACTTACCCTATCACCCGCCAGACTGCACCACGTTTCTTAGAGGTCGAAAGTGTGTCAAAGAACCCTGCGAGGGATATTTAGTCTCCTCCTCCGAGAAGGGTAGTGGGCCAACAATTCTCTTGAGTGAGACCCATCATAGATCGATTGGGAAATGACGAGATGGTATTGACAACTGACAGCGTGGCCGTGAGAGACGAAAATCGAGGACCTCTAGGACACTCACACTCTGTTCCACACGGATTAACGCCTACGAATAGAAATCACTCGATGACAGTTGGATAACATACCTGTGTTATAAGATAGCTGCCTCGATTGGTTACGACGCGAATAAAGGAAAGGCGTGTCGACTTACGTCTGTGATATCACGATCATAGTTCCCTGAAGCACAATGAGAACAGAGAAGAGCAGACAGGGGCACAACTTCACTCACGAGTGTCCAGCATAGTTAAATCCTAGGCTAAAAGGTTGGCCCAATCTCAAGTCGACTGTGACAACGCACCAAGAGCTTTCCAATCTGGAAGTTTCGCCAGATGCGAAGTTTGTCATCAACATCGACTTGCCTGACCGGCATCCACTCGTGGTAAGCGCGGACAGCAGCCAGCTTTCTGTCTGTGAAGCAGGCCCCGGATGGAGAGAAGGAGCACCCGACGGCAGTGTCGTTCGAGTCTGCTGTTCCCGCTTTCCATGAGTTATCAGAAACCTAAAGCAACAACAACCTCAGCAGTCGAGCGTCAGCTTTCGAACTCGCGATACTGACTTCATGATCGTCCTGACGAGTTCCGGGATAAGTCGATGCGGACAAATTATTGTGAACACAGAGAACCCACCCTGAAATGAAAGACACGCGCGAGGTCCGACGGATGTCAGTTGCGCGCGGCGTCGTCAAGACTCGTTGTTTCTGACTCACCAGACCGTGATCCATGGTGCAAATTGGTGCGCGAATTGTAGACTGGCGTCAGTCCTGTATTGGGCGAGGCGCTGGCGATAATCGTGGATCGTCGCGAGCTCACGACCCAGAACGCCCCTACCAATTGGAGCACTGAGACGCACGTTGTCAGTCAAAGAAAAGTTCGACTTGGGTCAACGTAGGGTATCTACCCGTTCCCGAGCGATTCGTATATCTAAAGGAGTGGTGTCATCAAATATGCGGCGCGCGCCAGTGTGCACACTTACGTAGTCACCAAGGTGAACGAATATGTCAACTGATGTATTGTGAGCCGCAAACCCGTAAGCGTTGAAATAGCCTATTTTCAAATCAGGACTCGTAGTGCGCGGGGTATAATTCAATGGGACGTGCCGTCCTGGAACCGAGAGCAAGAGAAAACAGCAATGGACAGGTTTTTTCCTCCGTTTACCTTGCTCGCCGGAGCTATCCACAACAGTGCCTCAGCTTAAGCCTCGAAAGAAAGGATGCTCGCGACGTACTGTCAGGCGTGGATATTGTTCTTGTCACGCCAACGGGGCTAGTGCTCGTGGACTTTGCGCAATCCGCAAAAAGATACCAGTATTTAGTGTCAGGTCTCAGTCCAGTAGCCTCCACTTTGACCGTGAAATCAACATCGTAGGAAGTAAATGCTTCTCCAGTGCTGACTGGTTTTCCAGAGAGCGACGGAGACGTGAATACTTTAAACGTCACGCAGACCGGGACACTCTGGTCTGGGACGGACGTTGAACCATCAACGACGCTCGTTGGGACAGCACGAGTCCATAACAGGACGGAGTCGTCAAGAGGGTCTCCCTGTAACGGTCAGGTCACGTGAAGATCCCATTGTGAAACCCGCTTACACTTGCAACTAGAGAAAGAAAGATAATCGGCTCTCGTCACTCGCGATTTTTAGTCGGATTTTGAGACGCACCAGCATGTGTGAAGGTCACGCCCCCTGTCCAAATAAAAGGACTCTAGAGGGGTGCGGTGAACAAAAGTAGAGTGTGTTTGCTATTCGCGCGCACATTACTAAAGTCACTGCCGTAGAAAGTCGGATAATGCTCGTCATTGAAGACTGTTGCATCCCCAAGTTGTCTTTTCGCGTGCCCGACAAAACGCTCATGTATTCCCTTCGTATCCCGAGAAAACTGTGGTAACATTTAGTCTCAAGAAAAGCAGATTGCATAATCAAAGGTCTGTCACCTCAGGAAGATCATGGAACGGAGAACGGTAGACCAAGTTGCGATCCAGGAGTTTTGTGGCACATGCCAGAGAACACAGGGAAAGGAGCCAAAAAATCATTTGTCTTCCCAAGAAATGGAACCGAAAGAGTCCCTTTATATGGGCCGGTATATAGATAGCATGCTGACAAGCACAGTGAATTCAACGCCGTTATATTACTCCACGCTGCACAACGAGCATGGCACGTTCGATACCTGATTGGATATAAGACAAGCTTCCGAAAACAAATACGCGATGGGAAATAAAAAAATCGAAGAGTTCAGCTAGCATGTGGCTGGGACAACACGGTGATAAGGAGCGGCGATACTGATCCCGAAGAAAGAGAGTCCGGTAGTTGGCGAATAGAGCAGTTGGCAGGAAAGGGTCTCCGGTTCGGGTTCTCCATAAACACACGCGAGCCTTCATCACCTCCGCTGACGAGACGAGCTGGATGGGAGATCATGTGGGAAGTGTGTGTAAGTGAAGGACATGAGGACCCTTGAGGTGTGAGCTCAACCATCGAAGCAGGAGTCATGTGGCCCTCAGGACTAGGCGACAACGGCACATGGTAGACCCGCTTCTACAGGCCAGAGAATGCTGCCGTGTCGAACTCGGCCTGAGTAATTTTGCCCTTCTTCAGTTTCTTCGCAAGCCTTTCTTCCTCGGCCCAATCGTCCTCGGATTCGGCAGAGTCAACCTTTTTCTCCTCACTATCAGCTCGCGTCCTTTTAAGGACTGAACCCTCTTGGCATGGATGTGCAGACGCCATCGAGGCCCTTTTCTTTGCCTTTTGCGCACGTCGTTTCTCCTTCGCATCCTTCTTGGCGAGTTGCCTGCTCCAGGGAATATAGTCTTTTTTATTAGTTGAAGACGGTTTTGAGTCATAGGGTTGTTGGGCTTTCGACTTCAATCGCTTTATCTCCTGTGCTTTGTCGGCATACGAGTACGTGTCCCACTAATAAAAATGGTCGTTGAGCGTGTTTGGGAACACGAATCTTCGCACGGTATGTCTTACCTCAATATCGGCGTTATGCCAACATGACGTTTCCACGTCTTTCAGTTCTGGCATTCGTGGGAGACGAAGAAGTCCATAACTCTCAGCGACCCCAGAGAGATCAAGACTTTTCAATCGGAAAATATAAGAGGCTTCGTGTTTGCTATAGGCCCGTATGAAAGACACAAACGCCTTCGTCGCCTAAACCTCAAAGTGATTAGGCAGAACGGTGGGGAAAACGTGTGGAGATACCATATCGTGCAGAGCTCTGTCCTGCAATAGATGCTCCCGGATTACAGCAAGATATGTCGACACTGTCTGAGCTTCCGGCTCATCGCTGGAGCTAGTTGCCACGCCGTCTTCGATTAAACGCTCGTGCCGCGTTACAGGTATTTTGCGAACAGCAAGAAAGTCTTCAAATCAATGAGTATCAGAACACCTTACAACTAGGGAACTAGCAACGCCCACCAATATATTGATGCTCTTGGGCGGCAAGGAGAACCCAAGCCCGTCCACGCTTTCCGGCACGGGCAGTACGGCCGCATCGGTGGGAAAATGCCTTGGCGTCGGTGGGAGGATCGAACTGCACAACAGCATCGACATCAAGAATATCCAAACCTCTGGCAGCGACATCAGTAGCCAGAAGTAGCGAAGGTGCCACCAAGGTCGGACTAGAATTTGTGAACGAAGTCAACGTTCGGGTCCGTGCGGTAGGAGTTAGATGACCATGAAGTGAGAAGAGCTGTACAGCTTCCGGTAAAAACAAAGGGAGAATCTGCAAGCTTGAGTGCGAAACAGAGGATACGGTAAGATTAGGCAACACACTTTATAGAAGTAGTCAACAGATGCGCCAGTTGCAAAATAAAGAATGAACCGAATTGACTGGTGCTGTCGGCTCTCGTGTAGAATGATTCGTACGAGTTGAATCAATTTCTCTGAAGCATGGCACACGAGACCGGATATCTTCAAACTAAAACACGTCAAAACTTGAATACAGGGTCGCGACAACGTACGTACCCCGAAGGAATTCGGCGCTCATGTAACACACCTCCTGATTCCACGAGCATACTGTCAGCCACCCGTGGCTGCTTGGATTGTACTTTGACGACGACACGAACAGGATTCCGCAAGCCTGCTCTCACGAGCTCTGACATTGCGTCGGCGTCTGTCATCGTTGCGCTGAATAGGCCAGTCCTTCTTTGCTTGGGTAGCCGGGAGATAATTCTTGTTAGGCTTTGTTGAAAACCCAAGTCGAGTAACCTACGAGGCCATGCTGCCGAGTGAGAGGTGTAGCCAGTTCGACGGCTGCGACGACCCTACCGATCAGCTTCGTCGAGGACAAGAACTTCTAGCTCCCTTGCGTTGACAGAAGCCTTCCCCAGAAACTCTTCGACGCGACCGGGGGTGCCGATGACAATGTCTGATCCTTGTGTAAGAAATCGTTCCACGTCCTGAACGGGGGAAGATTGTGACGAAGATACGAGGAGAAGGGCAGGAGGAAGACTGCGGTCGGACGGACTCTGAGAAGAATCATGATCGGGTTGAGATGATAGAAAAGAAGCGAAAACAGAGTGTATCTGCGATGCTAATTCCCTGTATAGCTTCGAACTTTGAGTGACTTCGAAGGATGCAGTAAGAAATCACCTCGTTGGGCTGATAATCAAGGCGCCGATTTCGTTACGCTTTAGTTTATTTTCCCTCCTGATGATACGTTCAAGAACCGGTATAACAAATGCCAGTGTTTTTCCTGATCCGGTCACGGCCTCAACAACCACGTCCTTGTTCTGCATAAATATGGGAATTGTGGAGGCTTGGACAGGTGTCATTTGTGTGTGGCCCATAGACTGAATCACATCCAAACTGATACCGTTGAGTTAGGAGATAAAAGAAGCCCCAGATAGGTAGAATTGCATACATCCAGGACGTCAACGGTGTGGGCAGGGAAGACCAAGATCCAGCAAAGGCAGGTGCAGCGGACATCATGATGGTGAGCAGAGCAAAATTGCTCGCCAAATTCCGGGCCGGGTTAAATCTGCATCCGGGTCAAGTAACAACATCGGCCTCAACGTCGAGTCATCGCTGGTTGCTCGCTGGCAGCTGGGATTTGACACGGAGTCTGCTAGCGGCATGGATATGCAGCTTTCAAGTGCCTTTTCTTTGCATAAACGAAGGCCCTCGTCACCCGCATCGACTACCACACTCAACCACAGTCACATCTCCGAGGTTTTACTGAAATCTGAAGACAATGGTGCAACTTTGGACTTTAGTCATAGGGGTCTCACAGACATAGATGAAGATGGTGCTACACAGCTCGCTGCCACTGGGCGTGAGGATCCGATGGGGGATGAGGGCTCTGTGCTGAGGTGTGTTTGTTCTTCACCCGCATATATTCACTAACATGGACTCTTTAACAGAGTTACACTGGCGTCTAATCGTCTAGCCACGCTCCCCGTGACATTTGTGCTGCTGTCTCGCCTTCGTTACCTCAACTTGAAAAACAACTGTATTACCATGTTCCCCGACGTTGTGAGCTCATCCGTTCGCTTGACAAACTGTTGACCCACAGTTGACGCCCCATGTTATTAAGCTCACTGCCATGCCTTCGCTTGAGATTCTAGATATAGGCCGCAACAAGCTCAAGAGGCTGCCCTCCCAGCCCGGGTTTTTAGTAAACCTCCGAGTACGGCCACATGCCTCGTTGCCTTCATGCGTCACTTTACCTCTAAACATTTTAGGTGTTCTCATTTTACAAGAACAAGATCACAAGGTTACCCCCTTACATGGCTAAATTCACTCGCCTCTCTATTCTTCGGGCAGAGCAGAATCCCTGGGAGTGGCCTCCTAAGAGCATTATGGAACTCCAGTCCACAACAAAGGACTTCATCAAGACAGTCCAGCAATGGATCGAGGGTAATGCCTCTTCGGAGCACCGCGAGGAATTAGAACGAGAGTCGCAACGGTAAGGTTCCTTTTCGTCTCCAGACGATCTGTCCTCACTACCCACCCTAAGGTCTAATTTCGAGAGCGAAGATAATGCCTTCCTCGACGACTCAACTCCTCATGCGCGTTCCTTCTCCCTGTCGTCCACGCCTTCGGCCCGTCTAGAGAACTCTGTGTCTCACCCATCGCCTATTCGTTCCGGGCGCCCCTCCCCATTACCGCTAGAACCTGTTTCTTTCAGAGGTCGAACTTCCCCACCCTATCGCTCACCGGACGCATACCTCCAGACTCACCAGACTCACGAAGATTTCCTCGATTTGTCCATCGATGATGACCTATCAAGGCCCCCTTCTGACACCCTCGCACACGTCCGCAATGCATCCTATGCCGGATCTAGCCGCGTTCCAGGACGAGCCAATCTCTTTTCGAAGAAGAGTCTACCAGATCTCAGGCAAACTAAGCTTCCGTTGGCCGAGGAGAGACCTATAAGATCACCTTCCGCCCCTTTATGGAACGGCCCCACTGCTAGCCAATCTGTTGACCAGCCGCCTTCTTCCCGTCAAGACTCTTCCAACTCCTCCGATAGTGGACCTATCAACTCCCGCCCAGGTCGGGCTTTCTTTCACGGGGAAATTGCTTCCTCTCCCATCGCTCCGAATCGTCCCGCCCCGACTATCGACGGCGAGCGGCATTCATATTTCCGTCGCTTCTCTGTCCTGCAGTTATCCACCATCTCCAAAACTATCCCCGACTCACTCCTCCGGCTTGTGGATGCGGCTCGTGGAATATTGTTTGCGGTATCGCAGATTTACCAGGCTCTTCGGCACTACACAGTAGACGCTATAGACGAGCGGCTGGCGTCCGTATTGCTGAAAGTCCTTGACCCTGCCAGCAGTTATATAACTCAACTGATCAACGCGTTGGATCGCTTCGATTCAATGAGTCGTCGGACGTTGCCAACGCCTTTGGTCTGCAGGGGCGTGTTTGAGAGTTGTAAGGATAACGTAGCTATTTTCGGTAAAGCTGTAGGAGTCCTTGCCCTACAGCTGAAAGTGCTGGCCACTCAAGACGACGTTCGGTACACGAGGCAGATGTTGCTGGTACTCTATGGTGCGGCCGCAGAAATCTCTAACGCATGGCGTTCCATGGTTCCACACCTTGAGAGCGTTGAGCCCCTACTCAGGGACCATCGGCCGCCTCCTGCAACGAAAACTCGTCCTGGCGGTCAAGGCTTAGCGCACCCTGTGTCACCAAACACCACAGCGTCTCCCGCACTTCCTTTGGCCCCCTTCCCTACTTTCGTGCCCCCGGACGGCTCCACGCCCGCAGAACGAACACATATTGCTCGACGACACGCGGGGTCCTTCAGTTCGAGGGACGTGGAAACCGGTCGGATTATGGCCTCTTCCGACGAGCCGACATTCTTCCAAAAGGGGGTCGCGATAGGAACAGCCGCAGAGACCCCTACACCTCGCGTCTCTCGGCGTCAACCCGGTTTACTGCCCTTGTACAGTGCATCCTTGGTGACGAGTGTTCGAAAAGGCTCACAATCTCGCGATGCGCACTCGAGGCAAGGATCTCTATCTTCTCTAGTGGAGTCATCGTCAAGTTCTTCACCTTCGATCCCGGGACGACTGGCGGTGGACATCCCAACCACACTTGACAGTCTCGTGGATAAGGAAGCGATCGACGCCATGGGCAAGGCGGTGGAGGCCGCGCCGCCTGTATGGATGATGATGGACAGCATCATCGCCGACGTATCTGAAAAGCGGGAAGACATCAAGGAGATGCTCGTCAGGGCCCAGAGGGTAACACAGCAATTGAAAAGCGACATATCACGGCTGCGGGACGGCACGTATGTCGACAGAAAATCGCTCAGAAATGATGCACACCTCTTTGTGAAGGTGAGCTCGACCATCTTGGGCATTCACTGCAGGGCTGACGACTCGTTCAATGTTTTAGCTCGTGGTCCACCTCTCAACTGATGTGAAGATATATGTCGATTCTCACCCCTTGTCTACCACCTTACGTGCCAACATGGTCCAGCTCACAAACGCTACCGAAGAGTTTGTCATTTTGCTTCACGTGTCGTCTTTTTCCAACACGTCGACGCCCCGACCGTACACGCCTCTAGTGAATGGGCTCTCCAGCAACAGCGCTATTCTCGGGGTTGCCTCCGAGGACCCACATCTCGGTGCAAGCCTCACACGATCGCGTAGTGCACTTGCTACTACGCCGAGAATTGTGACGGCTCCTTCTAAAGACATGCCGCTTAGCGCGTTGCCTCAGCAGGCGTTCCGCATACCGCCTATTCCACATCGAACCGGGAGGACACCTGTCGAAGATGGCCTTGACGTCATGTGACAACCGCTCTGGTGTGGCGCTACCTCGGTACTTCCAATAATGCTTGCTCGCTCTCCTCATGTACCCATCTTCGCCCAACCGTCTCTTTTCGATGACTTAGGGACACGAGCAGTTTCCTCCTGAATGCGGTCGTCCATCGTGGGAGGGAAAGATAGGGTCTATCCTAGCACCTTTCATTCGAATGCAGTGTACGGAATAGCAAGCATAGAGCAAAGCGTCATGAAGTCGTAATGCAAAACACAACCGGCATGTGGGGATCATAGCATTTCAATTCGTCAAGTTTTCGACTTTGCGCTTTCTTGCAGAGATATGAGTCCGCCTTCTTGCGCCCCAGCGACCAGTTTGTCGATCTCTGCCCGAATCTCGTGCAAGTTACTTTTCAAAGTTTTTGCGTCTTCGAACTTGCGGTGAGCTTTGGCCTCCTCAATAAAGGACTCCAGAAGTGCTTCTTGCTCAAGCAGAGGTTGAACGACACGTGCAATCTCGGAATGTGGATCGATAATGGGGCCATCGACTGGAGTAGTTTGCGAAGACGTCGATTTGGAAGGCCTTGGGAGCGACTATTTCTCACACGTTAGCGAGACCCTGATGGTATACGCTCAGTACTCACCTGCAACGGGAACATATGTTTTTGTAGAAAGATATTAGCTCTGGTGTGCACAGCAGCCAGGACCCTGTCTTGAGAACTCCCAGGTCCCGAGGTGGGAAGTTTTCGAATTCGTTTGGCGAGGGCATCGTATTGCGCAAAAGCTTCCAGTAACCGTTTCCTCGCTGCAGACGCTTCTGCAGTGGGGCGATCATCGGAGCTGTGACGGGTTGGTGACCCAGCCGTTATAGGTAAATCCACGGAGAACTCACCTGAGAGTCAGTAGAAGCTCTTGGAAGTGGGGTAAAGCGTCTTCGATTTCTCTCTCAAGACTGATGAACACATCATAGAGTTTCGAGAACGTGGGTGATGTCGCCCTGTCCTGGGTGTATTGCTCGCGTCTGAGAAAGAGAAGGTCAATCCGTGTTGCCGTCAGAAATGAAATACCCCACAATAACACCGGGCGGCAGTCACGGCATATCCTAACGCCCTTTAAGAACTTCTCTTCGGGGTTGAGTCCATCTCTGACAGCGACTCGTCCTGCAGAACTAAGTGTCCGTCTCCGAACACCATAATCAACCCCTTCGACAACCTCTTCGATCTGACCCGTCTTGGGGTCGACTACGAACAGTAGCGAGCAAGTGACAGGTCGTTGGGGGCGCTTGACGGGCAAGGAACAAATGACCTTGCCGCATAGACGACAATGGTGCTTACGATTTGTTATTGGATGGAACGATGCTCTGGATGGCGCGAGTAAGTGAACCTGACAGAGATAAAAGTTAGGCGACGTACGTGCATGAAGGACATTGAGAGACATCGGCGTCACTCTGCCAGGGCGTGATATTCTGTTCAGCAGCTGCCAAACGACAATAATGATCAAAGATTCCTCTGAGCAAGAAGACAGGAACACACCTCGAAGATCCGCCTTGCTCCCAGGTGCGACTTGGCTCTGGATCACACCTCTCCAAAGGTCGCCTGGGCCCATATTTCTGATGTCTAACTCCCATATCGAAGACATCCTCTTCACCTGCTTTGACCGCGCAGGCGCTCTCTTATCTGAGCCCTCCCCAAAGTGCAAATTTATAAGCTTTTCGAGGCGGCGTTCCAAGCGCGTTTGCTCTATGCGACCGGAATCGCGGTGGGATCGGCGCGCCTCGAGAAACTCGTCGGTAAGAGGTCGGTAAACGCCCTTGGGTTGGAATCCCGGGCGGTATGGAGCCGAAGACCGTACAAATGTACTGGTACGCACCGATGACGGCGAGGGTGAGATAGCAGGTGAAGCAGCAGTGGGAGTATGAGACGGTGTTTCCGTCGGCGTCCTTTGCACAGAGACTGGCGGGCCCGCAGGTAAAGTAGCGCCTGAGGTTTTAGTGAGGGTGTGTTGGTCAGTGTCACCCTGGGGTTGAGTGGACGCCGCAGCCTTGCTGGTATGTACATCCTGTAAAGCTTCCGCCGGAGATGAATGACTAGAAAGGGTGACAGTAGAGAGACGACTGTGAGGTCTAGAAGCCTTATTCGGATCAAGATGCCGCGAAGGAAGGGAGCCTGCACGTGGATAGTTTCCTATGCTCAGAGGAGAGGGTGTTACGGGTGTCGTTGTAGCTCGCGAGGGAATGTGCCGGAAGGTCGAGGTCCTTCGAGTGGGCATTGAAGTTGGGGTCGGGCTAGTGCTCGTGGACGCCGTAGATTGCGCAACAGAAACTACGACCGGAGGGGCTGGAGGGGGTATGGGCGGAGCAGGCACACTGTAATGTTGAGAAAGCGAAGAGGTTAAGCTGACCCCCTCCAGCGGTGCGGCCGGAATGGGAACTGGAGCCGAGACTGCTGTGGTGGTGGGTGGGGCATCTGAGACAATAATTTGCGTGTTTTCGGGGGCATGCTGTTGAGGTTGAAGTGGAGGCTGAGGCGTAGGTGTACGCTGGACGGGATGAATGTCGTGCACAGAGGATGGACGCGGCGGTGAGGGGGAAGGTGAGACGGTTAAGCTGTTGGAGAAACTGCGAGAGTGTCTCTTTGACTTTTGGGAATATTAACCAAAGGTCGAGGGAGCACATGAAGGCGCACCTTGTAGGCCTGGTAGGGAAGGGACGCGCTCATCAGAGTTGCTAGTCAAGATTCAAGTGTCAATTGGCGCCGCGGTCACCTTGGATCATGTCCACCACGTCTGGCATCGCCGTTGCACCAGAGTTGGCCTCAACCTTCGCAGACGCCGTCTCTTCAAAGAACGTCCGCTTTCTCAAAATATCAATTCACAATGGTCTGCACCACTGTCTGTCTCGATAGTTTCATCTCATATTTCGCTCGCTAGAGGCACTAGTCGCTGATACCACCCTTCCGCCATCTTCAACCCTCGAAACCGACCTTAACTCCCTTCAATCGCTGCTGGACGATAATATACCAGCTTATGTACTCGTTCGTCTCGATGACCCTCCTTCGGCATGGCTTGCCATCCACTATGTCCCCGATACTGCCAGAGTTAGAGACAAGGTGCCTGCCAGTGACATTACTCTTGTTGCACTTGGCCCCTTACGGCTTGCCAGATGCTTTACGCCTCAACGCGTAACACCTTGACGAAGAGCTTAGGTGCTGCGCTGTTCGTAGACACGATCTTCGCCACATCTAAGGCAGATCTGACCCCTGAAGGATACGCCGCACACAAGCGCCATCTCGCTGCACCCAAGCCGATGAATGCTAGAGAGAAAGAAATGGCCGATATCAAAGCAGCCGAACGAGAAGCCGGAGGTACACCGCATAATGTCAACGCAGCCCGGACAAGTCCCTTCGGAGCGAGCGTTGGCTTGAAGTGGTCCAGTGATGTCGAGGCCGCCGTCCGTGACCTTGCAGATGCTACCGAAGATCACGTAGTAACCATCGTGAGTTCCTGATTATATCTGAGATCGCTGTGTCGACTTTAACCGCCTTACGGTAGACCATCGATCCTTCATCTGAGACTTTGGTGCTGGGAGAAGCGGCTGCCATCGCAGTAGATGAACTCGGGAGCAAGATACCCTCATCCAATCCTTGTGAGTATGATGTGTCTTCTGTCGTCGATTCACTAAAATTTCGCTATAGCTTTCGCATTCTTTTCCTGGTCTGATGACACTCTCGAGCGACGCATCGGTGAATGGCCAATCACTCCAAGATCCGGACCTTACTGACTCTCGGAATAGTCTTTATATATTCCTGCCCGTCTGCGTCCCCAGTGAAGCACCGAATGCTGTACTCGTCCGGCTCGTCCTCCGTCTATCAGACGGCGAAATCTCTCCTGCCGCCCCTCCTGCTTGCGCCACGTAAAGTGGAGACATCTGACCCTCATGAATTAGGTGCACCTTTTTTACGCGCAGAGCTTGGTCAAAGTAAAGAGCCCAGTCGAATGGGTACACCGAGCAATTCCGGACTGGGAGGAGCGGCTTTTGCTAGACCAAAGGGTCCATATAAGAGGCGGTAAACGTAATAAGTAGTCCATAAGTTCGGCCCGGCCGGTACTTGTATATAATAGCGAAGGATCTATGTGATCCGTGTGTTCGGACATGCTTTCTCGTCGTCTTAACCCTCGTGCAAGGCTTCCAGTTTTGTACTTTTTCCGCGCATATTCTGTACCGGCAAATCCTCAAGTCCCAAGAAAGAAGAAAGTTTGGAACTCTGCAGACGAGGCTGTCAGTGCAGTCAAGTCGGGGGATGTGCTACTTAGTGGGGGTGCGCTTCTTTCCTTAATAAACAACCGCAGGATACTCAATGCAATAGACAGGCTTTGGCCTTTGCGGAACACCAGGTGGGTCATGCGACGGGGTCCGCGTAGCCGCGCTCAAGCCCGGACGTACACCGCAGACACCTTGATCGGTGCGCTTGCTGCACGCGGGGATGTGCGGGACTTGACCGCTGTCTCCAACAATGCTGGTTCGGGTTTGCATGGACTTGGTGCGTGCTCCGTATATCTACACGTATTTCACACGTCGCTGAGCGGCGCCGTCCGTAGGAAAGCTGCTCCATGCGGGACAGATTGACAAGATGATATCTTCGTATATCGGGGCGTTCGTGGCGCCCGTTTACCCCTTCGGTCGTATTCGTGACCTCGGTTTTCTTTAGGAACAAGTTCTTCGAACAGCTCTATCTTCAAGGAAAGATTTCTCTGGAACTCGTGCCGCAGGGCACTCTTGCCGAACGTCTCCGAGCGCACGCCGCTGGTGTACCCGCGTTTTTTACCCCCACTGGCGCGTCTACTGCGGTGGAGGAGGGTTCGATACCCATCCGCTATCACGACGGAGGCATATCCAAGGGCGTTAAAATTCCCGGGAACAAGAAAGAATTTCGAGAGTTCAATGGACGGAGATACGTCCTTGAACCTGCCATTGCGGGAGATGTTGCCTTCGTGAGAGCGTGGAAGGTGGATGAGGTGGGCAATACAGTATTCAGGTCCGCTTCGCAGTGGAGACCACCTATCACTCCCTCAATGAAGCCCCCGGCAGGTATGCTGCCAATAACTTCAGCGCTGTTATGGCGAAGAATGCGAAGTTAACTATCGTCGAGGCGAGCATTTATTAATGCTTTGACTCCGGAACCGATAACACTCATCGTTCCAGGCTGAAAACATCGTTCCCGTTGGCTCAATTTCCCCTAATTCCATCCACCTACCGGGAATATATGTCGATCGCATCGTACAAGCAACCGCAGAAAAGCAAATAGAAATCCAGACACTCGCTCAGCCTCCGTCCGAGAGCCAAGGGAAAGGCCAACCTACTGCCCTCGACATGCGTCACCGGATCGCGCGACGCGCAGCGAAGGAGCTCGGGGACGGATTTCATGTGAACCTGGGCATCGGCATACCGACCCTTGTCCCGGAACACCTCCCCGCTGGTGTCAAGGTGTGGTTGCAGAGCGAAAACGGAATTCTTGGTATGGGACCATACCCAACCAATGAGCAGCTCGATGCGTGCGGCCACGTTTTCTAAAACAAAAACTACTATCCGCGTGCTGAATATATTCGTCTAGGGATATCATCAACGCTGGGAAAGAGACTGTTACCTTATTGCCTGGAGCGTCCGTGTTTGGTAAGTGGTGATCCGGGGTTGGCAAACTGGTTGAACGAGGGACCGCAGATACCAGTGAATCGTTCGCAATGATACGTGGCGGACACATTGATGTCGCCATCCTCGGGGTCTGTTTACACACAACGTAATCAGTATGGCAGCTGCTGACTGGGCTTCTCAGGCGATGCAAGTTTCGCAGGGCGGTGACATTGCGAATTTCATGATACCCGGGAAGCTCGTCAAAGGTGCTTTACGGCGTCTACCACTAACCACTGCGTTGGTTGCTCACGAAACAGTATAGGTATTGGTGGCGCCATGGATTTGGTCTCGAATCCCGACAACACAAAGGTCATTGTCGTGATGGAGCACTGCGCGAAGGATGGTAGCCCAAAGATTCTGAGGGAGTGTTCGCTCCCCTTGACCGGTGCCCGAGCAGTCAGCCAGATCATCACCGAGCTTGGCGCATTCGATGTGGATCGCCAAAAGGGAGAGCTCACACTGATTGACTTGGCCGATGGCGTCACGGTGGAAGAAGTGAGGGCGAAGACGGGCTGCGAGTTCCATGTTCGAGATCAGTTAGGTCAGCTCTGAGCTAACCACTTACCTGATAGCGCGCGCACTGCTGTCGAGTCGAGTCATGTTGGAGAGCAGCCCAATGCTAGTTTCTGTAGCATAGGTGTCTCCAATATAATTAACCGGATATCTTTACCTAGATATCTCTACCTATTCCCTCAATCTATTACATAAGACACCGTCACTGATGACGTCATCTACGACACCTAACTCGTATCGCGTGGTGGTGGTGGCCTTACCCTCTTACCATACTGTACAATGGCCGCCATGGATTCTCTCGCTACGTATGACTCTATCGTCCCGGAGTCAGTGGGAAAAGCTTGACAATCATGTGGTCGCGGAGCTACATCGCAGGTTCTGGGGAGTTTCTATGCGAGACGAAGAGGCAAAGTGGCGCGCGACCCAAACCGAGAACGAATCAATGGATGTGGATGAAACAGCAGAAGAGGACGAAGACGATGAGACCGGTGCTGGTTGTTATATCCTCACGCTTGGCACTCCGGACCTAGAATGCCAGAAGCTCTGGATTCGCAAAGACTACATCCGGCTATACAATTTTTGCCAGAAGTATATGGAATCCCGTCGTGAAGGGCAGCAGGCTCCCTCACTTGTCATCACAGGACAAACTGGCATTGGTGAGCACCTTGCTTCGTGGTCTCACTGTCGTTGAGATCCATTGGCTGTAAGGGAAAAGCTACTGGATCTATTATGCCCTGCGTCGGCGTCTTGCTGAGAAGAAGCCAGTCATCTGGTACCGTGACTCAACGTTGTTTCTCTTCGTCGAAGAAGGCGTCTACCAGTTCCCTGAGCACTCCCGCTCCGCTACACTCAAGACCCTTGTTTGGACGTTGGTTGACTCCGACGAGTCCCCGAGTGGTGTCCCGCCCCGTCTTGCTGTGAGAGGCACCAAACACTTCATTACATTCACTACCTACCCTCAGCCGGATCGGTGGAGACACATGGAGAAGTCCACGGATTGTGCAATTTGTATCATGAATCCCTGGACGAGAAAGGAGATATCAAAAGCGTCGGCTCATCAGCTCCCGTCCTCTGTGTTCGGGCTGACCATTTTCTTCTCCGTAGCGCCATAATTCATGGACTTACAGACAGCGACAAGCGTATAGACGAGATGTACGATCAGTTTGGCCCCACCCCTCGCATTTGCTTCGACCTCCTCCACAACAAGTACCGCTTAGCTCAACATAAAACTCGCTACAATGACGCACTTAAAGGGCTTTCGTTGGAGACGTTGTGCTCGTGGTCTCAGATACAAGAAAGTTCAGCATGGATACTGTATCCGAGACCATTTTCCTTCTGAAACGCGTACCGAAGAAGGGACTCAGGCAAGCCAACCTGGATGACAGCGATGACATGGATTTGGTCTACTCAAGTGGAGCCCCTCTCACTTGGCGTCAAGAGTGTGCTTCGTAACCGTCTCTGGTACGAACCACAACCAGAGCAACTTCGACTCTACAAACACCTGGCGGACCTTGAAGGGACGATGTACATTACTGGCCTCGTGTTCAAAGCATTGGGCCATTCAAAGCTGCAGAGCACGACTAGGTTTGAGCTTGTTCCTATGGTGAAAAGGGGTTCTGGGCCGTCCGGCGGATCTGGCAAGTTGCCCTGGTGGTACTCCGACCACGGATCCGGCGCAAACCCATCGTCCGTGCGACAGACCGACATTGCGGCAGTGGACTTGGACTTATATTCATCTCACCCGTGCCAAATCAAAGATGGGGTCTACTACTCACCGATAGCTCGAAATCAAGCGGCATTCGATTCGTTCATTATGGTCGATCAAAAACTCTACATTTTTCAATTCAATATAGGGTCAGACCATCTCATAAAGAAAGGAATTCTTTCTTTCTTTTCACAGGAATCACTGCCGCCAAGGGCGAACTGACATTGTGTTTGTCGTTCCCCCGGGGTTGGAAATCAGCTGCCCTCAACCGCGGGACTCTGATTTAAAGGAGTTGCTGGACGAGATGAAGCTATTCTCTATGGTGCTGAACCCTGGGTACTGAGTAACGAACCAGTATGGCCACGACGACTCGGATACCATCCACAAGGGCGCTGATTGTGACTCCTCGATTCATCCATCGAAATCCACCTGTCTCTGCACGATTGTTGTACTTTGTCTGTATCATGTAGCTCGCTTCTCGTGTATTTCTCGGCTTGGTCTTTAAAATACATCAATCAGTCTCGAGTCTTTAAGCCTTAAATTCGAAGTGCTATGTCCAATGTATCGCCGCTATCCACGCGTCTGAGTCCTTCGACTAACCCCTAGTAGTATTCCGGTCCGTTCGTCAATATCACAGTACTCACCTTACTGAGTTGCTATTTAGGGAGGGGAATACGATTTGAAAACGCACGTGAAATTCGCCGTGGCTATAAGCAGGGTTTTCGTCGACAGTGTCGATACGAGTCAAGACCCATGCAACTCAACCAACCGATCTGTCCGTAACCTCGGGGACGGATTGCAAGAGAAACCCTGGAAGGCCATGATATCAGCCTTTTGTAGTTGGTCTACCCACTCACCGCAAGTGAAAGTAAAGCAGCAACGTCGGACACACCGATATGGGTCCTTACCGATTCATTAGTAGAACATCTATCAAGTCCCACTTATTCTATCCGGGTAAACAACGTACGATTCGGAGGGGGGCCATAAAACTACGCTTCTTACAAATTTATTGGTTCATAGCTACGGTCGTGGCATGTATCCCGGAATTTACTTACTGTCGAAGGAATTGGCGGGTTTGCAGACGACGTCCCCGACTCTGGGACATCGTAAAGAAAAAACGACCGTATTATTCCTCTCAACTTTCGAGAACTCTAGATAGATATCGCTGGTGCGGGTAAGAGAGGCACTTGGGACCGCTGGGCCAGTCCAGACAGGAGGAAGCAAGGGTGAGCGAAACGGCAGCGTCCCTGTTACGGGAGTGAAGAACATTATCACCGAGTTGAGTATATTTAGAGTTGGACGAGGAACAGGAGAGATAGAATTATGATATAGTAGAAGGATAAGAATAGAAGCGAGGGACCGGGTACGACGAGCCTCTGGCCCTCACGGTGCCTCGGCCTTCATCCTCACCTCGTACTACATGAGCTGGTTCGCTTCCCTCTTTTCTTCTTCTTCAAAGTCTTCCCTGCAAGGAAGGCGCAAAGTTCTCTCCTCTACTCAAGAGGCTTTCTCCCTCCCCTCCCCCAGTTTTGCACAGGGTGGCCTTTTTACCAGAGATTCGTCCCTAGGCACACCAGACCCTGAATCTGCAGGGACTCCCTCCTTTACATACCCTCCACCGTCAAACGGGGCTCAATATGGTTATGTCCCTCCAGGGTGCGCTCCTTCTTAGTGCTTTCGTTCGCTTTCTTCTGACTTCCATGCCAACTAGCACGCCATCTCGTTCGCGACCCGCATCCCTGTTACCCCTCCACAACGCGTCGCCCTTGCCCTTGCCTCAATACCCATCTCTCGAGCAGACCTGGACCCGGATTCGGAGCTGGCTCTCTGTCGAGTATCCCGAGTTGGGTGACACCCTCAACTACGGCATCCTCCCACAAGACCTCGCAAACATAGAAATGCAGTTCGGTTTCTCACTACCTCAGGTCATCCGTGAATCCTACCTAGCGGTCGATGGACAAGAACCCGAGTCGTCAGCTGGCTGCTCCGACGGCCTCTTCTTCGGGCTACACCTTCTCCCCCTTGACGAGGTACTGGATGAGTGGAGGTTCTGGCGTGAAGTCGACGACGACCCCAATACCGGCGCACATCCACAATTGCGCGAAGTTATGCAGTCTGTGCCACCTAACTGGATTCGCAAGGAATATTCCCAGCGCGGATGGATACCACTTATCTCTGACAAGACAGGCAATTACGTAGGAGTCGATCTTAACCCCGAGAAAGGAGGCTCTGTTGGACAGGTCATTGTTTTTGGCCGCGACTTTGATACCAAGGTTGTCCTCTGGCGAGGAGACGGCCCTGCGGGGTGGGCTCACTGGTTGGCCAGCTTTGCAGAGGAGCTCGAGTCTAGAGAAGGGTTCGAACTCGGCTTGTCGAATGAAAGCGAGGGAAGCGAAGATGACGTCGGCTATGAGAGCTATTTCTTTGACGGGAACGGGCGGGGATCCGGTGAAGGAACGGGCGGAGCCGCAGCAGGTGGTATGCGATTGGCAGGAGAATATCGGGGTTGGACAACGCTGGAGGCTTGGGCTGATAAAAGTGTTCGCAAATGGCAGGAAACCGGCCTAGTTACGGACCCTCCAGCGGAGGAGGAGAAAGGCAAGGTGTGTACACCTCTTATTCTGACTGTTTCTACTCGTACTTTTCCCATTCTCGCCTACAGGCAGCAGAGAAAGTTGGCCTCGGCGTCTTGGCCCTTGCGAATACTACCGCAAGCTCTGGTGCCGAGGTACCGATCCCCGTTTTTGCGGACGTCAGTAATACCACTCCACGCAAGAGACAAGACCCTGATAGCTCCCTGGAACCACCGTCCAAAACACCTGTCCCTGTCATCTCTATCACAAAACCTCCTGCTCCTCTCCCTGTAGACCTCCCAACCCGCGATGATATCGCACTCGATCCCGACTCTGAGACGCATCCGGACGATTTAGAAAGCGGAGGTTCTTTGATTCAGGAAGTCAGCCACCTTTCAAAATCGGGTCAAGGTGATGATGGATTGGTCTTCATCCCTTTGACGCAAAGAGCAGCTACTAAAGCCACGGAACCTTCCCTGTCAACCACACGTTCACCTGTTCATCCTTTGCCTAAGGTTGCCGACTTACTGGACGACTCTGTACCAGCTTTGGCTGCCTCACCGATGAAGCCTTCTCTATCCGCCAGGTCATCGCCTCAAGACGTATCACCTCCTCTCCTGGTCGCCGTTGGGGAGCTCACCAATGGACGACGGCGACGAGTCCGATCCAGAAAATGGGGAGTTGGTTGGTACCGTCAGGTTGGTTGGTCACGATGCCGAAGTTGGACTTAGCCAATCAAAGTCAGACGCGGCTGGTGACGACCCCTCTGGCAGTGGTATGGAGGCGGCAGATTCGATAGGATAGTCGAGTTGACGGTGTGGTTGTGTGTGCTGGACACTATTTATTTGTCCATCCTTCATCGACTAGTACATTGCAAGCTAATCATCCAAACACCGTGTACGCGCCTGATACCCTATATTACATAATATGCCTGTGGCGAGGTGAACCTCGCGGTCTCGCAGGTCATCCTCCTCGACTCGACAATGTCTACACTCGATATCCTCGAGGCCCAACTTCGGTAAGCCCATGGGTCTATGCTCTTCTAGCGCGTCGTCACGAATTCGTCCATTCAGGGAAATAACCCAACGTCGAGATGACTACCTGCGTGAAATGTTCGTCTTGCTACAGAGACGCAACAGCGCCGAGCTGGTTCTGACCACGGAGGGCCACCATGACGGTGACCTTGAGGCGTTTGTGGATAGATTTGACATTCGTAAAGCGTGCGTGTCCGTTCGCTCTTTTCTTTATTTCGCTCACTATGTTCCCTTTCAAAGTCAGGGGGTCGGGAGTATCGCACAATTCGCCGACAGCGAATTCGCTCCCTCTCCCCCCCGTCTTCGGACTCCTACTCCACTCACCCCGGACGCATACCATGACGCACCAATGGCCCCTCCTCCTGACTCACCCATATCCGAAGTCCTCACGCCTCCGTCACCATTGCCACCCGACGTGGATATGAATCCTGTCGCAGCGGAAGAAGACCGCTCATCTGAACTTGGTGACTTGCGTCTTCTGTCGCCGGATATATCCTTGGACGAGCCATCTCTCGAACTTCCCGACGAGGATCCGCCGCTTCCATTAGTTGGTGACGTCGACTACTCTGAGGACGTACCTGCGGTCCCGCCCATTGTTTCACCCGAACGCACACTCGCGGATACTGGCACGGACACTGGCGCGGACGAGCCCCAGCCTGAAGTTCTAACTGAACCCGTTGAAGATATCGAGGAGATTATTGCACCCGCCACGCCCATGGAGACCGACTCGGACCAGTTAGTTGCCGAAATCACCGAGGAATCGAGACCTGAGGCTTTGATATCTCCCTCGATCGTGGAAGACATCTACCTGCAGGAAGACGCGGATATTGACATGGATGCTGTGGGAGAACCACACATCGAACCCGATGAATCCCTTAGTCCCGTTCCCGAGAGGGAACATAGCGCAACACCACCTGCCCCAACAGCCTCTCAGGCAGAAGACCAACCTCCAGCGTTATCGTCACCCGGCCCCTCGTCATTCGTCCCCCCACGCACGCCTGTCGTCGCGTTGCCTCCCTCCGCGTTCATACTTCCTCCCAAACCGTCCACGGAGGTCTTCATTCCCGTTACGCTCACTCCTGTCGGGGAGTCGGTCCAATACGCGCTTGGTTCAGCAAACCCAGAAGCACGGTCTCTGTCTGTGAATGAGTGGCTTAGCCCCGAGTTTTCGCTGAGTCGCAAGTACACGCTCCCTCCTGTGAAATCACTTCCTCTGGACCAACAACGGAGGTTAAAGCTCGGTAAAAATCAGCGCAAGAAAGATAAAGAGAAGGATAAAGGTGCAGAAAATCGCAAGGATGGTACTGAGGAATGGGCGCCTCTGGGTATTAACAAATGGGGAGTGACGATCAAGACAAATCCTTTGTGGAAGAGGGTATCTCGTGCTACGAAAACCATGAGCACTCGGGATTGGAATGTGAGCCCTTCGTTTTATGCAGATTATCATCGTCCCCAATGGTGTCTAGGTGGCTTTCAACGAACTCCGCCTTGTTCGAGTGTTGGAACGCATGGAGCAGCTTAAAGATACGGGCAAATGGAGCTACCGCCAACCGAAGAAGCAGCGTGGAGTCGGAAACGTATCGAAAACCCATTGGGACTACCTTTTGGACGAAATGGTGGAGTGTTTCACGTTCATGTCAAAATCACGTCTCTCATGAGACTTGTAGCACTGGATGCGCACTGACTTTCGAGAAGAACGTAGATGGAAGATCGCAGTCGCTTACAAACTCTCTTCTGCGGTACTAGAATGGCATAGTGTTGGCGACCGAGAGACAAGAAGGGAGAGGGGCATTGTTGTGGACTGGAGTCGGCCAGTCCATGACGAGTCCCGAGACATTGATGACGTGGAGATGATCATAGAGCACCAGGACGTAGAAGAAGACATCCCCGAGGACACTAGGGAGCGGCCCTTTTCTTCCGCTCTTATCTCGGCAGACTATGGTTCTGACGATAGCGACGACGAACAGGAGCTAGAGAAGCGCGAAGTGGCTGATGCTCTCGAAGCCCCGCACTGCATTGGAAGAGGCCCTCGGACACGCGGAGCGCAGCGAGTCAACCCAGCCCGAGAACGAGATTCGGCCAAAGGAAGAAGATGTGGACGACTCGTCGATATTGCAAGCGATGCAGTTGACCACAACAACTTCGAATGTCGACCTCAAGCAAGACGAAACGCCAGGCCCCTTGACTGACGGCGCGTCTCACCCAGGTGAAATGCCTCAACCTGACCTTCACTCGGGCCTAAAGGCTACATCAGACGATCCCATACTGGGGTCAGATGAAACTCTGGAGAACCCGACTGGGCAGCCAGCGTCCACACCCAAACAGCCTCAGAAACCAAACGTCTACTCACCGCTTCGTGGCCATATTGCGTACTACGATTATGACAAGCTCGTTCTCGACTTTGACGACCTTTATATCTACAAATCCCGTGACGCAGCTTCCGACGACGTGCCTCACGACTTCCACGCGTTACCCGCCGACATATCGCAAATATTTCCAGAATTGCCATTCACATTCATTGAACCTCCAAATCCATCAGGGCCATCGAATTTACTGTCAGAGGGTAAGAAAAAGTCGGAAAAGCGAGACCGCGACGATCCCCATAAGCGCACCGATCCTACAACCTATAGCAAAATGACCCCTATGGGTGTTTTCATGCGGACCCGACCTACGCTGTTAGCTGCTCTGAACCCTGCAGGGCGTTGGCAAGGCGACCACTGGGCAGGATTCGATGACGCACCTATCGTGCCTGATTTTGATGCACCTCACAAAATTCTCGACGAGCCTACGAGCAGTAAGGTCCTTTCTGTGCCATTTTCTCCATCTCTCACCCCTTCGCAAGGCCTATTCGACGGAGGCAAACCTAATCTGCTCATTCCTGATGACGATGTCATCCTTCCTAGCACACCGCGAGATCCTGCCAGGCGTGTAGCGGCAGACACTCTATGGACCAATCAAGATGATTCTCTGCTCAAGCGACTGGTGGAGAAATACCCGAGGAATTGGGGTCTCGTGGCGGACTTGTTCAACTCCTCCCGCGGTGCAATTGTTATGGAGAAGCGTGCGGACTGGGAATGCAAGGAACGGTACCGATCACGGTGGTTGGGCAAGGAACGGAACGAGAGAGACTTTGCCCAGATGGTCCCGCTTGTCCAAGACGGACCTTCTTCGTCTACCTCCGCTCGACCCTCGCAGTCGCAAATCACGACAAGAAAGCGTATGGCCAGCGTCAGTTCTTCGGTAAACGGGTCCGTGACGCCCGCCACAAATTTCGAGCCAAGAAAGCGACGGAGACACATCCTGATGTTCGAAACTCTTCGAAAAGTAGCCAAGAAGCGGGAGGCCGCCCAAAAAGCTGCTGGTGGGTGTGCACCGTTTGACAAAACTTTATGATGATTACATTGCCTGACACCGATTCAGCTAACCCTCGAAAAAGTTCGGCGGTCCACGATACACACGGACAGTTCTCTAAACTACCGAAGCTCAGCCCAGCAGAACTGAGCCGTATGAAAGCCGAGAAGGAAGCTCAGGAAATGGTCACGCGACGCAGGGCAGAGGACGCTCAACGACAGCAGATGCTCCAACGCATAGGAAATGGGACACCAGGGCAACCTCATGTGCGTTGCGGCAGTGGCGCTACATCTCTCGTACGCTAATAAGCACCACCTTACCCAGACTCCAGTCGCTCTTGCCCAAGCGCAGGCCCAGGGGCAGGGGCAGCCCGCGCAATCGCCCTCTCAGAGCAACAATGGAACGAGGGCCCAGTTGAACGGCCAGGCGGTGTCGCAGATACGTCCACAAGTCAACATCTCGCAACAGCAGCGAATTCCTTCCGCTAACGCGTCCCGCCTACCCCCTCAGCAAATGTTGCAAGTCCAGGCCGCGCAACAGAGGGTCTTGGCAGCCGCAAACGCGAATATGAACGCCGCCGGCCCTACCACTCCTCATCTCTCCCCCGGTTTTGCTCAGCGGGCGCCGGCATCGTCGCCCGTCGCCCCTCACTCCTCGCCACCGCGCACATCAACGACACCGAACCCTCCTCGCCCGTCATCAGCTTCGCAACACCCGGGACTCGGTCAGCCCTCGCCGAACCTATCGGCTGCGCGACAGAACCCGAACCCGGGGTTATACTACGCGTCGCTGCACGGCGTTCAGTTCACGCAAGAGCAGATGGAGCAAGCGATGCGGATCCAGCAGAGTCTCATGGTGAGTAGCCGTCCCAGTTTGCACAGAAGGCCTAAGACGAGCACAGCAACGGCAAACGATGATGCAGGGCTACGCCCAGGTGGCACAGGCGCAAGCAGCGGCGCAACACGCCCAACACCAGGCACAAGTGCTAGCTCAAGCCCAAGCCCAGGCACAAGCTCAGGCTCAAGTGCAGAACCAAGGAGGAGCACAGATGGGGACATACCCACCCCAGCCCCAGAGCTAATCTAATCTCGGTGTATTCATTATCGCTTTGTCTCCATTAGTTGCTCTCCTTGTTTTGTGTAGAGTCAGTCTGGTGCTAAATTGCTTAGCCGGTTGTCGCAATCTGTTGTGATGTCCGTACAGTAGCAGGATGCTCCTTCAGGCAACTCTGGATGGATGTCAGCCATCTAAGCAAGTCTATAATGATATCGAGAGACACGTCAAAAGGTAGATCGGCTGGCAACCTGCACACCCATGCGATTTTGTCGATATTGGGGCGTGTTGTTGCAGTTGGCATATGTCCATTTTTCACACGTACAGTCGGCGTACAATCATGATACGGTTCAAGTTTGTGCCCCCTGCGAACTTTGCGCTTTACGCCACCGCACGATGTCAGTGATTCCTCCGAACTGAGACGCCACAGACGCCTACCTTGAACGCGTCTTGCAGACAGGCGCACCCTTTAGAAGACTTTGACACTACACGACTGGAAATGTCCAAAACTCTTTTTATTATTTATTTTATTACATTCGATGGGAGCTCATCGTTGCGGCACCGCTCTTGGCGGTGGCGTAGCACCACCGCAATAACCCAAAAGCAGGGGAGGTGCTCGATAGGTCCATGTAGATTGATGCAGTATCATTCATTGATCAGAGGACGCAAGCGAGCTTGCCGCATATGGCTTGCACATTGCTCGCTACGTTCATTGCCATTGACGAGACCCATTTGGGGGACCCACGCGGGGTTCCCCAATACTATTAAAGGAGGTGTGGGACCGCGACTCGGGGCCGTGTGTTATCTATAAAAAAATATCATTTAACCGGGGGCGGGTTATCTTCCTCCTCCCAATCGCCGCTCCTCCATTTCTGTTGTGCTGCAATATGTCGACGATCAAGAAGGTTTGATCATTTCGATGACTCGACTCCATCAAAAAGGCCGAGCGTTGACTTTTGTTTGTTCCGCCCGGTGCAGCAGGATTCCGTGTGGAAAGACAAGGAAGCCGGCGAAGAGGCGCAATATGCACGCCAAAAGGTCAAACAAGATTCCTCCCTCCCTCCCTTCCTGCCTGCCAACTGCCAGCCAGTGCTACTGTATCCGATTATGTCTGCCTCGGATGCAGTGGCACGTTGACAGTCGCTCCATCGATAGCGACTGAACCGCTTCGATTTTTTTGTTTTTAGGAGCAGAAGCAGCTTACTTCTCTTCGTGCGCAGGGTAGCGATGCGGCGAGCCATGAGGCGCAGGCGCAGCCCCCTGCTGGTATCCCACGAGAAGATCGTGATTACGAGGCGGGATTTGGTGGACAGGAGGATCTGGAAGATAGATATGCCACCACCAGTGGCGAAAACTGAGAACTACTGAGACCGCGACGAGGGAACACCACGAACTCTCTCGATTCGGCCTGTATGTCCCAAGGGCACGTATATACAGGGGTTGGGAGCTTGCTCAAAAAATGTACAACAATTACTACCAGTGTCATTCGGTAGTCCATTGGACTCACCACCCCATCGGTGCCTCAAACCCACGTTCTACCCAAAGGTATCAAGGTATATCAATGGGCAGAAAAAAAAAAACTAGTGAACGTAAAAAAAAAATTAACCGTAGTTTGGTCTGTTGTCCAAGGTATAGCCCAACAAAAGGGATGAAAAGTGTCCGGAGAAAAAGTCCGAGTCACGAACGTCAATAATGAGACTCATAAAGTCGGCGGGGGAGTGATTTGAGGTCTATCCACACCCAAGACTACCTCGCGACGTGTGCCCGCGGACTGAGTACCGCACGCTGCGGGGGCAGCGACTGTCCCAGCCCATGGGCTAAGGTATGAACAGCTTGCAATCGGGACCGCCAGTCCTACATTGTCCGAAGGGTTTGCCCATCCATCGCCCGCATTAACCGAACTGCTCGTGGAGGTGAAGGTCGGGACGGGGAGCGTTGGAATGGTGCCTGTCTGGGTGTATTGTGGAAGGTTCACAACAGCAACGTCGGCATTGCTCATGGAAGTGGGGGGCCAAGAGTATTGCGATGAAGCCGAGGCAGGGATCTGGCCAGCACCGGAGCCACCAGTCTGCGAAGGCGCCAGCGGGGGCTTCCATACATGCGTGGCTCCACAGGCGCCAACCGCCTGACGAGGGTCCGTGGGCATCCACCCATTTTCCAGGCCGAGTTTATACGACCAGGCAGGGGCTTCGACCTGGCCACTGGTTGACGAATTGCCAATTTTCCATGTCCAAAAGAACCAGTTCTACGAGGTGTTTCGACATTTATATTTTTTCTGTTATGGCAATTTGCTTACCTGAAGAGCATCCATGCTGGCCAAAGCGAATTGTTTGGTGCTATCCTTGAGGTCTTGACTCCAGGTCGTATAATCCACCCAGGGAGTACAACTACCCACGTTAGGCCAGTTGCCGTCATTCTTGTAGGTGCCGTCATAACGGTTGCCCAATCCGACACCATTTACAAATGTGCCACAGTCGTTGATGGCATTGCTGAACTCTCCAGCAACGGTGAGTCCAAACGCATCCATGGAATCGTTCATTGACGCAGCCCAGGCACCGCAAGGTTGGTCAACGTTAGCAGACATGGGGCTTGTAATCTGAGTGCCGAAGCAAAGATAAGGGTGGAAATCAAGCGAGATACGATCGGCCCCAGGTAAGAAGCCAGCCCAGTTGGCGGCGCCAGCAAATCCGTCATGATAAGAGATCATGGGACCATTTCCAGTTCCTGTACCACTAGCTTCACGAATGTTATTGTATGCTTGGAAGTAACTTGTATACAAGTCATTGAGAGATAATCCATGACTCGATCGTTCAGTGACACTCACTATCTAGACAGATTATCTTGACCAACCGTCGGAGATTGTGGTTCATTGGTAGGCCCGAACATGGTTACGACATCCTTGTACTGAGGCTGAGAGATGAATTCAGCCAGGATTCGAATATAATCTAGAGAGCGCTGAGCGTTGGCGTAACCCATGGGACCATTCAGCACGTTGATGGAGCCGAGTTTGCCGGAATGGTTCCATCCATTTTGACTGCCAGGAAGAGCGTGGAAATCCAGATTGATGCGAATGCCGTACTTGCGTGCCCACTCAATCGCCTTGAGGAAGTATCTGGGGAACTATAAGAATAAAGGAGTGATGTGGAACGAGAGAGGCGCACGTCCAAGCCGTCTTTGGCAAAAAGGGTTCGCCAGACCACGTCTCGATAGCCCAATATGGCAGTGGGATGCGAACATAATTGAGGCCGGCACCAGCAATCTCAGCGAAGTCTTGTTCGGTCTGCGCAGGCCCCGATAAGAACGGAGACGGCTTGAGTGGAACTGGGACAAAACGTACTATGAAGGTCTTGTAATGGTCTTCTAGTTGGTTGAGACCCCCACTAGCGGTGTCCTTAGCCATGGCGAGACTTAGGGTCCATTCATCGACGGTGCCTGGATACTTTTGGTATAGAGCAGGAACTATGAACTATAGAAGGATATGAAGCGGCCTCTCCCACTAGGATGGTGGATGGGAACTCACAGGCTCAGTATTCAACCAGCCGCCGATATTGACACTGAAAATATTACGAGATTTAATCGCGGAATGGACACATCGAAAGAAGACCTACTTACCCACGGATAAGATCACTTCCATAGTTGAACGTCTCGTTTAGGGCTGGTGACCAAGACTGTGCCCGGGCGCCGTTGTTGAAGGGGTCATTCGGATCGTAATACCAGTAGCCGCCGAACGAGTTACGATATGTGAACGTCGTGCCATCATCCATGGTAACCGTGGAACCATCGCCGCCAGTGACAACGGCGGTTTTAGGAGTGGAAGGAGAGCCAGTTGATGAAGGAGAGGCAGCGGTAGAAGGAGAGGACTGAGAGGACGACTTGTTGGAGTGTGGTTTAATGGCGAGAAAGTAGACGGGAACAATGACTGCGACAATAAGTAAAATCAAGCCGCCAAGCGCAGCAAGGATGATGACGTTGCGGCGACGAGACTTGGAGGTGGGGGTCGCATAGATAGCTTGCTTCTCCTTGAGGAAACGAGGTTGAGGAGAAATGCTATCCAAAGGGACAGAAGGACTATCGAACGCGTCGTCATCTGGGGGGGAGCGGGGGTCATCTCGATAAGGAGCAGAGAAAGAGTCTACTGCAGCAGGGTCGGGGAGAAAAGAGCCTCTTGCGGAGAGAGATTCCGGGTTGAGGGCGTATAAAGAAGAGACGTTCTCTGACTGGGGCCGGGAGCTGACTGAAGCTAAAGACTCGCGGATGCCCTCGCCATCGATGGTGCCAAGAAAGCGAGGACGGACAAGGTTGACGGAGGCCTCCTCTGGATTGAGGTCGTCCAAATGAGGAGGGGCTGACATGGCCTCAGTGGAGTATGGGTCGTAAAGGGAATCGTGAATGTTTTCGAAGGGGGGTTCAGGTTCTTGCGGAGGATTTGGGACTGGGTTATAGGCGACACCATGGCCAGCACCGGTACCCTGTTGTTGGTGCGCCATGTGTTGTATGGCGGTAAGAGTTAAGCGACAAAAGGGGAGCGGGGCAGTGGGGGTGAGGAAGGGACTAAAACCCAAATCCCCAATTTGGGACACAAATCGAGTTAAAATAAATATAAATCAACCGCAGTACAGGCCGTAAAAACTATAAGTGGGGCTCCGATAATCGGCCATCTGTGCCAAGGACGGCAAAATTGGTGGGGATGGCACTCGTGGCGGCTTGTCCCCTGACAATCCGGCGCTCATGTTCGTCCCCGGGTGACCAATCACTGCCTCGTTCACTTTCACATTCTTCGGCATCACCCATTTCTGGTTCGATTGTTGTGGCGTTCCAATCATCTCATCTGACCCAGACTCGACTGTTGTAGATGCCGATCCACGAAAGTACGATCCGGCCCCATAGGGCGCTTTGACCCGAGCTCGTCCTTGCAGAAATCCATCACCCTGGTCTTCGTCCCTGTCATCAACAACCGGCGCCATGCGCGGTGACATCGTGTACGCGAGGCCTTCTGGTGATCCGTATATTGTACTACGTCGGCGCTTTTCCATGCTCCGCGTGCTGGCCCTTTTGCTTGCCGCACTTTCCGTCCCACCGTACTCCGGGCCCTGACCATACCCGACAGCGATTCCAATGTTTTCCTGTCCAGGACTTTCATACGTCGACCCGGGGTAGACCAAGCCTGAGAGTGTCGAAAGACGCGACAGCGCTTTACCAGGGTACCCATTTGATCCATAGTTAGTGTTTGGCTTGGCGGTGCCTGGTATCCCAGGTTCCCCTGTATGTGTGACGGGCGCCGCCTCTTCCACTTGGCACGAGTATCTCATTGGCGTCTGGTCTGTTTCCCCCGACTTTGGGACGTTTGCCGCTGGAATCGGTTTCGGTATCCCAGACTGGTATTGTGTCCATGTCCAAGGGACACCCCCCGTTTGAGACGATAGTCGTTCTTTACCACCGAACAAAGGCGACTCGTCTCCCATTTTTCGAGCCGGTGGGAATGCGTCCTGAAGGATCGGGAGCGATGGTGTCGGATGGGGGCGCCGCCGAGGTTGTATCCATACTTTCACCCCAATGAGAATCGCAATAACCAAGAATGCTCCGCCTAAGGTTAGAATTGTTATGATCGTGGTGGAAAGCTGATGTGGCGTAGTTTGTCGTGATGGGGCCTTATTCAATGTACTGACGGGATATTCGGCTGATCTAGATGTGGGCGGTGTGGGTGTCAACGACGAGGTGCCAGACAGTGCAGAAGCTGTGAACGATCGTGACAACGAATTTGGCACAATGAGTCTTGTTGAGAATACACTGGAAGAAGCGTCGCCAGTAACTGTCTTAGGCATCTGAAATGGTCGACCAGTCTGCTCAGCAGTAAAGGAAAGCACCGCTGGGATCAATGGGTTCGGCACTGGGTCGGGTACAGCGGATATTTCGGCATGAGACTTGGGGTTGGTCTCAACATTTTGACTTCGGTTTTCACCTTTCCCAGAGGCGACCAAGTGCGTCGGATGAGGCTTCTCAGGTAGAACGACGTTGACAGTGTGAACATAGGCGGCGTTGTTCCTCTGAGAAGACTTTGTCGACAGTGGCTTATCCGTCGTATGAACGTGCTTTCTCCTCTGGGATCGAGTATGACAGGTACCAGACTCCAGTCCCCGCAGAGAAGGTTGGCAAATCAAGGGCATGCCACCATAAACACAGCGTCCAGCGCGGAGTGAATTGAAAGCCAACCAGCCAATCGCTACAGTTCGCGAATGGTCACTGAGACCGAGAAGGAGAGATGAGAGGGAACGGTGCGTCGGCGGGTCGATTCGAGTGGTAATGAAAGTACTAGGAACGCATTCGATTTCTGATACCAGCAGCGAGTCAAACAAATAAATACAAATGTAGTTGACTCCACCTTTTGCAACAAATGTCCACACATGTGCAAATTCTGATCTCAATAAATCGGCACTTCACCCAGTTTTTTTTGTGAATCGATGACATTAAAGATAGTGATGGTGAGAATCATCAATTTGCGTCAATTTGCGTCCAAATCGGAAGTCATCCGCTAACGCGACTGGTCACGTGCACCCCGACGCGCTGGTGGCTTTGACGGGGAACTCGACTCGCGACCGCGCCCTCACTGTCTTATCCTTTATCACGCTCGGCTGGCGACTCAACTAATATCCTTTACTCATTTATTCACTTATTTTTTTCTTCTCACTTCTTCCCGTTGGTTCGTTGCCAAGTTATCTTTTGAACTTTTCTGGACACCGTCGCGTTCTTAGTCCGTCTGGTAGAGCGTAGTACCAGGGTATGCCTTCCAAGCCCTCGAGAAAGGTGTCAGTGTTCTATAATCCGTATTTCGTGCGGGCCAATTGGCTGAGTCAAGCATGGATAGTGATTCGTCGACGCTGCCCTCTCATCTTCGCGCGGGGTCCAGTGCGTCCACATCGGAGGCAGTTAGCAAGGTCGCGTCTGTCGGAAGGCCTGTGTCAGCAGACCGTGGACACGCTGATGTCTCTTCCTCTTCCTATAGCGATGCCTCGCCACTTCACTTTCATGGGTTAGCAGTCACCCAAACGCAGACTCAGGTGGCATCTTGCGCGGACGGGAGTGGAAAGGACAGCATGATGTCGGATACTAGGGTCTGTATCCACTGAGATCTACTTCCTTCACTTTACGCGCCGCTATGTCAGCTGACAGTTGCTGACATATTGAAACAGTTGGTCAAGAAGAGGAAGATGACCCATGACGCCGATATTCCTTCGCCATCCGAATCGCCATTGAAGGTCACGCCTGAGACGAAATCAACGACTCGCTCCGCCTCCAAATTGAAACGACGACGCTCCCCGTCTCCTGCTTCTGTCGACTCATTCGCAGAGGCCGATGAATGGGAAGATCCCGCAAAGCGCTTTCTTGCTGCGAATCGGAAGTTTGAGATTCCGCTTTCTGAGTTGGGCGAGGGTGTGACGCAAGAAGACTCTCGAGAAGATGAACTCCCCATGGCGCCGAGTTCATCCCCAGCTGCCGTACTACGCGAGCCTACTCAGACTGATCTCCCCTCCTCACCCGGGAGACCCCCTGACTCTGGCTCTAGGCATAGGCGGAAACTTCAGCGATCTGGAGCTCAGGGTGATGATGTCCTTTCTCAAGCGTCAAATGTGTCGCTTCGTGCTCCGGGACGAGACAATACTCAGGAAAACGAGGCCCCCGATGTCCCCGACAACGCCTCCACTCCTCCCTTGGTGTCGAACCCGGGGTCGTTGGACCATATGGAAACTCAAGTGGAGGACTACCAGTTGACACAGCCTCTTGCCTCCGAGGATTTGGACGCAGACACCACGCAAGTTTCCGATGTTGGGGTCCGGTATGTCGGACAAAGCTCTCCGCAAGAGGGACTTCCATGAATTCACGGCCATCCACAAATACTCGGAATATTCTGGGTATGGTGAATCCCATGAAAAAATGGCGCCATCAACAAGGCCAGTTGCTGCAACAACACGCTGCAACAGACAGTATACTGGATGGACAAACCCAACCCTCCGTTGACGTCTCGAAATCGTCTCATGCTCCTAGTGCGGGTCGCCGGTTATTTGAACAGTTAGCAGCGCAAATGCATGCAGAACCACAGTCATCCCATCAACATGACCGTAATGATCTTGGCGTACCTGCGGTAGATGAGGACAGCCGAGAGACCGTTGTTGTTCCCGATTCTGAACCTGCGAATACGCCACACTCCCCAACCCGACCCAAGTTGTCTACCCCTCCAGATGATCCACCACTACGAGCCTCCACCACCCCAACCCATCATACGAGACAAGAGCCTTCAGCCTGGTGAGGGGACAGACGCGCAGGCGGATGACGATGAAGATGACGTCCCGCTAATACCCACTGCTGGCCCCCAAGCTCCGAGAGTAGCGCTGTATGAAATTACAAGTGACCAACCGAAGGTATTGCACAATTCTCATTCTGGGTATCTCCGTTTTTTCGACTAGTATCTCACAGGCCAAGTCATCTCGCACGAATGGACGGTCCAAACGTGCTCCGAGGACCAAGGTCTCGAAAACGCGGGGAACTGAGGTTGGTGACAAGGAGATTCCATCTTCCGTTCCGGAGCGAGACCATCGGTCCCCTCTCGTCTCCAAATCACCGACCCTCACCGCGTAGCGGCTCGCGCCGGAAAGGCAAACGACGTAGCGATGCAGTGGAAGATATCCCCATACCGGACCCACCACCAGACCCTGTGGTCTCTACTCCTAGTAAAGATACTGAGGCGGCTGATGACCTACCAGTGGAAGCCGAGGATGACGTGCCAACTCCGTCAAGCTCGAAGGTACAATTGCCATCGAGTCGCAGGCGCCTTCCTACGGTGCCTATTCGTAAGGCTAGGAACAGGTCGGCTCCAAGAGAGGCGAGTAAAACACCATCTCTTCTTCCGACCGCGCGAGCCGCCAAAAGGCATAAGAGCCACCACCCTACGGCAACACGCGTGTTCGCCCTGTGGAAGCACGAAGCTGCGTATTTTTCTGGCATCATCTGCGAGCGCGTAGGACCAATTGATCGCTTCAAAATTCAATTTGACGACGGAGACGAAGATGTCGTGGATTTGAAGAACCTCCGTCGGTTGGACCTGCGAGTCGGTGATCGCGTTTCGGTCATCGAGAGCCAGGAGAAGGCGATGGTCGCGAATGCAGATGGACAAAACCACGGCACGGTAACCGTTCAACCGACCGACGCCCCGGAGAACGAGTTTGAGGTCGAGATCAACGGAATCAAGATCCAGAGTCGAGCGATCAGCGCACAATGGCAGGATCGAACAATCGGCGTGGACGAGATCGTGACTTTGGTGCCGACAACGAAAGCCGAGACCCCATCTTCTTGGAGGAACTCGAGTGCCGGTTTGAACAAGAAGGTGCTGGCCAAAGTGGGAATCGTCGTCACGATGTCCGTGGGTTATGACCGGGAGAAGGAAAAGGAGTCTATCCTACGGGTCATCCGGAACATCGGCGGAACCGTACTCGATGATTGGTCCGACATATTTTCCTTGGCTGGCGAATACTCCTCCAACAAGAAGCGCTGGGTCATTACCAGCGATAGCATCGGCACGGAGACGAAGCTAGACATCCACCAGGTCTTTCTTATCTCTGATGCCGCAAATGCGAAACCGCGATACCTCACCGCACTTGCGCTTGGCATACCATGCGTCTCCGTCACCTGGTTGGAGGCTCTATCGTCTGGCGTGAGTCTCACAGCTCGATCCGACTTTGAATGCATACTGAGACATTTTCGAAGCAATGCGCGTTCTCCGATTGGCCCTGCTACCTCTTGTCCGCGGGCTATAGCGACACTCTGGGGGCACGCGTCACCCAAATGGTGGATATAGACTGGGGCACAACCCTGGACCACCTAACGGGCATCATGTCGAACAAAGTACCCACCAAACTTTTCTCAAAGATGTCGGTTCTCGTGCTGGGACAGGAATACTTCCCGCCACCAGCAAAGGGCAAAAAGGTAAACTTCTGTCCGCTCTGGTGGAGAGCGCTCAATTGACAACACGCGATGCCAGGGAACCGCCGGTGTGAGTGACGAAAAATCCAATGAGAGCGGTCGTTTCATCCCCCGAATCATCGTGTCCATGGGCGCTGCCCGTGTGGAAGCCGTTCCCGAACTAAAGTACTCTTCCAACCCTGATCTGAAGGACTTCCACTACGTAATCGTAAAGGAACTGCACGAACGACCACAAGTCGGCGGAGAAAAGTACGTATCCATGGAATGGGTGAAGGACTGCCTGATTGCGGGCAGGATGTTTCCTCCCCGTGGGTAAAACGCTGTCACGGTCTGCCATTGCGCATATACTTATGATATCTCTGATCTAGCTAGTTAGTAATAGTACCTCGCTATCCGACTTCGCATCCTACAGTAGTTATCTATTTTAAACATAGCTCTCGTTGACTATTTCAGCGCGAATGCGAACGACATGTCGAGTGGTGATCTGACCTGCATAAGTTTGTGCCGCTCGGCAAAAAAGATGCGGTGATAGAGCGCTCTCCTGGGCGTTGAGTAATGCGTAACTCAAATGACCTGGGTGACCTAAAATTACATGTTGAAAAGTGTAATGTCCGAAGATAGGCTAAAGTAAACAAGGGTCGGGGGAGTGACGGGAGTCTCCAGTCATACAGATGTGACCAATCTAGCTAGATAACCGCACTCCACATCGTGCACATTTTTTCTCTGTATCGATGCTACGAAGGATATGAGTACTCCCGCAACCCGATAGGACAAGTGCCATAACCCACCATAGAAAGATGAGCCCTATTGGGAACAGAAGGATGGCACAAATAATGCCGCAAAGGCCAAAGCTTGTGACAACGTCGTGGTCACCCCTTGCACAACGAGCGAACACTGGGGAACGTAAATAAGATATAGTGGACACTCGCGAGTGGACGTACTTTGGTTCCGGTACTGCTCACCCGTCTCCCAATTGGGCTGTTGCCCCGGCACAGGATTCTGCCATTGAGGTGATGATGTCGGGGCCCCCGAATGGGGGTGGCCTGGCGATGGTGGATACTGCTGGGGCTGAGGTTGTGGTGCGCCGCGTGAGGACGAGTCTTGCGACGACGGAGCGTAGGCGGGCGGTGGGGCGCCCAAGGAAGCGAGTTCTTCAGGTAGTAACTTGGTGTCGATGACCATTATTATGAAAGCACGCAGCAGGGTGAGACACTCGTGGAAATCCCGGTTCGGTCGCCGTTGCGCGCGTCTTATCTAACCCTCACATGACCGTGCCAGCCTCAACGTCCATCACCACACAAGTCACCACCCATATGGCGACTCCCGAATATGAAGTCGGTGTGTATATCAGATAATCCACGTCGACTCGGTTTCTAAACTATAGGGAAGAGTCAATTTTGAGGGCAAAGGTTTTCATGAGGGGCAAAAAGATGGGATGGGTATGTCGACCTTATGCACTTCCCATGCCACTTGCACAGGCTGATTCCAACCGCAGAAATTCTATGTAAAAGTGCGAGGGCACGTCTGCCTACCTCTTCACCGAATTCTCAATATCTGTTTTGCTTTAGTGGAAGGGCTATGAAGACGCTGACAACACGTACGTTCATCTGACATTATGGGGTCACTGGCTACGTTGTTCACCGATGGGTCGTCCGTAGCTGGGAACCCTTCAAATCCTTCGAAAACAGTGGAGAGGGTATCGTTGACAGGTTCTGGGAGCGTGTGGATACCCAAGGCCGGGATGTGGATTCAATTGAGGGGTGGACCAACGGAGAGGAAGTTTTTCCAACTGGACCTCCACGTATGCTTCCCTTTATTGCGCGTTGTCCCTCGGTCATTCATTCTTCGTCGAGGCCGAAGGGGCAGGCCACCGCTTAAGAAAGAAAAACCGACGTCGGCAGTGGAACGTCCATCGAAGGGGACCGCAAGCGATGCAAAGAGACCGTTACAATCCCCTGGACCAGAAACCCCATCTAAGCGGAAGCGGGTCGGCACCAGCAGAGGCAGAACAGGGGTTCGATCGGCACAGAAGGTCAGGCGCGTGTCGCACACGCCGGTCAGTTCATGTATACTTTCGGTCGGCGTCAAATGCTTGACGGTTTTGCAGGTTCCTGATTCTCAGTCGGAGGGCGAACAGATGCTGGTGGAACCCTCGTCTTCACCAAAGTTGGGTACGTTCATGACCAGCCAGATCTCATTGTCTCGAAGCTGAGTTTTTGTTTTAATCAGCACCCAACGACACGTTTGTCCACGACGGACTGGCCAGTCCGGCAAACCCGGACGTCCAAAGCGCACCGCCCCAACCTAGGAAGCGCGGGCGCCCTCGCCGTCTCCAGGAACCAACTGCTCCCCAGACTAAAGGAGGTAGAACGGGACCGAGGGGCAGGAAGGCCCCGCCCCCCACCGCCGACAATAAGGAACGAAACCCTAGACCACGAAGAGGAAGACGTAAAACAAATGGTGAAGAAACCACACAAGATACTGAGGAAGTCCTCGAGCTCCTGGAGCCCACTAGTGCGCCAGTTGATAGCGTGGGTTTTCGATCTGGTTCTTCGGGCGCCGAGATTTCTCTGCAAGATAAACCCAGTGTTCCCACTGAGGCAGAGTCGACGAAGTCGGCGAATCATACCGGCGCCGACAGTCCCATACCCCCAAACCATGACGAAATTCGGCCCAGCCCTTTTAATACCACCTTCGAGTGAGAATTTCGACGGTTTTGTTTGCGGTCCTCCTTGACGAAGCAATCTTTTCAGGCTACCCGATAAAAGGCCCACTTCCATCAGCTTTCCGGGGCCTTCTTCGGGCTCGCTAAATCCATGGAAGAGAGCAACTATCTTCGGTCCCTTGTAAGCTCGTCGGGGGTTTTTAAAAAAATTTCTCGTGTCTAATGCCACCGTAGAGCAATTGGCGCCGGTTTGGCAACTTGGGTGACCACCACGGCCACGGAGACGGGGTAAGTGAGTAATCTTCGCCCTTCGAGAGTTTCCTTGAGCGATTCGTCTAGGCTGTCTTCGACTTCCGTTCCCAAGCCTTTCCCCCTTAGCCTCGACAATTCGACGACTGTGCCAGTGACACTCAAGGACGTAGCACTTGCACAAACTGCACACAATCCGCGGCTCGAAAACATTGTTTCGGGTACCCATGGCCCGCCTGGAAAGCTGTACAAATCCCATGCCGCCGCCGCTCTTCTGGAGACGCTCGAGACAGGTGGCTCTTGCGCACGCCTGGCTCTTGACGAGACTGCGACTGCAGAGCAGCGCAGGGTGTTCGACGCGTTTCGCAGTAAGCTGGAGGAAGGAGGATTGGTTCGTCCTCTGTCTGCTCTATCATCAGAACGCAACCTAACCTCTCTCTGATAAGTTTGTCGTGATGGCGAGCTCAGAAATTCTGGCTTGCTGTTCGTCGACAAACGAAGACCACACCAAAAAGCTTGCACTGACCCCTTCTCTCGAGGGCTTATCTGAAACTGTGGTCGTCTCGCACGTCAAGGTGGTCAATTATTCTGCATTCGCCGACGCGGCAGCGCTCGCGGAGAATGTTCGTTGGTAGATGGTGCACAGGGTGTCACATTATTTATGGTTAGCTATCTTTGGAGTAGCTTAGGTCAATTAAGGTCTTTCACCTATTATCTACCACCTACTCTATTGTGCGCAGGGCGTCGGATAAGAGATGAATTCATCCCATTCTCGTGTAAGCACCGTCCACACTGACTACTCCGACTGTTTTTTTGTCGTACTTTATGATTCATCCCACACTTGTAGGGAAATACTACTGCAGTGCACCCAGTATTGGCATGGAGTGACTCGGATTCGCAATACGCGTTATCAAGCTCGGGTGGTTCAAACGTTCAAGCTTATCGAGGTTCGAGCAATGTACAGCTTGCCCGTGATGCCCTTGCGATTTCCGACAGCCAAGTGCCAACTGCTCCATCCATCATTCTGATTTCTAAACCGAGTAATTGGAACGCCGCGAATTATGTATGATGCTCAGATCCAGCTCCACTCGATTTACCAACGAAAATTTCCAAGAAAATTCTCGAGGAATAGACAGCACTCTACGCAATCTACACAACTACACAATGCGGATACAGTAGCAAGACACAGCGGGGGAAGGGATACAGGACAAGAATTACAGTCAAAGGGTAACGTTGAGCCACATTAACACATGGACCACCTGTGGACCACGAATTTTTCACTCCAGTCTCGAGCTGAGAGCGCTCGATAGGGGTACGTGTTGTCGAATCTTGCATTTTCCTCCATTTTGAAACCAGCTGGAAAAGCGGCGCTACGCGCCAGCGACCTTCGCAGCAGCAGCATGTATGCCTGCGACAACGGCTGAAGCCACACGCCTAACTTGACGCATGATTTCGGAAGCAAGGCGCGTGGAGAAGAAAGCACCGAAAAAGCCACCCAAGCCTGCCCTGATGACCGCGGGAATGACTCCCCCCGTAGCCACGCTTTGGGCCATCGCAAAGAAACTACCGGCGGCGACGTACCCGATTCCGGCTTGCATGGTGGCGGTCGCAGTGCCTATATTGTGTGAGGTGAGGGCTCTATAGTGGTAATCAACGAGGCCCACCGTCGACGGGCCCAGTGGCGCTAAATCCGAGCACGTAAAGGATCGGAGGAACCACAACCGGGGTCAGAACGATACCAACGATTGCACCAACGGCAACCTGAATGATCAGACGACGATAATCTAGGCATTGAGCATAATTATTATCGATGGACGCTAGTGTGGCACCACTAACCATTCATTTGTGAACAGGGAAGAGATGTGTACGTGAGAAATCCACGCTTTGGGGGCATTTTAAGAGTAGACCGGTGACCGCTCGCTCTGGGGTGCCGGCTGCGCAAGAGGATCCTCCAGTCGCTAGCGACCCCTCAAAACCCTCATTCGAACGGCTGGTTACGAGTCTATTTTAAGAGGATGCTCATGTGAGACAAAAGATATCGGTAAAATAAATGAGAAATATTTGACAACACCGCCGCCGGGTGAGAGAAGGTCATCCAGTCACGGTTCGATGGTTCGAGTGGGGCGCACACATTCATCAGGGGCTCAATTATAAGACTAGGTGTCGACTTCGTCGACTGTAACCTTGCTTATCGGTTTGGGTGATGGTGTTTGTACTGTGTAGGTTAATACATGGCGTTGTTTTTGTGTTTCATATATTATATATACACTATGACCATTTTTCTAAATGAACTCAACATGTCATCTGAACTGGTTGTTGTTCACGTGTTCACATGCCCACACACTTCCACACATGCCTTTTCTTAGTTTGGCGGACTGCGTGGGGTGAGGAATGGGCAGAAATGAGGGGATGGGGCATGCACAAAGAGGGATTGATCGTTCTCTGACTTCCAGTTTTGTCTCTGTCCGGTTTGGGCAATGTAGTTAGATTGGTACCCGGGCTTGATGTACATTCGAAGATCGAAGACTAGGTCGTATGCGCCAGTCACTCTTCTTACGAAAGCGAGGCTGATCTGTACATGTATAGCATACGACTTTCGCCGTGCTTCCTTCAAGTGTTGTTACTGTAACGCCACTCGGACTCTTAAATAACCATTCTGCCAGAGCTGGTGTCACCAGAGGGATGTCGAATTTGGGTCGTGCAACCGAGGCCACGTGACCGGGTCCACCGGCCTGGGACATTACTATTCGGAAGCATGAGCTCTACTATCTCAAAATAACTGTCCCAGCATTTTGCGGAAGTTGGGCGTTCCGAGACCTGTGACCTGCGGAGCCCAGCGTCATCCAACGTCAAAAGTGA
Organism: Lactarius hatsudake; assembly: GCA_024734325.1. NCBI lineage: Eukaryota > Fungi > Basidiomycota > Agaricomycetes > Russulales > Russulaceae > Lactarius > Lactarius hatsudake. The sequence continues at coordinate 300,280 of JANSJP010000004.1, read as the reverse complement.
AGAAGTATCGAGTCTAGTGGAACGCACAGGATCCCACCCAGCGATAGCGGAGAATCCATCCGTGCCACAGCCCGGATTCGAGCCCTCTGTGATATCGTTGAGAGCTGCGAGCCCCCTTCCGTACAGCCAAGGGTTGAGGAAGCCGAGCGGGTCCTGGCCTACCGAAATCAACCAGCCATTAAGCAGTGAGATGATGCCCGCCACAACCTGTAGATTGGCAATCAGCTGGGCGGTCAAGGACGACCCGAATCGGAGGTGGGAGGAAAGGGACACACGGGTGTCGCTATGCTTGTGCCACTCTCCCTTTGCTCTCTGCCATTGAGAAATATCTGGAAATCGATGGACTGTGCAGCGATGTCAGGGATGCCGCGACCCGAATCACTGCACCAAGTACAAATTACGAATGGGTTAGATCAGGTCACAGAAGCGAACATACTTGTAAAAGCCCTGATATCGGCTCCCGAGGTCCTTGAGGAAGGTGGGCACGGCCTGCCTCTGGTAAGGGGGGCGCTTAAAGTAGTCCGAGAAGCCGCCACCGGAGAACACCGCTGCGACCTCCGGTTCGTAGTCCGTGGTTCCGCCGACGACGGTGACATAAGGACCTGAAAAATGTGGCAGATGCGGTGAGCTTCCTGGGCCTACACTCATGTATCGCGTCCAATGCGAGAGAAAGCGCCACACGTACAGGATCCAGGAAAAGGAGGTATGAACCGGACCATGCCGCTCTCGGTCACGCAGGCCCCTTCGCCGACGCCGTCGTTAGCACTCGAGACGAGGACGCTGACGCCAAGCGCTCCGAGCTTTGCGAACATGTCGCACAGATAAATTGCATCTTCCCTCGAGAGGTATCTTTCTTCATACGCGTACGATATGCTGATTGTCCGAGGGATGTCCTCCTGGTCGAGGACGTATTCGAGCCAGGTGGCGAACCAGTCACTCGTGCCCGACTGCCCTTTGCCTGTGCTGTAGAAGATGTGGGGGGTTGGATAGGCCATGGCCTCGGCGTACTGGATGTTCATATTTGCCTCTTTATGTGGGTGGGTCGGGTCGTATCCCCCGCCGTTGACCTTTACGACCTCGTACATCGCGTCGTCTACATCCCGGTATTTGCGCATGAACGCCAACAGGTCCGCCGGGCCGGGGTTATCCCCTAAAAACCCCACAACCCCGAGCACATTCTCGCTCATCGCAATGGGTGCATAGGTCGCCGTGTCATATAGCCAGCGCAGGAACGGCGGCGTGACGTATCCGACTTTTGCGCGGCTCGATAGCATCGTCGCGGGCTCTCCCGATGCAGACTTCACTCGTCCTACTGTTTCCCTTCTAGAGCGATTCCGGGGCGTCTGCCATTGCGTGCGCGGGGAGACAAAGGATGTCGTGGGCACCACAGTCAACACGTGCCAGTGCAGTGCTCTGGGAAGCGAATAACCGACTGTGCGGACAATGGTCTCGCCCCTCTCAACGTGCCTGTAGACCTGGTACGAAGCGCCGATGAGGGTGTTGGCTTGGGTCACAGACAGGCCTTTGAGCTTTAGTGTGTTGCCGCCGTGTGTCATGGAGATGGATGAGGAAGAGATGCCGTGGTGTTCGAGCCAGGAATTCACGAGCTCAAAGGTCTCTGGACGTGGTGCGACAAGGTCAGCCACCTGCTCTTTCGTCAGGTGTGCACGATATCTGCATCGAAGCAGTAGCACTCGTGAGAACACGTGTCAGCGGAGGGGTGGTGTGGACGTGCCTTGGATGCCCAGGTTCACTGACCTCGTAGAGTGCGTTGATCAGGGCGTTCTCACGGTGGGGCTTGAGAGCAATGTAAAGGTCGATTGTAGTGCCAGAAGGCGGCCGGCCCTGGGATACCCAATTCTTCGGGACGGCGTTCCAGGAGTGCTTGATGTGCGTGTCGTCCCAAGGTTGTGAGAGGGGCTTCGCGAGACCGCCGAGGAGACCAGTGGCGAGGACGGAGAGCACAGATATACAATGGCAGCGCATGATTACGGGATGTCGGTCGGCGAGATGGTGTCTACGACGCAATGAGCTTTTGAGGTTAAGCAATTTTCGTAGAGCCGAAATCATTGGAACAGTGAGGGCTTTTCGCATTTATACACGGGAACAGCTAGATCTGAGGGCTGACATAAGGGCGAATATGACCGCGGATTGCTGTTAGGTTTGTTGATACGAATAGGACCATCGATTGAGATAGGATTGGGCGAAGGGTGAAGTTTACCGAGTCCAACATACGACAGGTGACTCGGTGGGACATCCGGAAAAAGGATGGTCAAGGGTACATGACCGCTATGGGCCGCCGCGCCTAGATGAGGAATCCGGGCAAGCCGCTAGCAAAATTTCGTCGGAGAGCACCTAGCGGCTGCTGTTTCAGGTCCGGGACGACCTTCCTATTCACGGACTTGATCCGAGGTTAGCATAACATGATTCAGCCCCAAAAGGTTATGCGTTATCAGACTAGGCGTCGACTTTGTCGACTATGACCTTGCTTGGTGAGAGCCATTGCATGGGAAACTGTATCTATTTTGTTAGGGTTTTTCGACAGTGTTCAACACGTCTCTGCGTAGCCTTTTGAGATTGCTCAAAACATGAGCCTGGCCGTGGTAGCGGGCTCGGGCTCAAAAAGCGCTTAATCCCTTGGTCGTGGGAAAGCGCCATTACGGTGCAGACGACAGCCAAAGGTGAATAAAAGAAATGGGGCAACGGAATATATTCTTTTTCGACATAGCTACGTTGACGAAGTAAAGGGTGTCAGTATTGCAACCAACGACACTCCATCACCTTCCGTTGTTGCGGTCGTGGATGCATAGTTGTGTTAACGCTGCCTGTGCTGTTCTTTGCCCTGCCTTGCTGTGTCTGCAGACATGGTCGCTCTGTTGTGGTTACAGGTATTGTTCTATCACGATTGCGGTCATCGCCGCGTTGTTGTTGTCACTGTATTGCTGCCGTTGACAGTAGCCTCCATCATCGTCATTTGCGGCTTGCGTCGTGGCGGGACTTGCGCGCCGTGTTGAGTTGATGTTGCAGCAGGATTTGCATGCCGTCGTGCGTTGTGGGGTTTTGAAGTGGGGCTTGCACGCCGTGTTGTGATGGCGTTGTGATGGGTCCTGCACACCGTGACGGGGTGGTGGTGACGGTGGACTCCCGTGTGGCGAAGGGTAGAGGTAGCGGCGACGGGTTTGCGTGCAGGCGAGGCGGTGATGGTGGGGACTTGAGGGGTGCGGGGGGCACTTCTTGCAAGTGCTGGGGAGGTCCTCCGAAGCCGTTTGGCAGCGAGAGATATGGACTCAGTAAGAAATAAAATGAAACCTAAAAAAATATACATATCTTGATTACTGGGCTGAAGCCCGCTCGCGTCTTCATGATGAGTGTTGAAAGGGATACTGGCGGCGAAGGAGGCAATGGCGAAGCGTGAAAGTGCGGCGCAGCCGATGCGTTTGACAGGCGACTCGGATGAGCCAGGGATATACAGATGATAAGCATGGTTGAGCGTGCTGGACAGCGACGCGAGGTGCGAGAAAGGCAGGCAAGTCACGGGCGAGGCTGGGCTCGCGCTTTGAGGCCAATTCGAGGGCTAGGCTACCCGGGCTTTGAGCGCAGCCCTGCTCATCACTACGGCGGCCCAGCACACAAAGCACATACAGATGTTGCCGTCGCACTCTTTCTAGTTGCATCATTGCGTCAATGTGGAACCACTACAGAGCATGGCATGACGGTTGGCGTCAATGGGCGATCTGCATTGCACGAATTTTGACCTGCCATATGACCTTGGCAAAAAAGGTGATAAGCAATCCACGCTGTTGCCAACGACACACTCTTATCCGATACCTACTTTTGAGATTTTACGACTACAAATGATTCACTCTCGTACTCGATAGCCTATCCTCAAAATAGAGCCCTGGGCCTATCCCACATGACAAAATTGGGATTACTTTGCTTGCCAAGGAGGTCGAAATACGTGCAAATCGCAAATAATGACAAATGAAGCTGATTATATACAGTAATTGTTTCCCTATGGTCGCCATTGACGCCGCCAATACCCACCTCCACCAATACCCTACCCATCATGGCACCCTCTGCAGCGCTTCCACGTTGACGCATTCTCTGTAGAAGCGTTCTTTAACGTCCAAAGGCCCTTGCTGTTGGCAGTGCGTGTTTCATTGGTGCAACACATGTAGCCCCTCTGCTATGTCCTCCTTCCTCCTCGCCACGACCGCTTACCTCAAAGTGCAACACAAAAGCCAAGCTGAGCTGGATGTGGTCGTCAGTAACGACCACCTGCTGACGTTTGCGGATCATGACCAACTCCCATCATCGCGACGATGCTCAAGGAGGTCATCCGATGGGGCACAATGATGCCACTCGGTGCACCCTCACTGCATCGAGCAAGACAACGTTCATGATGGGTACCTGATCCCCAAGGGCTCGATTATCGTGGTGAACATCTGGTGTGTACTCTACTCGGTGTAGTCCGACGCTAGCGGATTGCTCACAACTTCACGCAGGCACTTCATGCACAACCCTGAAGTCTACAAGGACCCGGACCATCTCGTCGACAACCTGGAAAGCCGGCCGAGCCGGATCCGTTCAACTTCGCATTTGGGTATGGGCGCCAGTGAGTCTCCCATGTAGCACCGTGGCTTGTAGTCGTCACCTCATGTATCTCGTACCCAACAGTGCATGCCCCGGTAAACAACTCGCACAGTCGATCTTCAGGTTGTTCATCTTTGCGGCCACTGTACTCTCTTTCTTCGACATCAATAAGGTGACGATCAATGGGGTGGTCCAAGAGCTGACATGTGAGTCCAGCAGTGGTGTCATTGACTCATTGTGTATGTCTTCCCACTGCCTGTGCGAGCGAGGGCTTCGGTCTGACGTATTTCTTGTTGTAGGCGTCCGAAGCCGTTCCTTAGCGACTTCAAGCCGCGCTCCGCCAAAGCTGAAGCGCTCATCAGATCATTCGAGTTGTCATGAATATCGTGAAGCGCGAGCCAGCTTAAACCATCATGCGTATGGATAGACTTGGCAGTTTAATTCTTCTGTATATTCTCTCAGGGTCAAATAAAGGGCTTTTCTTCGGACACTCTGGTGACCGGCATCGGACGCTGAGTAGCAATTGTTCGGCACTGGCAACGAGCAGAGCATACCTTCGTCTCCAATACCAGCACCATCTGGTTATCTCTTGTGAACGAGCTTGTTTCCACGTTGGGACTATGAGGGCCGAAAACCGAAAACCATAATCCGTTGATCAGAGCCACATAGCGGCCGTGCCTCCCTCCCTGCGGTTGCATTGTAGGAGACAGAGACTGGTCATCGCACCATAATGGCGCTTTCCACAGCCAAGCCCGGGGTTTGAGCGCCTTTTTAGCCTTGAGCCCTCTACCACAGCCAGGCTCATGTTTTGAGCAATCCCAAAAGGCCCTGTGATGCAGACGTGTTGAAAACTGTTGAAAAATCCTAACAAAATAGATACAGTTTCCCATGAAACAGCTCCCACCAAGCAAGGTCATAGTCGACGAAGTCGTACACCTAGTGTGGAAAACGAAGGAGTTATGAGGATATATGATTTGGAGTTTCGGATAATTAGCGTGCAGGCGCGCGAGCACGTGACACGACGCGTGTGTATGCGCGCGCCCAGCGAGTTTGACTCGAAAACCTTCCTCGCTTGACTTGGTTCACGACAGAATGCTCCGCAGAGCACCCACAACTACAGATGGCAGAGTCATTGATAGACATCAAGAAAGCATTCGCGTTAACAAGCCGTTCAAAGTCCCGTCTCCTGTCGTACAGCGTGCTCAGCCGCAAAGGAAGAGGAAGCGTGTCTCTTACAAAGAGACCCAAGAAGACGATGATAGCAACTCAGATTCGGGCTCGAAATCTTCGAAGAAACGAAAGCCACCCAACGACTCCAGAGATCAGCCTGCAGACACCTATCAGTTTCCAGTTTACAAACCTAAACCCTTCAACGAGTTGTTTGGCCCTCGTAGATACACAATTCCTGTCATGACGAACAAGAACGGTGAGCTTGTCAAGACCATTCAATCCAACCCGTCGCTCGGCATAAGGCCTCAGGTTAGGATCATCCCTCGGCCACTGCACGACCCGATGGAGGATCACGCGATCGTGCTCTATGATCCCACAATTGATACGCGGGAGACCGACGAAGAGAGAAAAGAGAGAGAAAAAGAAGAGCTCAGAGCCCAAGCGGAGAAGGAAGCGAAGGAGAAAAGCGCAGGGCTATACAACCCACACAAGAGCTTAAAAGAGCTACTTGGCGGTGGTAAAGAGAAGACTGCCCAACGCAACAAGGTGCCAGTTGTCATCGACCCACGCCTTTGCAAGGTTCTGCGCCCCCACCAGGTTGAAGGCGTCAAGGTGCGGGTTTTCCTCCCGATTCTCCGACTGGTCCAGCTCAATGCTGTGTCATGTAGTTTTTGTACCGGTGCACAACTGGGATGGTCGTGGAGAATCAATATGGTTGCATTATGGCTGATGAAATGGGTCTCGGCAAGACACTGCAGTGCATCGCCTTACTTTGGACGCTTATCAAACAGTCGCCCCACGCTGGGAAGCCCACCATTGACAAGTGTATCATTGCCTGCCCATCAAGTTTGGTGAAGAACTGGGCAAATGAACTCAGTACGCGATTATAGTTTCGTATGGATGGTTCCCCCTGATTTCTTCAAGCAAAGTGGCTCGGTAAAGACACCCTTACACCCTTGGCCGTAGATGGCAAAGGGGGGAAAGCCGAACTGTTGGAGAGGGTTGCACGCTGGGTCGCTGCCAGTGGACGAAACGTCACGCAGCCAGGTTGGTCGACAAACACTCATCTAGACGTCTAGTCTTACCCCGCGCCATAGTGATGATCGTCTCTTACGAGACATTGAGAACACTCACGGCGCACCTTGCAAATTGCAAGATCGGCCTCCTCCTTTGCGACGAGGGACATCGCTTGAAGAATTCTGGTAATAGACACCACACCGTTTCACACCCCCTTTCCGTACTCAAGGTCAACGCACACCTATAGAGTCGCTCACATTCCAGGCATTGAACTCCCTCGACGTGAGGCGTCGCGTAATTCTTTCTGGCACTCCCATCCAGGTATACGTCTGCTGGTATACATTGTTGCACGGACACTCGCTAAATCCCCTCCTAGAACGACCTTTCGGAGTACTTTTCCTTACTCAGTTTCGCAAATCCCAATTTTTTGGGAACGAAAAACGATTTCCGGAAGAACTTTGAGAACGTTATCATTCGTGGTCGCGATGCAGATGCGACCGATCAAGTGAAAGCCACGTGCGAAAAGAAACTGAAGGAGCTTGGCGAGATGGTCTCCAAGTTCATCATTCGCCGGACGAACGATCTTCTCTCCAAATACCGTGTGTTACCCTGCCGAGATTGCTTTCACATGCTCACTTGATCTTCTAGTTCCGGTGAAATATGAACAGGTCGTGTTTTGCGGACTGTCGGATTTCCAGCTATCCCTATACAAACTGTTCATTTCGTCTCCCGAAATTCAGGCTCTACTTCGGGGCGTAGACTCGCAACCTTTAAAGGCAATTAATATTCTCAAGAAACTCTGCAATCATCCCGAGTTGCTTGATCTGCCCAATGACCTTTACGGATCTGAACGTTTAATACCAGAGGGTTTCCAGGGCTCTGGTCAACAAGCCGGTGCGAAAAGCCGTGATAGAAACCCATCGGTCCACTGTGAGTGGAGTGGTAAATTCATGGTACTAGAGAGGTGTGTCCGCGCCCACTTTTCGGGTGCCAAATACTGAAAGCCATGGAGGTTCTTGCACCAGATTCGGACGGAAACCAACGACAAAATTGTCCTTATTAGTAATTATACCCAAACGCTGGACATCTTTGAGAAAATGCTTCGAAGTAAACAGTGCGTGGATACCCATCGTACTCGGCTTTTATGACGTCAAACGTCGCTCCCATAGGTATGGGTACTTCCGCCTAGACGGCACGATGACTATCACCAAGCGTCAGAAGCTCGTTGATCAATTCAATGACCCTGAGGGCAAGGAGTTCGTATTCCTGCTGAGTAGCAAGGCCGGTGGATGCGGTATCAACCTTATCGGGGCGAATCGTTTGATCTTGTTCGACCCAGGTAGCGCATTCCTTCCAGGCACCGAGCCTTCCTCACGCACAGTCCCCTAGATTGGAATCCCGCGGCAGACCAGCAAGCTCTAGCACGTGTCTGGCGTGATGGTCAGAAAAAAGAATGTGCGTCAAAGTCTTTTCTGCACCTATCCTTGTAATCATTTACTTTGTGGCTTTTGTGCAGGCTTCGTGTATCGATTCATTTCCACGGGTACTATAGAGGAAAAGATATTTCAGCGCCAAGCTTCGAAGCAAGCTCTCTCCTCCGCTGTGGTAGACGAAAAGGAAGATGCGGAACGTCACTTTTCGATCGACGCCCTCAGGAAATTGTTCTTGTTCAACGAGCACACGCTATGCGAGACACACGAGACCTTCAAGTGCAAGCGCTGCAAGCACGGCAAACAGGTCATCAAGGCTCCGGCGCTGCTTTATGGTGATGCCAGCACGCACGTATTCCCCGTTTTTTAAATACTCCATATTTGTCTGATCCAAATGCCTTTAGGTGGAATCATTTCACTAACGAGGAATTGAGGAATAACCATGACGATCTACTCAGAGCTGAAGTAGGTTACCCTGAGGTTTCGTTCGTTTTCCAATATATCAGCCATTAGACCTTCAGCCCTCACGCAACCTAAGTTATGCACACACTGGACATTGTATCATAGTAGTACATACACCAGAGCCCAAACTCATTGAACATCATAAGAAATCTGACCAGCTTCCCCAGTCTCCGCCGACAGGTCGCAGCTTCACCTTCTCGCCTGTCAGGCCAAAATAAGCTGCCTTGTACCATGACTGCATCTCTTCTTCGATGTATGGTCCGAACACCTGACCCTGCTTGGCCGTAGAGCCTGGCACGTCCCACTTGTATTCGTATTTGACATCCGCAGATGGGGGCACCCACGAAGCGTCTACTTTTCCAGCGGACCTCACCGAGCGCACAAGTTCCTCGTAGGTCCGCGAATAGATGTCAGTGTCACCAAGCGAAAGAAGGGTCGAAGCCAGGTGGGTAAGTTGCTCGACGTCTGATAACGGTCCATGGCGTCGAGGATCATGCGAGGAAGCTTTCGCCGACCGTGAAGCGGAACTAGGATTGGATCAGGGCCATCATTAACAATAGGAGGGGGGGAACTCGCACCTAGATTGTTTTTCCTTCGACTTGGCGCGCACACCCAGGCGTTGCAAGGCCTCTAGCACCGTCTCGCCTTTCTTCAGCATCCCGAGTACCTCCCTCTCGACGGCCTCCTTCCCGCCCAATTCCTCCAGCTCCCGCTGTTCCGCCTGCATCTTCTCCTTTTGGGCCTTCTCCTGCCGGCGCTTGCGCTTCCGAGCGAGCTTGATCTCCCGCTCCTCGAGGCCGTCCATCCACCGGTCGTGCAGCGCGTGGGGGTCGAAATTCCGCACGTACATCCCGTCCGCGGAAAATTTGCCCTCCTCCATCTCCTCGCGCATGTTGAACGAGGACAGCTCGTACCCCATGCCCGCCTTCTTCCGCCGCTCCGCGTCGTCCTCGTCCTCGGGCTCGTCTTCGCCAGAGGAGGACTCTTCTCCATCGTCGTCCGAACCGCGCCCGAATTCCTGCCCCTCGATGTCCCCAAGACGCAGGAACTCCTCCTTTTTTTTCTCGCCCGGATCGGCTGCCGTTGCCTTGTCGCCGTCGTCGTCCTTGGTGGCGAACATGTCCTCATCGTCGTCGTCGTCTTTGGCCGTGCCATCGGCACCGGCTCGCCGGCTGAGAACTACACCCTCGCCATCGTCGCTCGAGTCCGAGTCGTATCCATCGGTTTTGACGCGCCCTTTACGCGTCGCCGATGGGTTCTCGAGAGCCGCGTCCACCTCCTCCGCGAAATTGGCCGAGTCGTCCGCAGGCTCGACAAATCGCGTCTTTTTTGTCGGAGGCGGCCCTGATCCTGAAGGTACCCTTGAACTGTGCGCTCGCTTTGTGTGTTCTCGTGGCTGCATGATGATTAGGTCGCCAGTCACGAGTTGAGCGGTTCGCTTAATCTCGATCGGCCCGCCATCCCGTCAACATTCCCACGCTACTTTCGTATTCCTATGCTCATCTGGCTCCGCGCAAAGTAATGTGCCTGGAGAACACCCGTATCTCCATCGTACTGACATGGAAGCGTACTGTATTGACAGGTTAGAACGAAACTAGAACCGCCACAGAATGATTGTGTGCTAATTTGGGATTCTTAGTGGCAGGGGGTACTAGGATTCAAATTCAATGCCGCAGCGACAGGCATCGAGTCGACCATTCAGTGTATGTGACGCACGTTTCAGCCTTTGAGTGTATTAGGTAGAGTTGTTGGATATCCCATGGTATTACACACACCCCTTGACCAAAAGAAAATAGTAGCTGCAGCCATGTAAGATATGCAAACTCCCGAGATCGGCTAATCCCTGACATTCGCCTCCTCTGCGGTTACGGGTAATCGACGTCGTGATGAGGTATACGGTTCTTCTACATCATCGGCTCGTATTAGACTTTCCTCCTCCTCGCTAGATGTTTCGCGCGTAGATAATCGGCGTCCGCGTGGTGATGGACGCTGGCGGTATATAAATGACTGGGTAACAATGGTCACATCAAACATGAGAGTGCCGCCACTCCCAATGAGAAAGCTGCGGTAGGCTGTGAGAAAATAGGGAGGAACGATTGCCATGATAGACTTACGGCATACTCTCAATAAGAAAGGCGGATGACTGCGTGGTGGAGGCGCGCATATTGGGCGAAGAAAGTATAGACATAACATAGAAAAAGTTGCCGAGGAAAGCAGAGACGAAGAGAATCATTGATAGGCCCTGTAAAAGCGTTGAAAACGGGAACGGTGTGGTGTGTCAAGGAACGGTAATCATACCTCCACAGACTTCCTAACAAACTTCAAGCCGTGTTGCAATGAGCAATGGAATACGTTCGCGATCCAGTGAGACACACACATTTTTCCATATTTGCGGGAGCCTAGATGTCAGATACAGTGTCGCACATGTCCATGAGGAGATGCGACCAATTACGCGCTCCAATGATGGCCGGTGGACTGGTTGCTCGCCTTCGGAAGTATGTTCAAGATGCGGCACATCAAACACTACGTCGACGGTAGCCAGTGGGGGGCTTTCGTGTGTGAACGTCGGGGACAGCGAACTCGGAGGGGGTAGGTTTGACTGCGATAGCACTCTCCCAGGCTGAAGGGGGGAGCGAATCTCGGCACTATACCTATTCATACTCAACGTCCCGATACCAAATAGTGCCCAAGCACCCATGAAGATCATGGTCGCACCGCGCCTGCTAGCACGCGAGCTCCGCCGGCGTTGACTCCCATCTTCGCTTTGATGCCAGTCAAGAGCTTCTCCGTCTAGAGACTCGAGATTCGACCGCTGTAATGTGCGACCGCGAGCTGACGCGTCGGTATCACCGATGGTGGATGTGATCTGCAGGGAAGTTGGTATATGTCGGCTGCCTGTGCGACTGTGGCTGGAGGGAGCACGCCTTTCCTTGCTCCACGAGACGTGTCGATGCCTCTCAGAGTAGAGACTGTCTGTCAACGTAGAGAGAAGATCTTCATCCATGTCACTGCCACCTTCTCGTGCAGGGCGATTTGGGTCTAAGAGGCCATCTAAGCTGCGTCGTGACCACCGGGTGTGAACATATCCCGGAGTCGGGGGCTCGTTCCTTTGCGAAGCGAGCGCAGCAGCAGTGGTTGCAACATTCGCTGCAGCGGCTGAAAGCGTGCGGTAACGAGACGGGGCTCTCTCCCTCGATGTGCGATAAGCCAACGATCCAGCGCGCGAACGCGGTTGGGCAAAAGCTGTCACCGTAGGAGTGGCGGTCTTGCGATAATAGAAGTACTGAGAAAGTAGCACGATGTCAATAGAGCAGAAGTAAGTGGCAAGCCACGTCTAACAAGATTGTGAGTTTCGGCCAAAAATGACAAACACGAGAGATCTACTTGAAATGGAAGCTGGTGTGTGAGTATGCAGCCAATAAGGTTGGTCAGATCGCCTGGAACGTTATAGATGGGCATTGATGTGAACGGCGAGCGGAGTGCGGACAGTACCGAGTAGCCAGTTGGCGAGAAATGGAAGTGCGAGGCCCTCTACGGACTGCCGGCGGAAATTCTCGAGGAGTTGGCTGGAAGTTGAGTGTCGGGATAGAGAAAGAGAATAAACAGAACGGAAAATGATTACTCACGGGAATTGGGCTCCCAGCCAGAAAAACATGGACAAAAGACCAGTCCAATCGCTGAAGGACATGACGATGAAATGATGGCAGGATTAACCGCCCAACTGGCGGTGAGCCGTGAGCTTGTAAACCGGAGCCCCCGGTTCTGCCCTTGTCCGGTCTTGGTCTCACTCAAGCGCTCTCAACACGCAATCATGTCTTCAAATCCCGTTCAGCCTCGCGCCCCTCCACCACAACATTTGGCAAGTTCCAAACGTGTCGTTCTCACAAATAATAACATTTCCGATAGCGTGCACTCATCCTAGACTATCTCGTCCAGCGTTGTTACACGCGTACTGCTAGAGCCTTTGCCGCCGACAGTACCGTCCAACTCCTCGATGCAGACGGCGATGAACTTCGTCGGCCATCTGAGGAGGGTGACCCCCCTGGTGTCACTGAAGAGACTTTACACCAGGCGGTCCTCCGACGAGGTGCACATTTCAATACATACGCCCACCACTTCATTTACTAAGCGCAACTTGTTCAGATATTCAGACCAGCATCCTTTCGGGCCGTGTTGACGACGCTATTGACCTCTTGGGCGCCAACTTCCCGTCTATCCTCTCTTCATCAACGAGTCCTTACTCTGAGTCTACAATGGCGACACGAGTAGAGCAATCTCCATCACTCACTTTTACTATAGAACCCGCGCACTTGTATCTCGATCTTCGCATACTGGGATTCATCGAAGCGTCCAGAACTAAACCACTACTGCACTCATCCACGAGACCATCCACCCTTGACACCGAACCCCTCCCTCGTGTATCTCCGCAAAGTAATATCCGGGATCTTTCCAGCGAAGTTGATGGCGATGCTCACCTTTCTCGGTTGTTGAAACACGTATATGAGTTATACGATTGCGCGCAAGCACTCCAAGATCCACACGATCGGGCTGAGTATCAACATGAGCTCAGCGCCGTCAGTAGCCTGTTGGCCTACAAAGTTCCAGAGCAGAGTCCTATGGCAAAATATCTGGCGCAGGAACGGAGGCAGGTCGTCGCTGACGAGATCAACAGTGCAATCCTCCGTTCGTTGCTCGTTACCTCCACCATCCCAAATGTCGAGATGCTGACTTTGCCAAATGTAGATCGAGCGGGCTCTCCTCCAATCTCCTATCTCGAGTTGTATGTTCGGTATAATACTGTCATATGGAGCTACATGAACGAGCACGACATCCGTGTACCTCCTCGCGGATGGCCAACCGGAATTACATTACCTCGGCGGCCACAACCCACCATAGCTTCGACTTCAAGTGTAAAAATGTCAAGGAGGGATGACCCCGAGGTTTGTGACTTATTGCTGTGTGTCCTCAAAAGCATTAATCTCATTGACAGGTGGTTCCTACTTTCAACTTGAGCCAATTCTTATCTACTTAATGGGACAACATTGTTTATTCACCCACCTATCATTCGCACCTCCAAGCCTCATGCAGCATCCAGGATAGCATAAATATCGTCATAGATACTCGCTTTATTTTGTAGCCCGCACACTTTGTATCTTCGGACATCTGTATTGTTTCTCGGCAGTCGTCCACCTGATTCATTCATACCACTAAAAATTTTACTCTCAAGCGATCGCTACGTTACAATCGTGACATCATCCCACCGCCCTTCGTTAACCTTCCGTAGTTCTTCCAACGCAATCCCACATTCACGACAGCCTAATATCTTCAAGTACGCCCAGCGCTGCCATGCGACTTTCTCCAGGGCCTGCTCACCACCCCAAGCCGGCTCTCCGAGCCAAGGATTGTAGGAAATGTCCAACACCTCAAGAAGTGGACATTTATCCGGTAGTCGGTGCAGCGGAACTGGCGCGGACAAGTGAACGAGGGCAAGGCGTGTGATGGAAGGTGGAAAGGCAAGGAAGGTAGGTGTTGAGAGGGCGGCGGACATGATGGCGAGGGCAGTGAGAGGCTGTGGGCTGGGACCGTCAGCGTCCCATAGCCCTTCCGGGTCCTTTTGGGCCTCGGACTGCTCGGACTGGAAGAGTTCCGGACGAAGGGGTGACGTTGGCTCGACGACGATGAGCTCCCCATCTACTTGATTATGCTCTTCCCCCAGGAGCACCCGCAGACTCGCGCTGGGGAGCGGGCACCGTACGGCGCATATTCGCATCAGCTGTTTCCTGAGATGGGGCCCGAGATATGGCACGAAGTCTTTGAGAACATCGGCGTCGGTGCCACAACACCTCAGTATGACGCGGAGGCAGAATTCGCCCAGGCGCGGTACTGCCGGTCTGGCATCCGCCACGGGACCAGAAGAACCACCGTTCTGCGCAAAAAAGAGCGACAACGCCGTTTCCCGCCACTCAGGGCTCTCAAAGGCTTGAGCCGGTGCAGTTGTGACTGCCCAGCTTCGCGGGATGGGTCCCGCTACCAGTGTGGGAGTGACCTTCGCATCAATATGGAGAGCCTGGGACGAGAAGCGATGGGGTTGCAGACCATATATCTCGGCATATGGAAGTGAGGGCCCAAGTGCAGGAGACGTTGGCAACAGGGCTGCCCCGGGGGTGCGTTGAGAGTTCAGCGCGCGCCGGAAGTGTTCGCCGCTGCCGGTTTATGAGCCGCTCTGAGCAATGGCCCTAGGTGGTCGAGGCGTACCGGAGTGTGTGCAGGAGATCATTGACGTCCTTGTTCCCTTTTAATGACTGAGGGGGTGAACTTCTCATGGGTAAAACAGGTTTCAAAGATTCGAACCACTTGGCCCGTGAAGTACCGAGTATCACTTCCATACATCATACCGTAGTAAAGCGTGTAAAGAGGGGCCAGAGACACATATGTTTTTAAAGTGATACAGGGGGATCAGAATCCCACCCAACAACGGTGACTATTGTTGGCGGACTACAACATCAATTCATCTGTCGGACAAGCTTGTTGATATTGTCCTCCCGGTTACCGAAGTCGCCGCCCTGAACATAGTGCTTAAACTTGCGCGTTCGCCAACCGCCAGTGGGGTTCGAAAGTTTAAACGGCCAGAGGAAGTTGGACACCTAACAAACAGGGTAATCAGAATGTTTGCACAATTTATACTGCAGTTACAACAAACTGGCCTGTTTGAAATTGGGCCCGACGGTGAAGATCTCGTGCACGAGATCTTCGACGGACAAGATGTCATACTTGCCAAGAGTATTCTCGATGACGGAGTTATTGGACAAAGGGACACGTTGACGATTGACTTTGCCGTAGCCACGCTTGTAGATTAGCTCGCGCACGGTCTTCAGGTTTGGCTCTCTGGTGCGATAGTGTTCGTTAACGATGGCGGTGGTCTCATATCGACAACGTACCCATAAGTGATATATGGCTCTACCAGACGGAGCATCTGCTGCGTCGCCTTCGTCACACGCACAAACACGCCACTGTTGATTTGCAAAAGGCGGAGAAGTTGTAGAATTTTGCGGGGCTTCGGTGCGATCTCGTTGATACTATTCCACACTGTTCAGTCAATCTCGGCCAGAACTGATTTCCTACTTACCCTCGGATACGGATAACGAACAACACCTTGGGCTGCGCAGGAACGTAGAAGTCGCCCGTCGAACGCGCTGCCCGCTTTAGGCGGATCTCTTCCTTCTCCTTCGACAAATACTCCTTCACATAAGACTCGGCCCGCTTGAAGATAACCTTTCGTTTGGCTCTGGCAGCCTGGGCATAGCAGTCAGATCAGCACCACACCAGAGCGTTATGTGTGGTGACAGTTATATCAGTCCCGAAAGATGGTTGATTGGAGGCAGCATGGAAAAACACAGTTTTGCTAGCCGTTCCAGGGTACTTGTACATCACAAGTGGGAGGGGGACAAAAACAAACGCGCACCTTTTTGGCGGTTGCAGCCTTTTCCAAACGCTCCTCACGAGCCTTGTCGTTTTGCTTCCTCTTCTTGAGAAGGGTTTCTGGGACCTCAATGTCCTATTGCACGTAATTTCAGACCAAATCGGACACTCGATCAACGGCTAGATATGCCTACCGAGACTGTCGGAACACTAAATCCACAGCAGGTCAGTTTCTAGCATGCGGCATAACGAGAGAACCAACATACGTTGTTGAAGCCGCCATGGTGATGATCTTGGTGTCGTGTTGGTGTCGGTAGGTGGAAGTATTTTGACTAGTGGCTGAAACTGTATAGTATGACAAAGATTTTCTCGCACTGAAACATTAAATGATTATCACAATTAATTAATTAATATCCAACGTCCTCCACAAATGCAACGAGTTGACCACCTGTATACCCAGGCCTGCCATTGTAACGAAATTGACCCATGTGCTGGTCCATCCACTCGTTGACCCATGTCATGCTGTTGCGTCTTACCCCCGCATCTCACGCAAACCCGTGTGGGCCTCCGACGAAGCAAAGTCCCCTTGGAAATTACGTCTTGCCCTTCGCCGATGTACGATTTTCTTACTTTTCCGACCTCGGATACGAAGTCTACGACTTTAATAAACAGTCGTGATTTGTCAATAGCATTGGATTTAGAGACAGTCTGCGCAATTCCGATTAGGAGGGGGTAAAGTCTTGGCACAGGACTGCATGAGACAAGGCTCAGACGCAGATCTGCTGCTGCGTAAACTTGAGCTTTCTGATAATGCATACGAACAAAGCAGTCACTCACCATTGGACCCTTCAATTTGCTTTGAGATACTTGCGAGCAACGACTCAAGAACCTCGAGATTGACGCCAGAGCCGTCTACGGTGTTGAGTAGGGCGTTCTTTGACATGACACCGATCTCTCCACTCGTTTCGAGACTCTTCAAATATTCGTAGAATCGCTTAACATCGCCCACAGTTAGACGAATGTTGCCAACGCATCCGGGAATAGTAGAACCGACAGAATGGGGTGGGTTGACGGGATGCTCTGTTTTTCTACTGGTGCATTAAGTGGCGTCGCGACGATCGCTGACTGATAGCCCACCTATAGCTTCGTCTGCTAAGCCTTCCCTAGAGTCACCCAGAAGGGTGCACTCCCTCATCAGCTCTTCTAAGAAATCCATGAACCAAGTACTAAGCACCGTCATTGGCCAGATGTTGTCTTGGGCGATAATGAGCCATGAGAAATTGGTGATACTGACACATACCAAGTCCAATGTTATCACCGTCCATGCAGTCTTCGAAAGCGTTATGACAGGCTATGACGGAGCAGAGGTCCAGCATTGTCTCCCAGCGGGTTCTGAAATTGTCTTTTTCCAACGCCTTCTGAGCTCTTTCACCCTTCAACCTGCCAGAATTACTTTCGTATTGATTCAGTGACGCAAAGATAACCATACCGGTAGACCTCAACAAGGATACCAAAAAATTCCTGGACCCATACATCCCGTAAACCGTCGTCTTGGGTTTCAAGTGCTTCGAGGACGTTGTACAACACATTTTCAACTTCTTTGACGCTGATCGAGCTGAGTGAAAGTTGATGGGCAACGTCTGATATAGTACGTTTAAACCGGATGGCCGATACAAGCACAGAAGCAAAGTCAGATACAGGACGACGCTCGAGCACTAGGAGAGGTGGGGATAAGCACTGGAAACTGGTAGTGAAATAAATAATAGTCTACCTGTGGCATCTTTCATAATTTTCTTTGGCATTGCGTGAATCGATAATCTTGAGGTGATTACTGTCGAGGGGAATACCATACAGAAGAGAACAGCATTGGGAGAGAGAGCAACACTGTGAGGTGCTGAAACGAGAAGGCAGTGAGGTAACAACTACTGGTTCCAGAATGACACTCACGATATACGGAGGAGCCCTCACCCCAACCCAATAGAAGAGGCTCGACACTCCAGTCGGAATGAACCTCGAGTGACGGGCTGTTTGCCATCGATCAGATAATGACGGGTAAATCATAGGCCTGCTCACAGCTGAAGTATTGTGACGCTGCCGCACGGAGTTTTGACGAAGGCCTTTGTTTTCGAAGATACTGGCCCTTGGACATTCAGACTGCCCGCAACAATTGTGTTTGCACGTGGGGATCCGCGGTGGGGTAAGACGAACGTCAGGGGCTCAGACATTGCCTTTGATGTCAATCTTGTTAGCATCTGCAGTGTCAATAATCAGCACCTGGAAGGGGTGCCCCAACAACGAAAAACAAACCCATTCCAAGACACCAGCACTGGAGTGCACTCTCCTTGAGAGGCCGAAGACAACGAGCTCGGATTTGGGAATGGTAGAATCTATTCGTGGGAGGTTTTCCATCCCAAGAGCATAATCCTCGTATCGATCAAAGCTGAGGAGAGACAGACACAAGTACATCTTCGGAGTGCCAGTGCCTGAGCTTGATTCCGCCGTGACGGCATACTGTGGATCCCCGGGACAAAACACCATTGAACTGAGCGGATGTGCATCGCATCTCAGGGGAGGGAGAGGGCTCGTGGATAGACCTAGTGTGGTGTCTGAATTTGAAGGAGCAATTGCATCATCGCAAAACTCACATGTCTTTAGCCCGTCAAATCCTAGACGGACCTCGCACAGTTCGATGTTGGATGCCTGGACCCAGCTCTCCCAGTCTGCAGACTCCGCCAGATGGACATTATGAAAATGAGCAGATAAATCGGGGATATCATCAAGCCCGAGTGCGATGTTGGGAGTTTCAGGGGAGATGGCTTTCACCTGGGAGCGGGTAGCTACTACGATTGCGTTTTCTATATTCTGAAATTTCAACTTTAAGTTCAAGGAAGAAGATACCATGCGGACCATTATATGCTAGACCGATTGTTGCGTGTGTGCAACAACGACTCTCGAGCCCTGGAGTATCCATGTTCGAAGTGACAGGGCTCAAGTCGCGAGCTTCGTCATGCTTTTCCAGCGAACAAGATACAGTCGTTATTTTGGGCTCTTGGGCGCTGGATCTAACGCAGCAGAGCTGTACCCGTAGGTTCTGCGTTATAAGGACGATTGTAGGCAACGTGGCCAGCATTGGGGGGCCAAGCGGGGGGAGTCTCGATGATTTCCGGTCGGAGTCAGTGACCCACTGCCGCGCGAGTGAGCATCCAATCAATACAGAAAGCATTAGGATCCGTACTTCTCGAGCGTGACCCAGCCAGGCAGCGGAGACAATGCCTCCACCGCGAGGGAAGTTCATGGATTCAATGAAGTCCCAACCATCTGCTCGATTAGCTTTCCAGAAGGACCCGAGCCCAGGTCCTTGCCGACTCGGGAAGTATGCAAAAAGCCAGGTCTCGTCAGGTGATACACTGAGAATCGCAGGAGATATTGCCGTAGTAGAAATGACTGGGGGCTGAAGAAGGAACTGCCTTGATGACGGAAACGCACGTCCGGCGACGGCAGGCTCGCTTTCGTGGGCAAAGAGGATAGCGGAACTTGTCCATACGACTGGCCTGACAATGTTGAGTTGAAAGTGAGATAAGAAAGGGGAGGGGACTAACCTGCGTTGTTGCTCAACAAGGGCGTAAGAGTTCCACCAACGGGAGTCGTCCTTGGCTTTGCCCTTGAGTGGCGTGTTCGTCGTCGTCGTCGTGGCTGACATCGTTGTAGTACGGTCCGCTCCAACCTGACTCATGTCACACTGTCAACCAGTCGTAATCGCAGAACGAGATGTCGAATCCGTTCAGACTCAAGTTATTGTTCAAACGTTCTCGGATCGTGTCCTCATCATCATAACACAGCTATCAAAAGTTGGGACATTGGTCCTCGCAATCTTTTATTTCATCCGTTCGATCTCATCTCATTTCTTATGCAGATCCAGGCCTCCGTGCCACCAACCATTGCCCTTACTCAAGCTTCCACATCGAACGATGGCTCTCTACCACCCGTGCATCCCTCGGTTGACTTAACTTATCTGTTTGGACATGCACCGTCCTCAGATCGCCAGACATTATACTCTTCTTACGCCGCCCAAGTCGCCACCCTCGTGTGGACCTCGGAACGGTATGCCCAGATTGGGTCATCCCGTAACCCGGTGGTCGTTGGAGTCGCGTTGAAGGCGCCTCGCTCTTCCGAAAGGGATCCCGATGCGGACAGAGCGACGTTCCTTCAAATCATGGATTTGGTTCGAGGGATACTAGGTACTGTGTGAGCCACATATGAGAGTAGCAGCGTCGGTCACAGGGTGGTTGCAGTGGCAGGTGGAAGAGCAGTGCACCTGGCAAATCATTTCGTGTATCATTTGTCTCTGGCCTGGGCCAGCAATTTGGACCAATCGACATCCGAACTCGTCCCTCCCGACTCCCTTTCCGCGCGGGTGGAGCGGTATTTCTCAACCTTCCAGCGTATAAGACTGTCCAACTTTTCTTCGGGTGGCGGTGCCGTGCGGGGGTTTGTCTCGTAAAGGTAGTATGCCAGTG
Source organism: Lactarius hatsudake (assembly GCA_024734325.1). Lineage (NCBI taxonomy): Eukaryota > Fungi > Basidiomycota > Agaricomycetes > Russulales > Russulaceae > Lactarius > Lactarius hatsudake. The sequence continues at coordinate 279,672 of JANSJP010000004.1, read as the reverse complement.
CTCCAGTAAAAATACCCAGCACTGGGTCCACGACACTGGGTATGGACAACGCGTAAGCGAGACAATGAATAATCAAGAAAACGCGGTAGCCTGCTCACCGGGATAGTAACACTGGAGACATCTCGTGGGGTTCAGTTGGCAGTCCGCAAGGAGAAAAAGGAGCATAGCCTTACGTGTAAAGCGTAGACACCCCATCGTTGCCAGCAAGCAACTACAGACCACCACTTGTCGCTATCACCTTTATTCAATGTCCTCTCTTGCTCTTGAACGTCAGATACGACCAATTTATGGTCAGTCGACTCCTTCCCTATACTATCCGTCAACACTACATTACTTTCTAGACGCGTTGGACAGCGGGTCACATAAATCGGCCATAGTGACATGTAACAAGCTACTCAAAAAGCATCCCAAAAACGAGCATCTCAAGGTCATTGTGTTTATGACAGCCTTTCTCTTCCTGTTCTCATAGAAGTTTAGGCGCTGAAAGCCCTCGCCCTTACACGCGCCCAAAAGTTCGAAGAGGCCATTGCACTATGCGAGGAAGTGCTGGCGACAAAACCCACAGATGAGGGGACCATAAATGCGCTAATGCACGCCCTTCGTCATCTTGGCAGGTGTTAGTACGCGGTGTCTCTTTCCTTACACTTTATGACTGAAACACTTGGGTACAGATGCTGACTTGGTGAAACTATTCGAAGACGCCTTCAAGCAACAACCCGACAATGACGAACTCGGTCGTCAGGCGTTCTTTGCCAATGTACGCGCAGGAAACTGGAAAGCTGCACAACTAGTAAGAATCCCCGTTCCTTAGCAAACCGACCGCGACTTCCTGCGAACAACGTCGCGTCATTTGTGTTTCTCCACATTAGAATAGCCTTCTTAAACTAATCCAACCATAGCTAGCCAACAGACTAAACAAGCAATTTCATAATGACCGTTACGTCTTCTGGGGGATAATGTGCACAGTTCTACAGGTCAGACCCTGGAGTATAGTTTCCCCCGATTGCCCCCGTTTCCTGACCACGCCCATTGTAGGCCAACGACCCTATGACCGCTGCGGACATGCGCGAAATCCTGCTCAAATTGGCTCATCGGCTCATTTTGGCCTCTTGGAAAACCTCAGAGGCACATGCAGATCGGCTCTATCTTTACATCACGATTCTTCAGCAGCTCGGGCTTTACAAGGATGCACGCGAGGTGCTGGAAACGGAATCAGGACGCTTCCTTTGTTCTCGCAACATCGCGTGCGATTATTTACGACGGGATATCATGAAAGCAGGGGGGTGGCAAAAGGAAGAAGCTGAGGTAGCCGAGCAAAGGATATTGGAGAAAAGGTCAGGAATGCTGTTGCACACCGACTATCTCTCATTTTAAAGTTCATCCAGAGACCGTAACTGGCTTGAGTTTCTCTCTGTCCTAGACGCAACCTTTCTACCCTCAACGCTTTCTAATGGCACGCACCACGAGTCCAGTTCGTCTTTGCCGTCTGACCTTGCGCAGCATAAGGAAAAGACACGGGAGCTATTCGCAAAAGTTGTAGAGGAAGACGGCAGTCACGATAGGGCTGGCTGGCTGGGTTTGATGGAGCTAGAGAAGCTTTCAACTACTCATGGGGTACCCTCAGGTATGTAAACCGCCGACTTTCCGCTGATCCACCTCAACGTCTACAGACGCTTCTCGCTTGCTGGACCTCCTGAAACGCTACTTTGACATCTTCGGTGACAAGACTGCGTGCTATGAGGATTTGCGACCTTATACGGACCTTGATTCTGACTCGTCGTCCGATTGGATAACATTCCTTGAAGATGTGGCACACTCCCCTGTAAGCATCTCCGATTTTCTCTAGTCCAATACTTAAGCCCACCAAGTCGTCCGGTACTGCCCTTCGGCGATCCATAAATGCCCACAAATTCTTGAGATATGGGTTGGACAAGACACGGTTGACCGTGGACCAGGAAAGCTCACGGGTTGTAAACCTTGTCCATGAATATTTCGAAGCCCTGCCCTTAGGAAGAGATCTACCAAAATTGGAGCTACAACCGGCAGATGACCTAGCGATCCTTGCGGCACAGGTATATGTGAACATGTTCGCACTGGATAACACGGTTGCCCACCTCCACAACGCCGTCGTCCTGTTGGAGTATGCTTCGAAGAAAAGCCCTCAGTCATATCAAATCCATCTCGAGCTAATCAGAATTTATCGCCTGTTAGGTGTGGTGGCTACTTTCTATCTCACCTGTTCAATTGTCTCAGGTGTTCTTCTGGTTAGGTGCACCGCAGCAAGCATTGGATCACTATCGTCTTTTGAACGTGAAACAAATCCAGAACGACACCTTATCCTACTTGATCCTTTCTCGCTCCACCAGTTTCTCATTGGCGGCTACGGGCGACCTGACGTATGCTTCTGAGTGCCTAGAATCTAGTCATATCTACTTTAGTAACTCCCAAGAAGTACGTGGAAATTTTTTCACTCTCCCGCTCACTGTCGCTCAAGGCCATTAGACCGCCGAGTTCGTCGTCAAGGCGTTTAGCATGGAAAAGTACTCACAGGCACGTTGTATTTGCTCGTAGTTGCGCGTAGGCTAACGCGAGCACATTTCAGGTCCCTGAACTCGTTGTCTTTGAAGAACGTCTAGACAACTCTCTCCAGCGGGATCTCGTCAAGATCGAGCACGTTCGCCTGCGCATCTCCCATGAACCGATTACCACTGAACTGGTTGATATGGAATTAATTGAGTTGAAGTTCATTTTTGACCGGCGTAAGTCTTTCCTAGAATTGCGTCGCCTGCTGTGACCGATTTTGATGTTAGAACACCATGATAATCGAGACCTGGGGATTCTTCCAAACTATCAACCACGGGGGCTACCATCTTTCCAGTCACAGACAACTCTTTTTGGGAGGGAACCAGCAGTACGTACGCCTCCACCGCGGTACAGTAGCCATGGTACTAAGTCGTATTCAGGCAGGGTGGTTATCTGCATTCCTCAAAATATACATCAAAGCCTTGTCGGCAGCCAGCGACTTGGATCCCTCTGACGAGGACGATAAACTACTCATCGGCGATCGTCCAAGACAAAGCTACAACCCTGATGCGAGCATACCGTTGGCAGAACGTTTAGCCGTCCATACCACAGAGGAGTTGGAGGAGGTAAATCCCCACCACTGGTGAAGGCTCATTGACTCACAACCCGCCAGCTTACAGAAGACGAGCTCGCGCTATTTCGTTACATGACCGACTTAACAGACTGGTTGGACCCGATCCATAATTTTCTCCGACCGAGGCCAGAAACCGCCAAACAGACAGCGAAGAACGACGTCTCCTCAAATGATGGGGGGTCTTCAATTGAACAAGGGAAGAAACCCGAAGACGCACCACCAGTCACCGAACCGCCGGAGTCTATCTTGGCATATTTCAGAAGTGGGTGGCCGCAAACTCTCTTGGTACTCTCTGACTAGACGCGAGTTCCGGTAGACTCACATGCTAAATTTTCGAGAGCCGTTGAGGAAAGACGTCCAATCCATGAAATATTGCATATTGCAACCCTAGCGCAGGAGGCACGCGAGTCGGTGATTATGTCGATTTGTTGCTGATGACACACACAGGGACTGCTTCTGTTCTGTATCTGCACCAAGCGCTTTAAAGATAGTTCCGTGGTTCGCATTAACAAACTCGGCTTGGTAAGGTGTAGGATTTCTACCAAATAATAGCGCTCTCATCGCGTTCCGATAGCTTGTCCAGCATATCAAAAACTTGCGTGCGGGTGCTGTCGAGGCCGTCGGGCAGATTGGTGCCCAACTGACAAGGATTAGCGAGCTCGAAGGGACCCTTGACAAGCGAAAGCAGTTTGTTGAAAACTGCAAGGCCCTTCAAGCGCATGACGAGGTCAGCCATCGCCTTAGCACCCAAATGAAACTTTATTTAGCTCGTTTTCAGATCACCCATGAACACGTCCTTGACGTGGGTAAGAAACTGACTGATTCCCAGAAAAAGGTCATGGAGGGAGTTGGTAGAGGGATAGAACGTGTCTGCAAGGCATCTACGTGATTCGTGACACAGCCGCCGTGATGCTGCGATAGTCATAACTAGCACATTATCGCAATAGCAATAGCACACCTATGGTACACATCCCACCTTTTTCTGGTTCGTTTCTGCGTTTGCCAATGAAGGACCTGTGACAGTGATCACGTGATATAGTCACACCGTGCGTCATAGCCCGTTACGCGTTAAGCGGACAGCGCGTCACCTTGACTGGGACTACGACAACGCGTCTGCAATGAGCCAGCGTAGGTAGACTTTGTTTTGAACTTTCAGTGCTCACGCGTAGCCCTCTAGCTATCGACTTTGGGACTACAGGTGGAGGTGGCTACTTGACTGGGGGATCGCCATTTGGCAGCAATAGTGGTAGTCCAGGAGGGATTGGTCGTGTATGGTTTCGTCGAATGGATGATTCATTCCAACTAACGTTTTCAGTAGAGGGGTGCACTTTTGCAGTCCTTGCGACCTATTACCGTGAAACAGTTTTCTCAAGCCACCCAAGCTCATGCGGATGCGGAATGGGTATTCGAAAATTCTGAGTTCGGACAGGTGCGCTTTCTTCCGCGTATCTGTCTGCGAGTACATTCCCTTATTGCGATTGACCAGGTGACACTCGTGGCGCATGTTATTTCAGTTCAGAAACAGACAACTAACAGTGTTTACCAACTCGACGACGGTACTGGTACACTCGAGGCGCGTCATTGGCCCGACTCGGTGAACCAAGACAGCGATGACAGTCAAGACGAGGTTGTGTGAGGGCTGTCTTCAATCCCACGCCCTTTATATTGCTTACTTGCCTAGGCCAAATTCCTTTGCCCGCGTTACTGGGACTATCAAAATATTTGGCACAAAGAAATATATCAACGCAAATCACATCAGACCCGTTCGGGACCCTCACGAGCCTTTTTATCACGTCCTGGAAGCAATGACTGTGCAACTCATTTTCGACCGCGGCCCTGTGAGAATGCTTTCTCTAGTTTTCGTAGTTCATTCAACCCATATCTAAACCAGCCAGGGGCTCCTATCAATGGCCAGACCCCGGCAGGTGGAGCGCACTCTTTAGCTGCGTACTCTGCGCAGGGCCATCAGTCAGAGGTCAAAGATCAACACTCACACCTCCAGCCCGTCCCACGCAGCATCGTTCGGTTCATGCTGAGTCAGCCACAGACCCGTGAAGGGGTGCACGTCGGCGCCATCGTAAAGGCTGTTGGAGCTGATGCGGAATCTATTGAGTGAGATTGTCCACACACCCTCTCGGTTGATTGTGACTCACTGGGTTGTGTGACTCAGGCGAGCTCTAGAGCAGCTGATGGATGAAGGTGCTATTTTCAGCACAATTGATGAGGCGCATTTCCAGGTCTCTCAGTAGTATTGTATCCTGTGGAAATAACGCTCAGGACTGTAGCACCCTTCGTGCATCCGTGCCTACTTTCCAGTACGACTGCTGATGTGCACAAAACGTCGTATCTCCTTGCACACATATTTTATATGCCAACCCCGCGGTCATTGTATTATCTCTCCCGGGCCTACTTCCGTGCCCTCCAAATACTGTCCTCATCACTGGCATGCAATCGTACCCTACCTTTCCGCCGTGACTCCTTTCTACCAGTGCCCATTTCTACTCGAATGTCCAGTAGTCTCCTACCGTCAACTTGTTTGTTCCACTCGACTCCACTGGGTCGTCGAGGAATGCATTTTAGTGCCGAACCAGCGCACGTTGATCATATGGGACCAAGCTTGCAGCGTTCTATGCGCTGTTCCATTATCGCGGTTCTCCGATGAGAAAATCACACTGTCGTAGACCCCTTTGACCTTCCGCAGATGGTAGTTCTATCTTGCTTTGACCACGATGCATGATAGATACATAATTAGGGATACGCACAAGTTAGGACGCATGCCCTGCCATTCACCCGTTTCTCTGTACCAAGTCCGACAGAGTGCCTCAGGCTGGGTGTGGGCAAATTCAGGTAAACGACTAGCACAAAATATTACCGAAAGTCTATTCGGATAAAAGGGCGAGTACTGTGAATACTGTGGGTATTGGAGAACTCAGGCTAGGCTAGGTACTGGTGCTTGCGAACAAACCCAGCGTTTCTCATGCCGCGTCCTCGGACTCGGAAACTTCTACGTTGTTCGATCTTCCGAACCCGGTATCACGGCTCCAGGTCTCGTCGTGATGCCATCCTGGAGTGTATGTGGTTAGGTGTCACTTACCTGCCTGGTGGGCTTTGGCTTAGATGGGTACTATATCTGGCATCCGGCCGGCGGTCTATCATGATTGGCGCTGCCTCTGCCCGTGGTTGCTATAAGTATCTACCAAAAGTCCTACTTTTCCCACACAAGATGTCAACCGTCGGTTCAGCGAGTCAGCCAGTTCGTGGTCACAGTCGCTTTAACGTTGCGCGCTACTGAGATGCTAATCTGATTTTCTAGTGGAAAGGCCCCATATATCCTGCGACGATCAAGCAGCTTTTGCGGGCTTCGCAGCCGCATTCACAATCCAAGTTCTACGTGGATGGTATCGAGCTCGGCGTGGTATCCCCATGTTTATTTTCCAGCAATGGACAAAGTAACATGGCCTTTCCAGGTCACCTGTGTTGCGGGTATCGTTGCCACAAGCGATCACGGTTCTATGACAGCATACTACTTAGAAGACGGTAGCGCGGGACGTCTTCGCACTACTTGGTCCCGCGAATCGGAAACAAGTGAACAATTTGAGTGCGTCGGTAATAGTGTGTATCCCAAAGCCTTACACATTAATGATGTCTTGAAAGGACGCACACCTACATACGCGTGGTGGGGCATCTAGACGCATATAACAACATCACTACACTGAAAGCGACGCACATACGACCCGTCCTTGACATGCATGAGCCTTTTTTTCATTTCCTAGAGGCAATGGTTGCATTAATTTACAAGCAGAAGGTACGTGTGTACAACTTTTGGTAGTGAGCCAATCTGACATATGATTCTACGTAGTCCTCTGCCCCGCCTCTTGCACGCATGGCCATCGGTGCGGAGGCACCGCAATCTCCGTTAGCTACACAGCGTCGTTTTGAAGATATCGATGGACTTGCAGTCGACCCCGGCGTGCAAGAGCCAACGTCGCAGGACGCTTCCGCGGCCATAATGAGGGAATTTGACGAGCTGACGCTGGTCAGCGACACAGCCTATCTTTCCTGACGAATATCCAACTGAGCTCGAGTCTCCTCAAATCTCGCGGCGTACACCCCGGCTCCCGTCCTTACCTTCATCACCGATGTCCGGAGATGACGCGTTGGCGACGGACCACCGCCCATCTCTTCGACAAGATCCTTACTCTGCACTTACCGCTCTACAGAGAGATATTATTCTGCAAATTCAGAACAATCGTGAGTTGTACCCAGATGGTGTGCCGATCAGGGTCGTGTTCAGGCGTACCACCTCCCCACGTTCTGGAGTCAATGAATCAGAAATCCGGTGAATACCGCTCTCATCTTCACTGGGCTATGCTTACAAGGGTCGTGCAGGCAGGAAATCGATAAGTTGATGGAAGATGGGCTTATTTATTCGACTATTGACCCGTACCATTTCAAACTAGTCGATTAGTAGGATTCTCGGAATTTCAATATACCGTGACTGTATCTGTACTGTATCCGCCGCATCGAGCACGTGATATAACGTTACCTTGATTGACTGACTTGGCTCATCCTCAGCGTCAGTGGTACGTGACAGCTGCGATGTCTTCCTGGTTTCCCTCCTGGTTCACGCTCCCCACGTTTGACGTTTCTGTCTTTCCAAATCTGCAACGCAAATTCGTCTCCTTCATTCTTAAGAGATTTCTTGGCCATCTCCTCAAACCCGGACAGCTGGATGTCGAACAAATAGACTCAGCTATCGGTTCGGGAAACGTCACGATTAACGATTTGGAGCTAGATTGTACTGTGAGTCTGCCCCTTTGATTTGGATCGCTTCTAAATCGTCCTCCGTAAGTCCGTTAATGCGTTACTCTCTGGGTTGCCCATACAACTTCACGATGGTTCTATCGCGTCTGTCTCGGCGCGCGTACCCTGGCCGAACCCATTAACCAACGGCGTGGAACTATCAGTCCGCTCTTTGCATCTTGTCTTTCACCTCCTCCCTCGTGTGGCGAAAGACACGCACCTTCCCTCGACGAACCTCGCCGACTCTATTTCAGACGCGGCACAATCATTTGCTCATGAAGAAATCACACATGACGAGAATACAGAGGTCCACCAGGCCCTCAAGTCTCGTGGATCCCCCAGCTTTGGCACGGGTGATAACTATGTGCCTGGCGGACTCGACGCTTCGTCAGAAGATCCTGGCGTTCAGCGGGACGTAGACCCCACTGGAATCTCGATGTTTGCGAGTATGATCGAGTACCTTCTCTCTCAGTTCACATTCTCTGCGGAGGATATCAATATAACTGTGATTTATCCGGGCCATTCGAGTTTCAGATTCAAGGTTTCCAGAATTCATTATGGCCGACCTACCTCCAGTCCTCGCGAGTCAACCAGGACAATTGAAATTTCTGGTGTGGAGATAGCGCACTGTGACCTCATTGCTTCAGAGTCACCGGCCTCCGGACGTGTAGGAGTTGATTCCCTTTCCTCAGTCCGGTACAGTCCAGGTGCCACATCGCGTCGAATAGACCCCACCGCTGCTACTGCCGTCCCTTCTTTATCCTCATCGTCGCGGACGCAGACCGACCCGAACGAGCTTGTCAAACCCTCGGAAACCCCTGACCCTGAGCACCGTCCACGATCAGTTTCACCCTCAGACTCAATGACAAGTAGCCTTTTTCAGAGTGCCTTGATGACGCAAGGTTCCGAACGAGAATCAGGTGGTTGCGAATCTAAAGTCGTTGATTCGCAAGGCATTGGGGATAACGACAGGTCCCACAGCCCCAGCGGTCGCACAACGGGCAATGATCGGCTACCTTCCTCATCCGGAGCAACAGAGGGTGAACCATGTCACCGAGTCATAGTTTCGTTGGCCACAGAGCCGATTGTTGTCTACATCACAACGTCTACACCTCAAGCCTTCCCAGAGGCGTCAACTCAACATCAATCGTCGTCCTCTCAGACTACGGCGTTGGACAGGCCGGGCTCACAGCAACCAAATCTTGAAGTATCGGTATCTGTTGGGGTCATTGCCTGTGCACTGACCGCCACACAAATCTGTGCCATACTGGATGTCATTTCTGTTGTTGGGTCTCACTCTGAATCGCATCGCTCAACTCCCAGTGTCCAGGGGTAGCAACTCTGTGCCTCCCGCGTTGTCTTTGCTCGATCAAATGTCTCTAACCATGCAGATTCGAGCCTTCGTCTTATTATTACAATCCGCCCCTACGTCGCTTACTAGCTGTTCCTCCAAGGAAGCACGTATCATCCCCCATGATGCTCTCGACGATTTCTTTGCCCATCCGCTAGTTCCGCCGAAACTAGGCCACAGTTACGCCCGTTTTGTCATGGATACGCTCAAGGCAGATTTTTCTGTGTCAACCACCCTAGAAAGGGGTAGTCCATTTCCGCGAGACGCACCCGAAAGAAGTCGGGTTTCCCGGGGCGTATGGAGGAAGACTTCAAGTCGCCTCGGATTCTCCGTCGGTGATCTGTCAGCATGCGCTTTCTGCGTTTCTAACAATTCAGGAGACGAGAGCGGAGGAACCTTCGTGCTGCCGATCATGTTAACTGACCTGTTTCTATCCACGCAGTACCATCCCGAGCATCGCCCGCTTCCTGTCATAGGACGGCATTTGGATACTTCCCCAGAGTCTATTCGCAGAGCATTCTCTACTCTACCCGAGTTTGAAGTCTTGGACTGGACATCACCGGACCATCGGGTATCTCAGGCAAAGTTGTCATTCTGGCGAGTGAAGCCACCACCGGGCCACCGACGTTCCCACAGGAAACATGGAGAAGGTTCACCTGTCTCCTCTCCTATGGTATCTAGTCCAGAAACAATGACCGGCGAAATTTCAGCCAACCAATCCCAACCTGCCATTTCTGGCCAGGTATTGCTAGTGTCCCCTAAAGATCCCGGAACGGATATTACTCCTGGATCAACCACCACGTCCGTCAGTATTGCTCCAATACACGTCTTTGTGGATATGGGAAGCAGTAAAACCGCATTGGAGTTTCTGGAGATACTTTCAAGTCGGCGCAGTAGCTCTAAAATGGATTTGTCGTCAAGCAGTTCTAGTTCCTCTAGTCCCGAAGGAGAGACCCTAGGAGGTGCCTATGGCCACAACAACAGCGGAGAGCTTACGCCAGTTTCAAGCCCGCACAGAAGGACTTTGGAGCCGATCCATCTGCAAGGGTTGGATGAACTAAATCTCTCTGAGGACTACTTGTCCAAGGAACCAGCTCCGGGAAGACCGAAACCGAGATCAGTACATAGGCACAGTCAGGTACGCATTCGCTTAACCTGTCCACTGTCAATTGCTAAGTGGGAGGTAAAGGACCCGTCTCATCGCAATGACTTAGCTGAGTTTGATGTTAACTTTGCCATGGTCAGAATTCAACTACGATGTCCATCTCCATCACCGCACCTCCAGAGGTCTGGTGCCATGATACTAGATATTCACGGTTTAAAGTTGACAACAGGGAACGGGGGAACACATGACCACCAATTCGGTACGAAGGTACAGCCGACACACCGCACTCCTGGTTCTAGTGACAATCACCTGGTCACCGCGGAGTGGCGGGCTTTGTTATTGTCGTGCTCCTCTGCGAGTGCGGCAATTGCTCAGTGTTTTTGTTCAATTGGCCCGCTATCTTCTGCGGTGAATGACAGGGCTCCCCCTTCTCTGGACCACATTCGTTTCCTGGATGATGCACCTCTCGGAAGACGGTTTGCTGTCATAAAAATCAGTCGGAACTCACCTTCCTCGCAACGACAGAATTCCAACCGTCTTCCTACTTTTGTCATCGAAGCTGACATACCTTCTATGTGTCTGAGTCTTTCCAAGCCTCTTTTCGACGGTTTACAATTTTGGATCGATGATGTAACCCGATCATTAGAGCGAACGGAAACTCAATCGGGTAATGAAGCCCATGAAGGGTCGAGCCAAAACCCCAGTCTGGTAGGGAGTAGGTTCTTTTCGAGCAGCAAGCAAGGAAGTGTCGAAGTGTCTCTAGACGAGAGCTCACCCAATTACAATGAGTCTTTCACGGAAAGTATCGTTAAAGTGACGATATCAGAAGGTGAGAACTTCCTCCTCCCAACGTCGCATCTCTTATTGTGTAGCCTCCGTGAGACTCTTGGTCCCTCATCAAAGCGAAGGAGCCCCACCGTCAGTCGAGCCGTGTGACATTCTTGTGTCCGACGTCGACGCCCTTTTGGAATCTAAACCCGAAGGAAAAGTACGTCTTGCGCTTGCGTGCACGCACCTTGTGACGGTATTCACAGGACGTAACTGTGATCACACTATCAATAATGGGCGTTACTGTGCTAGATGCGGTGAACCCGCTCCCATTTCCGGTCCTTGACCTGACCGCACCGCTTAGCCTGGTAGTCTATTCGTTGGGTGAGGTGATGTGCACGCTCATGAATTATCCAGTTTTCAAATCCGAAGCCGCTCGTAAAACTGCGATTCTCTTCACTCACCTTGCCTGAAACCGCTTCGAAAGAGTCCCGGGTCAAACTCACCTTACACGGGTTTACGTTGAACATCTTACCTGATACGAAGAGGATGGATGCTCTGGCCGCATTCGCGCGATCCCCTCGAGGCGTTAGTTATCCCCACGTCGATTTGACAGAGCACTCATAATCTCAAATGAAGGTATTCGAGTCTGTTGTCCCTACTGAGCGGACGCAAATTGCAATCAAGATCGGGGAAGGGTCAGTACGATTGTTCGCCCCGAATAATAATGGAGCTTTCGTTCTTCATCTTGGGGAGGTTGATTTAAGTACGGAGATGGTCGGAGACTCCCCAGATATACGATTACGTATCGCAGGACGCGCGCTTACTGCGTTGTTCGCCGATAACCATCTGGAAGCTGTGCAGTACTCAAGCGGTCCAAGTCGACCCAGTGCTCAAGACGCACTTTATTGGAAGGCATGTAATTGGTTACTCGGCCTAGTCTCTGCTCAACTCTCGCAAAAGAAACTGGGATATGCGCTCATCGGTGAAGTCTCTAATCTCGCGCTCGCGATTAGGCGATCAAATAGCATGTCGACTCAATCGGAGGTCCGTCGCGTGCTCATTCGCAGTTGCACCATCCCAACGTAACTCTTAGGTTGTCATTGATCGTATTGCCATCCGCATCCACCTTTGTGCCGACACAGGATCTGCCCTGGGGTTGTTCTTCGGCGATTTTGGTACAGCATTTAAGGAGAGACCAGATCAACCGTATGTGTTTGGCTTGATTGGCTATCCATGCACTCTTCTACCCTCACAGGAATAGCATCCCTGAGTCGCAACCAAGGAAGCCAACAGTTGTGTCGGCTAAGAGGAACTCTTTGGGCGAACTCGCATGTGAGATTCAACCGTCAAGCATCTACCTTTCCTTGACGTGTTTGGTCCAGACCCAATCGATCAGCATGCGTTTCGAAGCGTTCCGGAAGTGGGTGCGGCACCAGATATGATAAATGACGACCTTCCCTCCAACCTCGACTATCTGGATGTGTCTTTTGGAACTGCAGCAGGTCTTCGTGAGCTCGATGACGACGACCTAGATACAGACGATTCAAGCCAAAGTGAAATAACGGGGATCGCAAACCCGTCCTCCCATCCTACTGACAAGAACATCATTTCTAGAGTAGGCGGAGAAACTGTCAAACTTCTTGATCCCTCAGGTCTGCAAACTGTCGAAAACTTTTTCAATACGTTGCCAGCTCTAGTGGAAGCCAGTCCTCGGTGCGTCCGATTGGGGATTCGCGCACCCTTCAGATGGTAATCATCATTTAGGCTTGCGGAGGAGCTGAGTCGTGTTGTCATACGTGACGGTGATGTCGCGCTGTTCCTCTATGAAGGCTATGACTGGGTCACAACCCGTAAGGCTATCGAAGACGAAGTAAAGAAAATGAAACGGCGGCTCACCCGGATCAAGCAATTGGTCGCTAGTGGCCAAGCATACGATCCTAGTATTGACCCCACAAACACCCTCCTTTTCAACTCCATCCACGTTGGTCTCGATCAGGATGCCGATGAAATGGACCCAGATGCACTAATTGCAGCCATAGACGAGCAACTGAAGGAAGATACCGACGCTGGCAGCGTAAGCTCTTGGCAGTCTCTGCGACCTTCACCGTCTGGGAGGCCTGGTGTGCCTCAGCCAAGGCTTCGTGGTCGACGTCTGACAAGGTCACGTAGTCCCAGCATCGAGATTCGCTTATCCGGCTTGTTCTCCGAGGCTATCAAATATGTTCCAAATGACAACTTTGTAACTAGGACTTTCGCCACAGTCAGAGATGCCGAAATCCTGGATCACGTGAAGACATCTACGTGGAGGAAGTTCCTTACAGCCCTCCGCTCCGATTCGCGAGGGAACATTAGAGAGACGGGGTCAAACATGGTTCGCATCGAACTCTGTAGTGTGCATCCTGTCCCGGGAAACACTTCCGAAGAGACTAGGTTACGCGTGAGTTGATTGACCTTGTTCACAAGGAATCGTAAGGAAGGTGACCCCCGTCCAGGCCAAAATCTTGCCGCTTCGCCTTCATGTCGACCAAGACGCTCTGGACTTCCTGAAGAAGTTTTTTAACTTCCAAAATCCCACCGCAACACCAGACCCAGGACCCAAGGACGAGACATACCTCCGTGAATACATTCTTTTGCTGATTCATACCACTGCTCTGACCTCCTGTGCGCCCTTACAGAACGAGCAGAAGTATTTCCCGTGGCATTGAAGTTGGACTATAAACCAAGACGAGTCGACTACCGAGCCTTGCGCGATGGAAGAACCATTGAACTAATGAACTTCTTCCATTTTGACGGTGCGGAAATGACATTGAGACACATCACACTCTTTGGGGTTGGCAATCGATCATTATCTCCTTCAGTCCGCGAGAACGTCTGAACTCCCTCACAGGTTGCAGGATGGCCAAGGTTCTTCGATATGCTCAATGACCTATGGACCCCCGACGTTAAAGCTACCCAACTCGCGGATGTAATTTCTGGCGTCTCTCCTATCCGCTCGGTTGTAAATGTCGGTTCGGGTGTTGCAGACCTGGTTCTACTCCCCATTGCTCAGTACCGGAAGGATGGCCGTGTCGTGCGTGGGCTGCAGAAAGGAACGAAAGCATTCGTTAGGTCCACTGCGATGGAAGCAGTGAAACTGGGTGCACAGCTTGCAACCGGGACGCAAGTCATTCTCGAACAGGCTGAGAATGTGCTTGGGAGCAAATTCAACGAGACTGTCCTTGCCGAAACGGTCTCTCACCCATCCGAGAATGTTATCGACACAGGGACCGATGACTGGGCGTCGAACGATGAATCTACGGATCCTATTAGCAAGTATGCCGAACAACCTGTCGACATTCGAGATGGCATAGAATCCGCGTATACGAGCATGAGGCGAAACCTCAGTTCCGCGGCTCAAACAATCCTCGCTGTCCCTATGGAAGTATTTGAGCGTTCAGGGAGCGAGGCACGTTCCAAATTCTCGATGCTACGCCTACTTACCTACTATACAGGGACCCGTTCGAGCTGTTATTCGCGCAGTGCCAATTGCTGTTTTAAGGCCCATGATCGGTGCAAGTGAGGCAGTCAGCAAGACCCTGCTTGGGCTCCATAATTCCATGGACCCAGAGATCCGCCACGAGAATGCCGCGAAGTACAAGCATCGATAGTCACTGTAACACTGTTATTATCTCTGGATGTATAGATGCACTGTAATTCCCACTACTCTTTGCATGCAGGTTGTTGTACAAGGCAATGTTCACGTCTGTACATGTACATACACATTATACCAAAGACTGGTTTTTCAAGTTAGGACTAATCGTGATCGATTTCCATACCCATGGATCGACCTTCTCCAGCGACCAAAGCACTCTTTGGCTTCTCGGTTGCCTTGACTTTTATTTTGACTTTCTCTGAGAGTGATGGTCCGGGCATTGGTTCGAGTAACCGGACAGGTGATTGCCTCTTGGTGGTTAATTTCCTCTGATGTGTTTTGAGTTTCTCCCGACTCGTGGCCATCCTGGATAACGTTCCGCTTCATTAAAGGACGTGGGCACCTCATCAATTATACCTACCTGTTCTTCCAGAACGCGTTCTCTCTTCGTTTTTTAACCTCCGCAATCCGTTTCATGGCCTGGAGAGTAGACCGCATGAGGTCACGATCGTAGCGAACAGGGACGTTTCTGCGTTTCTCGAAATCAATTGTGGAATCCTGCGATGATACCAGGCCGATGCGTTAGGAAGGGATGAATAAGAGATATCGGGGACGTACAATAACCATCTCTTTCCCGGCAGCCCTCCTAAAGGCTTTGGTCCACCGCACTTTGCGCGGGTTTCGCTTCATTCTATTACAAATAAGATACATTTTTAAGAGAGAAGTTAACCTTGCCGTACTTGAAGTTCTTATGACATCTATGAGTTGTGAGCATTGGATCGACTCGGAGGGAACATGACGCACTTCGAAGTGCAGAAGCGAAAGACCTTTGCATCGTTTCTGACAAAGGCAGTACCATGGCCCGGATACACGCTTTTTGAACAGAAATAACACTTTTCGATACGCATGTATGTGGACTGTACCGTGCTGCTGCAAGCGCATCTAGTAGTAAGGTACGCGAGAGTAGTTGTGAGGTATGCTGACTAATCAATTGCACGTGGCTGGCTTGATTTTGAGTTCCGCACAGGGCTTGTCTTTCTACCGTTAATCCCATCATGTCCTCACCTCCTGCAGAGCTCGAGTCTCAAGAGCGACGAGAGGATACGATGCTCGTGGATGCAGCCGAAGATGAACAAGGGGGTCTCAATGACGCCGTTTCAGCAGATAGCTCTGAAGAACTTGAGGACGACGAGGAAGAGGCGCGGCGAATCCGGGAGGGCTTCATAGTGGACGAGGACGAGGACGATGAAGATAATCGAGACGACGATGGCGAGAGAAAGCGAAGGCACAAAAGGCGCAAAAAACATCACCATCGGCGGGGTAAGCTTGGCCGCGTTTTTCTCGAGGTAAAAGCCTGACATGCGTTGCTTGCCCGTAAGCCTTGGACGACGAGGAGATGTTAGAGGATGACGACCTCGAACTCCTCGAAGAGAACACCGGGGAAACCTTCGCGCGTAGCAAGACTAAACTAACTCGCCTCAGACGTGGGCGCGACTCTGGATCCCCACCTATCGCATCTACGTCTAGACGCAAGTCCGTAGTCGAATCTTCAGAGGACGATCTTGATCTCGGTGCCCCTGTCACCTTGCGGCCAAACGACATTTCTCGTATCTGGGACGATGATAAGGGCGCAGGAGGGCGTGAGGAGGAGGAAGACCTGGATGATATGGATAACTTCATTGACTATGACGATGAAGAAGAAGGCCACGGTGACATGGACGAAGAAGAACGAGAAGAGCGAAGGAGGGAGCGTCGGCGTTTAGAGAAGGAGCGACGAAAAGCCCTTGGTTCTCACCCAGAGCTAACTGGTATTGACGCAAGGCGAGCGCTAAAGCACGTACCCCTGGCATCGAAGACTGATATTTTTATAGTGCCTGGGATGAAATCTACGAGGTCTTTGGCGACGGCCGGGACTACGAGTGGGCATTGGCCGAAGATGATGACAATTACCACGACGCAACTGCTAAACCTGATACGAATTTCCAGGATGTGAGTTATTGTACTGCTTGTTTCCTGCTCTCATTAACACGAGTAGGTCTTCGAACCGTCCGAAATTCGCGATAGGTTACTGACTGAAGAAGACGACTTAATTCGTTACCAAGATACTCCGGAGCGCCTCCAACTCGCCGCATCAACACTCTCACAATCGTCGGGCCTGTCCACACTTGTGCCACTTACTAAGCATGATCTGGAAGATGCGTCGACTTGGGTCTTAACTCGTTTATCAGACCGCAAGGAACGTGATTATTTCCGTCAAGACGGCCAATACTTCCACCTTCTCGAAGAACTCGTTTCGGCTATCACATTTTCCCTCAGATGCCTCTTCCTTCAAGAGTTCGAGGTTCCGTACATCTGGGTACACAAGCGTGACTACATCTCGTACTTCAGCGCTCAGGACATTCGAACCCGCGTGGAACTGTTGTCATTAAGCGAACTATGGCGTGTTTTTGATCTGGGCCAGAAATACCGGTCGCTTCTTGAGCGAAAAAGAGTACTCGACGCCTACTACAAACAGTTCGGTCTTAGCGACGAGTATTACGAAGCAGAAATCAGGCGGAAGGTCGACAGCGTCGAAATGGTGTCAGATGCCACTGAATGGCTAGGACTAAGGCACAAAAGCGCTAGCAAAAACAAGGACCAATTCGAGTTACGATTTCATGACGACGAAGACCAGGCCACGGGTGTGAAAAAGAAAAAGCTCCCCAGTAGAATTTCCTCGTACGAGCTCGCAAAGCATAGTGTGGTCTCCAAACTCGCCGAGGTATTGTTCCGTTTGCCAAGTCTTTTCTTTCTAATATCTTGTGAAGGGTTTTGGCCTCAAACCGCACGAAATTGTTATGAATTTCGTCTCAAGAACAAAGTCATACTGGGTAGACGATCAAGATTTGGGTCCTGAAGCGTATGCAGAACAATTTGTGGATCCAGACCCTGCGAAAGCACTGCCTGCGTCTGAGCTACTCCGCCGCGCGCGCATGATTATCGCCACGGAATTGGGGAAGGATCCGCTTTTACGCCAAGTGGTTCGGCAAAAGTTCAAGAGTTTTGCCCGCGTTTCCGTTCAACCAACCGAGAGGGGTCTTAATAAGATCGACGAACACCACCCTTATTTCGTGCGTCCACACTTCTCATCTCACTAGCGCCACGGGCACTGATATTGCAAATAGGCATTCAAATATCTCCTCAACAAACCAGTGGAGGACCTTCGTTTGACCCATAAATTCTTGAACATTCTCGCAGCTGAAGCAAACCATTTCGTGACCGTGTCGATTACCATGTTGGACGACGAGAAAAGCGATCTTGAGAATGACCTTGCAACGGCATTTATTTCCGACAGTTTCAGTGATACAGTGAATGCCTGGAATGCTGAAAGAAGAAGAATCATCGCGGAGACTATGGACCAACACCTTATGCCTCACGGAGCCAAGTGGACACGTGAGTGGTTACGAGAGGAAGTTGAGGACTTGTTGGCGCGGCAGTGTGGCGAAACATTACGAGAGGTAGGTTCATCCGTTGCAATTATATAGCAATTGGCTAAGGGTGCTCAGAGGATAGACGTGGCACCTTTTAAGGTGGGCGACTTCCAACCCGGAGAAACACCTGCTGTTTTGGCCGTATCCTGGGGCAAAGGCGATCCTCAGAAGGACCATATAACGCTTGTCTTTCTAGATGAAGCTGGTCGTCTTCGCGAGCACACCAGAATCGACAATCTCAATGATGTCGAGTATCAGGACGAGTTCAGGGACTTTGTCCGACGGCGCAAACCCGACGTTATTGCAATCGGAGGATTTTCCGTCGCCACAACTAGATTGTCTTCGCAAGTCAAGGAAACACTACATCAAAACTTAGCTGAGGACGGAACCCTCGCCAACCCCGGTGATGCTCAAGAGTTTTCTCGTATCGCTATCACCTACGTCTCCGATGAGGTCGCGCGCAAGTACCAGCACAGCAACCGTGTGGCCGACGAACTCGCATCCTTTTCTCCGATTATAAAGTACTGCATTGGTCTTTCTCGCTATGTGCAGAATCCGCTGAACGAGTACGCTGCCTTGGGCCCCGACATTACTACGATTGTTTTCGAGGAACAATACCAGCATCTCATCCCAAGAGAGAAGCTATTCGTGGCATTGGAAAGAGTACTGGTTGACTGTGTCAACCGTGTCGGAGTCGACATCAATCGTGCCGTAACAGATCCTTACTATCAGCACCTCCTTCTCTATGTTTGTGGTCTGGGCCCGAGGAAAGCCCAGGCACTGGTCAAGAAGATCGGGTCGCTGGTAAGTTTTTACCCATGACAATATATTCTGAAGCAACCTACTAATTTTTCCGTTGTAGGGGGGAAATCTCTCGAATCGCGACCAATTTGTCAAAGCTTCATTATTAACGACGAAGATATTCATGAACGCAGCCGGCTTTCTTCGTATCCCACAAGAGTCTTTCTCTAAGTCATCCAAGGCGAGGAACAGCGAAGATTCTGATCTACAGGATCCCCTCGATAACACACGGATCCACCCGGAAGACTATGACCTCGCACGCAAAATGGCCACCGACGCGCTTGAACTCGACGAGGAAGATATCCACGGAGAACTCCCTTCCCATGTCGTTTCGCTCATTATGGACGACGACGACAACGTTAAGAAGCTAGACGAGCTCAATCTTGATGAGTTCGCTGTCAATCTTATGGAATCTGGAGGGGAACGCAAGCGTCATACGCTGAACTTGATCCGTTCGGAGCTAATCAGGCCATTTGGCGATAATCGACGTCCACTTTCACGGCCCACCGATTGGGAAGTCGTCATCATGCTTTCAGGCGAAACGGAACGGACTTTGCGAGCGGGCCTCATCGTCTCCGTTCTAGTCGTGTGGACGAGACAAGGTGCCGTCAGTGTGCGCCTCGATTCTGGCATCGAAGGTATCATCGATTCCCATTACCTCGCGGACGGTGACGTTGCGCGTGTGGACAATGTCGTCAAGAAAGGTCAGACAATAGCCGCGGTGATTGTTAATGTCAAGCTCGACGTGTCCCACGACAATATCTCCGTTGAGCTCTCTGCTAGGCCCTCTGATGTACAGGGTGGGGACAGTCAGTTCCGTCGGGTGAAACATGACGAATGCTGGAATTTCCCAAGATGGGAACGAGACAAAGAGCTGCAGGAGAGAAAGAAGCGCGCGGAAGTCGATAAGTCCCGCCGCATCGTCAAGCATCCGAATTTCCATAATTTCAACTCACAAGACGCCGAAGCATACCTCGACCGCCAAGAACGAGGCGACGTAGTAATCCGACCTTCATCCAAAGGTATGAACCACCTTGCAGTGACATGGAAGGTTGATGACAAGCTCTACCAACACATCGGTGAGCCAAGGCCTTACTGGATAGTTAACCTGTGTTTGATATTCCTCTCTGACTCCGATCCTTAGACGTCGTCGAGCCGAACGCGGACCCGAACGGACAAAACATCGGGGGACAGCTGGTTGTTGATGGGAAATATGAGTTTTCGGACCTAGACGAGCTCATTGTCAACCACGTTCAAGCCTTAGCACGTCGAGTCGAAGAGCTCATGGCATTTGAGAAATTCAAACCCGGCCCAGAAGACGAACTTCGTCCGTATTCTTTTAGTCACAGCGATACAATGTCCTAATACACTTGACCCGCTAGATCTTTTTTTGAAGAATTTCGTCGCTGCTAACCCGTCAAAAAGTGCATACGGGTTTACCCTCAACCGGCGACGCCCTGGCCACTTCAATCTTTGTTTCTTGGCCAATAAGAGTTCGACAATTCAAACCTGGGTGTGTTTGTTCGATTCTGACTAGGTGCGCGGGTCGACTTAACTTCCTTTAGCCTGTTCGCGTTGCTCCAGAAGCTTTCTACCTTTTCGACACTCCCGCGACTGGCGTTCCTGAACTATGCGACGCCTTTAAACTCCGTCAGATTCACGATTCTCAAAATCTAGGGAGTGCTGCCAGCGGAAAGACACCCTATGCGGCACGCACACCAGGTCGCACACCAGCCCTATCCGGAATGGCAACCCCAGGGCGTGTCTCTGTTCGCCAACCTGGACGTACTCCAAACCCGTACGGTGGGCAAAGTACCCATCCATCTATTATGGCTGGACGCGCAACACCAGCCCAGCCGACTATGTCTGGGTATTCACAGACACCACTTGCTGGATATCAGACCCCATTTGGACAGAGAGCCGCGCCGCCTCCCACTGGTTTTGGACAAACTGGTTCGGTTGGTATGAATCCGCGACCGGCGTTGATTCAGAACGATGGTGGGTGGGGCGCGGGATCATCTGGGGGATGGTAGAGTCGACTTGTTGGCTTAGCTAGTGTAGCTCTCTATTATATATTACATTGTTTTCCATATTTTTTACGCCCATGTTGCCTCACTTGCTCACCCTATATCTACTGCATGTAATGATCAAATTTGTGTCGTGTGATTATGATTGACCACGTGGGACAGCGCACAACGTTGCGCCATGGCTTTTGAGACCCCAGACGCTAACTAGGAATACTGCGGACACGTCAGTCCCAGGTTATCAGCAATAATCATTACCTCCATGTCCTCAGAGTTCGAACTACACGACCTGTCTAAGAAGGGTCAGGCAGGGTCACAGCCGATAAATGCGGCTCCTGATCCTTCCCTACCGCCCCCAGAAGAGACCGATCCGAAGGAGAGCGCGACCACCTCATGGACTTGGGCTACATCCATAATGTTCGTAAATCATCCAAACACCTCGAGCCTGTGCTGAACACCTTGGTACAGTTTGTTGGCATGGTCCTCTGTGCTGATATTTCTACCCCGTCTCCTTCTGTTCGCTGTCGGACAATCTCAATACTTAACACCGTTGGAATCCTTCTTGGCATTGCATTTCGGCCTCCTCTTAGCCTTTTCGGCTGTAGGCCTTATCATCAATGTGCTTACTTCGGTCTCTCCTAGGTGTGTGACACTTACCAACAAATCGACTGTAGATCCCCTCAAGTTCTACTGGCCCCGGGTCCACCCCTGCACTCGACAACGACTCGGCGGCTCACCCCCTTATTGTACCCTTTACGTCCTTCTCACTCCTGAGCGCCTTCCTGTCATATAATACTACCGGTGCTGGTAACCTACCCAAATTCTATTCGACATTTACAGGGCTGGTAGGGATTTGGGGCCTTTGGGTTGTAAGTGGCTTGCAATTGGACCACCTATCAATATATTCACCCGGTCCCTGGCGACAAATCAGATTACATTCGCAGGACCTAAGCTCGTTTCTAGAAAGACAGGGGCTGACAAGCACACGAGCGCCTTCATCTTCGGAAACAAATCCTCTGCGTCGGAACAGAAGAAGTTTTGGAAACGAGAACAAAAAGGGAAGGGGCACTGACAGCCATACATCGGGTCGTGTTCGTGTAAGGTCATAGTCAGCTTAGTCTTACGGGCACACGTACGAAGTACAGAAGGTTTGTACCTACCTCGCCCGGACATATTACTCGATCTCCCCATGAGGCGACAAGGTTAGCACACTCGTGTCAAGCCGTGAGCACCACACACGCTCAGCTTCGGTAGGTGCCTACCGCCCCCCTGCACCTCTTCCCATTCCCATCATCTTGAACATGTCAGCCATATTCGGCATTCCTCCTCCCAATCCCCCAAGGCCGCCTAGACCACCCATTTGACCCATCATGCGTTGCATTTCCTCCATGTCCATGTCGCCGCCGCCTTGGCTTTGCATCAACGTCTTCAGCATTTCCTGAACGCCACCCCCACTCCTCATCTGTCGTTGCATCTGTTGAAGCATGCCGGGTGGTAGCGAGTTCTGAGTGCGACATTGAATTTTTTTTGGTAATACACGACGAAGTATCAACAGACGTACTTGCATCGCTTGGATTTGTGCAGGGGTTGGCATGCCGCCCGCTCCACGTCCGCGTCCACCCGCAGCACCTTGGATCTTTTGCATGGCTTGAAGCCATCCATTCTTACCGCCCGCTTGCTTCGCCATGTTCGCCATCATACGATATTGACAGAGTAACTCTTCGACCTCCCGTACGGTTGTCCCGCTGCCGCGTGCAACACGCGACACGCGCCAGGTGAGACCGACGGGCTTCCCGTCCTTTCCAAACTCCATGAACAGAGAACCATCTGAATCTAGCTCCGTTGAAGACATGCTGTCTGTAATGTAGATCATGCGTTTCATGCGGAGTGCACCCTCTTCGTCAGAACCTTGAAGGAGGTCTTGAGGAAGGCCTGGAATCATCGATGTGATTTTGGATAAAGGTCCCCTGGAAACTTCGTCTGTACTTGAAATAACGATGTACACATAGGGGCCACGTACAAATTCATGACATTCTGGATTTGCTCTCGCCAGTCGCGGATGCTCAATTTTCCCTCCTCGAGCTTCTTGGCCATCTCCTTCTGTCGATCGGGGTTTTGGGTGGCCAGATCTTGCATGTGTTCCATCAGGCCCTGCACGTCACCAAGGCCTAGAAGCTTCGATATGAAAGGTTGGGGCGCAAATCGGTCTAGGTCTGTTAGATGTTCGCCCGTCCCTAGGAAGATGATAGGCGTCTTTGTAGCAGCAACACTAGAAAAAAAAACGTGAATCACATTATATTCGGGCAGTAAAACTACCTACGCGGAGATCGCCCCTCCACCCTTGGCATGACCGTCCATCTTCGTGACAATAATGGCGCCAAAATCAGCGCTCTCCTTGAATGCACGGCTCTGTGCCTCCGCCGCCTGACCTGAAATAATTTCAGTAAGAGACGTAATGGAACGCACGATCACTCACCAATACTCGCGTCCAAGACCAGCACGGTCATGTCAGGTTTGACGGCGCTGCCGATCTGCTTCATCTCTTCGAAGAGTTCGCTTTCTTGTTTATGCCGCCCAGAAGTGTCGACGATAATGACCTCAAATTTCTCCTTCTTGAATTTAGCAACTCCCTGTGCCGCAATCGCTACAGGGTCGGTCTCCGTGTATGAACCGAAGTAAGCAACTTTGGCCTTGGTGGCGGACTGGCGAGTCTGATCAAAAGCACCAGCGCGAAACGTGTCGGCGCAGACGATTGAAGATTTGAATCCACGCTTCTGATAGTGTACAGCTAACTTGGTACATGTCGTCGTCTTGCCATTACCCTATAACAAGATCAGCAATGGGGTAGCGAGAACATTATTGCTGTATAGTTACCTGCAAACCGACGGCCATGATCACATTTGTATAGCCCTTCTTCGGTTTATAGGGATCTATCCCGGGGTCTACGAGATTGACGAGCTCGTCAAAGATTGCCTATGGAAACGGTTAGAAACACGGATGCAAGTCCGCACATAACGATGCTACCTTTTGTACAACGTTTTTTCTATTTGCTTCCCTGGCTTTCTCCCCAGAATTCTCAAATGCGGCTTTCACTTTGATGCGTACTTTTTGCCGCAGTTGGGAGACCAGTTTGACGTTGACATCAGACTCTAGGAGGGCAGCACAGACTTCCTTCAAGAGTGCATCTAGAACCTAATACAATACATGTGAATATATACGCGGGGAGAGTGAAGGCAAGCAACCTTTTCATCGACTACAGATACTCTGTTGAGGGAGGAAAGAGCCGCGTTGAGCTTTCTGCCCAAGTCGGAGAGCACCATGGTATATACAGAATTACAGTAGCGAAACGCTAGACCTACTTCTGCGCCGGTCCGCCGCATCCGCGTCGATCTGCCTGTCTTCTCCACACACACTATCCAGTCTACAATGCCCGGCAGCGACAGCGAAGAGGATATAGATGACGTTGAATTTGACAATGACGGAGAGGAAGATATTGATCAGGAAATATTCGAAGCGATCGAGGCAGGCGCGGAGGATGCTACGGACGGTGACCCAGTCGGCTCTTCCAACCGCCCCAATAGCGTACCGCTGACTGCCTCTCCATAGGAATCTCACGACGAGGAATCTGAGGACGATGAGGAGGACGAGGATGAGGAGGACGAAGCTGTCCTCGACTCGGGTGCCCCAGAGACTATCGAGTCTCCTGTCGCACCACTACTTGCACCTGCGGCAATTCCAGCGAAGCGCCCGTCGTCACCTCTCGCGGCCCAGAGGCCACCAAAAGGTGCGCACGCTTCAGACCCTATGGATAAATTTTGCCGACAACTTTGCGAAAGGTCTGACACCACCCTCGCAAAGGACTCGCTCACTCTCCCCTTCACACACGCGCCGTTCCCAGTTGCGGCCCTCGGTTCTATATCCCCGTTCATATACTGTAGAGGCTATCTGCGCCTTACCTCACCCAGTACCGACACATTCCCTTGCCTCTACCCCATGCATGACCCACTTCCTCACGGGCTCGGAAGATGGTTACATTCGTGACTACGACATATTCTCTGCCGTAAACGGGAAAAACTTTTTGACTGCCCCTCAACGTCACCACGCTGGAGTAGTTGAAGGCAGCCTCAAAGCCGGTCAAGTCAGGTCGTGGTGGGAGAATCCAGAAGCCCCCATGTCGACTCCGAATGCCGAGCGTTCACCTGTCCACAGTCTAGCCTTGCATGGTGACGCTTTGTGGTGCCTGTCGGGGACCAATGCAGGTACCTTGTTTGAATGGACATGGCCTGTCTGTGATTTATCTAATCTCTTGACAGGACAGATTAATCTTTTCACCGTTAGGCACGATCCAGGCCGTTTCTTTCACGACATGCAGGGCCATCGCGGCCCTGTGTCGGCGCTTTCGCTTCAGCATGACGAGCGCGGCTTTTTCTCCGCCGGCTGGGACGGCCAGGCCCTAGTGCGTTGTTGTATATTTCCATTGGCGGATAAATCAAATAATCATTAACTTATTCTGTACTAGCAATGGGACCTTGATACAGGCCAGATAGCGCGTCGCTTCATTGCCCATGGTGCGCAGCTAGCCGCACTTGCAGTTCGTCCGCTGAGCTCCGATTATCCCAACGTGCCTCTCCAATTCAGCCAAATCAAGAACACCACTACTTCGACCGACCACGGACAGCTGGGCCGATCATCCCGTTCTGCGACCGTAGATGATGCCTCGAGCAATCCAAACGCGCCAGGTGGTGGGTGCACACCTTGGTTTTCACTGATCAGGGTTCTAATGACCCTGCAGAAGCCCGATCCCAGTTGGCCGTGGACGCGGACGCACATTCAGAGGCCGACTCCTTATTTGGTGACGAACCTGATGCCGAAGGAGAACCTGACAATACTTCACCCGAAGGGGCGTCATCGGCGCCGCCGTTGTCCGTCCCTTCTGCAGGTCCCCCTCAGCCTTTGTCCGCACCTCTTGCAGTCCAAAGCCCCAAACCTCCCCCTATACCAGCGCCAGCACCCAAAAACGCGCCTCCTATCTTGGATGCAGCCTCATTCGGAGCATTTTCTCCGGACATTATCATGACGGCAGCTATGGATGGGCAGGTGGTTTTGTGGGATTGCCGAGTCCCTTCTGGTGCCGGATATGGGGTGGGCCGGCTATGGATGAGTGAAAAAACACCCCCGTGGTGTCTCTCGGTACGGCATCAAATTCTACCTAAATGCATTTAGTGTCCTGTGATACCCGCCAAGTGCGGAGACGTTGCTAAATCTTACTTGTTAGGCTTGCTGGTCCCCTAATGGTGGCCAGATCTTCGCAGGAAGACGGAATGGCACCGTCGACGTGTGGGACGTCAGGCAACTCGGACGGTCTGGTCCCGCGGAGTCACCCCGTCTTCTAAAGACGCTTAGAAATCCCCCCAGCTCTGGGATTGTCAGCTGTGTCGTTGCATTCCCGGATGGGCGTCACATTGCTTGGTAAGTGGCGCGCATCTGGTGACGATTAAGAAGGCG
The DNA here is from genome assembly GCA_024734325.1 of Lactarius hatsudake. Classification (NCBI taxonomy): domain Eukaryota; kingdom Fungi; phylum Basidiomycota; class Agaricomycetes; order Russulales; family Russulaceae; genus Lactarius; species Lactarius hatsudake. The sequence goes on along the minus strand of JANSJP010000004.1, from coordinate 253,054 downwards.
GCGTTGGCCCCAGGACTAGGTCACACTTGACCTTCGCTTCTTTTTATTGGACCATTCTACTCAATAATTGATGCCCTTTTTCAGTGCTTGTAGCGATAATATTCGGCTGTGGAACGCGGCAGAAGCCGGGGAGAGCGAAGCCAAAGGACGAATGCAGTTCAAGATCATTCCGGGGCATCATGGGGGGATGGTGTCTCAAATGCGTGAGTCATAAACCGAGAAGTTGCACCTGGCTCTGATCTGGCAATGGTCCCATTCAGTGGTTGATCCGGCTGGCCGGTTCCTCATTAGCGCTAGCGGGAACAGGGGATGGCACGGGGAGGCCACGAGAACGGTATTTGTGCACGACATCAAGCCGATTGTATAATGCATAATCTTGTGAAATTCTATTGTTACTTTCCATACGCGGGCGTTTTCGCTGTCGAAGGTCGATTCTCGGGAGGGGTATATAGGGAACTTTCAAGGTGTTACTACATTTGAAATAGGTTGTAGTCCGATTAGATCTTTACACACGCCTCGGAAGTATATCAACCCCTCGACGAGACACCTCCAAAACTTGCTTACGCGCCCCATTTCTCCCTCTCTCCAGTGTCCATGTGCATTGAGTGCGTTCTCCCGGAACTAGTAAACCTCACGCCGCATGACCATGACCGGTTCTACCGCCTCGTCGGCGGCAGGCGGTGTAACACTCTCAATCCCAACTACGTGATGCCAGCCGATGAGGACGAGTTGAGGGTACGTTGGATCACAACGTTGTGTACCGAGAAGTGATGATAATTGATGATGATATTTTTTGTTTGTTGATTTGATATTGACGATGTGCATGGTGACGATGACACGTCTACAGCGATTTGAGCTGTTTCACAGGATGATCCGTTTCGTATTTGGAAATAAAGTTTACGTCGGACCAGTGGAGAAAGTACTGTCTCCTGAACGTGACACAGGTGGGGAAAAGCTCCGAGTTCTGGACATGGGTACCGGTGGGGGACTTTGGTAAGTTAATTGAACCTTATGACATGATGATTGTGCGTGCGCTTACGGACTCTATTCAAACCACCTCCAGGGCAGTTGACATGGCTGACGAATTCCCCCATGTCGAGGTCACGGGTGTGGACCTCGCTCCTCTTCAACCCCGGTAAGTTCAAAGTGCTGACGTGAAATACCCCATCCAGCCATCTCACATGCCGATCCCCACAGGATGGTACCTTCCAATTGCACGTTAGTACTGACGGCATCACATTATGACTATTCCTGATCCCTCCAATCCCGTGGCCCCGTGGGCTCTCTGGGTTGTTGCTTTGCTTTCACCAAGGTTCGAACTATGTGACCTTGACGCCCGCTGCCTGCCATACCCATCTAATTCATACGATGTCGTACATGCTCGCAATATGCACTCAGGGGTATGGTCGCGTGCCATTTTTTGAAATTTCCGAGCGCTCATTTAACTACCCTCTTAGATCAAAAACTATCCACATTTCCTACACGAACTCACTCGTATTCTGCGCCCCGGTGGTGTGCTCATTCTTATTGAGTTTGATCTTCGTCCCATCGCGGACGGAAAAGTCACATCTGCCGATGCTAAAACCGGGATCCCCGGCTGGTGTGCTCTGGCGGAGAAAATTCAACACGTGCTCACGTTGAGTGGCGTGGATGTCACGGTTCCAAGACGCATGGGAGAACTCGTTCACGATCTCGGGTGGTATGACCAGGTCTTCCAACAGCATGCCGACATCCCTGTTGGTTTTTGGCCGAAAGGTACCTTTGTCTTGGCTTGTGTGCCTTGCGCTTTGTTCATCATCACGTAGATCCGACCCTTCTGACTGTCGGCCAGCTTGCCTGGATGGAATCGGACTTGCTTATCCTCGCCCTCCGACCTCTTTTGTTGTCATCGGGTTTATCTGAGAAAGAGGTCAAGGTGCTTACCGAGGCAGCACAGAGGGACTTGTATTTTCCGCTCGTTCATATCGAAAACAGGTTACATGTGGTTCACGCAATCAAAAGTGTGTAAGCATCATACAACCTACGGCACATACCGCATACCGTTATTTCCCGCTCTCCTTCTGCCGACAGCAAAATGTTGATACTCCCTCACACTTATACCCTGTAATTCATCACCATCGCCAATCACATTCGTACAGCCACACAACACATCATAAAGCGGTTGTAACGTCTCTATTCCCTCCGAGTACATAAAGGAACGGGCAGCGCTTAACTCGCATAAGCAGTCACCGAAACCCGTCAGTCGGAGATGGAGTAACATAAGGAAAGAGCCAACAAGAATAACGCGAGCAGCAACCGACAACCAACAGCAGTTTCACCGAGAACATGAGTCCTGGTGAAAGCTGCTCAGGCTGCACCGGCCGTAACTTCATCTCTCTGAGTGAACTCCTGCAAAACTGTTAAGGCCTCGTTGACTTTGGCAGCCATGGCATCTGGGGACTCGAGCAAATGCAACAATTCCGAGTTGTCCATCTCCAGAAGCATACCCGTAATTTTGCCGGCAAGTTCGGGTTGTGCGCTGGATTCAAAATGGAGATAAGTAGGTAGGCCAACTATAAAGAATACTTACGGAACAATCCTCATATAGATAACCTCGCCGAGCATCTGCTTTTGCTCCATCGGAGATGCATTGGATAGGAGGGAGGTATCCAAGGGTACGGTAGCAGTACCCGCCGCAGGAGGGGCGGCGCCAGCCTGGGCCGGTGGAGGTCCGTTTCGGGGGAGGGGTGCGTTGCTCTTGAAGCCTTGCGGGGGTCGGCCAGTGGTCGGGGTAACACCAGGAGTCCCGCGGGGAGGTGGAATACTTCCCGGAGGGCCAGGGCGAGGACCAGGAGCATTGCTAGTAGAGGGTGCTACGGTCCCACGCGGAATACCAGGTTGGTTGGCAGGGGCACCTTCACGGGGAACAGGAGGACGAGGTACCCCGCGTGGGTACCCAGGCATACTAGGATAACCTTGGGGAGGAGGGGCTTGGCCGTATGGGTTAGGGATGGGCATTCCTAGGCGTCATGGTAAAGAGGCTTCTTGTACTTTTGATCTATGGAGGCGTACCTGTCTGAGGATATCCCATTACGCCACGTCCGCCTTGCGGGGGATAGGCCCCCGGACCTGGCGGATAATACATGGGTCCATTGATGTAGCCACCGGGAAGGCCAGCGGCTGCAGCCTGCTGTAACCTGATCTGGTTACGCTGAGCAATCTGGCTTTCTAGTTGTTGCCTGCGGACTTCACGCCGTTGGGCAAGGGAAACATAGAGAGGCTTGGTCCCAATTATTTTGTTGTTCATCTCGGCGACGGCCTTAGTAGCTTCATCAGGAGACGAAAAGCAAACGAAGCCGAACCCTTTAGAGGTCCCCTTCTCGTCGCACATAACCTTACAGCTGGTGATTGTGCCGAAGGGCTCAAACTCGGCGCGAAGCTTCTCGTCATCAATATCGTCCTCGAGATTCTTGATGTAGAGGTTGACGCCTTGGTATTTACTCATCTTCTCCTGTTTTGCTGCTTCATATGTCTTCCGCAATTCGTCTTCACGCTCTGCCTTCTTCTGAGCACGGGAGACGAAGAGCCTCTTTCCTTTTAATTCGGTGTCGTGAAGGCCATCCACAGCCGCTTGAGCCTGATCATGAATTTCGAAATTGACGAAGCCGAAACCTTTGCTCCGACCCTCGTCATCCAGTTGTATGACAGCAGAAGTGACCGTGCCGTATCTCTGGAACACCTCGACAAGCTCATCCTGGGTCACGTCAGGGTCGATATTTTTGACATACAGGTTCGTGAACTGTGCACGAATTTCCTCAAGCTTAGACTGACGTTCCTGTAACCAACATGAGGAAGGTGAAGAGCCCTTGTTACGAAGTTCCCATACCTTGCGAGAAATGTGATGTCCAACATAAACTTTCTTGTCGTTGAGAAGCATCCCATTGACGGCTTTGATAGCGGTGTCGGCGGCCTCAGCAGTTTCATAGTGGACATAGCCATAACCACGAGAGCGGCCCTGCTCATCGGTGGCAACCTTGCAAGATAGAACATTACCGAATGCAGCAAATGTATCGTGGAGAGCCTAATGGTGGTCAGTAGGTTCACTTATCAAGGATTGACGGCCAGCAAACCTTGTTGTCGATAGCCTCATCCAGATTCTTGATGAAGATGTTGCCTTGCCCCGTCTTACGCAGGGCGGGGTCACGCTGAGACCACATTATACGGCTGGATGCGATGATGAACTCAACGTAGAAGAGTTCAATACAAACAATAATGCTGACCAGGCACGCCCTTTGATCAAAGAGTAGTTTAGCTGTTCCAAGGCACGCTCGCCTGCCAGGAGATGAGACCTCACAGCATCAAAGGGGACGAGTACACTTACCATCACTGGCGTTGAGATAATTGACATAAGCATAACCCAAAGAACGACGTGTAACAGCATCACGGCAAACGCGGATGCTGTGCAAACACAGGAATCGGGGTCAATTCACCGCTCTAGGGAAGGTGATACACCATCTTGAGACTCACCTAGCGACTGGACCGATCATATTAAAAATCTCAAATAGCATGGCCTCAGTAACGGTGGTATCCAGTTCACCGACATACAGAGAAGCAGAGGGAGCGGACGTCACAGACGGCGGAGGAGGGTTGTAGGAAGGCGCAGCCGGAGGCGGGATCGCAGGGGCATCAGGAACCTGAGAAGTAACCTCCGAAGCTGGGACGGGAGAAGCAGACATTTTTTATGTTTTAGGTGCGGGTTGGGTGGGTCGTTACTGCTTTATGGGTTTTTCTGGGATCGAGCGAACTAGGGTCAACAGATGGATGGAGCAGAAAACGAGATACCGACGAGCGTACCAAGGAAAGAGATGAAACAACCGCTTTGTGAATATGTTTTCTAAGTTTTTTTGGTTTTCGATTTTGGTTTTTGACTGAACAGAAAGAATAAACTAATGTGAACAAAACAGAAGATCTGTGGAGGCTGACCTTAGATGACGATGATGGGTTGAAGGAAAAAAAAAAAAAGATTGACAATCGACTGTTTCATTCCACTGTTCAATCTCCGACTGGTGCATCCTTACTGGGCCAATGAGAACGTAGGAGTGCATACATTTGGACTACTACTAAAGCTATATAGTTCGAGGGGAAGAAACAAAAAACTCGCTATCCTCGCGTAAAATAAGACTTTGCACCTTGCGTCGCCAGCTCAGATTTGGCCTGAAAGACGAAGAGAAGTCGGCAATACAGTCACTTTTTCGTTTAGAACTCACCTTTTCCATCGTATGGCCCGCGGCGGTGTGATGTGTCCATATCTGTCCTAGAAGTGAGTGGCCAGATAGGTGCAAAATGGGTGAGAGAATTTACCTGCCGATAATAAAAGGCATTTCCTAGACCCTGAACAGCCCATCCGATGGTGGCGATAATGCCGAGTATTCCGGCCACCACTGCACCATGTGAGAATCTCTGAGCTGTCTGGATTATGCCGGCAGAACCGGTACTAGTGGAATGATCCAGAATGAGAGGTAATTTATGAAGACAAGGTTGGAATTACCTCGGAATGCCAAGTAGCCTGCAATCACCGGATCAAATCAGTGTAAGCCGGTGGAGCAAGACACGGAGGCGCTCACATGTACAGGCTGAAAACTAAGTGCCAACCGCCGAAGAAAAAGTAAATATCTGCGCGAAGTTAGCTGGTATATTGGGGGATAGGGGGAAGGGTGCAGCCACACATACAGTAATACAACGATTGTTCCTGGTAGCTTTCAGCATGGTCGGTTGATCAAGAAAAGAGGAAACGCACTTTCATATATCCGTTGTAGATTGGTCTGAAGTCATGTAAGTGGGTGATACAACACAAGTGGTACATAAGCACGAAGTCTTACCTGTACCATAGTAGGAACGACAGAAGACTAATTACCGGGATGAAGCTAATACAAGGAAGTGGTTTGCCGTCAGTCGACCAGGAGGCGGCGAGCCAAAATGGGTACGCACATGATGCTGGAAATCAGATCCTTTATACCGTCAGAGCCCCCTGAGGTCAGAACAAATATGCAGGCAACCATGTTGACGATCAAAGTTCCAGCAAGGACGAGCCATAGGAGGTAGAGCCGTGTGATGAGGGGCCTAGATGCTTCAGGTATTTCTACCGCAATGTCATGGTAAATGAGAGGAAAGACTGCAGCGTGTGCGGGCGGAGATGAGCATGCTTAAGAAACGTGTATGAAGTACAGTGGGTACTCACAGGGAGGCCAGTTGTTGCGACCCTGCTTTCGGATAGTGTCAGCCTTTTGGTGTAATTCACGCTCTCTTCTCTCCAAGTCTTGCTCCCGACGCTCAAGGTCGGCGGTTCGTGAAGCGGCAATTTCTGGTGAATATTGCGGTGTCTTGTTGACTGAATCTTGGTCCGCGAAAGGGTCATCGAACGGGTTCACGTCAAGAGAAGCTGATGAACCAAAAGGATCTTTTGTGAAACCTAACGGTAAATGGTGCATGTAGTGACATAGCGGGGGAGAAGTACAGCACGTACCTGAGCTCATGTTGGGAGGATGTGGTTAGGGAGAGGACAGATGGGAAAATTCCGCGCGGCGCGGAGGACAATTACGGAGACGCCGCCACACCGCAGCTGGCAACGAGGGTGTGATTTATTATAGCAACTGTTGCGCCTCATCTCACCTACCTTCGCAACACGCATACATTCCGGGTCGCCTTCAATTATGGCGTATCCCTATAAAAATTATTTATCTCTTGATCGCCTTCATTCACATTCCCTCCCACCTCCCCTTTCCCTCTCCCCCACCACCCCCGCTCCCCTTCATCTTTCTCCCGCGCCGTTCCCTCGCGCATCCAGAGTGTGTACTCCCTCTTTTCATCGGCATCTACCATTAACACCTGTCTCCTAGCTCGATCCCTTTGCCACTCTCTTAAACAGTCCTATCCCTTGACATCCCACACTCTCTCCTAGCAACATCCCCACTCTCTTTCGAAATGGTTCGCGTCTTATCCATCACTTCTCTTGCCCTTGTTGCCGTTTCTGCCGTATCCGGCCTTGTTGTACCGCGCCTGAGCCCTCCCAATGGTTGGGAAACTGATATCCTTGAGGTTTGTCTACTATTCGGTTGCCCTGTTGTTGTTTTCACGAGTTCGTTTCGCAGCCCTACGATCAGTATCACGAACGGTACATGGCTCTCCAGTGTCAAGATAAGCACGGTCAGCCGTTCTTTGACCAGTGTTGCCACCCGTTGTTGGTAAGATCATCAGCTCGATCCCTGCTCTATAGTCCACTCATATACCTCGAAGGCCACCCAGAAGCTCGAATCACGTCCTCCTCAGTGTATTCCCGATGATTGTGATGACCGAAGCAACGATGCCGTCAATCTTCCCTCTTCGAACCCCACTAACGTGACGCCCACGCCAACCTATGTATCCCCAAAGCCGACTGATACCCCTAAGCCGTCTTCATCTACCTCATCTACTCCCCCTACGGCTAGTCACACCCCTGACGTCAATGCTGGTGGCCAGTACGTGCTCCCCATTCTCTTTGCCAATTCCTCAGTACGTACGTCCTCCTAGGGCTACTTTCTTCTACCAGAAAGGTGTTGCCGGCGCATGTGGAAAGGTGCACAGCGACGACGACTTGATTTGCGCAATGGGTGAGTACTTATTAATGGTTAATATTCGCACTATCTGAACTTCATTCTCCATAAGACCAACTTCGCTACGGCGATTCAGGCGCTAGATCTGCTCTCTGTGACCAGAAGGTGCGGATTACTAACACCAAGAACGGCAAAACTGTAACCGTGACTGTTGCGGATGACTGCCCGACCTGCCTGAACAAAAACTCCATCGACCTATCTAGGGCTGCTTTTGAAGCCATCGCACCCTTGGACGATGGCGTTGCCCCCATTGAATGGTCCTTCGTCTGACGAGTGGTTGTCCTCATCCGTCAACTTCAAATTGTTCCTTCCTTGCGCTGATCGTTCGTATTTTTCTCCTTGGGGCCGTGCCCTTTTGTGTGTAGAGGCCGTGCTTGTTGAGAGGCGACGAGCTTTGTTGCGGGATTAACGACCCTGGCGGTGATGACCCACTAATGAGGACCTCACTCCCACTCGTGCGCGTTGCTACATGTTACATTTTTTATCCCTGGTCTTTTTATTGTTTCATTATTTCCTGATGTGCATGTAGTCCACGGCTGTCAACTTGCTAGCAAATTGTTGTGGATGCTGGTTTCACGTGCATTGTTTCCCTGGGCGGAAGTTTTTTTGATACCTATTGGTCCATAATAGTAACAATGAATTTTTTGTATGGCTTAGCGCTAACGTTTCCGACCGTCCGAGTTCGTCTTGTGAACGGTGAACGCTGGTTGAACTGTCACTACCATCATTACCATCATGATTCAGCCCGCGCTTAACAAACTCCTTGTTGTCGGGGGTAACGGGTTCATTGGTGTGCCTTTCTTTCAACCACGCGTTCCAGAGTAAATTAGACATCGATTCAGGTTCTGCAGTCTGTCGGGTGGCCCTACGTCACGGCTACCAGGTCACTAGTATCAGGTAAGTAGCAGACTGAGACAAGTTCTTTGCAGTTTGAAAAGCGAACGTGCACTGCAGCTCGTCTGGACGCCCCTTCCAGACTCCAAAGGGCCATACACCTGCTTGGACCAAAAAGGTAAAGACCCTATGATACTGTTTCATCGTAACTGACATCGTATCACCCTGATTTCCCATCTAGGTGGAGTGGTTGACGGCGGACGCTCTCCGGCCTGAGACATATTCCCACCTGTTGCCTGGCGTGTCGGCGGTTGTGCATACTCTAGGCACACTCTTGGCAGATACCAGCTACAAAGACGCGCTGCGGAGGCAAGACTTGGCGAGCGCGGCAGGAAGCATTTTTCGGAGTCTTACGAGTGCCGGTGGTAACCCGCTCGAGGAACACCAAAATGCTTATGAGACCTTAAACAGGGACTCGGGTCCGTGATGCTCGGCCAATTCGCGTTGTTTGTGATTTTTTTTGCTGACATGCAGAGAAGCCGTACGAGTGGCGACTGCGTTCGTGAATAGCGACGTAGATCATGCAGGGACACAGCACCCGCGTCCCTTCGTCTACATCTCGGCAGAAGACATATTTCGACCCGTCATACCAGCTGCATACATCGAAACTAAACGAGAAGCAGAGGAACAAGTAGAACGCGTGGTCGGGGGGCGAACAAATTATCGTGGGGTGTATTTGCGACCGAGTAAGTGGCGTCCCGAGTATCGGAGCGTAGATTGAATGTTTGTCAGGCCTTGTATATCACCCCCACCTCAGGCCGTACACGGCCGCTATGGCTGCACTGCTCGATTTATCGTCCACGGTGCAGTCCAAGCTTTCCAGAGGGATGCCTACTCCCTCGGACGTACTCCACGGGTTGTCGCAAACGTTGGTTGGGGGACCGTCGGCCCTCGATTCGATTGCAAGGGCACTCTCCTTGCCCCCTATACATGTCGATCAAGTTGCGGAGGCCATATGTATCGCGGCGGACAGCGAAAGGCCTGACATACATGGGGTGTATGGAGTGCGAGAGATGCGGGAGTTAATCAGTTAGCCTAATCTTATCTAATCACGAGTTTGTCGGATCGGGGTTCGGGTCGGGTTAATTCGTATTGGGGTCTGGGGTAAATTGTCGGTCGTCTTCGTTCGACCCAACGATGACCTCGCTCTGCCTCCGTCCCAATACCCGTAGAATATGTACCCGCGACTTCTCGACGACTTCTCGCTCTCAGACTGCCCTTCCATTTTTGTTGGGCAATTCTCGTTCAGCTGCCGCTCCTGACGCGGATACGGATTCATCCCACCCCAACGGGAGGGTACTGCGCATGATCATGTTCGGCAAGCCTGGTGCGGGAAAAGGTACCCTCACGACGCGCCTTGCACGAAAACACGATATCCTATCCATCTCCACGGGCGATCTATTGAGGCAGCACATCGCCGAAAAGTGAGCAGAACAACAACTTCTGTGCCTCCGTCTCCGCTTAACAGTATTATAACTCCGAAGGACTGAGGTCGGTCAACTCGCTGAGGAGATCGTCGCGAAGGGCGGCTTGCTGCCCGATGAGCTCATGCTGAGGGTCGTGTCAAGCAAACTCGATACCCTTCGTCATAAAGTGTGTGGTATGATCATTGATAAGCAACGGCCGCTGATTCTCAAGTCGCTCAGCACTGGATATTAGACGGCTTCCCTCGGACGGTTGGCCAAGGAAAACTCCTTGACGCACATCTTCGGTTAGCGGCAATTACCATATTCTACGTGTGTCCCCCATTTCTGAGTTGCTCTGGTTTAGGAAACAAGGACTGCCCCTCAGTCTGGTCGTGAATCTTGATGTTCCAGACGATGTCATTCTCGCTCGCATCTCAGACAGATGGGTCCACCTTCCCTCTGGCCGTGTTTACAACCTCTCCTACAATCGACCCCGAGTCGACGGGCTCGACGATGAGACCGGCGAACCCCTCACCAAGCGGCCTGACGATAACCCAGTGCGTGTGGGGGGAACGTGGAAGAACGAAATTGCGTTGTGCCTGATATGATGATTTCTTCAGGAAGTTTTTGCTCGTCGCCTCCGACAGTTTTACGCGTCGACCTCGCCACTCCTTCAGTATTACGGATCCCCTCGGACGTCGTTTTCCCCCGACTCGAAGCCGAAACTCGTTTCGCTGCGTGGTAGTTCGTCGGACGAGATTTGGCCCATGTTAGAGCATGCGGTGCGCTCGATTGCACCCAGCCTTAGAGAACGTAGAAAGAGCAGCCTCAGCGAAGTTGTATTGGCGAGAGACGAGGAGCGCCGCATGCACAGACCGGGAACCCAAAGTGGGCACGATCACTGAGCAATCTTATGTGCTGTTTACGTGTGCCTCTTCGTCCTAGCCGACCCTGAGTGCAGGGACACGGCACGGCCAGCGTCTCGCTATTATTAAATGTCTTCATCTGATGATCTGATGACTTTGGGTTCTGCCGGCTTTAATGCGTTTGCAATATCAGTGAACCTTTTTTCTTATTGTCACACCGCGCGAGAATCTCTCCTGTACTTTTCCAAGTTCACAACCTTATTAAAATCCCGCGACTCCAGCATGTCGAGCTTCTCCGCCGTAATGATTTCTCTCTTGACTTGGTCAAGGAGCGTGACCCATGGAGTCCGCGGTGTTGGTTCACGAATGGTCCGCAGGGTCCGTGCCAACTACAGCATTGAGAAGCGTGTTGATGAGCACGGCGGCACCCGAAAATGCAGCGAAAACTTACCTTAGTGTTGGAACCTTCCGGTTGACCGGGCACACGTAGGCGGGTAAGAATGGCCTCGTGCACCGCGGTCTCCAACGTTAAAATTGAATGAATCTCCCGTAGGAAATGGAAGAGGTCCGCAATTACGGACGACGTAGCGCTCCAGAGGGGCTAGATCTTTAGGTAAAGCGGGGGGGGGATCGAGAAAATTGCGCAGCCAAGTACGCACCATATTCTGCCAGTGCCCCCTCGGCACGTCCGCTTCGTGTGCACTGATGAGATCCGAGAAGGGTGGCCATAGCTCGTTCCAGATTACGAAGGGCCCCGCTTTCGATACGGCAGCGCGGTCATCCGGTGACTTCGGATCTTGCGACAGCATCAAATCGAGCAGTAGCCATAGTTTTACAGATGCGTAGCAGTGGTTAATATTTGCCGCTGCGCTCACGAGTCCTTGAGTGGCGGACGAAGTCACGGCCAGAGCTTCTCGATAAGCGATAACAAAGGTCGGGAAGTGTCCCATCAAGAGGACTCCCGAGCGAGTAAATTTGTGGGACAATGCAGTCAGCAAGAGCATATTCCACACGTGGATGCTCAACAGTCGTGCGGATTTCTACGTTTTGATCCATGCCAGCTCACGAATCGAATGAATTCTGGGGCGTACCTCTGGAGGCTGCTCCAAAAACAGCTGATGAATGGGTTCTTCATCAATTTCCAAACCATGCAGGACCAGCTTTGCGATGGATAGTGAAACATTGACCTCGGCTTCCGCATTTCCGCCTTGCAGAGCGCGCGCTTTTAAGTAGGCAATACCATCCGCCCCCAATTTGGCTATTGAGCTTTCCAGGTCCTTGTCATACTCAATCGTGTTAATACTGGTTTGCGCTATAGCCTAAATATGCATTAGTGAATAGCGACCAAACCTAAATTATACGGGGAGATACCTCAGCCATTGCAGCCAATGTCAATGGTGAGATTCGGCTCTTTCGTCGTAATCCCTCGCCATAGGACTCTAGAATCGTGGACATGATCCGATTGTGCTCGAGCCTGAAATCAGTTGGCGCTGTCTGCTTCCTGATACGAACGTGGAGATGTTTTGCTACTTCTAATATGCGCACGAGGCTCGGCTGATTTATGATAAACCTGATCAATACCGCTCGGAGTATAGTATCAGCGTAGACTAGAAAATCCTGAGAAGCTTCAGAATGAGTGGGGAACGCTACATGAGGTGAATCCATACCCGAGTTTGGGCTGGATTGTTTTCTATGAGAATGCTCGTAATTAAAAGCAAGGGACTTGGATCGAAGCTTTCTGCAGACCAATCGGCGGTGCGACGAACAACACCTGTGAGGCAAAGCCCTATGTCTGTGGCAGGGTTAGGGGAGCTGTTAAAGTAACAGCGGGGAAACTCACGGCGCACGAGACCCGGATCATAAGCACCAGTGTGGACCTTTTCAATGAAAAGGCTAAGGTTATGCATGACCAACTCGAAACTTTCTAGGGTCGTTCTCAACTATCCTAGAAGCAGTATCTCGCAGAAGGATATCTCTCAAACCCTGGGACTCAGGGGAGCTGCGGGTCTTGTTATCTGTACAGGTCCGGAGAACCTTGAAGAAATTCTCTGTACGTGTTCTCTACGAAGCGTATCAGCACAGGCACGCATACGGCGGCGTGAAAACACCTGCCTTGAATAACGCGATCATTATTCCGTTTTCGGCGAACCTGATTTATACGCAGACATTAGCTGGTATCACACCGAAATTTTTATGATTACATACATCAGTAGAGCAGTTTCTATGAAGGTCGTCGCTTGGGATGAGATTGGATCTTCTTTACTGGATTTAACATCTGCGATAACTTCCGAACACGCTTCAATGCACTCACTGCACCGCGTGTCACCTGCAAGATTTCGTGAAAAAAGACTATCACTTACAGGACGAAACTGCCTGCCGTGTTCGGCCACAGCTTGACATATGTCTGTGCTACAGTCAGGGCGAGCTGGCGTAGTTCGTAGCTAAGCTCAGTGGGTACGAGATTGAGTACCCGGCGGACTGCCCTTCGAAGATTCCCTTGTAGATGTCTGAGAGGCAGACTTTCCATGTCGTGTTTATACATCACGAGAAGAAGACATTCGATGAGTCTCTTCGTCGTCAAAGTTGGCAGGTCGAGGAGGTCCTCAGATCCGGTGATGAGTGCGACGGGGATATCCACAAAAATGGACCCGACTAGCAAAGAGGCCGGCGCGTCGTTAGGGGGTAGTGATTCGGTCATTGCGGAAGCCACAAGTGAAAATGGATGAGAAGCATCCAACACAGTCAACAGCTCGTCCATGCAGGGCGATACGTCATACGCAGTGGTCCTCGTGTGATCGAATGCGACATAAAATAAATGGCTGCCAGGTGCACGGACGGTAGAGATGTTGGAAAACCCCAAGATACGGACGAGGTATTTCTTCAGCTTGAGCAGGGTGGGAAGGTCAATACTAATCCCGGAACCAATCATTTTCAAGCTCAGGAGCAGAATAGAGATCTGAAAACGGTCAGTCGAAGCGGAGCCCAACATTCTGTATGACGACCCACGTGCAAGGAGGCGACGTCAGGATCAACAGCGGCCGAGCTGCGGTCCATTTCGGACTGTGGAAATGAATGCACTGTTCGGAGATAATATACTAGAGGGAACTCACTGCACGAACAGACATCGATCTGTTCTTGTGGTCTTCACCACTCGGCATGTCATCATCTTCCGACAGAACAGCGATGATCACTTCCCAGGAAAGTACTGGAGAAGGGACTATGTGCGCATATAAACACTTGTCTAACACGGTACGTACCTCTCCAGCTAGAGAAGAGTGACTGAAGCTTTATGAGGAAGTTTATGAGCCCCAACCGTTCGGACGCCGGGGCCTTGACCAAGGCTTCGTTCCAACAATTTGTGATGGCTTCAAAATGAGCGGGAAGTAATGTTTGTGACCAAGTATCCACCGCGACCTTAATTTCTTCCTGTGGAGTTATGTTATACAAGGAACACAAAGATATGTACGTAAATGTACCTGAGGATCCTGCCACAGTGCGGTAAAGTAACTGTGGAAAATAATTGTCGCGCTAGACTGCCACTGTCTGTCTCCGATAACGAACGACGGGTTGGTCACGTCGAGAATCATACGAAAGAGCAGCTTCAACGTTCGGAGTCTGTGCAAGATGAAGAACCATGAGCTCGGTGTTGTAACATTGCCACCTTACCGTGTTTCCCAGTGCGTCGCAGAAGACAACGAGGTTTGTAGGAGAGAATCTAGGGGTTGGGAGTCGACAACAAGAATGCGCATAAGAGTATTGGGACAGATTGAGAATAGATGGCTAGATTGCATTTCGTAGAATGACCATATACTATCCCATGTGTAAGTAGATGTCGGGTAATGATATATTCTGAGCCTCACCAAGAAGTGAGAACTCCGGCATTGCGGAGGATGAAGTTATCCACTTCGTACGCTTCCATTAATGAACACTCGTTCACGAAAAGGTAGAAGAATTTCGCAATAACGACGTTGATCTCCCCGAACCCCTACGTCGACGTAGTCACCAAGAGCCCGAACGAAGCTCGTATTCACGTGAATTGGGTCTGCAACCATTGATGCCCTTGTGTTGGCGGTTCGTCTGCTTAACACTTGAGCGATGACCGACTGTTGCTACAACAATGAGGCAAACCTTGAGGGTAGTGTATGTACTTCGCTTTCCGTAATCAGACCATTACTAACGAGGACCCCCCGCGCGCAGCCCGCTAGGAGAAGGCATGTGGCTAATGATAATCGAATGAAATCAGAACTGAAAAGGGGTCAACTCTAAATCTCGATTTGTGGTTCTCTGCCTCACGTAGTTCGAGATACAGTTCTTTCACCGAGAGACCTAGATACGTTTGAGGACAAGCGAAGATGCACTGAGCTGATTGTGCTGTAGAGCTCCTGTCGACCAAGCGACTTCATCCAGACACAAAGAAACGCAGCATGGACCAGTGGGTACATCTCAGCTACAGAAAACTCGAAGCGATCAGTAAGAGTTTTGAATTGTTGGAAAACGGCCTCCGGGATGTCGACTGCTGAGAGAGCGAAGACACTCAACCATTGCAGACACCGACCCAGTCCCTCCTTGTCTGTGGACGCTAAATTGAGGACTACGCCCCACGGATTGATGGCCGTGATATTAGAGGCATCCGCCAACGACGCAGTGAAATCGACGGCGCTATTCGACCGGTGATTCATATTACTTTCCCGATTTAGGAGCCGTTGTAGAGGCACAATTGGCTGCACGTCCCTTCAGTACGGGTAACGTCAGATTAGTGAATTTACTTTATTCAATGGCCGATTCGAAGTAGATTCTAGCCATAGAAGGAAGAGATCGTCGAACGTGGTGAAGACGACGAACGCTTGGCAGAGCCTGGTAATGTGACGCAAAGATAAATTCACCTGCGAGAGCATTAAAAACGATGGACCATCAATAAACTGAGGTTACTTGCCATTTCTTCACCGACCTCAGTGCTAGGCGTGTCTTCTGCGATTTCAACAACCAATTCGAAGCAAGTTTTCCCATAGAACACCGTATCTTGGTCGTGGACTGCGAGCAGCCAGGGGGCGGCGTAGCTCCTGAGTAGAGATTTATGGTGACTACGGTAATCCCCGCCGTTAATTGATGATGCGGCAAACGATGGCTTTTTCTCGGGACTTGGCCATGGCTGGTGTGTGCCGCTCGTCCGTACACCTGGAAGCTCTCGTCCGAAGGGGATATAGTCCCGAAGTATGGTCGCTAATTTCTCATCCTCCACGAGGGTGAGTGAGATATTTTCCTGGATCTTCAAGTTGATGTAGATTAGCGTACCTCTGTGAGAATCCAACAAAAAACAGGATTTCATGAGTCTACGGAGGGCATAATTCGTCGACATCCCTGTGGGCCACGCCCTTCTGATCAGGAACAAAAAACCGGCTTCGTTGACAGAGAGATCAATATCCGAGAGGCATGCTTCGATAGCAGTCACGAGTGTTTCCACGTTGACTGAGAGATCGAGGCTTAGAGGCAACGAAAACAAGCAAAGCGAATCCTGATAACGCAGCCACCCTCCTGGTTCGACGGAGTGGATCTGCGGGAGTTCGAACAAGCCGACATGATGCAATTGACCAGAGTAACATCTCGACGGCGACATCAAGACGTATCTGAAAGTGGGTAGCAAGCCTATCGCGGAGAATGCCGAGGGGAACAACATCGTAACTATGAAGGTGCGAGTCGCGCGTGTCTCTGGCGAAAGTATCGGGAGTCTCATCCACTAGCTTGGTACTCGAGACGAAGAAAGCCAGAGTTGACCAGTCGAAAAGTAAGGTCGTCCGTGAGGGAGAACTGGCTTTCCTGGAAGTAGTCGCTCAACAGATCGGATAGAATAGATGTTTGGGAAAGAGAGGTAGCCCGGAAGCGATCAAGGAGAGAACTGAGTTCGAGGTTGAACGACTCGGAAGCCTTGTCCCCACCTTCGATGACGACAGGAGCCCAGTGCGAGACCGTTGCGTCAGAATCTGCAGTTGAGACCAAAGAACGTCCGAGCAAATCATAATCTCTTCACGGTGTTCGGAGGGAATCGGGATCGAGCTCTAGCAAGCTCTCAAAATGGCTTCTGAAAGAATTGCGTAGGTTACGCGGTGAGATTGTCATGTGGGCCGAGGTAAGGGGAACTGTAAGGCACAGTGGAACCTCCACATCAGGTAGGGGCTATAATACACCTAGCGTGTGCGAAGTGGTTACAACCTGTCGCATTTAAGACCTTGGCTGTGGAACCCCCATAAGGGCAACTTGCAGATAAAGCAAAGTGCCAGAGTAAACGTGTTGACAACCCTGAAGATATGGTCCAAGGTGTGTAGTACGAATTTACGATCGCTTCTTGGTGGTTGAACGTGGCAGAAACCTATGGACGGCCACCCTCTGAGTTCCAGGATCTAGTTTCATAGGATACTGGGTGAGCAAGTTGCCGTCAGGGTAGTCATAACAAGTCGAAGTGTACTGCGCAGACGCAAAACGGACAGAGAAGCCCAAGTCCAACAATTTGCTTAAGACATGAGCGACACTCTCGCCATATATTTCCATCAAATAGAGTCGGTCCAGAATGTTCCTTCGAAACGCCAAAGGACAAACTGATGCGCGTAGGGTCGATACGAAGGCTGCTGCACCAGCATCGATCAGCGTTTCGAATGGCTTGCTTACGAGGCAGTGGCCAAGTGCTCGCGGCCAATAAGATTGCAGAAGACCGAGAGCAGTGGGTCGAGCCCTGTGTGTATGATATGCGACAACCTCGAGCACGTTTAAAGGTGTGTCGAGTCTCAGGTCAACAATCGTGTCGAACAAGCGGCGTCAGTCGATGAACAGTGAACGCCGACACTTTGCTGAAGTCGACTGCGTCTGAAATGGCGGCCAGCAGAGGCGAAAGGAGCGAAAGAAGACGGTAAGATGTCAGGGACTGGCCAGGGGTGCCTTGTGAGGGCACGCAGAGGTTGGCGTAGAGTGACCTGGGGGCCGGACTTTGGGTGCCTTCTTGGGAGCTAGGGTGTGTCTCTTCGTACGATTCCACTTGGATAGAAACGACAGCTTGCGGGTCTCCATCAGCTTGAAGCTCATAGGAGTACCCTAGTGACGATAAAGCAGTGAGCAGATAGCCGAGGGACAAAATTTCTCGCTAGACACCTTGATCGCTTGAGATCTCTGCACTCCCCGTCACAAGACTACGCAAATGCATTTCTTCATGAAGCATATCTCGAAGTATGCCTTCAAAGAATAGAATCAATCGAGGGTACATTTCGGCCTTGAATGTGGTGAACGCTGGCAGAAGGGCAAACCCTACTTGAGAAATAACAGTATCAGACTTGGCGTGCATATGCACAAGCAGTAGTGCGATATCTAGGGAAAGTGCCTGTAGAGAGTTTGGTGGTCGGGAAGGACGAGGTGGAGATAATGAGTAGCGGCAGTCCTCCGAGACTATAGATTGAAGGACGAATATGCACTGGGAAAGTAACTCGGTCGATTCAATTCTTGAATACGACAGGTGCTTCGCATCAATGCTAGCGCTGCGCCGTCGTCGACGAAAGGGAGAAGCTGGAATTGCGGAGTCGTCACCACCTCCAAATACTGTTGCAGGCGTGCTGTATGAGCGATGCATGAGAAGCGAATTCAGGAACAACCTCTTAAGGACCCACTGATCGTTAAATAATTGCCATCTGTGAGACAGTGAGATCATCAAGACGTCTCTCAAGCGGTTCATAAGGTCGAAAGCCAAGTCTGGAGAAAATGCACTGCTCAGAATTGTCTTCGCCGTCCAGGTCAGGCTGTTGATTAACACTATTCGTCCTTGAAGTGCTTTGTCGCGGGATGATATACTTGGCGACTGGAATCGCCTGAGATGGAAGAGAATGTGGTGAAAGTGGTTTCGGTCTGTGGCGAAGTTGCTCAAGAACGTGTGCTAACAGCTTTTGGGATTCATCTCGTGCCCTCGAAATTACTGGAGGTATAGAAAATGTAGAAGCCGGCGATAAGTGAGGAGATGGGCCGCTTCCAACGGTGCCTTTGAGGAGGGCGGAGAGATGCGCGATCCTTCTCCCTAAATGACGGAGACAGTCCATCACTTGGAGAAATCGATGATTGTATGTCGAGGGCTTCTGAAATCTGCAGGCGAAGGACAGGTACCGAGAGCTTCTCCCGCTGAGATGACATGATTCTTAGTGAACGCTTTTTGTTATCTCGTCTCTGCGTAAGTCGTTCGAGACACCAGCGCCCACTCAGGCTGGCATTAACAGGCGTGGTATGTCACGTGTGTAACCATTACACAACCACACCCATGCCCCATCCGTGGTTGTCCCAGATATGCCTCGCAGAAAGACCGCCCCTAGTCAACTTAGGCAGCAGTCTCTCGCTGATTTTCTCAAACCAAATTCTCTGAAGGCCAATGGTTCCCGTGACAACACAGTCAGGACAAAACCTCGACAAGCTGGCAAGACAGCTAGATCCCTTCCTTCCCGAGTACCAGAGCCCTTTGACCAAAGTGATACGGACAGCGGTGTGGAAGCCATCCACTTTGAGCCGAAGAATGTGGCCTCATCGGATGATGGTGACGATGTCCAGCCTTCCTCTCCAGTGAGGAAGCGCAGAGCGGCGGTCGAAGCTGAGTCGCATGCCGACAGTGAAATTTCAGCGTCCAGTGATTCAGACATGGATGCGAAACGAAAGGTGCTATCAAATAAGATGAAATCCCCTCGTGCCCGCAGCCCGAGTATAGAGGTCACTCTTCCTAAGAGGCGACGGCTGGCCAAAGGGGTCCGACCCCCGAGTCCGGAGGAAACTGACAACTTACTCCTCGAGGTCAACGAAGCAGGCGAATCTCGCTTTGAGTCGTGTGACGTTTCAACTAACCCTGATAATAGATATCATACAGTCCCGCTTCCGCCACCGCCAGAAGCAGACACGTTTCCAACACAATCTAGAAAAGCTGAAAAGTGAGCAACAGTTGTCCGATCAGGGTAATAACAGTGCGATAATAGCGATGGACGCTACTCTACGCCACAGAAAGAAAGCTAAGAATCACCGAATCCAGCGACGAGCAGACAGGCGAAGACGACGGCCATGACAGTCATGAACCCTTCCAGGGTTCTCAGAAGGACGGTCACATTGGAGACCCCTGATGCAGATGACGACGACGAAGAGGACGACGACACGGACGATTTTGTTGTGGAGGACGACGGAGTTGCCATCCCTGAACTCCCTGTGGCCTTTAGTCGTCGTACTCATCAAGACTCAAGTCACGATTTCAAGGTGGTTTGTCAGTTGTTCGTGCACCTTGCCATGATGCCAGTGGATGAGCGTCGAGGCTTTATGGAACAAATACTAAAGGGTAAGAAACCTTTGATCTTGAAAGTACTAACTAATCGACCTCTAGGTGACGATTACTTTTTGGTCCCGTTCCAGGTTATTCGCAGAAAACTCTCGGATGCCAGGGATTCAGTAGCGTCTTCTATCTGGAGACGTGATTACAAGGAGGCTTTGGAACTACTTCCGGACCTTACATTAACAAAACTGGACTTCTCAACTCCCCATTGTGATGCGTGTAACGTTCGCAAGAAGTCAACCGTAGCTGGGTGGTTGAAGGGCACCCCTTACGACAAGCTTTCGTTTGAGGTACGCTTATTCTCTCTAATATCAACAACTCTTCTAATTACACTCGCAGCCCATTATCGACGAACGCAACTCGGAGGACCCCGACGACGAAGGCCGCCGTGTCACCGGTTTCAGCTTTGGCCGCTTTTGCGCAATTCGAACACAAATCTATCATCGACTGACGCACTGGAGTGTGAGTCGACTTCGCGATGGCTGATGCCAGTGGGGTTGACACACGTCACTGACAATGTCACAGTATCACCTGTACGGGACTTTGTCCGAAGAAATCGACCTTTTGCAGTGTCCTGGCAAGAAACGACCCTTTAGTCGTTCTTGGAATTTATCTCCACCAGAGGATACCTCCAACCCCGACGATATCACGGAATGGTTGGACAAAAGAGGCATTGTGTCAGCAGAGTGGCAAAAATTGTGTGATTTATTGCAGCGTGCTAGTAGCTTGGATTCGTGGGAAGGAGGAAGAGATTGATCATTGATAAACGCTGTATACTACAGTACCGTTACCACTTGATTTGTCACAGAATCACAGGCATGTGGCACAGGCGATATTATTGCGTCTACTCCGTGACAGTCACGCGTTACATCATGGCCTACTATCCCTCTCAGTCAGGGCAGCTCCCTGCAACCTCAGGAGCGTATCCGTATAACACCTACCCGTATACTCACCCACAGACAACTGGCGCGTATCCCTATACAGCGGGTGCATACCCAGGAACCGCTGTTACGGGATACGGTGCCGCATGGCCTTATTCTTATAGTTATTACCAACAACCTGCTAGTTCACTACCCAGGCCTGCGACTGCCCAGACAACTGCGACTGCCCTGACGACGACTGTGCCTACGGGTACTCAGCGGACTACGTTCTCTACTTATAACTCTGTATACCCCCGCGAAACTCCCGGAACTGCTGCGCCAAGTGGCACCTCGTCTCGCGGATATAAAAAGCAGTCCAACTTCAAAGGGCTGTTCACCAAAGAGCGTGCGTTCAGTGTCGCTTCGTGGTTTCCGCTTTTTTTTCTCACAAAGAAGCGACTCGTTTCAGTTCGCAACCTGATGTTCGGTTTTGGAGACGACCGAAATCCGTCTAATGACACAGTCAACGTCATGGAGGAGATACTCGTGGAGTACATCGCGGACGTTGTAAGTGTCTTCGGTGTTTATCATCGTCTCATTGTAGGATTTTACCGGTCACCTAGTGTCAAACTGCCCTCGCACCGACAAAGAAGTCCCGCCTATCAATAGAGGATTTCCGCAGGGCGCTGTCGCGACCGGCCGACGCCAAGAAGCTCGCACGGATGGAGGAGTTATTGTTTATGCAAGAAGATATTAAGCGGGCGAGGGCTCAGTTCAACGATTCTGAGATGAACCAGTCCAAGGGTCTGCCGTCGTAGTACCAGCACAGGAAAAGGGAGGGAAATGCCTATCGTGCTAATACGACCTCTCCCTAGTGGTCGGGCGTTACAACTTCCGACGACCAGGAAGTAATAGGCTACTGATCCTCCTGCCTTGCGTCATTCACGTCCGTCCGAGTCGCATCATTTGACCTGTACCATTAGGGCTTGCACTTGTAAGGCGTGTTAATAAGTTATTTGCAGTCATGCAATTCTCCCTCACCTCCATTGCCAGACAATGGTTTCGCGTATTGTTTAAGCCATTCCTCGGACTCAAACGATACTTGACTCTCGAGCCTGACTCGTACAACATACAGTTGAAATCATCATAATGCATAACGAGCATTATGATAATTTCGACTGTATATACAACACTGATGTAATGCACTCATGTGAGCCGTGTGGGGCTCAGGGGGGGGGGGGGGGGGGGGTGGGCAAAAAAATGCATTTATGCGTTCTCTGTTACATGCCCCTGTACGCACCATCCACATACAACATTGCGGGCCGGCTCCGTCCTAATATAGTTAAGCTTGGAACAATGATAGCATGTTTGCTGCATTTCCTACTATCTTTGTATGAGCAGACGATGCCGCATTGCTGTCTAAGCGAATCTCGTGTTGTCAACCCGGGGGACACCTGTTGCACGTTTCTTTGGCACGGACACTGGCAGTCTCTCGTCCTTATCTATGCGCAGTCTTCGTCTCCGTCTCCACTCCACATACTTCTCAATGTCTTCCGTGTTACTTTCCCCTGGCTCTGGCCGTCAGATGCACCATCCTGCTCCGGCTCACCCTCACGGACCTGGCACTTTCCAGGGGTCCGCCTCCCCCGCTCCCTGTCTGGTCGCACAACAGACTCGGCCTCTGAACATACGCAAAATGTCCAAACTGGATAATTTCACCTTTCCAACCCCTCTGAGTCCTCCCATATCTCGTACACCTATGCCGAAGCTAGTTCTTCAAATACCAACCCCATCCGCTGCCCTAGTTAAAGGTAATCTCAAGCTCGCCATCGGTACCACTATCCGTCCCTCCATGAACACACCTCTCTCTGTGGGTCATACAATAACAGATATCGAGGTTCAAGCCTTCTCCACCCCCCCTCCGCACCCACACCCCGGAGAGGAGCAAATCGATTCACAAACCGAATGGTCAGACGATGTCCTCCATGTGATTGCTCGCCTCGGAGAAGGTGCCAGTGGCGCCGTACACGAGGTCAGAGACGGACGCACCGAGGAAACTCATGGCACGCAAGACGATTACCACTCGCGGGGCCCCGATGAAGCAACTGGTGCGCGAGCTCGGGATTATCGCCAAAGTCAAGCATCACAACATTATTCGTTTCTATGGTGCCTATATGTCCCCATCACACAGCGAAGTCAAGGTAGTGATGGAGATATGCCCGGGGAAGAGTTTGGAGGCCATAAGCAAGCGTATCAAGGAACGTGGTGCCAGAGTTACCGAGAAGGTCGCAGGGAGGCTTGCCGAAGGTGTATGTATTGTCATCGCATTGGTGATGACCGCCATCCTCATTCTCTTCAGATATTACAAGGTCTAGCTTACCTTCATTCGAAAAAGCTCATTCATCGTGACATCAAACCTTCCAACATTCTTCTTTCCCGGGAGGGTGTCGTCAAACTTTGCGACTTCGGTGCTTCAGGAGAGTTGATTGGGTCTGCAGGCGGGCACGCCTAGTACTGGTACCACTTTCTACATGGCCGTCCGTGTTATTCAGTTTGTCGCGCAATATCTGCGTCTAACGTGCGCCTGCCTTGCAGCCCGAACGTCTTTCAGGCCTCGAGTATTCCATCCGTGCGGATGTCTGGTCCACGGGCTTGTCGCTTCTTGAGCTTGTTCAAAACTGTTTTCCTTTCTCTAATGATATGCCTCCAATCGAACTCATGGCCCATGTTACACAAAGCGAGGTGGGTGTTTCATTGCTACATCGTTGTTTGCGATTTACCCTGCTTGTTTTATGTCTAGCCACCGCAGCTAGAAGACGAAGCAGAAGTACGCTGGAGCGACGCCATGAAGGACTTCATCAGAGAGACGTGCGGCTATTCGCCAACCCCCTACCTCGTGCCTTCGTCCTGACGTCGTCCATTCTAGCTTGCGAGTCGACCCGGTCTTGCGTCCAACGCCAAAGGAAATGCTGGCCCACGAATGGGTCGTTAGAATTCTGAAGCAGGAGTCGCGCATGGATCTGTGGATCTGTGAAGTCTGGGGTTGGCCCAAGCCCAACTAGAAATCCAAGGATACGTAAGGTCGAACTTTGTTACACCTGGATTGCCTGCTGATTTACACCCCGATTGCCCCCTGCCGGGACATCTCGTCCCAGTTTCAGTAGGAGGGACGCTAAATCTCTATGAACGCGGGCAATCACGGGCATCCTTTAAATCTATTAGATGCGTTTGCGAACGTTGTAGTTGTATGGTGATAACGACAACATACTTTATATATTACACATAGGCTACAATCGCTAAGAGGCTTCAAGCTTCCTACCTTGCAGTAGTCATATTGTTACACTACAATGCAGAGGCCGTATAGACTGATATAGTATCTGTGGGGAAAATGGTACTATTTGTTACTTTGGTCGTTGCTTTCGATGAACCAAAGAAGAGCTGTCAAAGTCCTGTCCTGGAGCCGATTGAGCCGCCTGCCCCATATTCGAAATCTATTTTGGGCTGCGTTTTCCGACAGTAACTGCAGCCTGAAGGATCGAATTTATTCATCACCACTCAACGTGGTGATACAGTATTGTCGCCTGACTCCTCTACCCGTAAATTGCCAGATTGCCACTGTCCCGACGACGACCATCCTACGGGTACTCAACGGACTTACCTTACTACCTATAACCCTGCATACTCCCGCGAGTTACTCGGAACTGAGACAAGTGGCACCTCGCCTCGCAGATATAATAAGCCGTCCAACCCAAAGGACTGTTCACCAAAGAGCGTGCGTTCGATGTCGCTTCTTGGTTGTTTCTAAGTGACTCGTTTCAGCAACCTGATGTTTGGTTTGGAGACGACTGAAATCCGACACAGTCAACGTCACGGAGGGGATACTCATGGAGTACATCGCGAATGCGCTCGGTGTTTATCATCGTCTCATTACGAGTTGCCTAGTGTCAAACTACCCTCGCACCGACAAAGACCCGCCTATCAATAACTTGAAAAGATTTTAGATATTAAGCGGGCGATGGACGATTCCGAGATGAACCAATCCAAGGGCCTGCCATCGTAGTATCAACAGAGGAAGAGGGAAGAAAATGCGTATCGTGCTAAGAAGACCTCTCCTTAGTGGTCGGGTGGTGTTTTGAGTCAGGTAGCACAACTTCCGATGTCCAGGAAGTGAGCTACTGATCCTCCTGAATTGCGTCGTTCGCGTCCGTCGCGTCATCTTGACCTGCATCCTCAGGGTCTGCACCTCTATGTCCCCGCAAGCCTAAAATGCGTGTTAATGAATTGTTTGTATCACGCGGTTCTCCCTCACCTCCACTGCCGGCCAATGGTTTCGCGTATTGTTTAAGCCATTCCTCAGACTCCCAGACTAAAGAAGGGGCCGTTCAGCACGAGACAGCGACCACAAACAACATGACTTACTTGCACGATTCCCAGCGGGTTGTTGCACTCCTTTCAGAGGCCTCGCAAGGCTGACTTTCAGAACTCTGCCACGTAATTCGTTCATATCCATGTTGTCGATAGCATCTTGTGCGTCACCCGCCGATGAATATGTGACGAACGCATAGCCACGATGCTTCAAATCCGCAGCTGCGCCGATGAGCAAGACGTCAACGACGGTGAAAACAGGTAGACGCACGATTTTCATGTGGCCGACCCGTTGCATTAGTGGGGAGTTGAACATCTATAACGTCACCTGGCAAAGAGGTCAACATTCAAGAGGGACACCATTTGGGACCGAACACACCGAATACCGAAAACTGCTTCCAATATGATCTCCTCATTTACCTCTTCGCCAATGCCTCCGACGAAGATTGTTTTCTTGGTCTTGCTTCCCTCTTCCATGTCGATAATGATGCCGACAGTGACAACGTATGGCGGGCCGGCTCTGATCTAATATATTAATGGTTAGCTGGATATTTATGGTCCATGGACCAACGAGGATTGGTCAAATCCTATGGCAATTGATAAACCACCCATGCACAATTGTGAAGCAAGGGACCGTATTCATCAGGAAAACCTTCCTGTGCTAGAAAGAGATACAGTAATACAGTAATACCATTCAAACTAACAATAGACAAAGTAACAAACGAAATAAAAGAGATAATGACGGTCACTAAGATGATAAGATCACAATACAGTAAGCCATGGCAGTGTTGCAGTAAACACCGCTGGGCCTCAGTAAGGTGACAGGTACGGTGGGGACATTGTTTTCCAACACCGTGACGTGCAATTTGTTGTCGCACCCCCATCCCACTGGAATCATAAAAGCGGCCAACTATGTGCCTTTGCGAGAGCGCGCAAGGCGATAAAGAGTTGGACACGTCGAAGATCCAAAGTTTCCATACCCTCACTGAGACAAATGCTGTTGGATGTCGTATTTATTGGCCGCTGTAGAGGCGAGCGGATATTGCCTTTTAAAACCCCGCTTCACTTAGTTCTCGAGTGGCTGGGACTAAGTAGAAGATGAATATTCGATGAATGCCAATCGTCGTGCTGCATAGAATAGTCATGGGGTCAAGTTGGGCTCAGATTCACCCAATCATTGTGCTCGGATAAGGTTATTGCACTAAAAGGTCGCGACAGCCCCAACAATGACTTGCGACTCGGGTTTGTGAACACTGACGATAGTTTTATCCCCATGGACCACCAGAAAAATGGCAGACGAGCCCTGAACTAGACAAGTGTCTGTCTGCGTTGATCGATTTGCGTCGCCATTGATTAATAGCGGGATGGCACAACGAGACCAGTGCTCTTCATCCAAGCATACGCAAGATCTCCACGACAGCCGACTCTTGGCCTGGATTCGCCTTTGATGCCAGATCTAAGTACTGCAGGAGATGCCTCATCAGAAAGCCCCTGTATAAAGGGGTACCAGAGAATAGATTGGAGTCAAGGCTGCTGAGGCTTGCGACGATTGCCTATAGAAGTTTTGGGAGGATACTCTGATGTTGTGGGCCAGCAGGTGCCAGAACTCTGAGAGGATCGTCGGTTTAAACCGGTTCTCCATTTTTGTATTATCCTACAGGACAAAACTGCTTTCGAGATTTCTCCAATTAGCGAACGACATACTGGGTTAGTCAGGCCGCCCGCCGTTCACCGCATTTACTCCCGAATTGAGAAACTGACCAACAGAGGATCCTGATGCACAACAAACCAGTCCAGGATCATTCCTTCCCACTCCTCGTGAGTCACCCCGCGGGGCTTGGAGAAGCGGAATCGCCGAAGTACCCAGCAGAGAAGCATACGCATCTCCATCAACGCCAGGTTCTTCCCCGCACAGATCGTCGGTCCGTACGAGAATGGGAAGAACGCCGCCGGGTTGTGCTCCCCAGCAGGCACTCCGGTGCTCAACCACCGTTCTGGCAAAAACGCATCTGGTGTGTGGAAGTTTCGTGGGTCACGGTGAATGCTGTATGTGTGAAGAAAAAGCTGCGTCTCTTCCGGAATGACCCTGCGCATACGTGGCACCGTGAAGAATAATTGGTGGGAGGGTGTTGTTCAACGTACAAGTTTTCGAGCACTTTTGCGCCTTTACCTTTGCTCGCGGTGCGTTGCGATCCGCTTGGGACTGGCGGTTGAAGACGAAGTGTCTCATTGCTATTTGCGGCAACAAAATTAGTTCCTCCGGTACGCTTCAGTGCGCCGCACACCCACATGCAACTATTTAGCCATTCCATTTGACTTAATTTCGTCACGTCCAGAGGTTCTTCTCCACTCGGGAAGGCGCCATCGACTTCAGCCTGCAGGCGCTCGTATGCTAGTGGATTGCGTAAGAGGTAGTAGAATACTGCTGTGAGAACACTGCTGGTTGTGTCTGAGCCGGCGATGATAGCCAGCATTCCATCCTCTGCAACCGTGGCGGGAGATGGGCGCTTACTGTCGGGCATTTCCTCGCCACTCTGTCCTCGCGTTCTGTGAGACGAAGACGCCGAAAACTTGTGCGGGAAACTTACCAAGTAATAAAATAAATCTTTCCTGTTTGCACCCATCCGCAACCGCTCGAGGACCCGTTCTCTGCAAAATTCTCGGAAACGCACAATCGCGTTCCTATCGCCCATTATTTTCATGAGAGGAGGCAAGACGTATGGTATATGCGACAGGGGGGCAGAGACACTAGTAGGTCAAGTTAAATAGCACACAGACCGCACTCGGGTAAGTACGTACCAAAGGCTGGATTCGAGAAGAGTCCAAAGACCATCGGTGTCTCTGCCAGCTTTCATGATCTCGAAACCACCGCCAAAACTGAGAGAATCAATCAATGTCTGCTGCATCGGAGAACCAATTATGAGACAAACGCCATGTCGCCCATGAAATCTGTGCTGTGATTTCACGTTATCGGAATGAAATCAAACCCGGAAGTTAGAGCTCACGCAAAGTATTTCAACCACTTAGTCATGTCCACCACAGCACTCGTTTCCTGATCCGATCTCTGGACCATGGCTTCCAGACAACCAACCAACTGTCTGATCCGCTTTGCCACAGTTATTTCGTACTCTTTCATAGCCGTCGATGAGAAAGCGGAATTCCATGGCTTGCGCTGATGCATGTGCAATATGGGATCACACTGGGAAATTAGCATCGGTGGCCCATCCAAACCCCCATATCCTGATTATGATTCTAGATTTCAAACAGGCAACAGTTGAGACGCCTCATACGCACCTGGACCTTTGGGTAGGCCACCTTGTCCGAGTAATGGGTGTATGAGCAAAGGATCCCGAATTGAGAGCTCGTTTGGCCCTATAAGGCTAGCTGAGCGACCAGACGTGTGTGGAAGGGTGGGACGACATCGGCACCAACCTACTCTCACCACATCTCCGTAACGATCGTGCAGGCTCTTGAGGCACCTATGCTGGTCGCCGATGGCGCTGTGATATGCAGCCCATAGCTTCGACGTCTTGGCGATTGCTGGTCCGGGGAACTTTGCCAAGCGGGTGAAAGGGTGACAAACGGTACATGAGCGCAAAGGATGCGACAGCGCTCCCATAAGCTACAAACGCAAGCAGGATGGCGGCGGAGGGCCATGGAACGTGATAGGAAATAGGGACAGAGAGAAGCGCTGGGACAACGAGAAGGAGGGTAATAAGGGGCAGCTTAGATCGAGCCTCGAAGTAGCGGAAACATTGATGGGAGGCCTGGGGCGTGGTCAGGATCTTTTGAGGACGGGAATGGTAGACAAGTGACCTACGAAACTAGTGAAGAGTACAAAAATGCCGGTGTCGAGTGCAGACATGGGGAGGAATTCTGCTGCGGGCTACGGTTATATAGTCTTGATATGCGTGCAGGGCTCAATTACTAATATAGTCCCGTGTGATGTCGCAAAATCGGGAAGAGGTTTATAATCGGTCTCGATTATAACCGTAATTATTACCCAATTACAGCCGACCCCCGATTACTCACAACTGGCTCATAATTATTCCCAACTACTTACGTCTACGCTAGCCGACTCATAATTAATTACCTGAGATTATAAGGGGACATCAGGCAGCAAGATCCGATTATAATTGTTGTATGATGGACGTCATCAAGATCTGGTTTATGTAACTCAATTATGACCTGAATTACACATCGCATCCCACGTTGATCTGCTTATCACACGTTGCTTCGTTTTGCGCTCTAAGTCCAACGTTGTTGTTGTACTTTTTTCGACACCCCGTCTTTCTTTATCCGTTTATCCAGCATCAATGCCGAAAATCCCATCGAAAGGACCCACCAAGCGGTCGTCAGCAGCTGCAAAAAAAGCTTGTACAATCTGTATGAACGCCTTTCGTCCTCAGGCATTTGCTGCGCATGTCAGGAAGTGCGAGAGGGAGAAAAGGGAAGAAGAGGAACTATTGGAGTATAAGAAAGAGATGATTGGCAAGGCGCAGGCTCAACTTACAGGTGTGTGGTACTCTGCGCTCTTCCTATCTCCCGTTCACTTTTCCCCCTCGAGGTACAAGCAGACTCAGAACGGCTGTCGGGACATTGCCAGCCCACGGAGGTTTTGCGGCTCCCGAACTTGACGTTGAACCGGACTCAGACGTCGAAGGTATGAAATCATTTATCGACGAAATCGGTCAATCCCACGCTAACTTGTCCCCAGACCTTTCCGATTACGATACCCTGGATAATTCAACAGTGCCAAACAGAACCACGACTCGGAGGAGCATCCGAACCGAATATCACCCTAACAGCCGCAGGCCTACCAAGACCCATTATGTCGATGACCCCAGCCATAACCCCCGTTCCTCTGAATCCGCTCGCCAATCAAACCCTGAACCTTGGACGCCCTTCTTCAGGACGCGCGAGGATTTCGTGCTCTCCGAAATCCTTTTGGAGAGCGGTCTGAGCAACAATCTATCTGAAAAGCTCCTTGAGCTCTTCAGGTTGTGTAAGACCGGCAAGGGGGAGGTGACGGTTGAGCGCCTTTCGGAATTTCAGACCGCTTGGGAGCACGCATCGTTGAAGTTGACCCCAGTGAGTTCAGGAACGACGGTGTATCGGCGAGGGGGTTCATCTCTTTTAGTTTGAAGTATCTACAGTGTTTGTACCGCATAAAGGCACGAATTTCGAGTTCAATGTACACCATCGCCCGCTCTGGGATTGGGCAAAAGACATGATACAGTCTCCGCAACTAGCGCCACACTTCCACTGGGACGCAGAGAGGATTTTCCGGTGCGCTGGAGACTCGTCTGTTCGCGTATTCAACGAGCCCTGGTCAGGAGATGCTTTCTGGGACGTCCAGGTACGGATCTGTTTACCCGTGGCACCTGAGGTTTTCGACGTTCAACACATTGTTTTGCAGTCACAGATCCCACAGGGCGGGAATCCTCTCGCCTTAATATTATACGCCGACAAAACGAAACTTTCTAGCTTTGGGACAACGCAAGGGTACCCGGTTGTTGCACGTTGTGCCAACCTTCCTACAACCATCCGAAATGGCAATGGCTTTGGTAGCGGACGTGTTGTTGGATGGCTTCCGATTGTACGTCCATAATTGCACCTCTCCAACCGCTGATGAATATTTTCCAGGTCAAAGAGGACCCGAACGAACGAACGAAACCCGCGTTCGTAAATTTCAAGCGGACGGTATGGCACGAATCGTTTTTCATGATCGTCCAGTCAATCACCACACACTCGAAGACTGGCTGTTGGATTGAGTGTGGCGATGGTGTGAGGCGATGGCTCTTCCCCATCATTCTCATTTTGTCTGCGGATTATGAGGAACAGTACGCCCTACCTTCTCAATGCACTGGGTCCTGATACACAACGACTTATAGGTGTGTAATGTCTCTAATTCGCGGAACAAAGTCAAAGTCCCCCTGTCCAATCTGTCTTGTCAAAAAGGGTGAACTCGTGGACCTCACGAAGACCTGGCCCCTCAGGACAACCGCCTATGCACAAGAGCTCATTCAGCAAGCCCGAGGTTTTAGGCGTGTCAAGGACCGTGAAGCGCTACTGTCCAAGCACGGCCTCCGCGATGTCAATGTAAGTACAACTCCTATCTCGCGTTTCATACCTTTGATTAACTCACATCGACCTATAGAATGTATTCTGGAACCTGTCACATACGGATCCATATCGCGCACTGTCCTTCGATAGGCTCCATTCCAACAACGGTGGCGTCTTCGGTCGCCACCTCTGGGAGGCGTTCAAAGACCTGATAGGTCGTTATAGTCGTCGGGAGGAGGCCATGGTAGATGCTCAGTAAGCTTTACTTTCGTTCTCTGGTATGGTTTACTCATACACGTTATGCAAATTATGAAGGTGTCGCGCCGTACCTCGCTGGAGTGGTCTGTACCATTTCCAGGAGGTTATGAACGTTTCCTTCACCGATGGCACGAAATTTGAGGATCTATCGAAGGTACGCCGATTCCTGTTCTATAGTTCCATTCCCAATAAGTTCTGTTTCAGATTCTTGTATTCGCCGTGCACAACATCATCCCGCAGAGCGATGTGGGAGGGTGGTTATTGATTCGTGCTCTGCGGAGCTTCACCATTGTTGACCTATACCTCTCATTTGAGGAACATACGCAGCTCACAATTGCTGCCGGACGACAGGAACTCGCGGAATTTGGACGCCTTATGCAGGTATGTATTGCTCCTTTACTCCGAGTGGTGCGCTAATAGTTCCCCAGAAGTACATTGCGGAGGAGTCAAAGACGCAGGAAGAATCTACTATGAAGGATTGGAACTTCCCGAAGATGCACGCGCTGGTGCACAGCTTTGACGACATTGAATTGAAGGGAGCTACTCGCAACTACAATACTAAGCCCAATGAGAAACTCCATGGGCATATCAAGAAGGCATATGCAAGGCGAACAAATTTCAAGGACATCGCCCCACAGGTATGTAGCATGTTCTGTGGGTAGAACTTCAACTGACATAACTTCTTGTAGATCTTGAAGATCGAGCACGCTAAATTCGTGTCGCTCCTCATTCGCACGGAGATCGATGAGATCGACGAGACCGCAAGTGAAACCACTGACGATGAAGGCACCACCCAGATACACAACCAAGCAATGCTGCCAGTGTTGACCCCTATTAGTGCTGGCGTGGTCCGGACCCCGGATGTACTACGGAGTAAGGTGTTCGTCGATGGACACATTGCGCTGCGGTCACGACAATCACCGGCAACACTTTCTACGTTTGGGCCCACTTTTCACCGACGACTTTCCACTTGGTTGACTGCCGAACTGGCAGCTGAACTGGCGGCCAGTGTCCAATTACCGTGGGCCATTAACTTTAGTCCCAGTGACCATGTAAGTGGTACACCTGTACTTCTTTAAGAGCGCCTCCCCTGATGCCGTTTAGATCACCAAGTACCGATCCATCAAGGTTGTCTATGAGTCCAAGGTCGATCAGAAACAGTATATCGACCTCCTGTACTGCAGCCCAGGTTTTCATGGTGATGAACGACGCGACTGTGTCATCGTGCATGCTGTGCCCGGGCCATTTTTTGCTCGGCTTCTTCTTATATTCTCTGTTTCGTTGCTGACAAGGCGTACTCTATTTGTCTGGTACAGCCACTTGATGCGCCCATAAGGCCACAGCGGATCAAGGACCGTGAATTAGGACTCCACCGTGTTCGCACTCGCTTGAACAAAACTGAATTTATCTTTGCGCGAACTATCATCCGTGGTGCCCCCCTGATTGAGGATTTTGACAAAGCGGGGGACTTCTATGTCATGGACGTTGTTGACCACACTGGAGACTTATTCCTCCGTTGCAATGAAATCTTTATGTGATCTAACTCTTTTTTTTTCCATAACGTGCAATGATCGTCCTTTTTACATCCATGACAAAGCGAGGGTCGGAAACCTGAAGAAATTGTCTGCGAACATGCATAACAGGTAAGCGCTGAGAAACAGCACACAGCGCACAATCGTTTAAGGATTCAGACGTAATAAACTTGGCTGTGGAAGAGGATCCCAAAACGTAAGTGAACAGCTGAGCCATCCAGACACATTTTTAATGCAGTTACAGTTGTCGACGCCCATGAACTCGCTTGTCAATTACCGACGAAGTCCCTCCGAGAGTGCCGAACGGCTTAATACTTGTACGTGTAACTCACGATACTAATACAATGCAAGGTGACCAATGATGGGCAAATGAGGGGGGACATATCCCGTGAGGCGGTTCGGGCGAACTTCTCCTGGATCCACAATAGGGAAAAGTGATTCAATCCGTCATGAGCCATTTAGTCCCGGTGTGAGGGATCACCCACTTCGGGGACTGAGCGGGGCTCCGATAGAAATTGGTCAGACGTGCGGTTTGCCATGAGACGACTGGCGCTGGTGGGGTTACAGTAAGGTACGAACACAGTGTCATGGGCTACTGACAAGCTGACGAATGAGGTCGAGAATCAGAGCAACACCTTCACGCGACCGCTAGATATTCTTCCTGAAGCGCGTGAGGCCATAGTTCTCAATTTGTTTCGTGAGGCCCCATCCAAACCCCGAAACAATTCGAGCTTCTGTGGTCTGCAAAGTCTTCCCTTCCCCCAGTTGACTGAAAGTCTGGTTCTCGTGTATCTGCATGGCCTTGACGCACTCAAGGTTCCATGAGACAGCGTACTACTTTCCCGTATGGTTCTACCTCACTCTCTTCGCTAATCAGCTTTCCGAGTGAGAGAAGGTGCCCTTTGGCACCCATATCGGTAACGTCGCCTTCTTGAGGATAAGACGAGTGGTAAGAAGAGAGCCAGAGGATGTGAATTCACGCGAGATCACATCACACGAAAGGATGTGTGAGGCATAGGGGTTCGGATAGCGCAAGAAAAACGCGAGAGAAACAATGGGCCAGGGACCATTATATTTGATCGTCGTGTAAGTACACTCATTCGCTTATTGAGATTGCGTTGGCTAATTCTCTGGACGACTGGATGACCCCAGAAATCCTTGCCGTGTTGCGCCCACCACCCACCGCCGAATTCTGTACGTATTACCGTGCCTTTGACAACATGGATCATTACACTTCAACTGCTGCTGTCTGCGGCTGCTTGCATTTGTCAACGGTGAGTAGTTGTTACCGTTTTGATTGGCAAGCATATTAAAACAGTTATAATAAGGACCCACTTTGCTCACTTCACCTTACCGACACTCTACAACTCATCACCTGCCAACTTTCACTACATCCATGTCGTCTGATGAAACAGAAAACGATTCCGATATCTCTGAAGTCTCGTCGGTCGCCAGTTCGCGTGTCAATGATGCCCCACCCATATCAACTACACAGTTGACTCTCGACGAGCTGTGTGAGGTACGTCCCTAATGTCCCATCACATAATGACGATTTAACGTTGGCGCATCACCTCCAGGTCCTCAAGGATACCCAGCTCAAGCACCAGAAGCTGGAGCAAAAGTTCAAGAGACTACGTACAAAATATAATTCACTGAAGTCCACAAAGTCTGGCGATGTGAAGAAGGTTCGCACACTGTTGGTTGGCGACGAGAAGGAGATTGCGCTCGCTGGAGGGCGGTTCTCATTTGCGTATGAGCCGTGGGTCCACAACTCGATCTTCGAGATTGACCGCCCTGAAGGCGTGGACCCTCTCAACGTCGGACGCTACAACACTGCACTCACACAGAAGGTCGCTATTGCTGCCGAGCTGTACGAGTCTCTTCCCCCACATCTCCAGGAGGAGCTTGCGGATGCAAGACGGCGGAAGTCTTTCATAAAAATAGTATGTCTTCAAGTTCTTGACTACACACCTCTATTGCTAACCACTCCACACAGTTCCAACAACAAGTAAAGCAAGAGCGTGCCAACACAATTTACACCGCACGTCGAGTCATTGGCGAAATCTTAAACATTGATACGGCGTATTTTCGCAGCAAGTCTAAGGTTAAGCGCGACGAAATCAAAGAGCTCCAGGATCTCCTCAAGGATACTCAGGACCCAGACTCGGAGGACAAGTACCCTCCGTTGGCGGCGGTGCTCTTCCCTTCGAGGGATTGCAGCAGCACGAGCCCGTTTGCAGTTGAGGAGCTTCCGCTGGTGAGTTCAAGGACCTATTCGAGTAGCCCACGCATAGCTAACTGTGTATTAATAGTTCCTGAAGACCATTCTACTTGGCGTCTCATCGTTAGACGGCGACCCTACGGGGAAGCGTGCCCCAAGAGCCACCCTCTGGGGTATAACGCACACGACTCCGGGTATGATCGCCCTTGCGGCCACTGTCGTAAGTCTATTTTCACACTCGTAAGCTCAATCGTCTGATGTCAAACAGATCACGTTCGTCTGTGGGCCCGACCAGACGTTTTCTGAGAGGACGAAAGGCCCCACTGGCATTGAGTGGGGAGACCGCTTTCTCCTCTACAAGAAAATGGTCTTAAAACTTCCACCCGACTATTACACGGCCCTATTGTCTTGGTATGACGAACGGATTTTCTCCAAGCAGACCAAAACCTCAGCATCTGCAAAACTGCCGTCCAAACCTAAACGAGGTCACGACGCCATTGATGACCTCATCAACCGCATGTCCAGAACCAATGTCGCACCTGCGTGGTCGCTCCCCACATCTGTCACTTCCCATCATGAGGACAAGGAGTTCATTTCTCCTTCACCGTCATTTTGCAGCGCTCCAGGTTCACCTGGACTTATGTCTGCTCCAGCTATTACTGTAGAACACGACGTAGAACACGATCTTACCGACCAGGTTCAGGCCACCCCTGTACCAGAGCAGGAGGACGTCGCCCCAAGGCCCCCAAAGACCAGGAGAGCTAGAGGGGCACAGGCTAGTGCGCCGGCGCAGACTGGTACTCGTCGGAAGATGACGAGGAGTAGTTCAGCGGCAAAGGCTCAGGGATAGTCGTCTAACAATGTGTTTCCTCTAGTAACAAATAAGAATGTTGCCTTCAATTTTAGACACTGACTCTGAATCACTTGTGTGTCGCTTCAAACCATCAGTGAGACAGCTGAGGCCGAGGGTTAACTACACGTGCGTGGACTTTCGCTGAGCGTCCCTCCTCCAAACGGTCAGCTGTCCATCGTACTGTCTATAGGGAAGTTATGGTATTGGGTAGTGTCGGCCTGGTGGCGTAGTGGTTTTTGTACATTATGTTGCATCACCTATAGTAAGGACGCGAGTTCGAATCCAGTACAATGCAGTTTCTTCCATTGTAATTTGTAATAGAGACTTGTAATATTGAGATATTAATAATAAGGTAATAGTAATACGATAACTTAGAGTATGATAAGGACTACAATACTACGATAAGGACTACAATATGATAAGAACTAATAATAAGATCTGGAAGATAATGATAAGATATGATTGAGAAATATAATGGATGGGTACGCATTGTAATTTTTCTGATGATCAACCTCCTGCTTATAACAGATCGTACCTCAGATCATAATGAGATTATATGTGCAATTGTAATCGTGATTGTTATAGCGATTATAAGGCCGCTTATCAGTCTATTGTAAGCGCGATTGGAATGGGGATTATAATGCCGATTATCAGAATTTCACCCAGGGATTATAATGATTACAACGCCCGCGATTTATTAGATCAGATTACATCATTATAATTTGATATAAGGTCCCTTCCCAATTTTGCGACATGTCTTGTTGATGTGAAGTTCAGACTAAATTTGGAAGGTCTGTCGGTACGTACCGATAGTGAATCGACTGGTGCTAGCTCGGTGTAGGTGGACAGGTAATAGTCGTTCGAGACAGTATAACGCGACTTTCCATTGGGTAGCCAGTTCAAGTCCCAGCTGGGAAAGTGGTGGGCATAGAGACCTACGAGTGTGGAGGGAGATGAGGGCGCTCTTCTGAGTCATCAGAAAATCATAACTGTCGCTTCTGGGCGTCCTGGCCTCCGAGTCGACACGTAGGCGTCGAGTTTGCGCTATGGCCTCAACCGAGTCCAAGAGAATGCGAACCTCGTTTAGCCCGAACGCGTTATAATTGAATGGGGTACACGTGAATAGGCGTGCTGTTGTTGGGGTCGCCAGTACTAGTGAGCCAATATCATAAAGTCTCGGTGAAATCAACTCCGGTCTCCAGACCTCTCTACTCTTTAACCCGCCGAGTCTCCCGATCGCTAAAGGAGCTCTTTGGATGCATGATACTCTCTCTGGTTCTGGTTTGGCACCTCGAGGGGACCAGGGTCTGTGTGAAGTCGTCGAGGAACTGCTGGAGCCTTGGCTGGAGCTACTAGGAATAGAAATGGTTCCAAAAAAAAGATACCCCCGCTGGAGCTAGGATACTGACCGTTTCTCTCGAGCCCACCATATATTCCTCTCATCTGTTCAGCAGGGGGCATAAAAAAATACACTCATTCGTTCCGACATCTTCCTCCCCTAGCGATTGTTTTTGATCGTCGCTCTCTCTCTGCTTTGGAGTCAGTTGGTTTTGTCATTTTCATTCGCGCAACAGCAATCGTCCTTAGCCCGTCTGTCGGGGTAGATTGATGCCATCATTCCATTCTCCGTTCGTATTTATTCGGTGACGTGTTGTTGGTTGATCGGTCCTCCACTAGTACGCCACGGTGAATTGATTTCAGTCAGTCTTTCGCCCCTTGCCACCGTTTGCCTGGGCTCAAAAAATCGACAATGTACGTTACTTTTTCCCTCTGTAGCACGCTTCCTCATTACCACCGGTGACCATTGAGATAACGCACCCAGAGCATCCGAAGACGGCTGCAACGCTGCTCGTACTCTTGTGTCCGCTTCAGCAATGATACCCATGTCCGGTCGTTCCGAGTTATCGATCGATTCGAACACAGCATCTGGCTAAGCCGTAAGGCAGCTATATCATTACGAGAATAACAATTTTCGACACTTTTGTGCGCCATCGAACACCCCAGCCCCTCGTTGGGGCATCGTGTTCCAGTTAAATGAATTTGCACTGACACTGCACTTTCGGACAGGAACGCCTTTTTTACTGTACGGTACCTGGTGCAGATAAAACAATGTAATCACAACACCTTTTGTTCCGTCCGTATGCAAAACTGTTCGGGGGTCATTCCGTGATGCACGGTAGATTCAAATCGGATCGTGGCATATGTTCCGGCTTTGCAGCATGTCGTGGTTTCGTTAATTTTGCAGGCCGTGCCCGCCTCTAGACACGGTGCCATAGTAGCATCACAACCAAAGAAACCGACAAGTGTAGAATTATTGAGAATTCGTCTCCTCCAAGCCTGTTTCTAGTTTCCGGCGTTTTCGCTCCTGATACCGCTCCAACGCTCTTTGAATATCCGTGTCGTTGTTTCGTCTCGCGACCAGGCGGGCAGCGGCCTCGCTTTCTTGCCTCTCTTTCTCCTTCGCCACTCTTTCTCGTTCTTCCGCGAGCTGGACGCTGATCTCTCGCATCCTTCGTTCATCGATTTCTCTCCGGCTGGCAGCTGTTCCGACCGCACGATGAGCCTCCACAGTGGGGATGTCTGTCTTCTTCGGTGCATGGAGACCAAGTCGCCTTGTATTTGGAGCAGAGAGGTTAAGACCGGCTGACAGAAGTTCGCGCTTATCGACAATTTGATTGTCTTCGTTAAGCTCCACGTCTTTACCCTGCTCGCGAGCCACGCGGGCAAGCTCCGCGTCTGACCTTGGAATAAACTCGGGAGGTCGGACGATGGTAAGATTAAGGGTAGGCCCCTGGGGCGCATTGACAGGTTTTGAAGCGGCCTGGATAGCTGCGACGGTTTCTTCGTGTTTCTGCTCCGAATCATCCAGTAGTTTGCGGTAAAAATGTGCCATGCCCGTGGATGGGCCGCGCTTCTTCTCGAGCTCTAGCCATTATAAGCTATATTGTTGGGGCGAAACTAAGTCGTACGTACCTTCACGCCTTTTCTCTTCTTCCTCTGCTCTCCGGACCTCAGCCATCTGGTCCTTGTATGCTTGGGTAACGAAGGCGTCTTTGTCGCGAAATTCATCACCTTCTGCCTCCCTCTCCCTTTGAATCATTTTATCTTCTGCCCTTAGATGATCCAACCTGCGCGTCGCGGCTGACGTTAATAAGCCGCTGATGTACTTGGGCTAAGATAGGACGCAACTCAGTTCGTGATGGGGGGCCACAATGTGAAGCGACTTACCTTTCTTTCCTTGGACTCATGTTCCTTGACTTCCTTCTGCCGTGTTTTGGCATCTTGCATATTATCCCATACTTCGTCGTACTGATAAACTGTAGCATCGACTTCCTGTTCCTTCTCCATCCGCTTCTTTGCTGATTTCGACAACTGGACGTTTTGTGCTACGAGGTCGCTGTTTCCTGCAACGCCATTACGCGCAGATATAAAATTGTCGTCGGAAGTCTCATCATCGAGGGATGCGAAGGCAGCCGGACGCTTAAGTGAAGGAGCATCGCCGACCGGTTTAGTGGCGGCCTTGTTGGTTAGAGGAGAAAGAGAGCTTCATTATGTAAGATAGAATTGCACTCCTACTTCGTGCGATTAACGATGGCACAGAGTGGATTTGACAGGAGACGTGTTAACGGCCCAAGCGAGAGTTTTCAACCTACTTTCGACGATGGTCTCGAAGAGTCTAGCATTTTATATGAGAATTGGAAAGTAGGGGAAGCGCGCCGAAAGCGACACTCTGGGGACATTCGACCTATATGCGCGTAGGATATCGCCATTTCCCTTACGCACGCTGCTAATTCGAGGCGTCGTAGACAGTTTTGCAGACAGGCTTCATCAAACAAGCTAATGGCTCTGCTTATATTGAGACAGAACGGACCAAAATTGCGTGCGCGGTGTGGGTTACTGAATCGAAATGCTCCGCCCGCATTTTTAAACTGGGCCATTTACCACACCTAGATATGGTCCTCGTCAATCGAAAAGCTCCTCATACCA
Organism: Lactarius hatsudake; assembly: GCA_024734325.1. NCBI lineage: Eukaryota > Fungi > Basidiomycota > Agaricomycetes > Russulales > Russulaceae > Lactarius > Lactarius hatsudake. The sequence continues at coordinate 212,790 of JANSJP010000004.1, read as the reverse complement.
CGAAACCGGGAGGTTGAGTGTCGAAGTCAAATTTGCACCATTCTCATCTCTGGTGCGAAAAGTGCCAATACGAGTGAGCCGATCTGTCGCCGTTGATGTTGTTGTCCTCACCTTGTTCACCCCGCAGGATGCAGAAGACAGGTCCATAGCCAATCTTATTCATCAAGCACTAGCCTCCAGTGTGAGGCTGGACACATTACCGAAGTCTGTTATAGACATATTCGTGACTGTCATCGAATGTGATGGTATCGAGAGCTGCGTTGCGGCTGCTACAGTCGCTGCATCTACCTCCCTTGCGAAAGCAGGAGTAGAGATGCTCGGTTTGGTCGTATCATGCGCCGGGGTGAGCCCTCACTGCTACCGATTCTTGTTATGCCTCATGGACAACGATCAGGCTGTGGTTGGGGAGGATGTTTGGTTGGACCCAAACGAAGAAGAGGCACGATTGGCATCTGGGATGCTATTGTGCGCATGCATGCCCGCATTGGGCGTGACGACAAGCGTCTGGCAAACTGGTCGCGTGCTTCCAGCCAAGGCATTGTTGGTGAGCGACAGGAGGTTTTATGTGTTGACCCGCCGACCAAATGGACACCAACTTTAGAGTCTGCAACTATGTCAAGATCGTTGTTCCGATATCCATCAGATTGTGGCCCAAGCTCTTCACGAAGATTGAGTGTACACGATACACTATGATTGTAGAAACATGTAACTTAGGCTAAAAAGCGCTCACGGATAGGAAATTACATTTACGGTAAATAATAAATAAATATAAGGGGGATGTTGATGCTGGTAAGTTTTAAAAATATTGCCTTTTCGATGAGTTTATCTCCCAAAGGCCAACATGCCGACTTGCGACCATTGCAAGAGTTCTCGGGACAACCACTTCGTTCGAGATCTTCTTATGACTCCGATGACTCTTTGAGGGCCCTCGAACTACTCGAAGGAGCAGCTCCCCCGACTTTGCACAGAGGACGTTCGGTTTCTATGTCCAGCCTCAGTTTTGAGAGGGACCTATTACCGTTGACCGCGAGCTTGAGTGAGCCCGACGAAGTTAAGGGTGCTATTGCGGAGAAAAGTATTGGGTTAGTCAACGGTACGCGGCAACTACCTCGCCTTGAAATCTCGCGTTGTTGTAATTCCTGGCTCTTTAGGCGTGGCCCTGGTCGTAGGCTTACAGGTGAGTCAAAACCCTCCTTATACCAACTGGGTCTTTTAATTGACTCATACAGATTGGGTCGGGCATATTGTATGTCAATCCTACATCCCGAGAATCCAGGAGACTGAGGCCTTCGTAGCTCATCACCGGGAGTGGTGGTTGCAAATACCGGGAGTGTCGGTGCTAGTCTCATTGTGTGGTTATTATCTGGTTTGTTGGGTTGGACTGGCGCAAGCAGTTTTGCGGAGCTGGGATCCGCGATACCTTTGAACGGTGGAGCCCAAGCATACCTGGCTTACTCTTACGGTCCAATTGTTTCCTATCTGTTTGCTTGGACCGCTATATCCGCGTTGAAACCCGGTACTTTTATATGCTTCCCTGCTTTAAAACAACTCATACTGTTCCATTTGAAGGGTCCAACGCCGTTATTAGCCTTATATTTGCAGAATACCTTAACAGGCTCTTTTGGCATGCAACTCGTAGTGATGTCTCTCCAGATGACATTCCACAGTGGGCCATTCAGGTTACAGCAATCGCAGCTGTCTCGGTAATCACCTTTGTGTGTGTAGTCACCCGGAGCTTGGGGACCCGGGTTGCCGTCGTATTCACGACTGTAAAGGTGTGTGGCACGCAGGTACGATGTCGATACCTATCACACTTACACCCCTCATTCCAGGTTCTCAGCTTGGTATGCGCACCCTGGCCTACTTGTCGACTGGCTTTGACTGCTCCTAGATGTCTATAACCGTACTTGGCATGGTCCAACTGGCAAGAGGGCGGGCAACTACTTCGTTCACGACGTCGGTATTTGATGGGACATCCACGAGCCCATCAGCGTACGCCCTTGCTCTTTATTCTGGTCTTTGGGCGTTCGACGGCTGGGATCAGGCAAACTACGTTGGCGGTGAAATGTCAGAACCAGAAAAAAACATCCCGCGAGTTATACATTTCAGTATGATAACCTGTGACGGTTCGACCCTCTTGTCAACCCTGATGCTGAAACGGTCTTGACGTGGTCTGCAGTTGCTATTTCTACTTGCCAACGTCTCTTACTTCGTAGTCCTCGATAAAGTATGTGTTAACTTTACCTGATCTCTGTACCCCGTATTAAATTATTTAGGCTACTGTAGGTCTTAGTAATACGGTCGCCCTGGACTTTGGCAGGGCCCTTTTCGGACCAATTGGGGGTTCTGTCTTCGCGTTCATGGTGGCTTTCTCCTGTTTGGGGGCGTTGAATGGTTCGTCACGGTTTTTGCTGGCCGCGGGCAAGCTAACGCGAATGTCAGGTTCTTTCTTCACGACAGGGCGATTGATTTATGTTGCAGGTAGAGAGGGATACCTTCCCGCTTTGTTCGGGCGGCTACACCCCACTAGGCATACCCCACTGAATGCAATGCTTCTTCAAGCTGGCATTACTATTACCTTCATACTTTTGGGGGGTGGTTTCCGATCTCTCATAAACTTCGCCGTAGTAGCGTCGTGGGCGTTCTATTTCCTTACAGTACGTCTCTCAGCTAGCACATCTTCCCATGGCTCAATCGTCAAAGGTTCTGGGGCTTGTGATTTTGAGAATCAAGGAACCAATGTTGGAAAGGTGAGAGCCAATCACCTTTGGATTGGCACCCTCCGTGACGATGTTCGATCTGTAGACCGTATAAAACGTGGATCACAACACCTCTTTTGTTCTGCGCAGTGCGTGCACCGTCCCTTTTCTTACACCTACGTCTAACATAGTCCAGGTTGCGCTGTTCCTGCTCTACATGCCCATTATTGCTGCACCATTAGAGGCCTTAGCTGTTCTTGGTGCGTTTTCATGACATTAGCTCACAGTGATTGCTACATCGATACTAGGTTTTGTCCTGGCTGGCATCCCTATGTATTATATTACCCAACGCGGAGCATTGATGGCCCTGCAGAGAAAATTTCGTGAGCATCGCGTCAGTTGGCTCTCGAAGGCATGCATTATTTATTATCTGTTCTACAGCATCTTTATCCCCTTTGTTGTCGCGACTTCAGGACCAATCAACTAGGACACCCGGTTTTGGATGGCAGGCTGTCGCTACCGAGGGTGATGACGATATCGAAATGACCGAGGATACATAGATAATCTCACTTGGTCGCAGTTTTGTTCATCAGGACCCCGGATATACTGCTATCCATGTTCTCTTGCACCGCATAAACTCCTATTCGTTACCCGATCGAAGCTTGACTAAAGTGCGATAAATCACCTGGGGTGTGTGGGGTGTGCCTGAAGGGCGCAACGTTCCGAGTAAGTTAGCCTCACGTCGCACGCCACCATCAATGAAATAGCGACCCGATCGCTCTTAGTTGGCGGTCGCACTTAGCCGCTCACCGCCTTCTTTGTGTACTTTGCGCATCATAATGAAGGCAGAACAAGCCCAAGCCGCCTACACCGCGGGGAGTATGTTGGCTGAGGTTAATTGTGTAGTGGCACGTGCACCGCCTGCGGTTGACAATGATCGACTCGGAGTTTGCATTCAGGGCCTGAGCTGGACGCATCCGACTCTTGACATTTCTTGGCTACGCCCCCGTGTAAACCTGTCTGGACTCTGGTATGGTCTTGACCCTTTTGGCCTCAGCTCTTAAAAACATATATTAATATTCTTTCCCTGCTGTTCAAACTGGCCGTCTCAGCCTGTTTTTGTTTCGTTTCGCGCCCCCGAGGCAACGGACGTCTTGCCGCCAGTCAAAATGTCGACCCTCCCTTCATCTTCGCAACAGTACGGTCCAAATCCGACTACACCTGCCTTCACGGATGATACAGACTGGTTCACGGCCTACCTAGAGATACACGCCCTCAGCGAGGCAAGCTGGAGATACGCTTACATCTTCTGGCTGGCCATAGGCTCCGTCACACTCACTTTCACCGTATTACGTCTCTTTGCTTCGCAATCAGGACGCCTTGGTGCCTACTGGAGCAAATGGTCATTACGTCGTCGGACCTGGCGAAAGAAACATTCTTTAGCTCAAGCTAGGAAGAGTGGGCAACCTCACAAACAACCACGTCTTCTGCCCTCAAACGCAGAACTACTTTGTCTCGTTTCGCTCATAACCGCCTGCCTGGTGGCCACATTCGTAGGTCCAGACTACATCGCCCCCACGAATGACTTCGTCAAGCGTTTGATGGCGCGCGATATTACGGCATACAGACCGCAATACACAATCCAGAAGGCCTGGTGGACTTCCGGGGGTAGAGCAGGTCTTATGTCCTTCGCTCTCTTCCCACTCTGTGTCCTCTTCGCCCTCAAGCGTCCACCATTCGCCATTTTTGCCATACCCTTCCTCACAGATATACACTTCGACAAACTCATGTGGCTACACCGTTGGACAGGCCGATTCGTTTGGGCCATGGTAACATTGCACGCGGCTCTGTGGAGTGTGCAGCTGGCCAATGATACTCGCAGCGGTACGGGCAAAGTCGCATACGTCTATGCGTGGCAATTCCCAAGATTCATATACGCTTGGACTGTGAGTGTATATCCTAGCATCCCTATTCCCTGGCTCTGCTCACGAATTGAGTAGGCGTATATCCTTACTCACGTTACTTGTCCTGTTGTCATTGGGCCCTATCCGAGAGAAACACTACGAGATATTCTATGCTTTCCACGTCATCCTTGTCCCTTCCACCATCGTGATGTCGGCGCTACATCACCCGCCTTTGTGGTGGTGGTGTTGGTTCGCTCTCCTGCTATGGGCCGGAGAGAGGACTTGGCGTGCAACAAACTGGGTGTATGTCAACGGATTCCTGGGTAGTCCCGTCCACGTACCCCCAACAACTTCTTCGGGTCTCCGACTGTCTACTCGCGGACAATTCTTGGAAATGCGTTCCGCTTCTCCAGACCTGGAGTCCATTGATCTTTTCCATCGACAATAAACACTATGCCAAGAATATACATCGAGACTCGCTATCTATGTACCATTCGCCAGACTCCGAGCATCCACACCACTCGAAGCACCGCTCCACGTCGTCCACAACCTCTTTCTTGACCCCCATTCTACCCACATTCTCCGTTCCTATCGGCTATGGCCATGCGGAGGTTCTTGCTGGTCGCACCATACGACTACGTATCATCCCTCCCGGCCAGCTTACCTGGGCCCCAGGACAGCACTTCCTTCTTTGCATACCGTCAGTGTCTAGGTTGGTTTCCCACCCATTCACTTGCGCATCTGTATGCGACGAACAGAAGCCCGGAGATGATGGTAGAATGATCACGTTTCTCATCAGAGCCAGAAATGGTTGGACCAAGAACTTGTGGAAGACGGTGGTCTCACTTCTTGCGGATGGTCGTCGGCACCCAGTGCAAGAATCCCCGGGAACCTTGCCATCATCGGGCGTACTGCTGAGGACTTGGGTGGACGGTCCATTTGGATCCCCGGTGAGGACCAATTGGGGTTTGTATTCTTCGGCCGTGATTATCTCCGGTGGATCGGGCGTATCTTTTGGGATCTCCGTACTTGAGTTTCTCTGCCTATGCATGGCCGGGAGAGACGGTCGCTATCTAGGTGGTAGGGTAGGGAAAGTTTCCGCCATGCGACGAATCCGGTTTATATGGATATTACGGGACTTTGGTGAGTTTATGCCTGTCTGCACTTTATCAAAAGGATCACTGACTCCTGCATAGCTCATATGCAGTGGTGTGCAAGTGTTCTACATCGATGCAGATCACTTGTTCCGCGGGGATCATTACAACTCGACCTCTTCGTCACGAACTTCAACCCTTCCGTCCCCTTGGGATATAACGATATCGGGAATTCGACATCACCTGGCGATCTTGATTCCATAGCTCTTCCCTCAGTATCCGAAGGACATGGCGTATCTTTCGATGAAGACGGCTTCATCGATGACCAAATACCCGACGACGACTTTGTGGACCTAAGCTACTATACAGGGGAATACAACGAGACTGGAGAATTGGGTCATGAAGAGCACCGGTTAGACCTTACGAACTTTGATGGCGAGCACGATGATCGGATGCCTGGCGAGACTTCCCTCAATCGTACGCTTAAAAAGGAAGGTACGATACGGCGAGCGCTCACTCGCAAGGCGAGAGCGCGTCAGCAGGGGGAAACCGTCATTGGAAGAGAAACCTGTTCTCGACTCAAGAAGGCCGCCCGACTCTCCGATGTTCAACGCTGAGACTAACTATCTACTGGATTCACCCGTTCACCCTCTACGGAACTCCCCTGGTCCGAGTGCAGACACCTCTGCGAAGCGTCGGTCATACCCTAAACCCGCAAGTCTATCATTGCCTTCGGTTCCTACCACACCATGGTCCCCATCTCTGGGCGATTGGGACACACCGAAGTCCAAGAGATCGGCTCATGGACGGATCCCTGGACTGGGATCGAAAGAGAGTTTCCTCCACGTTCTCTCAGATGTCTAGTAGCCTGCAGCCGTTAGTTCGTGAAGCGCCGAAAGGGGTGGAACTAGAAGTAGGTGACCAGGAGATGCGAGACGTCAGCATTATGACCGAATTTGCGCGGCCCGGGCGGCCTAAGATCGATTCGATTCTAAAGGATGAAGCGGGCAGAACTAGTGGCCGCGTTGTCGTAGCATGTGAGTGGTCTCTTTTCGCGACATGTTGATGGAACTTAATTTGGGTAGGCTGTGGGCCAGCGACGTTGAACGCGGTTGTTCGGAAGGCAGTTGCAGCTCAGATTAGTCCCTCGCGAATTCGACGGGGAGACTACGGCGGATCGATCGACCTTGTTGTGGAAGACTTCTCCTACTGATTAGCTGAAGGAGTTTGTCAGAGGAACTGGACATTAGTCGTACATACACATGGACTCAGTCATGAACATTTGAGTATTACATAATGTCAGTACTTGTTGCAGATCTTTGTAGACCTGGCGGCGTACAGTGCATTCCCTCTTCGTATTATTCACCGACGGGGGCCTACTCACACGGCGACCAGGTCACGCAAGTGGTGCAGAAGCTTCATGGCTCAGCCTTTGCCAAGTTCTGTGACGGTACCCGATGGGTTTACCCTCCACACGGAGAACACCTCTCACATATTGCTTCCGTCCAACAATGAGGCCTTTCTTAACCCCATTCAGGAGTTCAACAGGGATCTGAGCGTGGCTACTATCCGTGCCTGGGGTGAGCTGTCGAACAAGACAAAGGAAGAACGGTGGAGACAGACACGGGAGAAGAAACTCGAAAAAATGGGCAAGTTGCCCGTGCCGGATAGGAAACGACCAAAGGTTGGGGAGGACGCTACACAAGATAGGTGAGTGCTCCACGTCTGTCTCTTCTGCGGCCTCCTCAAGGATGTCAGTGCGCCATTACCTCTGGCCGCGGCTGCGGATACTGGAGATGTTATTGACACCACATCCGACCCTGCCAGGGTAAAGGAAGCAGAGGTAACTGCCTCTGCTCTCAACGTTGCGCGGCTTTTGACTGTCCCGTTTGTAGTATCGACCGTTCAAATTCGTGATACTAGAAGCACTGTCTGCCACGGGGCTGCGTTCTATTCGCTATGCCAAAGAGATACCTCTTGTCAAGTCGGCCGGTCGTTCTCACCGCGTCCTTTGTTCTGATGTTATTCCCCTAGATACGTGATAGCGAATGATTTATCGTCCTCAGCTATAGCGGCAATGACGCGGAATGTAGAGCTGAATGGTTTGGGTGGTGCACCCGCCGAGGAGGGGAGTGGACACGGCGCAGAGCAAAACCAAGCGAAGGTCAGGGTAAACGAGGGCGATGCTCGGTGAGAAGTAATCTAGAGCTGCCTCGAAGCAATCATCAATACATGGGTGCAGAGCTTTGATGTACTCGCATTCCCCCGAGCGCAGTCGCGTCGACGTCGTTGACCTGGATCCCTATGGAACCGCCGCCCCTTTCATTGACGCTGCCGTTCAGTGCGTCACGGATGGAGGTGGGCTATTCTAACACTCCATTTGTCTTGAGCTCACTCAGATAACGCAGGGCTTCTGTGTGTGACATGTACCGACCTCTCCGTCCTGGCTACCAACAACTTACCCGGAGAAGTGGTGAGTCCCATACTCCGAAGTATCGTCGGATGCCAGTAATTTAGCAAACCTACTAGCTACTCCAACTATGGTGGTGTCTCGGTCAAGGCCGAATACTCGCATGAAGTGGTAAGCTACTTCTTTGGACTCCAATGACAGGTCACGCTGAGACGGCTAGGCTCTTCGACTGGTCCTTCACACCATCTCGACCTCCGCCGCGCGCTACGGTCGATACATCCAACCGCTTCTGTCCTTGTCAATCGATTTCTATGTGCGATTGTTTGTAAGGGTGCAGACGGCGCCCGTTGAAGTCAAGAAGCTCGCCAGGTTCGTGGACAAGCTCTGCAATGCTTCACGTCCCTCATACATGGTGTCCGCAGCAAGACATCTATCTATTACGTTTGTTCAGGCTGTCAGTCCTTTTATGAACAACCTCTAGGTAGAATGACCGAAAGAGTCAATGACCGCAGCGGTAACACCACCACTTTGTTCAAAACTCACGTTGGTCCTCCCGTATCCGAGAAGTGTCCTGAGTGTGGAGCTCCCCTGCACGTTGCAGGGCCGATGTGGAACGGACCAATACATGACTCGCAATTCATAGGCGGAATCCTGGAGCATCTCGAAGGCAGCGAAGACAAATACGGAACGTCCGCTCGCATGAAAGGCATGCTCACGGTTGCGAAAGAGGTGTGTTGACGTTTTCTATGGCACCTGTTCCACCACTTATCGGGAAGGGAAGGAACTAAGCGCGCCGTTCTACTTCACGCCTTCAAGAGTTGCCAGTTTCTTTCACTGCACGTGCCCGTCTTTGGATGAAATAGCGTCAGTGCATGGCATTCGACGTGACGCTTCTTTGAGCTTACGCTTGCATAATAGCTCTGCCCTCCTCCATGCGGGACATCAGGTGTCCAGGTCGCATGCAGTGCCTGGCTCAGTTAAAGACGACGGCGGCTCGACGGGATATTCACGATGTTTATCGTTCATGGGTCAAGACACATCCCGTCAAAATGGAGAAAATTCCCCCAAATTCCCCCGCCCGTACTCTACTACAGAAAGAACCAAGGTATAGATCTGTGAACATAAGTGGATTATGGCATGCTCATTGATGAATCGCTCCAGCGTCGAAGCTAATTTCACCTCACATCCCTTGACGGTGACACAGTCATCTAAAGCTAAACTGGTCCGGTATCAACCAAACCCTACTCCAAATTGGGGGCCAGCCACGAGAGCAGAAAGTGGTACAAAAAGAAAGCGACACGAAAAGGACGAATGAGCATATCATAGCAGAAATGGTATATCTAGGGATAAATATAAAATTCCTGTGTTCGTTGAGGTGCATGGGTGCCAAGTACAAGTGAAGTGGTAATGTGAAAGGGACGTCGATCGTATAACAGCAGCAGCAACACAAACAAGTAATAAACGCAACATTGAATGACTCCACCTTTGCCTACGACGGGGTATCCTTAGTCTTTTGTCCCTTCGTGTTGGCCTTTTTCTTCAACCAAGCATGGCCTAGGAGGTCTCCTGCAGACGGCCGAATTTCGTGATCAAGCTCGAAGCAGAAATCCAAGCAGTTTTGAGCGTCAGCAGATATATCGGACGGGATCGGGGGCTTGGCACCAGAAGAGCCGATCTGTCCACAAAGTCAGCGATCATCGATTCGACGAGATAGCCTTGGTGAACGGTACCTTGAAAATGGCCTGCATTTGATTAAGCTGAGCCCAGGGGTGCTCCCCTGTAAGCATCTCGACGATTAAACAACCGACACTCCATATGTCGGCCTTCTTCGTATACGCGACCTGTTTGACGACCTCCGGGGCCATCCAGTAGACGGAGCCTTGTAGAGAAGGGCGGTGCAAGCGGTTCCCCGGTAGGAGGTCTTACGAAACGTCTTTAACATCCACACATGACGACGGGAGGTGTCGCAACTTACTATCTTCTAGTTTTTTCGAGATACCAAAGTCGGAGATTTTTATACCCCCCTTGTTGTCTACCAGAACGTTCGCACCCTTGATATCACGATGGACGATGCCCCGCTCATGGACATAGTGCAAACCTTCTAGAATTTGGCGGACGAAGTTGCGCACGAGAGGCTCTTCAAATGCGCCATAGTTCCGCAGTAGTGCGGCAACAGAGCCCCCTGGTACATACTCCAAGAATATGTTAAAGAATTCATCATCAGACGACGAGTCTGTTTTAGAGTCGTTCATGAGGGGGCGACAGAAAGAAAGTGAACAAAGGACGCACAGAGGTACTGGACAATATTTTCGTGCTGCAGGTCTTTCAGTAGTTCAATCTCGCGCTCCAATGCATCAGTCATTGTCTTCTTTCGCTCGTCAGATGCACCCGTGGGAACTTCTACTTGTTTCACGGCCATAAGCAGTCCATTTGTGGCGTCCATGCCGAGGTAAACTTTTCCAAATGATCCGGCGCCAATCAGAGCGCCCTTGATCCATTTGATACCTGAATGCGACTGTCAGCACGAAGTACGAGAATGCGCGGTAAAAGCTCACCTCCTGAAGCGATGGCACGCCCAGTTTCGTCATCCTCGTCTTCGTCCCCGACGTCAGACATATCCTCATCGAGTTCATCTTCTCCATCTTCCCCAACACTTTCAACAGGGACGTCTTCAGGTGGAGGAGGCGCGCGTTCCTCATCTCCCACTGCGTTAATGGCTGTCCAACCGTTGTCCGCGTCACCGTTTTCTCGTCGGCTCTCGACCTCAGCAGTGATTTCGTCTACCGTGATGAAGCTCGCGCTGTCAGAGACATCTCGCTTACTCCTCAGCTCTGTTATGTAGCTCATCCGTTTCATCGATGAGCTCGTCGACAAGCGTCGGTCCAGCGACTCTGCCGCTAAATTGCTCATGGATTCTGTGAAAGATTCAAGGTCTACGGGGGGTAACAGATGCGCCTGTGATGGTGGGTCCTCATCTTCGCTTTCCAAAAGTGAACTGCCGTCGTCGGTGGACAAGGACACTCTGGGGGGGTCTTCTGTTGGCTCAGTGCCGCTGGGTTCTATTTCTATGTGCTGGTTGGACATTTCGAGCCCCGTTGTTGCCAGAGAGTAGACCGAACCGCGAAGCGACGATGGCTTGCGTGAGTTGACGGTGCTGATACTAAAGCGCGAAGAGGAACGCTGGTTGAAAGAAATGGTACTGTCACGCCGACCGATGCTACCGCCTGCCCTAAGCATGCTATGTCGTGCAGTGCGTTCAAGCACTTTCTTCTCGGTGAAAGGGAAATATTCCGTAAGATGGTTTGTGATGAGCTCGCTGGGAGGTCGCTGGCCAAAGAAGTTTCGTGCCTTGACTCGACCCTTGAGGAAGCCCGTGGGTCCTTTCCCGCCACTATCTGGTGGCGCAGGAGAGGAGGGTGATTCAAGTACTCGTTCCGGGTCTTCAACCCCGAGTCCACTAAGTACACTGACTGTACTAGCACGTTTCATCCTCTTGGGAGTGAGCCCTGTATTATCCGTAGAAGGAAGATTATTGTCTTCGTGGCCGTTAGACTTGGATGGGAATACGAAGCCGGTTGGACTGGTGGCCTGGCCCACGGTAGATGCAGCGTAAACAATAGGTTTGGGTCGCTTGGCCTTGGCGATACGTCGTAATGTCAAACCATGCTCTCGAGCGGGATCATTCGGAGGCGCATGGCAAACCGAAAGTAGTTGTGCCTCAGTAAGTGGGCGAACTGGACGAAATTAGCGAGGGAATATATTTAGAGTACGTAAATGCGCACCTAGGGACGCGTCGTAACCCCAATCGAGATACACGCACCACCCATCGACCGAGAGACCGCCATCACTCGTACCGACGCGATCAGGTCCTTCCGCCTCCGTATTTCTGGCACTGAGTTTTCCAAACTTCTTCAAAACTTTCTCAAGGACCTCTACCCCTCCTGCACAATCTTCCACATTTATTGTGGCCGAATGCCCCTCATCTCCGAGCATAAATTTGACCAATTTACGTCGAAGGTCGACAAGGGAGGGCGTAGCATTCAAAGAAGCATTAGCGAAAGGCCCACGCCCCACCGCAAAAGAGGTTGGTGGCGAAGATGAGGAAGATGGAGCATTAGCCTGAATAGGCGTATGCTGTGGCGAAAACGATTCTGCTATGGGGGAGAGTGCAGTTTGGGGCGAGGGTTGAACGCCTTGGGCATAAGGGTGGGTAGGACCAGCGGGACGTTGAGTAGGTTTTGGAGGAGTGGAACCGCCTTGGTTTCCCGACAGAGAGGGGTTCCGTCCATGGGTAGCCGTTGGGATGGGTGATCGAGAAGCTATTCGATGAGGAACATTGGGGAGAGGCGACTGTGAACGATTGGGACTCTTAGCACCTGCAATTCCTGCCTTGGGATCTGGGGGAAGACCATATCCAGACCAAGAACCACCGGATTGGGGAGTGAGGAGGGCCGGAGCAGGTGGCAAAGGCTGCGAAGTAAACTCGGGAGCATCGAATTGGGTGGGGGTTTTCCGTCCGAGCAAATTACGATTGGTTGGGCGACCAGAAGGGGGTGCAGGAGGTGGTGGGGGTGGGGGTGGATGACCACGAGGGACGGGTGGGAGAGGAAAGTGAGGAGCTCTAGAGCTACTCGATTGAGAACTTCCGGTGTTCGCAACTGGTGTTGAGGACGAAGATGCAACAGGGTGTGGAAGCGGGCGAACAGGATTTGGGCGAAAGGAGTCGGAATTATTGGCACCGTCACGGATGATATGAGGAAGATTAGGTTGGGGGTTCGTGGAGGACCCAAGTTGAAGAGGAGGTGGCCTCCCATGTTCGTGTCGTCGTGCAGCCGATCGTGATGTTGGCGAGGTCTCAGAACTGGATCGTCGATGTCCCAGATCACCTTCATTCGTGTTAATGACTACCCTCTGGTGGAGAGCGCTATACGTCGAAGCTCGCTCGCCGCGACTGGAACATCTCTGCCTGAGATTCTTGACAGCATTCAAAATCCTGAGCCGATCACCGACGCTGACGACCCCGATCTCCTTCAAAGTAACCTGATCTAACTCGAGAAGAACATCTCCTCGGATGTCGCTTGCTCGGAATGTGGCTGAGTGATGACCGCATTTGATGTTGGTGAGCCAAGTTGAAACGTGCGTGTCGGACCAGGTTCGTAAGAAATCAGCATAATTTGCGCCAGGAGGAACGTCGAATATACTGCCGCTGTAAGTACTGGTGGTTGGGGTACCAGGAAGTGAGCCCTGAGAGCGGGCAGAGTACATATTAGAAGAAGGGGTCCGAGGGGGTTGGTTGAAAGAAGAGTACAAAGCGGGAGAAGTCGGCTGTGATGAAGGTTGTGGCAAGCTTTCGGGCTGATTGCTGGTCACAGTGGCGGCCATGAATGGGACGGGGGACGAAGAATACTTCGGTGGAGAGGCAGTAGGCTCAGATGCAGTAACAATACTTTCAGATGTGAGACAATGAAAAGTGCATGTGCGCCGCCGTGGTTGCGGGTGTATGCGTGATCGTGGTTGTCAATACAATAACGGGAAATGTTGTCATGTCATTGACGACACTGCCAGTGTTGGCCACTCTTCTGTATCTGTCCTCCGTACACAGTAAGTTACTATGATTCTCTATTTCTGCATCACACATCGAAACTGCTGTTGACGTATTGGTAACGCTTCCAGCATTTTTCTCCCGGCCATATGATTTCAAAAAAAAAGGACGGGCTGGGCCGTGTTAGCCGGTTATGCCGGCACCGCGGACGGTGATTTGTACCCGCGTATTTATATTTGTCCCTAACAGCGCCCAACGTTCAGCTTAGGTCCGCGCATACATTCAGGGCTATGTATTTTCCCACGGATTTTAGTTCGAATGGTTTGTTTGAATGCAGCGGTTTTAGACGCTGTCCTAAATAGTGTGTGCCTGACATGTCAAAAGTGCTGCACACTGCGTTCCACCTCTCATTTCTTACCCGCCATATTCACCTTCTTCTTTAGTCCTTCATTTACCCACACCCCCCATTTTCTTCAACTTTTCCGCATATTCACCGCTAGCGTCTTCCCTTACCGTAGACCCACCCACCCAGTCGTGTAGACATGCGTCTCACATGGACCGTCTGGTCCTTACTCACCGTTGCCAGCTCGACGCTCGCGTCGCCTTATCGGGATGACCTCGTCCAATACAACCTGAACACGAACCAAAATGCTCAGTCTCCTCTCGACTACCAGACGTCCCGACCAAACACTACCTATACCCCGTCGCCCACCAACTGGCGGGCTGTCCCCTTCTATACCATCCTCATGGATAAATTCGCCGACGGTGACCCTTCAAATAACGATTTTTTTGGTACCACATTCGAATATGATTGGCGAGAGACCCAGTTACGAGCTGGCGGGGATCTCAAGGGCTTGGTATCCAAATTGGACTACCTCCTAGGCATGGGTGTCAAGGGCATATTCATCTCTGGCACTCCCTTCCTCAACATGTTGTGGCAGGCCGATAGTGGGTGCTCTGTCACTTGTTTGGTTTTCCTTTGTACCGAACTACTTTAAAGGTTATTCCCCTCTCGATTTCACCGTACTGGACCCGCACTGGGGAACACTGGAAGATTGGCGGAATACTATCGACGAGATTCATGCTCGTGGCATGTACTTTATGGCCGACTTCACCGTTGGCACCATGGGTGACTTAATCGGTTTCGCGAGGTGCGTACAGACGGAATCGTGTGACACTTTTTGTTCATATTTTATTATTATTAAGTTTCCTGAACACTTCCACACCGTTCGATCTTTCTGAGCATGACGCCGTTTGGAAGCATCCTAGATATAGCCCATGGGGGTTTGACGAGTACCAGGATTTCCAGGCACGTGATACCCTTGTTTGCAAGGTTCCTGGATACCGACCTCTCCACCAGATCAGTAACACCCGTAACACGTCTTGTGTACTCCCGAAGTTCTGGGATAGTGACGGCACTGTCATAACCTTGCAGACCAATGGGTGCCTGGAGTCGGATTTCGATCAATACGGTGACACGGAAGCTTTCGGTGTCCATCCGGACTGGCAACGTCAATTATCAAAGTTTGCATCCGTGCAGGATCGTCTTCGTGAATGGAAGCCTGAGGTCATGGCCAAGCTCAAGGTTTTTGCTTGCATGGCCATTCAAGCACTTGATCTAGATGCAATCCGTATCGATAAGTCGACACAAGTTACTGTCGACGCTCTTGCGGAATGGGCTGCTGGCGCTAGACAGTGTGCCACTAAATTTGGCAAGACGAACTTCTATATCACTGGCGAGGTAACTGGTGGTGACACCTTCGGTTCTCTGTATTAGTACGTAAACCACATAATCACCCGCGACACGCCTTCTAATGTCCCACTTTTTCAGCGGACGAGGCAGGACTCCCACGCAACTGCCCCCAGGGCTACTCGCGGCTGCAAATCTCACCTCAAACCAGAATCAGTATTTTTTGCGCGACGCTCCGATTAATGGTTTGGATGGCGTAGCATTCCATTATTCCACTTACCGTGCACTAACCCGGATGCTCGGAATGGACGGGAATTTGCAAGTCGCTTTCGACGTCGATACCAACCTCGTCACCGCTTGGAACCAGATGTTTGTCGACAATGACATGATAAACGCAAACACTGGTAAGGTTGATCCAAGGCACCTGTTTGGAACTAGTAATTTCGATGTGTTCCGCTGGCCTAGCTTGGAGAATGGAACCCAAAAAGGTGCTCTGGCTACCTTCGTAACGACGCTTGTTATGCCTGGCCTTCCCTTGGTAATGTCTTTTAGTATTCCTCTCCGTTGTCCCTCGGAGCTGACTTTTCCACTCATAGTTCTTCTATGGCGAGGAGCAGAACTTCTACCTGTATGACACTGGCGCATCCAATTATCTCTATGGTCGCCAAGCTATGTTCAGCAACAAGGCCTGGCAACGTCACGGGTGCTACCGTCTAGGTTCTGATCAGTATTTCAACATCCCTCTAGACAAGTCTCTCCTTGGTTGCAGGGATGACTGGAACTCTTTGGATCACTTTGACCCCACTGCCGACAGCCGCCGCATGTTCGCGCATTTCCTCTATCTACGTTCGAAGTATGGCTCTCTGCAAGATGGCTTCGAACTTCTCCAGCGCGGAAATTGGACGTATTTCATTCAGCGACCCGGTTCAAACCAAACGCAGACAGAGATGGGTCTTTGGTCGTTTTCTCGATCTGTAATCGCTAGCGTGCAGCAGGTCGCCAATAACAACACGGATCAAGTCTGGCTACTTTTCTCAAACCAGAACACGACTCAAACCTTTTCGTATGACTGTAAATCGCCTGAGTGGATTTCGACCCCGTATGCGTCCGGGGCTACGATACGAAATCTTGTCGCACCCTTCGAAAGCTATACACTTGCAAGCTCCCTTTCGCACCTCAACAACGACTCGACCGCTCCATTCCAAGGCTGTCTTTCCGCTGTCACCCTGGATCCATATAGTTTCAAGATTCTCGTTCCTGCCAGTGATTGGGTTCCGCCGCGGCCTGCACTCACCAAGTTCTCTCCTGGTCATGACGCCCGTATCCCCTCTAATGGTACCAATGACACGGTTACAATCTCTTTCGAATTCAATACTGTCATGAGCTGTACCGGTGTCACTAAGGCTCTGTCACTCAATATGTCCTCTTCTGGCCATGGCAAAAACCCAACGTTTGATCCTAATGCGGTGAAGTGCGGACAAGTTCAAAACCCTGACCCGACTAGAATATCGGGCGATTCGCCGTCGGCCTGGTTTTGGTCGGTCACACTCCAAAACGTGCCTGACTGGCATCCTAGCTTTGACTCTCGACAACGCTCTGGCAAATGATACTGTTACAACAACTGGGGTGTGTATTAAACTGTCTACTTGACGATATTTTGCTAATTCTTTTCCCAGTCGAAGGACACGTTACTGATCCGCAAAGGATCTTCCGACAACGTCATGGTTTTCCCAGATTCTGATTACGACAACAGCGCATTTGGTTTGTCGAATGGACAGTACAGCTTCTCGCACAAAGCATTTGGCGCGGATAGCTTCCGCTACTCGCTCAACTTTGGTCGTAATTGGACTCAATGGAAACCCTGGGAGGATACGACATTCATCGATGCCAGCACTTTTGACGACTCGGACTACTTCTGGCAGGGCCAGCACATCATGATGCAATGTGAGTTTCGCGTTGTTATTATTCGTACGTATGCTGAGCAAGTTCCCAAGACTGGAGTTATTTCGCGCAATCCACCAGCGCTGTCGTTCACGCCGATCACGGGTTCAACCAACAGCGTCGCGTACCGCAACTACTCGCCCGTGGACCATTCAATTCTTGGGGCTTTGACAAGGGTATCTCCGCGGAAATGACTCAGAACAGCCAAGGCAAATGGGAGCTTGAGATCATGTCTACCTGGCCTACCTATGTTCAACTTAACGTGTTTGGATACGACGATTACTACTACGGAGATGTCGACGGTGATGGTGTCCTGGATCGCCTACCTCCCAATACTGCAGCACCTAACTATATCAATATGTCGGCACCGCCGCATCCCCACCTTGCCTGGACTCTGGTGGTCGATGATGCTGACTTGACGTGGTCCCTCGAGCCTCGCGGACAATCAGCAGTCGGCGCAATCATGTACGCGCTCCTCCTCGCCATTCCTATCATCACCGGTACACTTGCCGTGGTGATCTTCATGTGGTCGTTCTACGGCATCAAACACAACAAATGGGGGGTTGCTCCCAAACAAAGAGCACGCCAGCTACTTCCCGATCCTGGGTTCCCTAGGCAACAAGTCGAAATCTGACCTGAAGGAGCCTTCTATCGTATCGGAAAAGCTTTTCGGACATCACAAGCAGACCGAAATCATAGGCTGGCCCGAAGACAAGAACAAGCGACGCAAGGTTATTATCTCAACACTGGAGTACGAGATCATAGACTGGAAGCTCAAGGTCAAGATCGGTGGCCTCGGTGTCATGTCAAGTCTCATGGGCAAAGCGATGACAGATGTCGATCTAATCTGGGTTATTCCTAAAGTCAAAGATCTCGAGTACCCCCCTGGTGAACCAGCGGAACCTATCTGAGGTCATCATTTTCGGCGAACCGTATTTGATCGAGGTCGAAACTCACGTCCTAGACAACATTACGTACGTCATCCTCGATAGCCCTGTGTTCCGCGCACAGACGAAGGCGGACCCGTACCCGGCTCGCATGGACGACCTCTCGTCGGCCATTTTCTACTCCACTTGGAACCAGGCAGTAGCCGCAACCGTTCGACGCTATCCTGACATCGACATTTACCACATCAATGACTACCACGGTGCTTTGGTCCCCCTCTACCTGCTCCCGAAAGTGCTCCCAGTTTGCCTGTCCCTTCATAACGCCGAATTCCAGGGTCTTTGGCCGTTGCGCACTAAGGAGGAGATGAAAGAAGTCTGTTCGGCATTCAATATCAGCAAGGAGCACTGCACAAAATATGTGCAGTTCGGAAACACGTTCAATCTGCTCCATGCCGCAGCGTCCTTTATTAGCGTACACCAGAAATCTGTTGGTGTCGCTGGGGTGTCGGACAAATACGGCAAGCGATCCTGGGCTAGGTATCCCGCCCTCTGGACCCTTAAACACGTAGATTCGTTGCCGAATCCTGATCCGAGCGACATCGACGCCCTGGATGAGCACGCAATCAAGGTAGCAGACATCAAAGTTGACCAGAAAGCAGAAGCAGAGCGGCCCGAGCACAAAAGACAAGCCCAAGAGTGGGCCGGGATCAAGCAAGACCCTAATGCAGACCTTTTCGTATTTGTGGGTCGCTGGTCCAAGCAGAAGGGCGTAGGACCTCATTGCCGATGTTATGCCATCCTTGTGAGCGTTTTCTTAGGCCTTACGTTTTCAGTCATTTATACCTTTTATAGGTTGGACAAACGGCCAAGCATCCAGCTCATCACCGTTGGACCTGTCATTGACCTCTATGGGCGTTTTGCAGCAGAGAAACTCAACCGTCTTATGGAGTTGTATCCCGACCGTGTTTATTCGAAGCCAGAGTTCACCGCACTACCTCCTTATTTGTTTAGCGGCGCAGATTTTGCTCTGATCCCTTCCCGCGATGAACCCTTTGGTTTAGTTGCCGTCGAGTTCGGTCGTAAGGGTGCACTTGGTGTTGGCAGCCGCCTCGGTGGTCTCGGCTTGATGCCCGGATGGGTAGGCCACTCGTGTCTGCATCTGATTACGCGCTGACTGTTGATTCTTCCCAGTGGTTCCCCGTTGAATCCATGTCTACGGGTCATATGATGTCACAGCTCTCCAAAACGATCAAACTCGCTCTAAAATCGACTGAGGAGGAACGCGCTATACTACGTGCTCGCTCGGCTGTTCAACGCTTCCCAGTCGTCGAGTGGCGACAGCGCATGGAAGATTTCCACAAGCGCAGTATCCACGCAAGTAGAGGTTTGGCTGGTCATGATGCATGGCGTCCGTCGGACGGTGCAGTTGGAGGTCCCATAGCTATTGCAGAACACGATGATTGGAACCCAGTTCACCAAGCCGATCCATCACAGCCTGACTGGGACGCGCAGAGTGCTCAAAACAGTCCTCGGATGAATGTTCCTGGCTCACCTGGTCAATGGAGCCAAGAGACGCTCACTCCCGGTGGTGATCCCTTCTTGCATGCTCCTCCGCGCATTCAAGATGGCAACCGTATTTCGATCAGCAGCACTACATCAGACACTGAAGGCGATTATTCCACGCCGAACCGCGCTGGCAACGGACAACCTGAATTCGGAAACTTCTTGGACAAGGCGAACCGAACAATTGCCAGGGACCAGAGACACGCGCCTGACCCCTTCCTGGAAGCTCCCTCTCGCCCTTTCGGTGCTCATAGTCGGGTTTCTTCTGTCGAGTCAATCGCTTCTATTGTGGACGACAAGGCTAACTCTCCTCTGAACAAAGCTATTGCCTCGGTGAGTCTGGCTTGCTTTCCATCATTAAGTGTTGCTTACAGTATCTGTAGTTTACCGATGCAGACGGCGGCGTTGCTCAGGAGTTCGTCGCGAAGCTGCAAAACCTGTCCGCAGATAACTCGAAAGGAGAGTTGTCCATCGAGAAATTTCTCACAAAGAGCGAAGAAGCCTTCTTTGATAAGGTTCGGAAAGACAAGCTCTCGAGTGCAGCAAGTCACCGATCGTCACGGCGCGAGTCGATTTGGGGAACGCCTTCACCCTCCCTCTACGATCACCCATCGCGGCCAACTTGTACGTCTACTTTGACCTGCTTGCGTGAATCATCTCATGACTTTTGCAGCCCCCAATATCCAATCCTTCAATACTGCGGGACAGTATACTGACTACGATGGCCCGTTGCCGAATGATCAAGGAGAGGCTGTTGTTATGACAGGTATTCAGATTGCTATGTCAAGAGAGATCGGAGGCTGGCCATTATACACCATCGTCATTGCTCTAGGGCAGGTTCTCAGCGCAACTAGCTTCCAGATTACGCTGCTCTCAGGGCAGAGCTCTCAGGATAATCTGCAACTTTACGTCCTGAGTGGCGTCTTCCTCGCCGCGAGTGCAGTGTGGTACCCGATGTTCCGTCTAAAGCCTTCGATCTGGGTCCTTTCTGCGCCTTGGCTCTTCTTTGCGCTCGCGTTCTTCCTCATCGGATTACCGTCTGTGACAGCAGCCCTTCATCCGGCGCATAAGGCACTAGCTAGTGTGGCCACTTGGTGCTACGCCGTAGCCTCTGCTGCGGCATTTATCTTCTTTGGCTTGAACTTCGGAGAAGAGGCTGTAAGTTCATTTCCCGGCATTGTCACGGTTGTCATCTACTGAACACCTTTCCCAGGGTGCTGCGACCGAGGTTTGGATGTTACGTGCTTGCGTAGTGCAGGGTTCACAACAAATATGGGTGGCCGCGTTATGGTACTGGGGTTTCCGACTCCAGAACCAGGATCAAGGGAACTTGTCACCGTGGTGGATTGTCCTCGTTGTCTGGCCACTCGCGGCGATCAGCCTCCTATTCGCCTACCTGATGCTATATGGCTTACCTGGTAAGTAGTACTTCCGCACAGTGCAGACACCGTGGATGCTCAGTCGCACGCAGAGTATTACCGCCAGACTCCTCCAAAGGTTCCGAATTTCCTCAAGACGCTCTTCCGTAGGAAGCTCGTGCTCTGGTTCCTTGCATCTGAAATTCTGCGTGATTACTGGCTTTCGGGGGTACGTTCTATAGGCATTGTCCGTGTCTTCCCTAATCCTGAACGTTGTTTCAGCCGTACGGTCGTAACTGGGGCTTCCTTTGGGCTGTACCAATCCCCAAGTGGCAAATCGCATTGTTGATCGTTATCTTCTTTGTCGGCGTATGGGCTGCGATACTGGTTATACTCACTCACTTCAGCAAGACGCACACGTGGCTGCTTCCCGTGTTCGCCGTCGGTCTTGGTGCCCCCAGATGGTGTCAGGTACGTACTTTCTTGTGTCTATCACCCGAGACGCCACTGAGGCGGTATCGTTTAGATGCTTTGGGGTACATCTTCCCTTGCCTTGTACATCCCCTGGGCCGGTAGCGCGGGCCCTTATCTCGGCATTTCCCTTTGGTTGTGGCTGGGAGTTCTAGACGCTGTCCAAGGTGTGGGCCTGGGTATGATCCTTCTTCAGGTAACGTCCATTCCATGTCACTGCACACCACATTCGCTAACACGATGACGATGCAGACGCTGTCGCGACTCCATGTCTGTGCGACCCTAGCATTTTCGCAGATTATTGGTTCAATATGTGTGATGGTCGCCCGTGCCTACTGCCCCGAATAGGATTGGTCCGGAAAGCGTCTTCCCAGATGCTGGAAAATGGGACTTCCAGGATGGGTTGAGTGGGAGCCCTATGGCTTCTGCGCCCTTCTGGATTGCACTCGCTAGCCAACTCATCATTGTCATTGGGTATTTCTGGTTCTACCGCAAGGAGCAACTTGGTACGTTGATTATTCTTTTACACTCCGTCCCTCACATTAACTCGTTGTCCCATAGCTCGCCCATGATGGCGATGTCTTCTCTGCATCTGCTCCCGTACCTGTATTGTTTCTTTTTGAGGTTTAGACATAGGGCACCTGGGTTGTGAACTGTGACTGCGTTTCTGGACTGTATTTAGGCACTTGCTGACCACATTCTCTTTATTCTCCACCGTATTGGATATATGGACCCTCACTTCTCGATGCGCTTCAGTCATGCTTCGATGTCTTGCATTATACATACATACATATACCTATCGATGACTACGATACGACCTACTCCTCAGGAGTGTATTAACTCGCAATAGCTTCCATGGACATTACGACTGATTTAGTAATTTCGTGCCATTTAAAAGTGGTAAGAAAGCGAAAGTTCGCGAGAATCACGGACAAGTTGATGTGAACATCCATCCATCCACTACATAAATTGTATATGTTCACATAGAATTAGGAGGGCCCAAAGTGAAGTCCACAGCGTAGCGACCTTTCATGCTAAGGACAGTCCCTAAACCGCGATGCACTTCGGCATAATACCCTTTGAACGGGAAGCGTTCTCCATCAATCGATAAATTGCCATCGTCTTGCAGGAATCCGAGACGATAAGCACTAGCCTTAAAGTACTGCGCCTGTAAAGACGATCAGGGATTGCGCGTATGTCAAGAGAAATGGCTAACTTGATTGAGCCAGTACGCGGCGCCTTTTTCTGCACCATTAAGGAGATTTTTCAACATTTCAGCGCGGGGCAACTGAGGGCGTTCAAGCATGCACTCAAATGACCAAAAAAACACATATTCTCACCGTTCCCTGGATGACAAGATCGACCATCCCGTCACTAGGTATGGAAACGGGGAATTGCATCAGTTCCCTGAGGAAGAAAAGTACGCGATCAGGTAAAGGGACGACAACTGTTGGAGCAGCCGGAACATTTTCTACCGGCTCATGTATGGGGCCTTGCCAGCGTAGAAGAATAGAACGGGGCCCTCGAAGGTGGTCCACCCATCGTAATCGTCGACATATTGCAGAGGGGGAAGCCCTGTCGAAAGGCTATCTAACTCCGCTGGGTGTTCGTCGTCCGGCGCCGAATTCTCGTGTTTTCGCAAGGCTTCTAACATTGCGACCTTGTCTGCTGCTCCGATCTTAGCCGATATTTTGAACCGATACGTTTTCGCCGTGAGGACTTGGGAAGTGCTAAGAGTTCGGAGACGAGCTTTAAATCTGAAGTACATGTACTCACCCCCTCGCAAAAAGCCATATACGAATCGATTGCTTCCCATGAAGCGCAAGTGCTCGGTACCCAGGTCAAGATCTGCCATGAGCCCAACACACTGGGACATGAAAGAGAGACTACGTTTTCCAGATTGAAGAATCGAAAGTAGGTCAATGGACATCAGTCGCCCCTTGATCACGTTCAGAGTGGCATAGGCTACATCCAGGCCATCCTACGGAAACGTGAGTGCTGCCACGGAGCAGCGGCAGCTTGCGGCTGACCTGGATACCCAATAGGTTCAGGCAAGTGCCGTTCCCAGAACCTGCGGGTATAGGAGCAATAGGGAGCCCCAAGGCCCGCATGGGTTCCTTGTGTTGTGCAAAACCGTTGATGATTTCGTGTAGCGTTCCGTCTCCGGAGATAGAGACGACAGCATCATATTCATCTGGCAGGATTTCTGACGCGATCTTCTGGGCATGACCGTTGCTCTCGGTATCTGCTCAAAGGCGTAAAACAAAGACGAGACACCCAGAAGCAATAGTTCTGCTTACACAAAGTTTTGTACACGCAGCGCGCAGCTTTGAAAATAGGTTCGACCTTATCCTTGAAAAGTGAGGTCGCTTTTCCCTACAACGGTTAGAACTGGGCAGGAGATAACTGGCGTCAAGATAACACACTGGACCGCCATGAGGATTTATGATAACTAAAAGGCGTCGCTGTGTTTTGACGCCTCGGAAAATTATTCGAAAAAGGATCAGATATTATTTACACCATAACACACCTCCATATGCCGCGGTCATTGCACTTTGTACCCAACTGCTTGTATTTGGGTCATCCCCTTGGAAGGACGCTGATACCACTGTGAGCTTATAACCACTGCGATTCTTGACGAGTAGGTGTACGTCGATGGCTGGACCGGATATGCCAACCCAAAGTACGTGAGACAAAGGAACCTTGAGCTTTAGTAGATCTATGGAACAAAAAAAAGGTCACTGTGAGATGACTACCAGCAAGACGGTCAACGAACGTACTTTCTGACAAATTTCGGACGGTGAAATGTGTGACATCAAACGCGAATTCTAATAATTGTTTTTTGCTCGACTCGACTCGGATTCGGGTGTGAGTCGCAGGTGCAGGCGCGGACATTTCAAACGGAGGTACCAAAAGTGGTTCCAAGTCGCCTTCTGTATCTTGTAAGGCAACGCGACCGTCGGACCAAATGTTCACGCTAATCAACGATAATTCGTGACAACGCCGATACCGAGGAGATTGAGGTAGAGGACAAACCAGGCCGTGTTACAGTATTGGCCCCGAGGCGGTTTGGATTACCATTTATAACCACTTCAGCTGCTGCGGAGGCACGCGAGGCACGAGTTGGTCACAACCGCGTTACGTACGGCAAGTGGATGTGACCAATGGTGCCGCCGTAACCATCGTTCCTCGATGCGCACACCCCTGAACCAGTGCGCCTCTCTGGTCCCCCGCGTGTGGCGAGTCAAGGCTTCCCCGTACACGATTGCCGCCACGGAAGCCCTCGATCTATGGGCCAGCCAGAAGAAAAGTATCACACTCTCTGAAACCTTGCACACCGACCGCGTATCGGATTTGTACGTTACTTTACCGACCAGAGATGGGACGAAGCACCCATACAAGAGTCCGAAGAATTCGGAGGCATTGGGATTTGGCCACCACCTAGCCTTCTTCCATCCCCGTACGCCGGAGAAGTACTTGAGGCCAGATGGAACAGACGCCGACTTTTGCCCACCGGAACCATTTGTGCGACGGATGTGGGCAGGAGGGCGGATGGAGTGGAGGAAACCACTCATCATTGGCGGGAAAGTGACTGCATGTATGAATGTGCGCTCGGTGGTTAAGAAGGGTATCGTCGATGCTGTTCCGATGGTATTCGTGAATCAGGGCATAGAAATATCGAACGAGGGTGACGAAGAGTACGCGATCCTCGAAGAAAGGACGCATGTGTATCTTGCACTGGGAGTCAACCAGAGGAGGTTCCGCGAAGGTGAGCCTGCGGGAGCCTCGTGTATGCACTCCATCCAGACATATATGCTGTACAGTGCTTGGTCTGCCACGGCCTGATTTTTCACTCAAATTCACGCCGAGTCCCACCACACTATTCAGGTTCTCGGCATTGACATTCAATGGCCACCACATCCACCTCGACCGCGATTATGCGCGTGAGTCAGAAGGTTATCCAGGTAAATCCATAACAACTTTATGTGAATTCCCAAATAGCATCGCGAAAATTACAGAACGTCTCGTGCATGGACCACTCACGGCCTTGATGTTGCTCGAAACTCTCGCGCACCATCACCCTGAAGTACAGATGAAAAGTTTCGAATATCGAGCGCTGAACCCTGTTGTTGTCAACGAGGAGTTGACCTTCAACGGAACTTGGAGTGGCCCGAAAGAGATCACGCTTTGGGTGCAGAGTGGAGCAGGGGTGGTGGGAATGAAAGGAAAGGTGTCACTTGACGGGAACCAGGGTTAATGCCTGTAATTTGGCCTTGCCAGCCAGTTCGATTATACGACGATTAGAATGACCCGGGTTGCCTACAGCGCGTCCTTTTCGAGACCATCGTCCCTATGTAATATCCCTAATCACAACCACCACACAGACGTGTAGCGAGCTCTGGTATGGGACCTCAGGAATATTTTGAGGGTCCATGCCTGCTATAATCACATGGGGAAGAGCGAAGGGGGACGGCGCAGATAGACGGTAGGCGGCGGGTGGCCGATGGGCGTAAACTCGAAGAATCTCCCACATAGCAGTGAGATTCAAGATATCAAAAACCTCCAAGAAGTGTGAGATGGCACGTGGAGGCAGGCAAGAGTGCTATGGAACGCACCGTATTTATTCCCCGCCTCTTTGCGGTTTCTCCGTCCTTCTGCGATCCTCTCTTCCAGGACCTCCCGGTTCTGGTACGCCTCAACGAGTAAACTGGCCAACTGACCGCGTTTACGAGCGCCTTTGCTAATTTTGGAACCCTACGTTCCGCTCAGCATACAGGATCCGAAAGGTTAGTGAGGATGGCAGTACCTTGACATTCATTCTCGGCGCCTCTGGCTCACCGCCAGCACCTTTTGTTAGTGCCTTCTTCTCTTCCCGCTCTTGAATCTCTTTCTTGGCCTTCTCCATCTCCCGCAAAGCGTCGACTTCTTGGGTTTCACCCGTGTCAGCACCTTCAAAGCCTTTCTCTTTCTTCTCAATCGCCCGGATCTCGCGGTCGTAATCGGCCTTCCATTTATCATAGAATCGTTGATAGTACGCCGAGTCGTAAGCAGTCCAGGTACCGGAAGGGAGTTGGTAATATCCGGGATAGGGATCATTGGGTGTGGGCTCTGGAGGAGTGTACTCATCGATTTTGGGAGCAGAGGATATGCTCAAAGAGTTTGGACGTCCCGTGGAAGTAGTAGCGGAGGAGGAAGGAGGCTTCGCGGGGTCTACAGTCGTGATGTTTGGTACTGAATAGGAAACGGATGTGATGGGACGAACTCAACGAGAAGAGGTCCAGCGTGGTCGGAGACGGTGGATCCCGGGTATTAGGATGTCACCCTCTCTGACGATTCTTCGAGAGATATGTTGGCTTTTCCTTTCCTCACTGATGCTGGCATAAAAGGAAGGTGCACCTCCTCTGTTTCTCGCTCCACAGCGGCCTACGCTGTCGATAGAGGATAAACCGGGTATGTCCTCGGTTCTCTGAAAGATGGTTCTTTAAAAACGAGTCCAGGTCCTTTCCCACTACCAAGAATTCGTTCGGGAGCCTCCTTTACAGGTACTGCCAACTTTGGGGCAGGGAGCATGGAAAGGAGGGCAGAGGACCCAGCTCCGCGACCTTCCGTGCGTAACCTCTTGGCCGGCCGGGTTTCGTTCTCATCATAATCTGAAGATACATCCTTTGTGAGCGCGGGGAGCTCAATCGCAATCTTCTTGGGGGCCTTTTTGGCCTTTGGAGCGGGTAAGGAGAGAGTAGAAGATTTGGACGCGGACAGGATTCGAAGGGACGGGCAAAGAGCGCGATAGAGATGTGTTCGGTTTATTCTGGGAGGTCGAGACAGATTGAGGCGCACTTTCGTCGCCACTTCCGTCGCTGTTGTCGCTGCCGTATGCGTCGACGAGCATGATGGAGGTGTGTGCAGAGGAGGGAGAGCTGAGCATCCTCTGAGACACGTGACGTGCTGGCGCGTGGTCAACAGCGCGCCTCTCGAATCTCGAACAGTGTCCATGATGGCTGCATTCACGGGCTCACCCCCTCCCAGAAGGAAAAACCAGCCACCATCGCGCCAGACCTGCGCTCTCACCCCCTCCCCGACGCGCCGGGCGCTTGGCGAATAGCAAACCCGCTTCCAGACTCCCAACTCCTGCTCACATTGTGGACCAATCCCCATTCATCAAAGAGAATGTCACGGTGGGCAGCATGGACGTTGACTGAAGACACTCTCCAGCCAACAGAACGCGGTCTGAGACAAGATACCGTCTTTGCAAAGTCCGAAGAGATGTTGGTGACATTCTATGGGCATCTACCCACCGAAGTCAAGCATGTTCTCAGAAATGCTGGTGAGCACGCGCGCCGTTTCCCATCCCCACCTTTGGAAGCTTCTTACAGTGCTCTGATGTAGACTTTTTCCGAGACGTGTATGTCGGCGACGTCGATGCGAGCACCGGATTCGCTCTTGTTGCCACTCCCCAAGCGTGTTTCGTGTGGCAACATACGCAGGAGCTTTCTGGCGTCCCCACTTGCTATATCTTCCCTTGCCCGGCGGATCCTTCCCAGGCTGCGCCGTTACATGCCTTCGTGCCATATGGCAGTTCGTGCGAGCCGGGACTCATTCTTGCGTCCCCATCGGGCGAGCTCTGGTTCTGGAACAACATCGGTGTTGGTCTTGCGGGTGGTGAACAATACTCAAAAATCTTGCTAGAACTAGAGTCTAACGAGATCGTCAGTTCCCTAACGAGACTTGACGTGCGTGCCTCTTATGCCATCTCCATGTCTACTCAATTATCTTTAGCCTCAAACCTTCGTAGTGTCAACCTCTTTGGGTCGCTTGTTTCGGCTAACACTGACCACCTCGGGGGGGAGGTATCATCTGATGTCTCGCATTTTCTCCCGCCCACAGTCTTCGTTGTCGTTGTCCCGCTTCCTGCCTTCTCTTTGGTCTTCGCCCACTTCGCAAGTAGAGGTTGGAAATATCGCGGCGGTCGCGCTCGGCGCCAAATCCAATCTCGGACGGACATCTGGGCACTTGTCGAATCTCGTGTTCAGAGATGGAATATTGCCGCAGAAGGCTGGGAAGAGTTTGCCTTACAGGAAGACATTGCCGCGGTTATCCAACCTGCGATTCAGAGTACCCTGCGTTCGCCATCCAAATATTTGGATCTTGAGTTGCTTGACCTGGCTGTGGATAGGTTAGGTCCCGTTTCTATATCCCTGACAGATCTGACCAGCTGACCACTTCACTAGCTCGGGATCATTACTCAGTCCTAACATCTCATGGTGACACCGGAGAGCATGAAGAAATGAGCTATAGTTCTACTCCTCGTCGAATCTACATTGTTGCGCAAATCTCCATGTCATCCGGTATACTTCAAGTCGACAAACTTATCAATGTCCCCTACCAGAGTGTTCGTAATAATTTCCCCGAAATTTGCCTGATTCAGTCACTTACATGGCTGTGAAAAAGACCTTCAGAGCTTCGGAAGCTCCTATGCATCCTCAACTCCGGCTCATGCTCGGAGGTGCAATTTTTGTGGTCCAGTTTGGCGATGCAATCGCCATCTGCTCGCGAGGTTCGCTCCCAAGTGCTCCGCTTTGACTGCCTGGCTGATTCTCCGCAGACAACGACTACCAGGATCGCATCGAACTTGAAGTCTTCTACGGACCGCACCTTGGGCGTCTGTGTTGTAGAAGCACAGAGCTGTCTGCTTGTACTCACCGCTTTGACAATAATGAAAGTCACAGTTGATTTCGACCAAGTCCAAAAATTCGATGCTGAGTGAGTGACTCCTTATCACGTCATAACTGCGAGCTGATAGCTCCCGTTCCTCAAGACACGGGAGAAGTATCTTGATCAAATCGATCATGACGCAGGCCATCCTATATGGCTCGTACTCAGAAGTTCGTCCTGAGGTCGATATGTGAATTCTCACGTGTTTATACCTCCCCCAGAATCCTTTGCACTTTAGCTTTCCCCCAGAAATTGAGGAGGACAGTCTGATGTCCGGTGCAGCGCTTTTGAGTAGCGCGATCCTGCAGTCGGGTAAGCATATTATCTGATAGCTTGTTCACTGGTGACCCACATAATGTAGATAGCACAGTCGTACGATCGAACAACGACCTGACGGTTCAACTCAACAGTCGCAAAGAGAAGATCAGTTTCCTCATCAAATTTATCAATGAAAACGGCGTTCTTTCGAAGGTTAGTGCTTCTGTTTTTGTATCCTGATGATCAGCGTTTTCAAGTTGCCGTCCAGATGTCTCAGCGCAGCCGCCAACGTCTCGCAACTGACGCAGAAAAACTGTACGCCGCTCAACAGCTATGGCTTCGTCTTAACGAAACTCTCCAGTGGGTCAACGCTTTCGTCTCCAGGCCTGATCTTGTCTAATGCGCCACAGACGAGGGCGTCCCTACGACATTTTAAGCGAAGCCGTCTACGGATACATGAACCAGGTTGGAGAAGGGCAGCACGCAGACCTCATGAGGGCATTTTTTCGGCTTCGAGTCGCGGACATCGGAAGGCTACTTCCGCACGTCAGAGACAGTACCAGAAGATTGCTCGGTGAATCACCCACAAATATACCAAATATCTTATCTGAAGCAAATGGTATCGTTCTGGTATGTCGTTTTTGCAGCGACGTATGACTGCAAGCAAGCTAACATCTATCTGCCAGACTATCCTTAATTCTGCATTTGAGTACCGCGACTATAATGCCAGTGTATACGGTGTCGGATTACCCTTCGTCAAACCGTGGACTAGCAAGCCCGAGGTCATCAACGTTGTCCTCGAGCTCTTCGACGTTACTACGACGTATCTCCAGAGCATCGGGGAATCGTCCGATGAACACAGCTCTCGTGAACCCAATTCCCAGCTTCCCGATCTCGCTTCCGCTCTCTTTGCTTCCGTTCATGAGCGAATGAGTTGGCTCCAGAGGTATGTCGGATCATTCGTTCTTCCTTTGTTTTCTGATTGTCGTTATCTCTCAGTGCCACTGGTCGCGAGGTCCCTGGAACAGACCGGGAAATCGCTGCATTAGCGGATCAGTTCCAGCAGCTCCGTCCAGAGATCTTGAACACGTTGAGTGAGTCGCTCTCGAGAACGAGTGTAATGCTGGACCTGAACAAAAAATCCAAGACAAATACGGGTTTGCAGCGCGGGCTTTCGAACTGACCGAAAAATACCGCGATTTTCAGGAGCCTGGCAGCGCTTTGCAACAAAGACATAGTATACCCTCTCGACCAAAATCCACACGCTTCCAAGATGGGAGAATACATTCAGAGATTCGGTGAAGAATTTACGGACGAACTTTACCAGTGGTACATCGAGCACGGTAAATATTGCTACGGACTTACTCTTTATGCCCTCACATTCCGCTAACCCGACCTTCTAGGGGAACTACGCACGTTGTTCAGTCAGGGGGAGAGGCACGAAGATTACCTCGACAAGTATTTGACGAAAAACAATCGCCCGTTCGTCTCTTGGATCCAAGATCTGGAAAAGGAGAGGTTCCATTCTGCCGCAGAGACATTGTTGGCAGAGTCGGAGAACGCTGGGGACTTGGCAGCTAAAGAGGTGCTCGATCAGCTCCACCTTCTGAGGCGATAATCTGACCCAGAACCACAGCTTATACTAAGTATAGGGAAACTGACGCATCTGGCGCAGATGCAAGAGGACGCCGCTGTTGACGAAAGCATGCTTGACGGTATGCGCTACTGCGTTAAGTTAATAGATGTCCATGACAAACCCTTGCCTAGCTTTCCATGACGGTCTTGACTTTGTCAGCGTCCACGAAGCGCTTACAGAAGAGCTCAAGTCTGCCCTTGCGTCTGTACGCGATAAGCAATCGTTGGACCGACAGATCGAGACCATCCATTCAGCAGAAAGCCTCCGCCATTGCCGACAAGAAAGTCTTGCCACTCGTAAGTTTCCCCCCCGCGCCAAAACAGCAGGATGCTAAAAGCCAGGCAGGTATTCAAGCAACTAGTGCGGTCGCTACTTCAAGGAAAGGCGTTGTCTGTCGAAGACGTCGCTGATGCATTGTCCATGAAAGATAACGACACGACAATCAGTGATTACGCCACCGCGTTGCACCTTCTCGCACGTGCCGATGTGAGTTGGTTGTGGAGACTCCTGAGCGATTCATGAAATTAATTGTGCCACAGAAACTCCCCGAAGCAAGGCGGCAGGCTGCTTTCAGGTCGGTTTGGTTGCGAATTTACATCCACGATAAGTACGCAGCCGTCTCAGCCCCCGTAGGTTGTTGTGTTGACTTTTGTTCGGAACAGCTGGGACGTCATCAAAGAAACGTCCGGGGTATCGGACGCGCAACTGAACGACCGTTTTCGGAGCACCGCACTCGTCGCAGCACTCTCGGCTACTCTACCAAAACGCCACCAACCGGAGGGCTACATCCTTTCGCCAAGCCAGGCTCTTGCAGTGCCGAGCCTGGCAGAATTATCGTCTCGTTGGCCGGGTATGTCGCCGGAGCAGATAGAAGCGTTGCGCGAGGATTATCAGGAGGAGAGTGACCTCCTGGCAGGATATGACTTGTCGGAGGCGTTCGGTCGGGCACGAGAAGTTGTTCTCGATGAGATGATGTGGGGTCGAGCACCCTAGCGTGTATATTTACACATTGTACTCGCTATTAGTGTACGTCCTGCACAGCACTAGATCAACTCATGAATCGCGCTTTGAGCCCGTGGTAAGAAACGCGGAGGGCGAGCGCGATCTCTTCCATATTTCGCCGTCTCCACTCGGCGTTATACTCCTGTTGGCGCGTCGCCTCTTGCAAGACCCAGTTCCTATAGAACTTGCCTAGACGCTCCTCACGTTGTTGTGCGGTAGAATGTGGAGGGAGGCCGCTCAGAGCAGCTGCCTTGGCCACTTCGAAGCGCGTGTTTGACTATACAAAAATTGGGGGGCGTATAGGCACAGATGGGGTGAAAAACGTACATCTCGCCAAAAGTTATCATTGAAGGCGTCGAGCTGCTGCCTCTGCAGCTTCCACTGGTATTCGAGCGTGTCCGAGTCGTCACGGAATTCGTCGAGTGAATATGGGTGCCGCAGTGACTCTGAGGTCATGGATACTGGGTCGTCGTAGAGTATAGGACGAATGTTCGATATCGGGTCAGGAGGGGCGACATGGTCACAGATGCGAGCAGATGAATGAAGAGGGCGGAGTGAGCGCAGCGTTAACCGGGGTGGTCGTGGTCGTGGGATGAGCATGTTTCCGGGAGGTCCCGATGCTGTCTATACTGTCTCTATACAAACGAACGCGTTTTTTCGCTGCTACTACGCTACTGACCGCTCCGGACTGGACTCAGTGTACTTGGTCTCTTTCTTCAACAGGCCACCGGCTAGCCACGAGCCCGCAAATAGACCCAAAATAATCCAAACACCCCTGACCTCGTCCTTGTCCAGCGTTCTGGTGTGGAATTTGCTGTCCCCAACAGAAGTGGTGGTCTCTTCGATCAGGTCATCGAGCGGTCCTTGTCGGTTTTTGGTTACTTTTAAAACGTCGAGGTCTTTTGGTAGGGCGACGTCGTCCGCAACGTCAAGAAGAGGCTGCGCAGGTTTGAGACCTTCGGATCCGATGAGTGATGGTCTAGGTCAACTATGCTCCCGGACGGGGTCCAAGATGTGGCTAGAATCAGCGCGAAACGAGTCCCCTGCTATGACAATGACCTTCGGGACATGCGGCTCTTCAGGTGGGGCGGGGTTAGCCTTCGCCTTAACACGAGAAGACTCCCAAAAGTCCGGGGTAAATGGCTAAGAGACAGAGATTGAGCAACGTTTGAGACAATGAAATAACTGTATTATACGATGTGGATGAGCGGCTCTGGTGGGGGAGCGGAAATATCTGGAAGCTTGATATTGAGGTACGGTGGTGGTACGGTGGAGGCAGCTCGGGTGCCGGGGTTTCGAGCGGCACTGTGAGAAGCGACGTTGAGTAGCAGTGCAACGATAGCAGAAAGACGTTACATTGATCTGGCAAAGCCGCGATATTGCAGGTGGCGAGAAAGGGAGCGTGTCGGGGATGTGGTGACGCGCATAGATGTACTCGGATGACTAAGCAGGGTTAAGGGCCCTTAAGGACGGTCATCTCATCGTGGTCGCCTTTCTTCACACCCGCACACCAACATGCTTCTCTCTCCCGCGTGAGCATCTCAATCTATCTACCCGACATTCCTCATTCAACCTGCTTTCCTTCCTTCGTAGGACCAGCAACGCCAGTCTCCCGTCCCAAGGCTTTTGGTCAAAACTCAAGCCAGGCGGAAAGAACGTAAAGGAAGCCGAAATGCGCCAGCAACAGCACCAGCAGCAACAACAGATGGCGCTCAGCAGGCAACGTCTATTAACACTTGTCTACGACGACATGGAAACCGTCCGGATGGTTTGTACCTCCTCGCCGCGCCTTGTTGCCCCCGATTGACGCCGTACTCTCGAAGCTTCCAAACACTTTTGTCGTATGGCCACATCTAGTGTGCTTCGCCGCTCATTTATATATCTCACACTCCCCAGGAACTGGATGCCCTGGCAAGAGATTGGGCCAAACCCCCACCCGATGCGCTTTTCAGCCTTCGCGTTCCAATCGATTATGTCCACATCCAAACTGCTGTGAGATTGGAATTTTTCATATAAACCCATTTTCTCATATGTTGTAGCGCCTTGTCTCGGGAGATTATGTCTATGTATGCCCACTTTCTTTCGTCTCTGTTCCTGCCTAACAGAATTCTAGTTGACCGGAGAAGATTCATACCAAATAGCAACTATGGGGGTACCCGGTCTTCGCGTAGAGATTGTCAGCGATGCGCCACCGCCTCCAGATGAGCCACCGTGAGTTTTCCCAAGTTAGAGCGTGTTTCGGTTTCGTCTGAATACCCACCCTTGTATGCGTCGATGAAATAGGCCTCCACCGTACGTGTTCCGTTCCCTTCTCGAATGGTCCACTTGATCAACCCTTATCCATGCAGCCCTCCGCCAGTTCTGGACATGCCGGCGACCTTTAGTCTTGAGCTAAATCCCGGTCAGTATGTCGCCCTGGACACAACTGTGTCCTCGGATGAGCTAGATATGGCTCGTATGGAGGATGGCACGACCGTAGATGGCATGTTCTGGGGCAAACTTGTCATTGTTCACGATGGGGATACTCACACCATGGATTTCACTGGGACTCGACTGCTTGGCGAAGACGTCACTCCGGACTTGATGGTCGATCAACGGGTCATTACTAAGCTTGCAGTTGCCGCAAAACCTTCTGTAGCCAAGTGCCGATTGAGCTTGCTTGCC
The DNA here is from genome assembly GCA_024734325.1 of Lactarius hatsudake. Classification (NCBI taxonomy): domain Eukaryota; kingdom Fungi; phylum Basidiomycota; class Agaricomycetes; order Russulales; family Russulaceae; genus Lactarius; species Lactarius hatsudake. The sequence goes on along the minus strand of JANSJP010000004.1, from coordinate 177,958 downwards.
CCATCCATGCAATACTGCGACGTCATACTCTCCTGCGCGCCTATGTGGAAGATGGGCATAACCTGGCCCCCTGCCGAAGCACTCGGAGACGGCAAGGTCAAGTACTTTTTGCGAGTCCACCCTGGTGGCGGATTTGAACATTTCGAGTCAGAAATGGTCTCGACCGCCATCTATTATGAAGCCATGTACGAGACTTTCCTTTTCACATTATCTTTGCTAAATACGGATACCAGGCCCGATCCTAATCTCCTCGATCCAAACGAGTTTGTAGCCCCCCGAAACAGTTTCGCTATGTCCTTCCGAGATTTCATACCCCACTTCATGAATGTATTGGACCAACTTGGCATGTCCGTCCATGCTCGGACCGATTTTATAAAGTAGGTGTGGCCGCCTCTCATTGATGTGGGTACTAACTACATACTCTTAGTACACATATTCATGAATTTTCCAAGCATAAAAACATCGCGTATCGGTTCCTTTCCCCTGGCAAAATTGCGGCCGCCATTGACATGTCCGTGACGGCTGACCCGTGCGTGTTCACTCGCCTCTTCCTCATCTTCCGCGGAATCCCCGAAGATGATATGGGGATTTTCTCTGGCGCGGGAGAGAAGGAAGCCAATGCGCAGAACTGGCGTGAAGTTGTCGGCTGGACGGAGAACTCGAAGGATTCATCGCTCTTCCGCGTCCTAGAAACATCTGTGTTGGAAATCACCTAATTGACGTGTGGATGTTGTATAATGTGTCTTCGGCTTGTAGCACGGGTTCGTGATATCCTTTATTCCTGTATTATGTGATGTATTGCTTCTCATATCGCCTCGGAGTACTATATTACATGCGATACTGGTGCCTTTTCAACACGCGCTAGAGTGTTTCAATTACTCATATTGTCATGTACGTTTGCTGTAGTTCACAACATAGTTGTAGGTGTGTGTGACAACACTCTGTGACGTCATGCGCGTCATGCGTGACTGTACGCGACTCATTACTCAGTCCTGTCACAGTCGCGAGCCTCAGTAGACATGCCAAAGACCACCTAGTACCTCTCTTATCCCTTTCCTCGTCTACGCGCTAATCATCGCCCCCATAGTGAACTTGAGCGTGAGGCAAACATCGCTCGTAACCGCGCTCTCATTGAGCAGCTGCAGCTTAAGAGTGCCTCTGCATCGATCACCGAGAAAGCCAAAGTACCGGCCAAGCCCAAACAGCAGCAGAAGCCGAAAACCAAGCCCGTTCAGCCAATAAAAAAGGAGAAAAGAGCTGTGCAAGAAGCCCCGCGTAGAACATCCGCGAGACTTCGCGGTTCGACGTCGGCTGTTGATCCGGACGAAACACCCGCACAGAAGCGGAAGCGCGAAGTACGTTCTTCCTTCGCCTCGACTGAGTTCTGGGCTCCCAACCAAATTCCTTCGATAGCGGGAAGATGAGGACCGACGACGTATGGAAGAGGAAGAGCGTCTCGCAGCAGAAGAGCGCGCACGAGAGGCAAAGCGGCCGCGCCACCACGAGCTTGACCTCGAGACACTGGCCGAGCAGGAGGAATCGGTGTCGCTTTCTGGCCTTAGTTCAACATTTCAGTCCCTGCTACTGGCGCGATATCCTCGGCGCAGGGGCGAACGAGACGCTTTCGTGTTCGATAGCAGCAAGAAGGAGGACGCCGAAGTCGCTGCGCTGCGTGCGAGGGTGCAAAACCTGAAAATCGTCGCGAGGGCGAAGGTCACTCAGGACAGAGTGTACAGTGCAGCGTATCACCCAGAGCCCACCAAAGATCTAATCTTTTTTGGAGGTGTGTGTGCAGTTGTAATTTTGAAATGATGTATTTCTTGGCTAAGGTGACGCCGTGAAGACAAACACGGTCAACTCGGTTTATGGGATGCACGTGCACCAGCAGAGGAAGTAAGCGAAGAGGACGACGTTGATTCGGATCAACGGGAGGCGGGGAAGTACTGGCGTTTGCAAGTGCATTGGCCCGCCACCGCCCAGTCGTCCATCTCGTGCATCAAATTCGACCCTATAGACGCGCATAGCGTAAGTTGCCCGAACAGTTTCTTGTTCCTATTCACCCTCACCTTCACAACACAAAAGGTATATACGAGTGCGTACGACTCTAGCGTTCGCTCGCTGTCCTTCACCTCTGGTATCTCGCGCGAGGTTTTTGCTATGGAGAAAGTGCTTCTCACGAGCATGGACCTTCCCCCCGCGAGCCATGAGATGTGGCTGTCAGACGCCGAGGGATGGATCACGCATCTAGACCTGCGTGAACACAGGTCGAAATTCCGAACTTACCAAGTTTCGGACCAGAAGATCGGCTGTGTGAGCGTGAACCCAACAAACCCCACTTTCATCCTCACAGCGTCGAACAATCGATCGCTCAAGTGAGCGAGCCGCTATCCCCTCTCTTCCATTCTCTAATGGCTTTTTTTTTTTTTTTGCGTGAGCAGGGTCTGGGACGTGCGAAAGTTGCAGAAACTCCCAGTGAGTCGCGACCTATCTTTCGAATGTAGCTTTGGTTCACCCCCCATTTGAACAGGCCCACGATGGTGTTTTCGAACTCGATCGAGGAGGCGTCGATGAGTTCAAGGCGTCCAAAGGGGGCGCGGCGACTCTGCGTGCCGAATGGAAGCACGACAAGTCGGTCACTTCGGCGTACTGGGATCCGCGCGGTCGTTCGATAGTAAGCACGAGCTATGACGACACGCTCAGAAGTACGTCACCATGCGATTTCATTATCTGTTGTGAGCCCCAAAAGGCCTCATTCCAGTACAGTATGGGATCTCCGTCCGTCACTCATGGCAACGGACGTGCCTTTCCCCAACTTCAAGCCAGTCACCAGAATCAGGCATAACTGCCAGACTGTAAGGCATCGAATGTCCCTCGCGTATGCTGCATACGATCTTTGACCACCTGTAAAAATCGGCAGGGGAAATGGTTAACCATGCTCAAGGCGCAGTGGTCGCCAAATCCTGATGTCTATCCGCACTTCACCGTAGGTCGACGCTCGTTCCGGCATGCGTGATTACTGACGTCCCCCTCAGATAGGTGATCTGGACCATTCGCTTGACATTTTTGGGTGCAAGGGTGAGTTCTTGGCGAAGTTATCAGACAAGGACAAGTACTGGCAATCTACTGTGCTCTCTTTCGTTCCTTGTTGAAACATTTAACAGGGTCTCGGCCACACAAGCGGTGACGTGTTCTCACCCCAGCGTTGTCGAACGCGTTGCCAGCGGGAATGGAAGCGGACGTTGTGTGCTCTGGGCCCCTGCGGATCTTGTAGAGTAAGCCGCAGCAGTAGATATAATCTTTATGGTTCTTTGTATGACCATGTATTGGCACCATGTACATATCCTCAGCAACACGCGTGGAATTAATGATAACTACAGATACAGGTCATCCAAGTCGTCGTCTGCGCGAGTATCTATAGCTGCGGGTGGGGTTTGCACCGGTTTTGATTGGGGGGCAACTTCGTTTTGCTGTTCTAGCTCTGCCACGATATCCCACATCTCTTCGTCGGGATCTGCGTTGGGAGGTGCCTGCGCCGTCGTTGGAGCAGCGGCCGGTGCGGGGGCGGTGTCCAATGCAGCCCATAAATCATCGTCCGCGTCCATGACTGCATCGTCGTCTGAGGCCTGCGATTTCTTCCAAGCGTGGCTCGTTTGCGCGGCATGGGCAGCGGCGTGCCGAGCTTCTTCCTCGGGGAGCGCATCTAGCTCGATGGCTGCTTCGTCTCGGTCGGGCGACGATGGCGGTGGGCGCGATGCGTCGTCGCTAGAGAGGGTCGGGCCGTCGCCTTCTCTCTCAGAATCGCTCGTGGCGGAACGAGCGCGGCGTAATCGTGACCGGGCGGGGGAAGGTGGTTGGCTCGATGACGTGGCGCCTCCGTCGTCGGCGGTGGCAGCTGCGTCACCCTGCGGGGGGACGATGGCATCCGAGTCCGTGTCCGAGTTATCGTCGTCGTCTCCCTGGGGCGGTAGTCTGACCCCATTGACGAGTCCCTTGGCTTCGTCGCGCCATACGCTAAGTGCCACCTATCACGACAACGCTCGACACCCGCTACGCGGCATAAGATACAGACGAGCGGCGCACCTGCATACGCTTTGAGTGGCAGAGCTTCTCCACGCGGTCTACCGTTTCCTTGAATCTCGTCTTTGGATACAGTCTGTGGGTCCAGAATTGGTACACCTGGAGCACGCGGTCCAGATCTGCTGCCTGACGCGTCGCTACACATCAATCGAATAGGACGAAGGGGAGTAGAGTAATAAATGACCTCATGACCTTTCCCTTTTGGCTTGAAATTCTTCGTGTCTTTGATCAGCTGGGGCAGCCCATTCTTGCCCAGTAGACGCGCTTCGTCCAACCTGGCGATCGGCCTGCGCTTTTTTTTTGCCGTCGTCGTTTCCGTCGCCGCCGTCTGATGGTCCTTTTTGGCCATCGCCTGCTCTTGGTCGTCGACGTCGCCGTCGAGAGCTGGATCGCTGGGATGCTGGCGCTGATTTCCGCGCGTACAAGACGCGTATTTCGCGCGTCTGCTTCGCGACGGAGCGCGTCGAGGTCGAGCGCAGGAGCGAACTCGTCCAGATCGTCTATCCCATCGAAAAGCGCGTCAATATCTGGGTCTTGGTTAGCGCTGGGTTGCGCAGTGGCCGCAGCAGCCTCCCCCTCGTCATCCGAGGGGAGAAATAAGGGCTGGTTAGAGGTATTTGGAGGAGCAGGGTCTGTGGTTGTGGCCGGGGGGTGTTCTATCGGGAGATCCCAAATGTGGTCGACGTCCATGTCCATGTCTAAGAGCGAGTGTGCACGTGTTAACGCCGATCCCAATGGCTGAACCAATACTTGAAGACGGCCTAATTTACTGGGAAAAGCAAAGTGCGACGTACAACGGCGTTCTCGGTCTGTCGGTCATCAGCTTGTCGTATCTCGTCGCTGTCTCACGTCGCTCACAGGCGGTTATGGCTCTGGGGTACATTCCACTATCTTTCCTCCATCTTGGCACTGCTTGACATTCTCGTTCAGTCACTCCCCCGCGTCGAGTCGCTCGGATCAAGGAAATTCTTGCTCTATCTATTCCCGGAGCTATCCATCGTACCTTCTCCCGCCCGTCCGCTAAAGCCTGCTCCAGCGCGCCGCTTCCGTGCCCTCGATGTGGGAGCTGGCATCGGACGCGTCACGTCCGATACCCTCCTGCACCTCGTTTCCGACGTCGTGCTCTTAGAACCCGTCGAATCCTTAATACAAACTGCAATCTCCCGCGGCCGGGCCAGTGCCGCCGCACCACGATCGAGCAACGAGAACAAGTTGCCTCTACAAAAGCAGAAATGGAAGGGCATAGCAGATGGTTCCAAGAGCGTCACCTTCTTACAGGGTACGCTTCAAGCCTGCGATCCCGCCTAATCCCACGAAAACTGCCACTTTCTTGGGTCGCGTCGGATATACACCTCCTGTGCCCGACGATGATTCGGGATTCGACGTAGTGTGGTGCCAGTGGTGCCTCACGTATATGAACGACGCCGATCTCATTGCATTCCTCAAACGTAGTCAAGTCGCGCTACGCAAGGATGGCCCAGGTGTCATCGTCATCAAGGAGAACGTATGTCGAGATGGTGAAGGTAGCGTCCCTGCAATAGAATTCGACGAGGAAGACTCGAGCGTAACGCGGTATGTTTTGTCGTCTGCCTGACTACTCGAAGGATTCGATGACGCGGTTCAGGTCTGACTTGCATTGGAAGAAGATTTTCCGCGAAGCTGGTCTGAGTATTTTGCGTGAGCAGGTGCAGCTTGGATTACCGAAGGGTCTCTTCACGGTCAAAATGTAAGTGCCCCTTCATGGACCGAGCCGGAAAACGTGAGCTTTCTTGCTTGCTTGTCAGGTATGCGTTAAGGTGACGCGTCGATGATGTGGGGATGGAGGGCGTGGTTGATTAGTAGTAACCCGAAATACTGTACGTGACATGTGGTGAGGCATCATGCAGCCCGTGACTTGGCTTTCTGCGCCTGCTTCCTATTCTCTTTGATAATAGTAGACCCCACGAATGCTTCCTATAGCAGATAGCCCAACGACCAGAACAAAAGCAGGAAGGCGGATCGCCCATTCTCGTGGCGGGAACCACGCGTGAATCGGGCTCGATGCGTCGAAGAATGGCTACGTAGACAGTTTCCGATGTGAGAGTCAGCCCTCCTGCAGGTGCGACAACACGTACGACGAGAATAGCCCATGTAGTGTAGTAAACTGAAGATTGTCGTGGCAGCAGGCCATCATGGCGCCGCCTAGTGCTTTGTCTGAAATGGTCTATTGGGAGAGTTAAGACCCATAGCGCGGTTTGCAAAATAAAGTCGAGCGCTACCATGACGGACAGAGGTGAGAAAGTGCTGTGCGTGACCCTGGCTTGGCGCGCTCGGGTTTCACCCGGACTCGCGTTGTCTGTCTGGGTCTGCTCATGGAGTACAACGCCTTTGCGTCTCTTTCTCACTTTCGTATTCTCTTGGTGCCTGTAGGATCCATCTCGAGGGCGACGTTCGACCAATGGGCGGCGGAGATCCGAACCCTGGAGAACCTTCGCCTCAGCGATATTCCACCAGGTACTAAAGATGAGAAAGGTGAGCACCTGCATCCGCCGTCCACGAGCCCTGCGTGTTGACCTGCACTTTGTATAGCTCGATTTATGCCTAGCCCAAAATCCAAGGGGTATCTCCATCTTTGCTTCCCGACTCATCCCCCGCCTTCCTCGCACTACGCCATGTCTCTCTTCCGGCCCTCTCTTTTTCCACTAGGAGTCATCGGAATTGCAAGCTGTTCGCATACAGACTCTCTCTCGTCCATCGCCGCCGAATTCAACGCTACAGTGAAAGACCTCTTTCCGCCCGATTCTCTTTACCCACTTGCGAAGAATTGCTTCGTCTTCGAGGAGGACGACGGCACCACCAATCTCAACCTTGGGGACCATCTCCCCGGACTCGTGATCATCCCAAGCATGATGGGGAACAAGAAGGAGAACATCGAGACGTTGCTCGCCGATTTGTGTTCAAACATCCTTGCCGAATTTTCTACTGTGGTGCGTGTCGGGTTGCCTTCGTGTTCTGCGCTTATGACTGACGAGCGCCGTCCAGGTCAATACCCTGGAGAGTCCCACTAGGCAACGAATATCTAAACGCAACACTGTTTCCCATTTCTCCCGTCCGCTTCGGATTTCCCCCGGCAGCTTGTGGACGACGAACCCGAGCGTCTGTCGCGCGTTCCGTCGCAACCAGAGCACTCTCCTGTCCCCGCCCGAAGGGTGAGTACCCCAATACTCGGGATGAAACGAAACCCGTCCACGGGTCCGTCGTCGCCCATGGCGTCGGCTCGCCAAAGTACTCTAAATGTCCCCATTGCACGGAAGCGCCAAAGTCTCATCGGTGCCGCGTCTTCACACGGCCGGCTCTTCAAAGTCCTAGGAGATTTATTCATCCTTGCTGGGCGGACGGAGGATGCATCTATCTGGTGCGTGTGGCTCAGTGACCCTACGTGCATGCAGCATTTGATTGATGATGCTAGGTATACAGAAGCACTTACTTTGTTCAAGACAAGTACAGACTCCTTATGGCATGCCTCAACGCTAGAAGGCCTAGCTACGTTGTCGTTGCTTGATGCGTGGTCTGGACAGGGTTTTGTGCGTGACCGTCTTGCGATCCTCATCGACGGTGCTCACCGCGCCTATAGCAAACCTCCATCAGCACATCCAAAGAGCCCTGGGGTGACATTTCAGAGAAGCTTGACCAGGCGATCTCACTTTATGGGCGCCCTGGGCCGCTGCCCGAGCCCGATCAGCGCTACGACCTGCTTGCCTATCTTTATACAGTGGCAGTTCTCCGACACAGCTCTCTTCTGTTCGCTGCTTGGGCTGCCAAAGGTTGGGGTCCGCTTGCTTTCACCGCCTTAATGCACCCCGGACCCGCTCCATACATTCCTCCCACACTCTCACATCCCGACTCGCACCTTCCTCGCAACCGTGATCGTCTCTCTTCCTTCTCTGGAGTCACCCGTTCGCAAATAGCGGCTGTTCTTTCCCAGGCTCACGGGCCGTGGCTCTTGCACTTGGGTCACCGAGAGCGCATCGCCGTTCTTGAAAGCGTCGCCTACTTGTATTCTTCTTTGGGTTATCACCGCAAGGAAGCATACATCCTGCGCGAAGTGGTCGGATGTATAATGGACCTGGTCGTCTGTGCTCGCGAAGAAGATGGTCGATCTTATCTACCCGAAATCGCTACTAACGGCAAGGAATCCGGTGATTCGGGTGCCGTAGCCGTCAAGGGGATCGAAAGATCTACAGGAAACGAGAGTGTGCTCAAACTGGTCAAGTTTGTATGTGAAGTGCATGGCATTGACGTCGAGGCGGTCACGTTTGTGAACCCGAGTACCCAAGACGAAGGTGGTGCACCCCAGGACCTCGATGCAGACGACGTGCAGGAAGACCCCTATGGCTGGCCGGAACTACAAATCGGCATCATTCGAGAAGCCCTCGCTGTCGCAGAAGCGCTTCCAGGTGCGTAGGTTCAATTTCGGTGCGAGCCCGCTCATATCCGACAGTTGTGTAGATCCACCGTCTGTGGCACAGTTTTCGCTTTCGGCGCTCAAGTCGCTTCATGCTGTACTCGGCGACGACGACCAGCATCACATGTATTTCACCTCTGGCAAAGCGCTAACCGCGGCAAAGCGAAGAGGCGAGACACGTTCGATAGAGTATTGGTCCGGGAGACCAGTCGTCAGTATCGAGCTTCTTCAGTACGTGATTGTACGGAACGCTCGTAAAGGGCCTGGTTGATACGCCGCCTCGCGTAGACCCCCGCCGTCAAGATTGCTGGTTGAGAATCCGGTCTCCGTACTCGCTCAGCAAAGGTCAGAAGGAGCTGGCCAAATATCACAAATGACCGGCCCTTTCCTCTATAATCCCAGGAAGTCTGTAACCGCAAGGGTGAGATTGCCGAGAAAATTGTTCACGCATTTCGTTCTCACTAGTCACCTACAGGGAAGCACCCTCGTCGTGACAGACGAGCCGTTAGAATTCGTGCTTACGCTGCGCAATCCTTTCGTATTTGATCTGGAGATTCAGAACTTAAGCCTCAGGTAAGCCTCCTCCTTCATACCCTCTCTATCAGCAAATGTAGGGCCATCAGTACCTCAGGCGTCGCCTTTGACATGAAGCCCATCTCCCTGACTATCCCGGCAAACTCATACCACCCGGTCACTTTAACTGGCAAACCTTTAGAGGATGGTTCCCTTGTCATTAGGGGATGCCATGTTCAAGCGCCCGGCGGTGCTTCACGTGAATTTCTCCTTCCTCTGGCGACCGCCGAGGAGGAAGAGCACCGATTACGTCGACGAAGTGCTGCGGCATGCGAATCAGATCGGACCAAGTATAGTGGCTTAGAGTCTCGCTCAAAAAAATCCGAAAAGAGGAACAGCACCCTTGTGGCGTCGGCACTGAGCAAGCGGACTATCCCTAAGTTCCTGGAGTGTACCGTTGTACCTGAGCAGCCGTTACTGCGCATACGGTGGAGCTCACTTGTACATGGCGCAGTCATGCTGTACAACGGCGAGAGGTACGATTTCCGAAAGCCCATTCCTGGCCATCGTGATGACTAAAAGTCTGACAGATCTACGCTTCGGCTCACGCTGGAAAACGTCTCGAATCTGTCCGTCGACTTCCTGAGACTATCGTTCGACGATTCTACGATAGGTCCCGCGCAGGCGGCTCTAGCTGAGGGAGACTTGTCGATATACGACGCCTATGAGACAGAATACCAGCTCATCAACCGTCCCGTCTTCTCGTGGGATCGGGAACAGGAAGATACCGAGATCCCCGCAGGGAGGAAGGTTACCATTGTTCTGACGTGCAGCGGCAAAGTGGGGTGGTACGTCTCCACTTGATGACTCTTCTCTACCTGCTGCTAACGAATACGCAGTACGAGCGGCGGCATCTATATCTCTTATGGCTATCTCCACCGACCTCAATCGACCCTCTCCCGGCCCCAAGAGACGTTCCACACACGACAGCTCTCATACCCAGTTCTTGTCACCGTATATCACATGCTCGAGTGCCACAACATGGATGTCTTCCCACTCGATCAAGGAGGTTGCGAGGAGACATCCGAGGACGGAAGGGCAGTTCTGTTCAAGGACGTCGAGGAAGAGGGATGGTGTCTCTTTTCTGTTGACGTGCGAAACACATACGGCTTGCCATTCGAGGTCACCCTCGATCGGGTACAGAAAAGTGAGAAAACGTTCTCCGGAGCAAGGCCTTCGTTTTATGGGTTTTGTTTATAGACGCACCGCCGACATCGACTACCTGTATCGTAGCGCCGGGAGCTACGACACGGTACGCTTTCGTGCCATCTCCCGGTTGGCTTCAACTAATTCTGCCTCAGGATGGTCTTGCCGCTGAAAAAGATCCAACTGCCTGAAGAAACCACATCCCAGGCCATCCCCATGCTCTCTGACCGCCAGTTCGTAGTCGACAAGACGAAACTGTCGATGGCGGAGTACAAGTTGCAGCGCGAGCTATTCTGGTATCGAGAAGAGCTCTTTTAAAAGCGTTCGTGGGCACTGGCGTGAGGTCTGTCGCGAGTTGCTCTAGTCGTCGTTTCTGGTTCTGAACGCATTTATTTGATATTCTGGCGATACAGGCAGGTGGGACTCGGTCGGGGGAACTATCGTTCAGACTGCAACGGATGACGCTTCCCATGCTTGCAACGCTACGCACAGTATCAATACGCATACATTTGGAGCTATATCGTCGCAGTAGCGAAACGAGCGAGGGAGCGTATATCTGTCATGCGTAAAAATGGCACATATCACCCTGCTCCTTATCAATTTGTCTACCTCAGGGTGCACATCGCGAACCTTTCCTGTAAGTAGCGAACTCCTTTATTTGATCACTGGACTGATTGTCGGACACGTGTAGTCCAACCCCTCGTCCTGACTGCGGACATCACAGTCGACCCCGCGGATCATGTCATACAGGAGGGAGTGCTGTCGGACGTGCCGATCGGACGCCTGGAGAAAGGCGAAGAGCGCGAGTTGGAGGCGCCGCTATGTTTCGTCGCTTGTGGGCGATTCCGTGTACAGGTCGAGGCGCGAGCCGTGGGACGGTGCAGTGAGGGAAGCAAGGGTAGGATGCGCAACGCTGAAGGTTGTTGTATCGGAAGACAATCCACAGTAATTGTACACTCTGTGCATGTGCATCTAATTTATTTCGACAACGGGGGTCACTGGGGTTTATAAGCAACTGGCACGAGTAGATATCCCCTCCCGAGCCAGAGAACGACTCAGTTCAAGTTCTAGGGGGGAAATTGACGCAAATGAAGCGCTGTAATTACATCAAACCACTGGTTAATACACACAGGTTCCCTTAAGAGTAGATGGACTATTCGAATTCAGGAATCATCTTGTCTGAAAGCGGCCTGCGTAAGCCAGGATGGTACCATATACCAGGCTGTGCGTGAGGTAAAAGCGCCCGTTGTCAGCAAGCGGGGACAACCGAATAGCTGCGGACGTACCCGCCACCTATGAGTGACATGACACTCGCACCGGATGTAATGATCTCTGAATGCGCGAGGACGAGTGGCAACGAGAAGCCGGTGACGACGATGAACGCGGTGATAAAGCGGCCGAGGTCGATGGGGCTAGAGCCCTCGCCGTAGTCCGTCGAAAAGTCGTCGCCGCCGCAGTGTGAGAAGAGTGCGTTGGGGAGAGGAGCGATGACAAAGGTCAACGCTGTCCGAACACGACTTTTGTTAGAGGAGGGGGAAGGCAGAGGGAAGGGGAGGGATTGTTGAACCTACCCACGAGGAGAGGGAGCCAATTCGACCAGAGTGCACAAGAAAGGATGATCATCAAGAATCCCACGGCAAGAACGAAGGAAAGCAAGATGACGGCTAGAGAGACGTCGGACATGTAGTGAATACGAAGCGAGGAAAAGTGACGAAAGACGTACTTTTGAGACCTGCGGCCATGCCGTCGTAATAGCGGGACAAGGGGAAGGGGAAGAGATTCGAGCGCATCGTCGTCAGCCAAGGTCACGGTCTCCAAAAGGCGACGACCCGAACCGGATTTCAACCCGGAATTCCGGTCCGCACTGCTTATCCACTCTTTGTCTTTGCAGTAGTCGACTGCTCGTCCTCTGCGATGGTTCCCCCTCAGGTCTATAACATCTCTCAGTCGCCTATCACTAGTCACGCCTTTAACGCTGACAGAACTCGTAAGTCGAACGTTCACATCACCCGCCATTGTCCTTATCTCGTCCATTCAGAGGTCGCCGTGAGCTTGAACACAAGCGACGTCCGCATTCTCTCTCGCAGCGGTATCGACTGGACGCCAGAAGAAACGCTTTCAGAGGTACTCAACTCATTCACAACCTCTGACCCATCGTCACTTTTCTGAACTGGTTTCCTTATAGCACGACAAGATTATTACGTCCATCGATTGGGCACCGAGATCGAATCAAATAGTGACGGCCTCTCAAGATCGAAATGCCTACGTATGGCAGCAGGCACCGGACCCTCTAACAGGGCGAACCGTCTGGAAGCCGACGCTCGTCCTGTTGCGCATCAACCGCGCAGCGACCTTCGTCCGTTGGAGCCCGTTGGAGGACAAGTTTGCCGTCGCCAGTGGTGCGAGGTGAGCCCATTTTTCGCTGAAATATAACCACGGTTACACTGACTTCCTTGATCAAAGGGCGATCGCCGTCTGCTCTTTCGATCCCGACAATAATTGGTGGGTCGCGAAGCAGCTCAAAAAACCCCTCCGCTCTACCGTGCTCTCTATCGACTGGCACCCGAACAATGTCCTGCTCGCTGCAGGAAGCGCAGACATGAAGGCCCGAGTCTTTTCCGCCTACATCAAAGACGTTGACAAGAGGTGAGCGTTTCCGTCTCGTCATGCACGATCTCACACAATCCCGCCAGGCCCCCTCCCTCTGTATGGGGAGAAAAACTGCCGTTTAACACCGTATGCGGCGAATACTCGAGCAGTTCTGGTGGCTGGGTGCACTCCGTTGGGTTCTCGCCCTCTGGAGACGTTCTCGCCTTCGCGAGTAAGTCGCACTGTCGCGATCGTGATTTTTCCTCTAACACGGACCCTCAGGCCACGACAGCACCATCACTGTCGTATATCCCGGCGGGCCCACTATTTATACAATCCGTTCCACCTCGCTGCCATACGTCACACTCACGTGGACGTCCGAGGACTCCCTCGTCGCGGCCGGCCACGACTGCCAGCCCGTGCTCTTCAGCGGAAGTCCATCTGGCTGGCAGGCCGTCGGCTCGCTCGATGATTCCTCAGCCCCAAAAACTTCCGGCGGCGCTCGTGGTGCATTGACAGGTTCATCGCCCGTGGGCCGCCTGAACAGCGCTGCGTTCAATACGTTCCGCAACGCAGACTCGCGCGGTCTGGGCAGTAGCCCTGGTGGCGGCTCACAGCTCGCGACGGACACGGAGATGTTCACGGTGCATCAGAACACGATCACGGACATCCGCCCGTACGAAGGTGCTCCGGGTGCGGTGAGCCGTGTGAGTACGAGTGGTGTGGACGGGAAGCTTGTGATATGGGACGTAAATGCGGTCAGCGGGATGAGTACGAGGCTCAGCGGGCTGCAGGTGAGTTGAAGATAAAGTGAATGTACAATGGATAATACAAAATCGAGCGAGTTTGTTTAAAGTATGTCGGCGACACTGTCGTCCTGTGGGTGCGCTGAAAATGGCGAGTATAACGCCCCAGACAGATGCCTTGGACTATAATCTATGGTGAACGGACTTGATCATGCTACAAAGCTGTGGAGTCACGTGACTTGGGGTATGTACGCGTCTTGTGTGTGTGTCAGTCACGGCTTGGGTCACGGTATAGATCTGTCCATACAATCTGCTTCTCAAAAAAATGCTCTTAAAGTGTGTGGATGGCCATTGACCTGTAATTTGATAGTGACCCTGGCCTGGGAGCTGTCCCAGCTCACTGTGAATCCGTTCACCTCGTCCGTTACCGGCATTTCCCAGAGGATACGAGGATGAGATGAAGGAGAGAGTCTCTGCTCTCTTTACATCAATTTCATGGGGTTTAAATACTACAAGATATTGCGCTTGCGCGTTGCGCTTACGCGTCTGTCCTACTTGTACAATAATAAGTATCTCGGACTTTCCTTATAATATTTGAGACCATCTGGGACGTATAATCACGGGATCGTCACAGAAATACGCTGACACATCGTGTTCACAACACCACCTCCATGTCAGCTCTTGCGACTCTGTCACTGTCACAACTGAAAACGTAAAATAAAATGAATCGTACAGTAATCAATTTGGGATGGACACAGGTGGCTCGGGACTTTCCGAAACTCTCGCTTCGTTCCCCTTTTGCTGTCGTGTCATTGTGTCCTTTTGATGGAGACCTGGGCTTGCAAACCAGAGGGAATCTTGAGAATCAGAGGGGAAGTAGCATTGAAGATGCTCCCCATTGTACAGATGCTTGAGTACGTAACCGTTCCTTGTTTCAAGCTGATAAGTATTTCTATCAGTGACGTCCCAAATGCGGAAAGGGCCATCCCATCGTGGGTGGAGCTTCGTACTCGCCGCATGCCTCCTCTTCACCAGATCTCCAGGACCGAGACCTCTTTCGTGGTAGGAGTCTTCGCACGACTCGGCCTCTTTTGCCATCCGAGCTTCTGCTCGTTGGTTCGCTTCTCTCCGGACACGAGCCAGATCCTGTATGCGTTCCAGACGCCTGTGCCGCAAGACGGCAATTTCTGCGTCCGTAAGATCTTGTGTGGCGTCGGCGATCCTTTCGCTAGGTAAGCGGGCTTCTCTTCCGTACATCAGGAAGAACGGTGACACACCTGTAGATGAGCTGGTGTGGGCCTGATGGGTGAGCACAGCATCGGGGAGGCACTCATCCCAACGGTCTTGTCTCTGGGGCGCCGTCATCCTTGCCAGCATCTGGGTCAGGATATTGTTAAATTTCTCCAGCCTTCTGTTGGTCTGCGGATGATAGGGGCTGGTGTGGCGATGCTGAATCCCGAAGCGTCGCAGTATGGCTTGTAACTGGTAGGCCATGAATTCTTCTCCATTGTCTGTGAGAATGCTCAACGGCTTTCCATAGGAGAAGACGATGTACTGGAGCAGTTTCGCGATGGCATCACCAGAGCGCTGTGGGATCGCGAACGTGATTGTCCAGTCGGTTCCAAGGTCCATTGCGGTGAGCAAGTACCGATTTCCCTTGAGCGTCTTGGGTAGGGGTCCTATGAAGTCGAAGGCCCACGCATCTCCTGCGTCGACTTGCGGAATGGGATGGAGAGGTTGGGTGGCAGCTGGTTCTCTTTGCACGAATTGACACGGGTCGCAGGTGCGCAGTGTATGTTCGACCAATTCTTGTGCATAAGGGACGCTGACTCTCGTTCACATCGCTGCCAGCGTGTTCTTGGTCCCTAGGTGTCCAAGATCGCCATGTATCCAGCATATGGCCTCTTTGGCCGCTTCTTGGGTGGTTGGGACTTCAATGTCGATGTCCTCTCCCCAGCGGTTCTTGATTGACTTGCGGAGGGAATCGCATTTGATCAGGTACATTCCATTTCCAACTGTTGTTGGATCTTCGCCTCGTTGGAGCCGACGCTTGTACTCTGCGAACGTCTCGAATATCGCGCTGTGATCGCGCTCCTTGGTCCAGGGGTTCATTGGCGCTGCAAACAGTGGTTTCAAGGTCTCAGAGTCTGGTACGTCTGCATGCCCTTTCCTCCTTGACAGTGCATCGGCCACTAGTTGGTGCTTTCCGGGCCTATAGATGATTTCAATATCAAAGTGCGCAATGTCGTCAACAAAGTGTGCAAGACATCGGCCAAGGTTCTTTTGCGTTAGGAAATATTTGAGGGACTCGTGATCGGTACGTACAAGGATCGGTGAGCCTTCAATGTATCCCCGCCACTTATGTAGGGCATAAACAATCGCGAGCATTTCTCGCTCTTGTGCGGAGTATCTTTGTTCGGTAGGCATCATGCGTTGGGATTCGAATGCAATAGGTCGTAAGTCCCTTTCTTTGAACTTGAAACATTCTTTTGGCTCACCAGCTCCCTTCCCCTCATCAGGTCCCATGAAAGGGGTACCAGTTTGCTGAAGGACTGTGCCAACGCAGTCGCCGGAGGCGTCGGTGTCTATGACAAGAGGTGCCATGGGGTAGGGTGAATGAGCAGGTCAGCCGAGGTGAGTCCAGCCTTCAGCTGCTGCATCGTGGACTCACAGTCCTTTGTCCATACGATGGGAGAGCCCCGTTTCGGGCTGCCTTCCAGCAGTTTGTACAGAGGGCTGGCGATCTTCGCGAAGTTGTGGATGAAGCATCGGTAATATCCTGCGATATTCAAGAATCCGCGTACCTCCGAGACTGTTGAGCAAGCTGGCCAGTCCAAGATGGAGTCGATCTTCTCCGGGTTCGGGCGAAGACCGTCACCTAAAGCGATGTGACCCAGGTAGAGTATGGAGGTGTGGCCCCACTTACACTTTCTTTCATTCAGGATGAGGCCGTGTTTCTCCAGTGCGCCGACGATGTCCAAAATGTTCCACACGTGGTCTTCCTCGGTCTTGGAGAAAATGATGATGTCGTCTAAATACACCATGGCACAGCGATCAATGTGTTCCCGCAGTATATCGTTCATCATTCGCTGAAACGTTGTGGGAGCATTGGTGAGGCTGAACAGCATGACTCGGAACTGGTAGTGGCCATAACAACAGGTAAATGCAGTTTTCTCTTTGCATCCTCTGCTAAGCGTACCTGCCAGTAGCCCGAGCAAAGATCCAGGCAAGTAAAGTACTTCGCGCCTGCAAGATTGCAGTAGCATTCGTCTATCCGTGGCAAGGGATAGGCATTTTGTTTGGTGAGTTTGTTCAGGGCTCGATAGTCGACACAGATGCACGATGTACCATCTTTCTTCAGGACGGGGAGCAGAGGCGAGGACCAAGGTGAGTCCGACTGTTCGATAACTCCTTCCTTTAGGCCTTTGTTGATAAACACCTTGATGGCCTCGTGCTCCAATGGGGTGAGCGGACGCCCGTACTTGCGTATTGGCTTGGCATTGCTGGTGTCAATGTCATGGGTCCACTTCCTCAGAGGAGGAAAACCCACTTTCTCTTTGAAAACCGCTGGTACGGTGTGTTTTACGATGTTCTTGATCCGCTCCCCAAATGCTTCCTTAGCTAGGTCTCCGACTGCCTCACCTATCGCTTCGACTTCGGCTGTCTTGTCCTGAACTTCTCCTCCCTCTTGTGCATGGTAGAGGAGCTCTGGGCGAGTAGGCGGGCGGTGCTTGGGGCAGAGACACCATGTGAGGTTCGAGATGATGCGAGGCAGGCCTGTTACGTTCTTCGCTGAGGCTGGTCTGATGGTAACACGCGTCTTCTTATCCGGATGCATGAGCTCATAGGTGTCGGTGTCCCACTTCAGCTGGGCATCGTGACGCTTGAGCCAGGCTCGACCCAGGAGCAAGTCATAGCGGAAGTGAGTCGAATCCTCCAAGATATATGTGTAACTCTGAGTATTGAGCCCGCCGATCTTCAGCGTGAAAGTTGCGAAGGTGGAAGTGGTTGTCCGTCCTGCGCCTACGATCTCCCGGGTGGTAATCGGGAAGACTTGGGCCTTCGCGTCGATGGCCTTCTGAGAGGTAAGATAGTTCAATTCTGCTCCGGTGTCGAGGATAGTATTGACGGGTATGAAGGGCGGAGCATTCTCAGGAGTTTGCGACTTGGGAGGACTGATTTCGACTTTGTAGACTGGGAGGCCCGGCTGAGCGACAGCGTAGATCTCGAGCAAGTTCTCCTTCGATCCCTTCTCCTGCAGGGCGATGTCTGCCAAGGTGAGGTCGTCGCCAGGACTTTCGGGGAAGATGGGGGAGACTGGGCGCCAGCCGTCGCTCCAGTCCTTGCAGGACTCGCAGTCGCAGTTCGTGTGTGCGATATTGTGAAGGTCAGCCTCCTCTTCGTCTGAGATTTCCTGCTCCATGAAGTGTGCTTCGTTGACGAGATACTGCAGTTCTTGGTCGTCCTCCGGGTCCCATTCCTCGGGGGAGTACTCATCGTCCAAGCTCTCCTTGGTCTCTTCATAGGTGCGCTCCTTGCAGTCGCACATTTCAGGGGGGTACTGACCCGGCTCCAACTCTTCTTCGACCTCCTCGAATAGGTGGAGGGTCTTCATGTGCCAGTTGCGTCCATTGTAAACGGCGGGCCTCTTTCCAGCACTTGACGTGGGACGCCGCAACGGCTTTTGGCAGTCGCGCATGAGGTGGCCAGTGTCATTGCAATTATAGCATCGCACATTAGCGGGGGCACGGCGTGGGTCACGGCTCATTTGCATCGAGTCGAGATCCATTGGCTCTGGCAAGGTTGACGAAGATCCGATGGACGACGTATATGGGGTGGAGTTTGTGCTGAAGTGTGCAGAAGGTGATGGAAGACCTCGGGCCTTGCAGAAAGGCTTTGAAGGTCCAAAATGCAAAGGGGGGTGACCCTGCGCAACGCGGTGGAGGCTGTCCCACTGGCAAGCGGCCGAGTAGTAAGCGGACATGTTCTTCTCCTGATGAGACATGAGTTGCATTGCTAACTCCCTGGGCAGCTTCAGCAGGAAGCAGTATTTGTGGTCTGGGAGAGCCATTTCGGCTTCGGGGATTTGTATCTCCACCTCCTGGAATCGGCGAGTAAACTCAGGGATCCCTCCCTTACACTTGAGCCTATCCAAGTGGGCTCTGAGTTCATCAGCCTGGGTGGGATGTGCCCAATGCTCAGACATGGCCAGCTTCAGATCACTCCAAGTCAGTGCCTGGTCGTGGTTGGCTAGCTTAGTCGCATGATACCAGGTGAGTGCTGAGTCACGGAAGCTCTGAGCGGCATAGCGAGTCCACTGATCCCTCGGGACTTGACCAACGTCAAGCGCATCCTCAGCCAAGCTGATCCAGGTGGTGACGTTCTCACTCACTTTCCCGGCGAAGGGCTGTATGGTGGTTCATGGTGGGTTTGAACGGGGGGCCGAACCGTGAGGCGGTGTAGTCGTGGAGGGGGTGTTGACCGTGAAATGAGTGTTGGAGAAGGCAGATTGGATAGCACTCTGTATGCCTTGGGAAGTGACAATATTACTTTCGACAGCTCTGAACCGTTGCTCAAAAGTGTGAAAAACTGTTCTCATTGCTCCAAACATTTTGGGTGAGAATTCGGCTCACAGGACGTCTAGTGGGGAAATCCCCGCTTGACCAGCCAGCATTTCGGTGTCGGCGTCCATTATATTCAGCGTACTGTGACCATGGGCCTATTTCGAGGTTGCGCAACGAGTCACGATGTCCGGAGTATGTATTTCGGCTGACCAATTTGAGGTCAGAGCGGCGCTAATCAAAGCATGATGTGAGGTACCTATAGGTTTTGCCAAATATGTCAACATGCTTCTCGATTCGAATATAACTCAGGTTCTGACTAAAAGAGTGTAGGGTTAGGGGAAGCCTCACACTTGATCAAGTGTGAATCCGTTCACCTCGTCCGTTACCGGCATTTCCTGGAGGATACGAGGATGAGATGAAGGAGAGAGTCTCTGCTCTCTTTACATCAATTTCATGGGGTTTAAATACTACAAGATATTGCGCTTGCACGTTGCGCTTACGCGTCTGTCCTACTTGTACAATAATAAGTATCTAGGACTTTCCTTATAATATTTGAGACCATCTGGGACGTATAATCACAGGATCGTCACAGAAATACGCTGACACATCGTGTTCACAACATCACCCCCCCCCCTAACACGTCACATGACATCACGTAATCACAAATCCAAAATCTCGGAACCAAAACAATAAAATTATATGTAACTTATTACAAACATAAATATGATATAATCTTTTTTTTGTTTTTGTTTTATTTGTGTGGTGTAAATATTGAGCAAACAGAAGCAAATAAGGTAAGCAATGCCATGCATTGTATACAGTGTTCAACCCCCCTTTTTGGTGTGCAGCCCCTCCCCATCCTTTGGCCCCCCTTTCCCAACCCTATACATGACATGCAAGTGCAGGACCATGCAGGACAAGCCCCCCATTGCACCCCCACCCCAGTTGACTCACAAAGGGGGGCTGTGCAGGTGGCATGTGCCCCCCTTTCCCACCCTGCCCCTGTTTGTGGGCAATGGAGGTGCCGGACAGGTACACCCCCCCTTGTCCCTGTTCATGTCAAACAGGAGACCCAAACACTGCCCCCACCCCTGTTGACTTGCAAGCAGGGCTGCATTGAAAGAGGCACCCCACCCATTCACATGCAATGGGGGCACAACAGGTATTTCCCCTGCGCCTCCCTCATTCACACACAAACTGTCACGATTCGTACGAAGTGGATGCTTACTTTACGGTGATGACCCCTTAGTAAGTCATAATGAGTCATGGACAGTAGTATCAGTCAGTGGACAGTAGTATCACATGCCAGTCAGGCATGACTCACTCCTAGGATAGTGATAGTAGGGTTCAAGCTACTTATGCTATTCGCAGTACCTATTCAAGAGGAGCTTTAAAGCATCCTCATACATGTATAAATAGTGGCTCGATAAGACCAAGATACACCATCTTGGTCTTCTTCAATCACCACTCCCTTCTCCATCTCTGTCACGTGTGTTTCACTTGCCCCTTTGCGCGAGTCGTCGTCATTGATCATCGGATTACCTAGTGGTACAACTTACCCTAGTGTATGAACAGAAGATCATGTGCTCATACAAGCGCTGTGTATCTTGTGACTGGTCACGTGACTGTCAAGCCATATTTTGCTAAGTCATGAATGCCCTTTTGCAGTCCAAGTCGGACTAACGCCAGTGGTGGTGTTACACAAACAGGACACACACACACAGGACAAGCCCCCACCACCACAGCCACCACTCCCATTTGTGTGCAAGGGAGGGGAGGTGCAGGAATGAGGTGTGGGACAGGTACGTCCCCCTGTCTCTGCCCCCACCCCCTCATTTACACACAAACAGGACATGTGATGCAGGACCGTGTGGGGGAAGGCATGCACAATGCTCCTTCCCCCTTCCCCTGGTTTTTACACAGAGGCAAAATGCAAATGAGGGGCGCATGAGAACAGGCATGCCCCCCACACCCTTTGCACCCTGCTGCCATTTGCATGCGTGCAGCACGTGAACGGCGGCATGTGCTCCAACTTGGAGCAGCACTCCCTCTCCCCAGGTTGGTGCATAGGGGCAGCACACAAACTGGAATGCACAGAAGCAGCCCCCCTTCCAGGGGTTGCTCAGCCTCAGCATGGCACCCCCCCTTCCCCAGTTCACACACCAGGGAAAAATGTGCATGGGTGGTGGCATGGACCCCCCCTCTCCTGCAGCTTCGCCACAAGGGTGAACATAAACAGGTGGCCACACAGAAGCAAACCCCCCCATTCCCTGGGTTCGCACACCAGGGCAAATTGGAAAAACATGCACAGGCAGTGGTATGGAACCCCCCCTCTCCTGCAGGTTTGCACACAAGGGCAAACACGAATGTGCGGCCACACAGAAGTGGCCCCCCCCCTTCCCCCAGGTTTGTGCATCAGGGCAAAATGCCACACAGAAGTGCCCCCCTCCCCTGTATGCACTCCAGTGGCATGTGGGCTGGGCATGACTGGGCAGTGTGCAAATTGGAAGGCATGCCACAGTGCCCCACCCTCTGCTTTGCACACAGGAGCGGCACACATACACGTGCTGCTCTTGTGTGCAAAGTAGAATGAGCACCACCTCCCTGGCTCATGAATGGGAGGGTAAGGATGATGAGCAGAGCATGGAATGGGGTACACAGCCCTTTTCTTGCTCCCTCCCCACATCCCTCTCAACTTAGACAAAAAAGTACATAGGTGATGTAATATGTATTAAATAATAAACATACTCTTCTTTTAATCGAAATGACATAAGCAAAACAATGTTCAATTTGTTTCTGTTTGCTTGATATTTACACTACACAAATGAAACAAAAAAAAAGAAGATTATGTCATATTTATATTTGTAATAAGTTATGTAATTTATTTTTTTGGTTCTAAGATTTTGGATTTGTGATTACATGATGTCATGTGATGTGTTAGGGGGGGTGAGCTGCTCACACACTGTGATCTCCTTATTGGATCACTTGAGATACCAGTACCTGTCATGTCACAGAGTGGTTTGTCTTTGTTTCAATTTCTTGTTCATTTAACAAACTGAATGCCTTGCACACAGATGTTCCATTTATTCTCAGTAATAGCAATGGTGATGACATTAGTGTTGCCATGACTTGAGTCACCTGAAACAAGTGTTTTGTTGCATCTTGGGAAATAAAATAGTTAAAACTCTGAAAATATTTGGGGAGGTAGATCTCATCAAAAGCTGGGGGGTCCTCTGCCAAGTCTAAGCGATTTGTCCAGCCATTCTTGAGCTATTTCACCGACTCTAAAATCAACCGGCTTCAGCTTGTGTATGGAGTTGGTTCAATTACTCAGAAGTGGCTGGTCAGGTGACTTGGAGTTGGCAGAGGACCCCACCCCATGGCTTTTAATGAGATCTACTTCTACAAATATTTTCAGATTTTTAACTATTTTATTTTCCAAGATACAACAAAACATTTGTTGAAGGTGACTTGAGTCATGGCAACACTAGGTGATGTTAGTCAGTCAGGAAACCTGGTTCTCTTTCTGACAATCACTGTGTCAGCAAACACATCCCAAGGTGTACCCCCTTTAGTTATTCCAAATGACCTGGGACCCATTCAATCCACCACCCCCAAACCTTTCTTCCCCTTGTTGAATCCACATTCCATTGGGGACACTCAGATTGCTCTCCATTGCATTGATGAAGTTAAGAAGCCAATTGACCAAGCAAATATGTGGAACAAGGCGATCAATAGAATCAAGTGAGTGATGGACACTCTCAGCCCACTTGCAGAAGTGTGTAGAATATCCATTTTTTTGCCTCTCAGAAACTGATCCAACTTTGCACAGCTCCACCCATTTGCAAAGATGGCATATAACTTGATGTTAGCCATCTCTAAGGTGCGTCTCTGTTATTTTCAGAAGGTAAAACACTTATGTGGTGTTTATTTGGATGCCAGACACTCCTAGAACAATATGAATGTGATGAAAATGTGCTAACACTAATTGAAGCCCTGCACGACACATTTGACTTGGTGTCTCACAAAGACATTCTAAGATTTATCACACCAACTCAAAGCAGGCCAAGTCCCTTTCTCTAATGTTGCAGAGCATCTGCAATTGCTGTGATTTTATCCAGTTGTATGCACATTGCACAGGATACACAACTATGTAAGTTGACTTTATCTCTGACTTGGAGTCCTTTCTTGAGTCCTCTATTGACCAATGTAATTTCTAGGGAAGTGGACATTAAAGAATGTAGATGGTAGAACTTCCAAAAAATCAAAGACTTGTCTGACACCCTTGCCAAACACCAAAGAAAATTCTCAGATTATGCTGCTATCATCACAGAGATCAGCATGCATCTGTAAATGCAACTAGCTGTTCAGAGCTGTTTGGAGTGTCCTTGAACAGCTCTGAACACCTACTGCATTTACAGATGCTGGTCCAGATTCTAAACCTTATGGGAATGGTCTGTATCCAAGCTAATTGGATATTCACTCACCTTGAGTGGGTGTTGAACCAGGTTTTAGATCCCAGTACATCTGAAAGATGGCATTTTAGTTCTATTGGTTGTCTAACTGATAGTTGTCATAGAACTAGACAGAAAAATTGACAAAATTCCATATGGGACAGGCTTGCAATTCATGCCTGACAAGGGCTATCTTCCAGGAACACATACTGCCTTCCTGGACTTCATAGTCAGTTGGATGGACAATCTGGTTTTGGAGTGTTGCCTCATTCTTTTTGGGCAAGCAGGCATGGGAAAATCTTCCATTGCACATAAGATTGCGCATCGCTTTGATGAAATGCACTGTCTTACATCATCCATTATCTTCATGTGAAAGGAACAACCCAAACCCTATCACCTCTTCATGAATCTTGCTTGCAATCTTTCCAACCACTATCCTTCATTTAAAACTGCACTTGAATGGCTGTAAAGGATGACTCCTCCCATCAAGTTGGAACCCATGACTATGCTACCCTGTGGAGCTGCTTAAGTAAGGCTCTAACCATTTAGTTTATGTTTACTCAACAGCTAGTAAATAGACAGTAAACCATTGTAAACTGTTTATAGATACTAAATACTATTTATAAAACAATTTGCATTGATACTTCAAAAGTTTTCTGAAAATGGCCACTGTAGCAAATATATGAAATATGATGAAATAGTAACTTGAAAATTAACTCTTACTAACATATTCAACAACTAACCCTATGTTGTCTTATAGCCTTAATTGCAGCTTGAGGCAACTTTTTTAGGATCCTACAACAAGTAGGAAATAAAATCTAAAGATGTTTGTGGAGGCAGACAATTTTAAATGCCAGGGCAACTCTAAGTCATCCAATTAGGCATTCCTCAGTTACCATGTGAGATATTTTAACAAGATACATAATACAACCAACATCTATAATATTCTGTGGAAAATAAAATCTATACTGTCTACATATTATGCCTTGAAATTGCATTGTCAATATCTAATTACCTTATCAACATTTTATGTATGAATTGTGAATGAAAAATACTAGTTGTTATTAGATGCCTAAATCTTATCAATGGTAAAAAGGTATTTTTCCATCCAGTGATGGTTATATATCATTAGACTAAATTCAGATTAAAAAATGATGTTAAAATGATATGTATAATTTTGTTGCAATCTCTTTGGTTAGAAAGTGGATATTCTTCTGCAATGTTTTACAATGAAATAGGTTAGAAATATGCAAATGATACTTCTTTATTTCAAGTCTAAATGGTGTTGGCCACTGGTTTAGCTCTCATTTTTTAAAGCTATATCTAGCTAGATGAATCCTGAAACAATAATATATTTTCTGCCCTATAAATTGTGGAAAATTTATGTTATATAAATACCATCTTAATATCATGTTTAACATGAATCTGGCTTAATAGTGTATCAGATTCACATTTTGATATGCCACCCTCAAAGGCCCAACTAAATGCTGCTGCCTATGTGCGTGCTGGATAGTAGCAACAGCGACAGATCAACACACATCCAGAGATCACCATAAGTTCTTCTGAGAATGAGAATGAGGATTACTCGGAAAGTTCTGGATTAACTGATGGGACTGACACAATTGAAGAGCTGGCTGGTCCAGAGCTCACACAAAGCCTCAAGCGTGAGATGGAGTGGGAGGCTGAAACAGTATGGGAAATGACATTATTTGACAAGATCACACATTCTGGGTACAATTGGAAGAGTGCAGAATCCCACATCCAAGGGCATTACACTGGGAACTCAGAGTGCACTTGGAGACAGGAGAAGCACTGTCTCAACACAAAGGCTGAGGGTGACAGTAAAATGTGCAAAAGGCATGGCCACATATATACTTTCCGCATCATGAATACATTCACTGAGCTTATATACTTTCCAGTGTGTCTGCAGCAATGTTCCAAAGTTATTTTGTTAAGGAAAAATGTACATCTATTTGAGGTATCTCAACCTATACCCCTGCACTTATACCAGCACTCATGCCTGACACCACACCTGATATCCCTGAGCACACCCATGGCCCCTCACAGGCTCCCAATCTCACTCACATCCAGTCCCATGATCCCAACCACACCCCCAATCCTGCCTACACCCCAGATGTTGTGGATTCCATTGATTGTGTTGCTGTGCATGTCTCAGGACATTCTCCTGCCCCTGCCCATACCCACACCATCAATGGCACAACTGCTCTTGTGCCTGAAGGGATCCCTTTGCCTGCCCCTTCACCCATACTGATGTCATTAGACACAAGCAACAGAATATTTGATAGGTACTTATCTGACCTGGAGGACAACACATTTGTGCTTGAAGACAACCTTGACGATTGGTATGACGAGTGCCACACACCATTGGCAGCTATCCAGGAAACCCCCATGCTGACCAGTCCCATGCATGAACCACCTGTGACAGAGCACTCAGCTCTTAAGTGGCACAGACTCAACATACCTTTCAGAGAGCAATGAGAAAAAGCAAGAATGCATGCTCTTGAAGCACACATAGTTGCCCTGAAAGACATCAAAAGGGTGGTCAGTTCAAAGAAGCACAGTTTTAAAGGTGGGGAAAACAGGCTACAGGCTTACCATGCATGGGTGATCCAAGCATGTTTGCATGTGATGGTCAGCCAGAAGATGGGGGCAATCGAAGCCTCCCATGCTGTGGCAGTTGGTGCAATGATGGCAAAAGAGTGGGGAGGACGACAGGGTCGCCAGTGGATGGATGCCTGGGTGAATCAAAGAGAGCTCTCTCACTTGAAGCAAGGAACTCATGTGAAGACATATTCACTTGTCTCCAACCCAATCATCTGAGCGGAGTTGTGATTGTACATGTGCTCAAATAAGTGGGTGATCGACCCAACAAAGTTGCAAATGTTGTTGTGGTAATAATTACCATTTGCCAAGGCAAAAACATACATGCAGAGGATCCTTGGCAAGGAGATCCCTCAGGGACTGAAGGATCACTTTGAATTGGTCATCCTCCCAAGGCTGCATCTCCAGAGCAATGGTATTTCCCTCTCAACAATCTGTCACATGATGATTGAGGATGGATTTGCATTCACAATCCACAAAAAAGCAATTTTTTATGATGGACACAAATGCCCAGATGTTCTGAATGATCAGCAAAATCACTTCCTACCTGAGATCCTTGCTCTTTGGCCTTGGATAGTCTGGTATGAAATTGGTGATGTAATGCAATAAGCCTGTGATCTGGCCCCACCAGACAGTCCCTGCTATGTGCTTGTGGCTCATGATGAGTCAACTGCTCAAGCACATGATGGGAAAAAGGCAAGCTGGATTAAAGATGGTGAACAGCCAATCAGAAAAAAAGGCCAAGGCCAGGGCATTCACCAAAGTGACTTTATTTGCTCAACGCATGGGTGGCTCACCAATGCAAGTGAAACCCTCAAGTACAGGAAGAACCACAAGGGATTCTGGAATGGAACATTATTTCTCAAACAGGTTAGATTTCATTTCACTTGAAAATAAGCCCAACCAATTTATTTCAACCAGCTCAAGGACAAATTTTTCCCAACATTTGAACAGCTCCATGGTCCTGGCTTCATCACTGTTATGCTCATCGACAACTCACAGGGACACTCCACTTATGCAAGCGATGCACTTCTCACCTCACATGTGAATCTCAATCCAGGTGGGAAACAACCAAAATGCATGATGGCTGGTTTCTCCATGGCAGACAAAAAGTTACTCAGTCAATGGTATTCCCAACATCACACCCTGAATACCCAAACATGGCCAAGGGTGCAAAAATAATTTTGCAAGAATGCAGCCTCTGGAAGGCTGGGCTGAACCTGCAATGTGGCAAAGGGGGATGCAACAACAACTGGACTGACTGCTGTGCCAAGCAAATATTGGATCTCCAACCTGATTTCTGAGCCCAGAAGTCCCTTGTTCAGGAGACAATTGAGGCTGTGGGACACATCTGTGTGTTCCTGCCCAAATACCATTGTGAAATCAACTTCATTGAATATTTTTGGGGCACAGTCAAATGTTATCTGCAAGAACACTGTGACTATACATTCAGAACATTGAAGCTCAACATGCCCAAGGCACTGGCATCAGTAACTGTTGAACTCATCAGGAAGTGGGAACACCAGGCTTGGAGATTTATAGATGCCTATGCTGAAGGGCTTGATGCATGCTCAGTACAGTTCTCAGCGATACAGGTTTCACAGATGCATTCCAGAGACCCTCATGCAAGAAATGGACATGACACCACATTCCTTGACTTGATGAGTCATCTGTATATGTAATAAGTGCCTTTGTCTAAATATGGAGTCGGCCAATTTGGGTAATGCAATATCACCAAATCTTATCATAGAGAAATTTCCTCTTGACAAATCAATCTACTACTTACTAAGCCCTTCATTTTTTGTCAAGACACTTTTTTTTTTCTAACATGTGTACAAGCTTATCTAATCTGCACAAAATTGGTGGTGACTACAAGGGTGACTACATGACACACACCATAGTCAAAAGCCTGAGCCACACTGGCAGGGCCCACCATCAGGGTTGTTGTTGCAGTCACCTGTTGTTGTTGTTGTTGTCATTGTTGTTGTCAGCGTTGTCATTGTCATTTTTGGCATCTTGCTGTCATTATTGTTGTTGTGGTCGTGGTTGAGGACACCATCATTGTGGTCAAAGGGCACCACTCTGTGGTTGTGGTCGATGGGCATCACTCCGTGGTCATCATCATCCAAGGCATCACCACCGCCACTGTCTTGCTGTTGCTGGTTGGTGGTATTGTTCCAAGTGGACGTGGCTAGCTTACCAACATCAAAACCAAACCCATCTTCCTTTCCAAAACTCTGAGCTGTTCCAAAGTTGTCCCTTCTTGTTCAGAGTGCATGTTTGGGTGACCAACTGTAATCGTCATTTAGCTTGTGTGTTGGGGAACTGGACTGGGTATGGTATGCACTGGCATCCTTGATGTGCTGATTTAGCTTGGCATACTCCCAAGGACCTCAGCCTCGAGTGGGGATAGACTCGGGTGATCTTCATACGGATTTATTGTGCTACTGGTCATGCCAGTGACGGTCCAACTTCAAAGTTAGGAAGCCTTAACCAGGCTCACCGATTTCCAGCTTCACCAGCCTCGCTTCATTAGCCTCGCCTTCTTATCTCTCCAACCACATACCGTTGAAATAACGTTCAACCACCTCACGAAAAATGCAACATCCTTAGCCGATCATCGGCGGTTGGACTTTAGACCCCCATTGTTAACGAGTCACGCACGCGGATCTATGCGCCACCGCCAGCGGCGGAGCGCGGCAGCATTTCTGTTCGCAGCGAGTTGTATCCTATGCCACTACATCCTAGACCCTAGAACCACTCTAGAGCTTCGACCCCGCATCTGTGCACGAGCAGCGCCTTCTTCACCCCGGCTATGTCATGTAGTTATGTATCATGCTTGGTATCATGTGTGTGGTCCAAGGGAAATTTTCAAGAAATTTTCTCTTGACTCATCTTGACTCGTCGACCTGAACTTCTGGCATTGTGAAGGGACCAGTAATTTTATTTCCATACATGACTTGTGCAACTGCCGAGGATCCTGAACTTCTCTATGTAATGACTCGAGTTTACACGGGGACCGTGGACGAACCCACCTGCGGCGGCGGCGACTTACCTTCGTGGCTGTTCTGTGAAATTATGGCGGCGGGAATGGTTTGGCTCAATGCTCATATCGAAGAAAAAATGCAAACGTTCGGAATGATCCTTCTATGTTCCCTCATTGCCTTCCCGTACCGCTCTATTGCCTATCAGTGCGTCACCTCGTGTACTATGTTACTTTTATCGCCTGTTACTCTGAAACGTGGCTTCAATATATGCCAAATACGGCAGCCAGCTATCGGAGCGTTACGACCGCACGCTGATGCCATGTAGTCCTCTAATGAACTTATCTCTTCTCGGGTTCTGAACTCGTCTCAGCAGCAATTTTTGCCGCGAGCGCTTGAGCGCTCATTGGAGAACGTTCACTGGTATTGGCGGTTGTTAACTCTTCCTCAGGCGTATGAGACACGCCGACAACAGGGCGAACTGCTAGTGCGGATTCCGCCAATTCGTAGGGTATATTGGACTTGGCACATGTCTTCCTGCATTCGAAAACCTCGGCCATCGTTTCCTGCGTACCAATACTCCGAACTCTTAGCTCAGTCCGCACAGCCCTCTGCTAACAGACGACGGCGCGCGAGCAGCGCCTTCTTCGCTCCGAGCGGACTAGTCCTGTGTCGAGTATCATGTGTGCGGTGGTCCAAGTTGACTCATCTTAATTCCTTGGCCTGAGCTTCTGAAGGGACCGGGAATTATATATACATATGACCCGTACCACTGTCGGGATCCTGGACTTCTTTGTATAACGACTCAAGTCTACATGGGGACCTTGGATGAACCCACCCGCAGCGTCTTAGGATTTGCGTAACTATCCATGGATGGTCTGTGAAATTACCTTCATTCGGCGGCCGGAAAATCAGGCTCACAACCCACGAGCTAGTCCAGTAAATCAGAAGAACAATAGAAAATGTTCGACATGATCCACCTATGTTCCCTCGTCGCTCTCCGCTACCACTCTATGTTATTGCCTATTGGCGCATCGCCTCGTCCCATACTATGTTATTAATTTAATTGCTTGTTACCCCTCAACGTGGTCGGCGACAACCCCTGATGGTCCTGCCACTTGGCCTCGACGACCCCCCAAAACGTGCTATCTGTGCGTTGGAGTGTTTGTGCTTTAGTGTTTCCATTTTCGTTCGACCAACAATCCATATACTCACCAACTCGGAATATGTCTTCCTGACAACTGTCGCGGAGCCATTATGCGATGCCGGCGTTCTATCCTCGGCGGTCTACTTTATCGGTCGGTTTGACTCGCTGAGTCCAAATCTACCAGCTAGGATTCACGACCCTTGACTATGATTAGGTACGCTGTACCGCTTATCAGTGTCCAGGAAAAGTCATAGCGGTAACGGGCAGTATGGGGCTGTGAGCCTTGTCGTCTATCATTAGCGCCCTACTACGGTAGTACAGCAGTTAGGGAAAGACTCGGAGTAATCTTGATAAAGCGACTGTTCATCTTGTAGATGGCAGTAACTAGATATCAAGAGGTCTACGAAACCAATCGAGCTGACTCGGAGGAGTGACAGCGATCATGGATACGGTGATACCCAATCACGTCACGGTAATTTCCGAGTCCGGAAACGAACAATACACCGCAATAACTTCATCCAGTGAACAGTTTGACGCACTGGCAGTTCCACAGCAACTAGATAAGCCCACGGATACCCACGGGGTGTAATTCTCCCCTCGAACGTGTGTGAATGCCGGCGTATGTTACGCTCCCTGCTTTACTCCCCGCCAATGACACCGGGAAGGCACCGCCCCGCCGCACTGACGCGCACGCACTGCCCAAGCTGCGGGCCTACGCGTTCAGAGTCACTTTTTGAGAAAGCTGTTCTGACGCTCAGGTCCACAACCCGTAGTAATGTGGACAGGAGTCCGAGGGCGATGTACCCTAATCCACAAGGCGGTCTACCCTCTCCCATGGCGGTGCTTCATTCAATGTAAGAGCCATGAGGCAGGTAATCATCCCACTCGTATAAAAAAACCCCGACCGAAAATCTCGCTACCCTCAACCCCAATCGACTAGCACTCAACCAACTCGCCCGACCATGGTCAAATCGCTATTGTAAATTCCTTTATTCCCTCCGCCACTCTGCCTAGCGCGCTGACATACCGTTCCCCTTAGATTAAAGATACGCAGAACTGGTAGCAGTCAGTCGGCGTCGAGCACGGAATCGACAACCAACAACACCCCTCAGCTCAAAGTGAACGATCATCCTTCCCGCGCTGTTCTGCCCAGACCCGCTGGTCACACAGCACAACAACAAAGGCCGCAGAGCCTGTACTCGAGTTCGAGCCGGCAACAGAGTCAACAACACGACCAAAAGCCAGTTCGGGGTCGAATTCCCGCCGTGACCAGTACGGCGAGGACGACAGCGCCGGAGACGGAGAAGGAGCGGAGACTCAGACAGAGATACCCAAGGCGAGTCGTTGTCCCGTGGATTCGGACTGTGTTTCTCATCTAACCATTTGATATACAGTAACTTTAGACGGGGTCCTTATTAATTTTTGGTACACCAATGCAGCATAGACCCCGTACGAACGCACCACACTTACCCAACCTCATGATACCCGTTCATCGTAACCACTGGACTTCAACCCCATTCCTTTTGTTTATTTCATCTTTTACCCTTCAACTCGCTGTTGCTTGTGTTTGTGGAGTGTCAAGAATGAATGAAGACTCTCCATTCCCTGGCAACTGTCATGTAATGTATATAGCAGTGATATAACATAGTATGCATGTATTGTGGACATCCGTGCTGAGCGGAGTTCTGTATAGTATCGTTGTACTTGGTATGGAATGAACAATGACATACTGGGCAAAGAGAAGAGCGTTGTACCGAACTACGGAATCCCTTCCGAGTCCGACAAGGGTTCCGACGCACCGATGCACCGACGACTGCACTGCACCGTGTTCAAACGGAGGACCGGGCCGGGGAACCATTGTATACAGTGGCAGTGCTGAAACCGCAGCGGGTCAAAAATGTGTGAACACCGATGATTTTTTTTCGAACCACATAGTATATGCGGGCAGCACAAGACCAAAAAAGTCGAAAAGGGGTTACCGAAGGATCGTGCGGTTAAGGCGGATTGGACCCACAAACTATTTTTCTTGCAACTACAATAAGCCGCTCCGATCCGAGTCACTCCTCTTTTTTTTTTTTGTTCTTTTCCGGTCAGTTACGGTCAGTTACTTGACCCGATGGTGCCGAAGGGAGTTGAGCGTTCGGGAGACATGGAGTCCTCTTTTGGTTTTCACCTGGGGCCCAAAGGCACACCTGACGGAAATTTTTTATGGGAGACTCAAATAGATTAGATTGCTGGCCAGAGGTCGCGTGCTTTAGATAATAATGGTGCGCATGAGATATACGGAATGGTTTGGTAGGAGAAGCCGTACACGAGGAATGAACGTTAATGAAAAGGATCTGGCAAATTAAAAGAGACAATAGAGCCAATAGAGTAGAGACGCAACCGTGACAACTGACACGACCAAGACTGACAATTAGGTTTGTGCGTCGGTATCATCTCGTCTAATCTCTCCCGTAGAATGCAAGAGTGCACTAGTAGTGCATTGCAGTGGTAAATCCACTACAAATAATGCTACCCGACGTTGGCGGGGTTGGACATTGACCATGACACAGGTCACACAGCACTCCCCATCGGCTGACTCGACGAGCGGTCCTCTGTCGCTGTCGCCCATCCCTCGGTACTGACTTGCCTTTTTGGCGGGAGATCCATCGTTTCCCTTCCAGGCCATGAATTAATGGTATAAGTTGCAACCCCTCAGTCCAATACGACACTTGCCTCAAGGACGGCTGGACATTGTTTTCTCTTCATCTCCCGACCCGACGTCTACTCGTATCGCGCCCGTGCTCTCCAACCATTTCTCGGAATTCCGATGACTTCCTCCCGGAGTTCTCTCACCTCTCCTCAGCCGAATGAAACCACCCAGCCTTTTGTCCCCAGACCGTTTCCTCCACCCTCACTGACAGATGTCCCCCTCGAGTATATCATCGACTCGCTTCGCAAACTCGCTCCTCGGTACTGGAATAATACTGAGACTGCAGACTGTTCGATCGGTGAGTGCCTTAGAGGTTTCCCTCCACTCAGCCCCCGTCGCAACGCTGAGGCCTGCTTAGTATATCCTCTCGGCAACCGTCCATCTGGTTTTCCGACTCGTGACTTGGGTGTCCCCAACGTGCCGCGGACAGAAGTGTTACCCAATCCCCATGACCCGTCTGGTATCGGCAGACGTCTCACTGCGCCCAGTCTGAACGGCGAGGGCGTGCGCGTGCTCATGAAGGTTCGCCCCCTTCTACCTCGTTCGTACCGAAAGGAGATGGTTCTCATCCGATACGGTGACAGCTTCACATCGATTATCTGTCTGCACAGTCGACGCTCTTGCGTGCCCTCTTCAGTGGCTCATCCCCACTCGATCTGATTCACCCCACCACCCAGCCCGTGCCAGATATCGCTGGTCGGTCCTCTATCTCTGCGAGCCTAGGATCACGACTCCCACGGCTTCTGCCCTCTTCTTCGGATCACCCAATCGTATACCTCCCGGTCCCTGACGCCTCATCCTTCCCGTACCTCGTGACATGGATGTATTTCGGCGACACGAGCGCCCTGGAAGACGCTTTGCAGCGCCGCGTGATCCGCTGGGATGGCCTCGCACGAAATGTCGAGTACCTCGGGATGCCAGAGGAAATAAAGCGGTTCCTCGGGCGTTGGTATAGGCGCTGGCTGCAATATACAGCACACCACCAACAAGGGGAACGCGAAAGAGGAAGACGAGACCGCAGACAACGCTCATCGCGGGCGCACGCGTTCTCGTGACGAGCCGTCCGTGCCTCCACGCTAGATTGCGTTTTCCCCGTTTTCCCCGCGGGGCTGTATATCGTTTCATGTGTTTTAAGGTATTCCGATGCTCAATTTGTCTACTTTAGTTGAACCCCTGTGCACGCCCCACCATATCCCCGCGTGTGGGCTGAGGTGGACGTGATGCTGGACGTTTAATTCACACTAGACTGTACAGCTAGTGTCCTCTTTTGTAAGAATTGTATTGGGTTTTTTTGGACCGACGTCGCACAAACGGCGATTATCTATGTCTGTGGAGCTGTGTACACGGTAGAGGGTTGCGCTCGTTTCGCTGTTTACCTGGCGCAATGACCTTTGAATGAGTGGCGTGGTATCGTGATGCAGCCATCGACGCCGAGATCATCCCCATCTTCTTCGAGCTGCAATACAATGCCCCGGTTCGGGGGGGAGATCTAATAAAATTATCGTAACGCTTACGCCAGGCGCCAGGGATGTCGTGCCGAGGCGCAACTTTGGACCTCCTTTCTGCTGGAAATATTAACCTCGACTAGTTGGAGGTGGCAAGGACCAACTTGAAGGTAGCAACTCATCTAGTCATCAAACACTCTTGTCCGTAAACTTACGACAGACCCCACCAGTTACAGATCAACAGTTGGTGGCCCCCAATTAGTTCGCTGAACAAAGAAGCTCTGAATTCTCATTATACAGTAGGTTACAGTATCGGCCACGTGGGCGGCCATGAGCTTGAACTTGAACCACCGACACTTTCCACCCATATTTTATCATTATTTCTCGAGGCCTCTACCGTATCTTCGGGCACTCCAATTACAAGAATCGATCCACGCCTTACAGCTACGCCAACGCCGATCGTCCGCGTCGCACGATGACGTCCTCCTCCTTCTCCAGCACACGCCCGTCTACACCGGCGGGCGCCGCCAAACCGAGTCCGAAACCGAGTCCCAGCGTACACGAGTGACGGCCCTCGGCGCAGACTTTGTGCTCGCCCAGCGGGGCGGAGAGCTGACGTACCACGGGCCCGGCCAGATCGTGGGCTACCCGCTGCTCGATCTCGGACGGACGAGCCCCGCCATCGGCATTCGGGAGTACATCTGCCGGCTGCAGCGCACGCTGTCTCTGCACCTCCGTGAGGCGCATGGCCTCAGCCCGGTGGAATCGGCGCATACGGGCCTCTTTCTCAGCGAGCACGAGAAGGTGGCCAGCATCGGCGTGCAGGTGCGCCACCGGCTGACGTCGCATGGCTTTGCGATGAACATCACGCATGATCCGCGCGCTTGGTTTGACGAGATCGTCGCTTGTGGCCTAGTGGATGTCAAAGCGGCCTCGATCGGAAACGCCACGGGCAAGAAATTGGATGTCGAGGGAGAAATTCCTGGAATAGTGAAGAGGTTCGGGCAG
Source organism: Lactarius hatsudake (assembly GCA_024734325.1). Lineage (NCBI taxonomy): Eukaryota > Fungi > Basidiomycota > Agaricomycetes > Russulales > Russulaceae > Lactarius > Lactarius hatsudake. The sequence continues at coordinate 142,464 of JANSJP010000004.1, read as the reverse complement.
GTGATGGAACGTCAGATGGTGCCACTAGAAGTTGGAACAGGCGAACTCGGAGAACTTGTCTATGCATTGGAGGAGGATATAAAGAGCGACGGGCGGACTACGTAGTTCTACTGGCTATACCAAAATGTACGCCTTTCCACATGGCCGCGTTGTCTAATGTGTCAGCAGCTAGCTACCTTTGCACACTATGGGGTGTTCAATGTTCATAACTTGCTTGCCACACCACTTTCAACTTCGGTAAAGATATCAAAGTTTCTCAGCAAAGTGACTTCCGTTGGGAGCTGTGCCTCTCAGCGTCAGCATCCGTCAAATGCGCTGACAGGTACGACGAACCTTGGTCTCCGGACTGAACAGCACAAGCGAACGATGAAGACGTCCTTTCGGACCCCCGTGCGTCTCATCGCCCTCGAACACAAGCGGCGTCCGCCCGCTCCGCGTCCTTCTTCCCAGCCCGCGGATGTACGACCATCCGGCCAAACGCGCCCGCCGACAGCCGCTCCACGCGCTCGCGCTGATGCGACCGTGCCTCTGGCCCGACGAGGATGTCCGCGATCGTGGAAAGAATATAGTGCTGCGGCGGCATGAGCGCTATCTTCTTCGCGCCGTGTTCTGCGAGGGCGTCGCGTGGGTGCACGAACCGCGCCTCGATGACTTCTTGCCCGCCGTCGGACGTGGGCAGGCGGTGTTGCGTGACGCCAGTGGAGAAGCCGGACGCGCGGAGGGCGGGCAGAAAGGCGACATAGAACCGCGTGTGGAAGCGTCTGTGTCGGGTGAGAGATCAGTGTCGGGTGGAACACACGCACGCACGCACCGAGGAGCACCGAGCGGTGTGACCCATTCAGTGAAAGGAAGCAGCGCCTTCACATCTGCGACGAGGGCGTGTCGTCTCAGGAAATCTCCAAAAAGGGTCTTCCTGGTGTTGATCGACTCGCGCGATGCGTCCAAGACCGCGTCGCTCAGGAGGGGAGCCAGAAGGCGACGTTGCGAGAAGCAGTCCTGTCTCTTCGAAGGTCTCCCGAATCGCCGTCATTTGATACGACGCATCTTGTATCTCGTCGTAGTTCCCTCCGGGAAAGACCTATGTAAAGAGACGTTGGGTCGTGGCTATTGCTTGGCAAGCGGAACAAAGTCGCACGTGCATGCCCGCAAACGCAGTGGCATTTAGGTTCCGATGTACGAGGAGAACCTCATTTTTGTCATTAAGTACGACAAGACTGGCGGAGGGCCTCGGAACGTCTTTGGCTCTGGAGGGGGCGGTTGCCATAGTTTGCAATAACCGAATGCAATGGACTCTCGGAGAGCTCTCTTCATAGCCGGATCGGCTATAGGACTTCGATGTGTGGCCTTATGGTCCGTTGGGGGGGGGTGAACCAATTACATGATCGGTATTACAGTAACAATCTACAACATCGAGTTTATGAGGGCAGACCTCAGAGCCAACACATAAAATGCGGATGTGCCAAGAAATTTTTGCATCGACAAGTACTCAGCGTCTCAACGGCCATAGAATCCTTCTTCATCATCGGATAGGTCGTCCCACTCTTTCCACTGACTTTTTGGAGGTTGCACAACTGCTTCCGAACCCATCGGGGCAAGATCATTAGGATCGAACTCTTCATGATCCGCGTCCAGGGGCGTCGATAGACCGGATGCAGCCCCTGATACAGGTGTAGACCTGGATGTGTCAGAACCCCATCGTGCATCGTATTGCTCATCGATAGCGGGGCCGCTTGCCATGGCGGTCCACATTTCGGCCAATAGCCTGTCGAGTCACATGAGAAACACTACGTTGCACAGCGCGAGATCCGCTCACCGGCTTTCATTTCCGGCGCACATGATTTTGTCGTCACATGGTAGTCCGAGCTCGGTGGCGACCGCAGTGAGGGGGGCAGCCGACTCCGCTATGCGGCGGCGGAGAGTGATGTACATTTGACGAACGTCTACGATACAAACCGGTGTCGCGGCGCGCGGATGGGACGGTCGGCGTCGATCATACGATTTCTCGTCGCGTCGCGGTGAACGTGAGCGACGTCGTGACTCCGACTTGGTGGACTGGTGACGGAAACTTGTTGTCACGAGGGTCAGACCTGGTTAGACTCTCAGAACATTCAACTAGAGAAGAGCACTCGCCCAACTCACCGAAGCAATTCCGCAAGTCCAGAAGCCCAGTCACCTGTGTGGATACCAAGGTTCCCTAGAAGGGATACGAGCAGCACCTTCGTTATAAGTGAGTAATACCAAGGGCTGCTCGCATCTCAATAGGTCCCGGATCCTTGCTGGTACGCCTGTTTCCTTCAGCACCTCACTCTGACCAAAGCGGAATTCCTATACGAATGCATTCGTTGCGATATCCCATGCATTCGAATCTTTCGAACGCTTACCACCCTCTGCTTTCCCCTGTTTCCAAGGGTTCGTTTTTCTTCAACTTCCAGATGAACGGAGCTTTGAAACGTGGGAGGATGTGTGCAACGATCCAGCAAACTCCACCCAATGTCAAGGATTACGCCCTTCTCGTGAGACCACTCATTAAGACAATAGAGACGACCTGCGCAGTAGCCCACGGCGAGGACCTATTCAAACCATATCTCCAGACGCTGAAAGAAGGGTTCAGGGCATGAAAGACCAATCTGGGCAAAGTGGCTTGATATCGTCACGCAAGCAGGGACGCGGAATGACGTGATACCTGTTGTATTCGAACGCGGAACGGAAATGGCCAGCCTGTCCTGTGTCTCCAAGAAATATTTTGTTTGCGGCACTGTCGTCTTCGCCTCGCCTCTTACCCTTTGGTTTGAGTGCATTGAACCTCTTTACCAGCTGGGAAACGTCGCTGTATTGCAGAGGTGAGAGCGAGAGGAAGTCGGATGCAGACTGCGGGGAGCGCGAGTAACTGAAAACCTCTTTTCTAACACATTCAGAGGCAGGAACAAGGATTGACGATGCCCCAGAAGGCTGGATGCCTGTCTCATCTCTGTTAGAGTTGCAACTGGTGAGGTTGAAAAACTTACCAAGAACTAATTCCACTGCCGGTCGTGGACCAAAAATGGCTTGAGCTAATTTGCGCATGTCGTATTGAGTGGCTCCAGGTCTGACATCATAAAGACCTGAATGGCTGCCTCAATTTTGGGGGGGGAAAGTGGGGATGCACCCTTTCAAGAACATGTTGGGTCTGAAACCACCAATCTGATAGTACGAAAACTCTGGTTGTTGGTCCCCCATTTTGGCTTCAGACCAATCAGGGGCGTGCCGGGTACAAGTCAGGCGTGGACGCCAAAAGGGGATATTGATGTGGATATGATGGTGGGAGACAAGGATGGGTCCAAGGTCACTTGGCAGCCGTGTGTTTGCAACGAGGCCACCATCTGACCATCTGGTCCTCTCAAGTGTACTTCTTGGTGTACTAGACGCAATCATATTTATTTTTTCTTGATTTAATTTTTTTTTTGAGAAAATAAGAGAAAAGTGCCGCGGCCATGGGCGATCGAGGCATTGAGCGCTGGGATCTCAGAGGGCATCAGCGAGAGGGAGCCCGTCCACGTATCCATCCCCATATCATCGTTGCTCTCTTTTCTAACTTTAAACCACCCTCTCTTCTCTTCTTTCTCCCACAATCTATCCTCTTGTCATGTCTGCACCTCTCCCCATCCCATCTCGCCGCCTCCGGGGCATGTGGCCACCGAACCGCAGTCCACCAGTGTTCGGCGTCATCATACGATCACTGCTGCCTCGAGAACTGCCCGGGCAGCTAATAGAGCGCCGATCTCCGAAGAGTCACAGGAACAGCAGACTTGGAATGACGAAAGAGTCGTGGATCAAGAATGGGTGGGATCGGTGGGGGCCGTTGGTGAGAAAGGTGGCTCTCTCCATCGACAGAATTCCCTTCCCGCACGTTACAACAGAGGTCTGTCACTTCCTTCTTCACAAGTCCTTCGATATTCCCCGTAGTGTTGCCAAGCATCACTGGGGAAGTATGACTGACAATCCTTCCTCAAGCTTATGGTCATGCAAACCGCGGTTCTGGTAATATCACCCCTCGTACGTTGAACAGTCTATCAGCGATTGCTGGTCATGAGGGTGAAGAGGACGAGTGGGAGTCCGAGTTACGGGACTTGCGAAACGAAGACGAGGTACCCCTTCCACACATCCCGTATTAACAGTGTAGCTAATCTCGGGACCAGGTCACCTATGCCGCCGAAAACGCTCAATACCAGTCTATGGACCAACTCGCTCAAAACTCGCCATCCTCTCTGTCTGGCCATTATGGTACAATTCCCTCTCCGCCCCCCGGATCTGCTGTTCGGAGGCACCAATCACTCACATATGGTGCTGCCACCGGTGGAGTGAAGAGGATGGCTCCGGCTGGCCTCAGGCGTGCTGGCACTTTGCAGACTCAAGCCCGCACGTCTGCTCATCACCCGCAGACACCTAGCCCTCCCGGCGCCGATGAAGAGTATGCAGAGGGATCGACTGGCCACGACGACGAGTCTTACTTCACTCAGCATCATACTCAGGCTTCAGTCCAGGGCCAGTACCCAACTAGCCCGATCAACCGATCTCCGTGGAGCACACCGAGTAATGAGTGGCGTTCCTCCGGGGGTACTTCCGGCCTTGTTGCACCTAACAACGGCGGCTCCGCCATCGATGACGTTCAGCGAGCTTTATCTTCATTAGATATTAACAACCAGGCGCAAAATTACTCCGCGGTTACTCTCTCCGGCTCACAGTCTAACAATCCCCCACGCTTCAATCCAAACCAGCCGCAGCAGTCCCAGCAGCTCGCAGCGCTGCGCATTGCACCGAATGACAACGATGGCAGTAACTCGCGCAAGCTGCAGCTCATCACGAACCTTGATGAACGTGGTGGCCAACTCCCTGGAGGCTCATCGGGCCCTGTCAGTGCATCCGCCTATGTACCACCTATCGGCCATGGATTACCGCAGTCGACCTCATCGTCTGGGCAGCAACAACGCGGAGGCACAGGGGACCACGACGAGCGTGCGTTCACGGCTTCAGGGAACCTGGGATCAAAAGGAGCGCGTTCTCCAAACCCGCTCGTCTAATCCGAACATCAACTACGTGTACAACGCTCAGCAGCAACAAGCAAAGGCGCAGGGGATTCCGAGCGTTCCTGCTATTCCGCCGCAATTCCTTAATCAACAGCAGAATCTTAGGCTGGGATTGAACACGCAAATGGGTAATCTCGGTGTATTGCCTGGGCAACCTGGCATTCTCACGTCACCCATCGACGTTCCCACTCTTGTCGCGACGAAGGGCTACAACCCCCCAAATTTTGACACACGCCCCGCTTTCGTCGGTTGTTTTCGCTGCCCCATGTATCGTGACCCTGACTTGTCTCTTAGGCACGCTACTTTGTGATCAAATCGTACACCGAGGATGACGTACAAAAGAGTCTCAAGTACGAAATCTGGAGTTCAACGGATCCTGGAAACAAGAGGCTCGACAAGGCTTTCAAGGAAACGGCTGGAAGGGGTCCAATCTACCTCTTCTTCAGCGTCAACGCGAGGTAGCCTTCTCTTCCTTGGCTTTTTAGTTTTTGTTGTGCTTATTTTCGTTACAGTGGCCACTTTTGTGGTATGGCAGAAATGTTGACCCCTGTGGACTATACGCGGAGCAGCACTGTCTGGGCTTCGGACAAGTGGAAGGGTGTGTTCAAAGTCAGGTGGATTTTCGTGCGTGATATCCCAAATGCCAACCTGCGCCACATACGCTTGAAGTACGAAGCATTCGCTTTTGCCGTATCCTTTACTAACGAAGGGCACCCTTGTAGCAATACACAAGAGAGGAAGCCAGTCACCAACTCGCGTGACACCCAAGAGCTGCTCCCCGATGCAGGCCAGGAGATGCTTCGTATTTTCCACACGCACCCCTCTCGAACGTCGCTGCTCCAGGACTTTGCCTTTTACGAGGTAGGTCATATTAAACAAAAAAACCCGCATACCGTCTGACCAGTCGACTCTTTTCCAGCTTCAGTCTCTGCAAAGGATGCAGGCCCAGGGCCAGGCTGCGGCAGCCTCCCAGTCCCCACCGTCTCAGCAGAATAACTCACCACCGCCGCAGGTCCAGCAGCAGCAACCGTTTGCCCTGGCCAATCCAAACAATTTCGCTTTCACGCAACTGCAGATGCAGCAGATGACTCCTCTGATGCAAATGCAGATGGGCCTTCCTTTTGTAAACCCGCAAGCGATGCAAAGCTTGATGCGCAACCCTAGCCCTGTGCCCAATCAAGGCTTCGCGGGGGGTGTACCGGGGTTCCCTTCATAAGTAGGCACTTTCGCGTCACCAAACGGGCTGATCACCTTTTCGCCACTGGATATATATAGAATCGCTATCGCGTCGCTCTCATCTCCGTCCAACATAATTCTCGACATGTATGATAGTATTTGGGTCCTCTTTCGTCTGTATGTTGTCGTCCTCTGGGTTGCCACTAATCTCTTCGTAACAAACTCCCTCGGCGACCCGTGTCATTTCCTTTGGTTAGTTCGTTTGTACTCACGCATACTGCATTATTGCATTACATCACGGACAGGGACACTGTCGAATGGACGTGGACTTTAGTCTTGTTCGTCATCCCTGTACTTGCACAATGTCGTACTATTACGTTACGCATAGGATGGAGCTTCTATTTATTACTGAAGCGGGATGTTATCGATCTATGTCGCCCAATACAAATGTACTCATAGGACCCCAGATGGTTTTGCGTCTAATTTAACAGAAATTGTGCTAGAAATGTTGTGCGGTGCGACACCCTGCATGGAAACCATTTCGGGTTCAAGCCACTTTGTTGTGGCAGAGCGAATAATACTGTGATAGGGCTTGGCAACATCCTTCATAATCGAGGTGCGTACCCCAATAGCCCTAGAGAATAGAAGCTTAAACCCCGGAAGAGTGCATTGCATTAATTAATCCTCAAAAGTGAGGTCAACTACCTCCCCGGCATGTCTTACAACGATCGGTGAAGGGGATCTCAGTTCACGCTTGACGGATGTGCGGGATTGCTTAGCAACTTTCAACGCATCCGGCTTAGCCTGCAAGCCCCATCAGGCGCAACTCTGAGAAAGCACACAACGCCTTGACTGACCTGAAGCCCTCGGATTCGCGGTTCAGCGCGTGTCCACTGAGATTTCTTCTTTCTTCATCTTAGTACGGCTTCTGGATGGACCAGGCGACTCATCCTCCCTGGCACGCTTCGTGTTGCTGATTGGGGGTCCCTGCCCACCCACATCGTCCCCAGTGATTATGCCTTGCGCTCTCAACAGCTCTGGACGAAGTATGGGTAAAAAGCTTCGGGAAAGAACGAAAGGTTTACCTCTGGGGCGGTAGAATACCTTGATAGACGCATATGGCGAACCCTTCCGTGGGTGGTCAAGATAGTCTACTTTGACCCTATGGGCACGCCCTCTGATGGGTATCTCGTCTCCGGTGCTAAAAGGATCCTTAGGAGTGACTAGGGAAGACTTGGAAGTACGGTCGAAGGGGCATACGCGACATGATGCCACCCCGCTTTCTTGCTGCGCTCCGAGACGTGCCCCCATTGGAGAGCCTCGTGGGTAGACTTCGATGATGGTCCTGTGACGCACCGTCTCTGACAGCGATAGGCTCTGAGTTCTATCGTCCCTACTTCAGGTGCGATAGGTGCATCTTCCAAGTCTGGGTCTTTCGGCATGTTAAGAGGGGCATAGTCAACGATCGATGAAGGCGTACCAACGAGCTGTAGTTCCTGGAACTTGAAGTGAAGGATCGAGCGTGCACCCTTATATGGTCCTAGGAATTTGCCGCTCGACCCGGCTCGCGCACACGCTGCTCGAACCAGTCGCCCATCGACGTACAAGTAGATGGCGACCTCGAAGTCGGCCAAATTGTTCGCGAATGTGATGTTGAATTGCTGGATCGCGAAACGATTGATGTCCGCGGGCGGTTCGTAAGGATCGGGGAGCAAGCTCTCACCTTTCCGGCCTCACTTGCGATGAAGGCTCTCAACGATGACGTACCCTCTTGCTTCACGTCGTACGCTTCCAATTCCTTGTCATCGCATACGATAGGGGCATTCAGTGATAACAAGCTCAGTGGCATGGTCGGGTGTAGGTTGATACATTTTGGATATTTGTTCACCAATAAGAAAAGGTATTCATTCAACGCAAACGGCTGCAGCGGACCGGGATAGTTCATTCATGACGCGATCACGAGTGACCTCATTCTGACAACCTTCGAAATGCACCTCCCACAGATCCAAGCCATAACAAATGCAGAATTCATGCAGATGATGGCCAGATGTCGCCCTCCAACAGGATGGCCAACCACACTGGGTCCGTCGTTACTCACCTTCTCTGCCGCCAACGCATTAAAATACCTCCCTCATCTAAATAACCAGCTGTCGCGAGTTCCGCAGGGCCGGACTCTCACTGTCTCCTCTATCTCCTCCGACGTATGATCGACTTGAAGCCCAAGGACGTCCACGGTCCCGGCGGCGGCCTCCCCGACGCCATCGTAATCCTTCCACGTGAACCACAACCTACAGGCCAACGCGCCAAAGATGGCGCTCGCCGCAAGCAACACCGCGACCCGGTTCAAGGTGGCGTCCCACGTCGAGCTGGACGTGCGCTGGGGCGAGGCGCCGTTCCCCGCGCGACCGCGCGATGGCGATGCGGTCGAGACGCTGGCGCGCAACGCGCGCTACCAGCTGATGTTCGACGAGATGCTGCGCCGCAACCTGCACGTGCTCGCGGTGGGGCACCACGCGGACGACCAAGTCGAGACGGTGCTCATGCGCCTCGGCGCGGGCAGCTCGATGCTCGGGCTCGGGGGCATGCGGCCCCTGCGCCGGTTCGGGATGTCGCTCGGGAAGGGGGCGAACGACTTTGGCTGGTTCGGACATGAGGGCTTGAATCGCTGGGTCGTCCGCCCGCTGCTCGAGGTGTCCAAGGTGAGTATTATGATCTCAGAAATAGCAATACTTGAATGAGCCCCTTAAGGACAGAATTCTGGAAACTTGCCACCTGCATCATATCCACTACGTGCTTGACCGCACAAATTTTCAAGCCCGAGCTTACCTTGCGCAATGCCCTTCGCCATGTACTCGCCAGCAGGGAAAAGAAACCTCAGCTTGCTCAACTCGTTCGTTTTATTTTATTTATTTATTTTGTCAAACTTGACACGGCCATTATTTATAAGAATCCCCCATCGTCGCTTCCTCCAGTTTTGGCCGACCAGATCACGCGTATGAAGACCGCCTCAGAAAACATGAAAACTCCAGTCCCAATTGACTTTATGTCCAGCCGGCAAGACCTCCGTGAGGCCGTCCGCTGCTTATCGCACAATCTCTCCGACATTGAAAGTAGAGGTAACTTGCCGTTGAAATCACCACACCCGTGCTTGGGCTTAAATCACAAGCCAGCGCTTTTCTCAGCCGCTTCTCCATCCAAGCACCCCCTGGAACCTTCATCCTCACCAGCGACAAGCTCTCGACGGCGGTCACGGACCCGCTCGTGCAAGTAGCGATGGTCCTTCGCATACTGCGGTACATTTCGCCCCACCCGTGGGGCTCGACGCGTGCGCAGGCAAACCGCCGTACCGAGAGGCTGCAACACAGTCATTGAGCGGGTATGGGATCCCGACCCGGTTTCTGGAGCACGGGCCGGGTTCGGGGCTGGCGCGAACGTCCTCTGGACGCCGTTTCGGATCTCCCAGGACGGGAAGCTGAAGCACAGACAACCGAGGTCGGGCGAACGTTTCGGGTGGCTCGCGTCGCGTGCGCTAGCCGCCGCGACATTGCTGGTCGGAATCTGACCGCGATATCAGTGCACTACTGACTGCCTCCTCGAAACAGTACGTGAAGGTACTACATGACAATCGGTTTCTGGTCTCGTTTCGGCTCCGCGGGATTCCGGCTGGTGACCCTATCATGGCTAGCGTGGAAGAGGGCTCTGGGCGCGTGTTAATAGTGCTGGGAGGTAGATGGCTCTGGCCCAAAGTAATATGGAGACGGGAAGGTCAGGAGGATGTCACCATTGCACAGATAACTGCGCCAGAACTAGACTGGTATGAACCCCCGCCAGGTGTGAGGAGAAATTATTCTACACGCTCACACGTAGTGCTTTCTGAGGAGGCGTGCCCATCGTGGCAGGATATAGTTAATTTCAAGTTTATACGTGTTCTAGACGAGCCCTAATGTAATGTCTGACTATGCAAGGGTACTGCCAGTGATCGCTCTATCAGGAAGGCGTCGAGGATTGGCAGGTATTAACTCTGAAGTAATGCGAAGAAATTGCGGTATCAATCTTCAAACTTGAAGCTGTGTGACTGTAACTGTAGTTCTGTTAGCGGACTCGTGCACGCACCCCGTGTCTACTCAAGGCTCACTGTAATTTGTCCTCCTCTGTACGAACCCCGCTTCTTTTTGTTTTTTTCTTTTCTAAAACCGTCTCCGCGTGTCACGACCAAATCCCGACTCGCTTGCGCACCATAGTCGTCTGCTTGTGTACCCTATGACAAGGCAACGTTTCAGAGATGCGTTTCATTTGATACGCAGATATGAGATAGGACGAACCCGGGATTCGAAAGTGTTATCTTTGAGCCTCTCGTCATGAAACTTCACGGCTTCCGCCTTGACGCGCTGGAAAGGCGTGTTGATCTTTCGCGAGGCTTTGCTTCTTTGCACAATGTGTGTTGACACTATCTTCATGGTCGCGGTGACTATGGCTCGGCCTTCCTCATTCACCCGTCGCTTCTTCGTCACTTGCACCACCCCGGGATCAGGCGTGGTCGACAAAGCAGGCGTTTCATCGAGTTCATCCTCAGACTCAGAAGAACTTGACGAAGAGGTCGATGAGCTCCGAGAAACGGACGGGGCAGCTGACCGTTTTTTCGACGATTTCGCGTCTTCTGAGCTGGAGCTCTCCGATGAGTCGTTTTCTGAATCCGAGTCCGAGCTGGAGCTAGAATCTGAGCTCGAAGAGGTTTGCACCGCCTTAGGCTTCGGTCCAGTCTTCTTTGTAGGTCCTCTGGCCACGTCCGAATCGGATTCTGAGCTGGAGCTCGAGTCTGAGCTTGAAGATTTTGCTTTTGCTTTGGGCGCTGGTCTGTTTGCCTCTTCGTCGGAATCGGAATCCGAGTCAGAATCGGAACTGGTCGATGCCGAAGGGGTTTTCGGCTTCGGTTTCAAGGCCTTCTGTTTACTCGTAATGTCTCCAGCGTCAGAATCGGAATCAGGATCCTTGTCTGCATCGGCATCAGGTTCTTCATCTTCACTCGAATCCGAGCTAGACTCGTCCGTAGACTCTTCGTCACTATCGTCATCATCTGCAGAAGACAGTGTTTTGCTCGAGTCACGCCGAGACTCCTTTGTATTCGGGACCGGCAGTACAGCTTTTGGACGGGTATCTTCGTCACTGTCATCACTACTGTCATCTGAATAGTGGTAAGAGAAAGAAGATCCGGGGAGTAAGGACAACAAACCAGAAGAATCAGCTGAGAACGCATGGATCCCAATAGCCATAAGTTGCGGGGACTACGTTTTAAACAGAGGCAAGGATCTTACAAGGCACTGGCTCCTTCGTCTTTTTGACTGTTGCAGTGTTCTCAACTTCACTGTCGTCATCATCAGACGAAGACTCATCGGATGATGATTCTGACCGGCATAGCAGTGAACAAAAAGAGAAAAAAAGGCTCTAGCTTGGGCGTACTCACCGGAATCAGAATCGGAGCTGGTGGATTCTCTGGCGTGGTCTGAATGAAGCGAAGGAGTATGTACAGACGGTACACTCACTCTGCGTCTGCAGCCGCCTTGAGTTCTTTCCACTCCTTCAAAATTTGTTGAAGTGTCGGTCCCTTGTAGTCGACTGTATTATCTACTATCGCAATACCGTTGGCAGCCTTTTTGAGGGCGCTTGCCACTTTTTTGTGTGATCTTTGGGCCAAAAAGGCATGGACCAGTCTGTAGGCGTCTGCGGAATGTGGTGGTGCGTAAGAAAATCAAGACGAGAAATGGGAGCTTACGTGTCAGGTCAGCCTTTTCTGCCTCGACCTCAGACTTTGGCCTCGGTTTTGGCTTTGCCATCGCCGTTGACGCAGGTTAAAACTGAACGGACCGGTAAACACCGGGTCTAAATGGGGAGGGCCCGGCAAAGTCTAGCCGGTCAGATGACTTGTAGACAACGATTCGCTCACTCAGCTCAGGACCAGTTTCTCGTTTACGATAAAATTTTCCACTTATTTCCGACTCCATTTTTGTTACAAACTTGATTCGAGTCTCATATGGGCACACGCACCCCTTTCTCCACCATCGCCTCTCGTTTAGGAGCCTCTCGCACGTACCCATGTGACTCTAAGTCCCGTTTTCTTTGCACTGTCCCCTTTCTTTTACTTTACGAATGTTTTCCTTGAAAATGTAAATGGCTGTCTTATACTCGAATCCAGAATCCAGTATCTAGTTCTCATCCTACTTTCCTCGCGTGCCTTCAGCCAAATCATCTCCAAAGCCTAGCTCAATAGCCGCCTTGTTCCCGCTCTCGCTCTAATTCTACCGCCGAAATGCGTCCCACACGTGGGCGCTTATTATTACCAAATTCAGGGAACGCCTCAATCAACTACAATCGCACGATGGGCGACACCGTCAAGAACCTCCCTCAATTCACAGACAAATTTGACGGGTCATCCCTCAGGATTGCCATCGTACACGCAAGATGGAATAAATCTGTAATCGATGCGCTAGTTTCTGGCGCCGTCGCCAAGCTCAAGGAAGCTGGAGTGAAAGAGCAAAACATCGTTCTTCAGCCAGTTCCCGGCAGTTTTGAGTTGCCCTTGGCCTGTCAGCGGTACGCATCAGTCCCCACCTCTCCTCAATATTTTACGGACTTGACGGGGGGGAAAAATTGTAGGGTGATCGCTGGGTCTCTTGTCCAGGCGGGCGCAAGTGCGACAGATCTGTTGGGGGGACTGGGCATCAACACGCCCCGCTCCGCCACGCCTGTCGCGGGCTCGGCAGCGGCAGCCACGACGTTCCCGAGTCTGACCCCACACAATCGACCATTCGATGCGGTGATCGCGATCGGGGTGCTCATCAAAGGCTCGACCATGCACTTCGAGTACATCTGCGAGAGCGTCTCGCACGCGCTCATGCGCGTGCAGCTCGACTCGGGCGTGCCGGTCATATTCGGCGTCCTCACCGCGCTCACGGAAGAGCAAGCCTTGGAGCGCGCGGGAATTGGCCGAGTGAATAAAGGGCACAACCACGGCGAGGACTGGGGCGCTGCCGCGGTGGAGATGGCGTCGCGAGTACGACGGTGGGGGGAAGGAAAATTCTGATGAGAACTAAGACATGGGGAGGCCTACGCCGTACCCCTGCCAGTGCACCTTTCTGCTGTATGATAGACAGACGAATATGGATAATCGTGTAGCTTCCGCTGGTCCATGAATCATTGTGAATCGTTGTGCCGTCTGTATATCGTCTCCATATTCTCGTGGCAACAGATATCTCGAGCACGTCACGATTTTTGCGAGTTATCGCTACCTGATTGCATCCAGCAGGAGACTTTTGGAGAGCCGCATTGATTTCCCTAAACGCTCTGACGGAAGCATTTTTCTCGAACTGGTGGCCGGCGTTCCTTATTTGGTGCGCGCACTAGGATTCAAACTAGGATGACCCAATGACCTTCCGAGGTAAGTGCCTCAACAAACCAGGGAGTAATAAGACCGTGACAAGGGAGCTTTTGTTATTCCAATGGTAGCCGATTCGGACACACTCGTGAATGTTTCCGAGCACACTTTCTTCATGCCCTTTCCCAAGCCCTTTCCGGGTCACGAGAATCCGACACGGGCTTGGACATGGGAGCACAACCACTCAAAAAATACCAGGCATCGATATACGGTTCCCATGTGTTCAAGTTTATGACCTTATTCGTTAGATTCAAACATGTCAGACGTGGCAAATCGACAGTACAGTGGGAAGAGTGGGACAGTATGGAGCTACAGAGTCAGACAGTATGACGGGGCAAATAATGGGGGTTCCAAGATGAGGACAGTGAACTGCATAGAGAAACGCAGTGAAGCCCTAACGCGGGAGCGTGCTGGCCTTGGGATCCGCGAAGAGCGGGGGTGGTGTGGATGTCAATGCATTTATGTAGAGTGAGGGAGAAGCTTATTTGATAGTGGTTGAAACGGCGTGGCGACGCAAGGTAACCGAGCGGGAAAAAATGAGAGTCCTTGGACGAGTATCCCCAACGTCGAAGGTAGAAGGGCCTATAACAATGGGGTAAAGTCTTATGGAACCTGCTGTCAGTAACTTCGTGTCATGTCAGAACCAAGACTAGATGCGAAACTTCGACGAAAGGCACCTTTCTTTATCACTAAAAAAACTGCTCACTTATGCTTCCTCGACAGAATGCTCGGATGAGTTGCACTAGGTCTTTTGATTTTCCCGTAAAGCAAGTGGGGGACGCGCATCGGGAGGTACTTTCCCGCCGTGCTGCGAACGAAAATGTCGGTTTCGCGCGTCTTGCCTGGCAAAACTGTCGTTCCAGAAGGAAGTCCGGGAGAGTGGGTCAATAGGTTATACCCAGTCGCAAACAGGGACCTACGCAATGTTACAGGTGGTGCATACCTCGGGTCTGTCCGTGGGGAGGCCCGCATTGCGCTTGTGCCCGTCAGATTTCAGGTGTCTAGACAGGCTTTCCGGCTTCACCATCATGCAGCACTGAAGCAAGGTCTTCGTACCGCAAAAGATCAGCATCGGCTACTGGAAATTATAAGGATGCCTACCGATTCGTCATCGCTCTCATCTTCGGCGGTCTTGCATTTTTTAGAGGGGCGGGTAGATGATCGGCGAGGAGATCGAGCCTTCCGCGGCACAGTAGCAACTTTGGAATTCTCGCTGCAGGCAGGACTTCCTGGGGTCGACGCAGATTCTGAAGGGGGGAAATACGTCTCCGAAACAAGGTTGGAAACGCGGCTTTTGGGCGAGAGACTGGGTTCGTCCCCGGGAACGATAATAGGATCAGGGATCGAGGATAGATCCGACGTTGAAGAATGGTCTTCGTAACCTAAACCTAACGTAGGCCAAAACTCGTCCACGTTGAAAGCAAAGGAAGATTGGATATCGCCAAAGGCGAATGGCGGCGTAGGTAGGGTCTTCCCTGCAGGGGGGGCGCTGGCGTTCGTAGAATAAAACTGGGAAAGATTAAAGACGTGTGATGCATGGTTCGCCGCCAAAGGTGGAGAAACAGCGTCGCACGGTGTGTACGGATTCGGCGTATCATTCGGCAGGTTTTCGGCGAGGAATGTCGTGGTAGGCATGCGCAACTCAGGTTGCTTTTGTGGCGGGCCATTGAATTATTACTTGGTGTAGGGGGGACTGGGAATATATATGGCGGCTCTGGAGGAACAGACCATGCGTACTCGTCCATACCGGAGGGTTTGCGATAGGTGCAGTGGGCAGTGTTTCGGGACAGGAGGGGACGAAAAACCTAGTTGTGGATGCAAGAAAGCAGGGTAGTCGATTAAATATCTAGGTTCCACCAGGACCGACATGGATCCACAAGGACAAACTTAATTCGCCGCCGTGACGGACCTGAGATGATCTTTAGATTCGGCAATTCACCGTAGTCTGAACAAAGTCGCCAATATTATAATGTACGGGCGCAGTCTTCTTGAGACCGTTATGGACTTTGGAGGGGCTGTAAAACTCCGCTGCACTCGTGAGTACCAAAGCAGGGATGCAGGACAAAGTGAACCGGAAGATAGGATAGAAGGGGTAAAATTCACGGTCCCATGCAGAAATAGCACAAAAGTTGTGGAGAAAATAGCCGCTCCAGTAGTAGTGAGTGTGATGCGGTCACCCTCCGGGTAAAACGAAAAACGAACTGCCAGTAGCGAAGGACGATAACCAAGGCGTAGGTGAGATCATGGCAAGCAGGAGAACTAGTAAGAGTATAAGCAAGCTATGGCAAATTAAAATGGTCGATGACATCGACGACTCCGTTTATCCGCCAAGCAATTTTAGCGGAGCCCTATATCGGACGTGAAAGAAGCTAACCATTCCAATAAACAGTGAAGCAAGCCTTCCACCTTCGCACCATTCAGACGTCCATACAAAGCGCCCCAGGGACAGTCTCACGGCTTCTGCAAGCCGTTGCGAGGTGCGAAAGATACGTCGAAGAAAAAAAAACAAGGAGCCTACCTGCCAGTGCAACGATCGGGCACATGTAAATAGAGTTTGAAAACAGGGACTCCGACAAGTTCTTCGAAAGGTGATCGGGCTAAGATGGTGTATCTGTAATATCTTGATAACGACATGTCACGTCCAGAACTTGGATCACCGAGAGCAGGTCCTCCTAGGGCTCAAGCCCAAATCTTGCCCTACCTTTAGGACGTGTATAAAAAATACTGTGACCACGGAGAACCAAAGGGTCTATCCTCCTTAGCATCGCTCCAAGAGTCCAACTTTGTGGATAACTTCCTTGATACCTTCATACAGAAGCGGTGCGCGAAATTCGAGGCTCGACAAAAGAAATCTCCAGCACAACGTAGCCAACGCATGGAATTTCAAGACCAAAAACAAGGTGGGCAAGGACCACGAGGTAACATTCCTTGTGCAATGAGCTTTCTTCGAGAAGCGCCAAGGTACTCGAACAACACCAGGTGCAGAAGAGCGTCGGCGTCTCAAAAAGTCAATATTGCAGATATATTTTTTCCGTAGCCTACATTCAGGAATCAACACCGAGGTCACGTATAGAATTGAAAGCACATGCTGGCTCCAGAATGATTTACCGCTGCCACAAACGCGGACCCCAGCGACTTTGTGTGGAGGTTCAAATATAGATTAACCATTTGAAGCTCTGGTCTTGAGATGAGCGTGAAAACACGCAGTTGAGGCCAAAGAAACAAATTCACCTCAGCTCAATATATAGCCAATAAGCGAAAAAGTGTCATTATGACCGTTTGCAGTTCTTCATGAAAGTGTGCTGGTGGGTAGCCAACCTAAATAGAGGGTAAATTACAGTACACAGAGCTTTACGTTGCAGCCGGCGGCAAGAGAGAAAAAAAAACAGCGCCAATCACAAGGCACAGTCCAGCAGCACGAGGAATGTGCCACGTGGCCAGAGGCGGTACATTGCGTCGGACCAAGAGGGTTGAGACGCCGGCTGAGGAACTACGGACGCGTGTCGTAACTTACGTAGCTGAGTGTGGTTATAAGGCGGTAGAAAGAGAGGTCCCCAAGGGACGCGACCAGAAATATGCGTTAGGATCAAGAAATGTGATCAAGCTCAGGCCGTCATCCGTCACGGTGACCATGGACGCAAGCATGGACGCAGGCGAGGGACCAAGAAATTGGCGGAGTGACAGGCCCGCTAACGTTTAAGTAAACCGGACTAGCCAGAAGCCTTGCAGACCATGATGCTGTCGACCAGAAACGTTGACAGTTCTTCTTGCCTAGGCCAACCTTCCATTATAGTCTGACGGGTATTGAGAAGACAATTGCGGACTGTTCGGAGCTGTATGCGTGTGGGGCAGATGGCGGAATTGGGGTGTGGGTTGCGGTCGTGTGTCGCGGCCAACTTAATGCAGTCGTGAGCCCGAAAAAAAACGCACCGCCGGCTACAGCTCCTCAGACTGTTTTTCGGTCGGTCGGTCAGACGAGCCACTAGTCACCTGACATCACCCAGAGTGATACAGATACGCCGAGTTCAATCCCCGATTCTCACCTTGAGTGGCCGTGTGATTTGGGGGTGAGAGCTACCAGAGGTCCCGGAGAGTTACTACCCAGAGGAGACCACTAAGGCGCTTCCTCCCGAAAAACGTCATGTTAGTGAGTTGAATGATTGTCTTTGAAGCCCAAATCCTTATGTCTTGCTTCAACTGGAAGTCCAAGGGCCGTAATGATGATACGCAGCTTCGATTGCTGCCACAACTCTGCGATCTTTGCGGCCGCCGGGAGTAGCACCCATGGCCCCACCCTGCTCCATTGCCGCCCGCGTCGATACGGTACTCTGAGTCATGCGGCCAGTTACGGCACCCGTGCAAGTGGCACGACCGTGACTCGGAATTACAACCTTCGTCTAGAGGAGTCGAGATCACGGAAAATGACTGGAGATTTCTTGTCACCTTTCACGGCGGTTCGAGCTCATACTCTTGGGCTTCAGCTCCGTTCAATTATGGAATACCAGAAAATCGCTAGGAGCGCAGGAAGAAGAACCTGACTCGATATAGAGCGAACGGTGATTAACTTTAATGAGCGGAGCACGAGCCTGAGGTTCTTTGTGGAAGGCGCGGTACGCGTGGGGTACCAAGTACAGAAATTGTATGATGGCGGCACGTCGCCACGCCCATGGCCCGGGCCCAGATATGACTGCGCAGAGATTCTTAGATCACCAAGGATTGTTCGAGCTGGGAAAACGGGAAAACTGACTTGTTAGGTTGTTCGATTATTGAGTACCTTGCCCAAGGGATATCGGTACGGTAAAATGTATGAAGGAAGTCAAGGTAACAGCCTGACACGGGCCGCTGACCTAGAAGGATAGTGGACCATCAAGCATCAAGGTATCGACCACTGTCAGCTTGAAAGTACAAAACTCCTGGGGTTTACTTACAGCAACGAATAGAGGCACCTCCCCAGGCTAATGTTCGTCAAGAATTGTGACGGCCACTCCCGATTTCTACTACACACGGCTACACGACCAGTGCGGCCCTAACACCAACTGCCAGTGAACGTCGCAACACTCCAGACCGCGAGGACTCGCTGCTACTACGATACCACTACCATGCCCATATTTACGAAACCGCACCATTAAATATATTTTTTGGACGTGGTTGGTAACCTACGTCACTGTTACTGCTGCTGCTTCTGCATATAAAGCGTTCTGTCTCAGTCATCAACTCAATTTGGCTCTCTTCTTTTCTTTAAAGCCCGTCTGTGTGATCTCAGGCCTCAGCCTCTCGATCCGCTCGACCTCTTACTAATTCAGTGGTATAATGTCTTGTCTGTCTTTCCCTTGAGACGAACATCGTTGTTCGCCCGCAGCGCTCGGCTGCAGTATTCTTCCTGGAGTAGATTTGCGACAAGTCGCAGGAAACGATCCCTGGTCCTGGTGGCTCACAGTCGGCATGGTTATTTCACGCTATACATTGGCAAGTCATATATCGTTGAGTAATCGACATATTAGATTAGGGAAACATGAACTCCGACTCGAGATAGCACGGGAATCAGTACGTCGATAGAAATAAGGTGGACAAGCACATCCTAGTTCAAACTTCAGATCTCTACTCAGGGTACTCTCCGCACAGTAGAGACCTGAAATTTGGGTGTACTGAAAAGAGTAATTACCTGTGACCGCATAACTGATGAGGGGATAGTGGAAGGAGGGTAGCGCCGGTGGCGATCTCAACAAATTGGGGTGTAGGTAACGCAGGATGAACGAAGGGTGATACAGCGGAAAATATATATTGAGAAAAAAAGCTGAGGGAAAGTTAGGAGACCCAGACTGTCAAACACAGACTGTGTCAGCTCAAGCAAAAGACTGAGAGCACAATGAAACGCACAGGCCAGAGCAATGACAAGATATAGTGTAATCAACATAAGACCCTCCATATAGTTGGACTTTCCGTCTCTGTAGGAGAGCGTGGTGGTCAGAAGACCCGAAGCGGACGGGGTTGTGATGACGTACTGGATAAGAAGGTTGACCAACAGCACAGAGACGAAAAAGGCAACGGTCTACGGACAGGTGTCAAAGGGGATCTGAAAATGGAAATACAGGGAAGGGGCAGTGCAAACCTCGAAATCGGCGAAGAACAAAGTGAGTTCATGCCCAGTGCTGTACAAGCACGAGGTCTATCAGCTGACTAGCCCACTCTTGGCGAAAAAATCACTCACATCCAGCCAATCACCACCAGTAGGGGTACAACAAAAGTGGCAATTTGCTGTCGCGAGATCGTCAGGGGTCAAGCAGAAGACAAGAGAAGATACACCGTACAATCGAACTGCCCACGCAGATACCAATTGTGAGTTCCATCTTATTCTTCATGGCCATCCACACGGACGTGACATGCTCGGCTGCATTTGCCTACAAGTGATGATGGGTAGCGCTCTCGGGAAGTAGGAGAGGTGTACTCACGACGATGGGAAGAAGAATGAGACCGATGAACGTCTTTGGAATGTTATACCTAGTTGCCGTCTCCTCAATAGAGGCCACCACTGACGGAGGTTAGAATTCAATGACGGATAGAAGTCATACTGTCAAATACTCACAGTAGTCCGCGACGAACGACGTTATAACGGTGACAGCTAGAAGACTGTGAACTCGTGAGCGAATGATTGTTATTTGTGTTAGACGGAACATACCCTACGCTAGCAGCTACCACACTCATCTCAGGGGTTTCTTCTTCTTCAACACGTTCACCGGGGCGGGCCTCTGGATCTTGCCGCTTCGATATGAAGAGATGCGCGTGGGTCTTGAGCTGGAAAATGAGATAGGCAATGTAGACACCGAGCAGGAGTACAGCAGTGCCACGGGAAATGATTAGAAGACCCTTCTGACCCTCCTTGTCCAGGTCAGAAATCAGGGGATCAGTCATTGCCAATAAATTCCCATCGCCCGGAACAACGACATGCTTCGCGCTATGGTACGCAGCGGGGATGACGAGGGCTGTGTACTGGATCAGGGATGCATGGCGCTGGGGTTGCAGATGGACATACTGATGCATGCGAGAGTCATGAGCTAGTCAGGGGCCGTTAGCAAAAGGACACTGGCAGAAGTAGCGTGAAGTCTCACCGAAGCGCTCCTGTAGACAAGTGTTGTCAGAACGGGAAAAAAAAACAACGGCGAGGGAAAAAGCGGAGTACTCACGTTTGGGCAGCCGTGACTTGAAACTCACTCTCGTGATTATAGATTCCGCCTACATGTGATCGGTGAAGTGAGTGCACACGTTTATACCGCCGTGACCCACATACCAGCAAGGAAGGAACAGCCCAGAACCAAGAGAATGTTCGATAAGATAGAGCCAAGCATCTGCGCGCGGTAAGCGTGTGTTACACGGAGATCTGGCCGGGTACTCACGGAGGTCTGCACGATTCGGACTTCCCCCTGGAGGAGTGCTGTGATACCGACAATGATTTCTACTGCGTTTCCAAAGGTGGCGTTTAACAAGCCGGCAAGGGTTTGTCCAAGGGACAGAGACATCTGCTCAGTGGCATCGCCAAGTAACTGAGGAGAAAAACCACGTAAGCACGGGATAACTCGGGCGGTGTCATCTGCGTACTTTAGCGAGGGGGACGATCGCTACGAAGCTGAATCCAAAGCGCAGGGGAGCGTCCCAATTCAGATAGTGGGACGCTGCAGCTATTGGGACTAGCAACAATAGGAGATTTAGCCATGAGCCAAAGATGAACCACCGATAGGAGGCCAGCCAGGAGGGCTCGCCCTCGGCCTTTACGAGGACAACAATTGACTGATATAGAGACCTGCGTTGTCGCGGATGGCCATTCAGGAGAGGAGACTGTTCTGTGGGTAGCATGCGGGGGTTTCAGATGGAAGAAAAAGTAAGGAAAGGAATTGACTGTTGTTGATTTTATGTCCTACGTACTTGATTCCGACACACAATGGGCTTGGCTTTCTTGGCATTTCGTGGCTGTGTGTTAGGCTTCACCCGAAACGTGTCCGAACTGGGTTCACCCTAGGTCACCCGATAGTATAATATCACGATTGCTATTGCGAGTTGATACCTAGTTCGTCAGCATTGTCTGCTACCACATCCCCTCCACATAGGTGCATCACGTTCCCATATTGCAGTAATTTCCCCATTCCCCTTTCCCGCGGAATCTCAGCCACGGTAACACCCGTATTGAAACACCTCCCGACTGCTACTCCACGCTCGGCGCGGATAGCCTTGCGCTGCAGTAATCCCTGTACTAGCAACCTGATCCAAGCACCGTGACTGACAATTAAGATGTGCTTGGCCGACGTCCCTACAACAGTTGCATTCCACCATGCCACAGCTCGTCGCGTCACAGCCTCCGGGCTTTCTGGGTGGCGGGTTTCTTTCGTTTCTCCGGTACCCGAAAGGAGTCCTTGGAAGTTGCCCCAAACACGACCCTGCAAATCTCCCATGTACTATTCGGTTCGTCGCTCAGCGTTCCCTTCAAGTGTCAAAAACAGAGAGGTCGGCGCAGATCGACCCACCCGTTCTCGTAGCGCTGGCGCCGACTCCAATCTCACTCCAGGATGGTGTACTAGCATCTTCTCGGCAGTACCTGCTGCACGTCTGAGGTCGCTCGAATAGCAAATGTCGAACGGGATGTCACGTAGCGCCTTGGCCACTAGGTCCGCCTGCTTCTCGCCCTCCGAATTGAGCTGTGTGTCAAGCTGTCCCTGGATGATCTTCTGCTTGTTTTCCTCTGTCTCGCCGTGTCGCACGATGTAGATCCGCACGGTGTCCATTGATGATATGTGGTCCCGATGGTATCCGTGGTTGTAGAAGAAAGGACAGGTATGGCTAATGGAGTGCACAGCAAGGATGCTTTTAGGCTGTATGCGTGGGAACAAAGCTGATGAAGGTGGTTGACATATCTGATTGCCTTCGATTGGCTACTAATTGTACTGATACCACAGCGGTCCCGAACCACATTCTAACCATATATACCACTTACAGCACGTAGTACTGCAACTGGAACATTTTGTACAGCACTTCCAAACCCCTACTGTCCCAAAAGCCCAAAAAAAAACGAAAAATTTCTCGAATACAGTCATCATGTATGCTCTACCAACCCCAAGATCTCATTGACAATATTATTGATCTTCGCGTCTTTGAATCCGGTAGGCAGCGCAGCGACAATTGTCTTAAGGGCGCTAACCGTATCCACTTCGAATGAAATTGTTTGCTCTCTGGCGGCGTACAGCTATTCCAGAACATGTGAGCCTGGTGCCAAGTGACACCAAATTCCTTGGCTTACCACGTTCCCCAAGCCCACGAGCGCTCGATAGGCAACCTCTGGGTCTGCGCGTTCTAGACGTAGCATCTATGTGTATCCACATACTCGTCAGCGTCTCGGCGAAGGAAAAATAAATAATCCTACGTCAGAAATAAGACGAACGTGCTGCGCACGCAAGCCCGCATCAACTCCCCCTTGCAGTATTATACAAGAAAAGCTGTTCGATCCAATCAGTCCCAGCCAGCGGAGTATAGAAATCACAGAGGGGAAAAGGAAAATGGAGGGGAAACACCGATGATCGGGACCTATGTGAAAGGGGGCACTTACTTGAAGAGTACTGTCGACAGGGCGAGGCGTTGTCCTCTCGTGAATTTATCGTACGGAACTCCGCCGAGAATCCCAAAGATCTAAGAAATGAGGTGTGTGAGCAACCCAAGGAGTCACGCGCACGTCGTGGGAATGCACCTTCTCGATCCAAGCACTGTCCTCGGTCTTTGTGCCCTCTTGAAATGCGTTAGCCACAGTCCGTAAAACCAGAAGCACATTTGTCTCTTTAGCTTTGGACGACGATGAAGTGCCGTTGTCAATCGAGAGCTCTGCAGCTTGGAACAGTGCATCGAAAAATCTGTTGTTATCGATGAGATCTGCACAGAAACCGCTTAAAAGGCGGGCAAGGTCGATCACTATATTCATTGTCAGGGCGATGGGTTCGGGCGATGGGTAACGAAGTAAGCACCTGGAAAGCGTTGCGATGCCGGCCACCGATTGAGCATCTGTACTACGGTTTCGACGTGGGCACTGGTCAGCTTGACTGTCGGCGATTTTCCCGCGATAGACTTTGAAAGGAACGTGAACGCCTCTTCCAGGTGCCCAATTTCATCTGGATACATGGCGAGAGCTGATGTCGACTATGGGGACGTTAGCTAGATTCGGGGTCAGGGCTGCAGGAAACCGTACAATCTCGCTGCGTAGAGCCTGATCGAATTGGTAAAGCTTGCCTTGCATGGCAGAGACATTCGCCTGCTTGAACGACAGAGCTTTCGACTGTAACGCGTATGAGTAATCTTCGTGTAGTCGCTCTTTAGACCTACCGTTGGGATTACAGATACAGTCGGAGCTGACGGTTGCGACATCGTAGAGGTGGAGCCTGGAACGTAGCGACTGGGCCCAGTAAAAGGATCACTGAAAGTAGAGGAGGAGGAAGACACTGGTGGTGTAATAGCCGAAGACCCTGTCGAAATATGCCTCGAGTCCGCGGGATAGGGGTCTGAATATGCAGATGGTGGTGGGACAGAAGAGGTCGAACCGGGAGGGCGATAGCGCGTCGTGCCTGTATTGTGAAGTGTTTCGATTAAAACGACGCAAGGTTTCCCATAGCTCAACTCACCTGTAAACGGGTCTACAAACTCTTCATTTCCGCCTAGGTTTACACCACCAGTGTTTTTCTCAATAAACTGGACTACCTGGTCGATATAGCTGAGTGGGAGGTCGTTCTTTTCCAGAAAACGTTGAGCAGCGGAGAAGGGGTTTTCTGTGGATAGTGCGTCACGGCCTGGCCCAACGTGAGTGTGATGAAGTGAGGATACGTGCCATTAGCGTTATACGGTAGCTTGAGGGGTGGCACCCCGTCCTGGATGTCGACGTCGAAGACATAATCGTACTCCTTACCATCGTGAAGCTGTCTACGCCCTGAACCAACAGCATCAACGACTTCCCCGATTTTCTGCCACTGGTGGCTCGTATTGTCCCACTGATGGGAAAACCTGTCAGGTGCAGGTTCGGGAAGCAGCAATAGAACGTACTTGGTGTGCTTCTGTAATTGGGCCATTTTGTATCATTTTGACCTCTCCTGGCTTGCTGCCTAAACTAAAATGAGATGGGCATGTGGACATGTGAATAAGAGAACGCATGCCCGGTACACCCAGCGCCTCTGGTCCCGGAAGATCCGATTTCTTGATGTCCCCGACCTGCTGTGCAGGCAGCGCTTGACTTGCGACGAGATCGTCAAACGCCTTCAAGTCTTCAGGGGAGGCCCATCGTTCTTCTGCTTCGCTGAAAATGCGTACGACACCGTCGCTGGCGCCGGTCACGATGTCGCCGTTGGGCATCGCAGAGACGGACCATACTGAGATCGCTGGATGGACTATAGTCTGAAGGCACTCCCCGTCTGCTTGGTGGGAAGGGTTGGAACAACTCAAAACACGGAAGCCAATGGAAGTAGGGGGTGTTGACGCACCTCGCCAGATACGCAAACTTCTGTCTTCTCCACCAGAGGCACCGTCTCCGTTTGGAAATGTACACATCGAATACACGAAAGACGTGTGGGCCGAAAACGAGTGAACGACATCACCTTCGAACGTCCATATGGTGATCTCGCTAAGGGGAGGATACGATGTGAGCGCCGCAATCGACGGATAATGAACATGAACGCAGACCTGTCGTTAGAGCCGGAAGCAAACCCAATGTCTGTAAGCAGAGACAGGCAACGAACAGCGTCCTTGTGACCGTGATAAGTCCTGAGACACTTATGCTGTCGCCAGAGTTTTATAGTCTTATCGGCAGATCCTGAGGATTGTAATTGTCGAACGGAGTCGCGTCAGGTGATCGCCCGAGAGAGCGCACCAGTGAGATAGTCGTCCCCCTCCATCGCAACGACGGCCCACACCGACTGAGTATGTCCGACGAGGTCATGGACCAGCTGGAACCTTGTCCATACTTTGGCAGACCTTCAAGTTTGCGAAGAGAGCCTTGGCTTAGATGAGAGGAAAGGGGGTGGGAAGTAGGCACGCACCTGTCCCACGACCCCGAAATGATGGTACCACTACCACCAACATGCAGAGCACAGACATTGTCAGAGTGGCCCAGGAGAGTATACAAAGGTTCCTCCCGACTAGGCTCAATCGACCATATGTTAATGATCGAGTCCTGGCCGCCGGTAACGATATATCCTGAATAAAACACCTTGAGGAGAAAGGCTAGCGCATCGGCGTGTTGCGTTCTCACCTTGTGGAGCTTCGGGTGTCGGTGGAATGTAGGCAACCGAATTAATGAAGCGAGGACTGGCGCGGAAGGTATTAGCAGGTGAGAACGAGGACCCCGGCGGTTTTATCCATGAGATCGCCGAAGAGTCGCGCGAAGCCGATAGTATTAGATTGTCTAACGGAGAGACGACGGCTCTAACCTGAGGAACGTCTTGGACCAAAAGAATGGTTAAGATGGAGACGACATACATCGGCTGAATGAGCTCGTAGGGTAGCAGAAAGCTTGAAGGGCATGATTGTTGGGTGGAGGTTGCGAGGGAAAGGGAGACAATAGGAGAGGGAATTCTAAGTGGCAAAGAAGGCGGTCGAAGGCATTGTCACTGTAGATGTACTCCTCACACATGTTTATAGACAAGCCGTTCAATCTATCCGATAACTCCGCTGCCACACGCAAATATATTATGGGGCAACCAAGTGGCCTCTAGATCTGACCTCTCTGCTCTCAATTTTGTTCGCTCTGCCCCCATTCGTGTGTTCTACACCACACAATCAAAACCGTGACCGCGACCGACGACTCGCCGACCCCGACTTTCGACCGGTCTCGGCCCCGAGCCACTTTAGGCCCTTCCATTCATCACGTTATCATCGCCCCGAGCCGGCCCTTAACCGCTTTCATATATCCCCTGTCGGTTACCGCCTTTCCTTCGATACCATATCCCCTCGTGCTCTTCCTTCCGTCGTCAACCATCCAACTCTTAACGAGTCATGGCCTGTCGACTCTTGCACGAGGCCCTCGCAGGAGATGAATTAATGGTGCATGGCATAGACTACCCCTCCGTATCTCCCTCTAGTCGCTATTCGCACGGCTACAGGGCTCGTTAGTGTGGTGTACAGCTTTTTGAAAACACGCAGTCACCCCCATCCAATGGCTTACCATAAAGGACACTTCGTTCCCATGCTAGATCGTGGTCTAGATCGAACTCGCTTTCAATAGTATTTTAGCCCTGCTTCTTTAGGGCTCAAAGCTTGCGTTCGTTTTAGGCATAGCGCACATGTGGCGGCGTGGTCGTACTACAGCTTGTAATCGACAGATCAGCTATATCAAGATGAGTTTATTGGCCTCTCCTCGCTTCAAAGGTTCAGAAGGTTCCTTTGGTCCAATACATCCAACACATCGGGGTCTGCCGCTAATATGCGCTACTGCTACTCACCATTGATTGACTATCACCCGAACACTCACAATATTGGTCTTCCCAGCCTCGTGGTCAGGGTCATTCAGAACCTCCCCCATTTAAAGATCACCGTTCTGGGGATCATCATTGAATTCTTGAACTCGTACGAGAAATCGTAACTATGCCATGACGGGAATTCACGTTAAGGTAATCTGTGGTCTATCCAACTGGTGTAAACCTGACGACCGGGGTCGTCCTTACCAATATCAACCGAGCTCTAACGCCGTAGCGTTCCAGACTTGACAGGTCTGACCCTTTGTCAATGTTCGGATGTAACCCTTGAGTTGTACCCAGCCGATAGCAATGGTCCATAGAACTCAGATGTTCGCGCAACACTTTGATCGTGTCACAGCACAGTTGGATAGTAGCATTCATTCGGTTCTAGAAGAACATCACATCGTTCTAAAACTTAGGCCAATATGGGAAACGAAACACAAGCCGCTTATCCATCTCGTTACGGGAGAATCTCGCGGTGTAGGGCGCCGTTCAGCTGGAACCCAAAGGACGAGGAAGATGGCCGGACGAATACGAGTG
The DNA here is from genome assembly GCA_024734325.1 of Lactarius hatsudake. Classification (NCBI taxonomy): domain Eukaryota; kingdom Fungi; phylum Basidiomycota; class Agaricomycetes; order Russulales; family Russulaceae; genus Lactarius; species Lactarius hatsudake. The sequence goes on along the minus strand of JANSJP010000004.1, from coordinate 114,787 downwards.
AGCCGAGATGACAAGAAAGTGATGCGCCGAGGAGAGAGAGCCCCAGTTAGTCATATAGGTTGACAGCAGGGACGATTGAGATCTTGATCTTCTTGCGCGCGCTGAGCTCACCATTGATCTCTTCTGCCGCGTTTAAGCTTGGTCTTACGCTTGCGTTCGTTGTTCACAGAAGTTGGTGAGTTGGCGGCATTCTGCGTAATATCCTCTTGCATCTGATAATCGCAACAGTCAGACTCTGGCTGATGTCTGGCAGAAGGTCGGAAATCAGTCATCATGCGCAAAATATTCACTGACGTAACGTCTGGCCCCATGGTCACACGGCTTACTTCTCCCGATGGCGAGCCTGAGCCCACTCGTGGGATGCAAGTGTTAGGTTTCGATGCGCGGTTCTGTAATGTACGATATGAGTAGATAATGTCGATGGCTGGTCGCAACGTCAGGGTGGCTCGACAGCCCGCAGCGATGGATCAAAGGTGCGTGTGTGACCCGGCCGGCCAGCCGTAGACATTCGGACACGTACCACAGTTTCTTCCATACCCATGACCCGAAGCTGCACAGCGTTATTTGGGTCGAAGTAATCGCGGTACTTTTGTCCTCTTTTTGAGGCCGTGACGAACACGTAATTCTGCCGTACGGTCCGCTGTTGCTTGACCTTATTTCTGCCATTTTTCTTCTCGCGCTTTGAATCGGGGTGGACAGTTCCCTCGTTGTTGATCCTTTGGGGCAACGAACCCTGAACTCGACTCAGCGAGTAGGATAATGTCCATGTAAGACGATCTCACCTTCAACCTGAAGTCGCTTGAACAATTGTGCGGCCACAATGGGCTCACACTCTGTATCCAACATCTGATATAACTGCCGACTTTAAAGCACAGCTACGCACGAATCAACTTTGCAAAGGCACTTGAAGACTCAGGCTTGTGGATCTCGGCAATTTTGATGGCTCGACTGCGGTGATTGTAGAGGCACTTTCGTTCGCAAAGCAAGGCTCTCGGAGTCACTAACCGGAAAAGGGCTAGACGACTGAAATTCCCAAGGAGTTCTTCATACCAGTTCTGAACTTTGATGATCTCCCAATTTTTGTCCTTTCGTAGGCTGCAATGGAAGCACACGAATACATTCGGCAAACGCTTATCGCGATGAGAGTGGTATCTGGAAAAAAACGTATGTGGCAGCCACCAGGACCTGAAAGGGCAACTGCGTACCCCATGCACCTACGTGCAACATGTAATAATCAATCGGAGTAAACACAGTAATTGTTCCGCAGTTTACGTACCAGATGTGGTACCATCTTTTGCACCCGCCTTCACACAAGGTGCATTCGTCATCCACCTGTGGGGGACAAATTACGGGTGAGTAAGGCAAATGGTGTAGTAGTCATTGCGAAGTACCAAGACATGACAGTCACAGTCCAATACACCATCCAAAGCATTCGCATCCGTCGACACGTTTCCGGAGTCTTTCGGTGTAATCTGAATATCGTCATATGATACCGGTGATTCGATGGGAAACGACTCTATGGTATCGGTGTTAAGACTAAAAGGTGGTTGCGTGTCCGTGTCTGGAATATGGCCGTAAATCATCGTAGAACAAGCAGCCAGAGTTTGCAGTATACTTAGGATCTCTTCACCGTCTGGCCCGGAGGTATCTGTTCGTGCTTTCATCAGGTCAATGATCAGCTGAGTATCAATGTCGCTGCCAGAAGCATTTGGCAAAGAACATCCTTGTCATGGGAATATCAGAAGGGGGAAGTGAGTCTAGACTTCTTTCAGGGGATTTGTTGCCGGTAACAACTTTCTGTGTTGGAGGAAGGCTGACGGACCGTTCTCCAGCATTATCGTTCTTCTTAAAAGAAGGTTCAGATGAGAGAGATAAAGGGTCAGTTCGACTCACTAAGTGTTGAACGCAATCAGGAACGGACTCTGCTCGTCCAGTGAACAAGAGCTCCTGTGTGGCTTCGCCAGGCGTCGACGTCCATAACATCTCGGTACGATTCCAGCTGTCCGGACAACGTCGTAGAAGGTACAATAACACCTCCCTCAGTCCGGGTTCCCATGGGCACCCATTCGTCAGGGCCAATTTCAGAGTCGCGTGAAGTATGCTGCGGGCAATCCGGGTCGTCTTCAAACTCTGCGTCTACATCCAAAGAGTCTAATCGGCCGATCTTCTCTGCATCCCAGATGGTGGTGCGGTCTCGAGCGTCTTGTTTCTGTACCTCGATTTGGGCCAGTCTCTGATCGGAAGCAAGCGTTCTAAGATTACCTAGCTTCTGGAAGAGGGGAGCAGTCGTTAGTCTCTGCGGAAGGAATGTAGGCCGAGACTGAGGCAACATGGACATTTACACTGGGGTAAAAGTCAACCAACTATCTGCACGACCTAACACTCGAAAGCTTACCCATGCCAACCCGTCTCAAGCTTTCCAGCTCCCCAGCGCTCTGGGACCTCGTCCTTCCCGTGCGTAGAGAAAAAGAATCGATCAACCTCTGAATCTCCGGGGGTGAAGAGCGGAGGCTCGTAAGTTGATGGTGTTCGTGGATAATAAAATGCCTTGTAGGTAGCGTATCGACGTTCTGGGTCCCGGGCACATCAGTGGAAGAACGCAGCGAAGTGATGAAAAATACTTGGAAGAGAGTCCATCTGAGTTATTGCTTGAATCAAGGTCTTGATCAATGTCTGCAAGTAGTTTAATCGGGAGCGCATAGAAGTGTTGACGCCGCACTTTCAAACTCCTTTTCACGTCTTTGAACGTAGGGAGGCGGCCTGCAGCATTGGCAAGCGTGATTGGATCTTTGGAATAACCTCCGTTGCCAAGGGAGAGCTTCTTCATGTCTTCCCCCAAAGACATGATTGGGACAACAACGTCTGTTCCTGCGATACGCCGATACTATGACGAGGACATCAGAGGCGAATCTATGAACACTACGCGCAGTATACCTCAAAGTTGAAGGTATAGGCCTCAATGATACTGTCAATTCACGCGTGAGGACGCGATAAACGTTGATATATGCGCACTCACTTGTTCGGATCTTCGGGGTCCTCAAAGAGTATATGCTGGGCGACGGGTGAGAGCAAGGAACCCATCGAAGACTCACGAGGTAAATCGCAAAAATAAAGCTACGAAGGTACTGTTTCTCAATGGCATCGAAAATGCCATTCTCCTAGAAACCCGGAAGACGTGAATATATATGTGGTACTGCGAGTGGTCGAACAAGCGAACCAGGTAATCTAAGAGTTTGTCTGCCTCAGCAGACCAACCTCGGGTGATGGTCGTAACGGCAAAGCCGTTCGTGGCGCGGGAAGAAGCTCCATTTCTATTGGAGGAGAAAAAACTGGAACCAGAGGACTCGGTGGAGATCGATCCATCGTTTGTAGCAGTGAGCAGCCCTTGTGCAGAAGACAGGTCTGAGAGAGAGCAGGTATGGTCGAAAAGTCCACTCACTAGACTCAAAATTTTCCTCAGGTAGCAGGTCCCTGGTAGACCAAGAAGATCAGCGCCCGGATCCTAAATTTCCTTGAAAGCCTTAGATACCTTAGATAGGCGATGCATCCCATTCCAGCCCTCAGTAGGGTGTGGACAGTTTGAAGGCTTTGGGCAGCTGTTATAGAGAGCTAAAAAGGATTAATAAAACGTCACACTACTCGAGTGTTATACCTCTTGAGGTTTAGCGGCCTGAGCTTGCATGGCAAATGATGGTGGTATAGGTGATATATTAACGCCCGCAACGTATCGTTAGCGCGTCATGGTCACATGACAAACACGTGATTTCTCGTTGTGGTCAAGTGGGCTGAGAGCGGGGCGCCGGTGAGACCGTGCACTCACGTAGCGTGCGGGTAAGCTACTAGGGTGTTTCTACAAAGACATTGCCACACAGAAAAGGTGGTCAAAGGGTTACCTGCTTTCTCTCCTTGGCCATATCGGGCAATTTCCGGATCCCGCAGTTTTTATCTCGAATGTCCGGCACGGATTTGGTTTGTGTCGAGCACCTTTCTCCTTGTTCCCAGAACTTCTTTCGGCACGACACAGTACCTTGTATTTATTTGCAGTTGTAGACAATAAATGTTCGGACAAACGTACAATATCGTGCGAACTGACACGCGACGATGCGGTGGTCGGCGGTCGCCACGGACGGGGAGCTGACTGCCTCAAATCCAGTCTTGTTCAGACCCTCATCGTCACTTTTCAGCTTCCAGGCTCTTGCTGACACATAGATATTCCATCTTCTAAATCCAAGTCGTGTATGCCTTTTTTTTAGCTCTAAGAGAACTGCACGTTGTCACAATTGATCCCCTACCTCCATCGACATCCCCTACTCGGGACGCAGTCCCCAATCTCCATCGTAACTCCAGCTCTTCAGCTCAGTTTGAGAGTGCAATAAGCTCTGCACCGACGAACACTACTCCCTCTGGGAGATCCTACACTACAGGCACCAGCCCTCTCGTCCCAGCGACTCGCCCGAGGTCCGAGCTTGAAGGAGAAAACAGGATCGACGCATTCCCATATCTACCAGAAATTCGCTCTTGTGCGCTTCCTGCCCCTTGTCGAAGAAACTGCTTTGACGGTGTTTCTTCAAATTGACACTCATCAGATACAGCAAACGAACGATCGCGCAAGCGACAAAGGCTTGAGACTACCAGCACCGATACAGAAATTGCTTCGTCCAGTCGGTTGGGAACTTCCGCTGCTGAGCACGACCTCCTTTCAGAACATACGTTTTCGATGCGTCTTCCCGAGCGTGAATATGATCCCAACCCCACGTCACCCAACTTCCATCATCGAGCAAATTCATCATCACTATCACCGTCACCGAAGGCGAATGGACACGTCGCGAATGGCTGCGGGAGCCCAATCAATGGATCTTCTAAGCGCTCGAGAGGTCCAGTCGCGAAGGTGGAGTTGCCTGGTGCAACGATATATGACGATTCCTACATTGACAGGGAGGAGTACATCCGGCTCGTCATACAGAGCCTACGAGACATCGGTTACATGTGCGTATTTGGTCCTATCCCTTTCATTCGGTTTTGCTCGAGCCTAGTCACTCTAGCGAATCAGCGGCCACATTGGAAGCTGAATCAGGCTATGTCATGGAGACATCGCGCGTGGCAGAATTCCGTCGTTGTATCCTAGAAGGGGCATGGAGGGAGGCCGAGGAGGCGCTGGAACATCTAGGCGTTGCCGAGGATGACTGGTCTCTGGGTATGTTTTTATTGTGCGCGGCTGAATGACTGTTGGGTTCTCATTCATCTGGCTGTGTCAGGAGGCGAAATTCCTTATCAGTCAACAGAAATATCTCGAATACTTAGAGACAGGCAAGACAACAAAGGCATTACACGTGTTAAGAAATGAACTTGCGCCCCTCCACATGGATCCAGAACAATTACAACCACTTTCAAGGTCTGTCACTATCACACTTCTTGATACTCGATTGGCTCAGAACACCACAATATTCAGTTTGGTCATGTGCTCAGATGCGGCAGATCTCAGGCAAAAGGCAGGTTGGGATGGTGCTCATGGTTCGTCGAGGCGGAGGCTATTGGTCAATCTTCAAAGTATGTCTGCTTCCTGTTAATATATGTCACGATTGAAGGACCACTGCCCTAGGCTATATTCCTTCTTCTCTGATGATTCCTCCTCGGCGTTTCGTCACGCTACTGGACCAAGCACGGTTACGCCAGATTTCTCAATGCGTATATCACAATGCGCCTCTATCGTCCCGACATTTCTCATTGTATGCAGACCATGCATGTGACACAGACCTGTTTCCGCGCATTACCACGGCAATACTACAGGTGCACGGTGATGAAGTGTGGAGTCTGGAATGGAGCCACAATGGAAAGTTCCTGGCGAGTGCGAGCAAGGACAAAAGCGTCATCATATGGTCCGTTGGGGTACGTGTCAATTTGACTTTCAACACCCTGTGGTGCTTATAGGGTGCTCGCAATGTCATAGCCCAATCGGAATCCTGATATATCCCTTCACCTACACTTACAAGACCATCCATTTCCTGTCGGATGCCTCGCATGGTCACTAGACGATACTATACTGTTATCGTCTTCTGAGCAGTATATCAAGATGTGGAATACAGAGGTTCGTCGTGTCATCTCCCTGAAGCTTCGAGGACTTGACCCTTCCGTAGACTGGTATTTGCATCCGAACAATCGAGGCCCATACGGAAACAGTCTCAGCACTTGCCTGGGTACCCGATGGATCGGGGTTCATTTCGGGTTCACAGGACCGAAAGATCAATCTATGGGTAAGACATTTCCTTTCTTGTAGCTCGCCTTGTGAACTATTTTACACGCACGACTGTTCAGGGTTCCGACGGGAAGCAGCGCGATTCCTGGGGTATCACTGCCATTCGGATAACTGATCTTGCGGTTACTCCCGATTTCACACGTTTAGTCGCTGTTGGCGAGTCTGCGAAGGATCCTGTATTGCCAACCCCAAGGGGTGACTCGGTTGCCGCCTCCACCACGAACCGAAACGGCAACAATACTAATAACCAGACACCCAACGATGCTCGGACACAGGAACATCTAATGATCGTGTACGATTTGACCACCAAACAACCAGAACTGTAGGGCTGTCCTCTCGTAGCGCCAGATTCAGGCATCGTATTTCCCACTTGTTGATCCTTCTTTCTTAGTTCCGTCTCATTGGGAGGTCAATTAACAAGCGTGAAGATCTCAAGCGATTCTCAGTATGCACTCGTGAACCACGCACCAGATGTACGTGTTAGAGCTGACTTGTGAATCGTCCTGATACGTTGTCAATGTGTGAATTAGGAGATCCATTTGTGGGACTTATTCACGGGACGCCTGGCCCGCAAGTACACAGGTCAGCGGCAAGGCCGGCACATAATTCGCAGCTGTTTTGGCGGCGTGGACGGTAACTTCGTAGTCAGTGGCAGCGAAGGTGCACAGTCCTGTTTATTCCTCTCCCCATTTTGATCTATTCACACCGTCTATCCCGCGCGGGGTTATGCGTCATAGATGGGAACGTGTATATATGGCACCGAGACCGTGCTATCCTCCTCGATGTTCTGACCGGCCACGGGAGTGGCAGCGTAAACTCGGTCGCGTGGAACCCCAGAAACGCGCAGATGTTTGCGTCCTGCTCAGACGACTTCACCATACGGCTGTGGGAACCTTCGGCAGGTCTGACTCACCGGACAGCAGATGAGCAGAGTCACGAGAGTGAGCCTGGTGGGAAAGGAAAGGGGAAGAGTAGAGAACCCTGGGTTGAGGACGATCCTGCGTCGCGAAGTCTGTGAACACGACTAGGTCAATTTTACTTTTCCTCCATCTGGATAGTCTGAATCGGCACCATCTGCACTCATACACATTCATTATCCATCCTCTTGCATTCATCTACGTTACGTCTTAGCCTCCGAAACACTCACGACCTGCATGTAGACTCGTTGTTTTAATAGCAATTTTCACCCAGAATATACAGTACATATTCGGCAGCAATCCCCATTCGTGGAGGGTCGGAGACCAGAATTAATGAAGTGTGCATGTCACATATTCTATTATGATAAAGTGATATGACCTAAATGAGAAAACACATTTCCGAGCCCAGTCTAAAGAAAGCATGACAAGTCGCTCAAGATAGACGCCGTACAAGTTAGTAGTGAACAGGATTTCAAGATGCTGCTACAGAGTGCTCCAAAGGGCAACGACTTCCCAAAGTCTGTGTACAAGCTCACGAGAAGCACGGGAGCAAAGGTGAAATGGAACAGAGGGTCAGAGTGTGTAAACGGTTCACTTGGTCGGAGAAGCACGGGAAGGAACCAGACGGCTGGTCAGTTGAGAATAAGCGCGATGCCTCGGCATAAACAGCGAACACGCTGGTTCTTTCTTGGCGCTGAGAGAAGGCTGCCTTAGTCGAGCAGTCGGTTCCAACAGTGGAGAATCCTGTGGTCCGAGCGACGCATCGTGGACAAGAGAAGAAGCAGGCTTCTTTTCTGATGGCGGGGATACGGGCAGCGTGGCCGGTGGTTGACGACGAGGCACCGGTCGGACGCTCACCCGAGTACCTGAGGTGGTGTGGGTAGTGGTGGGTGCCCGTGTAGGCGACTCGGAAGTAACGTTCTGGACGCGCTGACGATTCGCCTGGATGGTCGGCATGGGAGGTCGTAGACATGGCTCAAACATCGCCTTCTGTATTTTTGAGGCTTCACTACGTGTTTTCTGGAACAAACTCTTCTGCTGCTGAGGAGCAGAAGACCCTGAGACGCAAAATCAGACACTCGAATATAAGGGTAGACAACGTGGAACTCACATCCTCGTGCTCGCTTCATCGGTGGGACGCGGTTCGTGAACTTGATTTCCTTCTGTCTCTTGCGTTCCTCTGCTTCGAGCCGTTGACTCTTCATCCGTGCACCAATCTCTGCAACTCGGATCTCTTTCTTGGTACGGAGGTCCTGCAAGGGTGTGAGATCGACCTTTACAGTAATAGAGGCCCCCTACGAAGAACAGATCCCTCCATGACACTGGGGTGTCTGATGAACCAGAAGAGTACTCCTCCACTTCGGCTGGATGCTCCCGGAAACACTGTTGCTGCCATAGTTCTGAAGAGGATGAGCACCCCAATTTGTCCGCAAAAGGAATCCATCATACCATTCGTATGGGCCTTCAGGTGCTAGGCGAGGGTGTCAGCGAAAACGAAGGAAAGGATAGTCGAACACGGCAGGCTGACCGGAGTGGCATCTTCAAGTCGCCGCAGGTTCTCGGCAGAGCAAGAGTCTAGGATAGGCCGTACTAGGTCGTACGAGGCATTGTCCCCGAGGCTGACGATCCCTACAAGGAGAGTAAAGGTTGAGCTTGTGAGGCTTTCGCCTCAAATCTGTGCTCACCATCGACATGGGCAGCCGCGAACTGGCCGGACTGTTGTGAACAAAGGAATGGGTGCCGAGATGCAAGCTAGAGCTGACCTCGGCGACAATAGTAGACAAGAGACGGTACGCGTCTACAATGCGGGTTAATTTCTGGTGACATTCTCGGTAAAGTATACAAGACAGAGGGTATGTGCTGCGGCGGGCGTCGTCGATGCGGTGTTGATGAAAGAGGCAAGGCAATAGCGCCGTCTTTGGCTGTCGCCACAATCGCCGGAAGCAATCTCTTATTGTCGGGAAGGGGCTTATAATTGGTCCCGGTTGTAACCGAAATTATTATCAAATTACAAGCTTTTCAAATACGTCGTGTATTTGGTTGTGTTTATTGTGTCTTGTTACTCCCTTCGTGGACTCCTAGGAGACACCTGGGTGTGCCCAATGGGCTATTGAAGGCATAAGGGTTTTCTTTTCTGAGCATCTAGAATCAATTCAAAGTTCCAGTGGACTTTAAGGTTTTTGCAGGTGTTATCAGAAGTGATCGCAGCGATGACCAACCCGACTGTGGCTATTCATTCCTCGTTCTTCTCTTCTGGTCTGGTTGCTGTATTCCTGCTCGATGTTGGTTGCTATTGTTACAAAACCTTGCACCAGTCGTGACAGAAGCTCGTGCTGATCTGCGGTAGATGGTCAACACCCCCCTGTGCGAGATATGTGCTACCCTTATGGAAGAACTCAGGAACTGTTGATTTTCTCTGCAGTTCCACTCGCAGTTCGCTCACCTACCTCAATTGTTGGGGTACCCTGGCTCCTGACGGTGGGGTTGGTGGTATAGGGACAATATCTCCTCTCAATTTCGTCCAACTTGAGCTTTGTCCCGACTGGGACCCGAGTCTGAAAGCATGCTATTTGCTTACTCGGCGTAACACCACACCTGACTGCACTTTAGGGATTTGACCTGGTCGTCCTTGTCCGTGTCAACAATAAAACCTTTACCTTTCTGAGATATGACCCTGCGTTAACCCAGGTGAACCTCACCAGCACAGTGGTTTCACCTACCCAGACCGTGCTCTCCGCGAAAGCTGGACACGCAAATCAATCTCACCTTCTTAGACCCGGTCGGCTGTTCCACTTTTATCTACTCAAACTTTTGTTGTAGCCCACAGACTGGGTCAAGCAATCGATCCCATTATCATACATGTCATTAACTCCGAAATCGCTGGATGACGCAGCTCATTCTGTATAGGTGTATTCGCATCTCAGCGCAGGTGGACGAAGTCCCCGTCCTTTGTTCCTGAAAAATGCGGTGTTAGACGTCACGGAGTCCGAGTCGGCCCTGTAACTTAGAATCATTGATCGCCTGAAGTTGAACCTCAACTCGACAGTTTTTTCCACTTCACGCTACCTCGGCACCATCCAAGCGACGCAGGACCCCATTGTCTGCCAGTGGGTTGTTGGATAAACCACGGATCCAGTCACCAATTACACGGACCTATCTGGAACTCCTCAGCGACATAGTTCGTTTTACAAGATCCAATCCTCTGATGAATAATTTCGTGAACGCCTCTTCAAGAGCCCGGCAACTGGATCAGAAGACGCTTTTCCTATCTCTGGACTGCTTGGAAATTTGGTGTCCTTCGCGATCACACAAGTATACAGTCACACTCAGCTGACAGCTGCGACCGACTCTTGTGGTGAGTTCAACAAATCGGGTGTAATGGCGTTCACGGTGGGTGTCGGAAGGTTAGTGAGTTTGCTTTGTGCGTCGGGTGGAAGAGATCTCGACCCTGGTTAATCCCGTCGAGACGAGTTATCTCGATGTTTCAATCAGTAGTGACTCGGCCTAGTTCACCGCATGGACGAGGTGTCTGGCCAGTCTTGCGCATTGCTGATCAGTTCTCTATAAAGAATCTGGGAATACGTCGATCATGACTTAATGCCCATGCTCGCGCAAGTGTAGATACTGGCCTGATACGCAGATATGTACATGCAACGCTCCTCTTGGGTACTTGTGACGGATCAACAACACCCGAACCGGACAGTACGATCTACTGACTTCCTGGGCCGATTACTTGAATGACTATCTACACAGGTACTCTGCAGATGGGCTGTCGACCGACAATCAAACCAATCTAGCAATCAAGGGGATTGTCGCTATCAAAGCTATGTCTCAAATGAGCTCATTTATCAACAAGACTAACGATTTTGACGAGTGTGCAGATGTTGCGTGGCGAAACTGACCGATCGATAGAACACGTCGTCGCGCACAATGGAAGAGCCTTGCACCGACGGATGATAAACACCTACTTGGAGCATACGGACATATGAGCTCGTAGGCATTAGGCTATAATCTATTTGCGGATGTATGGCTGAACACCAGCGTCGTCGAATCATCCATCAGTGTCTGCTGAATCTCTTCCTTATCTTGACACCCGTCCGAGTCGATTTCCAGGTCTACGATGGTCAAAGTAGTTTCATCCATAACCTCTCACTGTGCTCCTGGCATGCCACTCGATAACCTCAGTCCGAAAACATTCAGAGTTGGTCAGTAGAGTGTTATACTTTGTGGTCGTCTCAACTAATATGGTTTTAGACTGGAACTTGTCTGTGGCCGCTATGACCCCGAATCAAGACCTACGCACGAACCTCATTTCGATAGTTGATGTCAATAACGGAACTTTCGAGTGAGCTCCTTGGGATTTGCATTCGTCGAGTGCCAATTAATATCACCGCCCACTCTAGCCGCACTGCACTGACCACAATGTACGCACCATTGGTCCTCATGGAAAGCTACTTTTTTCGAGGCTCCGACTTACTTTTCTCTCAGAGTACCCGCCAAAGTAACAGCCAACCCCACGACGACTGAATACTGAGATGTTATCAAAACCACACACTGGCGCGGTTGCCCGGCGGAGTACCATACGTGGCGTCTTGAATGGCGTTACGCTTTAACTCATGATCGTGGCCATTACCCTGGTAGTCTGGCCTCGTCGGAGACAAGGGTCATAGACGCGTCTTCATTGTCTTTCGAAGAAGTCATGTCCCTGGGCACGCATGTCATAGTGACACCATTCAACCTAACGGGTTCAACTCTTATCGAGGTAGCGCCGCAGAACGCACGGCCTCAGACGGACTCGCAATAACGGTTGGTCCACCGCTCGTCTTCCTTGGGATGACCCTCCCGTTGCGACGTGTGGTGTTCATCCCACTCGGTTTGTCGAGTAAGGAGCTTGCGCGGCGCCGCTCATTGGCAAATGGATCGCGTTCTCAACCCGCGGAGACACGGCCATTCGACTCTCCTTTAGCTACCGACAGGGATGCGCTTGGGGGTGCGGCAGTTGTGGCCACATCTTCTCGGATACCGTCCGACGTCAACGTTTTGAGGGATGAAGTACAACGGCTTCACGCAGAGATATCTAAACTGCCACCTAGTTATGCCAGTGGTGCTGCATAGTCTAGCACTTTTCAGTCTTCGAAGATATTGGGATTGTCTTCGGATCACCACACGCGACCCCTTAATCGTATGTGTGTGTTCGTGACAAAAAGTTGCCGTTTTTTCGACATTCTTCGCACACAGCCCTGGGCCACTTACTTCTTACCCAGTACTGTATCCCTGAACGGGCTCAAAACGGGCTCCAATTTTTGTTGTTGTGTCACAAACCTGGGACCGACAATAAGAGTTCTCTACAACAAGGCACTAAAGTAGGTTCTAGATGGAAGGGAAGAAAACTGTATATTGACGATGAGGACACACGCTGCAAAAATGGACATTTCATTTTCTGTAGCAACAACACATCGTGGCTAATTCATCTTGTACATACTAATAGAACAATGGATATCTCATTCCATAGTGATTTATTTTGGTTCCTAGGGAGTACAACTGACTTCACCCTCAAGTTCACCCCCAGATGCAAATTTGGTCACACAATCCAACGAGGGGTTGTATCATAGGGAATTAGCATTTGTGGGTGGCCTTGCATCGCAAAAGGCCTTGAATCAGTCACCTGTCACCCAAGGTGAGATTGCTTTCTACAACTCTATTGCATGCATGATCACCCCAAATGTGCTTCTTGGTGGTATATTCAACACAGATCTGAGGGTCTTTACTTTTCACCACTCCCTTCTCTTCCTTGTCAGCGCTGTAGTCTAAATTCTCAATAGATATTTATTTTCTGTTATGAGCTCATATTTATCGATCCTAATACACCCTACTGTATTTTTTGTTGGGGACAGAAAGAACCACGGGAAGATGGTGATCTGAGGCCATTTAAAAATTACCCACCTGACACCGCTACAGTATTAGCATGCGCCCCTAAGAGACAACTAGTCAACGCGCACGAAAATGGGATTTTCTTAAAAGAAACGCACTAAAGCAAGACATATTTTTAGGTGTCCGAGAAATGACTGAAGTGTTGCAGGACCCACTTGCAAGTCAGTCCGTAGTGGCAGCGTCGTTGGATGTTGTTGTTGTCATCGTTGCAGCCGTCGTCGTCGCCCTATTTGTCACCATTGCTGCTTTAATTAATAGTTTGCGGAATGTGCAAAGGTGTGTACGTACACGTGCAAAGGTCTAGACACACTTATAGCAGTAATATCTCACACGACTATATTTTCCTTTCTTGTGCAACTCGCGCTAAGTCCACTTATCCTCCTTTGGAATGGCCGGGAGAAGGTGTCTGTGGGGGTTTGCCGCCTGCTACAATGTCCCCTCCCTCCCCAACTTCGTTCGTGTTTTGTTTATAGAACAAACTCTCAAATACCCGTCTTCTTGAAAAGCACCGACTGTACTGGACTCGAAGAACTTCTCTTCAACCCAACTGACCGCATTGGGGTGAGAACGTCAGTTCACCGCCACGCAAATCGCCGTAACTGGTTCAGGCAAAATGACCTATTCGCAAGCCCCGCAGGCATGGGTTTAGTAGGGCACATTGTCTTCCGTGTGACGTATAGAGCTTCCGTGAACCCAGGCACACTTGAACGAAATTCTCGCACGCACGGTCAGCAGGAAATGCACGCCCACGACGCACCACGCCGAAACAAAGACGGCGTCTCGGAATTCTACTCGCGATGGAATGAATACTTTAAACGCTGATCTGAGGTTCGAGGCAACCATAATGGAAGGTATGCACCACTTTATACGAACGGGCCGAGAAAGAACCTCTTTGATGTGGAACACTACGACAGGCGTGTACAGATATGATCGGGTTTAAGACTTCCAGATTAAGGAAAAGTAAACCTACGGTTCCCGAAAGTTCCGCTTCTTTTAGTAGGCTAACTGCGAGAGCGAGCACAGTTTGGGAAGTCTCTAGGTGGCCGCATGTGTCCGCCGAGGAGACGCCCGTTTACATCCGCCTCTTTAGGGCGGCGTGATGCCGAAATTGAAGGGGGGAAATGAACAAAAACATAACTGGATGAGCTTCGGAGACCGCCCCGGTAGTAAAACATATCTCTAGTAACTGAGTTAGTGAGGACCGACCATCCGGAGATCAAAAGTTTGGCACATGGTCGACTTTCTGCGCCGTTCCGGGTGATTCAGTGGAAGACCGCAGTGGAAGACCGCACCTTATCACTACCAAGCCCGCAACATTCGCTGGGCAATTAGCGGTTCATCTCACGAAGTACGAAATTCTCAAGTCATGGAAGCGGAATTTTCCGCTGTTTAAAAAGGCCATGCCTCCAAACTTGGGCGTTTCACAAGTTTAACCTCTCCGACTCGATTCATGCAACGGCCAACCCATGGCCGTCTTCACGTCCGTGATGCGCGTGATGCGCACACAGTTTTCGAGGCCGTACGGCAAGGATTGCTCCGACCTGTTACACGTCGCCTCAATGAGGTTGAGAGGTCGATGTTCATCGTCTCTGGAGCCGTTTTCATCTGGGAGGAGAGCGATGACGACTTGGGCCTAAAAAGGTGGACGGATGGACGAGTATGGAGCCAATCTCGCATGCGCGAGGCGAGCTGAACCACTTCGACCGCTTCTCAGTCGTACTGACTGACTACTTACTAGCCGTACCTCTTCTATGACGAGAAGCTACCATCAGATGACATACGTACAAACGATCATACTCCGCGGTGCGTGCCCGCATCACCGGCCAATCCACCTGAAGCCTGACCTCAAGGCAGGTCGTCAGGAAATTATCGATTTGTCGATGGAATAGCGAAGAGCGGACCTGTTTCACCGGCGCTTTCACATTACGACAGGAGCGAGCATCACCCACTGGGACTCGTCAAGCAAGCATATTCCGCCTGGGTTCTCGAAAATCCGGGGGCAAAGCCCCGAAAATGGCATCTGACGGCATATTTCACGTACGCGGATCTGCACCAAATTCCAACCATAGACCAAGATCCCGTCCTGCGCGGGGTAACGGTGCCAGTTGGAATATATAGGAGTGGGAAGGCAAGGTCAAGAAACTCGGATGCAGGCTTGCGAGCATCTCCGCCTACATCGCCGCCACCTTACGCCCGCGGTCCGCCGGGCCCAAACGTTCCGAACGAAGCGGGTTCGTCAACAGCACTGCCTTCGTTGCAGGTGGCAGTGGCACCACAGTATTATGATCCAAATGTCCCAAGAAGAGGGCATGACCCCAGAAACGCGGAGGACCAACGGATCATTCAGATGTTCAATTCGCGTCACGTTATGTAGGCTTGAGTTGGAGACAGGTCGTGATGGACTGATGACTTTGAGCAGCGTGGAAGGTGAATGTGAATTCTTGCGATGAGACGGACAGCGAAATACGATGCAGTGTAATGTTATACCCTACTTGACGTCTTCTTCCACATAACGTTAAATGAGGCGCTGAGAATACAAAAGTACGGAGAGTTCGCATGTTGGCCTTAATCGTCGTCGTCGTCGTCGGAAGGGGGGTCATTGCCAGCATTTGCCGCGGCTTGCATGGCACCCACGAGATCATCTGACTGACCATTTTGTTCCGCAAGTCGTTGCCCTAGCGTGTCACACGTAAGCACGAGTGAGGGACGGTGGAGTGAAGTCACGAAACGAATAAGTGTATGGATGGCCTGTTGCGTCTGCCTTTCTAATCTCGCCAGCTTCTTTTCCATTTCTCTTTTGAGGTCCCAATTTGGCCTTTTTGGTGCAATGTTCAAGAGATCCTGGGCATGGCATGTGTGTTGAATTGGGTAGAGATTTCAGTAAAACAGGACACGTACTAGTTCTTGGGCTCTTTTTGCTTCGTCTTGCGCTATGATATGCTCCGCCAACCCCTTGACATTATGTTCGATTGTATCTTCCAACTCTGCAGTGGTTTGGTGCTTGCGCAATGTGCGCGTCTGGGGGTCAAAGTTTCGATTCGTCAAGATAGGTTCATCAGCATCCCCACTGAACAGCCCACGTCAATATAAGTTCCCGGATTAAAAAAAAAAAGAAAAACATGCTCGATATCTTCGACTTCCTCACCAGCTCTCTTCCTTCGTAAAGCAAGTAAACGCGCCTTTCGCGCCTCCGAAGCTGCAGCGAGGGACATTATGATAAAAGGTCCGAAGAGTAACACTGAGCGTTGAGACGCGCTGAATTGAGATATTTGTCATCAATTATTACTACACTGACCAATGACAAGTTTCGAAACTTTACACATCCTGCGATGCGGCAGGCGACATTTCGTAGACAAAGGTTTCTCCACCGGCATCCCTGCCATACCTCTCATGCATTTTGTACTTCGGCCGCTCTTCGTCTGGCAGCTGCACCACCACCGTCCGTGAACTTGGAGAATTTTCCTTGCGATAGCATTCGGTAAGCACACCTTCAAACATAGTCCTGTTGTTTTCTTATGTCGAGTCTCCAGAAACTTCTCAATCATTGCGCATATAGGTCAGTAGTGTCAAGGGTTGCCTGTGACACAATCCCAAACAACCTTCTGTAGACCATGGAAAATCTACTCTCGCCGACAGGCTTCTGGAGGTCTGTCTACTGCGTGAATCTTTTGTCGTCCTCTAATAGCGCAGGCAGGTGACTGGCACCATCAAGACGAGTTCAAAAGGTGCGAACAAACAGGTCTTGGACAAGTTGAAGGTCGAGCGAGATAGAGGGATTACAGGTCAGTTATTACAGCAGATAGCCCGTATTGCTTCGTAGTTGATAAGGTCTCCAGTGAAGGCGCAAACTGCCAGGTTAGCCATGGCTCTGGTATTCTCGCCAGTACGCTGACCGGTGTTAGTATGTTCTACCAACAGAAAGAGCGCCAGTATCTGTTAAACCTCATTGATACTCCTGTATGTGGTGCTTCTCTTCATCTTGCGGTCGGCAGTTGATATTGACTTATCTGTAAAGGGTCACGTTGATTTCTCTTGGGAGGTTTCTCGCTCGATGGCTGCCTGCCAAGGTGCTCTTCTACTTGTCGACGCGAGCCAAGGTGTTCAAGCGCAGTCTTTGTCGGTGTTCCACACCGCACGGGAACGAGGTCTCAAGATAATCCCAGTTCTAAACAAGGTTAGATTCCTTTCGCGAAGCATTGAGTCGGTCCCCATGTATAAGGTTGCAGATAGACCTTCCGGCTGCTCAGCCTGACAGAGTCAAGGCACAAATGCACTCGATATTCGGAATTGATCCCTCTGACGTTTTGCATATATCTGCGAAAACGGGGGAAGGCATCAGCGCCGTGTTACGAGCAATTGTAGAGCGCATCCCTCCTCCGTCGGGAGAATCGACGGGGAAGTTCAAAGCCTTTCTATTTGACTCCTCGTCAGTACCCTGCAATTTCGAAGCCAATCAGTGCTATTTACGCCCCCGAAGATATGATAGGTACCGTGGAGTAATCTCTCTTGTTAGCATCCAAGATGGGGTGTTGCGTAAAGGTACGAACATTCCAATCACTCACCACGGATCAAGTTTCATCTTTCAAAGGGGAAAGAATAGCGTCTTTCCACACTCGAAAGAAGTACGAAATCACCGAACTGGGCATCATGCATCCCGAGGAAGTTCCGACCACCCAATTACTTCCGGGACAGGTTGGCTACATCGCCTGCAACATGAAACAATCATCCGAGGGTAGGGTCCTCAACGTTGGGTGTCGAATTGGACTCTCATGAAGGCTGCAGCTCACATTGGTGATACACTACATCGCGTTGGCGAAATGGTTGAGCCCATGCCCGGCTTTCAACCTGCCAAGGCTATGGTACGTTCGTCGCTCGACAGAATAAGAGTATGATCTCAAGACATCTTGCTGACAGGTTTTTGCGGGAATATATCCCGTAGACTCTAATGATTTCCCCAAGCTCGAAGAATCCATAAAGAGGGTACAGTGGTTCGTCGAATTCAAAAGTGTGACCGTGTATAACTTTGCAAACAGCTTACGTTGACAGACCGCAGTGTCACTGTTCAGCGGGAATCTTCGGCCGCTCTGGGACAAGGCTGTCGACTTGGATTTCTTGGCTCGTTGCACATGGACGTCTTCCGACAACGGCTTGAAGACGAACACGATGCAAATATTGTCGTCACAGCACCAACCGTACCATATAAAGGTTTGTCCTCGGATCACTGAAGCTAGATGACAGTTGACGTTTTGAAGTGGTGTACAGGGATCGTACGGTCATCGTTAGTAATCCAACGGACTTTCCGGACATCGTGGACACATCTATGCATGTCCGCGAGGTCCAGGAGCCGATTGTGAAAGCTAGTATCATTGTTCCAGAAGGTTTTGGACCATCACCCGAACCAATTGACACGGATCTGATCAACCCACAGAGTTTCTAGGCGAGATGATGGACCTTTGTTTCGAGCACAGAGCGGAGGACGTTGATCATCGTTACTTAGAGTCTTCAGGGGAAACATCAAGCCGTGCTTTGCTGACATGCACAATGCCTCTAAGCGAAATCGTGACGAACTTCTTTGACAAGCTGAAGAGCCGTAGTTCGGGGTTCGCCAGTTTTGAGTAAGTGATTGAATACTGAGCGATGGTCGGCTTTTCCTAATCCGACATGACCGCAAGTTATGAGGCTGCTGGTTACAAACGGAGTAATCTTGTGAAGGTAATCATCACCGTTTCACAGAAGTCGTCTCGCGGTCTCACGTATAGCCGATCAGATGATCTTCTTGCTCAACAACAAACCCGTAGATGCCCTGGCGCTGATTGTACACAAGAGTGCCGAGCAGACAATAGGGAAGATGTGGGTTAAAAAACTTCGTGAGCGGCGGCACTGTCTTGATTGCCGTACAGTTGCAGTTGATATGAGTTTAGACAAGGTCATTCCTCGACAATTGTTCGAGGTTCCCATTCAGGCAGCAGTCGGGAAGAGAGTCATCGCGCGTGAGACCCTATCAGCTTTGCGGGCAGATGTGACCGCTGGTCTATATGGCGGTGCGTCTTTTCTACGGCTAGAAGCCCACACCAGGGTGACGGGTTTTGTTGGACAGGGCATTACGAACGTAAGATGAAGCACCTAGAAAACCAAAAAGAAGCGAAACGCAAAATGAAGCGAATCGGTCGTGTGGACCTTCCTCAAGAGGCTTTCTTCGATATCTTGAGTTCTAAGCACTCCTGATACGTGGATCCCACGAGGCACACCGATATCTAGAACCACTGTGATATGCCCGAAGTTGCGGAGGCAATACATACCGCTCATCTGGAACACAACATATTTGCTATAATACATGCATATTTAAAATTCGTTGTCTTCGTCGTCGTACGATTCCTTGACCAGACTGTGGCTTATTGAGCCTAGACGCATTCGCGACTGACTTTTCACTTACCGGTATATCGACGGTGGTGGGTGGTCTCCGCTAAAGATTTTTGTTCAGTTGGGCAGGCGAGAGAGAAGGGGACAGGGTGTACTCATTGGTGACATATACATCGACCAGATCAGGGCGGACATAGTCGTAGTATGGGTTCACGACATCAACCTTGTCGACCAGGTCGCATTCCTCGAACCCAAGCACACTGCCTGGGTCGGCAAAGTCCAGTGCGCCATATTCATGGTAAAGATTCCAAAGTGGTGTAAGCTTGAATTGTCCCGCACACACCATTACTGGCGTACTGTGCGCACGGGCTGCCGTCGCGGTTAAAACGGAGCCCGTGACGGCAAACATGCCACCGTTTGCGAGGATAGTATGTGCCCCGAGAATGACTTTGCTGACGCGGGACATGAGGGCATAGATCGACGAATCAGGGACAAGAAACGTAGAAACTCCGGAAGAGGAGAGTGAGCACGCCATGTCATGGCCCCCATAGCTTTGCAGATGGAGGGACGATGGCGCGATTCAGTGTGCGAAGGGCCAACTAGGACACCGGACTGGACTCACGAAGGGCCGCTTTCCACGACAATGACCGTAAACTTGTGATAATGTGCCGCCGACTTGAGATATGTCTCTACCGTCTTCGATCTTCCGATCGTCAGTATGATTTCGCTGCACCCATCGGGTTAGTCTCAGGCGAGT
The DNA here is from genome assembly GCA_024734325.1 of Lactarius hatsudake. Taxonomy (NCBI): domain Eukaryota; kingdom Fungi; phylum Basidiomycota; class Agaricomycetes; order Russulales; family Russulaceae; genus Lactarius; species Lactarius hatsudake. Next base: position 94,569 of record JANSJP010000004.1, on the reverse strand, counting down.
GCCGTAGGAGTACGTAGAGAAGAAAAAGCGACACGCAACTCGGAGTGTATGTGATCTTTGGCGCTCTTTGCGATGTTATCGTAGACGGTCTCGAGTTCGTCGAGGATATCCTGGATCGCCTCCATCACGACGGGCTTCAGCGTGCGCGCAAATGAGTCGGGATCAGTCAGTGATCGTCCTCTTTCAGAACGAGCGTCGACTCGGCCTTTTGCCCCGCGGCCTGTCTGCGCGGCTGGCCCTGCAGCACAAAGTTCGCGATGGAGAACGAGCTCGCGGATGTCGTAGCTTCAGCCCTTGGACGCATTGTTGTACTCCTCTCGAACGTGATGAAGTAACTTGCGGACCGTATTCCCAACGGTATGCTCTGCGGTAATAACGCATTTGCAACCACACAGACAGGAGGTTGTGTGGAGGCACCTTTTGGCTGAGCCTCTATTAGCTTCTGTCCCACACTCCTGATGATCTCTACTAGCTGATTGATATTCTGAAATCGCGCCTTCGTCACAACTTGACGCAGAACGAGGACGGTCTCCAATGCCGTCTCACGGGACCCAACTACTTGTCTAGCAGTCGCTGGCTTTAGTACATATGTACAGTACTTAGTCTAGCAGATCGAGGACAGATGACATACCGTCTCCTCAGTTTAGCAGCGAGTGCCTCTACAGGGCGTTGTCCTGCAGCGGTTTGGGGTTCCGTAGCCATCTATAATTACCTTTAGGGCGGTATGAACTGCAGCATACCTTCATTCTGATCGAAGGGTAACAGTCAAAACACGTGACGAAGGACTAACCTCGGGCATAACACAACTTTCTATGATATCCACCGAGTGAAGGTACAAATATGCTTCTCTACGAATTACTTAGAAGAAGAGACATGCCAATCTAGAACGTCACCCCATTTTCCTGGGAGAAGCTGGGAAATTTGTTCTACGTCCTTGTCACCACGTCCCGACAGACACTAGCCAAACAACTGTGAGAAATTTGGTTTAGCTAGAAAATGGCAATAAACACCTACCAGGACGACATCCTGATCCTGTGGCAACGTTTTGGCAAGGCGAACGGCTTCCCAGACAGCGTGTGAGGATTCGAAGCGCTTCCATCAACATATCAAGATGAAATCGACCGTATTGCCAAGGGGAACGACGTACCAGGGGATGATACCCTCCAGTTGCGTGCACAAACGGAATCCCCTCAACGCCTCTCGTCTGTCGCGACTACAGTACTCTGCACGACCCGAGTCTTTGAGCCAGGCGTGTTCAGGACCAACACCTGGGTAGTCAAGCCCAGCACTTATTGAGTGCGTCTCGATAATTTGTCCTTCAGGAGACTGTAAAATGTACGTCCGTACTCCATGGAGAACCCCCGGTTTCCCCATTGTCAGCGTGGCACTATGCTTGTCTCCAGTCGATGCCTGAAAGCGACGTTGTGAATTGATGCATCGGGTAGTGCTAAGCCGCGACTGACCTTCGCCACCAGCCTCGACACCGACCTAGTCGAACCTGCTTATCGGGAATGAAATCATAGAAAGCTCCGATCGCGTTGCTTCCTCCACCAACGCAAGCGACAACAACATCCGGCAACTTGCCCCTCTCTTCCTGCAACTGCTGCTTGATCTCTTTGCTAATAACAGCGTTGGAAGTCCCGGACAATGGTGGGGAAAGGATGAGGACCTAAAGCTGAGCCCACGAGATAGTGGGTAGTCGAAAGGTTGGTAACCCAATCACGCATAGCTTCGTTGATTGCGTCTTTCAGTGTTCCGTGAGCCCGAGTGGACAGGTATGACCTATTTGAAAGATCAGAAGCGGTTCGGGGGAACATCAGAGTCGAGGACCTTAGCACCGAGCATTTCGATTCGGAACACATTCAATGCCTGGCGACGAACGTCTTCTGCACCCATGTAGATGACACATTCCAAACCAAAACGCGCGCAGACAGTCGCAGTCGCGACGCCATGTTGTCCAGCTCCCGTCTCAGCGATTATGCGCGATTTTCCCGATCCGGCGAGCGAGTAAGATTTGGCCGATAGGCATTATTTATCTTGTGTGACCCCGTGTGATTGCTGAAGGCCGCATGTCAGGACAATACTACTCATGTAAAATAAAACACGAACAGGTCTTCTCGCTTCATCCAGATTTTGGCACCGCCTGCATGCTCTGTGAGTTTCTCGGCGAAATAGAGGTTCGATGGCCTGTTCATAGTATTTGAATAAACCTTCCATTCTTTCCAAAACTCCGGGTCTGCCATGGCAGACTTATGGGCTTCCTCAAGTTCGACGAGACAGTCGAACAAAGCTTCCGGAACATACTGTCCGCCGAATTGACCGAAACGTGTGGGAAGGACGGCAGTGTCGGACGTCCAGTTGGGAGTGGAGGATTCTGCGTTCGCAGTCGGCTCTGTGGCTTGTCTTGCGCTTTTCGTGGGGAAATGTTGCTGAGGGATTTCCCCCTTCAAGCTGAGGGAACGGCAATATTCCTCTACCTTGGCGGCTACCTGAGTCGAAGGGGCTTGCTTGATGACAGATACCAATCGGCTACCAACAACAACGCCTTCTGCGCCGGCGTCTGCAACCACATTGAAGTGTTCGCGTGTTGACACCCCAAAGCCAACCGCAAGGGGTGCACTAGTATATTCTTTGACGCGGGCGATGATATCGGGGAGTGCAGAGTTTAAGGCGACCTTGTCCGAAGACCCTGTGGTACCCATCTGTCTACAGTCAGGCCAGTTGCCGTCGGACTGCTCCAAGTTGTTCTTACCTTGGACACGACATAGATAAAAGTGTCGGCGATTGAGGCGAGGAAACGGATCCGGTGTAGGGTGGTAGAAGGCGCGATGAGAGGAACATAAGACATACTGCATTCCGAGTTTTTGCAATGCGCATGGCTAGCAAGAACTCACTCACCTCGCCGCGGCGCATTTCTCTCGGAAGGACACAGCCTCCTCCGGAGGTAGATCGACGACAATAAAGCCGTTCGCGCCGACTTCAAACGCATCCTGAATCGCCTTTTGTTCCCCATATGCAAGTAAAGGATTGTAGTAACCTAGATGATGGGTAGGACTTAATATATGCCAGAGGATAATAAGGGTGCGTAACTTCACCCATAAGGATAACTGGGGCTGTGAGCCCTCTTCCCCTCGCTTCTTTCACCATTCTTAGGCATGTCGCGTAGTCGATGTTGTGTTGCAGAGCGACCTTCTCAAATATCAAGACTTCCATAATGAGATACCTCAGAATGGACACACGCTGTTTGTCTCTTGAATGGCAGGACCATCGGCGATTGGATCTGAGAAGGGTACACCGAGTTCTATTATATCTGCTCCTCCCTCTTGCATGGAAAGCAGAATCGGGACGGTATCATTCGGTGTAGGATACCCTGCGGTCACGAAAGTGACGAGTGCAGGGGTGTTCTAGTACAGGCAACGTCACGTCAAGAGAGAAAAATAGATGAAGCTGTGGACTGTCGTTACCTCTGCAGATTTTTGCTTGAATACTTTTTTAATGTGATCCATTCGAAATGAGAGCTAAAACGGAACGATCTCAGTAGCATTTATAGGAAAAAACGAAACGAAACTTATCTTGCCCCGTTCCCGGCCGGGCCGGGCCGAGAAATCACAACACTGCCGCACTTGGTGGCTTATCAGGATGTGCCACCACCTCTCTAGCGCTTTGGCAGTCGCCAATCCTTGGGATAATAATAGGGGCCCCGGATTCAAACACATAAAAAGTTTGGATGATTTTAGTGCCAGTGAGCTGAACAGTACACAGCGCCACCCACCCGTGGACTGGATTCCCCCGAGCTCAGGCGCTGGTAGTTTTTACTATTAGGTAATCCTAGGTTACGATCTTTAGGCCAGTTTGTCCAGCAAAAAACCACCGCCGTACTCAGGCTGGCACGACGCAATGGAACTTTCCCTGGCTTCGGATGAATCGAAAGTTCTACTGATATACACCGGCGGAACTATTGGAATGCTCATCGGGGAGCGTGGTTACGTCCCAGTGCCTTACTTTCTAACCGAAACTCTTCGCAGCCAAGCTCGCTTCCACGACCCGCTCCAGGACACACTATTCTCTCATGCTGGGTCAGTCCAGGATTTCAAACAGTGGTCGTCCAGTGGAAGATCTTCTCCAATAAGTACTGGGTTTTCTACACCTCTTTCGACCGTCTCGCAACAGCCGACCTTGCTTGTGCGTTCCTCCCGTCCAATGGACCCTGCCCCTTCTCTTGGGCCTTTGGCCGCGGGGCCTCCTCGGGGAGTCCAGCCCCGTTCTAAAAAAATATCTGATAACGTATACGAGGCTCATGTGCCAGCACTCGTAACTCCGCGGAGCGTCATCACCGGTGGCATTGGAAAACGTATTCGCTACGCCGTCCTGGAGGTAGTATTTTTCACAGCGCTGAAACACTTCGGCTCTCACTCACGTTACCAGTGGCACCCTCTCCTGGATAGCAGCAACATTGAAATCGAAGGTCGTCTTCACCCCTACCCTTGACGTTAAGCATCTGATCCGTTTTTTTTGTAGTTTAGATTGGATCCGAATAGCCACCGAGATTGAATTGAATTACTCCTTGTTCGATGCGTTTGTTATCCTGCATGGCACGGACACGATGGCATATACGTCCAGTGCCCTCAGTTTTCTTCTAGAAGATCTGGGAAAGACCGTCGTATGGTTTCATGGCAGTTGTCTCGCCGGTTCCTTTGATCATAAGGAAACGCGCAGATCGTCACCGGCGCGCAAATACCCCTTTCACAGCTCCGAAATGACGCAGTGGATAACTTATTGGGTGCTTTATCCATCGCCGGTCACCACATCATTCCAGGTACGATTCAGACAGTTTTTTTGGGAATTTTGATGATAGAGCGTGCCATTTTCTTTAGAGTGTTGTCTGTTCTTTAATCATACCCTTTTTCGAGGCAACAGAGTGTCTAAATCCTCATCTCATGATCTGAACGCTTTCACAAGCCCCAACTTTCCCCCTCTGGTGAATGGTGAGTATGACGTTTTCCGGCGTCGTCACCGGCAAATAATTGACCCTAAGTAATAGTGGGAATAGACATTGTGGTGAACTGGAACGACGTCATCAGACAAACCAGCCTACGCAGATTCAGAGCGCATAAACGTATGTTACATATAGTAAACCAATCCCCTTTCCCTTGACCATCCATTTACGAATCCTATTAGGGCTTAGCCCACATGTCGGTAAATAAGAGAGTTCTCAGATCACTCGCATATGATATCGGCTTACAACCACCGTTCAGCAACATTGCGCCTGTTCCCAGGCATCACCGCGGCCACCGTCCACGCCTTCCTGGCTCCATCTGTTCGGGGTGTTGTCCTTGAAACGTTTGGTTCCGGAAACGCACCACAACGTGAAGATTTGATGTCTGCCCTCCGCGAAGCATGCGAACGTGGTGTAGTCATCGTCGCGATTACGCAATGTGCGAAAGGCTCGGTCTCGAACACCTACGAGACCGGCCGCACGCTCCTACAGGCTGGTGTAGTTCCTGGCGGCGACATGACGCCAGAGGTGCGTTTTTCTTTCCAGCGCGAACACGAAAATGCGCCTAGGCCTGACGAAGAAACGTCATAAACACAGTGCGCCCTCACGAAGCTCTGCTACCTCCTCTCCAAGCCCGAACTCTCTGCGGAGCAAGTGCGCAGCCTCGTGGGCTCGCCGCTGCGTGGCGAACTGACGAGGGCTCCGCACGCCGTGCGTGCACCCGCCGCAATCGACGCGAATCTCGAGGCTATCGGGGGCATGCTCTCCCACGTGGTCCGGCTGGCTGTGCCCGTGTGCCATCAGACCCCAAGAATCGTCGTTCCTGACGGACCCGACGAACCAACTGACGCTGGTGCACCGTGGGCGTGGACGGCCGCGGAGGTGGCCACGACTCAGGGCGCGTTGCTCTCGTGGCTAATCCATCTCGCTGCCGCGGCCAACGACGTCGAGCGCCTGGAATATTGTTTATCCACGGGTTCCGCCCACGGAGAGGAGCACACTATAGCGGGTGGGATAGTCAATTGGATAAACCCTGCGTCTGGAAGGTCTCCTCTCCACGTCGCCGCGATTAATGGTGGCTGTGCAAAGCGTGCGTACGTTGCTCGAGGCAGGGGCGCTGGTGCACCTACGTGATTCGTTGGGCCACACGGCACTTTATTACGTGAGCCGTACAATCTTCCTGGTAATATCGTATGTGAGAGAGCTGAACTTGACGGATGTTTCAGGCTGCGCGGCAGGGCCAGGATGAAATAGTGAGTATGTTGGTATCGGCCGGGGCGAATCTCGGTGGCGCGGACGTCGAAGGATTTGCCTCCCTTGCCATAAAGAAGGCACTTTTTCGCGAAGATAGTGCCACACTGAAAATATGGGAAAAGGCGGGCGTCCGCATTCCAGATCGACAGCAGCAGTAGAGCGGGGATAGCATGGACCCATAGATGTACAACATAGGAACTTGAATGAAGAGATAGTATCAGAAACTGGATGAAATGGGGATCGTCCTTCCGTCAGACCTAGTCGTCTTGCTCAGAAGCCGAGGAAAAGTGGTCATTCAGCGTCTTTAGGAAGTAGTCCATTTGGTCATACGCAAATGTAAATTTGTCCGCGAGGAAGTCTAGCTTCTGTATGTGTTCTGGCGACTCTTTTTCCAGTTCCAGCGGGGTATATTGCACCATCTTTTGGAGATCGTCTTTAGAGTTAACGGGAGGGGAGTGAAAGTTGGGATCAGGTGATGGCTTGGGTTGGTACATCGACGTAAGCGTGAACGATAGACTTGCTATAATACCTTGTCAGCAGAGGAGCACGAGAGTCACTGGTGTCGATACGTACCAGAATTCGCGTGCGAGAATATACATCTGTAAACGATATCCTCCAAACCACCGAAGTGAGCCCAAGGACTCTCTTGTATCCTGGCGCTCAGGACAATGAGATTCGTCAGATCTTCATAGAGGCGTATCGTGGCACCGTGCTTCGGGTCGTTGATTAGACTTGTGCGGGCACGCATGGCAGGACCCGGATGCTCTCTTTGGGCCTTAGGGTTTTTTTTGTAAGGTCTGGGTGTGGGCAATCTCTGCCTTCAAGTCCGCTTGTGTCGTCTCCACTGCAATTGGATCGTGAGTCAATGGCAAATACATGAGATCGCCGGGACGTACGTTGCTCATTCAGCGCGGCAATCCGAGTATCTTTGTCCTTGATGACACCATCCTTCCGTTTGAGCTCCTCCTGAACTTCTCTCAGGTGCTCCTCGAAAATACGTTTCTCCTCATCTGCCGCCTCAGACGTGATGAAATGAAGCGTGGACATGCGGTCTTTCTTCAACATGGGGGTCAGTCGAGAGACTTGAGTGGTCAGCTCCTGAATAAGTTCATCCTGCGCTGGATCCAAACGTAAGTATGAAGGTGGTACGTGCGAGAAATAGTCATTTACCTCTGCTTGCTGCGTCGTAGTGAGCCTTCCTGGACACGAGCTTTTCCTCTGGCTCCGTTTTTCTCGTCTGTATGAGCTGGAGGAGGCTTTGGGATAGCTGTTCGCTCTTTTCTTTGTACTACAGAAGGCGTTGAGTACCCTTGTAAGATTGGACCGAGATATTTGATTGGCATACCAAGTCTCTCTCCTTTCTCAACTTTTCAAACTCCTGAGAAGAACCCCCCTTCTCTGTGGAGTCCGTTGAACCTGCAGATACCTTCCCTTTCTTTGCCGATGGAAGAGGCTTTGCCGGAAGTGGGCTGTCATCATCCAGTTCATCGATGACTACAAGCTCGGTGTCATTCCTGTGGCCGTTCGTCGAAGGAGTTGCTTTTCCCTTCCCTTTTGCCTTCGACGCGGGCTTCCCGTTAGTTGCCACGGGCGGAGGGACCTTTGCCGTTGCGTCGTTCCTAGTTGCCGGTTGGACGACCTCGGGAACGTCGTCGTCGTCATTGTCGTCATCTTCCACTACCACAGGAAACTCTCTTGTAGATTTTTGTTTCTTACTCTTCGTGATTCTCGGAACCTTTGCATTAGAAGGACCAGGGACGGGACGCGAAGCAGGGGCTTTCCTCTTCCTTGGAAGTTGGTATGGGGTTGACGGGTCAAAGCCACCTAAATGAGCGCGTTATTCAAAGGTTATCTGCTCCCACGGATGTTAGGGGTGCGCACTGAGCTCGTCTGCATCGGAGGACATGACCATGAAAGGGAAAGCGAGCTTAAGTTCGCGTGTTTGAGTTACGCGACCGCGTCTCACCAATCATCAACAACCCGGACCGTAGCTTCCGTAGATTAGAATAACCGAGTCGAGTCGAATTTACTGCAACGAAACTGCATGATTTGGACTCTGGCTTCCATGAACATTCTTTCCCTCCTCGGTCTGTTTTTCCCCCAGAAGTTGAGGAAGTTTGTCTACAGGTAACAGATCGTGAGTCGAACTTGGACTCAGACTCGGACTTTAGAGAACCCATAGGCGATATCACTTCTCAAGACGAGCTGCGCTCATCCAGGAAGTCAAATCTTTACGTCGAGAGAATAATAACGTACTTCAGTCGTTGACCAAGAATGAGTTGGCAGCAGACAAGGTATCAGAGACATCTCTGTGCCGAGGTGGCTCCTTGGGGGGTCGAGCACGACTACTTCCCGCTTTTCCCTGGCATGGAATTCCCGATATGTATATGGTCAGGATTGGTTCCTGCGTGCTACAGCTCCTTCGCTCGTAGCGAAACGCATAATCGATCAGACGAAAATCCTCAAAATCATCTCCAAGGTATGTGCCTTTGTTACTCAGGCCGCGCCTCTGATCCATGAGAGCGAAGACGCCCAGGGTGCTCTCCTTCACGCGCATGTAGACGCGACAGTGGACAAAGGGTACCTTTTAGAGCTTGCTCTTAAAGCACCGTTCTTTCATGTCCGTACCTCTTGCGCGGCCACGACCGCCATTTCTACGGCGGCCGTGCCAGAATTTAGAGCCTTCAAGGAAGCTCAACTGTCTCAGAGCGCCAGCGTTACAGACCCTGAGTATCCGGCTAATAGCTGGATCCCTCTACACCAGGTCAGAGAGTCTTTCTCCCTCGGCGGGCCTGATGGCTTCGATATTTGGGTTTTGGATACGATGACAATCAATCCGTCTGAGGCATACGGCATACACAATACCATATCCATCGATTTCTGATGGAGTCAATCACTGATGGCATATCCTACATGGAGCCACATATAAACTTCTACGACGAAATATTTTTCTCGGACTTGTTGCCATCAGAAGCGTCATAGCCTCCCAAGGTACATGTTCGACGCCGATGTCAATGAAACGGTACCCCATCGCAAATGGCTGTTGGATTTTGGGTGGGCGATCGGCAAGGAAGTGTTCGTTGGGTGCCAAGGTGAGGGAATCCATCGAAACATTTTCACGCGTGGTAATCCGTTGTTCATAGATGGTCTGTACCACTCTCTGCATTCTCTTCCCTGAGGAGATAGAGTGGTACCTGGAGGACTGCATCACATTAAAGCAAGAGTTCCCTAACCTGATCGCTGAGTTTGATATCGTTGGAGATGAAAACGATGCGGGGCCCTTGATTGACTATATCAAGCCACTTTTGGCGTTTAAACGACGTGTCAAAGATCTTAGAATGGACCTGCCGCTCTTTCTCCACGCAGGGGAAACGCTTTCCGATGGAGGGAAGGCCGACAATAACTTGTACGATGCCCTGCTCCTTGGGACGAAACGTATTGGCCATGGGTAAGGGAATTGTATTGATGAGCGCTTTTTCTTGGGCTCAAGGTGGATTCTGGGAAGCTTTTCGATCGTGAAGCACCCTAAGTTGTTGTAACTGTACCGGGAGAATGGGATCGTGCTGGAAGTGTGCCCCATTTCGTGCGTACACTTTCTTAATCGGTCGTGGTACCTGTCCATTAGCGCTACTTTTTTGATAGAAAGGAGATCTTGGTGTGTTTACCAACCGCGATGCGAACCATAAACTGACACGGTTTTAGGGACTTACGTCTTCGATGCCAATGCGCCCACTACCAGCCAAGATTAATCAGGGCGTTCCGGTGACACTAAACTCAGATGACCGTCTGTGTTTGGAACGAAAGGGTTCATATGACTTTTACCAAGTGTTCTTCTCGAGTGAGACAACGGGATTAATAACGCTCAAAAAAATAGCGCTGGATAGTATAGAGGTACGACATGGACGGAGCGCTCAACCTAGTTGAATTAATGATGTTCGTTTCGGTTCTCAACCCTGGAAACTGAAGAGAAGACAAGGGCGGCGTCGATGTGTGAGAAGCGCTGGTACGGTAAATAAGTACCAAACAAGTCGGGGATTGCCGCGGATTGAAGTTCGGTTCGACCAACGTAGCAGACCAGTACACTACATCCCCTCCCCCCCTTCAATCCTCTTCCCTTTCTTTGTCTCTTTTTTTCGTCGTTTCACAAGGTGCGCATTCAACGAAATATGTCGTCGCTCTCTCCCCTCTATTCTCCCCTCACCGATCACACCCTATCCTCCAGACCTCCCCCCATAATTCACTTGAGTACCCGCTTCCAAACCCACCCCTCATCGTGTACTTTTCTGTTCCCATTGGCCTCCCACCCCCCACCCAGTATCTGAATCTTGATCGAACCGTGCACTAAAAAATCCCCCGGCGATGTCTGACTCCAATAGGAAACGCTCTCGTTCTCGTTCGCCATCCGACAGCGAACAACCGAAACAGCATAAGCGCGCCAACACGGGTGTGGTGTCCCAACCTGATGAACCGACTTTACCCCTCACCAGTAACACTCAACCTGCTTCAACTTCCGTATCGGCTGTGAACAATGACGTAAACATGACAGATCCTCCGATTCCTCCAACGGATTCCGCATCTTCTGCCACCGCCGACACCGCAAAGAGCGTTGCAGAATCAGGCAGCTCTATGACCTCCGCCTCACATCCCAATGCCTTCACATCCGCAGCTCCCACTTCCTCCTCCACGGCCGTGACCCCTCCATCCGCCCACATCCATATGCGATGCCTCATCGTCACTCAAGACGCGTCGATCATCATCGGTAAAGGTGGCGCCCACGTTAACGAGATCCGCGAGAAGAGTGGGGCCCGTGTAATGGTCTCCGAAAGCATCCCCGGAAACCCTGAGCGCATCTTGAATGTTAGCGGGCCTCTCGATGCTGTCTCAAAGGTTTGTCTTGTCTTTGTCTCACTAACCCTAACTCCTTAATAACGTGCTACCTCCACACGAAAGGCCTTTGGGCTCATAGTCCGGCGTATCAATGACGAACCTTTTGATGTCCCCTCAGTCCCAGGCAGCCGCGCCGTCACCATCAAGTTTATGATCCCTAACTCTCGCATGGGTTCCGTCATCGGGAAGCAGGGTTCTAAAATCAAAGAAATTCAAGACGCTTCCGGTGCGAGACTTAATGCAAGCGAGGGCATGCTGCCCGGATCTACGGAGGTCCGTTATTCTGAAGTTCTTCTCTCCTTTCTGTTGATCCCCATTCAAAACTTACACCGTGTCTACAGCGCGTCCTGAGTGTCGCGGGTGTCGCCGATGCTATCCATATCGCCACTTATTACATCGGCAATATCCTCATCGAGGCGCAGGAACGTATGCCGTCAGGTTCACACTCGTCCTATAAACCTTCTTCAACCAGGCGATCTGCTGGGACTGGGAACTACGTCGGCTCTTCTTATGTACCCGGTGGTTCAGGGTATTCGAACCCTTACCTCCATGGTGTCAGCAATCCCGCCCAACAGTTGCAGACACAACAAATCTATATTCCAAACGACCTCGTTGGGTGTATTATCGGAAAGGGTGGGAGTAAAATCAATGAAATTAGGCACATGAGCGCCAGTCAGATCAAGATCATGGAGCCAGGTGCGGGTCCTGTCGGCTCAGCTCCGGGAGGCAGCGAGGGAGAACGACTGGTGGTCATCACGGGGCCACCTGCAAATATCCAAATGGCAGTCCAGCTACTTTATCACGTACGTTGTTCACCCGTTCTCATATCCCCGCCTGTTGCTCAAGCACCCCGGGTTTTCCTCAGCGCTTGGAGCAGGAGAAGCAGAAGCAAGTCCGTGCGGTGGGCGGTTATCCCCCATAGGCTTCAGACATAGTTTCCCAAACCCAAAAAAAAAAAAGAAAATCGTCCTTTTTTCGTTTCCCATTTTCTTTCCATCACGTTTTACGATAATGGCGTAGTTCTTTCTTCTTCGCTCCTCCCCACCCTTGATTCGCCTTGCCACCTACCTCTTGAACCACTCCGTCCACGCATGGAATTCGCATTCACCACTCACCCCACCACCCTTCCTCATCACTTCAATGATCTTCGTCTCTATGTTTTTAAGCTTCTTCTGCATGCCTTCTCAGTCTCGTACAAGGTTCCGTATCTTATTTAAGTCTCCAAATTGGAGTGTCTTGACCTGACGTAAGCAAGTAGTAACAACAGGCGTGCATGTAAATACCCGTAATTGACCTTACTTGCCCCATTAATATGGTGTCCGGACTCGAGGATCCCAAAAAATACGACGCCTCTGCGCGCAAGGGAAAGCGAAAGGCTGCCCCTTCGGACATGGACGGTGACGACGACGCCTATGCGAGTGCTGCCACCAAAAAGAAGAAAAATAAGCAACGCGTATTGCTGTTATCGTCTCGTGGAATCACGCATCGCATGCGGCACCTAATGAATGACCTCGAAACACTCTTACCGCACGTTAAAAAAGGTGTGTGTAAAGAGACACTCCTGCAAGCTATATGCTGACAGGAGTTTGGCATTTCAGATTCGAAGCTCGATTCGAAGAATCACCTCCACTTGCTGCCAGAGCTCGCGGATCTACACTCGTGTAACAACACGCTCTACTTTGAGGCGCGTCGGCACGAGGATCTGTATCTTTGGGCGGCGAAGACACCGAACGGACCAAGCATCAAGCTACATGTGCAGAATGTCCACACGATGGACGAACTTAAGATGACCGGCAACTGTCTCAAGGGCAGTCGTGGGTTATTGAGCTTCGACGCTGCATTCGAGGAAACGGAATGGGGACGACTGACGAAAGAATTGTTTACCCATGTGAGTGTCTCACAAATGATGCGGGTCGAGGAAAGATACAAATACTCAGTGCCGGGTGGGGGCAGATTTTCGGCGTGCCGTCGCAGGCTCGGAGAGCCAAACCTTTCATCGACCACATCCTCACGTTCTCTATCCTCGACTCCAAGATATGGTTCCGCAACTTCCAGGTCAGGCATGACCTAATCTTTGCTCTCAACGAGCTCACGCTTGAGCCGTGAATGCTGATCGTACCGGACAGATCGTTGAAAAGGATCCTCTGCAACCTAACGGCCCTCCCGAGATGTCTCTCATCGAGATAGGCCCACGCTTCGTGCTCACGCCCATCCGCATTTTTGAGGGCGCGTTCGGCGGCGCGACAGTATTCGCCAATCCAGGTACACATCTTAATTTGTTGTGACCTTGTATTTTGTCCTCATCGCCGTGACACTTAGAATTCGTATCTCCTGCACAAGTCAGGTCTATAAGGCGCAAGGCAAGGGGCGATAGGTACAAGGAACGCAAGCTCGCACAGCAGGAACGGTCCAGCCGGCAAATTGAGCGTAAACGCGAGGAGGACCCGCTGGCCGTTGCTAAAGTCTTTGCCTAAAGTGTATTGGTGTTTGTTTACTCGGTTTTGTCTCTCCCATTCATGTTCATGCTCGTCCCTCCCCTTGCCCGCATCTGATCGGTCTCTCCATACTGTACTGCTTCCTGCAAGATCGTTATGGAGACTGCCTCCGTGTACCATCGATTACCGCATGCGGAAAGCGAAATATCACGTTATCTTTCTCCCGAACCATCCATCAATTGGTGTCGTTACCTGTAAGCGTTAAGCCGAGACGTGGTTCTGACGCACTTTCTTTTTTTGTCTCGGCGGTCCCCATGTACGCGAATTATATCCTGGCGATTGTTGTCTCCGCGGTCGGCTATGGGTTTCTGGCCGCGGTTTATGATAAACGTGTGGCCAGAAAATTCAAGAGAAAATTGTGCCGCGAAGCTGTACTCGCTTCGTCAGGGTTTCTTGTTCCAGAAAAGGAAGGTGCTAACTTGGAAGAGCTAAAGGACCTCCCCTCAGCTCACTACTTGGCCCGCTATAATTGGCTGGGCTATGACTTCCTATTGCTTTACGTTGAATCCCGAACGCAGCCCCGACCGCTCTTGTCCTTCGGCTGGTCTTTCCCTTGTTTTACCTCTTTCTCGCTTACCTGGCGTCCGGTCCTCGCAACGTATAATAACGCACGCCTTGAAAGTACTGCTCTACATTAATCTCCCGCAACACAGCTCGTCATGGCTATCAAATTACAAATTCATCCGTCCTCTCCATCCTTAGATTTACTTGGTCCCCCTGATCAATCGTGAGTCCCGTTTTCTCATCCAGCATCGATTTCTCAACGGGTTTGCGAATTTAGGTCAACCTATTCACTTTCTGGCTATGTATCAGTTTCATTGTCGCCCTCGCATTCTCTGTTTGAACAACGGCGCACCATCCGTATTCTTCTCCGGTCTCTTGTTATCACGTTCGAGGGACAAGCAGAGCTCGTTACGCCAGAAGCTGGCTACTTTCCTGCCCGTCTCTGCGCCGTCTCCAAAGAACTTGTTCCAAAAATGCCTGTCGAGCTCAGTAACGAGGGTCATGAGGATAGGGACACACCCTGCACTTGGCATGTCATGTTTGATCTCCCTATCCCGGGTTGGCTCCCTCCCAGTGAACCCTACGGAGATTGCAGGCAAGGCTTTTCAGGCACCCAGTACACTCTCTATGCCACTTTGAACTATGCAAATTTGGAAGAGACGTACGGCTCGTCTTGGCTTTCCTCCATCTGTACCCCATTTTCTTCCAAGACAAAGGCCGTTCACGCCGAAGCATTCAGAATGTCGCTGAATCGCTTTGCGCTCCCGCCTCCCTCTGCAATTGCATCGTATCCTCCAAACTTTTACTCTATTACCCTGAAGGGTGGAGCACGGCATCCAGATAGAAATATGCACCCGATCCTTTCAGACGTTGTCTCCAAAATCGAGCTGCTGGCCTCTGTCCCAGAGCATATCAGCGTAGACGGGGATAATTTCTTATTCAACCTCAGTATGCGGGCACCCTCGCTGCCGGAGAGCGAAGCGGCCAAGCTTCACCTTGCACGCGTGTCTTTTGAACCGCAACAGATTGAACAGTACAGGTGGGTTTCCCTTCGTCTGATATTCAGACGTCGCCTTGAGAACTATATTCTAGCGCATTCGCGAGTGCACATTCTGCGCGCTTTCCAGTCCCTTCCGCGAAGAATCAACCTCCGTATAAGCCTTTGCGTGACGCGCATCCGCTCTCCGCCCTCTACGACATCGGCTTACTCGCTACCCCGACTGAGTATTCTGTCGAAGAAGTTCACTCCCTCCTCCCCGGGTACAAGAAAGCCGAGCTTCTGAAAAAAACCAGCAAGGCTCTCGAATCTGCCGAAGGGATGCACCCAACCCAGTGGTTCAAAATGACAGTCAACGTCCCATTTATGCACACGTTTTCAGAGCGTAAGGGCGGGATCTCGGCACATGCGGGGATACCTCACCTCCGCGCAACCTCGCAGGGTCCATTGTTCAACGTCAAACACTCGATGCGCGTCAACTTGACATTCTCAGTACGATGGCGGCGACGGAAAGCCTTCCGCTACCTCAATTATTTCTGTTTCCCTTCCTCTCGATTTCGTTCGCCTTCGCAGCGCAGCGCGCACTGATACCCACTCCTTACCTTCTCAGCTCCCTCTTGAGCGTTTATCTTTGTCTGATTGCCCCGCCCCGCCCGTAACTGCACCTACCGGCCAACCCTTACAACGTGCCCGAGCTCCCCGCCTACTCGCAGCTATTCCATCCAAATGGAGATGTCAGGCGCGATGGTTTTGTTCCCTTGCCACTCTATACTCCGACACTCGGCCACACTAGCGAGGGTGAGCACTTTGCTTCTGGCCCAGCGCGTTTTCTCACCCGTCCCTTGTCTTTGACAGAGAACACCCTCGATCATGCTGTCATCGGCGCCGTTCTTTGATCTCTCACCTGTATTGTGTTCCATTGACGTTTTCTCCCATCTCCATATCTCCCAATCCGTTCTTAGACAACCGCTGTATACGTACTACATCTTGCTGTATCATAGCTACCTTCGGGCCGTTGCACATTTATGTCTCTGGCCTATCCTGTCGTTTTTGCCAAGGTTTTTGCCTTCTGTGTTTTACTCTCAGGGCTTCCGGCTACTGAGCACGTTACATACAATATATTGGTTTGACATCATACCGAGCTAAAAGGGCGACTGAGTGTATGCAGTTTGAGATCTGCTACAAATGTACGTTTAGCCATCTGACTTGGCCTAGCAGGATCTTGTCCAGAACCTTCCACCCCTCAACCGGTCCCTCACAGTCCACGATCCAGATCTGCGTGCCAGTGAAGCCCGCAAGAGCGCCGCGGTTCGTCATCCCCGGGCCTGCAACGTCGGCGCTAGCAACAGCACCAGGACCACCGCACTCAAGCACGACCTCCTGGCCGTTCGCGGCGTGCCGGATGACGTTTTCGCGTTCGAGCTCCTGCAAGAGCCGTTCGCGCGCGTGCGCCTCTTCGTCCGCGATGTAGTACAGCGAGAGGTGCGGGAACGCGGGCGGATGCGGCGTGCCCGCCGCCGCGAGCGCTGCGCGTAGACGGACGAGCTCCGGCGACGGCGCGAGAGCCACAAAGACGGAGCGGAAGTAGTGGTCCCCCGCTACGACGCGCGCGAAGCGGACGGGCACGGCGCGCTGGCCCAGTGGAATGGCCTCGCGCAGCGTGAGCATAGTCGAGGCGCGCGCCGCCGCGGCCGGTTCCGACGACGACTCGGATGCGACGGGGAGGCGCAGGGTCGCAAGCGTGACGTGCGGATGGAAATGCGGGAAAGAGTGTGCTGCGCCAGGGCTCGGGGTGGCGGTTCATGAACTGCTGCAGAAGCGCCGATTCGGGTGCAGAAGGTACGAGCCAGAGTGAGATGGCTGCGACCGACGGCGACAGGGGTCCACTGGTCAGTCAGTCGGTGTGCGTCCTATTCCCCCGTAGTGACGTACCCATCGTTGCTCTTTCAATGAGACGTGCGCGGTTATCGATTATCAGCAGCGACAATAGATCCACTCTTTACTCCATGCTTTATGGTCTCATACGGCAATGTCATGTGCGTGACAAATATGGTAGGGAGTAGCCGTCATAGGAAAACACCAAAAAAAAAAAAGAGGTATGAGAACTTATTTGTCTGTGGATGAAAGACATCGCCCTTTGGCGACGAATTCGATAATGTGGTTTTTCTAATGAACGAGCCTCTTCCGAGTCTCTCAAGTTGAAACCACAGTTCTTGTGACAGGACAAGGGTCTACTCTTACAAAGGGCGTGCAGGACCTGGTAGTACAAAAACAAATGCGTCGCAACGAAACTCATCGTTTCAACGACTTGTGCAATGTAACGGAGGTTTCTAAGATGGTTTCTACATCGACTTTGAGCGCCTCCTTCGCACTTCGTATTCTGGCCGAGTTGTTAGGTTACCTCGTTCCCTAACCAATTGCGGATCAAAAATCGAGCTTGCGCATCGCCGCATCTTGCACTCCACCAGAGGCAGTTGTTGTTTCGATATCTGTTGCAGTTGGTCTAATAATTCCACCGTTTGGTCCCTGAACCGATCGGCGGGCTGCGCATTCGTGATTCCTCGAACAGATGTCGCGCAGCAACGACACCTGGTCCATGGGCAGGTCTCCGCTGGCGAATACGCGCCACCTAGAACAAGTTCCGAGCATATAATGTTGAGAGTCTGTTGCATTACGCGCAGTACGTCCGCTGGCGTTTCCTCCCAGATGAACAAGGCCTCGATCTCGCCCGACATGAGGGCAATGACGTTCAGGAGTTTGATAGCAGTGGAATGGTGAGGCCAACGCAAAAATTCATCCTGGCTCGGTACTAAGGATTGATGATATGCATGCCAGGTCCGCGTCGTAGACACCATCGCCGAAGGAAATGCGTGACTGGAAATCGTCCACCAGCTTGTTTACGATCAGAGCGCAAGCGCAGCGTCCTGTCACACGAGCAGTGAGGTCCTTCTCTGTATGAATGCGCCGGGTGATCTCTAGACTGGCGAGAGAGATGCGGACGAAGGACGGTAAAGGCACCGAGATACCAAGCTGATTGTACGCCGTTGCACAGCGCCACAGGTTTTCAGACATATGCACGAACGGCTCTCGTATAATGGTTCTGTGAGAGGCAACGGCCCCTAATAAGCAACTTCAGACCGCAGACGGGATCAAAAGATAACATCACACTGACCGTCAGGAAAGATCATCAGCTTGTCGTTCAATTCAGTCAGTAATGTCCGAGATAGGATGCGGTACGTCTGTTGGATCATATCCAGCACATCCGATGGTGCTGTATCGGGGAGCGAGGAGTCGATCTCACTGAATATGAGGGAAAGCATGTTTGCAAGTTCGACGGTACCTGCCCGGCCAAGCGAAAGCCTGAAAGTCGCGACTCTCTGTGCCAAGGGTAGCTGATAGGTACCCTAGCACCTCATCGCCAGGATTGAGCATTTGAGTCGCTGTGTGATTTGACGTAGGTCACCAGATTGTTCACGATTAACGCCCCGAAACAACGCCCCATCACGTGGGCAACGGGGTCCTTTTCGGCTTGAATGAGACGAATGATCTCTGGACAGGCAATAGCGAGGGTGAAATAGGATGGCAACCACTCGGAAGCACCAAACTGATTATATGCTTTTGCACAATACCATAGGCTCTTCAGACATACCCGCAGACAGCTCCGGCGCACCTCGGTCGTAAGAGGTGAAGTGCCAGATATGCACATCTGGAGGACATTGTGGAGGTGAGATACGATGACGCGATCAAATTTCCCTTCCGAGATGTTGAGTCGAGTGATTGGCAAATCTAGATGTAGTTCAACCGTCTCTTCAGCTAGAAGGACCTGAGAAAGAATAGCGAGGGTTTGTTGGGCCACATCAAATGCGTTTGGCGGCAAAGCGTTGACGTCCAAGGAGCCAACATCACCCAATGAGAGGGAGACCATATTCGCAAGCTCGACGGCACCAGGCCACTCAAGGCAAAGCCTCACATCACCGCGTTTGGTGCCAAGGATAGCTGATAGGCACGCCAACTCTTCATCGCCGATTTGAATATCGGAGTCGGTGCTTGTTTTGACGCCCCCTAAGAGCTTCTTCAGGACCAACGCCTCGAAACAACGTCCTATCACACGAGAAACGGGATCTTGTTCGGCTTGAATGAGATGAATGACCTCCGGACTGGCAAGGGTGTGGGGGAAATAGGACGGTAACCGTTCGGAAGCGCCAAGCTGATGATATGCTTTTGCGCAATACCATAGGCTCTTCAGACACATCCGCAAACAGCTCCGGCGTACCTCGGCCGTGAGAGGTGAGGTGTCCGATTTGCACATCTGGAGGAGGTTGAGGAGGCGAGATGCGATCATGCGACCGAATTTCCCATCTAAAATGTTGAGTCGAGCGATTGGCAGATGTAGCTGTAGTTCGGCCGTTTCTTCAGCTGGAAGAACCTGAGAAAGAATGGCGAGGGTTTGTTGTGCCATATCAAGCACATCCGATGGCAATGCGTCGGCAGCCAAGGAGCCGACATCGCCCAATGCGAGGGAAACCATGCTCGTGAGCTCGATGGCGTTAGGCCACTGAAGGCAAAGCTTCACGTCATCGCTTTCGGTGCCAAGAATAGATGATAGGCATGCCAACTCCTCATCGATGATTTGAACACTTGAGCCGGTGCGCGATCTGACACCAACTGCCAGCTTCTTCACGACCAATGCACCGAAATAGCATACCGTCACACGAGAAACGGGATCTTGTTCGGTTTGAATGAGACGAATGATCTCCGGACCAGCAAGAGTGCGGGGGAAATAGGATGGCAAGTGCTGGGAGGCACCAGGCCGATGATATGCTTTTCGCACAGTACCACAGACTTTTCAGAAACATCCGCAGACAGCTCCGGCGTACCTCGGCTGTGAGAGGTGAGGTGCCTGATGTACACATCTGAAGGAGGTTGTGGAGGTGAGATACGATGACGTGGTCAAATTTCCCATCCGAAATGTTGAGTCCAGCGATTGGGAGATCTAGCTGTAGTTCGGCCATCTCTTCAGTCGGAAGGGCCTGAGAAAGGATAGCGAGGGTTTGTTGGGTCACATCAAGCACGTCCGGTGGCAATGCGTTGGCCAAGGAACCAACATCACCCAATGCGAGGGAAACCATGCCCGCAAGCTCGACGGCACCAGGCCACTTAAGGCAATGCTTCACGTCATCGCGTTTGGTGCCAAGGATAGTTGATAGGCATGCCAACTCTTCATCGCTGATTTGAACATCTGAGTCGGTGCTTGATCTGGCGCTAGTCACAAGCTTCTTTAGGACCATTGCCTCGACGCAACGTCCTATCACGCGGGCAGCGGCATCCCGTTCCGTGCGTATGCGACGAGACATAGATGAGCTGACGAAAGCAGTGAGGATGTAAGGACGGCAAGGGCGCCGAGTTGCCGGGCTGATTGTACGCTCGTACACAACGCCATAGGTTCTTCAGACACCTGATCGAATAATTCTGGTATACTTCCCCTATTATAGGCGCTGCCCCTGTTGCACATCTTCAGATCGTAGTAACGGGATGGAGAATGAGATACTGACCATTGGGCATATCCGCCAATGCGCGTATCTGATTAAACTCAGGTTCAGTGTTTATTTCAAGCTGGAAGAGCCCTGAGAGAGGATGCTGAACGTCTGCGGAACCAGCATCCAGTACATATGGTGGCACTGTGTCGGCAGCCAAGGAGCCGATGTCACCAAATGCGAGGAAAACTGCGTTCGTAAGTTCGATGGCGCTGGGTTGTCTCAGCCAAAGCTTCAAGTCGCGGCTCTCTGTGCCAAGGATAGCTGATAGGCACCCTAGTACCTTATCGTTGATTTGAGCATTCGAGTCGGTGCGTGATTTGATGTAGGCTACTAGATTGTTTACTATTAACGCCCCGAAACAACGTCCCATCACGTGGGCAACGGGGTCCTTTTCGGCTTGAATGAGGCGAATGATCTCCGGACTGGCAAGAGCGTGGGTGAAATAGGATGGCAACTGCTTGGAAGCGCCGAGCTGATTATATGCTTTTGCACAATACCATAGGTTCCTCAGACACATCCGCAGACAGCTCCGGCGTACCTCGGCCGTGAGAGGCGAGGTGCCTGATAGTACACATCTGAAGGAGGTTGTGGAGGTGAGATACGATGACGTGGTCAAATTTCCCGTCTGAAATGTTGGGTCGAGCGATTGAGGAGATCTACGGTGACTAGCTGTAGTCCAGCAGTCTCTCCAGCCGGAAGGGCTTGAGAAAGAATGGCGACGGTTTGTTGGGTCACGTCAAGTACGTCCGATGGTAATGCATTGATGACCAAGGAGCCAACATCACCCAATGCGAGGGAAACCACGCTTGCAAGCTCGATGGCACCAGGCCGCTGGAGGCAAAGCTTCACGTCATCGCGTTTGGTACCAAGAATAACTGATAGGCAGGCCAGCTCCTCGTCGCCGATTTGAACATTTGAGTCGGTGCTTGATTTGACACCAGCTACAAGCTTCTTTACGACCAATGCCTCGATGCAACGTCCAATCACACGGGTAGAGACGTCCCGTTCCATGCGTATGCGACGAGACATAGCTGGGCTTGCGAAAGCCGTGAGAACATAGGGCGGCAAGGGCACCGAGTTGCCGGGCTGATTGTACGCTCGTACACAACGCCACAGGTCCTTGAGACACCCGATTGAATGGCCCTGGTGTATTTCGCCCTTTATAGGCGCTGCAAATGCACTTCTTCAGACGGTAGAAACGCGATCGGATGAGTTCACACTGACCACCGGGTATGTCCGCCAGTGCATGTTTCTGATCTGGCCCAGATTTGGTGTTTATTTCGGCCGGAAGGACTTGAGAGAGGATGCTGAACGTTTGCGGGACTACATCCAGTACATAGGACGGCACTGTGTCGGCGGATAGGGAGCCGATGTCACCAAACGCGAGGAAAAGTGTGTTCACAAGTTCGATGGAGCCAGGTTGTCTCAGCCAAAGTTTCACGTCATCGCTTTCGGTGCCAAGGATAGCTGATAGGCACGCCAGTTCCTCATCGCTGACTTTGAGCATTCCAAGTCGGTGCTTGATTTGATGCCAGCTACGAGCTTCTTCACGACCAATGCGCCGGAACAACACACCATCACACGAGAAACGGGATCCTGTTCGGTCTGAATGAGACGAGAGATTTCCGGGCTGGAAAAGGTGCGGGGGAAATAGGAAGGTAATGGTTCAGATGCCCGAGGCTGATTGTACTCTCTTCCAAAATACCACAGGCTCTTCAGACACAATCGCAGACAACTCCGGCGCACCTCGGCCTGTGAGAGGTGAGGTGCCTAATATGTACACCTCGAGGAGGTTAAAGAGGTGAGACACGATGATGCGACCAAACTTCCCATCCGAAATGTCGAGTCCAGTGATTGGCAGATCTAGCCGTAGTCCGGTCGTCTCTTCAGCCGGAAGGACCTGAGAAAGGATAGCGAGGGTTTGTTGGGCTACATCATGCACATCCGACGGTAATGTATTGACGGCCCAGGTGTCAACATCATCAAATGCGAGGAGGAAACCATGCTTGCAAGCTCGACGGCGCCAGACCACTTAAGGCAGAGCCTCACGTCATCGCTTTTGGTTCCAAGGATAGCGGATAAGCAGGCCAGCTCCTCGTCGGTGGTTTGAACATTTGGGTCAGCGCGTAATCTGACGCCACCTGCTAGCTTTACTACGACCAAATTACAGAAACAACGTCCCATCACACGAGAAATGGGGTCCTGTTCGGTCCGAATGCGACGAATGATCTCCGGACTGGCAAGGGTGCGAATGAGATAGGATGGTAACGGTTCAGGGAACACGAGGCTGGTTGTATGCTCTTCCAAAATAACACAGGTTCTTCAGACACATCCGCAGGCAGCTCCTGCGCACCTCGGCTGAGAGAGGTGAGGTGCCCGATATGCACATCTTGAGGAGGCTGTGGAGGCGAGATATGATGATGCGATCAAATTTCCCATCCGAGATGTTAAGTTGACCGACTGGCTGATCTAGTAGTTGTTCGGCCGTCTGAGAAAGGATAGTGAGGGTTTGTTGGGCCGCATCAAGTACATCCGACGGCAATGCACTAATGCCCGAGGAGCCAACACCACCAAGTGCGAGGGAAATCATGCTTGCAAGCTCGACGGCGCCGGGCCACTTGAGGCAAAATATCACGTCACGGCTTTCGGCATCAAGGATAGCTGATAGGCATGCCAACTCCTCGTGATTGATTTGAACACTTGAGCCAGTGCGTGATCTGACGTCTGCCGCCAGCTTCACTACGACCAATGCACCGAAGCAACGTCCCATCACACGAGAAACGAGATCTTGTTCGGTCTGAATGAGACGAATGATCTCCGGACTGGCAAGGGTGCGGGGGAAATAGGATGGCAATGGTTCAGAAACGCGAGACTGATTGTACGCTCTTCCAAAATACCACAGGCTCTTCAGGCACAGTCGCAGACGGCTCTTGCGCCCGTCGTCGTTGAGAGGCGAAGTCCCTGGCATACAAGT
Source organism: Lactarius hatsudake (assembly GCA_024734325.1). NCBI lineage: Eukaryota > Fungi > Basidiomycota > Agaricomycetes > Russulales > Russulaceae > Lactarius > Lactarius hatsudake. The sequence continues at coordinate 70,925 of JANSJP010000004.1, read as the reverse complement.
CTTGAGGAGATCGTATAGGCGGGATCCGAGGATAGCATCAGTCGGCGTCTTCTCTGTCATGAGGGGTAGGATTGCTGAAGTGGCATTTGGGACAGTACGAGAGTCAAAGAACCCTGGCACGCCTGCGGCAAATGTTTCGATCTCCTTGTCTTCATCGAGACCTGTAAGGGTCCATTCGAGGGCGTTCGTGACTGCTGTGGGTGGGGTATCCTTTGCATTACGCTCCACACTCCTCCGTAAGCCATCAGAAAGCCATTGTCGATGTACCTTGACTTGATTTTCGAGCGCCTCCCTCCATCTCTCAACGCGGGGCCTCGTCACGTGCTGGTCGACCTGACCCTGATAGCAAGGAATTATGAAATAGGTCCTCGATTCCGAGAGCGGCCTTTAAACCCACGATCACGGAAAACTGGGATAACCGCCATGTGAATCCAGGACAATGGTGTGGCATAAGGGCAATCGAGGTACAAATTTGGTAGAACCGTCAACACTGCGTACGCCAGAGTGAATGCCACGACCAAGCCGAGGGTGAGGTATGAAACAGTCGTGTCGATGGGGAAAAGAAAGTCGATAAGACCCGCAAAGAAGAGGAAGACAGATATGTGGAGGAGCTTGGGCATTGTCGCGACGGCTCGAGCCATTCCGAACCGGCTAATGCCATCGAATATATATGCTCGCATACGCCCGCGCTTGTGAGGTGCACCGTGGTGCTGCGCAAGTTCCTGATACCGTCGGGCCCATTGTTGCATCAATGTTGCGGAAAGAGCGCAAGTCACGCTGAGGACCAAACTGAGGAACCACAACACATTGACCCTGACGGCAGACGCTGTTGGTTTGAATGGCTGACTGATCTGCGCTGCGACGCTCGTGAGAGGTGTCCCGTTGGAGATGTTGACAAGTTGTTGAGATATTTGAGTAAGGAGAGCATTGGTAGTATCGCTGGATTTGGGAGATAGGTTCTGATAGCTTTCGATAATGAAGGTCGCGACGGTGGCCGAGAACAGACCAGTCTTCAACATATGTTCAGTTTTAGTTTGGTGAATATGCACAAGGTGGAAGGCTCACAAATACGAGGATCCCCTCTGCGTCCCCCTTCCAACTCTCAGTTACGTCCTTATCCTGTTTCTCGGCCTCAGTAAGGTACATCGACCACAGCCCGTCAGAAGAGTCTCCGAACTTCTCGTCTGGTGCGGAAATGAGAACACAATTTGTGAAATGTCAAATCAACATACCCTGCTGGGGATCTGGGTTCCCCCCCGCAATTGGCGATGGAGGAGCCTCCCCATGAGGACGGCCATTGGCGCTGGTAGCTCGAGGCTGAGGATCTGCGGTATTTGGAGGTGTAGGATTTCTTGTCTGTGGATTTACGTTGGTCGCAGTAGGCTGAGCAGCCGCGACAACTGCAGGATGAGGACCTTGAGGACCTTGAGGATTTGCAGTAGTACTTGCAGGCTGATCTCCAGTAACGCTATGGACCTGAGCCTCAATATCCTCCATTTTGGGATTCAAAAAAGGAAGCGATGAGGACTACAACACAGAGAAGGGACGACGACGAACCACCATACCCTCCAGCGTAGACCAATCAGGTATAATTGTTGCGTTCCTCGTGTATAAATAAACCTGTCAATCAGTGATAGAGTAATGTTGCCCTTTCTGAGCGCAGACTTGAATCTGCCGCATCGTCTAAATTGATACAGTTCTCATCCACAGGAGTATGAGGATATGCACTGGATATTGCGAGGTCTTCTTGGCCTGTGTGTTCTTCAGTGACACGCTTCTTATTGTCATGTAGGGAGTAGTGAACGTCACGGTACCAATTGGCAGTGAATGAACTTTCGTCTACTCGATAAGGAAATGGAAAGCACGTGGTTTCGCGAGCGAGGCCGGATTCCGGCGTCGGAAAGAGGAAGGACCAACAGGACGCGCAAAGGAGAGGTCGCCACCTTGGTCGCCACTGGCGGTAAAACAAAAACACCTCAGCCACTGTCAGCCGCACATCGATGAGACGAGTTCCTCAGAAAGATCAAAATATAAATGCAGACAAGAAAGTCCTCATAGTGAAAGTGCCTAATCGAGGGAAATGACATGATTTGACCAAAGAGAAAACTCGAAGTTGCATTTTGTGAGTAGGGATAGATACGAGGGGTCAAAGTTACAATAGTATACAATGAGAGTAAAGGACCAAATGTTCGCTCGACGACATCAGATTCAAGAAGCAAGCTATCGAAGCAGGAAATGGGCATTCACGCTGCGGTTCCCTCCGAAGACTCGGGTGTTCTCGTCGAATCCGGTTTGAGACTGATCCAACTTTCGCCTACACCAGCCCCATCGTTACTCTCGACATCAGCTTCAGAGCCATTTTCAGAACCATCACGTTCTGAGGAGGTCTGCGGCGAATCCGTGCTTTCTTTTCCCACATCTGTAGGAGCCTCGGGAGGGGAGGGCCTAGTATACGGTGGGGCGGGCAGCTCGGGTTCCGACGCGATGGCGGGTGTGCGATTTTGAGACAGTGCCCTGTGAACAGAGAGGAGGGTGTACGGGATACTGATAATAATATCGAGCAGCGCGCCAGGGAGGTGGGATACAATACAACTTGTTAAGGCTGTGAAAAGACGAGCATCAGTAAAGTGGGCCTGCTCGAATAAAAGGAGGAAAACTACCTCCGGACCCAACAGCATAACGGCCACCACGCATCCAATCGAAAACCGACCATATATTGAGACGCAAGCCGCAAAACGACACAGATCGTATCCGACCATAGCTGACGACTTGGAGAATATCATCGACAAAAACGTCTGCCTTCTGGGCCTTTCGCTGGAAGTGAGCTGGTCCTTCTAGAGCAATTTCCCAAGCAGGTCCGTAGGCCAGCTTCTCCGATGGCGTCCACGATTGTGTGTACTCCTTGGAACTATGGTCCAGCAGGTGTCGACTAGCGAAGGGTGGAACATCAAGTGCGCCAACTTCAAAACTAACAACATTGATATCGCTCATCCCTTCGGAACCACCAGTTGCCGCAGCAACGCGCACTTCGCGGCGAAGAACCTCAACTCCACGAAGAGTCGCAGCCGCGCTCATCGAGCTCGGTCCCAAAAATGGTAGCCCAACGTGTGCGTCGGTAGCCTGGACACATACAACGATGCTTTTCTTGCCCTTTCCATTTTTGATGGAATCGCGCGCACGCGACGGAGAATTGCGCATCAGTGGTAGGAGAGCCTGGATAATCTGGAGAGGTGTGATGTGCGTCGCATTGAGATACTTGAGATACTCGCTCTGGAGCTGGACGTGTTCCAACGGAGTGAGGGCAGAAAAACGAGCGAGACCGAAAAGCGATATAACGGAATGAATGAAAGGATGGGTCGCGGGGGAAGCGTGCGGATCACCATGAATATTGATCGGGAATCTGTGAGACAGGGTAGAGGCCAAGGAGCGAAGGAAGATTGGAATCGTCCCTGGCTATCGTGGTGTGAGAGGAAAATGTAAGCTCCAACGTAATGCCTCTCGCACCTCGAAAGGATTAAGGACGAGCGCCTTGACGTAGCCATTCCCCACACATTCGAGCTCGTCAACTGCTTCGGGAGTAGCGACACTGGCGATGATGATGAATCCTTTCTTCTCGAGTGCGAGGATTAGAGGAAGCGCGACTGGGTGATCGCCTCCAAGCACCACTGAGGGTTAATCATGAGATTGGTCCCTGGAAATTAGACTGATCTATCACATACCGACGACCTGTCGTCGTTCGTGGGTCACGGTGTGGGACTTCCGGTGAAACCTGGACTGTGTCCGCGCCCGATATGCATTGTATCCCACCAGCAACCCAATGCCCACAACACCAACCCCAAGGCCTGATGCCTTCCATGGGTTCTCGGTAGCCCAATCCGTCGCTGTATCGATGAGAGATGTTGGAGGTGGTGGGGGTGGGGGGGGAGGAGGAGGAGGGATCTCGAAGTCACCCAGTACTGGCAAGCGTATCTCTGGGATGGTTGGCCCAAATCGCGAAACGTCCGCCCATAGTCTGTTCAGTGCCTCCTGAATGTTAGGCATATCGGCCTTGACCGAGGAGAAGGACACATAGATGTAGTCCTCTGCTGACTCGAGGCGCTCTTGTATGCTTTCTAAGATAGGCATCGAGGCGACGAGTGCGCAAGGGGCAAGGAGAGTGTCAGCGCGTGAGAGCACAGTGTATGCAATTACAGTTTCGGGTCCGGCTCACGACACGAAGCGAAGATATTATTATCCCGAACACCTCTCTACGACCGCATGCACCATTGATCACGAATGTACAGGCTAATCAAAAGCACCTCTCCGCCATCGTGCTTGGCGTACCAATGGTTTTCCATAAAAACCTGCAACTCACACGGCCCCTCCTCTAATACCACCGCAGAACTCCAGTGGCTGCACAACGTCGTTAACCGGAATCCTGAACAATGTTACTGCGATCTCCCTAGTGCACTTAAGCCTCTCAACAGCCATCCTTCTGCCAAACGGGACCATATTTGGCAAATTCTGTGTCCCAAACATACACTGAGTCTGACCGGGAAGGAAAAAGTGCAGTCGAGAGGGAAAGCCTCTGAAGTGCCCAGTGTGCGTGTCTTTGCGTGTTGTCGCGGACGGGCTTCTCAGTTAGCCTGGCGGGGAGCTCACTCACACTTCCTACACCTTGCACACGGCCAAGATTACTCCCATAACTATAAGCATCTCTGAGATTACAGCGAGATCCAATTCGATAAGCTGTCCCAGGCCACCCCCTAACACGTCACATGACATCACGTGACCACAGATCGAAAAAACTCGGGGCTAAAAATAAATTAACTCGAAAATTATGTAACTTATCACAAACATAAACATAACATAATCATGTTCTGTTTTTTTTTTTTTTTTTTTTTTTTTTTTTTTTTTTTTCCTTTTATTTGTGTGGTGTAAATATAGTACAAACAAAAGCAAATAATCAATGTGGCTGGTAAAAGGCTGGAGCTGAACCTCCCCTACACCCCCAGACAAATGAGGCATCCTGAGGTTAAGCTGATAGTGACTCAATGGTGGCTGCACTGAAACTAGAAACGAGTCTAAAATTGTCAGTTTCACGTAGTATTATATAATAATAAAATTGGTTGAATGCTGAGTCTGTTCCCTTTATGGGTAGCCCCCTGTCATAAATATGGTGCTAAGATTTACCTGGGAGCCACTGAACGTGGGATGGAGCGGCACACAAAAATATGGACATTTGGATGCAGCGCATCATTGGCAATGCTGTCAAGCGACCGGTGAATGATGGCCAAAGTATCCTGAGGTTCAACTGGTGTCCATCTGTTGGACGGTATGGGTCTCTACTCGATCACTAAGGGACCATCACCACTGGCTATCGCACTTCTAGTCCCCAATGTGCAGGGACTGGATCTCAAGGGTCACATTTGGGTGTGCGTGAAATAATGGTCCATGAAAACCTAGTGGCAGCAGGAGATGCACACAGGATGAGGCACCAAATGGCCTCAATATTCACTGTGCACGTCCCTATGAGTCATTGCCCCCCCCCCAAGACATGGTGACATGTTTCACCCTAGTGGCGGCATGAGACTCACACAGGATGAGGCACCAAACGGCCTTGATATTCACCATGTGCATCCCTATGAGCCATTGCCTCCTCCCCAGACATGGTGACATGTTTCACCCTAGTGGCAGCATGAGATGCACACAGGATGAGGCACCAAATGACCTCAATATTCACCATGCACATCCCTATAAGTTGCTGGGTCCCCTCCCAGACACGGTGACATATTTCACCCTGGAACTGGGTATGGGTGTCCCCATGCGACCGCTAAATCAGCCAGAGGGATGCTTGCTGTTTTCCAGCAGCCCAAATGTTTTTTTCACACAGAATAATGTAACGAATCAGGTGATATTGATATTTTTGAGAAAAAAAACATTTCGAGACACTAGACTAATTAAAGGATCCCGATAATTCCCTGCATAGACCCAATTGTGCTGCTAGTGTGTGGTTGTGTGACTCCATTGTCATCACCAGCGCCCCCTGGTACATCATCAAAATCAGCGAGGAATGGATTCAGGATGGGGATTGGCTTGAACCTCTTGTGGTCTCATTGGAGCGTCTCTTCAATGTACCTGTCATAATAACCCTTTGCGTCAGTAATAGAAAAGGAATTGACATCAAGGAAGCTTACTTTGTCCATCCAGGTGAAGTCCATGATGTTCCGAGCCGGTTTTGCTGCATGTGAGAAGCAAACCACTTCTCGACCATCAACCAGAAGTTGTTCCCCTTGAGATGTGGCAGTGAATTGCCAGCATGCTTGTGCTTCTTGCCATTGCTGTTACATTTCGGCCCGGAAGTGGACACTGACGCTCGGGAATGACACCATGTCAGGAGGATATTGTCATGGACTTGTTGATCAGTCAGCCGGGTAAGCTCCGGCGCATATGATTGTGTACGATAATGGATCGGATCATGACTTGATGTGACTCATTCCTAGGATAGCGGTACTAGGGTTTACGCTACTTACGCTACTGGCTAGGATAGTTCGAAGCGGCGCTTGAAAGCCTGCGTGTACTTGTATAAGTAGTTGAGGGTGAAGACCAGGATCGCCATCTTGGTCTTCTTCAATACCACCATCTTCATTGTATCGTTATCTCTAGGGCTCTCCTCCCTTTGAAGTGAGTCGCCTCCGGCATATCCCCTTAGACCAGGGATCCCCATGAGCTTATCCCGAGTTCCCCTTCATGGGCAGTGGACGCGTATCCCCTTGGATCGGTATATCATTGTGTATTCCTCTATCACAACGAGCGAGTCGGCAAGCCATATGGCTACATCTATATCGTTGACCATCCATCTTGGAGGACTATTGTTCCACTCAACGAACCTCCTGTCGACATTCCTCAAGAGGAGGACCTTTACGCATTCATTGCATTGAACGGGGATCTAGCCCCTCATCCAGCTGAGTACACCGACACCATTACCAATCATCTCTTCTATCGACCATTTAGGATCGCCGCACCAAATGAAGCCTAAGTCAGGCAAACATCTGTGGTAGATGTAACAGTTGCGCTGGGATGTGGTGCCCAACATGGCACTGGATGGTCATGAAATGTCCTCATCTGGGACGTCTGGTTGAGTGCTTTCACTTCAGCTTGTGCTTGGGGTCTCCTTGTCATCTTCTTGGATTTTGTCTTTGCCCACTCGGTCTAAAATGAGTGGGTTCTCCATAGCAAATTGGCACTGTAGATACAAAGGGGTCAATAGCCTGAGACTTGGACAGTAGGAGTTTCAATGAGGTACACACCAACAAAGCGATGTGAACAATGAAAGGACGCCCAAGTAGCACTTGGCTGGGCAAAGATGAGGGGAACTGATTGGTGAGGTTGATGACAAAGTCGTCAAGTGTCAAAGTATTGGGACCAATGACACTATCATGCAGCTGCGAACAAAGTCAGTAATTGTATGAAATAGATATCATGCTGCTTACCATCTCCCAGTATGCATTTTGCAAGCTTGAGCAGGTGCGCTGGATCATGGTCCCAAGAAGTCATTGACAAGCCAAATTGCCAAATATATGGAAGAAGCGAAGGTCCCTTTGCCTCTCACGGATCCTGATCTAAACATGAAGTCAGTGAAACATGAGGTCGTCCATGCGCTTGGGTCCAAAAGACTTACCTCAATGTCGATGCTCATTTGGGTATAACGCACCCGGTTTGGGATCGAGAAGCAACTCCCCAGAAACAAGACGGATATTCACCTTAAATGCTAGTCAGCAGATAGATAAAATATAAAATAAGGGAATACCTTCTGTTCTGGTGTGAATGCGAATGTCTCCTCAAGGCAAGTGTGGACATCAGACATAATCATGCGATCAGAACGGCAGGCTTCAGAAATAGCACGACACTCTTTGAGTATTGCATACATGAGTCCGGTCTGGTAAACAGCAAGCTGCATGTGTCCCTTTGCCACATCTGCAAAACTGGTACCTGTCAAAGCTGTCAGGGACCGGTCCAGACCAGTCCTTGACAGCTTTTGACACCCTCCACTTTTACAGATGCATACCTGGCACTATCTGGTTGCTTGTTGGTGACCAGGTTAACACACTTTTGAGGATGACGTACCTTCGGAATGGAATGAAGGCTACTTCTATAGTCTTCGTCTGTTGCTGAAAACCCCATCAACTGGGCAACAGCTTCAATGAAGGCAGTACTGATCAGGGGTAGTGTTGCCACAACTCGAGTCACTGTAAACAAGGTGTTTGTTGTATCTTTGGAAATAAAATAGTTAAAAATCTGAAAATATTTGTAGAAGTAGATCTCATTAAAAGCTGAGGGGTCCTCTACCAACACCAGCCATTTCTGAGTAACTTAACCAACTTCATAAAAAGCCAAATTTGGTTGATTTTTAGAGTCAGTGAAATAGCACAAGAACAGCTGGACAGATTGCTTAGACTTGGCAGAGGACCCCACAGCTTTTGATGAGATCTATCCCCCCAAATATTTCCATATTTTTAACTATTTTATATCCCAAGATGCAACAAAAACCTTGTTTCAGGTGACTTGAGTTGTGGCAACACTAATCAGGGGGTCACCTCTGAGTCAGTGACCCCCCAAACCAGTGTTGATGTCTTGGTAGTTGGTGGGCCCATAGCCTGGCTGCTCATAACCCAACTGCTCTGAAAGGTTGAGTGGGGAGGTTAATACCTGAGGCTGTGGCTGGGCAGGAGGTAGCATAGGATCTAGAAGCGTGATAAAGTGTTGGTCACTGTACCAGTTTGATGAAATGTGGCACAGTACTCACAACTTGAACTTCTGCTAGGTGTGGTGAGAGATGAGTGGTCTGTACCCACACCACAGGTTGGGGTCCTCAGGCTTTGGGCTGCTTGAGTGTTATGGAAATGGTTCATGGATGAGGTGGAATGTTCCCTGTTGAGGGACGACACCGTAGAAGGAGTGGAGGGGAAGAACGTGCTCATTGAAGACCAAGTTGTTTGCTGGCAACTGACAGGTCAGGTCTGGTTTTATTCAAAATGTGAGGCCATGAAAAGCGGAGTGGACATTTTTATTTATTCCTCACCATGGGTGGCACTGCCTTTGTTGGACCCTCAGATAAATTATTGATTGGCAACGTGATAAAGGCACATGCACATGGTGGCCAATGACTCAGAAATGGCAAAAACTGTAGAGATTTTGAGGCTTAGGGCCACAGTGCAAACGACAGTGGGTCATGGAAGTACAGATACAGTTTGGCTTGACGAACCACCCCTCCCTCTGCTGGTACCTCGTCCTCTTCCCAGTAAACCACTCCCACTTGGATTGGTTTGCTTACATGAATCAACCTCTTGCCATGCACCATTCATGATTGCTGAGTTAAAGTCAAGCGATGCAACATCAATGGGGAAGCGGGTACTGATTGAAGCGTGCTGCATCGTGCATCCGGGAGGTATTCAGTAACAAATCTTCTGGGATGGTGTGCACAACGACTGCCTGTGTTTGATTGGTTGCCTGCTGTTCTTGGTAAATGACCTCTGATCCTGATGCGACACAGTGGTGTCCATGGCATTAATGCTGGATGTTTGCGCTGCACAAGATATGCTGTATGAAAGTCAGAACATGTCGATCTCTGATAAAAGGTCACCGACCACAATGTCCACCGCTGTTACGATTTTCACCTGTTGACTTGGTTGTACGATTGCGATACGATCCAATGACTTGCACCTCGTGACCCTTATCTCGCACCTTGCGCCTCAGCGATAGGGTTCCCTTGTACTACTTATGGCCATTCCCCTTGTTTACATTTCGGTACTCTCGGCTCATGATTGCACCATATGTTTGCTCGTCGCAAACATCCTGTAACAGTATATAAGTCACGCCCTACCTAGCTTGTACGGTAGACTTGACTTCTTGTGTAATACCACATCGTCTTTGCCTCACGAACGATCTTGACTCGCCTTTGCGCTTGAGTCCACCCTTTCGCTCGCCTATTGCGCTTGAGCCTTGTCCTTCTACTATTATCCTCGATCCCTGGGAGGTCGAGTGATACTTGTGCACCACCGAACTGAGTCTTAACCGACTCGCGCTTTCCCGATCCCGTTGACTTAACGCGGTACACGTCGTACCTAACGCCCCTGTGGTGGCGTTACATTAAGTCAAGTCTCTCACAGTGGCAAATCTTCATAGTCGCGCCAGATCCCAGTTTCAGGCAGAATACATCGACAGATACAGTGACGACGAGCTTTCCGATAAAGTCAAAGGAGCCGTCGTTTGGAAGGAACACGAAGGAGTGGAAGGATACTTCCTCTTCCACCCTCACACCCAGAAATACCGACAGGTTCACTATCTCGAAGAACTACGACAGTGGGCATACATTGATTACTCTGCAAAGAAAGGCCAGTGGTACACTATCAGCATAGTACCTCAGGCACTTGGAGTTGGACCCCTCACAACTCACACCACTTCTGGTATTGCTGTCGACGACGATTCCCCATCACCTAGTGTCTCTGTACCCACGACAAACTTGCCCAACCCTACGACACATTTTCAAAACTCACGCTATGTCCCAAACCCAGCAAGCTTCGGCTAGCACGACCCTTACCAGCGGTGGCACTGGAGGAGGAGGAGCACCCAACCCGCCCAGTGGTAGCGCACCAGTACCATCTGGTAGTGGCGGTGGCGGTGGCGGTGGTGGTGGCGGTGGTGGTGGCGGTGGCGGTGGCGGTGGCGGTGGCGGTGGCGGCGGCGGTGGCGGTGGTGGTGGCGCTGCGCCAGGAGGAGCCGCGCCAGTAGCACCAGCCCCAGGAGGAAATGGACGATTGGGAGGAAACCCCCCTCCCGAGTTCACCGGAATCAGAGACGAAAGCAAAGCTTTCTTACGCGCATTTTGACTCTACAAAGAAATGAATCCTACCGTCGACCAACTCTCGATTCCAGCATCACGGGCCATGACATTCTTATCGTACATTCAAGGCCCGTTAGTAAACGATTGGGTCGACGAACAGGCACAATGGTTAGAAGATCAGATAGCGGCGGGAGTCCTCCGACAAAACGAGGTTTTATGGACCACCGTCAGAGACCGGTTCGTACAGGCCTACACCGACACATCCGAACAGACCAACGCACGCAAAGCGCTCCAAACCCTTACGATGAAGGGAGGAGACATCGACACTTATGTCGCAACATTCCAGAATCTCGTCACGAAAGCGGGGTACAACCCCGACGAAGCTACCACACTAGAGCTGTTCCAGGACGGATTGCCGAACCAGTTAGTAGTCAATGCTGTCCGCTTCCAGCACCCTGTCACCTGGGAGCAGTGGAAGGCAGCTGCCCGATTACAACAAGCTGAATATCTTGTCCTTAAGGATCGCCTCGGCAAGGGAAAGCCCCAGCGAAAGAAGGGCAGCCAAAGCCGAGAGCAGTGGGTCCAAGCCCTCAAAGGGACCCGCGACCCCAACGCCATGGATGTTGGATGCGCCAGAGCCTCCGTGGCACTCACCGATACCGACAAAGCCCGACTACAGAAGGAGGGACGATGTTTTAGATGCCAAGCGCAAGGGCACATCTCGCGTAACTGTCCTCAAAAGGGCATGCGAGTGGCTACCGCTACATCTACCATGGCGCCAACCTCCATGCCCACGCGATCATCAGCACCGACTCCCTCGAGTTCAAGTTTACCAACTCCCACCATCTCTTCTTTCGCCATACAATCTAGTCGCGTACTATTGAATGAAGAGCAGGCGGATCTACAGATCGCAGCGATGAAGGCACAAACCCAGGAGGTACGAGACCTCATGGTAGAAAAACTATTCGGACGAGAGGATTTTCTCGACGCTTGAACCAGCGGCCTGGGCTAGAGCATTAAATTTGAACGTGTACACTAGCAGATACCGATCCATGCGAATTCCAGTTCTCTTTAAATCTGCACACGCAACGGCCGAACGACAAGTCCTTATCGACTCGGGAGCTACCGACAATTTCATATGCTCCTCGCTTTTGAAACGACTCCAAATCGGGACAAGGGATGTCACTCACCCCATCCGAATTTGGAATGTAGATGGCACCCATAACCAAGATGGTGCGATCATGCAATACACGGACCTTACCGTGCGGACGGGAAAGGAAGAAAGGACACTTCGCTTCCTGGTTACGAACTTAGGAAGAGACGAAGTGATCCTGGGATACCCTTGGTTCACGGCCTTCGAGCCCGTGATCAAGTGGGGAGACGCGACGCTGAACGAAGAGTTCCAGCCGGTCGTAGTCTCGAGCCTTCACTTGTCAGACGAAGCCACACCCATGGAAGCCTCCATTCGGGCGTTGGAGACGTATGAACTTGACGAGGAAGCGTGGGAGCAGCTCATAGACGACGAGCGAGAGCCCCAGATCGCCTTTTTGCGGAAAACCACGACCGCTTCTGAGTTGGCACAGCAGGAAGCCGCCAAAAGGAAGGAGCGTACGTTTGAGGAAATGATCCCAGAGGAATACCGATGCCATCGTAAAATCTTCGACGAGGAGGCATCTCACCGATTCCCCCCCTCTCGGCCATGGGACCATGCCATAGACCTCCTTCCCAACGCCCCCGCTTCACTAGACTGCAAGGTCTACCCGCTCGCGCAGAATGAGCAAGAGGCCTTAACCGTCTTTCTCAACGAACAGCTCGCAAAGGGATACATCCGATCGTCCAAGTCGCCCTACGCATCCCCCTTCTTTTTCATTAAAAAGAAGGATGGCAAGCTCCGTCCCGTCCAAGACTATAGGCGATTAAACGAACTCACAGTTCGCAACCACTATCCACTCCCCCTAATCCCAGAACTCGTCGATCGAATACGCGACGCGCGTCTGTACACGAAACTTGACGTTAAGTGGGGGTATAACAACGTGCGGATTAAGCTAGGGGACGAGTGGAAAGCCACCTTCAAGACCAATCAGGGGTTATATGAACCCCTCGTCATGTATTTTGGGCTCACCAATTCCCCCTCCACCTTCCAGGCCATGATGGATGATACGTTCCGCCCTCTCACCCTCACGAACGAAGTAATTGTCTACATGGATGATATTCTAATCGCCACACCCCTCGATTATCCCCATCACCGTGCCATAGTACACGAAGTTCTCCGCTTGTGCGAAGAACACGACCTCTATATCAAACCAGAGAAGTGCGAATTCGAGGTGCTCGAAGTCGAATACCTTGGGCTAATCATAGGCCACGGAAATCTACGGATGGACCCCGTTAAAGTATGGGGCATCCGAGAATGGCCTGCCCCAAGGAACCTCCGCGAAGTACGCGCCTTCCTCGGGTTCTGTAACTTCTACCGACGATTTATTCGCAGTTTCTCTGCGCTCGCATGACCCCTACACGACCTCACTCGTAAAGACACCCCGTGGCACTGGGGGCAGCGGGAACAAGACGCGTTCGACAATGTCAAACGTAGTATCGAACACGAGCCTACACTTCTGTTTCCTGACCTCACCAAGCCATTCGAATTAGAGGTTGACGCATCCAACGTCGCAATCGGAGCCGTGCTTAATCAGCTTGGCTCGGATCAAAAATTGCACCCCGTCGCGTTCCACTCCGAATCCTTCAGTCAAGCGGAACGCAACTACGACATTTACGACAGGGAACTACTAGCAGTCGTCAAGGCCCTACGAGCATGGCGCACGTATCTAGTCGGCTCCCCCCATAAGATTATTATCCACACCGACCACGCCAACCTCCAATACTGGAAGGAACCCAGAAAGATCAGCAGACGAGTCGCGCGCGAGTTCCTGGAACTATCGGAGTACGATTTTCTCCTGAAACACGTCTCTGGAGTTAGAAACAGTCGCGCGGATGCCCTGTCGCGAAGAGCGGACTACGCGACACATGAAGAGGACAACAATGACATTATTGTCCTCCCAGCGGACCGCTTTATTCGAGCAACGGAAGTGTCTATGCACGATATGGACATTTGGACCCAAATATCGCAGAATCTCGATGAGAAAGAGGTACTGCAATGGGTCGAACCCCACAACCTGCGAAAAGTGGGGGGATTGTGGTGGAAGAACGACGCGTTAGTTGTCGTGGGCGACAACGACCTTAAGTGGGGGGTAATCACCTTTTTCCACGACACGCCTGCCATGGGACACCCAGGAATCGCAAACACCTACGAGTTACTACGACGCGACTACTGGTGGCCCAACATGCGCAAAGACGTGGAAGACTACGTCAAAGGATGCGCGACATGCCAGGCAAACAAAATTAACCCTCACCGTCAAAAACCACACCTATTCCCCATCACCACAGACCCGAACGCCGAGCCATTTGAAGTCGTCGCCATGGATTTCATCACTAAACTTCCCCCATCAGATGGGTACGACTCCATACTCACCATCACTGACCACGACTGCTCAAAAGCCTCGATCTTCATCCCATGTAACGAGTCAATTACGGCAGAAGGAGTGGCGCGACTTTATCTCCATCACGTGTACCCACATTATGGCATACCCCGAAAAATTATCACAGACCGAGATCCCTGATTCACCTCCGCATTCATGACCAATCTCTGCAAGGTCCTCGGGATCCGCCAGAATATATCATCTGCCTACCACCCTCAAACTGACGGGCAATCAGAGCGGACGAACCAATGGTTGGAACAGTACCTCCGACACTGGAGCAACGTGCAGCAGGATAATTGGGCGGAAGCCTTACCGGTTGCCCAATTCGCGCACAATGCCTGGCCCAACGCGACCACAAAGGAATCGCCCTTCTCGCTTATCATGGGATGGGAACCACGTACCATGTGGACGCCAAAGCCCACGTCATCTCCATCGGTTGAACAACGCCTAGAAGACATGGTCATCAGGCGACAGCACGCGCAAGATTGTATCAAACACGCGCAAGAACTGATGGCGAGAAGGGGCAAGACGCGCTTCATCCCCTATCAAGAAGGTGCCATGGTCTGGTTAGAAGGCACGAACCTACGAACTTTCTACCCCACCGCAAAACTCGCCCCAAAACGTCACGGTCCGTTCCAGGTAAAGCGGGTTCTCTCAGACGTTTCGTACGAATTAGAACTCCCGAACACATGGAAGATCCACCCGGTCTTCCATGCAAACCTCCTCACGCCATATAAGGAAACGGAGTTACATGGCGTAAACTTCACACGCCCACCCCCAGATTTGATTGATGGAGAAGAGGAGTTCGAAGTGGAGCGAATCCTTCAGTCCCGATCACATGGACGAGGGCGCAAACTCCAATTCCTCATCCAATGGAAGGGCTTCCCGATAAGTGATAGCACATGGGAACCCCTTGAAAATGTCCAACACGCGCCCGACCTGATTGCCGACTTCTATCGCTTAAACCCTACCGCCGAAGGGGCTGGACGAAAGATATAAAACACGCCCCTTCAACCGCATTGTCGCTTCACCCCCATCCCCCTTTGTTTTGCTCAACCATGACGACCACTCCCATTGTTTCCACTGTCCAAACTCGCTGACCCGTCGAGATTATTCTCGAGAATCTGACCGTACCTTCGCAGGACCTGGGTGTCCCCTCCAAACCGGAGGGTCGTACGCCATATTCTGTGATCCCTGATTCCCCTCCGCTCCCCGTGCTCGCGCTCGCTACTTCGGCCTTAGCCGCACTAGAAGAGGAACCCACGCCAACCACCGAAACCCCCAAATCTCCCCAAACTCTCGTCGTCCCCTTCTCCGTCGACACACCAGTCACCGTCCACGTCCCCGCTACCCCCACCTACCCACCTGAAACCACCGCCCCCCTCACTCCACCACCACCACTCTCGCCACCCGCCGTCCTCGCCGCCCATATCCCAACCCCACCATTCCCCGCTGGAATGGACCATACGTTCACGCCCATCCCTCAGACCCGCGTCGTCGAGCCCGACCCTGCCCTCGCCCTCCTAGATGATGAGGAGGACAAGGAGAATGAGGACCCCGGCATCCCCTTCTTCCGCAACGACCCATCACTTCCCATGTTCTTCCCCCTCCTAGTCAGAGAGACGGGAACTATTAAACAGACCGCGCGGTATATTTACTACCGCCACAATTACCAGGAGGTCGTCGGGACGATGGGGAAGGGCCATCCTTGTTACGCGTCCCAGGTATTCCTCAACGAGGTGTATACCGGTCAACTCGCGCAACATATCACCGACAATCAGATGAACATGTTTCACCCCCATGATCCCCACGCCATCGTCCTCAACGAAGTACTAGTCGAACTTCGTCAACCCCGTCTCCATGCCGAGGTGTCCCGTCTCCGCGAATGCCTTACGCGTCAAGACGCCATCCGCACCCGCCAGTCGGACATTCGACGCCTCGAGACGGAACTGACGCAGGATCAGTTCCACCTTGACATGGATTTCT
This sequence comes from Lactarius hatsudake, assembly GCA_024734325.1. NCBI lineage: Eukaryota > Fungi > Basidiomycota > Agaricomycetes > Russulales > Russulaceae > Lactarius > Lactarius hatsudake. The sequence continues at coordinate 54,587 of JANSJP010000004.1, read as the reverse complement.
CCTCGGTCCGGAAACGTCTTCAATACGCCCGGGCTATTCCTCTCATCGCCGACAAATACGCCGAGCTTCACGTGAAGCCCGTGCGCCCCCAAGGCTTGCCAGAATATGCTCCCCTCGCCCCCCGCGACGCTGGACCTAGCGAAATGCCCCGCCTCCATGGGGAGAGCGGTGGGCGTAAGTGCAAGTGTTTCCAGTGTAAGTCAACGGAGCACCTGGTGGCTCAGTGCCCGGAACGACGGGCCAGGGAGCCGTGTCAGTGGTGCGGGAGTCGAGCTCATCGGCTCGACGCCTGCCTCATTCGTCGCCTATCCCCCATGACTCCCACGCACGTAGACCCGGACTCTCGCCCACGGTGGTGCGGGAAGTGTCTGAGGTACGACGCCACGCATGAGGAGATAAAATGCCCCATGTACGAGATGTGTTGGGACTGTGGAGAGAGAGGACGCTTCATGTTTTTGCGCCGACATACCTGCCCCCGCACTCCCTCCCCTGTTCCTGCTAACATCCCAGCCGAAGAAGACTACGCCTACACGAGCGATTAGTTGAAGTCGAGGCGACTTCAATTCTGACGGGGGGGTAATGTTACGATTTTCACCTGTTGACTTGGTTGTACGATTGCGATACGATCCAATGACTTGCACCTCGTGACCCTTATCTCGCACCTTGCGCCTCAGTGATAGGGTTCCCTTGTACTACTTACGGCCATTCCCCTTGTTTACGTTTCGGTACTCTCGGCTCATGATTGCACCATATGTTTGCTCGTCGCAAACATCCTGTAACAGTATATAAGTCACGCCCTACCTAGCTTGTACGGTAGACTTGACTTCTTGTGTAATACCACATCGTCTTTGCCTCATGAACGATCTTGACTCGCCTTTGCGCTTGAGTCCACCCTTTCGCTCGCCTATTGCGCTTGAGCCTTGTCCTTCTACTATTATCCTCGATCCCTGGGAGGTCGAGTGATACTTGTGCACCACCGAACTGAGTCTTAACCGACTCGCGCTTTCCCGATCCCGTTGACTTAACGCGGTACACGTCGTACCTAACGCCCCTGTGGTGGCGTTACAACCGCTGCCCAGTTGTCGCCAACAGTGATCCCTGGCACTTGGTAAGGCCCAACACATCCAGCAACATCTGCTTGCTGTAGTAGGATGACATCTGGCTTCAGATATCGTGGTGTTCCGGTCACATCTGAGGAGACGACAATTTCATGGACACGTCCCAAGGCAGGTGGTCTCGTACTGCCCACAAACAGAGAAAACAATACCCAATCACCAAGGCGACAAACATTGCAATTTAGCAATGTCATGGATGTGGCTGCAAAGTAAGCCGAAGATGGTGATGGTGAAAGTGAAAGTGAAAGTGAAAGTGAAGGTGGAAATGTGGGGAAATGGCAGGCCATGATTGTATGGCCATATGGACGCGGAGCTTGTTTGTCAAGGACACAGGTGCCTCCATGACTGTCAGACGTCTGTTCACTCAAGAAAAACATTAGACTTACCAAAACGTGAATTTACTCAGACCGAAGGCCCTGTGTAGCTAGGCACAGGTGAGTGCTGATTGAGTAGCATTTGTGGTGCCACAGAGGTGATCTGCTGCCAGATGCCAGCCCTGACGAACAATGCTGTGCCCATGTTGCCAAGGGTTGAATGTGCCAAGCTGAAAGCCTCCAGGTACTTCTGAGATTTCTCATTATCGCGGAATAAATGCAGCCCACCACTGAGGAGATGCCGGACTCGACTGTAGTGCACAAACACAATAGTGATGTCCCAAGAGGGTGCACGGCGATTTGAATGCACGCTCTTGCTCCAAATAATGGCGTTATAAGACTCAAAAGTCTCTGTGGCGAAGAGAACTGCAGGCCCAAAGCATTGAATGTGGGAAGGGAGGTGAAGAATAAAGTGGAATTTTGGTTTATTGAACCAGTGAGGGGTCCAGCAGATAATGTGAAAGAGAAATTCTGTGATTGCATCCTCAAGATGGGCCTGAAAATCAACATTTGTGAGACACGGAGGACACTGAGTGTCTGTAGGACGCACAATATATTCGTCGATATCTGCAATTGAAGGTTGCCAGATAAGGGGGACCAGGTTACTTAGCGAGACCCATGTGTCAAAGCACGCTGTAGGCACCAAGTCATACAACACATAGGAGGCAACCTGAGCGATTATGCAGAAGTCCCAACCAGTAAGAGAACCAGCATACTGTACAAGTGTACACTCAGAAAGTTGTTGCCTGAGCTGAAGACCAGAAATATTGAGCAAGTTCAAGCATGTCTTGAGTACCTCCTTCCCCTGGGGATTACTGCCAAGCTGGTGGTGTACAACATCATGCCAGAAGTACTTGATGAACCCGAGGAGAACTGTGTGTAGGATTTCAACTGGGGTGTCCGCATGAGGATCAAGACCTGGTGTGTTCACATTTGAGATATGCATGACACAGATACTGATGAGAAAATACCTCGAATCCACCATACAGGGCTCAGCATATTCATATTTGCTGGCAGTGTCATTCTGAAGTTATCGAGGGTGACCTGCTTCTCACGCTTGTTACTTATATCCTTGTATGAGCGGTGCATCTGTTTGAGAAACATCTCCAAGAAAGTATCCTTGATGCCAGTAGACATCTTGTGAGCTCTGATTTTTGATATCTTGCCAACTGAGCCCGCATCTGCAATAATAGCGTGAAGCTCTCAGAGGGTATTGTCTCTTGTCCGAGGGGATCCAATCTGAACAAAAATTAATTGGGCACAGACAATTGGAGTGTTACATACATGAACAAATTGAGTTACACGTTCAACCATTTCTTGCATGGACTCAAGTTTTCTCTTCTGTCTATTTGCGGGTGCAAAGGCACCATCAGCAGAAGAGTCACCATCGCTGGTGCCAATCGAATCAGGGGTGGTGTGACCTCCATCCGCATCATGGATAGGTGCTGGTGCCATTTGTGCTTGTGTATTGTTAGTAGAGACATCCAAGCCCTTGACTTGACAAATGTGACAAATCATCTTGCCTCCTGGACCAACATGGCACGCAAATTCACTTTGCATTGGGTTGTCGCCAAGTAGGGCAGCAACAAAGGGTATCACAAGGACGTAATCCTCATGAACACAGTCCCAGGCCCATACCCCAGTGTTCCATGCTGCCCTGGGATCATTAGGCGGTGGTCTGATAGTGTAGCAAAACATCTGCAAAACCGGTACCTGTCAAAGCTGTCAGGGACCGGCCCAGACCGGTCCTCGACAGCTTTTGACACCCTCCACTTTTACAGATGAATGAAGACATACTCGAGTTGACTGACAATACCATCTAACATCTCGAGTGGAGGAGCAAGGTTTGAGGTACAAAGAAAATGAACATTATATTCGTGCTGAAAGAGCGTACGGGGTAGGCCCACTGCTGAGAATAAGAATGAGTAGTGCTTGTTCCATCTCTTTGATTGGTTTCTGGAAACATCATCACAGTAAAGCCAAATAGGGAATGAATATACACGTGCCCCACCAGCAAGCACATGCCATCAATTCCCAACTTTGGGGTTGGTCTGTGTCCACTGGAAAATACTGCCATTTGGTTCCAACATGGAACCTTGAGCAGTTTCAGAGTGAGACAAAATTGACGTGACAAGCAAGAACATACCGAAAATACACTTTGCGCTGGGCAAGGGGCAGTGCAGCTGGCCTGCTCCCCAAGACCCAAATGAGATGAGAAATTTGCCTTGAGGGACAATAACCATCTTGAACTTTTCAACAATCCAGCCTGCATCGTTGCCACGCTTGACAGCACGAAGTGGCCAGGCACGTGCGGCGATGGACCTACCATGCAGGAACCAATAGTACAGCATGACAACACAGCCATTGGTGAGGACAGCTGGCTCATAGACAAAGAAATGGGTGTTGTTGATCACTGCCATAGGTGTGACAAGAGATGAGTCTGCCACCTTGTGCCAGTGTGCTGCATGCCAATATTCATTTACTGTCTTGCCGGCGTCTTCGGGGTAGAAGTGGAGGTAAGGACAAACACGTGGATTGGCCATTTCCTAACCAAACATACTGAATAACGCACACAGGAGTAGAAAAAAAACGTTACCTGACATATGATGTCCACATGCGAGTTTACAAAATATTTATGGCCAAATACTCTGTCGTATTCAAGGGTACGAATGCCACACATATTGTGTAGTGTGGGATTTTGACTATGCAATGTCCTCATGCACGGGACTCAAGACACCCCATTTGCCTTCAAGAACCAGAACATTGTGTTGATCTGTTGCGTCGAAAATGATGAGCGTGGGATATTCGCGACAATATCGAGTGTGGTTGCCTGTGTAGCGAGGTGATTTGATGATCGTAAGCATGAATGTACAAGTGCAAATTACTGCTCTGGAGTGCCAAGGATACCACTCATCCAAGTGATCTACTGGTGCACGTGTCGAGTACGATGAGTCTTCATGCATTGAGTCTTCATGTGTTATGTCTTGTGTCGAATCGTTGTACATTAAATCCCTATGAGATCCATTATCATCCCCATGAGATCCATTGACATGTCAGCTAAACAATAGTTTTATACCAACTGGGCTCCATATCCTCTGAGTCCGGGTCGTAGCCTGATTCATCGTCATCATCGGGTGACCCAACAGCACTCCAGCCCTGAACTGAGAAGGACCCAAGCCCTTCATCCTGTGAAAGCCATCAGCTGATGATCACACAAGTGGAGGCCAAAACTTACCTCTATGGGAATACCATTGATGATTGGTGACCCAGGTGCATCAATCGATGTGTCGATAACATCGGATAAACATATGGTGGGTATTGAAGCATGTTCCCTTTCATCGTGTAACGCCACCACAGGGGCATTAGGTACGACGTGTACCGCTAAGTCAACGGGATCGGAAGAGCGTGAGTTGATTAGGACTCAGTTCGGTGATGCACAAGTATCGCTCGGTTTCCCTGGAACCGAGGATAATAGCAGAAAGGCAGGGCTCAAGCGCAAGGGCAAGCGAAAGCGTAGACTCAAGCGCAAAGGCGAGTTGAAGGTCGTTCATGAGGCAAAGACGATGTGGTATTACACAAGAAGTCAAGTCTACTGTACAAGCTAGGTAGGGCGTGACTTATATACTAATACAGGGTGTTTGTACAGGACAAACACATGGCGCGAGTCTGATGTGATCGTACGAAAAGGGGAACAAAGGGAATAGCTTTACATAGTACAAGGGAATCCTGCGGGACAACGCGTGCCTCAGAAATGGTCAGCGGACGAAACAGAACGTAAAACTGGCCATCCTATCGCCGAGGCGCAGGGTGCGGAATGGAAGCCAAGAAGCGCGAGTCATGAGAACATATCGTAAAAGTACAGTAGTCTGAAGACGCTAAGTGAGAGACAAGGCAATTTGTAACACATCGTGTGAGGATAAGGGCAGGGTGACATGTGCGACAGTCTGCTTGTGGTGCCTACTATTGAGGTGGCAAACCAAATGGCAATGGTAGTGTGAGACACCATCTCTGCAAACTATGCAGGTCCACTGATTTGTGCTGACAGACTGCCAACCTGTGTGCCAGGGAAGCAAGCAAAGGGGGAGGTCAATAGATCAATAAAGAGCTTTGTATGGAGACCACGCACAATCTCCTAGTGCCTCATCCGACGAAGGGGTCTGGTCCAACAGGGAGGACATTGGCAGTGTTGAACACATTACGTGGTGATCTCATGCTAAGGTTGTTTGTTGACCAAACAGAGTTCAATGGGGGGGGTGTTTATTAATACACAAAAGGCTAGATCTTGATTGGGACAGGGATTGGCAGGGTGGACAAACAGGGGACACTCAGTGAGCTTTCCTGAGGATGTGGTCCAGTGCAACCTAAGGATGGGACTACCAATTGGATAGGCACTACATTGCCACCACCTGACGGCTAGAGACTGACCAATGTTTGGAACAACATTTGGTTCGTCCAGCTGCTCAACCTGATGTCACGCAGAGTCACTGCCAAATAAATCCAACTTTATTCTGGATCATGGTACCCCTTATACATTTGTAATGGCATAAGGCTAAAACTGTCGCAGTTAACCTCAGTACACTTCTCTTGTATGGGGGTGTACAGCAACATAGGTATCCAGGCTGAGTCTGAAAGATGTGTTAATAAGTGGCCTGAGCACACTTACAGCAAAATCCAAAACAGGGGGCCCCTTTTATCCACATTAGGCATACAGGCTGAGTCTGAAAGGGTGTTCTGGTAACCATGCTGAAGTATTTTCTCAATGAGAAATTATTTGTAGTAACTAACAAATAAAAATAACTAATCTGCAGACAGATTTCAACTGAGCTCACAGGCACAGTGGTACTGGCACTTTGCAAGGTCCTGGTTGCATGCCATCCAAGAATCACAAGATAACTATTTGATACCCTGGATAACTATTTAATAACTACATATTTGCAAGATACTGAATTTCCTGAGAATTTCAAACTATACTTAACTATGAACCCCACATGTCAAATTTGGAGGTCAGTTGTCCATTTTTACTCAAGGGGCCCCCTGTTTTGGACTTTGCTGTAGTGGCTCAAAGGACATGCAGATAATGGACTGCTTTACATTAGATATACAGGACTTATAGATTAGATTATTTTGATCTTTACAATCCCAAACTTCTTGTATTTCTTTATCTATGACATCACTTATGTATATGACATCATGGACTCCTCTGGACTGTCCCTGTACTATGTCTTTATACTTCCCTTTGTTCTTATCTTTATTGTGATGTCACTATGATATCATAGTCTGGACTCTTCTTGTTCTCTACATTTTGTTCTCCAGAACAGTCCACTCCTTTGTCTGTGTGTAGAACAATGCAACTTGTATTTACTGTGACCTGCTGTTACTAGCATCACTTCCTGTAGCAGTATAAGTAGTGTACTCTGGCACCACACTAGTTCTCATCTGTTGTGTGCCAGACTCCACATCTGCTTCACTTGCTAAATTCCCTCTGTTGCTGCTTTCAAGCCTACCTGCATATCTCACCACAGTCTCCTTTGTCACTGTGAGTATGCTGTCCATGTATGCTGTTCATCAAGATGTTCTGACCATGGCAAAGTTTTCCCTCATGGAAAATTATTTGTAGTGATTAAAAATAAAATAAAATAAAAATATGTTGTAATTAAAAAGTAAAACTTACAAATCAGCAGATGAATTTCAACACCAAGTCAAGCTCAAGTGGCAATCGCCATGCCAAATCTCTCTAGTCAAAAAAATACTGATTTTTCTGACAGGATAGGAGGAGAGTCATGTAGTACAATATAGTGGGTAGTTACAAGTACTGACATCAGAGAGGGCACTGTTGTACAATGTTCCATGGGTGTAATGTCACAGTAGGGATGTTACATTTTCGCCTTCACCTGACCCTCGGACACCCCCTGCCAAGACCCTGAACACTGTAGGCCGACAACTTAGAGTCCACTTCGACAAGATAGGAGGAATACAGACCCAAATAGTGGAACATCACCTAACCACTAAGTCATCCAACTCCCGTCACATGACCAATAAGTGCTCACAAACCATGTGATCCGCACACGTGATCCTAGCGCCCACCCATCACGTGACCTGGCTAGACTCGCACCAGAAGGGCCCAGATGAGCTTGTGCCTGGACTGGCCTCAACTGCCTCATGTTCTGTGACTCGTATGTTCCCATCGATTGTGCCTTGGTTCTGATATGATAGCACGTTCTCATTGGCTCCCTTACCCTGACTGTATGCCTCGTTCCCTTATCTCTGACTCATACCTTTGTGCCCTACTGCCATTGGTCGATTGCTTATCTCTGACTCGTTGTGACTCATTCCGACTAGAGTTCCGGACTTCCAAGCTGGGGTTCAAACCTCCTTGGACTTGTATAAGTAGATGGGCTTATGGTCGCTGAAGACCTAAGCTTGACTTCTTGGATTATACCACCCCCTTGTAGTGCCACTTCTGTGCTGCCATGCCAGTTGTGTGCTGACAGCTACCTTTGGTGCCTATACATCTATTGAATCATCCTTAGCTGGTCCGTTGAGTTATCTGGACATCCCCTCTTTCCTTTTCTCTCCTGTCTGAGTGTGCTGTCTTGCCGCCGGACTTGTATCATCCTCATAACTTCGAGCTGTCTGCCAAAGTCGCCCTCCAATATACTGCCTTTATCCTTGTCCACATCTGTTGGGCAACACTATTATGCCTCACCTACGAGCTAATAGCTGATCGCATACGTGACTTCGACATCCTCTGTGATTGTTAGGTCGCTGTGTTTCCTAGAGCCCGTAAAGGACCGCACTGCTAGAAGAACGTCTGGGTGGAACATTACAAGGGACATTCAGCTTGACATGAGCAAGTCTTGTCTTCTGTGTCTGGGTTTCAAAGGAGCTGCTAACAATAGCAAGGTTTAAGTGAATGACAAGAGTATGACACAGTGCTTAAGATGCAAGTGGAGTTCAGGGCAGCACAACAATGTTGATAAGTGACCTGCACGCACTTAGCGGCTCTAAATGGACATATCAGATATGGACTGCTGTAGATTAGATTACATGTATGATCATTACAATCTTGGACTTTTCCTTATCTATGACATCACTGTACAATGACATCATATGGACCACACTGGACTTGTTACTACACTTTAGGACTCTCTTTTGTTATATCATTATTGTGATGTCACTATGATATCATCTTTGTCTAGATTCTCTATTGTACTTATTGTTCTAAAGTACATCCCTTTGTTCTGACCCACCTGTTGTTCCAGGTCTTATTGTATTCTGTCTATTGTATGACGCCTTCTTGTCTAGCTGCATCATTGTCCTCAGACTGTATAATTAGTGTGCCATGTACACCCTGATACCACAGTTCCTCACTTTGTATTATCAGGTTAGTTCCCCCTTCTCTGTAATAACAGAACAGTTCCTCACTCTGTGTTATCAGACACTACTTTGCTTCACCTGCAAGATCACTGCTTACCCTGTGCCTCATATCTCACCACAGTCTCCTTTGTCACTGTGAGTATGAGTTCCATCCTACCTTGCTGTTCATCAGACACTGGAGTTACCCCTGTGAAGGGAAAATAATAGCTTTTACTGTGATGGTAAAGGAGTTGAGTTTAGGGATACAAGCTACCTAAGGGCCCATCTTATATGTGTAGACCATTGTTTATGAGGAACAAACAGATGGCACAATCCACAGCAAGCATGAGAATAAAAGTGAAGATGTGCAGCAAGTGTAGGAAGAAAGAGACAATCTACAGCAGGCATGGGAAAAGGAAGTACCATGTGCAGCATTTTGTAGTATATTGCATGAAGAAATAGAAATATAAAAGGAAAATAAGACATGTCTCAGCACCTAACAAAAGTGAGACACCTGCCATAAAAGGGGGCATTAAGCCCAAGTATAGTAAGAGAAGGCTATATAAGGCTAAATTGTGTCTCAAAGTCTCATACACACTAGGAGAGAATCTTAAGGCTCCTAGTGTTATGTCAAGTCTAGATAAGGGAAAGAGTTCCTGCAAATATAAGTGGAAGAAAACAAGTCACCAAGACAAAGTCTGTAATAGTGGGCTTGCTGGCACATGCACATTGGCTTGCATGTATGGCTAGCTGCTGGCATTGCCAATGAGATTGAAAAGGTTGACAAATCCCATATTTTGGTGACCACAATATGTGCAAATGAATGGCTATGGGTACTAGTCAGCTGTCAGAGAGTGCCAGGAGAAAAGCGGTCCACTACACCTGGAGTATAAATAATGATCTTGACACCATTTGGTGTTATCAGTGGTTATAATCTTTACAGCCTTCATGTCTCCTTAAATTCCTTAATAACTTGTGAATGCACCTGGTGTTGGTCCAGCTCCAAGCCCAATGCTGTCACTGCTGCTAGCACCATTTTGTTCCACTGTTGCCACCATTCCAGCCCTGGCAGGTTGGTGAACTCCATTTAGAGCAGACAAGATTGTTCCAAGAAATGCTCAGAAGGGTTCAGAGTTGTTCTTGATACTGCAACTTGGTAAATAAGCTAGATTTTCTTAATTCCTTTGACAAGGTGGCAAACAATCCAATGATTATGGCATGTCAGGAACAGCCATTCCATGTTCTTCATACTTAGATATAAAGCAGCCTGTATAGTTACATAAATCATCAATATCAGTATCACTGTTGACATGCTCACCTTCTGAAGAATGTTCTCTCCTAGAGGTCACTTGAGAGCCCATTTTAACACAATTCCATGTGGTGGTAGCAAATTGCACACTATCACCATGACAGATAGTGACTTCACTTAATGAGGCCAACAGGTGTGCTGCCTATCAACCCAGTAAAATCAACCCTGTCTTTGTGTCGACCTTGTCCAACAGAGTCCTCCCTCCTGAGGACAAATTTGTGTCTACCATACAAGTTTAAACAGTAGCTTGTGGCTTGAAGAAAGCCTTTATCTAGAAGCACCTGAGTCTGTCCAAGAGTCAGCCATAGTCCCTCAGCCATGATCAGATTTATACATGAACTTCAGTTCTATTCTGATCCCAGTCTAGATCACCCTCCACCTCTTGATTGCCAGGAAATTGTAGCTGACACCTCAATATCACTAAGAGCAGATCTTGGTACTCATGTGAAAAGAGTTTGTCTTCAGATGTCTTTGAGAGTCTTACCAAGCTTCATGAGAAGGGTCTCATCTTGTATAGCATATTTAGCCTTCCACTCTGAAGCAATCTGTACCTTGATCTGTACAGTGATAATGTCAGATATGTTAGCTAAACTGTAATGCCTTCCTGTATTCAGATGAGGGAATGAAAAGTTTTGCATATTCAACCAGAAGGTCTTGCCACATCATCATAATCAGGTCATAATGGTAGCCCAGTATCAGGAAAACCTTATTTGTACTTTCTGTTCTTTTTCCCTTTTAGCAAGGGAAAAAGGACCCTTTTAGAAAAGCACCCACTATTTGCAAAAAAATCCCCTCTTCTTTTCTGTGAGGCATATTTCTGGGGAAAAATTGAATTTTGATCCAATTTTCTGAAATTTTGGTCTGATATTTCCATTTTTGGACATTTTGTACTCTACTTTTCCTGTACTTTTTTTTTTGACAGTCTAGCAAGTAAAAAAAAGAAAGAGGTATTTCTTTTTTCTTACTTTTTCTACTTGTTTTCTGAAAAGAATGGAAAAGTACAGAAAAGTATGAATAAGTAAAAACACAGTTTTCCTGATAGGCCAGTGAAAAATGCATCAAATTAGCCACAGACTTTGATGCTTTTGTATTAAGGCTCTAACCATTTAAAACAGTTTTTAAACTATTTTCATGGTTTACTTTTACCATATATTTACTGGCATGGTGGTATGAAATAAATAAACTAAATAGTAAACAGTTACCCCAAGACCCCATTGTGATTTGTGACTCCTACCCCAATTGCCAGCAAAGCAATGTGCTGGCACTTATAAATAGTGTAGCAAACACCAGTCTTATATAATATAAAACAGGCCTGTGGTTTACTTTGTATTTTTTATCTGAGTCTTTTAACAATCTAGCTCACTGTCTGTCCCCCCTCTTCTCTTTTGTGTCACTGCTCTCCTGCTTAGCTAAGTGACCTGACCTGCCAGCCTGAAATAATCCAGGTGATTGTAACACAAGAGAAACTGTTATTCACATTTGGCCTCAGATCAGAAGATTTAAGTGTGCTAATTAATAGGTTCAACACTTTTGAACACTGTTGAATACTTTAACCTTGGCCCTGAACACACTAGATGGAAATTACCATTTTTATTCTGACAAATTTTTAACACCTCTATAATCATACTGCACATGTAAGGAGTATGCCCACATTTTCAGTGTTAAATATTAATATTTGCAACCAGTGGTCCAGTGTTGTCATCTGGGAATAAAACTGGTTGATGTGTGCTATTGTACTTATCACATTGCTTGTCAATATTATATTTTATATTTGCAATATGTTTTCATTCTTGTATGAGGAGACCTACTGATACCTGCATATTATAGATATAATATTGGTATTGTACCCTCAAACTAGAGAAACAGTGCCTTGCCTGAATCTTTTTTAGGTCAGAGGTGATCTAGAGCATCAAGAAAGCAATGTGCATCATTACTAAGACCAATCACAATGTGATGACACTCAGCAAAGACTAGTCTTACTGACCCTCATGTTCATTAGTTTGCAATATGTAAGCATGTGTGGTCACAGGTGTTTTCTTTACTTTCAGGCTTGCTTCCAGGTATATCTAAATATGTACTCTGCCAAATCAGTGGCCAACACCATTTACACTTGAAATAAAGAAGTATCATTTGCATTTTTCTAACCTATTTTTATAAACATTGCAGAAGAATATCCACTTTCCAACCAGAGAGATTATAACAAAACCATATCAAGTAAATATCATTTAAATATCATTTTTGATCTGGATTTAGCCTAATAATATATAACCATCACAATTTTTCACACATAAAATGTTGATAAGGTAAAATCTACATAGTGTTGTAGGCCTTGTGGCAAGGCTAGCAGCTCAAGCCAACATTTGTAAAATCTCAGGAAATAAATTAGATATAACTCTAAAAATATTTATGGAGTTGTACCATATTAGATGATAGGGGTTCCTCTGTCAACTCTAAGTAATCCAATCAGCTGTTCCTAAGTTATTTGACTGCAGCTGACTTGGTCATTTGCAAGCCAAGCTAATTGTTAAGCAAGTAAAATAACTCAGGAATGCCTAATTGGATCACTTAAAGTTGCCCTGGTATTTTGAATTGTCTACCTCTACAAACATCTTCAGACTCTTCCTATTTTATTTCCTACTTGTAGGATCTCAAAAATGTTGGCTCAAGCTGCAACTAAGGCTATAACACCACATAGGGTTGGTTGTTGAATATGTTAGTGAGAGTTAATTTTTGAGTTACTATTTTCATCATATTTCATATATTTGCTACTGAGTGGGCCCATTTTCAAGAAGACTTTTGGGGTATCAATATAAATTGTTTTATAAATAGTGTTTACTGTCTATTTACTGGCTGTTGAGTAAATATAAACTAATTTACCATCATAACAATAGTGGGAAATTCACTACTACTGCTGCATGGAATCACATTTAAATGGGTTTCCAATCAGCCTCTAGTGGAGAAAGTTCTCATGAAGGTGAGTGTTACGTTTTGGCCCAGAAGTGGACACTGATGCTTGGGGATGACACCACGTCAGCAGTATATCATCATGGACTTATGGGATCAGTCAGCTGGGTAAGCTCCGGTACATGTGATTGTGTACGATAAACGGATCGGATCATGACTCAATATGACTCATACTAGGATAGCTGTATTAGGGTTTGCTCTACTTACACTATTGGCTAGTTTAGCTCGAAGTGGCACTTGAAAGCCCGTGAGTATCTGTATAAGTAGTCAAGGTTGAAGACCAGGATCACCATCTTGGTCTTCTTTGAATACCACCTTCTTCTCTGTCCCTTTTTCTCTATAGGGATTCTCCCCCTTTAAGTGAGTTGCCTCCGGCATATCCCCTTAGACCAGGGATCCCTGTGAGCTCATCCCAAGTTCCCCTTCGTGGGCAGTGGACGTGTATCCTCCAGGATCAGTTTATCATTGTACCTTCCTCTATCACAACGAACACATAGGATGACCCTACGGATATATCTTCATTATCGATCACCCCTCCTGGACTTCCATTACCACACTTGACGAGGCTCCTGCTGGTATACCTCAAGCGGAGGACCTACACACCTTCATCGCCTTGAACAGAGACCTAGCCCCTCACCCAGCTGAGTACATAGACGCCATCACCAATCGCTTGTTCTATAGACCATTTAGGAATGCTGCAACCAACAAAGCCTAAGTCAGGCAAGCATCCATGGTAGATGTTACATGAGTAGTTCTTTAGATGCAACACTAATTTTGACAATTCATGTAACACAATAGGCCACTTTATATCTAGGCCTACAGAAGATGGAATGGCTGTTCTTATGTGTTACAACTACTGGATTATTTGCCATCTTGTGTAAGATCTAGGTCATGTGTACCTGTCCAAGATCACAAGACCTATGAGTTCATCAGTGTTTTGACATGTAACTTTCTTCACTGGTACCAGCTGGTACCAGCTGGTACAACCCCCAAAAGTTAGCCAAAGTTAGCAAGTTGACCAGTTCCCAGGCCATGTCAAATCTTCAACAATCTCCTTACTGAGCGATGACCAGCCAGCAGGACCAGTTCACAAGTTCAACAAGTTGATTAAAATGGCAATTAAGTGTCAGTCATATGATTAGTCATATGATTAGTCATTGTATATTTGACCAAATCACATTAGGCCACCAGCACACATATTTGCAGCAGCAGCATAATAATAATAATAATAATAATAATAATAATAATAATAATAATAATAATAATAATAAATTGCAATCATCATAACAATAACAATAATAATATTTAATTGGAATTAAATAAATACAAGGAACTAGTCTATTGGAACAGCACGGTGCAGCAGGGTTGGGGTGTTGCACACCATGTCAGTGTGGCGTGGGGGTCGGTGGTGGCTGGGGCCTTGCATGCCGCGTTGAAGGGGCGTGGCGGGTCGGCGGGGTCTTGCGTGTCGTGTTGAGGCGGCGTGGCAGGTCGGCGGGGTCTTGGCATGCCGTGTTGGGGTCGGCGTGCTGTGAGTCGGCAGATGGCAGGGTTCGCGCCATGTCAGGGTGGCGTGGGGGGTTAGGGGTGGCGGGGCGTTGCCTGCTGTGTTGGGGCGGCGTGGTGGTGGGTTGGCAGTGGAGGTCTTGCGTGTCATGTTGGGGCAGCACGGGTGGGTTGGCGGTGGTGGGATGGAAGTGGCTCGCCTGCACGAAAGCCTGCAATGTCCAGTGTGAGCGGGAAACAAAAAGAAGAAAACAAAAAAAGAACTTATCTTATTTGATCGGCAAAGGTCTTGCGCGCCGTGTTGGGGTGGCGAAGTGGGTTGGCAGTGGTGGGGTGTCGGGGCAGGATGGAGGTGGCTCGCTGTGCGCGAATGGCCTGCAACGTCCGTCCAGGGTGAGTGGGAAAAAAAAAAGAAAAAAAAAGAACTTATCTTAAACATTGGGTCGAAGTTTTGTGTGCCATGTTGGGGCAGCGTGGTGGGTTGGCAGTGGCGGTGTATTGGGGCAGGGATGAATGAAGGCAGCTCACGTGCACGAATGGCCTGCAACGTCCAGGGTGAGCAGGAAAAAAAAAAGAAAAGAAACAAAAAGAACTTATCTTATATATTGGGTCAAAGGTTTTGCATGCCGTGTTAGGGCAGCGCGGCGGGTTGGCAGTGGCAGCGTGTTGGCGGTGGGTGGCGTGTTTGCAAGCCATGTCAGGGTGGCATGTTGGGGCGGGGATGAATGGAGGCAGCTCGCATGCACGAGGCAGCGGCAATGGCCTGCTACGTTCAGGTTGAGTGGGAAAAAAAAAGGAAAAAAAAAAAAGAAAACATATCTTGCTGCACTGGGACGAAGCCCAGTGCATCATCTGCCGTGTCTTGACCACGAGTGAGGATGGGAGAGGGGCTTGAAAGGGAGAGTCTGGGGAGGCCGGACAAGGGGTGGAAGTGGGAGCACAGGCAGGAGTAAGGTGTGAGACAGACTCCTTCCTGTCGGCCTGCGCCTAAGAGACACACAGCGCATTGACAAGGGAAGGAGTCTGGGTGTGAGAGAGAATATGATACGTCGTGTCGAGCGGAGGCTTAATCTGTGGCGTGGGAATGTGTGTCATTGACTCATTTCCGGGAAAGCTTTCTTCTCTTACCACCACGCTGTTATTCC
This sequence comes from Lactarius hatsudake, assembly GCA_024734325.1. Taxonomy (NCBI): domain Eukaryota; kingdom Fungi; phylum Basidiomycota; class Agaricomycetes; order Russulales; family Russulaceae; genus Lactarius; species Lactarius hatsudake. The sequence continues at coordinate 38,818 of JANSJP010000004.1, read as the reverse complement.
ACGTGGACCATCCCCACAGCTACGCAAGATAGAGGACATGGCTGAGGACGAGCTGGTCTTCGGCCCAATGCACAAGATATGTTCTTATTTTTTCTTTCTTTTTTTTTGTTCCGCTCACCTTCAACACTGCAGGCCATTGCCATCCCCTCGTGCACGTGAGCCACGTGAGCCACCTCCACTCATCCCCACCCCAACACGCCGCCCTGACATGGCTCGCAATACCACGGCTACGCAAGATGGAGAACGTGGCCAAGGACGAGCTGGCTTCGGCCCAAATGCATTAGATATGTGCTTTTTCTTTTTTTTTTCCCACTCACCCTGAATGTTGCAGGCTATTGCCGCTGCCTCGAGCACACAAGTCATCTCCAACCGCCCTGCCCCAGCACGCCGCCCCGACATGACTCGCGACACCCCCCCACCGCCGCCCCAACATGGCTCGCCATACCACGGCTACGCAAGATGGAGAACGTGGCCAAGGACGAGCTGGGCTTCGGCCCAAATGCATAAGATATGTGCTTTTTTTTTTTTTTTTCTTTTTTTTTCCCGCTCACCCTGAACGTTGCAGGATATTGCCACCACCTTGAGCATGCAAGTCATCTCCAATCACCCCCCAGCACGCCGCCCTGACATGACTCGTGACACCACGCCACTGCCACCCCAACACAGCACACAACACCCCGACCACCAACCCGCCACCACGCCACCCCAATATGGCACGCAACATCCCGCTACCGCCAACCCGCCATGCTGCCTCAACACAACGCGCAATACCCCCGCCGACCTGCCACGCCGCCTCAACGTGGCACGCAAGGCCCAGCCACCACTGACCCCCACGCCACCCCGACACGGCGTGCAAGACCCCGCCACCTGCCAACTCACCGCCACCCCGACCCAACACAGCATGCCAAGACCCCGCCGACCCGCCATGCCGCCTCAACGTGGCATGCAAGGCCCAGCCGTCACCGACCCTCACCCCACCCTGACACAGCGTGCAAGACCCCACTACCCGCCGACTCACCACCACCGCGACCCAACACACGCCAAGACCCTGCCACGTCACACCACGTTGCGCAAGACCTCGCCGACCCGCCATGCCACCTCAACACGGCACGCAAGGCCCAGCCGCCACCGACCGCCACCCCACCCCGACACGGCGCGCACCCCGCTACCCGCCGACTCACTGCCACCCCGCCAACACACACCAAGACCCCGCTGACCCGCCACCCCGCCTCAACATGGCACACAAGGCAGCCACCACCAACCCCCACGACACGGTGCGCACGACTGCGCCAACTGTCGACTCACCACCACCCCGACTCAACACAGCGCGCCAAGATCCCATCACATCACCCCAATGCAGCCCGCGACCACAACCACAAAGACGAAGCCTTGCCTGGTGGAGGGTACTCAGTACTTACAATGTACATATTTCAGCTTTTGTCTTTTGTATTGTAGTAATTGAATATATATTTTTCATCTATCACAAAGTGGGAACTGATTACAATTATTATATTGCTTTTTAAATGGTTATAATATCATTATAAATAGCTTATTTTTTCTGACATTTTATTTTATTTTAGCAATAAAAACAATATTAAAAAATAGAGCAATGTTATGTTTAACTTGCCAACTTGTCCAACTGGCACCACTTTCTTGCTGGTGCACCAGCAGAAAGTTGGGAAATCCCTGGCAGTAACATGTGTTCTTACTGATGCCCATCCGTCAAACTTCGACGGATGGGGATGACATGGGTTTTGGTGTCCACATGGTACGTGGTTCCCATCCCATGATAAGCGAGAAGGGCGATTCTTTTGTGGTCGCATTAGGCCAGGTGTTGTGCACGAATTGGGCGACTGGTAAGGCCTCAGCCCAATTGTCCTGCTGCACGTTGCTCCAGTGCCGAAGGTACTGCTCCAACCACTGGTTTGTTCGCTCTGACTGTCCATCAGTTTGAGGGTGGTAGGCAGAGGATATATTCTGGCAAATGCCCAGGACCTTGCAGAGATTGGTCATAAAGGTGGAGGTAAAACAGGGGTCTCAGTCCGTGATGATTCTCTGGGGAATACTGTAATGTGGGTATACATGGTGGAGGTAAAGCCGCGCTACCCCTTCTGCGGTGATCGACTCGTTACAGGGGATAAAGATCGAGGCTTTCGAGCAGTCATGGTTGGTGATAGTGAGTATGGAGTTGTATCCGTCTGATGGAGGGTGTTTGGTGATAAAGTCCATGGCGACAACTTTGAACGGTTCAGCATTTGGGTCTGTAGTAATGGGAAATAGGTGTGGCTTTTGTCGGTGGGGGTTGATTTTGTTTGCTTGGCATGTCGCACATCCCTTGACGTAGTCTTCTATGTCTTTACGCATGTTGGGCCACCAGTAGTCGCATTGTAACAGTTCATAGGTGTTCACAATTCCGGGGTGTCCCATCGCTGGCGTATCATGGAAAAAGGTGATTACCCCCCGTTTAAGGTCGTTGTCGCCCATGACAACTAATGCGTCATTCTTCCACCATAGCCCCCCCACCTTTTTCAGGTTATGGGGCTCAACCCATCGCAGTACCTCCTTTTCATCGAGGTTTTGCGATATCTGGGTCCAGATGTCCATATCGTGCATAGACATTTCCATTGCTCGAAGGAAGCGTTCCGCAGGGAGGACAACAATGTCATTATTGTCCTCTTCATGGGCTGCATAGTCTGCTCTTCGTGATAGGGCGTCCACGCGACTGTTCCTGACTCCGGAGATGTGTTTCAGGAGGAAGTCATACTCTGAGAGCTCCAGGAATTCCTGTGCCACTCGTCGGCTGATTTTTTCTAGGCTCCTTCCAATATTGGAGATTGGCATGGTCGGTGTGGATGATGATTTTATGGGGGGAGCCGACTAGGTACGTGTGCCATGCATGTAGGGCTTTGACGACAGCTAACAATTCTCGGTCATAGATGTCGTAGTTGCGTTCCACCTGCATGAAGGATTCGGAGTGGAATGCGACAGGATGTAGCTTCTGATCCGGGCTGAGTTGATTGAGTACGGCTCCAATGGCGACATTGGACGTGTCGACCTCCAACTCGAACAGCTTTGTGAGGTCGGGGAATAATAATGTGGGTTCTTGTTCGATGCAGTGCTTGACGTTATTGAAAGCATCTTGTTCTCTCTGTCCCCAGTGCCACAGTGTGTCTTTGTGAGTGAGGTCATGTAGGGGTCGTGCAAGTGCAGAGAAGTTGCGGATGAACTGCCGATAGAAGTTACAGAAACCAAGGAAGGCGTGTACTTCGCAGAGATTCCCTGGGGCTGGCCATTCCTGGATGCCCCGTACTTTAACGGGGTCCATACGCAGGTTCCCATGGCCAATTATCAACCCGAGGTACTCCACTTCTAGTACTTCGAATTCGCATTTCTCCAGTCTGATGTAGAGGTTGTGTTCCTCGCACAAGCAAAGAACCTCATGCATGACGGTGCGATGGTGGGGGTAGTTAAGGGGTGTAGCGATCAGGATATCGTCCATGTAGACGATTACTTCATTGGTGAGGACGAGGGGTCAGAAGATTGCATCCATCATGGCTTGGAACGTGGAGGGGGAGTTGGTGAGCCCAAAATACATAATGAGGGGCTCGTACAGTCCCTGGTTGGTTTTGAATGTGGCTTTCCACTCATCCTCCGGTTTGACTTGTACGTTATTATACCCCCATTTAATGTCAAGCTTTGTGTACAAGCGTGCATCGCGTATCCGATCGACGAGCTCTGGGATCAGGGGGAGCGGATAGTGATTACAGACAGTGAGTTCGTTTAGTCGTCTATAGTCCTGAATGGGGCGAAGCTTGCCGTCCTTCTTCTTGATAAAGAAGAAGGGGGATGCATAGTGTTACGAATTGCCTTATCTCTCATTGTGCGTCTTCGGACTACTGTACTGTTACAATACGTTCCCATGACTCGCGCTTCTCGGCTTCCATCCCGCACCCTGCACCTCGGCGATAGGATGGCCAGTTTTATGCTCTGTTTCGCCTGCTGACCATTTCTGAGGCACGCATCATCCCGCGGGATTCCCTTGTACTGTATAAAGCCATTCCCTTTGTTTCCCTTTTCGTACGAGTACATCAGGCTCGCGCCATGTGTTTGTCCTGTACAAACACCCTGTATTGGTATATAAGTCACGCCCTACCTAGCTTGTACGGTAGACTTGACTTCCTGTGTAATACCACATCATCTTGGCCTCACGAACGACCCTCGACTCGCCTTTGCGCTTGAGTCTACGCTTTCGCTCGCCGTTGCGCTTGAGCCCTGCCTCTCTACTATTATCCTCGGTTCTAGGGAAACCGAGCGATACTTGTGCATCACCGAACTGAGTCCTGATCGACTCGCGCTCTTCCGATCCCGTTGACTTAACATGGTACACGTCGTACCTAACGCCCCTGTGGTGGCGTTACACATAGGGCGATTTGGACGGACGGATATACCCCTTTTCAAGTTGTTCGGTGAGGAAGGTGGTTAAAGCTTCCTGTTCATTCTGCGCGAGCAGATAGACCTTGCAGTCTAGTGAGGCGGGGGCGTTAGGGAGGAGGTCTATTGCATGGTCCCAAGGGCGAGAGGGGGGAAATCGGTGAGACGCTTCTTCATTGAAAATTTTACAATAGCGTCTATACTCCTCCAGGATCATCTCCTCGAATGTACGCTCCTTCTTCGCTGCTTCTTGCTGTGCTAATTCGGAAGCAGTCATGGTTTTGCGCAAGAACGTGATTTGAGGCTCCTGCTTGTCATTCACGAGCTGCTCCCACGCTTCCTCGTTGAGTTTGTACGTCTCCAACACTTGAATGGAAGCTTCCATAGGCGTGGCTTTGTCCGACAAGTGAAGACTTGAGACCACAACCAGTTGAAACTCTTCGTTCAACATTGCGTCTCCCCACTTGATCACCGGCTCAAAGGCCGTGAACCAAGGGTATCCTAGGATCACTTTGTCCCTTCCTAAGTTCGTAACTAGGATGTCATGGACGCGTATTATTTTCCTTATTTTTGCGTATTCTTACGCATTTATTTAGTAAAGATATAAAGGGCCAAAGTACTGATACAAGTTAGTCACACGGGCTGCCACCCATGTGCACGTGATCGCGGGACAAGAGTCCCTTATACGTTTAGTTAGTTCTTGATTGGATGGAAGGAGATGGAAGACTCTAGAAGGATCTAGAATGTACATATGTCATGATTAGTAGTATACGCTTACTCGCTGTATTAGGTTTTACTCAGCAAGTGGAGCCGCTTGTAAGCACGATAACATGTGCATCAGTCAGCACAATAAGATGCGCTATTAATAGACACGACGTGTCAGCTCCTGAGTCAAGGAGTCTTACTGTACACTTAGTAATAGTGTTCAGACTCAGTTCAAGCTCAGCTGTAGTAGTGTATATAAACCCTCCTGTAGCGTCCTGAGTGGAACCAACTTGTCCTCTTGGTTCTCCACTCAGGTGCGTATCCATTTGTATTCCTTACCATTCTCCAATCTAAACTTGTCCTCTTGGTTCTCCACTCAGTGTGCCGCCGTGTGATCCCTGTGGTTAGAGACTTGCATAAAGCCTCGCACATTCCACGCTCTCCACGTCAACTGCACATCTAGCGTGTGACTTGTCTCCACGTTAAGTTGGGTGTGTTACCGGTTCAGTTCACCTCACCTTAGCCTTGCTTAATGTAGTGCAGCAGTCGCACCGCTACATAGGAAGCAAAGTGTCCTCTCCTCTTTCCCCGTTCGTATGGTGAGGTCCGTATATTGCGTGATCGCACCATCTTGGTTATGGGTGCCGTCTACATTCCAAATGCAGATAGGGTGGGTGACATCCCTTGTTCCAACTTGGAGTCGTTTCAGAAGCAAGGAGCATATGAAATTGTCAGTTGCTCCAGAATCGATAAGGACTTGTCGTTCGGCCGTTGCATGTGCAGATTTGAAAAGGACTGGAATTCGCATGGATCGGAATCTGCTAGTGTACACGCTCAAGTTTAACGCTCTAGCCCAGGCTGCCAGGTTCAAGCATCAAGAAAATCCTCTCATCCGAATAACTTCTCCACCATGAGGTCCCACACCTCCTGGGTCTGTGCCTTCATCACTGCGATCTGTAGATCCACCTGCTCTTCATTCGATAGTACGCGACTAGATTGTATGGCGAAAGAAGAGATGGTGGGAGTTGGTAAACTTGAACTCAAGGAAGTCGCAGCTGATGATCGCGGGGGCATGGGGGTTGGCGCCACGGCAGATGTAGTGGCAGCCACTCGCACACCCTTTTGAGGACAGTTACGCGAGATGTGCCCCTGCACACGGCATCTAAAACATTGTCCCTCCTTTTGAAGTTGAGCTTTGTCAGTGTCGGTGAGGGCCACAGAGGCTCAGGCATGTCCAATGTCCATGGCGTTGGGGTCACGGATTCCTTTGAGGGCTTGGACCCACTGGTCCTGGCTTTGTCCACCCTTCTTTCGCTGCGGCTTGCCTTTGCCAAGGTGGTCCTTAAGAATAAGGTATTCAGCCTGCTGTAGTCAGGTGGCCACCTTCCACTGCTCCCAGTTGACGGGGTGCTGGAAGCGGACAGCATTAACCACTAACTGATTAGGTAACCCATCTTGGAACAACTCTAGGGTCATGGCTTCGTCAGGATTATATCCTGCTTTCATGACGAGGTTCTGGAAGGTCACAACGTAGGTGTCGATGTCTCCTCCCTTCATGGTGAGGGTTTGAAGGGCCTTGCGTGTGTTGGTTTGTTCTGAGGTATCGGTGTAAGCTTGTACGAACCGATCTCTGATTGTGGTCCACAGGACCTCGTTGTTGTGGTTAACTCCGGCCACGATTTGGTCATCTAACCACTGCGCTTGTTCTGCTGCCCAGTCATTTACTAATGGGCCTCGGATGTACGATAGGAACGTCATGGCTCAGGAGGAGGGGACTGTGAGTTGTTCAACAGTGGGGTTCATTCCTTTGTACAGCTGGAATGCGAGCAGAAATGCTTTGCTTTCGTCTCTGACTGCCATGAACTCAGGGGGAGGATTTCCCCCAAGTTGTCCATTTCCTCCAGGTGCGGGTGCGGCTCCTGCTGGCGCAGCACCACCTCCACCGCCACCGCCACCACCACCACCACCAGATGGTGGTACCGGTGCGCCGCCACTAGGCAGGTTCAGTGCTCCTCCTCCTGAGCCTGGCGCTCCGGAGGGTCCTCCTCCCCCAGCTCCACTGCCAGTGAGAGTCGTACTAGCCAAAGCTTGTTGAGTCTGGGACATGACGTGGGTCTGAAAGTGTGTCGTTGGGTTGATAATGGGTAGATTCGTTGTTGGGACAGGGACACTTGGGGAGTCTGGATCATCAATGTCGATGCCCAGAGTGGTGTGTGTTTTCAAGGGTCCAACACCAAGAGCTTGGGGCACAATGCTGATGGTGTACCACTGGCCTTTCTTTGCTGAGTAGTCAATGTATGCCCACTGTCATAAGTCCTCAAGATAGTGGACTTGTCGATACTTTTGGGTGTTTGGGTGGAAGAGGAAATAGCCTTCCACTCCTTCGTGTTCTTTCCAGACAACTGCTCCTTTAACTTTATTGGAGAGTTCGTCGTCACTATATCGGTCAATGTATTCTGCTTGGAACTGAGATTGGCTGCGGCTGTGAATAGTCACCACTGTGAGAGACTTGACCTAATGTAATGCCACCACAGGGGCGTTAGGTACGATGTGTACCGTGTTAAGTCAGCGGGATCGGAAGGGCGTGAGTCGGTTAAGACTCAGTTCGATGATGCACAAGTATCACTTGGTTTCCCTGGAACCAAGGATAATAGTAGAGGGACGAGGCTCAAGCACAAAAGGCAAGCGAAGATATTGACTCAAGCGCAAAGGCGAGTCGAGGGTCGTTTGTGAGGCAAAGACGATGTGGTATTACACAAGAAGTCAAGTCTACCGTACAAGCTAGGTAGGGCGTGACTTATATACTAGTACAGGGTGTTTGTGATACACAAACACATGACGTGATCCTGAGTCAATGGTCCTAAAGTGTAAACAAGGGGAAGGGTCGAATATAGTACAAGTGAATCCCGCAGGACAACACGTGCCTCAGAAATAGTCAGCGGGCAAAACGAAGCATAAAACTGGCCATCCTATCACCGAGGCGCAAGGTGCAAGATAGAAGCTAGGAAGCGCGAAGCATCGGATCGTACCATAAAAGTACAATGAACACGCAAGGCAAAATAAGGGAATTACAAGAGAAGACATAATAGGTGAAAATCGTAACATTGCTCCCTCTATTGCGTGTGCCCTCTTGTCGTTCATCGCTCCCTGCTATAAGTTGTTCGACTTCTCGTTATCACAATCAACTTTGCTCTCACTCGGACCCCTGCCTGGACTCGGCAAACCGGTTCCAAATCCAAGTCGGATTACTACGTCCTGAAGGAACATAACACCAGGCTTCAAATGCCCTACAAATCAGACAAGCTGCTGCTGCTGCCACCTCCTCTATAATCAGCCTGAGTCCCAGGGATTGACATGGGTAACCCGTAGGTTTTTCATACTTTTGAGTTGATGAGGTCATAGCCCCAATTTTTCTGTATTTTTTAAGCCCCTGACCACCCAGATTGGTGAAGAAATGGCTTTTCTACAGTATTATCAAGTTTGGTGGCAAGATATCAAAACTGATCCCACAGGAGGTATTTTGTTATGTTGTAGTCATGAAAAAACCCATGACCAAACAGTCATGGGTTTCATGACATGGGTGCAATAAAATGCCTCCTGCAGTGTCAGTTTTTGATATCTTGCCACCAAACTTGATAATACTGTAGAAAAGCCTTTTCTTCACCAATCTGGGTGGTTAGGGGCTTAAAAAAATACAGAAAAATTGGGGTTATGACCTCATCAACTCAAAAGTATGAAAAACCTACGGGTTACCCATGTCAATCCCTGAGCCTGACTTTATTTCTCAGAAGTCACAGCTTCAAGAGCTCATTGAGAATCATAACCACATCTGTGATTTTTACCCCAAATATCACTGTGAGCTAGAAGAATTCTGATCCTAATCAGTCCCACATCATGAGTTGATTCTCTGCACTTGCACTCACTTTTTGGGATAGTCTGCAGTGTACATGTTACAATGAATTGCCAAACTACGTGACTGGATAAGACCTTATAATTCCTTCCAGAATTGTATGACTTTTGGCCAATATAATATCTTATAAGTGCTTAAAAAAAAACTTTTTTTTTGCTGATGTGGTTGCAATTTCGGTTTGCGACATCAAACCAGACACTATTAGTTATGCCGAATACTATACCTACTTGTACACTTCCCTACCTCTGTGACTATCCGTGCACCATTTAACTACAAATGTACTCTCTAATCAAAGCACCTCTCAAAATCGCCATCGCCATCATGCCCGGCGTACCACTGACTCTCCACGAACGCGTGCAGCTCGCACAGCCCTCCAACACCACCGCAGAACTCCAGGGGTTGCACAGCGTCATTGACCAGAATCCTGACAAATGCTACGGCTGGCAGTAGCACCTCCCTAGCGCACTCAAGCCTCTCAACAACCATCCTTCCACCAAACGGAACCATATTCGACAAAATCCATGTCCTTAGCAAACTCGGATCGTCTGGGTCGAGTTTCTGGTGGGGAAGAAGATATTGTCGGAATAGGCCCAATGCTGAGTAAATGGACACCATTGTATTATCGTGGGAGAAATCAGCGTATAAAGTGCGACTGAGAGGGAAAGTCTCCGGCGAAGCGTCCAGCGTGCGGTTCGTTTGCGTGTTATCTCGCACAGGCTTCCCAGTTAGCCTGGCGAGAAGCTCATTCACGTATCCTACACCTCGTACGCGGCCGAGGTTACCCCCATGACTATGTCCGTTGTTGAGACTAACTGACGAGAATAGAATTATAAACGGCTTACCCGTTGTCGTAGAACTTGTCGACGTCTCCGAAGTACTCAAAGCCTCTGAACTCCTCCGAGGTGAATAGGCCGCAGAAGGGGCTCGGCGTCATGGTGGCTTGAGAGTGGAAGGCGCAGAGTGACATCAAGTTGTAGGTATCTTTGTTGGACAAATTGGCACCAGGCGCGGCCAGATTAAGCCGCCGTGTGATAGGTGGTGCATATTTAGCGAGCCATCTCTCACTCTCCGCGTCACCATCGCCAGCATTAGGGCACATGTTGTCATCCAACGTAAGATTTCCCTAGAGAACCATGAAAAGCTGAACGGAGACCTGGAGAGAAATAAAATGTGCCTAACCGACTCTGGGAGGATGAGATCTAAGCTTGCTTTTATCGTGTTGTGGCTGGCCACATTGAAACCTAGTCTCAAGACTAAATAAAATGCCCAGATAAGGTAATGGGACTGAGCAGACCTGCGGTCCAGTTCGTGGCCGAATCCACCACACGGGTGGAACTTGCCGCCCTAACGAATGGGAGACTGTCGTTCGAGACGATGTGGGCATATCTGTGGAATGCAGCGACACCAGCGTCGAACGACCTGGGGGGGGGTCAAATGAGCTCGCGCGGCAAGAGTTAGGGGGTCAAGCCTACTGCTTGGCTCCAAGCGGGAGCAAATCATTCTCTCCGAGGTCCCACGTGAAGTCCTTGAGAAAAACGAGGTAATCATCTTCATAGTCCTTGACACGTTTCAATTTATCTACAGCAGATTTGCACTTCGCTGCGGCGTTGCTAGTTGGCCATCGCGTGCCATGTCGTTGCAACTATCGTACGTTAGTGCGTAAATCCTCGGGAAATGGAGGATCCCACGTACGACGTGTACCTGACGGAACGCAATTCAGTGAGACTATCAGGTGATACTAACAGGTACTTACTTGAGATATGGTGCACATGGGGGGTGGGGGGACATACTTCGCGACGGGAATGTAAGGTGCGTACTGCGCCCATGTCCGCATCAAGCTCTCGGGTAACCCAATATCAGGAACATGATCTCCGGGAAGGACTGTGCCTCGTCGCAACGATAGGCTTGGCCATTTGAACGGTATAATCCGCAACCAGAACCCTAAGAACGTCGCAAGGACCAAGAGTTGGACCGTGCGCTTACATCGTCGTTTGCCTAAGTGTGACGGTTCGTTGACAAGGAGCAGTGGGTGGTCTCTTTCTGTCGATTTCGAGATAACGTCCTTGGCCATTCCGTAGGGGTGTGTAAACGGGAACGATGAGGATAGTTTGAATGCAGCTTCAAGCCGTCCGCTGTCATTGTGTCAACTACTGTCAACTACCTACAGTGTAATGACCTCAGGCTAATATTGGATTATTATCTTCTCTTCGTTTGAGGCGCTATAGCCAAGTGGTTACGGCGACAGATTAGAACTATCTTAGTCATCTGTTTCCCTTTGGGAGCGCAGGTTCGAGTCCTGCTGGCGTCGAAGACAATGTTTTGCCGTAGCTATTTAATTTTTCCTTGTCCTCCTTGCCTTCCCTTAGGCGCATGTACTTTTGCAACAATTAAATATCACATCTCAGGAAGGAAAAAATGGTTTTGATTGCTATAACAATGTCCAAGTTCCAATGACGAAAATACTCCCCCAGGCAGGCGAGCAGTCAACTGGCATCATGACCATCTACTCAAGCAATTGCAACGTCTAGACAATTCTTTCCCAGGGATCTACGCAAAGAGTAAAGTAGATTAAATTTTAGGGAGGCAATTATGAGTTGCCAAGCTCCTTAGCAAGCTGCTCCGCCTTCGATTTCACGTCCTCGATTGTACCGGCCATGTAAAACGCAGACTCAGGAAGAGAGTCATGTTGACCTGATAGAATCTCCCTGAAGGAACGGACCGTATCCTTTAAGGGGACAAGCTTGCCCTCATAGCCAGTGAAGACTTGAGCAACCTGGAAAGGTTGCGACATGAAACGCTGGATCTTACGAGCACGCTCAACCTGCGAGTGATGGAATGAGGTTCAGGTACGAATATGCCTTGTGGCACTCACGGTGAGCTTATCTTCTTCAGACAACTCGTCCATACCCAGAATGGCAATAATATCCTGGAGGGACTTGTAGTCCTGGAGGATCTTCTGGACCGCAGTTGCAACCTCATAATGCTCCTTGCCGACCTGTCCGCCAGATGTTGTAAGCGATTTGAATCCTTGTCAAATAAGTGAAGCACTTACAATACGAGGGTCGAGCATGCGGGATTTGGAATCAAGGGGATCGACAGCAGGGTAGATACCGAGCTCAGCAATCGAACGCGACAACACGGTAGTTGCATCCAAGTGAGCGAACGTGGTAGCGGGAGCAGGATCCGTCAAGTCATCGGCTGGGACATACACGGCTTGCACGGAGGTAATGGAACCCTTCTTCGTCGTGGTGATACGCTCTTGCCTAGAAACGAGATGAAGGGAGGTCCATAAATACATAAATGACCACAACTTACATGCCACCCATGTCTGTCGAGAGCGTAGGTTGGTAACCGACGGCAGAGGGAATACGGCCGAGAAGAGCGGACACCTCGGAGCCGGCCTGGGTGAAGCGGAAGATGTTGTCGATGAATAGCAACACATCCTGGCCCTCCTCATCACGGAAGTACTCAGCGATGGTGAGACCAGTAAGAGCAACACGAGCACGAGCACCCGGAGGCTCATTCATCTGGCCGAAGACAAGGGCGACCTTAGAGTCGCCCTCGAGGTTGATGACACCAGTTTCGATCATTTCATGGTACAGGTCGTTACCCTCACGGGTGCGCTCGCCGACACCTACAAAAATCGCGCTCACGTGATGAGTTGAGATAGCAACAGTCAGTCAGCTACATAGACTTACCGCAGAATATCGAGAAACCACCGTGTGCCTTTGCGACGTTGTTAATGAGTTCCTGAATCAACACTGTCTTGCCGACACCAGCACCGCCGAAGAGGCCAATCTTGCCACCACGAGCATAAGGAGCAAGGAGGTCAACCACTTTAATACCGGTCTCCAGTACCTCAGCAGTGGTCGACTGTTCAACGAAAGCAGGAGGTTCGGCATGGATCGGCTTGCGGGCAACACCCTTGATGGGACCACGCTCATCTATGGGTTCGCCAATGACGTTCATGATGCGGCCGAGAGTATCACGACCAACGGGGATTTGAATGGGGGACCCGGTGTCCACAACCTTTTGGCCACGAACAAGACCCTCGGTACCATCCATGGCGATTGTACGGACAGAGTTCTCGCCAAGGTGGGAGGCAACCTCGAGAACAAGGCGACCCCCACGGAAGTCTTGGACCTCGAGGGCATTGAGAATTGGAGGCAGGTCATCAGTCTCGAACTGAACGTCGACAACAGCACCGATGACGGTCTTGACATGGCCGACAGGAGCCTTTGACTCTGTCGCGTATGAGCGCGCTGCACGGAGAATTACGTGTCAGTCAAGTTGTTGGGGAGAGCAGTGCACCGACGAGAAGTGCGGAAGCGAAGGATAAAATGTAGCAGAGAAAAGTAGGGAAAAATCTATCTTACCAGGCGTTGGGGATGAAAAGCGCGTTGGACGCAGGCTAGATTGAACACTGGCAGAAGCAGAAAGCGCAACCTTGGAGAGGATGGGGGAGGAAGCGGACGTAGAAAAGAGGGCGTTGGTTCGCTTTGTGCTGTTCACCGTTCTGCGGGACAGACGGGTAACTCCGCGAGAAGTGAGCATTGTGTTAGACAGCGACGGCAACAACAACAACGAAGACGAGGTCGAGGTCGGGAAAAAGGTGTGGATATGCGTTGGCGAAAGAAGAATTCAGAACGCCGGACAGTAATTGACGTTTAAACTCAGACTCAACTCCGACTATAACACGGTATGACCCGACTGGCCGACAATTGTGATTGGCCAGTTTGTCAGGTTGGTGGGTTGGCGGGTTGATGCTCAACACGTTCAAGAACTCGAACGCCTTGTGTGTAAGCTATGTACAACAGGAGTCTATGATATGAGTTGCAGCCGAAAGAACGCGGCATGAGACCTGCAATGACATCATGCCAACGGGTCAACTTCTGCAATCAGCGCCAACCAACACGCGCCATTCGTTCTTCGTCACACTTCCGTCTGTGCTGCCATTTCCTTGCACCGTACACAGTTCCCGCGGGCATGCTGAATTGGGATTGAGAAACTCCATACATCCTTATCATGATATCTCGTTTTGCGCTGAGGTCTCACTTCCCCCTACAGAGAATCAACATTGGTGCTCGACCACCATGCAACCTCCGTTTCTTGTCTGTCTCACCAACGTCAAAGTTACCCGGTCCTAATCGATTTCTACGAGTTACTCGTACTGCCGCCAAGTACACCGCTTTCACTTGTTTTTCAGCCGTTCTCGGTCTCACTGTCCTTGTCGGGGGAGTATTCATTCACGACGCTTTCACATACTCCGATAAGCACGTAGACCGCGTCCCCGTCTCCCCTCTGGCGTTGCATCCAGAGCGTGGCGGTCCGAAGAACCTTCCAATCGCCAGTGTGCTTGTTGGTGATGAAGATGACGGTGCGCTTGTAGCTGGACAGGATAAACCGAGACTAGTAATAGTTGGTGGAGGTTGGGGTGTACGTCCTTTCTTTTTTTGAGCTCCCCTTTCTTGAACACTAGGAATTGTCAGGCCGTGGGTGTGTTGCAGACAATCCATCCCGGTGACTACCACGTGACCATTGTTTCTCCTGATACTTTCAATACCTTCACTCCACTCCTCCCTTGTAAGTCTGTTGTTATCTTAAAGCGTACTCTCCCTGAAGGATTCTCTGTTTCAGCCGCGGCTGTTGGAACGGTCTCCGTTCGTTCCCTCATCGAATCACTCCGAAAGATCTTAGCACGCCTACATGGACAACTCATTAAAGGACGAGCCGTTGATATCGTCATGTCCGACCGTCTACTTGAGGTGGAAACGGTGTGCGCCACCGGCGAACATCGTAATATCTATCTCCCGTGCGCTTGTTACCGTCGTTTGAATGCTTCGACAACCTGATATACTGCCATAGCTATGATAAGCTTGTGATAGCAGTGGGGTCAGTATCCAGCACCCATGGCGTTCCCGGTCTTGAGCATTGTTTCCAACTTAAAACAGTCGGAGATGCACAAGCCATACGTCGCCGAATATTAGGTAGGTATTTTTACTCCCCAAATCCGCCAATTCACCCATTTTGTGTCGCAGACAACTTTGAGAGCGCCTCGCTTCCGTCAACCTCCGAAGAGGAGCGTAAACGATTGCTTAGTTTCGTAGTTTGTGGAGGAGGTCCAACTGGTGTGGAAACGGCAGCTGTACGCAGTTTGTATATGCTTGCGTTCGCTCCCTCACACACCTATCAGGAGATCTTTGATCTATGCCAGGAAGACATTATCAAATACGTGGGTTCTAAGCCGTCAAGTCCTCTGAGTACGCGACCAGATGATGACGATTTTCTTAGTTCCCGAAGTTACTTAGAAAAGACGTTTCCATTCACGTCATTCAGTCCAGGGAACACATCTTGAACACAGTGCGTTTTCAAAAGTGAGACCTAATGATATTTATTGATCCCGTCTCTACGCAGTACTCTGAGGCGATCTCGAAATATGCGGAGGACAAATTTCAACGTGATGACGTTGAGCTAGTCACCTCAGCGCGGTAGGTCCTTCAGCCTGTTTTTAATATTGTGACTGAGTAACTCTCAGTGTGAGAGAAGTACATCCTGATCAAGTCGTTTACACGACCAGAGATCCAGACACTGGTAAAGTTATCGAGCACACCATTCCCACAAATTTCGTCCTGTGGTCAACTGGAATATCCATGAACCCATTTACTTCCCGCGTATCCAGCCTTCTACCAAATCAAGTTCACAAGAAAGCAATTGAGGTCGATGCGCACCTTCGCGTAAAGGGAGCACCCCTTGGGGATGTTTACGCTATCGGAGATTGCGCTACGGTGAGCATGGTAACATTAGGTGGAGATGTAGGCTTATTCGTCTAAAAGATTGAGACTTCCATTGTGTCGCATTTATTGGAGCTTGTCGAAGAGGCGGACCGAAACCGAGACGGAAAGATCGACTTTGAAGAGTGGGAGATTATGGGTGAGCCTAGGCGGTTAGCCAAATCATCAATCACTAATGGCATGCGACTAGTTAAACGGATCAAGAAACAAATACCCATGGCCGCCACTCACCTCGAGAAGGCCTGTAACTCTCGTGCCAATACGTTTCGCCGCTTACCAGGAACTTCAGGTCCGGTCCTTGTTTGACCTCTACGACTCGGATTCCGACAACGCGCTGAATCTTAATGAGCTCGCCGTGCTCCTGCAAGAGATTGGCAACAAAATTACTGCCCTTCCTGCCGTAAGTGCATTACGCCAGCATTCACAATACACGCCTTAGCTTCACCCGTTATAGACCGCACAAGTAGCGTCTCAGCAAGGCAAATACCTCGGCCACAAACTCCATCTCCTTGCCGCCAAGCGTGATGTTCTTCTTGCCAACGAGCTTCCCCCAGCAACCGACGAAGCTGTCGCCGGGTCTTTCAACTACCGCCATCTTGGTAGCCTTGCATATATCGGCAATGCCGCGGTATTCGACTTTGGTCGACTGAGTTTCATGGGTGGACTGGCGGCCATGTACGCGTGGCGCAGTATCTATTGGAGTGAACAGGTGAGCATGAGAACGAGGGCGCTGTTGATGATCGATTGGGTTGTGCGGTGCGTGCCAACACTACCGTGCGTAGTAGAGATCCAGGCTGATTTACGGTATGGACACCCAGTGGTGTGTGGGGCAGAGATCTGTCGAGATTGTAGTGGGTAGAAATCCCCACACTTGGGATCGACTTGCAGGTTTTCGTGTTTCGGAGGTACTAGGAATGATACACCTACTAGACCACCACTGAGTCTTTCTTCACCCATGTGTACTTGACGCTTTAAAACCCTGATAACAAAGCTCATACCGTGGAGACGCGTGACATTATCGACGGTGTATTCGAAAATAGTTAACTAGAAAAACCACCGCCTAAGGCTCCGACCATTCGAACGACCCTATGGTAGCTGTCCTCCCCGAAAACGATCCGGGACCGGGCGAAAGGATCGTCAACTTCCGATTGGGTACATCGACGTTGGTTCTGGGCTCCCAATCAGAACGGCCAAAGTTAAGATATTGTGAAGACAACATGGCGAGAAAGCCCGAGACTTGCAGATCAAGCACCTCCTCGTCGTACCGCTCCGTCTCTTCTGGGTGCACGGGTGGTGCAAGGAGGGCGACGATCGCATTGAGTAGGCCCGAGCCGGGAGAGGCAGGGTCGAGCTGGATGGGGTGCATCTCGTTCACAGTACGCGTCGCGCCGATCGGAAGCGCAGACGACGGTGCCATCGATTCTGAATGGACAAACACGTCAGCGGACCCTCGTGGAGGGGAGAAGGTAACGAGCAGCAAAACTCACTTTCGCCTATGCGCAGGAAGGTGAGCTCACCGAACGGAATGACCGAACTGCTGGGCGCAAGGCGTCCGTCGAAGTCAGCGTCGCCGATTACCGAAGCCGACAGTCCGCGTGGGGGCGTGACGACCTGGCCATACATGTAAGTGTATATCTGCTGAGCGTGAATGCGTTGTCGATATTGCACGTCGAGTTCGACGACCTGGACGGGGATGTCAGTGGAGAGCACGACGGTGATGGCTCCAGATGCACGTACACCACCAGACTTTGGAATCTTGACGACTGTCATCCGACTGCCGTACGCGCGCTGCACCTCAACGTTCAGTTTTTCGTGGCCCACGACAAGGATCACGTTTACTACAGATCCGAGTGAATGTTCATCCTATAGGGCAGCGAGGAAGTCGACTTACTGCGGAAGGCATCCACACATGCTCGAATCAGTGTTTGCCGGTGGTCTGCTGATGTACTTGACGGAGATGATGCGAAGCTCGACGGAGTGTCGACAATGATGCCAGAGGCACGACCTACGCCGAGGTCTTGGGATGTACTAACAGACAGAAGCTAGGCGACCAACCTTCTGGATCGAGATCATGCCGTTCTACGACGTTCTCACCCAAGTTGCGAATGAGGCGGTCCATGAGGAGTGGGTTGCGTTTGATTTCAGGGTGGCCATACCAATAGACCAAAGGGAGAAGCGCGTTAGAGGATAGGATGGTCGGTGCTGATGTCGCTGCGGAGCCTAAAGGGCTCGCTGGAGAAGAAGTACCAAGCGAAGCAGTGACAGGCGCGGCAGAGATGGTACCCGGGATTGTCCATCCTCCCTACTTGTACTTGTCTCTAACAAGGGTACTCCAAAGAAAGGCGCCGAGACACGCACCTCGCTCGGGTCGGTATTCACGTATATCGGAGTCCATCCTTGACCAGCTCTCACGGCGTAGTTGGTGAGTATTTTGCACACTGATGTTTTTCCAGAGTTTTCTGGTCCAAGAACAAGAACTCGCGGAGGCCCTGAATCTACTTCTGCGTCTGGTCCAGGAGGGAGAGGCGAGCCCTGGTGCACGCTTAGTGCGCGGACGCGCATCTTTTCAAGGGCGAGATGGACATTCGCGTATGCATACATCGGGGTCTCGTCAGAGACATACTCCGTCGACGGCGTTCCTGTGACGTGCGCAACAGTCTATACGATTTTGGTGACAACAAACGGCAAAACTCATCTCGATGGTACAACCCTGCCAGGTGAAGACGGCTGCCTTGCATTCATGGCCGAAGAGATAGTATTTACCTTCGGCAAGCTCTGCGCCAAACACTTCAGCAAAACCTTTCAGAAGCTGGGGATTACACCTGTAAGTATTGCAGTACTGCTCGTGAAACATACCGTGAAACATACCCTGATGGCCAGAGAACTTCCGGGATCGAGCTCAAACCTGTACTCGGTCTCTCGGTCAAGCACCCATTCTTTGATATGTGAACTGCCTGGATCGCTGGCTGACATGGGGGACAGAAATCACTCGAATATGAGAGTCAACAGGCAAGATTTCGTGGTGAACTTCTGTTGTTAAGTCCTAGAGATACGCAGGACGAATACAAGCGCACTCGAAGGAAGGGTCTGCAAACAGGCGGCGCCAACACGACGTCGTGCACATACCGGCCCGGAGAACAACTTTTGGCCGACGCACGAGTCCAGCCAAGCCTATCGTAATTTGTAAACCATGCCCATAACTTTCCCGCAATTCTGAGTTGGCCATTTGTATCAAACTTCGTGTGTTGCCAATCATCTCGCCAAACCACGTAAAGAGCTTAGTGAGCAGAGAATATTGCAATTTTTGCATTGAATTTCTGACGCTAAGAACACACCCCAATCTCGGTGCACCCGCAGCAACGATGCGCTGCTTTTCTACTGCAGTGGTTCCATATTCGATTGTATGAGTAAATGGTGTTACAATTGCAATTATGGGAATGAATCGTAGTAGGTCATAGAAACGACGCCATCTTCACCGGTTTGCGCACTGCCGCTGAGTTGCCCTCTTTAAATCTGAATGACACCCGGTACGCAGGCATTGCCTTTCGCCGCGAAGATGGGGGTTTGTTCGTAGCGGTTGTCGTGATTGGGCGTCCAAAAAAGTCGGTGGGAGGCTGTACGCATATTAGGACTCAGTATTACGTTGGATAGGAGACCGAAAAGAAGCTGACCTTTTCCATGACGTCCACATCGGCTGCGGCAGTCTTGGTGCGTTTTTGTGGTGGCTCATCTCCGATGGCGGTAGCAGAAGAAACGAGCATTCCCTCACCCTCTGCTGGAGAGGGGTCGTTCTCTTCGGGCCCATCTGCCTCCCTTGCCCTAGCGGCAGCCAAAATGCCCAAGATTGAGCCACGTGCCAATGTGGTATAGGTCCAAACGTAAACTTACGCTGCGCCACCGAAGAAAGTAGAAGACTTGGTCAACTTTGTCCGCTCCATCGCTTCCGCATGGCGGACGGCAAGCTGAGCGTCGATCTGCGGAAGTACGTGGTAAGTTACATGGGTCGTCAAGCCTTGGTTGACGATAAACGCGGACCGACCTCAGTAGCAACAAGGTGTCGCACAGCGTAGCGCGGTGCTGCAATATCAGCTGCCCGCTTGCCATCGTATGTCACGAATACATCCACTGGACTGTGGTTGGCATGAGCGCTCTTGTCCGCCTGTACGGAGTGTAGGACCTACGGATCAAGTCTGTACATTGGCTGTCCGTCCTCGGTCTTCTCTTGTACGAAACGTAGCTCCAGAGAGACCATGATGTTCACGAGCCTGGAGAGCACGGCTTTCTCCTCCGGACGTATCACCTGGCTATTGACCTAGGTATCGCGTGTTACTCCAGCGTGCAAGTGAGTGCAAGTTGGACAGGTTACATACGGGACGAATGGGCGGAGAGATGATTCGATTGAGAAGCGGCGCAAACTCGAGGCTCAGCACGGGATCGCTGACAAGGCCACGGAAGTGACCAGACAGACGCGCATTGCCCGTACGCACCGCCCGCGCGAGCGACTTATAAACCTCTTCATTCGTACGCGTCTTGACATGCCACTGCTCTGTTGTTAGGTACGCGTACAGATCACGGTGACAGTGGGCCCACCTCCCAATCGGCCTTTGGCCGTTCCACGCGCGGCCCGCCGCGCTCTTGGAAGAGCGGAAAGAAAGGAACGAGGGTGTACGAGAGGTACTGTAAAACGCCGTACTCTCGTTCGGCGCGCATGGAGCCCGAGAGGACATCGTACGCGACCAGCCATTCGTTCGCCTTGATGTACCGCGCGAACGTCGCGTCGTGCTGGTGGAGGTTCGCATAGTGCTCGAAGCACCCAAGCGCGACACGATCTAGTGTGCCTGTCGCCTCGAGTGCCTGGCTGAGGCGTTCCACGTACTTGCTTTCTTGGGCTTCCCCCATACCGCGCTCCTTGATACGCTTTTTGCTCATTGGGCAGAAGAGATCGGTCAAAACATTAAGGTAATTTGTGTCTGCTTCTTTCATGCCTGCCGTCGCACTGCGGACCAGCTGCTCGGTTACGTCTTGACACCGCGCCTTGATGAACTGGAGAGATAGTCATGAAACCACGGGACGTACTGTCACGTTTAATGGATGGCAAACCTGAAGGGTGTTGAGGCAACCGCGCAAGTCGCCGAGGGATATCCCGACAAGCGTACTTAGCGCTCTTGAGTCGGTCTTGAGACCTTCTGCGTCGCAAATATCCCGAAGCCGCCTTACGACGTGTATGTCTGCCGGACGCGTGAATCGAATCACACGTGCCAGAGGCCGTAGCTTTGCCAGCGACGACGCATATAGATCGTTGCATATGCAGATTATGGGACGCCGAAGGATCTGCTTGCCTTTATCCCCCTTCTTTTTACTGCGTGTCTTGTTGGTTTTCTCGTAAGTGAGTTGTATGAGTCTGTTGATGAACCCGTGCGCCTGGAGGCGACTTCAACAAATGACTTGATTTCGAAGGGTTCGTGGCTCACATTGTCTCCGGTAGCTCCGTCGATTTCGTCGATGACGACGAGGACAGGCTTTGAGCTTCCGACGGCATAACCCGATTCTAATGCCGGACGTATTCGCTCGTCCACAACCTGACCCGATCGTGCATCACTGAAACAGGCTTCTTAAGCCCGTAGTAAGCCTAGAAATGCAGGACACATACCTTGCATTGATTTCGAAGACATTGTACCCTGCTTGCGTAGCAACGACGTGCGCAAGGGTCGTCTTTCCTAGGCCAGGAGGGCCGGACAACAATAGTATCTATCATCGACCTAAGCCGACACAGATAGCTTTCTTCTAAAGAAAGCTCACCTTCTCCTGTGGTCGACCTGATTCGTCTTCTAAATTCGCGAATCTCTCCTCGTCTCTTGCACGCTTCTTCCCCTTACCCTTGCCAAATACACATTGGTCCCACTGCTTTACCCACGCAAGCACTTCTCGGTGTACACGCTCGTCTCCGAGAAGGTCGGTAAAACGCTTAGGGCGATAGCGATCGACCCAAAGGGTCTCTTCTGTCCTCGAGGAAGGACCAGACGAATGTGACTGACCAGTGTCTGGCTGCATGAGCCGCTGAACAGTAGTAACAGAAAGTTCATCCATGAGGCGATGAATGGGGACGTCGAGGAGGCTTTTGATTGGTCTCTCAGATGAGGATGGTTTCTGCTACGGTTAAACGTGAGCCTAGTCAATACCTTGCGTCGGGGATGCGTACCGAAGGAGCAATCGTGCGAGATTTTCGTCTTATGAAGACCGTCTTGCCGTCAAATGTACTAGAACGTAGCGATGGGCGCGGGAGGATTATTGGTGCATTTGACGTTGTAGCTGAGTTACCTGCACTTGCGTTTGGTCGAGGATAGCGTCGGAGGAGATCGGCCATATCGGGGAAGTCATCATCTAGAGACGGTGACATCTAGTGGAGTAATCTAGGAGCGATTAAGTCTCACCTTGAGACTGCGGTGGAAGGTCACCACGAAGTGTGAAACTGTGGTCTGTTATATGTTACCAGTCAGGTAAGAGGGATGATAGTACCACATCGAAACCCACCCGTCTCTGCACTCGCTAAGCTCAACAATCCATTCTGTCTGAAGGGTGATGTAGTGGTGGTCGACAAGAAGTGCGGTGGGTCGCCTATGTCTGGTAAGGCTGAGTCTGACCAAGGCTGGTTTGCTAAGTGGCCCCCTAGAAGCCCATTGGGCACGAAGCTGTCTTCCTTGGTAAGAACGGAGTCGGTCTCCGTTGATTTTTCAGTTTGTAGGAGGCCAGTTGGTCTGAAGGTCGCGTCGACCATGGTGCGAAGCAATTCAGTTCTCGGCCGAGAGGACAGACGCGTCTATCGTTGCTGATATAAGTACGATCCATCACGTGGTCGCGTTCACTCGCATGCATCCAGATCACTTTGCTTGCGAAGGTCATACAGTAGATCGGTTTAGCGCTAGTCCAAAAGTCGTTAAATGTCGACCAGCAGCGCAATAAATCCATATGAAGATCACCCGAGTCTATCCCCACTCGAGGCTGAGGTCCTTTGGGAGTATGCCAAGTTAAATCAGCATGTCAAGGATGTGCGTACCCTACCCAGTCTGGTTCCTCAACAGGTGAGCTAAATGAACGATTACAGTTGGTCGCCCAAACACGCACTCTGAACCAGACGCACGAAGGGACGATGTTGGAACAGCTTAGAGTTTTGGAAAGGAAGATGGGCTTGGTTTTGACGTTGGTAAGTACTCCCACTCTTTTTTGATTGCTTTACCTATGCGCAACCATAGTTCAAGGCATCTGTCTGGGGCGTTATGAGCGACCAGTCATTTCTGGCACACCCACAGGACGACAGTGTCACCAACACACTTTAATTCATTCTGTATTACTTACTACATTGTACCTTTGCTTTGTCTTCAACCAACCCACCCGCAACCCACTGAGCCTCGTACTCATCCCGCTGACCGCATTTACGTCCCATGCAACAAGCTTCCCGTCCGCGCCATTCGTGCTCACACGGCTCACCGCACCCGGAGCACCTTCGTATGGGTGGATGTCCGTGATCGTGTTCTGGTGCACCGTGAACAACTCCGTGTCCGTCGCGAGCTGTGAGCCGCCACCAGGGCTACTGCCCAAACCGCGCGAATCGGCGTTGCGCAACGTATTGAACGCGGCGCTGTTCAGGCGGCCCACGGGCGATGATCGATGACGCACCACGGGCACCGCCGGAAGTCTTGGGGGCTGAGGCCTGAGGGATCATCGAGCGAGCCAACGGCCTGCCAGCCGGACGGACCTCCGCTGAAGAGCACGTCTTATGTAGCGCTGCCCGGTCTGAGTTTGACAATGACATGCTCGCTAAAGCAGTCTTCCGTCACAGAAAACGTTTCGTCGAGTACACCCGTTATACCGTTCTCCCTGTGACAAAAAGAGACATTAGCCGAACAGCACAATCATTGTAATGAGCACCCATAACATCCAAGTAAGGCATTCGTATGGCTCATAGTCTACCACTTCAAAGTCCTTCAGGTTCACCTTCTTGTCGATCCTATAGAAACCCGGCACAGTGTACATCGAGCCAATGGTTCTTGCTCCGGGTTCACGTTCGAGGCCAGCCTGATCTGTAGCATGTTGGGAATGACACTGGGAGAGACTGCAGGCGGGCGGGTAGATGGAAGGTCACGCTTTGTCTGCTGTTTGTACGATTTCAAAGCTTGTGGAAGAAGTGGCGCAACCACCGTGCGCCGAGCACGCGAACAAGGCGCAGCTCGAATTGAACATCTCGTGCGAGAGAAGACCATGATCCGCTTGCGGAGGTCCTACGACCCGGAGACGCATGATCACCGCGAAGTCGTCCTTGCTTGAAGACCCACCCGCTGCCCGGGCTCACGCGTATGTCGCGCTTGGCGTCGCTTCGGAAGTAGACAATGATATTCCGCCGGTAGTCGCACGACGAATTGCGGCGCATCCGGATCTGCATCGACCGCCGGCAGCCGCAGGTCGTCCCACGTGCGTGTTATGGTCCACAAAGTAGATGCGCCGCGTCGACGTCATGCGCATTTCACCGAATGATGGCAGCGGACCTAGCGCGGTCGCCGCCACCGCGGAGGGTCATTCCATGTCGCCGTGCGCGTGCCGACGAAATAGCAAGGACGGCCATCGGGCATGCGGCGCTCAAGGCGGGGCACCTCCCATCCGAGGGCCAAGCGAACGCCTGTGTACTAGTAGACGCCATTTGCGTTGGTTGTATTCGGAAGCTGGAATAGGTGCCGACAGATCGGCGGGACTGACGCGTCACGGTCTAGGTAGTGCTGCGCGTATTGTGGTCGACGTCGTATGGGCACCCGCGCTGGTCGTCTCGGAGTTTCCATCTTGTTCTGTCACGATCACGAGGTCGGGCGTCTGTCTGTCCTGTCAAAGTCTCTATTCATATCGGGTGAAGGCCTGATATCAGCCTCTCCTCTGACTCTTCTCCCAGTGACTAGCGGCATGTCTTCGACTTGCCCCGTAACCGCGATATCACCTGCTTCAAACTTTCAATTAATCTTCAGCACTGCCTTGAAGGCCTACGAGAAGCGGACGAAGACGGACCTCCTCGTTCATCCCCTCGCATCTCAGCTTCAAGCGTGCAGCTCCCCGGGTTCGATTCTTGCTTTGCTTCGAGATCAAGCAGATGATTTGGCTCAAGCTCGAAGAAGCGACGAAAGATTGACAAAATGGCTCAACCCTACAGTTAACGTCCTTCTCGCATTTTCAGCTACCCTAGGCGAAGGGGTTAGTCTGGTAAGGCTCAGGGCGATATCTTCTTAGGACTACGCCTTGACAGCGAGTACTCAGGTTTTCTCACCCGCGAAAGTGATCTTCGCGGGTGCTGGCGTCCTCCTCCTGGTTTGCCTCTCTCTCTACATCTCACTGCAATCGATGTTGACCCGAAGCTCCTCAGGCAGCTAAAGATGTTAGTACAGCCCAAGAAGCTCTCATAGACATCTTTGAACGCGTTGAGAACTTCTTCAAACGCCTCGAGACCTATACCGAAGTTCCACCAACCGTGGCGATGACGGACATCATTGTGAAGATATTGGTTGAAGTACTTAATATCCTCGCTATTGCGACAAAGGAGATAAAACAGGGACGAACAAGTGAGCGTCCAAGACCCCCTTCGATGTATCTATTCCACTCATCCTTGATCAGAAAAATATTTTAAGAAGTTGGTGGGGAAGACCGACATCGAAGACGCTCTCCGCAGATTGGACAAATTGACACAGGATGAAGTTCGGATGGCAACCGCGCAACTCTTAAAGATAACTCACGGCGTTGACGACAAAGTAATGAAGATCGACGACGACGTTAAGGGTGTCGATGATAAAGTGAAGCGTATCGATGACAAAGTGAACGATGTCAACCATACAGTCAAATTGGTACTCGATGGTGCGTGATGCGCGATATTTCCTACCGACACCGCCGTGAACGTCTATATGGCCAGACGGAAAGGAAACAAAACTTGTCGTGAGAGAAGCAACAACGATTATGCGACTTATTGCAAACAACGTCGATGAGGTGAAGCGTTCGTAGTACCGTGACCCACTTCTGTTGTTCGTCGATACTAAATATCCTTACAGGCAACCAGTGGCGACAGGATCTCCGAAAGTGGCTCTCATCTCCCGATCCATCCACAAATCACATTATCTCGTGCGGTGTTCAGCACGATGGAACGGCAAAGTGGTTCTTTCGAGGTAGTCTTTTCGAAGAATGGAAGGCCACCGGTTCCCTTTTGTGGATTCATGGGAAGCGTACGTCACCCAACCCTTCCCTGTTCCATTCTAATGAGACTTGTATATGTAGCGGGCTCTGGGAAGAGTGTCCTTTGGTGCGCTGTTTCTCATGTATTTTCTTTTGGGGTAACCTAAGTTATTTACTAGCTCTGCGATCATCCAAGATATCATGGCCGAGCGCGATGCTGGACTGGCCTTTATGGCATATTTTACTTCGACTTCAGGGATACCGATAAGCAAGATCGCCGCAACTTACTCCTTTCTCTTCTTTCTCAGCTTTCTGCTCGCTCCGATCTTTGCTGCGATATGCTCTACCGCATATACCTGACTCACGACAACGGCGCACATAAGCCCACTGACGACGCGTTGATGCAAGTCCTGAAGGAGACACTCACATTTTCCAATCAAAGTCCAATCTACATGATTATAGACGCGCTCGACGAGTGTCCCAACACTTTCGGGTTGCCACCCCCCAGGGAATTGGTCGTGGAACTCGTGAAGGGACTTGTCGAACTCTCCCTCCCACATCTTCATATATGCATCACCAGTCGCCCCGAAATCGACATCCGAACTGCTCTGGAGCCCCTGATGCCTCGTCAGGTGTCACTTCACGACCAAACTGGGCAACAGAAAGACATCGTCGAGTATGTCAGCTCTGTCGTCCACTCGGACGCGAGGATGAGCAAATGGCGGGACCAGGATCAGAACTTGGTCATCGAGACGCTCTCCGACAGAGCCGATGGGATGTAAGTACCCCATTGCTATAGGCACATCATCTTTACTCATTATCGCAGGTTCCGGTGGGTCTTCTGCCAACTGGAGACACTACGCCACTGTTTCCCGCCTAGTCTGCGACGTACTCTTCGGGAACTTCCCGAATCCCTGGACGAAACTTACGAGCGTATTTTGAAGAATATGAACAAGTCAACCCGACCTCATGCCCATCGTCTCTTGCAATGTCTCACGGTGGCAGTTCGGCCTCTCCGCCTTGAAGAGCTCGCAGAAGTACTTGCGTTTGACTTTGATGAGGCGCCGGGAGGAATTCCAAAGCTAAATGCGGACTGGCGCCGGGAAGATCAAGAACATGCTGTACTATTGACCTGCTCCAGTTTGATCACCGTCGTTCATGATGGTGAATCGCGTGTCGTTCAGTTCTCGCACTTCTCGGTAAAAGAATTCCTAACGTCGGATCGTCTCGCCTCCGCCATCGGAGACGTCTCATTCTACCACATCCCCCTCGAACCCGCTCATACGATACTCGCACGAGCTTGCCTGGGTGTTTTGCTACGTTTGGACGATAGCACTCGCGAAACCTCCGTGCGGCGCTTTCCCCTGGCAGT
This sequence comes from Lactarius hatsudake, assembly GCA_024734325.1. Classification (NCBI taxonomy): domain Eukaryota; kingdom Fungi; phylum Basidiomycota; class Agaricomycetes; order Russulales; family Russulaceae; genus Lactarius; species Lactarius hatsudake. The sequence continues at coordinate 11,412 of JANSJP010000004.1, read as the reverse complement.
GTACGCTGCTCAACACTGGGTCGACCATGCCCTGGTTGAAAACGTGTCGTCGCGCGTGAAGGATGGGATGGAAAATCTGTTTGACCTGGACAAACCTCACTTTTTGCGATGGACCCAGATCCACGACATGGACGAGAGTGATTTGTGGTTACTCGATGTCGAGCCTGACACGCGTCCGCCTCGGTCTGAAGCAACTCCTGTGTACTATATCGCCCTCTGTGGTTTCTGTGACATGGTGGAGAGGCTCATTAGCGAGCACCCGGAGCACTTGAACTCGAGGGGCGGCGCTTGCGGAACGGCATTACACGCAGCGTCAAGAAGGAATCACCTCAAAGTTGTGCAGTTACTGCTAGAGCACGGCGCAGAAGTAAACACACTGGGTTATTGGGGGCGGACTCCTCTGCACTTCGCATCGCTATGGGGACATCTCGAAGTCGGGCGGTTGTTACTCGAACACGGTGCCGACGTGAATGCCAAGCAGCGCGATCACTGGACCCCACTCCATCTGGCGGCTTCCAACGGATATTTCGAATTCGTTCGGACACTCCTCAGGTATAATGCGGATGTCAGCGCTCGGTCCGTCGGCGGATTCACGCCGTTACACGAATCATCAGGAGAAGGACAGGTCAATATCGCACGGCTACTGTTGGATCACGGCGCTGATCCTAGGGCACGAAGTAAGGACCAGTCGACACCATTGCATGTGGCATCGATCAACGGGAAGTTGGAGGTTGCACACCTGTTACTCGAACGTGGAGCGGATGTAGACGCTGAGGATGATAACGGCAATACCGCGTATCAGATTGCACTGAATCATGGGTACGACGAACTTGCTCAGTTACTGTCGGGGTGTTGCGAATAAGACGTAACTTAGGATTTCAGGTTTCCTCTAGGCGTAGCTACTGTATGTATACTACAATGACCTTTTCACTACCAATGAGATGTATCAGGCAGCCGTACTCTACGCTCTACTGATGCCAGCAAGTCTTGCTATCAGTGATCTTGAAGTTGGGTCCGACGGTCTGCACGGTCCTAGATACTGGTAGTCGTGCGGGGACACGTCGAAGACATTTCTCCTTAAGATATCCATAATCAAGCATGAAACTATTGAGTTCATTAGCATTGATCCTCATAGGTGAACAAGTGATGGTTGGTACCCATCATCTCAACCATGTGCGCGGAGTGCACATCGTGAACTTCAAGAAAGTGAGACCCCATGCCCGGTATAGGTGAGGGGCGGAGTCGGTGTCCAATCTGGACACTGTTGAGGTAAAATGCAGATCTGAGCTTGCCAGAGTTACTGCAACGGAGCTTGCGGAAAGAAGTTAGACGAGGTGCAAGATTCCAAAGATGGGGTGTCTGTACCTCAAGGGAGTGTCGCGTGGCCACCCACACGGCGCCTATCCGTGTCGGCACTTTTAGTTCTGATAATCTGTGAGGACTGGAACGAACAGAAGTCAAGTCGTGAGCGATTGTAGGAGATAAAGGACCAGTGACATACACGATAGTGACGCTCTCGCAGCCATTAAAGAGTGGCGTAACCCCATCTAGAGTTTCGCCTTTTAAGCTAATCGATAGTGGGACGCGCCCGGCCCACACTATCTCAGCAACTTGTCTTTGATGGATGTCTGTGATGACGGTTCGGCGGCGGCGGATACAGGTGTCCTTCGCACCGGCAACAGGATGATAGATACGTTCCGTAGTGTAAAAGGATTCAGTGCGGACAACAAATAGTTGAACGCCGGAGCCCATGTCTGCGATGGAGGAATTGAGCAAGTCGGAGGACATGTACTTGAGAAGCATCGCTAAGTGGGAATTTTGGATGAGGAATGTTCACGGAAAGAGGGGATTATGTATCCCCCAGACAGCGGGTGCGTGTGCATGTCTTCGGGATGTGGGTTTGTGTCTGTCTGAGTGCCCGACGAGTGTCTGTAAGTTATCCACAAAGCCACAGCCACCATTCCGCAAAAGCAGATGTCACGTGCAACAAATTATTATATAATAATGCAATGTATTTGTACGTATTTGGTGTGCGTTCAGAGTGGCGCGCAAACATTGGCAACCACAAGAAACGGAAGGAAAGAGCGAACCATACTCTGCTTACAGACTCAGCGCTGTCCATACCCAACAAGCCTACGGTTTCCCTTTCGCCAAGAAAACACCACCTTCGTTCCATCGCCATTGGACTCGTTTCCATGTCTCAGCGTCGCGGATTGCACTCGAGACTTCAATCCAACGCGACCACTACTACTACTACGACGACATCGGGCCTTTCTCACAATCATTCCAAGCCTCATCACCAGTCCTCCTCGCACAGACGCGTATTTTCGCTCCTACGTTCTTTGCGCAACGTCAATCTCCCATCCAGCGCGTCAACATCCCCTTCATCCTCGGAGTCGCGTCCCATCCTCGCTCCCCTTCAATTCAATCTCCGCCGTCTACCGTCGCGTCTTGCCCTTACAAACGAGGTTGTAATGCGTGTTTCTGGTGGTTCAGATCACGTAAAAGTGGGCGCCAAGCGGAAGCGAGCGGTGAGCGGAAACGAGAACACGCACAATTTCCCTCGGAGATCTCGCAACGGTGCCAATGGGTTCAAGCGCCGGAGATCATCCTCCCGGTGTGAGGAGACTAGCGACGACGAGGCCGTGGCAGCGATGGAGGTTGATAATCACACGCGATGTCAGGCCTCAGACGTCTCGAGCGATGAGGATGCTAGTGATTGGGATTCATGTACGTTATCCTTTTTCCTCATAGCGGCTGTTTTAATGCAATTCTATAGCTGTAGACTATTTTGTCAACCAAGCGCCCACCCGTGAACTCCTTCGGTTAAAAAAGTGCCGCCTTCAGGACTTGCACCGATCGGCGGGCCTGTCTGACGACCCCGAGTGCCTCACAAAGCACGAAATCGTGGACGCTATCGTTACGGCGCGTGATGATCTAGCGGAGCTACCTCCATCCTCACCGTACGGAGTTGATGGGGCCAACTCGAGCGAGTACTCATCGGACGACGGCAATTTTGCCGGCGGGGAGGAGACAGACGCTGGCAACCGGCGGCGGCCAAATCCCGGCGGCCTACGAAGACACGTGACCGTTCATGACGTCGGTCACGCTCATCTTGCCCCGTCACCACCGCGAGGCCGTAGTTTCTCGCTCGGCGGTGGAGGTGGAGATCGCCAAATGGAGAAGAGGTGAACTCTCCCCCATCGCATGATTAGTCTTACACTGACGCCTGCTGTTACCGTGGCTTAGACGGAGAACAGGATCACTTCGTTCTTCGCCAACAACTTCAACAGCATCGGTATCTCTTCCCTCACCACCTGCTACACGTCTGCGATCTCGTAAGATTTCTGGAGATGATGTACCTTTGCCATCAAGCTTGCGCCCCACCAAGTCAAGAGGCAAGGCAAAGCAGGTCGAATTCAACGATCAGGTCGAAATTGCCAGCCTCGAGAGCCTTAGTGATCTTACCGAACTATCGGACACCGAGCACTGTGATGTTCCAATAAAGCCGTCCCCGCGGCGATTGCGCAGTCAAGGCGAGAGGACAGCACAAACTCCACTAAAGCGCAAGGGAAAGAACAAGGCCAGTACTTTCGGTGAGGATGGCGACACGGTCGATGACGAGGTGGACGAGCTTCTCTCGTCGCGAGATGCGCCGCCACGTCCAACACTGAACGATCGCACGCCGGGTGAAGCGTCGGCTCCGGTCACGGCCAATCCAGACACATACCCCACCCGACGAGAGCGACGACGGGGATGACGAAGGTGAGGAAGAGGGAGGAATAGGAGAGGTTGAGCGCGCAACCGAAGATGGCGCGAGTGTGGGAGAAGCTGAAGAAGGAGAAGCCGAAGAAGAGGATAGCGACGAAGCAGAGGAGGAAGACGACGTGACGCTCGTAGAGCCACGTAAGCTTCGCAACGGGAAGATTGTGGGCGAGGAGGAAGGTTCCGAGGGCGAAGATGCTGATGAGCAAGGGCAAGAAGGCAGCGACGAATCCGCGCAGGAAGAGGCTCCCCTCGATGAGGAAATCGACCTCGACGTTGAGGACGACGAATCCGACGAGAGTTCACACGAGGAATACATGGGTGAAATGACGGAAGACGGTGAGCAGCGACCTCCTCTCCAAGGGCCTGGCTGATTGAGGATCAAGTCGATTTAACCATTGCGACGGCCAGGAGCCTCGTGCGTTTACGCCGGGATGATCTCGTCCGATTGTGCGAGAGTCGTGACCTATGCGTTGAGGGTACAAAACCTCGACTTGCAGAGGCGCTCCTCCAGTGGCGCGACCGTCAGTCCGAAGCATCCTCCCCTTCGTCTGCGGGCACTGTCCGCCCCCCTCTACGACACGTCCACGTCGGCGAGGGGGTAGCAAGAGCAAAAGCAGCACCCCACCTGTTCTGCTGCGCACGCACATCCATATGGATGAGCCCCGCACACCCCCGTTGTCGTCCGCGCAGAGAGAGAGGGATGAAGAGCTTGAACTCGACCTCGAAAGCCTCGGCCTAGAGGATCGTGAAATCCCACCTGACAAACTTACGAAACTTGAAAAAATTGGGAGCGGCGGCTTCAAGGATGTGTTTATAGGTAAATTCAGAGGGCGCAGGGTTGCGATTGCTGAGTTCCGCGGGCACCTTACTGCGAGTGGGTACTTTTTGAACCCCGCTTTCCTTCAGGCGTTGACCATTTATATCTGCAGTGGATATTAAGGAGCTAAAACTTCTAGGGGGTTTCAACCACCCCAATATCGTCCGTTTCGTGCGTGCCCATTGCTTCTATGCACCCGTCAACGTGGTCAGCTGACGGAAGGTGACCGTTCGGCAGCTTGGCGTGAGCATCCCAGAGGATACACGCGTCACCCCTGTGATGATTGTGAGCGAGCTCTGTTCAAACGGAGACCTATTCGACTATATCCGGAATGTTACCCCACCGTCTCTTTATCGCGTCGTACGTCTCGCTATGCCATTTCCTCACGCCTAAAGCGCTCAAATGTGACTAGCTTTCAATCATGCTCGACGTCGCGCGCGGTCTGATTACTTGCATCAACGCAAGCCCTCCGTTATCCATCGTGACTGCAAGTCCTCAAATATTCTCATCACATCGAAAGGCGTAGCCAAGATCGCCGACTTTGGTCTGGCCAAAGTGAAGCAGAGCACGCGCTCCATGGTCCGCAGTCTTGTCGGCACCGTTAACTGGCAGGCGCCTGAGCTGTGGCACCCACACCCAAAATACAATCACAAAGTCGACGTATTTGCATGCGCTGCGGTGTACTGGGAGATGCTGCAATGGCACGTACCAAATAAGAAGTACCCGTGGGAGGTGAGTTCTCCCGTACTCGACCCTGTACCTGAGCATCTGATGATGCCGGCTCAGGGGATGAACGAGCACGCAATATACGAGGCTGTTGGATCAAAACGTCAGCGGTACGGCCATGTCAACTTCATTCCGTTTCGCCATATATACTTATACACACCGTTTTTCAGACCATCTGTGTCTGGACTGCGTAAGCAGTGGTGTCCAGAAATTGTAGATCTCATAGAGAGTATGTGGGCTCAGGACCATCAAGACCGACCCACCATGACCGAAGTCGTGACTGAGGTCGAGGAGCTTGTCCGAAAGTCCAAGTAAAACATGGTTTTCATTTATGCACTCCCACCTTTTATGCTCGGCCATGCGTCTTCATTACGCATGTCGCTTGTTTTTTTTTTTCTTTTTTCCCTTTGGCCTTTTCGCTTTTGAATTTCGTCCTCACTTGTATATTCCTGTCTTGCGCCCGCAGCCGCTTGACTCTATTCCATCGCACGTCGTATAACTCTGCTCCTACATCCTACAATGTGTATTACAGTTATCAAATCCCAAGTCCTTGTACAACTTTCGGGATGCGTGGGTCTGAGAGGGGACAATCGGATAGTCGCTGCATAGAACGCATGTTGTCTGAAATTGTAGATAACGCAAGTGGAAAAAAGGTTTGTCTTCTACGGCTACATTTCCTTTCCATCTACACTTCGAGACGCCGAGGTATTATATGCTGTACACGCTGTCAACTTTGTACATCTTCGTGGCATCGCTAGTGTCAGGGTCCTCCATCCCGGCCACCAAGTCGACCTTGTACATTTTCGTATCCGCAGGTGTGTCCGCTTTCCCCTTATTACCCTTATCCTTGGCCAATTTCGTTGCCTTGGCGACGCCAGAATCTTCTTTCGCCTGCTCGGCGGCAGGCGCACCCGCTTTGCTCGCGAGCCCCGCCGCGCGCCCGTCCGGAATGCGGATGAACTCCCACGTCTTGTGCGTGCCCCCGTCAGGCCCCGCGTCTTTAACGCCGTCGAAGATGAAGTACCCGCGGCGCTCGAACTGGATGATCTCGCCGCGCCTGAGCTCGCGAACGTTCGCGTCCGCGAGCGCGTCCTCACGGAACTCCGTCACCGGCGTGACAAAGTCCTTCACGTCGTCATTCTCCTCGAGCTTCTTCTTCGTGATGAGGTAGTCGTAGTCGATCAGCGTCGCGTCGAGGAGCGGGTGCGCGGACGAGGGCTGCGCCAACCAGGTGATCTTCTTGGTCTTCCGGAAGTCGCCGTCGAGATTGAGCTCCATGGTGAGCGCCGTGATCGTGCCAGAACTGTCGGTCGCTTTAGAACGCACGATAGCATTTCCCCAGTCCATAAGGGTGATCTAGTGTCATTTGTGAGCGCGGCGTCGTTTCACTATCCATAATTTCGATCGTACCTCTTCGCTGTCCCCGAATGAAAGGGCGTCCTCCTGATCAATCAGGATGCTCGAACTGTAAACCGTCTTCTTTTCGCCAACGTCAGGATTCTTCTTGTGTCTCGGCAGTGTCTTTATCTCTGGTTCAGGAGGTCCACCTTGGATGGTAACCGAGACACTAGATTTTGCTTTCTTTAGAACGCTGATGCATACGGGAAAAACTCCACACTCACTACTTTGTTTTTAATACTGCCCAGAAACCGTGGCGCGATTGGATCAATGATTTTCTTATTCAGCGCCCAGATGGAATCCCACTCAAGCGATACGATTGCCTGGCTCGGGCCTTGTGATAGCATGAACTGTGTGAGCGCCTCGACGGTCATCCCGCGACGCCTGATTGCCGCGTACAGTCGGGAAACGCGGATCATCCCAACCACTGACAAGGCCTTTATCGACGAACCAGTGCAACTTGCGTTTGGATAGAAGCGTGTAGATAAAGTTGAGCCGGCTGAAATCCCATATATTCACGGGGCGAATGTCGAGAGCCTCGATCATCCAGTGGTATTGTGGGTTACGATCCCGATACTCGTTCGTGCGGAGGGCATGAGTTACGCCTTCCAGAGAATCTACAACGGGGCAAGCGAAGTCGTAGGTAGGATAAACCTTCCACTTTGATCTAAGGGGAAGCTGAAGTCGCGAGAAACGCCAGATGACCAAAAATATGCGTACCCTGTACGATGATGTGGCGTAACGTTGCAACGGTAGATAACGGGGTCGCGCATGGCCTTGTTGGGATTATCCACACTCATCTTGGCTCGGAGACACCACCGAACACCTTCTTCTGTTCCCTTGGTCATCTCTTCGAATCGTGAAAGGTTTTCTTCGACAGTGGCATCTCGACGTCTAGACGCAATCCCTTTGCCACGCTCCTCCCGCATCTGTGGATTTCTTTATCATCAACATATAAGTTTGTCGCAGCGGACAAGAAAGGGCCACCTGGGCTTGATCAGTATCGTCGGCATACGCCTTCCCGGTTCCGATCATCTTGAGGGCAAGTTCGTATATCTGGTCGAAGTAATCGGATGTATGTGTGACACTGTCGCCTTTAATGTCTAAGAGGTGAAGATCTTCGAGAATTGTCTCCTCAAACTCGGACTCAAAAAGAGAGTGCATGAGCGGAGTCAGTGAGAACTAATTAGATGGATGCCTCACCCTTTCTTGGTAGGATTCGTATCGTCAAACCGGACAATCATCTTGCCTTTATACTCTTGGCAAAGTACTTGTTTAGAATTGCTGCTTTTGTGTGACCTATGTGAAGGTAAGCCACTGGGCTAGGAGGGAGCGAGTGACGACCCTCTCCCTCCTTGGCGTTTTGGAGGCCCAGAGCAAATGAGGGACGCGTCTTTTGATTTTAGCTCGAGCCTTGGAAGCCTTCGCCTCTGCAAGGCCCGCCATGCTTGCCTGCGTCGACTCGAGAGATTCGAGATGATTGAACCATCGTAAGAGGTGTTGATGGTTGTTATTTTTCAGGAGACCCGATAAGCCTTGAATTCCTGTCCGAAAATCGAGGGCACCACCGAATGCGAGGACTCAAACAACATGCCTTGAGGACACCCCACACAAACCCAGTCTGCTGCAGTAATGTCGTGGCGACAAGAAAGGTGCGGTAGGCAATGATGATCATCTAGAGAATCGCGAGAAGTTATGATCTGAGGTACTGGCCGTGGTACTGGCAAGAGAGTTGGCCAGAGTGAAGTATTCAGGAGTCTAAGCAAGAGGCAACTGAGTGTAGATCTCCCAAGAGTTGACTATACGCACCTTTACGCTGTCCTCTGCTAGACCTCCAGCCTTGGCAATGGGCCCTAACGGCGTCCTCCTCTGTCGTGACTGCTGTGCCTTCGAAAGGAATGGAGAATCCCGTGGGCCGATTCATCATAGTTTACCTCCGCCTTTTGGGTATACGGACGCAATCGCGACCGCGGCATACGGGAACGGAGATGCCTTTGACGAAACAAACGAGGTTTCCGACTGCCATTGATATTCAGTCGATGTATGCGTGGGCGATGAGAGATGTGCGATTATCTTCTGATTACTCTTAACCACAATTTAGGGCAAATCTGTTTTCTTTTGACTCATTTCAAGCACATGTTGTTCCTTGACTTTGACTCGAATCATCTACAATATTCATCATGCCATGTATGCTGTGAGCATTTCTTTTCGTGTTGTGTGCACGGGTTAACTTCTGCGTCTAGCATTGACCCATCTCAAAAGTACAAGCCGTCACTCCTCTCCACCTCCAGAGTCGTCAATGGCCCTCCAAGAGATCTACTGTACCCCCAAATATGGCTCTCCACAGATCTACGTGACGGAAATCAAGCCTTAGCAAATCCTATGACTATCGAGCAAAAAACTACCTTTTTTCAGCTGCTCGTTCAATGTGGTTACAAGGAGATTGAGGTCGCATACCCTGCTGCTAGTGATACAGATTTTAATTTTTGTGCGCGGCCTCATCGAAAAGAAGCAGGTTCCGGACGATGTATGGATACAGGTCAGATCCGTCCTTCTTTGCTCAAGGCCTAGTGACGAATGAGGGTTTCATAGGTTTGACGCCAGCACGGGAGGATCTGATCACGCGGACCATTGACTCCGTTGCAGGCACTAAGCGGGCTATCATCCATATGTACAATGCGACATCCCCGTTATTCAGAGGCGTCGTCTTCAAAACTCGAAAGAGGAGACCATCCAACTTGCAGTGGAACACACAAAACTCGTCCGTCGTCTCACCGAGGAGTGCACAGAAAAGCACGGAACCGTCTTCAGATACGATATAGCCCAGAGACGTTCTCCAAACGGAACCCGAATTCTCCGTGGAAATTTGCGACGCCGTCAAAGCCGCGTGGGGAAAAGCGGGCACTGACACTCTGAATAGATCATATTTAATCTACCAGCCACTGTTTGAAATCGCACCGCCAAATCATTTCGCTGATCTAGTGCGCACTCACACGCTCACCAGTTAACTTGCGTTTACCTGGGTACAGGTGGAATATTTTCACACTCACATATCAGAGCGGGAGAAGATCCTCATCAGTCTGCAACCCTCACAATGACAGAGGCAGGTACCAGAGTCCTGCCGCACAATTATACTAACACTGCACATAGGGACGGGTATCGCCGCCGCAGAGCTCGGGATTCTTGCCGGAGCTGACCGCGTAGAAGGCTGTCTCTTCGGAAACGGAGAGCGCACAGGGAACGTTGACCTCGTCAACCTCGCGTTGAACTATTACACGCAGGTATCCACCCAAACGTCGATTTCGGCGATATCCAACGTGTCATCGATATTGTGACTCAGTGCAACGACCTTCCCGTTCACCCCCGCCACCCATATGCAGGGGAACTCGTCTTCACTGCCTTCTCTGGATCTCATCAAGATGCCATCAAGAAAGGTTTCGAGGACCAGGAAACGGCACGCACTCGCACGCTCGCGTGGCGACGGCGAAATTGGGAGATGCCATACTTGCCTATCGACCCGGCAGACCTCCGTCAAACGTACGAGGCGGTTATTCGTGTCAATTCGCAGTCAGGCAAAGGTGGCATTGCGTATCTATCAAGCAATACTTGCAACTCGATCTCCCACGCAAGATGCAAATCGCGTTCTACAAAGTTGTTCAAGCCATTGCAGACCGCGAGGCTCGTGAGATGACCGTCGACGACATCACCACTGCATTCTGCGAGGCGTATCATTTCGGGGGCAGCAAGTATGAAGGACGTCTCGCGCTGCGTTCTTTAAAATTACATCTGCTCCAAACCCGGACGGCGCCGACGAAGCACGGAATGTTCGTCAATTTGACGGGACCATTTTAGTCGATGGGGTTCTGCGGGTTATCCGTGGTGATGGCAATGGCCCCATCTCCGCCCTACTCCACGCACTCTTGACGCACCTCGACGTTGACCTCGCCCTGCGCGAATATACCGTGCACCCAATTAACACCGAGACTGATCAACAAAACTCGCGCGCAGCATCATTCGTCGAGCTTGTCCCTGCAAATGACCGCAAGTCTACGCGCTCGTGGTGGGGCGCCGGTGTTGATCGCGACGTTTCGGCCTCTGGTCTTCGCTCCGTACTCTCCGCGGTGAATTTGTACATTGAGGACCGTCCGCTCCCAGAACTCAAGCTCTCCGTCGGGTTCAACGCGCTCTCCGGCCAATCTGACGTGGCGTCTGTCATCCTGAATTCGCTTGGACTGGAACTTCCACGGCGCCTGCAAACCACATTCTTCGAGGTCGTGCAGCGCGCCGCAGCAAGTTCCGGCGGCGAGATTGCGCAGGACGCACTGAGCGTATTGTTCAAGGAGACATATGGGTATGGCCTGCCGCCGGCGCAGCTGTCGCTCAAGTCTTTCGAGCTTGATCGCGTGGAGAGGGGAATACGTCTCTCGGGCGAGTTCGTGCTTGACGGCAAGGTAGAAACCGTCAAAGGTATCGGCAATGGCCCATTATCGGCACTGCTAGCATGCCTCCATCAACTCGTCGAAGGTGCTCTCGTGATCCGTGAGTACTCGGAGCACGCAATTGGCGAGGGCACAGAGGTCAGTGCCGCGACCTACGTCGAACTCGTGTACGGGGTGACAGAAAACGAGCGGGAACGCAAGAGTCTGGTTGGGGTGTGTTTCGGATACAGACATCACGGCATCTGGTCTACATGCTGTTGTATC